>CM033110.1:19302709-20682709 GCA_019321725.1 Paulownia fortunei
TCAGTACTAACATGACATCCCCTCAAAATTAGGTGTGTGAAAACACTTATTTCAATAAAATGTGCCTAATTGCAGTGCATGAATTGGTCATCCAAGCTTACAAGTTCCCAAACATCAACATCTGCGGATAAACTACTCAATCCATCTTGCTTGACGTAATTGTTTGCATGATTATGGAATCCTGGCGATAATATTGGCTCCATAATTCGGTGGTCCTCGTCGGAAAACGAAAACGGGGTTCCTTCTCCATTTTCAGTTATTTCAAACAAGTTGCGCCACCACCGAATACATTCATCTACTTCTTCTGATGATGATGCAGATGGCTGCTTGTTCTTGGGATTTTCATCGCTACTTGTCCAATCATTTGGCTCTTCTTGTGACAATGATGCAGATGAAGAAGGCTGCTTGTTCTTGGGATTCTCATCATCAGTTTTCCAATATTTTGATGATGATGCAGTTGAAGATGGCTTATTGTTCTTAGGATTTCCATCATTCGGTTCGTTTGGTTTGGTTAGTTCAACGGGCCAAGCTGGTAGTTGTAACTTGGAGAAGGTCCGAGGTCGGGGTCTTATGATGTTGCTCTCAGTGATGGTTTTTTGAATGGTTTTTCCCCTGCAACTTTCTCCAGCAGCTGCTGGCTTCTTCTCAATGTGGGTGTTCCAGAAGTTCTTCACATCGTTTCCTGTTCTTCCGGGAAGTCTACCAGCAATCAGAGACCATCTGCATCAAACGTTAAAGAGGAAAACATGTTGAAACCAACTGGATGTACATTTCTTTATTATGTATTAGTACAAACTAGTGGGAGTAATACAATATCTTTTTATTGTAATTTTATGTTGCATTATGTACTGTATATGTATATATTATATGTATATAATTAATTTTAAATGTATATTTAAAAAAATATTTGATTTGGTTTAAAAACATCTAGCTTGACCTTGAGCTTCCAACGAGTTGAGTTTAAGTTAAATTTAATTGCTCAAAAATTCTCAAGTTGGTTACTAATCTTTTAGAAATTTATTACTATATTTTAGTATTTTAATAAAGTAAAAATATTTTAAATCTATCTATACAAATACATCATTTGAAGATTAAAATAAAATTATTTAAAAATTGAAAAAATCATGAACCATTACTTTTGTAGTTACTATAAATTGTATGGATGACGTCGAGGTTGACCTCACATGAGCCTTGATGATCCAGAAAAGTTAGAACTTAAATGTTGAAATATCTTAGAATATTTTGTTTTTTAAAATTCCATTTCGAACTCAATTTATTTGCACATTAGTCAAATTAATTTTATTCACTTACTAAAATATGATGGTTAAATAAATTTAATACTAAAATTCCAAATGACTCACAAATAATTGAAAAGAAATCTCCATACATGATTTTACACCTACATATTGTCGTTTGTTATTAATCATGCAACCAGCCTTGAAAGTTCATAATGGTCACGTGTGGTTCAGAGAAATAATGAGACTTGTGATGAATAATACTCAACTTCTATATGTACATGCTACACACACACACACACACACAGTTGGCTGCTTTCCTATTTCTGACTAGTGAGAGTGCATGGACGACGAAACCCGTACAGGGGCAACTGGAGCCAAAAAAATAAACCGATGAATTCAGCTGGTTTTTTCACAAAATATTGAAGCAATCATAATTCTGAAAACTTGCCTGTTTCCTAACAACTTGTGAAGCCTTACAATGAGATCCACTTCATCTTTTGTAAAGTAACCTCTTTTAATATTTGGTCTGAGATAGTTCAACCATCTCAGCCTGCAACTCTTCCTGCATCTGTTCAGCCCTGCAAAAAAAAAAAAAAAAAAAGATTGCAAAATTCTTACACCCCAAGAAACATCACAAGAATCAAATCTGAAAAGAATTGAACCATCTTCCCAGTTTTATACCAGCTCTAAGAGGGACTAGATGCCACTTCCCTTCACCGTACTTTTCAATGCATTTCCTCAAGAGAATATCTTCGTCTTTTGTCCACGCACCTTTCCTCACTCCTACTCGATTCTTTTCCATTTCTTTTTTGCCTATACCTAAGTTGTTTTAATAATGTTGAAGCACGTGAGAAGGAGAATAAATAATTTATGGAACATGCATCCACAACTAGCTGCTATTCTCGTTCATGGGTACCCTTGTGATGAAGTCTTCACCATTTTAAATGAAATCTTGACTCCTTTTCAATTTATGATCTTTCTGATGGGGAAAGCACGAAGTCTTTGTATATTTGTAAATGATTGTCTATTGTGGCAGCACTATTCTGTATAAATATATTTAGTTGTTAAATAAAAAAAAAAAAAACTCACTTATTATATAATAGTCAGTGACACCTTTTATATTTATACCTAATATTTTTCAAATTAAAATAAGGTGTACTTATGAGGTTATATGCTGGAGTGCTGATTTGGAAAGCCATCATCAATTTGGACAAATGGCATGCGCACTTTAAATTTTCATTTAATATCTGTGAACTAATTTACCAAATTGAAAACCAGTCCATCATTTATCCAATAAAAATAATTCGGTAACAAAATACGATGTAATTTATTGAATAACTACCTCTACTTTATTTACTAACTAACTTCATAAATCTACTATCCATCATCATGTATTTTAAATTGTTTTATTGACTTATACTCTTTCTTTTCAAATTATTGCTCTATTTGGTAATGTTTCTATATAAGGAAATAAATAATTGTATTTATTATGCATTTAAAAAAAAATAGTTAAATGTAACGGCGAATAATATCATCGACCTATAAGTTTGTGATGTATAGCACTTCCAATTCCATTTTTTGGTCACAGAATATTTTCAAAAGTAATGATAACATTCCTTCTCAACTCAATTACAACAACCGGTCAAACTATTTCTAACCTCAGAACCATATTTTATTTGGTTTCACTGCCTTAACATTAGTCATATTATTTCAAAAATAACGTTAGACAATAACGGTTAAACAGTAGTCAATTCTTGTCAGACGGTAGTATTTTATTTATGTGGCCTATAATACTTCACAGAAGATGCACTTTTCTTTAGCATTTACATCCCAATTTACACTTATATAAAATTTGCTGGCATATGCTGGGAAGAGTAGTAGGGGACCCTCCCAATAATTTCTTCTTGTCAGAAACTGGGCTGGATGGAGATACTGGCTTATGAGTATCTGTAGTAGATCTAAAATATCTGCACCTAGGTTTTAATAGATGATGACTTGTTGCTATTATTAAGTTCATGCATGGGACAATGAGATCTTGTAGGTCTGATTATATGTAATGGGTATATATTTTGGTACAAATTCACACACACATTTATATGTGTAAAATATATAGTGAATTATTCATTTAATAAATACCGCTAGATATAATATTTTTTAAATCAGTGAATAATATGTATATTAGAACAAAGGACAAATTATCAACTTTAAATAAATGACAATTTTATTAGCTACCTTCTGCTGACATTGAGAAAATAAAGTTAGTGTTAACTAGATATTAAGTGATAATATAAAAAAATTAATTGATAATATATGTATTGAATAATAAATTATTTTTATTTTTTCTAATTATGAATTTTTTTACAAAGCTAATGACGATTAAAATTGTCTAAATTGCCGCTGACAATTAGGTAGATAAGTATACTGATAACCTAATAATTGTCAATAACATTGGTAATGGCTCTGTGACAATATCTTAAAAATCATTGATTTATTACAATGCCACATTTCAATGTGAATTTTACCTAGAATAAAATAATGTACATATATATTAGGACAATGCCAAAATTGCCACTAAATATTTATACACAAATTTTGCCTTTATTAAACTTGTGATCTCATTCTTATACACAAAGTTAATGGTGGTGGTGGTTTGTGTGTGAGTGTTTGGGGTGTGAAAACGTTTGCGCGTGTAAATGTAAAGTAATGGAAGAGTAAAAATACTAGCTGATTTTTTTTATTTTTTATTTTTTAACAAAAATATTGGCTGATTTGATGAGTGTGTCTCCTAAGAAAATCAATCTCGTATTAAGGCGTGAATCTTTCTACTTTTAATTTTTATTTGTTTGTTGAGGGTGTGATCAACATATTAAAGTGCAATAAATAATTTTTAAAAGGGCATACTGCATATAATAAAAAAAATTATCAAACCCAAACCTTTTAAATTGTAGAGTTATTTACATAGTCTTGGCAGTGTATAACTCTATTAGTTAAAACTCGTATTATTTTGTATAATAAAAGTACGATAAATAATAAAAAAATACTTCTATTTTTTCATACACATTTTGAACTTGTTAAATAATACTCATAGGTAAAAAGTTTGGTGCATGTATATTTCATATAATATTTGATAAATAATACGTTATTTAATAAATATTTATAATTTTTAATTAAAATCTAAAAAGTATATAAAAATTATTTATAATATTAATTGAATATTGTAAAAAATAAATACCAAAAATACTAATAATTTATAAAATTATTGTTAAATAGTTATGTCAAAGTTGTATCATAATTATAAATTAATCAACATAGAATAACAAAATTAATTTTGACATAATTTAAAAATAAGTACAAGCACAATAAATTTAAAAATAATATTAAAATAATTTTTATTTTTATTTTTTGAATAATTATTTTATATTCATATTTTATTAGTATGTTGACGAATTCGTATATTATCCATTTTTATATTTTTTTATCAATTTTTTTCTAACTTCTGAAAAAAATTATGACATACCGAATCTTTCCCTTGACGTGTTTAGCTAACTAGGATATACAAGCATGATTTTTATCTTACAACACTCAAAATTAGGAGTAAAATATGAAGTGAATACTCAATTATACAAGAGCTAGAGAGAGAGAAATTTTGGTATTTTAATTCAAGGATAAACAATTTTGCTATTAAGGTTGGGACTCGAATAAAATTCTCTCCCATGTAAATTCAAAGTTTGAATTTTTTATAATATTCGCAATTGATAAATACTAGAGTTTTGATCCACGAAATTTACATTGAAGTGACTTTAATTAGGGCTAATTTGCCGATAGGACATAGAATGATGTACTTTTACTTTAAAAAAATTATGAGACGATCTATGCAAACATTGTCATTTTTTAAGATGGGTCAATCTCTCACAATATTGCCATGAGATGAAACCAGTCCCTAAATTCAATTGTTTCTATCTCCATCTAGCCTTTATTATTATTTTTTATTTCATGTTATATATATATATATATATATATTTGTCTTTTTGTGTAATTGTAGTTCAGGCCTGATATACTACTGAGAGTTAATAGTGTACTTTTGGGTCAAATTTCATTATTTTCCAAACTTTCTTAAAAGTACCTAATTTTTAGACTTGATTGACCTTGATTAGAACTATCTCAAATAAATGACAATTATCACTTTTTTTTTTCAAGTCATTTTTAGTGGTAAATATCATTTGTGTTTTCTATAGTTATGAGGAGTTTATATTCACCTTAAAGCTTGAGGATGATTTTCACCATTATACTTGTAAGAAGTCAGATAACCAAGTTTCTCATTCTAGGGCTTGAGTCAACAGGAGGCACAAGAAGACCGAGTCAAGGCGAGGGAAAGAAGTTGACATTCAAGAGAAGGTTTGGATCCTTTATTTGAAATAATGTTTAATTTCTTTTTTAAAATCATCATTATACGCCAAGTATACATCGATAGTATCATAATTTTATATACTTGACATATATTAATGATTTTAAAATAAAAAATAGAATATCATTTGAAATAATGGATCTGCAATAATCGAGTTTCTCCCCTAAGAGTCGAGTAAAGATGAGGCATGAGAAAACTGAGCCAAAATGGAAAGTGGCACAGAGGAAGTCAGCTGACGTTCGAGAGGAGGTCAATATCCTAGCCTCTCCCCATAGGAGTCAAGCAAAGAGGAGAGGCGAGAAGGTAGAGACATCAGTCAGCATGCAACATGCAGAACGTTGTACCCCCAAACTCTTTGAACACACATAATCAAGAGAGAGCAAAAAGACATAAACCTATACCCTCGAAGATAGCGCCTCCCAAGGGTACCGACTCCTTTTCTACAACTATCCTAGCCGAGTCACTCCCGTTGGGAGTTAAAATACCAATTCATGGTGAGTATGACAGGACGCGAGACTCCTAAGAACATTTGGACAAATTAAATAAAAAGATAGATTTATGTAAAATTAATGGCACGGCCTACTGCAAGATCTTCCACACCACCATCTCAAAGAGTGCATTAACAAGGTTCAACCAACTTCTTGCCGACATTATCATTAGTTTCGAACGACTGGCTCTTCGTTTCTTGCATCATTTCTCAGTCAATAGAAAGTGCCCATAATCTGTCTCCTACCTATTTACCGTGGCTCAGAGGGAGAATGAGCCTCTCAGAAGCAACCTTGGAGGTGCCCCAAGTCAACCACAAGACTTTGAGTAGCATGATTCAACGAAACCTCAAGTATGGATGGTTCAAAGAATATATAGCAGGATGCCTCCTATTACGCTAGAAGAGCTTTTAGAAAGAGTTGAAAAATACATCTCAGATGACAATTAAAAGACAACTGAAAATTTTGAAGAGGTAGGAGAAAAGAAATAATCAGAAACTTAAATTATAAATGCCTGTGGTGGCCAAAAGAGTGTCAGTCTCTTATGAAGCCAAAAGAGAAAATTAGTGCCAATTTGTTATCATTTTTTTTCATCCCTTTCTCATGACAAGGATTAATGTATATCCATCTTTCTGGTAATAAATTGTCTAAGAATGATAATGGGCAGACTCAAAACCCAAAACCATAATGAATCCGTCCTATTCCAGGCAGGTTTAAACCCTATTGAGTGAATTTTATACCGAGTATGAGTTTTAATTTTTTAGATCTAATTGAATTTGGGATAGGTAATATGTTTTAATGAACCCGTTTTGAAACTGCCCTATATTATTATTTTTAAAATAAAATATATTTTATAATTATTAATTAATTTAATATAAATTATATTTTTATAATCACAGTATAATATTGTTAGATCAGCTAAAAATTTATTCCAAAAACATTTATATATTTCAGTTTCAATTCGAAAATATTATAATTGATTTATATAATATACAATAAAAATATACATTATATATAAGCAAGCTATATTAAGATTGAAACAATCGTATACTAACAGACTGTATGTAATATTTCAAATTTTATTATGTCCATCTTCTATAAATCAATACTATTAACACATTTAATAATTAAAAAATATAATCAAAATCAATTAACATTGTATCACTAAAATATCAAAATTCAACAACTATACTAAGAGAAAAATGACTATACAAGACCAAAAAATATTAAAAAATAATTTTTAATGAGATGACTAGTTTATGCGGGTTGGACCCATCAAATTTTAGATCTAGGGTGGGGGCGGGATAAATCCTCAATCAAGGTAAGACAGAGCGGATATCGTGTTTGATCAAATATGTTCCTAGTTTTTTCAAATATGTCCTAAACTTACCCCCTCTGCCATCCGTAGAATTGCATGAAAAAAATAGTATCTGTCACATTAATAATTGTAAAGAGTCTTATTTAAAATCAAAAAAGATGTAACTGCCCTGGATCCTCCTAATCAATGCTCTTTGAGGTCAATAGCAAGAATACTACCTCCATATTCATGGGTCGTACCCACTGAAGTTAGCAAAGCCCGATTTCAGGAAGTTTTGACAATTCCCCCCGAGGAAAGAATAATAAAAATTACACAAGTCTAAGAGTTGAAACAACATGGATTATAAGTGATTCTCCCAAAGTCAAAAAAGTCCTAAATTATAATTATCTTCCAAAACCCCAAACTTCTTTTCCAAAATTATCAATGAATATTAATTCCCAAAAGGTGGATTAGGACAGAGTCGTAACTTATGCTAGAGAGGTTGAGGCAAAGCTCCCTCCACCGGACAGTTAACAAAGTCGAAGGGAATCTACCTCAACACAACCTCTAGTGAGGCTGAGGCAAAATTAATTTTCATTTCATTTTTTCTCATTTTCAGAAACGTGTTCAAAACTAATTAGAAATAGAGCTCTCAAAAAAAATTTAAAAAATGATATGTATTACTTAATTAACATTGTTTATGAATTAAGTTGGCAAATTAGTTTGACATATGAAAACACTTTTCTTTCCAAGCCTGCAAAAAAAAATCCACGTTTTCATAGTTTGAAATTTGATAAATAAAAATATATCTATATCTATATATATATATATATATAGTCTTTTTGTATATAAAATCTACTAGCTATCTGAAAACAAAATGTATTTAATGCCTCGATTATAATAACTAATAACAGACAAAGCGAATGGTCCAGCAGTGCCCTGAGAAAAAGGCCTAAAAGCGAAATCCCATAAGACCCCGGACCACATGCACTGATTCACTGAATGTAAGAAAAAACATGGTCCGACCTTTGCCACAAATTCAGATCCAGTATCACACAAGTAATGTTGGTCAAGTGGTTCCCATTTCTACTAAACTTATTTAATGTTTTTGTTTGTTTGCAACTTTGCATTTGGAATTCCAAATTCGGTATCTTTAATCCACAGAAAAAAAAAAAGAAAAAAAAATGAAAATACTCTCTTCACCCAAAAAAGTGTAAGAAACCCTCTATTTTATTACATAACATACCACCATCATTGCCAAAACCACCACCAATTCACGAGTTCAATACCACCCGCGACAGGATTTGCGTAAACCATCATCCCCACCACCACCCGCCATTTATTTCCTTCTCTATAACGTTAAATAATATTTTTTTCGATTTAAGGAAAATTGGGGCTGCTGCAAAACAAGAGTTAGGACGTGTTAGGAACTGTCTATTGAAAATTATTAGGTGGATAAGTGGGCAAGATGCTTTAAAAGTGAATAATAATTGAGTGAATATTGAAATAATCATTCACTTACCTCAAAAAGTAATTCGTGCTTTATATAGTACACAGCAAAGTAAGCTAATTGAATTAGCTAAGGATTCAATGATAATCATCAATTATGGTAAGATAATTAGAATCGAATAATTAATGTTACTCCCTTTTTGTACCGAATTTATAACTCTTTTTAATATAGTATAAAGCCAAATTATTTAATTTTTAAACGACTACATCGTATCAATATTTTTGATAATTTTAATATTACTAAAACATCAATATTAGTATTTAGTATATTGTTTAATATTATTCGATTAAATTGAGAAAAAAATGAATAAATTCTTTATTATTGGTCTTACAAAATACCAACTCATACATAATTTGGAATGAAGTCAGTCTTGTGTTTTTCACTTGAAAAAACTTCTTGAAATACCTAAATAATGATCAAAATACGAATGCGACTCAGCTTAACAAAGATTTCTGCAACATAAGGTCAATTTTTTTCTCCTTATCTTATGGAATAGTAAAATCTTCCTTTGTTTCTCTTTGATTCTCCTTGAGCATTATCACAATAATCGTTTTTAGAATCAATGAAATTATAATCAAGATTTCATTAGGTCCCTAGGCAAAAATGACTTAAAGAGTCATTACTATTTTGTAAAAATGACAAGTTTTAAATCCATTGATATTTGTCTAAATTTATAAAAACATTCCCTAAAACTTGTCCATATTTATACAAATCCGTATGAGATTTATCCAATTTATATCAACTTTTCATCTATTGTGTTTGGTGTCAAGGTAAGGTTTGTCTCAAGCAATCAACTTCTTCTAGTATATATGCGAGTGGTAAAAAGAGAAGAGGAGGGTAATTGGGGCATTACACGAAAAAAATATATTAAAGATGAGATATTGAGTGATCATGTAAAAATTCTTTTAGTGAATATGAAGTGATCATAATAATAATTTTTACAGGTTTAAAGTGATAATTTATTTTATTATTAATTAATTAGTAGCATATGTATCCTAACAATATTATTAGCACAATTTTTTTCTGTATAATACACATGCTAATTATTGTCATAAGGAAGCATTTGAGAGCAACTAAAAATTATTATCACTTGTTATATATTTCCTCCAGAAGAAATTAACTTATGTAGTTAAAAAGAAAAAATGACCAATAGCTAACAATTAGATGTTGATCTTGCAACAACGGCTAGTCGCAATGCAATTCAAATTCTCTATTGCAAAAGAGTATTTCATTTCGTATTTTATTTCATCAATATAAATTACACATACATTATCAATATACATAAATATAAATATAAGATAAAATACATTTTACAATAGAGAATTCGAATTCATCGCAATGGTAAAAATTAAGAACACTACAACTTGTGATGGTAAGAGTTTGGAAGCCCAGATTCAAGGTTTGAAAGGCTTGGGCTTTTGGATCACTTGCAGCCCAGCTCTTGAGCACTTGGGTTTGCAAATATATATTAATATTCCAGCCCAAAATTATTGATACTATTTTGCTTTGATATGAAATTATAGATAAGAATTGAAAATATGTAAGTTTTGCGTCCTTTTATAATGTTGCTTTTATAATAGTGGTTTGGAAATTTGCAGAGACTACTGATGCTAAAAAGTGAATTGGGCCACAGGGCTTTTAAGTCGGCCCAGCCCATTTGATGCGAGTGGACTACGGTCCGAAAGTGAAGGATGTGATTGTACTCTTGGATTTTACAAAAGAATTAAAATATTTATCATACCAAAGTTGATGCAAAAGAATGTGTTAGTTCATAATTTTTCTCTTTACAAAAATTTGAAAATTTCATCTGATATATTTCATTATAGGAAATTTTGAACTTGTAAATGATGTTGGACTAAATGGAAATTCAAGTAGAAAGCAATGAGTGGAGTTGTTCTAAAATCACATAAAACACTTTATGATCCTTAATTATTCAACATGCGATAATATTTAAATTCAGAGTCCTCTTATATGTAACACAAATTAATTTAAGGGTTACCTCGTGAATATCATATTAGTTGGGAATTGCAATAATTCATAATAATGCAAATGATTATACAAAAAATGGCTTAGTTTTATTGCTTAAATGCCATTTAAAGTATTTACACAAAAATTCAAAAATATTAAAAAAAAATGGATTGAAATAAAACTCCTTATAAACTCTTAAATAAGATCGTTAGGAAAATGAAAAACGTACCAAGTGAGGAAAATTAAGTCAATTGAATTAGAAAAGAAAACTCAAAATAGTGTGCAAATATATAAAGTGAACATCAGAGGACATAAACAATAAAGCATACCGACAAGCGACCCCTTGAATCTAACTGAAGAACTATCGCCTTATTAGAAGCAACTACTGAGCTCTTGCAGTTTGACAACTAAGGAGCAAATTTACTATTAGCTGAATATAACCCCCTCCCCATAGGCCAGAAAGGAGATATGAGGATAGGAAGGTGGTCGACTCTCCACAAGAGTGCTGGAGTGCAGCTAAAGTGCAGAAATCAGCAGTCTGAAAATCTTGAAAACTCGTACTGGACATTTAGTATATAGAAGAATATAAATCAAACGTTCTAGACCCTGATATACAAGTCATTTCACTAAGAAAATCGAAATACTGAAATGATTGCTGTACATTATGCTGGAAAATAAATGGTGAGAATAAGTAGACTAGAGACCTCTTGAGCCAGGTATATCTATCCAGTGCAACTGGAGCTCTATTTCACCACACTCGACATTCTGAAGTCTAAGAAACATATGTTGGGTTACTTTGCCATTTTCCCAGATAATAGAGCTTTCGTCGGACAAGCAGTTTTCCCTGTTTGGTTTTACTTTAGTGATCACTGTTCCACTAGGAACATTCTCTAAGTGCATCTTCAGAACCTCTATAAACTCTTTAATGTCGAATTCTGCATCCCCCATTTTGTCGTCCAGAGTGAACGTATCTTTATCGTAAACTTGCTGCAATGAAATCAAACACATTTAACATTAGGATCACCTGAGTCATTAGTACAGGTACCAATTTGGATAAATTGGTTTTTTTCACTGTTATTATAACAGCTTATATGAGAGACTTTCCAAGTACAATTCTGTTATTTTATTCCCTGGACGGTCGAAGTTGAATGAGACTAATATTACCATGTGCTAAAAGGTGGATTTATTTGTCTGTCGATGCTAATTCAACTGGTGGGGTGGGGAATTCAATCTTGAAGACCACAATGCAGAAGGAAAAAAAGAAAAGGAACTCACCAACTTGATTGGAAGATTTGGATCAGCAACAGTTAGCGTAAGTTCTTCATTCCACTCAGGATTGACATTCTTTTTCACCACACGAGTCTTTAATTTCTGATCCAACAATTAGAATTGCACAAAAGTTAGCATTTCTGCTTCAAGTTACATATTTACATTAGAAAGGCAAAAATGCAAGAAGATACGAGAACGGGAATCAAAATTAGTACGTAGACCAAGATAAAAATGGCAAAGTTCTAGTTCAAGTAGGTACAAGTTATATACAATATTAATGGAACTAAGATTTGTTATAATTTCAGAAACATTTTAACCATCCAAATTCCTATGTCAGTTAAAGTTTTTCTCAGGTTCTTCGTGATAAGACTGATTCATAGGTCATTTCTCACTCTAGATCCTCTATTGTACATCTCCTATTGCAATGCTGATATTCAATGCATGTGAAGCATGGATGGTATTGCAATACGAGATGGAACGCTAATTACAATAGAAGATTCCAACTAGTCATTTCTTGGTAGTGGAGGGGGAGGGGACGGAGAAGGGAAGATAATCAACCCTAGGAGAGAGGGTATTAGTTTGAAGTTTAGGATACACATATTTAATGATCTAACTTACATCTAAATCAAACGAAAATGTAAAGAAAAGAAATGTAACCAGAAAATTGGTATAATGTATTTAAGTATATGTCTTACACCCTCTGCACCCACCGAACTCCCCCTCCCAACTACCACCGTCCCCCAACCAACAAAACACACTGTCTCTTCCTCTTTTTCTGTTGTTCTTTTTATATTTAAGTGTACCAAGACCTTAATGATTATAATAGACTCCTAAAACTCAAATAAATTTGCAGAACCAAGAAGACTTCTATCTAAGCATCTACAGAGTACAGATGAATAATAACCAACACAAAACATTTCAGCAAAGAGAAACTGAAAATCTCTGTGACGAAATTTTTAAAGTTTCATCCTAATTTTTTTTTTCTTTTCGCAAAATCGTTTCCAAAAAGCTCAGAAATGTTATAAACACTCTTACCACACGACTAGCCAAGTTTAACTAAGATCAAGACACAAAAAACCAGGAAACTTTGGTATCATCGAACAGAGAAAGTAATTCTCTAACATACATATTGACAGGAGAATTGATAAAAAAAATAAATCAAGAAGCTGGAAAAAGTTAACCTGCTTGCCCCTCCTCACAATCACGTATGGATCGCTGCTTCTGGCATCTCTTTTAGCAAGATTTATCCCTCTGAGGACTTTAATTCTCAGCAATCCCAACATGTTTTCCATGGATTAAAATTATTTTCTTTGTCTCAAGAAAGAAGAAATGACAGCCCGCTGATCAGCAAACTAACAAATGTCAAAAATCTTGGGAATTTCAGAAACTCTGATCGCTCTGTGTGTGTGTGTTAGAGAGAGAGAAGGCTGATAAAGAGAGAGAGAGAGAGTTTTGAAATTCTTGGTATCAACACTGGATTGTTGGTGGGGTTTTATAGTGAGGGACAAGATTCAGCAAAAGATTAATTATATACAGGAAAGTAACATTGGGATTTCGGGGCGTTCAACAATTTGAAGCACATTGTTACAGTGATGACGCGCTCGCATTGGACTATTTCCCTTAAAAGCCGCGGCAATTTCCTTGGGAGAGAGTAAGTTCTAGAAAGACGGGTAAGAAATAGTTGACTTGAACAAGAATGGTGGGCTGTTTCAGTTTTTATTACCAAACAGGGTTTCATCATGGATTCAACTATATTTTCACCTGTAGGCTTTTTAATTCCGTCCCTGGTCCCAATATTATATGTCTTGTTCGCATCAACACTTGGTTCTAGATAAATGTTAAAAAACAAAAAAATTAATTATTTTTTTAATATTTTTAAAAAATAATATTTGATATTTAGTATCATGACATCGTTATTTTTAAGTAAAGTATTTTCAAAAACAAAATCCACTTTGGAAAAATAAAAGTTCATATTTGTATTTTCTAAGACAAAATGAAAACAAATAAATTATTGGGATAAGTGGAAATATTTGTTCTCTATTCTGGCATGCAGTTTTTGAACTATATGAGGAGTTGAATTCATATTTGAATGTTGGATGAAGTGTTAAGTATTTTATTGAACAATTTTCAAGGTCTGTGCAAGAAAAATGATCATTTTAATTTGTGCTTGTTGTGGATCAAATAATATCAGAGTATATTTTGAATGTCACAGTTATTTATTTAGATAGTATGGTAATTATTTTAAATTTTATTTATTTTTTATACTCGTTTCAATCTGTTTCTATTCTTAGGTATTTTAAGATTTTGATACTCTTGAGTTTCTGCTCTCGCTCTCGCACTCGCACTCGTCCTCACTCTCATTTTATATGACTTAAGTTATCACCGTACAAGTGTTATTAATTATCAATAATAAGAATTATAAATAATTTTTATTATTGCTAAACTTATAAAAATTATTTTTTTAATAAAATAAAAATTATTATAACTAAAATATATACAATACATACAACTTAAATATTGCTACTTGACATCTTGTCACAAATAAATTTTTTATCTTGTAGTGAATGTCTGGAAACTTAGATCGATATTTTATTTTTCAAAAATAAATACATATGTATTCATAATTCTTGGTCATCCGTTGTCAAACATCACGATTATTTTTGTATAGACCCCATATATATGCTCATATAGTGAATGATTATGATGTTTGGAGATTATTGATTCCAAGACCCGCCCACAGCAACTCATAATTCTTGTTTAGTTGTGTGAATTAAACAAGAAGATTTTCTAATCCATGTAGATGTGTCATGTGCATATAATGACCAAAATCGTATGAAAAGAAAAACACTCCATGTGATGGTTTAGTTAAGGAGAAAAGGACGTATTAACTAATCAATAGCTACATAATCTAAAACCTCCCCCATTCTTAAATTTCGAAGACGACTTTTAGTACTATAGAATACTTAATGATTAAGTAATTACCTCTATGTTTTAAATTGTAGTATAATATATAGTCAACCACTCCTATTTATCTTTTTTTTTCTTGGCTAAACTTTGAGAGCATAGAGTTGAAGATGATATCATGGTTAATTACAAAATTAAATTGAATTATTTATTCTCATATTAGATTTAACAACTGAACTATCAAGAGAAATGATATGTTGTTGATTCATGTATAATTGTCCTTTTCACCTATTGGAAACTTTTCTTTGTTCAAATTTACAACAACATGACACTATGAGAGTGTGCTTTCTTTGAAGGATTTTACAATCCATATTACTAAATTCGTTACACTTTGTTTGTTTTTTTCATTGAATAATTTGAGTTATTATGAATCAAATCATTTGTCAAGCACTTTTGCTATTTTTCAACCTAAAAAGATGGGTTTAAATCTTGGCAGTATTTAATTCTTTTGAATATTAAACTCAAAATCTTTCTCCCTATTCCAAAATTCTGCAATCCAACAGAAACATTTCAATCCTTCCCTCTTAAGAAATGTAGATAAATTTGATAGTGGCCCTCCAACTTTAACTAGTCTTCATAAGTAATTAACATTAAAAAGGGAGAGAGCCAGTTTAGTACATTTTAGAAAATATAATTCTCCCATCTATTTTAGAAATCCAATATAAGGGTAAGGATTAGGGATGGAGGAAGGGAGCTAAGAGGGATAGCCACTCCCCTCAATTCTATATAAAATATATACATAAATTTACTATAATTTAAAATTTTGGCCTTCTAAAAATAATAATATTGTGTTTCATATAATGAATTATATCTACTTGCTTATTATTTTTTTTAAAAATTTCAACCTCACTTTTAAGATTAAAATTTCTGATTCCATCCTTACAAAATCCAATCGGAACACATTGGAGGATGATAAAATGTCTTAGTTTAGGTGACTTTGGCAACAATATTGTTGGTCCAATGTATATTATTGTTGTTGTTGTAAAGAAGGAATTAAAGGCGCCTGCAAATGTGAGTGGTTGGCGGGGGCCGCCTCCACGACTGTTCTTTCTGGTTTCCTTCAACTTTCTTGGATTCAGTCCAACGTTACAGGCCCCAAAACTTAAAACTTCACCAGATGCACCAATCCCATGGCTGTCTTCTTTCCATAATTTATTTATTTTTAATATTCACCCAAAGCTTTTTTGGAAGCTTCTCTTCTGTATCTTTGCATGGAAAATTTCTCGTTAATTTACCTTTTCTTTATATCTTTTTCCCCTTTTTTTTTCCTTTTTTCCTCTCTTGATAGTGACATTTTTATATTTGTGCCACCATATTTGACTGGAACCTAGCTAACTGCTACTCTATAATTTCTTGGCCAGAAAAGGAGCTTCTGGGCAGGCGCCAGACTGCTTCGCCCCTGTCTAATTGTATTTCCATTTGGAAATAATTACTTGCGTGTTGAATTTTTGCACTCTTTTACAAGAAAATTGCGTATCATGTTTTTCTTTTACCAATATTTTGACGAGGTGGCTGAGTAGTTCAAAGTTTTACTGAGTGTTTGAAAATGAACTGAGTAAGGGAAAGGACAAAAAAAGAGAAAGCAAGTCTGATCAGTTCTTAGAGAAATTTGAATGTGAAAATAAATTTTCATTTGTTATTGAATACATCATTTGCTTTTCCTGCGTGTGGGGTTTGGGTATAGAAGGCTTCTCTTTTCAGATTCTCTTATCTCAATTTCAATTTCATATTCTATCTTATATTTTATATTATATATTCATATTATAATTAATATAATTATATATTTTAAAAAATAGTTTATACACTTATCATAACATGCATATATTATATCAAATATAAAATAAAACACACTAAAATAAAAGATTTGAATTGAGGACTTGTTGGTCATAATTAATGAGAGAGATGAAGTTTCAAAGATGCCTCTAAAGTCTAAACATAAGATTATCCTTGAACTTTGTCAATATAAAGTTTAATAAATACATAGGAACACTAGTTTTCATAGCCAAGGAGACTGGCAAGACAGTCGATCATCTTTTCACTTTACAAAATTTTAAAGTTAATATAAATATTATATTTTTAAAAAAATTAAAAAATATTTTTTTATCTATTTCCGTAAGGAAAAATTCAATCTCACCCTCCTAATTTAAATTTTGTAGCTCCGTCATGCTCCTAGCATTGTCATTTATTGGAGTGAATTCTATCATCGTATAAGGATGTAAACCTAACTTAAAAATTTATATAATAGTAATTTATGCACAATGGTAAAATTTCTTATATACTAGCACAAAATATTGTTTCCTATATACAAAACTCATCTCAATAGGCAGAAAATGACCGAATTATATATAATTTTATCGATAACCTACCGAGAGTTCTTAGCTTATGAAATTCTTGCTAACTATTGAATTTACTGATAGATGCTTAGTCAAACTATATGTTGAAGTTTGAGTTCTCTATGGGAAATAATTTATAGAAAAGGAAAAGATAAAATAACATCTATAAGGTAGGTTCAACCTTGCTCCACATGATTCAAAATCAAATATTATTATAATTATGATAAAAGAAAATAAAAGAAGATTAGTCTTTTTAATTGTTAGCCTATTTTCTTGAAAATACACAGCTAATGAAGGAATGTGGAGATAAAAAGCTACATATAAAAAACAGAAAGAACTTTCATATCATTTTGATTTTTCCTATCTTATCTCGAAGTATATAAATACAACAGGTAGGAGAAAATTATATTTTTGGTCCCACAACTTCACTTCGTGTGTATGATTTTTAGCCTCAAGATTTTTAAGTTCACCAAATTGCATCCCATAAGTAGAATAAAATTGTGCAATTTCGGTCCCACCTTTAAATAGTTAACGGAAATGCCAGCGGGGATGTTAAATCTACCATTTTTTTTTTTTTTCTCCTCTATTTTCTTTTTCTTTTTTATTTTTATTTTTATTTTATTTTCTTTATTTTGTTCCGATTCTTTTTCTAACGAAGTTGAAGGAAGAACTTAAGTTCCAGCCATGGTAATTCCAATTTTAAACAAAAATAACTGACTGTTATGATAAACGGTGATTGAGAGGGGTAGCATGAAATACATATACAAATTCAATAATAAATAAAATACATGTACACCATTAGCAGAAATAAGAGTAAGTACAATACAATTATATGTATAACAAAAATAATAATATTTTTTAAAATAAAAAAGGGATAAATACCTGGAATGGAATAAAACAATGCTTCATTAAAAATAACTTAAAAACAAATCTTCAAAATAATTAAATATGGTTAATCATTTAAGTGGCTCTGTATATATGGATTTTGATGAATGTTCTTTGGAAACAAATGTGTGCGCATTTTATTTGTGAGATGGCTGTGTATATTTTTTATGATTGTTCTTTGATTTATCACTTTTTACCATATATTGACATAATTTAAGTCTTTTCATTGGTTTTTTTAAATAGAAATAATCTGCCAAACACCAAGTCTGGTGGATCCCACTATGAAAAAATAAAATAAAATAAATTAAATTAAATTTTAGTGGTAAGATAAGTGGGAAGATATTGAATATTTTTTATAATAAATATACTCTTTGATTATTTTGCTTGATAAAAATACTTGTTCTTCGAGTTAAGGTGGACCAGTCAAATATAAAAAGCCTCCATTTGATTTTCTTTTTACTTCTTTTTTATAATTTTTTTAATTCCTTAGCCAATTGTCTGTAATATTGTTTTAAACCTCATTTTTGTCTTGTTTATAGATTTGATAGTTAATTCATGACTAATAAATTGATAGTGTATGATCTCTCTTTAATAGTTCTAATGTTAAACAAAATACTGAAAATTTAACTTTAGAAGTATTTAATGAGTTTTAGAGTTTTACCAAGCAAATCATCTAATGTTAGAGGATGGTATCATCTCATTTACACACTTTAAATTTAAAAGTTTTTGCCTTACATTTAATTGTCAACATACCATAATCTATTTTTTTATTTTAAGAATAAATCACTACATTTTTATTCTACATTTTACTTTTAATTTTTTTAAATTTGATAGTATGAAGTCAAGGTGATTTATTTTATGACTTAGTTTTAATATGACATTTGGAGCATTCCTTTTACTTATTTTTTCTCGTTTAATGATCAATTTTTTTAACAAATGACGTATTAATTCTTAATAATAATACCTTGCTTTAATACACTAATTAGCCGAAGTACATTTAAAGTAAATAATTTTGTCCTTATGAATGAAAGATATGGTGTTTTCATTTATACAAGGCAATGAACTAAATAATGCTGGGTAGTACAAATCTCATGTGTGTTTCATCTTTGATGCTATATTACTGGAAATGAATGAAATAATTTCATATTTTATAAATTGACAAAAAATATAAATAATGATCTCCCATTACTAATGGGGTATTTTGGACAATTACTTAAAAAGAATAATAATAAAATGCAGATATCAATTCATAATGTAAGAATATTACTTCTCTTAATAAAACCTACCCTAGGGGTCTACCCCTTACTTACAAAATTAGAAGAACATATGCCCTCTAGTTTAATGGAGTATAAAATATTTTGTGGCCTGAAGGAGTTGACTTTATTAGCGAATTAGCATGAAGAAGGAAACACGTGGGAGACTAAAGCGGCGTGGATGAAGAGAAATTTTCGCACGAGCACGACAACAAGGAACTCAATTTCAGATCTCATTTCAGAACAGACATGGAATTATTTTACCTCTCTCTTTTTATATGGGATATTTGTATCCACTAACTCCACTCCCATTTTGAGACTGAATTCCACTAAAATCTTTATAATAATTAATATCATAATTAGGTATTACGATATTTGAGTTACAATCGAGCGGTGATAAAAATAATTTGGGTAGTGTAATATTTGTCCGAGACTAGTCAAAATGACTAGTGTACAGACAGTCATCAAACTTTTGATGGACGATTTTATAATTTTTTGAGTACCATAATCTTGACAACTAATTTTTAATGGTAAGTTCTACACAAAATTTTATAATAAAAATATTGGACATTATTTGTGAACATTAAAAAAATGTTTAAACATTCAATTTGGATGAAATGTGAACGTCAAGAAAATGTATAAACATTCAATTTGGATGGTATAAGTTAAAACTCAAATTCTACGCAGTAAAAGAGTATAACATATTTCTAAGCATTAGCAGCTTGTTAAATACGTACTAACAAAACGAAGGAAAAAAAAAAAAAAAGAGAGAGAGAAACATCTTCAACATAATGATTTTACTTGAATAAAGAAATTAAACTATTTTTTTTTAAATCTTATTATTATGTTAATCTAATATTCATCAAATACTTAATAAAATTATAATTAAATAGTTTAAAAAATTAGTTAACTTGTTTTGTTACAATGCCAATAAATCTTTACCCCTAATGGGTGAATTTTTGTGAGGCATTGAATTGGTCTAATCTTTGGAGAAGCATTGAGTTGGACAAGTCCTCTTTATATCTGTTCACCTTATCAATTAATAAATTGCATTAAGCAATCTGCATACATAAATCACGAATCTTACAATTATTTTATTGAACCCATGTTTCATATGTTGGGAACTTTAAGGTTTCGATACGGTACTAAATATTGGATCAACGGTCAACAGTGGCTACAATAATGGGAATCTTTTTTTCACTGTGTGTGTGTTCACCATAAACTAAAATAAAGGTGCACTGATTTTTCTTTTCCTTAGACAAAATTTGTTAGTTATAATCAAAATCAATTTTGGGAATATAAATTTATGGTTTTTCGAGAAGCGACAGCTATAAAAAGTAGAAAATTTAACTACTGACAATATAATAGTGGCATTGAATTCCATTATTTTGTGTTTATCTTGGTGGGCTTGGGCTCGATGCTACCGTAAAGTCCATTTCCTGTTGGGCCTCAGAAGAAAATTCTTCCTACCGGATTAAACACGTGCTTTGTACCTTTTCTTGGTTGGTGATTTTGGGCTCGTTTGGTTTCAATTTTCTTTTATCTTTTTAATTTTTAGAATTTTCAGTATATTTTTATTTTTGCATTGTCTGTTGTGTGAAAATAAAATATTTTTTGGATATAGTTTAAATACTTATTTTATGGGATTGAAAATAATATTTGAGTATAGGAGTAATAATTAATAGGTTTCATTATTTATTTTATGTATCAGTCAAATTATGTCTTATTGAGAAATTATTTTTTAACTTATTATGGATTTTTGTCTATACATGTTTATACATAATATACAATCCTAAGACTCCAATAAAAATATTAAAAATAAGAATTCTGGAAAAAAAAAAGGGGGGGAAAACCAAACGAGACCAATCTATTTTCTTTTGAGGTAGGCCTGTTGAATATTATGTGTCATGCGATAATGTGCATTATAATGTTTGAATCATGGGTTGGGCGTATTATCTGCAGTTGTCTTATTGTTTATGTCAAATGCCTACCACCTAAGGCTGCATAATTATAGGTAGGATTGGGTGTATCTTGTAATAGTAGGGGTTGGTGACTGAGGCTCAAGGGCGCCCTAGCTACAGACAGCAGATGGCCTGATTTTCTTTGAAGTATTAATTCAAGTCTTAATTGATTTTCAGATATCCTTGAACCATTTCAAAAGGGAATTAAACCTAGTATAGTTCTTGTCGCACCATGTGTGTCATATTCCACCATTCATAACTATGAAGGGTCACTATTTATTTAATTGCATTAAGTGACATGAGGCGAGGTTTCATGTGTTTCATTGCTTGATTTGATTGCCTCGTCAAATTATAAATAATTATAATGTAAAATTAAGTGGTTAACTGGCTTACATCATGTATCACACCTTTTTTATTTTATTTTATATATTAATGAGTTGTTTGATATTATCTTGAATTTTTAGTGCCCATGTTCAAGCAACCTAACTGAATTAATTTTGCCTTTTGCATTGGCCGATGTTTACTTGTTTAAAGTGACTGAGAATTTTCTATGCAAGGCGGCCTCCACTTGAGAATTAGGTTTATGTAAAGAAAATCTTGGATTAATTCAATTTTATCGCCTTCAATTCTTATTAAATATTATTTTATCTAATATATTTTTAATTGTATCATTTTATTTTTATGTACTCTTATTCGGTATTACTTTACCCAGTGAATTCGCATTATATCACTTCACCCCCTTCTACTCTTTTTTTTTTTTTTTAAATTAGTAGACTTATATTTATATTCTAATAATTTTCTTAACTTGATTAATTAGCACTTCATATTAAATTCTTTTAAAACTTTATTATACTTTAATTTTAATGACTATTTATTAATTTAATATAGTTCATTAATATTCTTAATTAGCTAATACATTTACTTGTAAGTTTTTTACTCATCATGAAATCTATAATATATCTAATTTTTATTTAAATAATATTTTATTAAATACATAAAATATTAGTAATAATTTTTTCATTATTAATTGAATTATTATAATTTAATTAAAACTATGTTAATGTCAAAAAAGTCATTATAATCGAGCAATATAGATAAAATTAAACATTAAAATGATTTTTTTTGAATTTAAATTAGATTTTATAGAATTATGATAAAGCTCAATTATTTATAATTTATTTAATAGTAATTAATTAAAACTAAAATGACTATTTTTAATTTAACATAGTCCTTATTAATTTATGATAATTTTATCAGTAATGAAAAAAATTATTACTAAGATTTTATGTGTTTAATAAAATAATATTTAGAAATATATTACGTATTCTTTAGATTTACGATGAGTTAGAAACTTATAAGTTAAATGTATTAGCTAATATCCTACTATGTAATAGTTTAATAGAAATTATATTAATTAAAAAAATCCATTAAAATTTAAGTAGTTTTAAATAAAATTAATATTAAGTGTTAATTAAATTAAATTAAAAAATTATTATAATACAAATACAAATCTATTAATGATATACAAAGCAGAAGAGATAAATTAATACAATGAAAATATAAGGGGTAAATGATATCGAATAAGATTACAAAATAATAAAATGATACAATTCAAAGTATATAAATATAATATGATACTTAATATGAATAGATAAAGTGGAAAAAATTTTTTGTAGAGGCACAATAACTTAGGAAAGGTTTTACGTCGGTGTTGTAAAGCCCATCTCAATTACCTAGTTAAATTAATATAATCGTGAGTCACTGCTAAAGCCAAATAGGTTAATCATTGTCATCCGATTAATTAGGTCTTTAGAGTTTAGAGTAAAAATTCTTACCTACATCCATTGTTTTTATATTAAAAGATGAGAATGATTCTATTTTGACGGTCAAATTTTGTTGTAATATTATTCTTCTTATTTGGTGTGAAACACTCTATATAAATAAATATTTTTCCATATGAAGCATGAAGAAGGTTGACATAAGTCACCCAACGGGCATGATTGGAGCCAAATGTGAGAGCAATAGATTTGTGAAAACTGCCCTAACTCATTACAAATTTCTCTAGTGAAGTCACCTAATTTTTCATGTTTTATTGCTCATTATTTTCTATTTTATGTGGTTGCGTCATTCTTCTGCACAGAGGATTCCAAGATTACCAACCTCAAGTTATCCAATCTCCCGCCCCAAAAAAAAAATTAAAAAAATAGAGAGAACAAGAAAATCTAAAGCAGATAAATAGAAAATGACAAAAGAAAGATTACCGACAGAATTATTTCGGTCGATTATACGAACATTAATACTTTTGTTCTTGTTATGAACGACTTCAATGGATTTGTGGGGAAGGAGATGAAACCTTTTTCAAGGATGAATTGTTGCCACTTCTTCAAAACATTGCATTTACATTTTCATATGAATTTAGTTATGTAAACGTACTTCAATTTAAATCCACCTACTGTGTTCAGCTTCAAGTTGTCAAAAAAGATATTTACTTCTCAAAATCTCATGTAATCTAAGTTTTAAATCTCATTCAAATCAATTCAAAGACTTGGCATATTCTGCTAGCCTTGATCAATTGAATTAGTGTAGGCGGCTCAATCCTACCCCTAAAATCCTCCCCGCTCCCTGCTTCTAGGTTTGAGGCTTTTTTCCCTCTCTCCTACACCTTTTCTCCTAGGAATTTAGGCTGTGATTGCTTAGATGTTTATTTTTGAAAACTTGTATTTTTGGGGAAATTTTTTCCACCTTTTATTTGGCCGTTATAAGAGAGAACCCCATATAACTTTTTATAGTGATAGGTACAGTTGGGTTTGCTAGAAAGGAGGGTTTTTTTTTATGAAAAATCCCAATTTTGAAGGCCTGTTCTAAGAAATATGGGAGCTTTACAGATGGTAACAAAATGAGTTTGTCAAACTTAAAAACCTATTTCATTAAGATTTTCAAGAACTCAAATTAGGCCGTCTTGGATACAGTTGGTTGGAACCATTAGATCCATAATTTAATTTTATAATATTAAAAATAATACTCTTAAAAAAAATTTAAAAAATATATTTTTAAAAATAATAATATAAATAAATATATAGTAAATTAAAAAATTAATAAAAAATTAAACAAAAGTAGATTTGAAAATAAAAATCAATATACATCCAAATCTATTTATAATTTTAATAATCCTCTCCAAATAGGGTTGGACGTGTCCATTGTCAAAACTTTCATTCTATCCACAGTATCTTGCCATAAAAAAATCCCTACCGTTACCTTTCTCCCTCCCTACGTTGTTAGATGTCCGCTAGAACTTAACATCCAACTCCTAATGAAGCAAGGTATTGAATCACCACCCGTTTTGCCCATATTTTGGAAGGGGATGGAGAGTTGTGCAATTTTAGAGAGGAGCCCAAGATTGTCCATTGCTATGACTCGACGCATTGTAGAAGTCCAAGGAGTTGGAGGCTAGTGGAGTCAAGTTACATTAACTATTATCAATTATATTTTTTTTTTCTCTAAAAACACCATCCAATCACATATCCATTTTTACTTCTCATTTCTATTGATTTAATTTTTCTCATTTTTCCTCACAAAACTATTTATTCATAATTGACATCCCTTTAAATCATAGTCTTATTATCTTAAGTTGGAAAACATTTTATGTAGGTAAGATTTTTTTTATTTTTTGTGATTGTAAGTGTGCCACTTAGGGGTTGAATAGTAAAAAGAATTCTTACCTACCTTGGATGTATGCTTAATGAGTTTGGTTAAAATCCCAAACTCACCTCGTTTGAAATGAATTTTGAAAATGGATTTTAGAATGGGTTTCAAGTTTTAATTTTTAAATTTAAATCTGATCCAACCTTGACTCATTAAAATGTTTCATATGTTATTTTCTATTTATTATATATGTATTAACGTGATTTATATATATGCTGTTACATATATACTCACATCGAATCAACGCTTGGAGTTGATTTTGAATAAGTTTACTTCAGTGCCCAACTATTCAATTCCGTTTCAACTTATAAATTAAAATAATAATATAAAATTAATAAATATTTATATTTTTAGTATATATGAAAATAGCATATATGCTTGAAATGTTAATAACATTATTTTTTCACATTCAAAAAGTGGTGGAATATTATTTTTTAAAAAAAATATTTATTTAATATTTTTAAGATTATAAATCAAGTTTTACAGCTCCAATCCATGTGAGTCTTGAGTTCGAGTGAGTCCAAATTCATAAAAAATTTGACCGGCTGAACAAAAACTCGTCACAACCGCAACACGTTGACATCCGTGCGTGTAGAATATGTTGCATTATCAACTGATTTTGTGAGGAGCCTGTCCAGAAACATAAGCCCTGAAACTAGCTGCCCATCAAACTAACTACGCAAGTTAACATCGTACCTTCACGCGGTGTAAATATAATATATTACTTCCTCAAACTACCCGTCAGGTCAGTCACTCTCCCATTATCTGAATCAGCTAATAGTGTTGGGTTTTTTTGCTTTCCATCTTTCATTTATCCTGATCACAAGTAAAACAACTATTCACGATTTCGTCCCAAATCACGGCTTGAATGGTCGAAACCACCATTATTTTCATCCTTTCCCTCTGTTCCTCTCTGTCGTCATCTTCTGCCAGGAATCTTTCGCTGCTGCTCTTATCCTCAGGGTGTTCTTTCTTCGCTTCATACTATGGTTAATGCAAGGAATCCTGGTATTATCGGTGCATCGGTCTTGATCCTTGAATATTAACTGCAATAGTTTCTCTCTTGTGTTCTTTAAAGTTTATCAGCTTTATCTTTCAATTGATTGCCCGTAAAAAGCATCAGGATAGGCACGGATGGATAAGAATATGAGGAAAAGTTTTTCTGACAAGACGTTTTCCCACAAGGAGAACAAAAGCAAAGATGAGAATAAGAACAATATTGCTTTGAAAATGAGGAGAAGTATTTCTGACAAGAGTATGTTGTATAATCAGAAGAAGAAGAATGATGATAACAAGAACCGGAAGAGTAACAGATTCTTGATTACTATGAATGTTCTTGGCAGCGCTGGACCATTAAGATTTGTTGTGAATGGAGAGGATAGTGCTGCAGGGGTGATTGAAGCAGCTCTGAAGCTTTATGCTCGCGAGGAGAGGCTCCCGATTCTAGGCTCTGATATCAATTGTTTCTTTCTCTACCCTGCCAATGCTGGATATGACGGTATCAACATAATCCTTGGCAGAAATTGTTGTTGTTGTTGTTTACTATTTTTTTTTTTTTTTTTTTTTCTGGGAAATTTTGTTGTACATGTGATTACGATTATCAAGATTTTTGTTGCAGCCCTCAAACCATCAGAGGCAATTGGATCGCGAGGACTGAGGAACTTTGTTCTATGCAAGAAGCAGAGCAGGCCACAAATGACAGAAGCGAGGTCACAGGTAATTGACCGAAAGGGGAGTGGATGGCGAGCATGGCTCCAAAAATCTTTAAGCCTGAAGATTCTACCTCATTAAACAGCTTTATCTTTTCTAAAACGAAAAGTTCGAGGACCCAAAGCGATGTATAAATGTTATGAACATTTGAATAATTTTCGACAGATCCTAAGTCATGCGGCATATTGTCTTAAGAGTTCTAGTTACAGCGATGTAGCGAGAAAAAAAAAAGAAAAATAAAGGTTGGATTAATTAGATTACATGAATTCTATTGATATTTGAAATTGGGAAAAGAAAGAGGTTCCAGCTTCTATTGTTTGGCTTTCCTAGAAGAATTAGCATATAACGACTTTTTTAAAGCAGAGGTTCGTGTTGAAAGATGTACAGTGATGTGCATAATATTTGTTCCAAAAATTATTTTTTATTGCAACTATATGTTGAATTATTTTAGCTGATGTTATTACAATGGAATATCATAAGTTTGAAAGCATGTAACTATTGTTGTTAGTGGTGTTTCAGCAACCTATTATTATTGTATCTATACGTTAGTTGAACCGCTATTGGCAACTAGCTTCAATATTCTGCAAACCGCACAGAATTCTTTTGAAGGATTGAAATGTCAATTGTGATAGTCGTGGTAAAAGATTAGAACATGGGTAGTCAATTTGAAGTGAGTTTAATTAATCTGCTAAAATAACTTTCTGAAATCTGAAGATTTTGCAGCTTTAAACCAGACCAAAAGGTAGATAAGGTTTTGCAACTTAAAATCAGGCTGGACATAATCACTGATCGGTTCCCCTAATGTCAGAGCTAACTCGCATTAATTGCCAAAATTATTCTCAATTCTGGGTTCCTACCATGTGGTGGACTCTCACGTCTTCACTAAATGTTGTTTTAATTAGATACTAAGATTGCATTTTGATTAAATAATTTAGATTTGAGTGGAGAATTTGGAATAATAATTTTAAAAAATGTAGTATTAAGTGATTCTAATTCATCACAGTAATTGAAAAAATAATTCAAAATAAAATTTTAAATATTTAAAATCAATTATATATCCAAATAAAATTAAAAATCCAAATTCATCATTTCAAAGATACTCTAATTGAAGTCACCTTAACAAAACTACCCTGTCCACTGCATTAATCATATTTCTAGTTTGGATCTTTTATTTCAATTTTATGTTGCATTTAGATCTTATATTTTATATAACACATGCATATTATATATACAAAATATTTTTTTAAAATATATAATTAGAATTAATTATATACATGCGACGTACATATGTGATGCACGTCAGAATAATATGTATCAAGATTCCAAAAAATTCTTGATTAATTTCTTCAATTAGCCTCCAAGAACACTTGTAAAACAAAAAGTTAGGGTGTTGAAGTTTGTCTTATAAAAATCATTTGATGCTTAGATCAATATGATATTTTTTGAAGGTGAATAATCAATAGAATGTTGTAAAATGTTAGTAAAATCATAAAAAGTATACCTTTGCTTTTGAGATTCATATATATATATATATATATAGGTAAAATTGATTGAATGCTTTCAAGATTCGGTTTCCTTCCAATAAACCCCAATTTTAGGATTTATCATTTAGATAAACATCAATTTAGGGTTATACATTCAGAATCTAAAGATTAGTTAAGATATGATTCTTTTTCTGATCAAATGTCCAAAAATACCTAGGGTTTCCTCTAGCCCATGCTGGGCCGAGGTGCTTCCAGATTAGGTCGGCTCTAACAAGGCCAATAAAGGCAACCCTTTTCATAATAAATATCAAAACAAAAACGTTAAAGTCAGCCCAAAACAAGACAGGTCAACCTTTAAGAAGTAACAACTCTGAAGCTAGGAATTTTCATTCAATATTAACCCATTCAGGTCAAGTCTTCCAAAAACCACTAAACTCAGCCCACAAGCCTTCTTATACTTGTAGGGTCAATTCAAATACTCAAAATGTAGCCTAAAACACTTAAAGGCTCAATGGTCAGAACTTATTTAGGCCAAATAATATATCGTATGAAATCTAAAATGCAACATAAAATCGGTATAAATGATGTGAGGTGCATATCTCCTCATTGATCTTTCATTTGGACGCTTATACTAAATTGTTGAATTGGAATTAACGGAACCTTTTCCTTCTATTGAATCTTAGGATTTTGGGCTTGTTTTGTTCCATTACAGACTGAAAGTGAGTGCGACAAAGGAAAATTAAGGAAATGTAATGGGTTGTATATGTGCGGATTAAAAGAGTCACTCCACGCGGCCATGGAGGAAACATTGTAAATCATTTTTGTGTTTATTTTCATCATTTTCAAGTATCTGAAAATAAAAATATATTTGCATATAGTGTAGATGTATTGATTTTATTGGATTGAAAATAATATTTAGTGTAAGAATAATAATTCGTAGGTCATTACTATTTTTATGTGCCATCTTGGATTAAAAAATTATTATTTAATTTCTTATTGTTTAATTAGTTCGTAGATTTTAGTTATTCATATAATAATAGTGTGGGTCTTACTCTGACTTAATGGTGTTTAAGTTTGAAATAAGTGGTTATAAATAGGAAAATAAAGGCAAGTAGTATTTTTTGTTGAAAAATAGGTAAAACTAACATGTTTTTTATTTTTTAATCCTGGAGAATTAATACCATCACATCAGCGCTAGGAGAACAATTATATTAAAATATTTAAAAATAAAAACAATAAACTTGAAATAGATAAATTAATAATTACATGTTCAGCGACATTATCATCAGCCTGCAAATTATGGCTGGTGATAGTGTGAGAGCACTTTTTCTAACGCAAGAGCAAAGAGCTTTAATTGACATATTTGCCCTTAATTAAAAATCTCCAACCCTAGCATTGCTTGGCCAGCAGTGCTTGCAATCTCGATGTGTAATGGAACGGGTTGGTCCCGTCTATAATGATAGGTGAATAAATTTTTTTTGCTATTTTAAAAAACTGAAAAGTCAAGTAAAAACTTTAGAAACATCGGTATAACAATACTATATTTTATTTAGCCTGTTCATGCTTATTATAATTAGTTATTTCAATTTTCTAGTAGTGATTTTAATTATAACTTCATCTCTATTTATTAGTGTTAGCAAGTCTAAAGGGTCTTTAGTTCACACTTAATATTCTTCTGTTATTCTAAAATAAAAAATAAAAAATAAAAAAAAATAGTATAACTTCTTCCATAAATTGCAGTTCATTGGTTAAATCTTGATATTTAATTCTTTTATTATTAGTCAAAGCACAATTAATAAGTATGGATTAACATACACAAAAAATTTTGAAAACAATAAAAAAGAAATCAGCCACACCTCTACATATATATATTTCCATAAAATAATCTATTCATGTCTAGCATCTTTGAAAAATGAAAATACACCACACCCAAAATTTAATTACAAAATAGAAAAAAGAGAGTTGGGTGGGCGTACAAAATTACGTTAATTATGCACACAGTGGTAACTCCAGGAGGAGAGGCCCAGAGGGTGGAGAGTACTGAGAGTGAGTTTTTCTTCTCTATTTTTTCTCATGACTTCCAATTTATGGGCCAATAGGTCAATTAAATCCTTTTTCTGATCTGGCATTAGGAAAGACGCCCTGGCATTATCATCAGCCAAAAATTATGGGCCAAGTAGTTGAAATTTTGATACAACTTCGTCATATTATGCAAAAGCCTATTTAAGGAATATGGATCAGTCCAATAAGGTTATTGGACTTAATGGATAATCCAACAAAATCCAAGAAAAGTAATGAAGCCCTAATATTCATCATTGATGAGAATTAGAGATCCAGTGTTAGAAATGTGAGCTGATATCCAGTTTTAAAATAAGACCATACTTTTGATTGAAGGCAAAAAGATTTGGAAGAGAGTGAAAAGTACATTTGTATTTATTAATCAATTAAAAGCTTAGTGGGACAATAATCATGAGGAATTGATGCAATCTGGCTAGCTTTACAGCCTGAACTTCATCAATATTACAAGTGACAAGAAATCAAGGTGGACTCGCCAATATTAAAAAACGCAATAACTGAAAAATGTCTTAAAATTCATTCTACCAAAGTAAGTGATGTACTGAATAATTGTTTATGTTGAATAGGCCAAAAAAGTCCAATTTGAAGGATTAAGTCCAAAAATACAAGAGCTTCGTCTACTCTATCACATCTAAACATAATCTTTATTTGAGAATTTATAAATACTATCATTTCATCATTATGAGATATGTTATGCGTTTTATTTATTTGATATTTTACAACTTTTGTTCTTGGTCAATATTTTATACTGACTTTAGAAGGTTTTTATAAGGACAATCGAACATTTTCAATGACTTATCCATGTCACATACAAAAATTCACTGAGTAATTAATGATTCGAATTCAATCTCGAAGACACAATTTTTCCACATCAGTAAGGTATAGTGGCCCGACACATTTCAAACTTTAGTTTCTTGTTTCTGCATTGTTAGTTAAGTCCATATATCAAAATAAATTTTGTATAATTCTCGAGGATTAAGCAATTTTAAAGTTAGAACCATATTTATGTAGCTGAAAAGCCCAAAAATATGCCTGGGTTTGCCTCTTTGTTTGCAACATTGACTTTAGCAGATAACGTTGTGAAACAATGCCAAAAACTTACATATATACCAATTGTTACTTAATTTAGAAAAGGACAATTAATGACAATCATGTTTTCAAAATGCAAATTTCATCGTTCTAATATGGCGTTTCATCTCAAATTCACATCAAATTTATATTTAAAAAAAATATTTTATACACTTAACATATAAATTTGTAATGTAGCTTGAGATAAAATATGAAATTGAAATAAAAGATTAGTAATATTCTTTACTTTCTAAAAACATCTTCTAAAAGCTTTTTTAAGAATATATTTGCAAGTCAGTATTTCTTGTACAATCACTTTTCTTGCTAAATCAAGAACTATATCAACTTCTTCAAATTCAAGGTTGTAGAAAACTTCAATCTTTAATTTTTTTTCTTTCTTTCTTTTGTGGTGGTGGTGGTTGGGGGATGAAAAACACTTCCACATTGAGTACTTCTGAAACTTGGAGTATTTGTAGAGAGCATGTGGGGATGGATCATGAAAAGGAACATACATCCCCCATTCCAAAAAAGGCATATCTCCTTGCCTGATTGAGTTCATGTGCTTTCCCACATAGTTTATCACACTTCTGACATGAAAACTTCAAAACTTTGATGAGTCAGAAAAGTGTCGACATTTCCATTGTTGGGGTGATAAAGTTGTCCAAGTTTGAATCCAAGACTGGTTTTCTTCTTGGTCTTCGAATACTTATCATTTGCTGATGATTGACACCTGTCTAAAAGCATGAAAATTTGGCGTAATTTAGTATTTCCCATTGATTTTGAAGCCTTCCTTAATTCAAGGAACTCGTTATTATTTCCAGTGAGAAAGATTCTTATTGGTTTACCAAATTGTGTTCACGTGGGTTTAGCCAATAGAAATCAATCTTTTCCGACAATTACTATCACTATAATGATTGTTTGAGGGCGTGGATGGAGCAAAAATAAAATAAACTAACTCAATCAAGTTTGCTTTAATTAGGGTATTTGCCCATATAAAGAAGAAAACAAATATTTAATTCTAAAGTAAAGTGTAATGAAAGTAAAGTAAAATTAAAATAAATATGTTGCACACTACCCTACACTAAATCATTAATTATAACTATATTAGAATACAAAACACAAAAATTGTATGCTAATCCATTGCATGTTTGAGAACTAGTGTTTCCATTAACTCGATATAATTCACTTAGTCCTTCAATACATCCATGGAATTATGAAATTAGATTTTGAAACATATATTATAAAAATTGGAGAACTTTTGGGATTATTGAACGTAAAAATTCACAACTTTTAATGCAATAGGAAAGCACAACAAGGATACACGCGACTTATTGTACGACATAATTAAAATGCTTTGTGGACTATAATTTTTTTTCCCAAGTCAAAATTCAACCAATTGAGTCATTTTTCTTGACCGCTTTTTTTTTTTATAATTATGAGTGTATGCTTTTAGGCTCATTTGCTCAGCATTTATGAGTGTACACTTTTAGGCTCATTTGCTCAGCATTTTTTTAGTTTCATCCATACATGAGTTAAGGAATATTTCATTAGGATCTCTTTCAAGACTTTCTTGATTCTTATGACCTTGAAACTTATTTATAAATCTTATGGCTTCCGTTCCGTTTCTTTTCAGGTTCCATTACATGATATATGTGAAATGTAATGAAATTTAGTTTTGATCAAGGCAAGAAACTTGGTCACAAAATGATAGAGCATAATTGGATTTGTTTTAGGTGTTTTGGGAAGTGTTGTGCTTTTAGATAATGTATTAGAAAATAGGTTGTATTAAGATGAAAATTGTTATGGTCTAATCTTGTACTTCACCGAATTTTTTAGAATGGTCTTTTTGCAATTTCTCCTCATTAGGGAATTGTTTCTTTGCAATTCCTTATCGTCAGGCAATGGTTACTATATAAGTTCATGTCTACAATGTGCATAAATTTTTTTGACGCTCAAGTGAATAATAAAATTAAAAAAAATGAACAAAAAATAAATAATATAACTTAAAATAATGAAGAATGTGGTATTTATAATTCAATATTATAGGGTGCATGGACCATTAAGAATTCGTGAACCCATGAATTTGAACCAATATTTTTTGAAGCTCATGAACTTTGCCTTTGACTAGTGTTGAATTATATCCCATCAAAAATATATTAAAGGACATAATATATATTTTATTTTATTTTTGAAAAAATAAAAAATGAAAAAGTAAAAAGTAAAAAATGGGTTGAAATATAGCAGTAGTTTGCAGTACGGATTGTCATGAATTGGGTGAAGCTGAAGGTGTGGGATAATTAATTTTTTTACTTTCAAAAAAGAGGAAAAGAAAAACACAGCTGTAAGTTCTTGTCACTTCTCAGATGAACTTCGGTTCACGTGAAAATGCCAAAAATTAGCCAAAATCTCTCAAGTGTCTGCCCAAAGCTTTCATAGTCAGTTTAAGGTTTAAAGTTACTTAAATGGGAATAAAGTTTTTCCCCTTATAGAAATATTAAGGAAAGAGTCAGATTCCCCACGTGTCAATGACTTATAAGGCGACGGCGCCATTAAACTACCCTTCGTACTTTTTAATATAAAATGACCAATTGGTCCTCGAGTCCTTCACTACTGTAGTTAAGAGCCTCACTTTTTAAATTATTTTTTTTGGAATCCAAACTTTTGTATAGTAATTTCTCATAATATAATTCCATTTTTGGACTACAAAAAGGGCTTGACTTTGATCTCAAGCTCCTCTATCGTCTCAAAAATTCTTTCAACCTATCAAACTGCAGACTTCATTTCTAACCTCAATAAAAGTAACCCTTTTTTCTTCTTCATTTTGCTCTACTAAAATCAGCTTTAACCTAAGTGGGTTTTTGAGATCTAATAGTGTGATTTTATTCATTTTCAGAGAAGAAACCCTAGAAATCTTGATCATAAAAGATGGGGAGGGGAAAGATTGTGATCCAAAGAATCGATAACTCTACGAGCAGGCAAGTGACCTTTTCGAAGAGGAGGAGTGGACTGCTGAAGAAGGCCAAGGAGCTTGCCATTCTTTGCGATGCAGAAGTTGGATTAATCATATTTTCCAGCACTGGGAAACTCTATGAATTTTCAAGCGCCAGGTTTGAACCCCCAAAACTTAAAAAATAAAAAATGCAAATTATTTTCACACTGAATTGTCTGTATATATATACTTTCATATTTACATGATCTGGTTTATCTACTTGTATTGTCTACTAAAATCATATGTTAATGAGGGTTTCCAAGTACTAGCTAGCTAGATATTTCTTCCCCAAGAATGCTCAATATCAATGCCTGATTTCTACTTTGCTTTTCTTGTTCCATCAAGCTCAAATCAAACTTAATTGTTTAGGGTTTGATTCCGTTTTGCATGGCATCAAGTTTAAGAAGTGAATAATTCAATCAAGATTGGGTCTTCAGGTATTCCATAAATTAGATAAAATGACTAAAAAATCTTTTTTTTATTAAAAAAAAAAACTATTTGAAATATTTTTTTGTAGTCCGGATATTACATATGAATCATAGTTCAAATATATTTTAATCTAGTTCACATAGTTCGTTATGTCTTTAGAATAATATGTGTTAGTAGTATCATCACTTCGACAATGACCTGAAAGAATCATCGATGAGCAACATCCTATACATGCTCAAAGTTGTTAAATTATTTATGGACAGTATATATTATTAGGATATCATCATTTAATTTTATGATCAACTTTAGATTCCTATATTTAGTTCAAGTATATATGGGAAACTTCTTAAGAATCAGTGTTGGTACTAAAATGTTTTTTGGCGTGATGAATGCAAGTTTATTTCACCACACTTCAGTTGGTAGAGAAGGCATATAGCAGAGAAGGTTCCAACACAAATAAACATGCAGAAAATGTAAAAGTTGGATAAATGATCCTACATGGTGATCCTTTTTTTGTTTTTTTTTTTGGGTAGTTTGTGCCCTTTTCCCCCAGTTGTGTCTATTATAATTAGTTACCATTTTGATTTCCAACTTGTCTTTTAATAAAAATAAAATATCAAGTAGACAGCAGTGTGGAACCTCATAGGACTATGTTCATGCTTGGAGTTTGATAAAACAAGAACAAAAGATAGTTCAAAGTGCCCCTACAGCCTATATATTCTTGTTTTCCAGTAGGGGCATGGTCCTATTCTGTACTTATATTCTGTATGTAGCAGTCCAATGAGTTCTTAGGGATAGATAAAAGGTTTTAACCTATCCCTGTATAATAAAGTCTATACTGCCAAGAAATGCTACAGGATTATTACTCCAAATTTCTTAAGGAAAAGATATTATGCTTAGCTTCCACAAAGATATTTAAAAGATTTTCTCATTGTATCATATCTTGCTTTCTGTTTTGATCATAGAAGGATAGAGGACTCGTGGAAATAGGACTTGAAATTGTTCATAGTTGTATAATTAAATAGGAATATGACCATCACTCTCATATATATTTATGTTACTCATGATGCCTTGGCCATATAGTTCGTTTAAGACTCTTGAGAGTCAAACCTTATCAGGAAATGTCCTCAACTTAACCAGAAAGTCTAATACAAGGAATTCATGTCCTTCTGCGATGTGCGTAAATTTAATGATTGGTTAGTATTAACGACCACCTCATCAAAAAATAAATTAAAATTTGTTAGATAAAAAAAGATATTTATTACTATAGTTTCTAAAATTCACAGTCAAGTGAAAGTGATATTTTTTTGGGGTAAGGAAGTGCAAGCGATGTTCTTGTTCTTGGAAATCTCTTTTTTTTTTTTTTTTTAATGAAATTTCAACTGAGGACCTATGACTTAGCCTGATTGTCGATATCATTTGAATGACCATTCTTTTAAAGCATTTAAATTGTTAAAAGGTGAGAGAGATTTGATGTTTATTGTCTCTAATAGTCAATTTTTGGAGAATTTTCATGGAATTTTATTATAGTACCAACCCTGATATATTTACACAAGTACTACTGGAAAAATCCAGTTATGGTTCAGCCAATATCCTTAACTAAAAGCCCCTTTCATAATACAATTTGCTATATCTCTTGATGTAGATCATTGGTATACACTTGCAATCCACCGTTTTCTAATCTTTGCCAAGTGATATGAATCTAGAGCTTGATAGTACCTCAAAATAAATAAAGCTATGTTCTTTGATTTGGAGCTGGCCTTTTGAAGGTAATCAAGGCCAAGGGAACCTTTCTTTTGGCTTGCACCGAAAGTTTATTTCCTTATAGTAGACAAACCTCGTGATAGGTTTGATGAATCAATATGTATAATAATCTAAGATAAAGATTATTGTGTTGGCCCATCCCCTATTGCACTAAAATATCATCCTTAATTCGCATGAATTATTAAGAAACAAAAATGCTTTCTGTATATCTTTTGTCTTGTAAAGCGAAACTAGGAAAGATAGTTACATTTTTCCCTCTCTAGTGTCAATGCCGAAGGTTGTGATTGGATGGACAAAATACTTTAAGAAAACTGAGGCTGGTATCAACTATGTACCTAGCTTTAGTTGGTGTAAGAACTTGAATGTTGTATTGTTTTTCTAGGTAAAACAAGAAATTGAAAAAAAAATGTAATAATCACCTTCTATTATATTTTATAGTTTACACATTTATTAAACTTTTTAATGTATATTTGATTTTTTTATGTGATAATTCCCTTAACTAACTATGTAAAAGTTGATAAGTAACAAGCCAAGGTTCCTAATGTTGGTAAATGGAGCTAACAAAAACTCATGGATTCTCTTTGGTCTCCCTAGTTTAATCGATTTTAAAAAAATATCCCCTCTCATTTCATTCCTATTGCTTCAATGTTCATCCTAATTAATTAAATAAAGATACAGTCACTTCGATATCTTGTTCCCATCTTTGATGGAACCCTTTTGGGAAATAGTTATTCGACTAAAGCAGACTGAAAATAATGAAGTAGTACTTGATCCATCCTATAGGATGTCAATTTTACAATTAAGTTTGTGAAAAAAGGGAGAAAAAAAGTGTTCCAGATTTTGATTGACAATTACAGTTTGGTATTTTATTTTGAACTGAAAATCTCATATTATAGAAACACAAACTTGGAGCACCATCTCAAGTTTTGCATTTCAGGTTTATGTTTTCTCATATCTTTTGTCCCTTAATCAAAGAAATTACTTTCATAAATTAATCATATCCTAAGATATTGATTCTATGTTGTGTATCTAAATTGACATTTTGAAGGGGAAAAGAAGAAAGGGGGCAATATTGGACTTCTAGCTCTTGAGATATTTCATTTTTCCTTATCTTGAATGAATTCGTAATTCTCATATACCTTATATCAAAATGACAATTTTTACCTAATTATCAAAATAAATGCAAAATATTATATATAAGAAAATGAAGTTTTGCTTTCTTTTTCTTCAATTTTAATTTTAATTTCTTTTTCCCTGTAGTCCAACAATCATTCAGTTAGCTGTATATGTATTTTAAGAATTTTATAATGATCAGAAGCTAATTATTGAGTTATGCTCTAAAAAATATTCATTGTTAAAGCCCAAATCCAGTGCCACCCGGTGAAGGTACATCCCCTTATCCTAAGTTTCAAATGTTTGGAGCTTATCCACTAAGTCATTGGATTATATATGGTTGCTTGTATTTCATATACGCATCATCCCTCCCCACTCCCCCTCCCACTCCCCCACCATAATGCATTAAGATGTGAAAAAGATTGTATAAACTTCAGCATCCAGGATTGGTATCATGAGCAATATCCTTTAACATGGCCTACACCTCCACAAAATCCACTATGGCAGGCTACCTCCTGCATTTAACAATCCCTCATAATCCACTCCACTTTCTCTTTCATATTCTCTCAGTACTTTATGCCCATGAAACTGGATTCCACATTTAATGCTTATATGGAAAACTTAAAGAGATACCTAGTTCCAAAGATCACGCCACTTTATGCGGCTATGGATCTTATTCTTGACCATTTCCCCGCACTTTAAGTTGATTATTCCATCGCTAGAGTATCATGCATCAGCGGATTCAACAACATCAATTCCTTCTCCATTGCTTATATCATATCTATGCCTGGAATATTTCTTGTCAAATCCATGAAATTTAAAACGCAATCGAATCATCTCTTACGTCACTCAGCCACATTCATCTTCTTAATAAACATTACATATTATATATTTCTCCACTCTAATAAGTTAATTCTTTAAATGAAGTTGTCGTTCCATATGGTATCGGAGTCAACCTAAGTAGGTTCTAAGTTCGAATTATACAACCACTCATTTATGAGAAAGAAGTTCACTAGGTTTTAGAAAAAGAATATTGCTTGCAGCGTAAGAGAGCGTTATAAAGATATTAAATGCTAAATATCTCTCCTCTCTAATGCTTATTTTTTTTAGATGAAGTGTTGATTCAATGTTTCTTTGCAACTTCTGGCTTAACCACAAACATCCTGGGTAAATCTATGTCAAACATGTCATTGTCTCATTCTCTTTAGCTGCCATCTCATTCTTTTTCAGATCTTACTACTGGATGATCATAGCATGTTAGTAATTAGAGACATTACATTTAATTCTTGTAACATACCATCTCATTTGCATATCATAATGTTTTAAGCCAAGTATATGGAATTCTTTTTCATAACACTACAAAAATAAAAATTATTAGGGACGATACTTTTTATCATTATATATATTAATATCGTTACCATAATATGTTAGTGAAAACATTAGACATCATCGTTATATTATGACTTGTAGCTAAAAGTTTTAGTTATGACTACCATAGTCGTCACTGTCATTCAAACGTTTAATCACATATATGTTTTGTTGCTATAACTCTATGTCTTAGTCACACACAATTCTTCCCACTAAAACCCCTATATTTTAGTCACATATAATATTTATCACTAAAATTCAATTCAATTATCACATATAATTCAATTATCAATAGACTTAATACTTTAGTTACAAACAGTTCTTATCACCAAATCTAATGTTATAGTCGTAAAAATTTACTCGTAACTATAACTTATTATGAGATAAAAAATTTAGTTATCACTAAAAATAATACAATATATACCATAGATATTACACTATTTATATAATATATACATATACAGTATATAAATACATATCTAATAACTTATTAGTATTATATATTAAATGTTTAATTTGATATATATATATATACATCTATATATATATATATATGAGTTTATTATATATGAATCCGCGACACATAAAATACATAAAGAGTGTAATATTTATATATTATACAAATATTGTATACATATGCAATCTATATTTATTAATATAAAATATGATATAAGGTATGAATAATATTTATATGTATTTTTATTAATTAAATATATATAATTATGTATAATATAGTGTATATACACAGTATAAATTATATATATTGCACAAACACACAAAATAAAGTTTTATATTTTATATGCAAATACACATGTATACAAATAATTTATAAAAAAAATTATTTATTTAACTTGCATAATTTAAACCTTAACGATTTTGTATGATTATGTACATATAAAAAAATAATAACATATTAACATGCATATGCATTTGTCTATTTATTTATGAATTAAAAAATAAATTTGTGTTATTGGTCCTAAATGCCAAAATATTTTATTTTTACATGAGAATTTAAAGAAATAAAGTTAAAATTTCTATCTTTGAAAAAATAAGTTAATATCTTAAGTATCTCTCCAAAATCTTGAATTTAATAACCACATGCATGGCCGATGGCATTTTCCATCAAAAAGTTAATTGTGATACCAAATTTGCAACGGAATGCTGATACATAGAACAAGAATTGGTTTTTTGGGGAAATTTAATTAGTACCAAACATGCATATGACCTCCTATTTTATGAGATTGAAAAAATAATTTTCCCCTCTACTAATTAAACAACCATTTTATAAAAAAACTGAAATGTTTCTAATATATATCTCTGACATCCACAAATTAGTGCTTGTAGAGATGTTTGTCCAATGGCCATGGCAAGAAACAATCATCCCAAAGTTTGGTAGTTGGAACTTGGAAAGGTGGTTTTTCTCAACATTGTCTCCTATTAATAATCCCTACAATACATCCCAGTTCTCTAATACCTACCCATTCTAGTGAAGCTTTAGTTTGAATCATAATGCCAAATCATGCCTTACATGCAAAACCAGTCTCTCTCTCTCTTATTTCCAGTTATGGTTAATCTCAGTTATTCAGTGTTATCCCAAAACTCAATCTATCCTCTCTAGTTTCCTAACACTAGTTTATCACATCACGTACAACATGACTTATCCATCAAAATTATGGTGGTAATGATCATTTTCATGATGGTAATAGTATAGTACTTTTCTTCATATGAGTCCACAATTCTCCATTCCTTGCTAGTCTTAACTGTGATTCCTTATTTACTACTACTATTTTTCAGAAGTGGTAGTAATGGAGGTAGTATATCCCATATGATTCTCCTCTCTTTCACATATTTTATTTGAATATCTGGCTCAACATTTCTCCCATTATATATTTGCTTTTAAATTTAATAAATAGATAGAAATCCATCCTAAAACCCCACCTAGGAATTTGTGGTTTAATTGAACAAAAAAAAAAAAAAAATGGGGTGTTCCAGTCTTTAAGGTATTTGTTTGTCTTCATTTTCTAATTTCTATTAATTTCTGTGGGATTTGAAAGTTTTGTAGAGTTGAGTTGCTCGAATTAGTAATAAATCTCAAAAGTTAGAGCCTTATATTGACAATCATTGGCTCACTAGCTCGACTTCTAATTTGCAAGTTAAAGCAAATTGATGACAATGTTTCAATTTGAATTCAAACTGAACAATGAACAAGTACTATCATTTTCATACGCACATAATATTGTAAAGAATTACTTGTAAAAGGAATAATATTTGCATGTCTAATTTAACAATAATAGATGAAAATAATATTTCTTGATTTTCTCAGTGGCCTTTCTTGCTGTTGTTGGATGTTGATGCTTTTGTATGCATTCAAACTCATTTCGTATAAAGCTACAAGTTAATCCTGATTTTTTCCCCATTTTCTTGAACCTTGTCAGCATGAAATCAGTAATTGACCGATACACCAAAGCCAAAGATAAACATGATCAGCTGCTTAATCCCGAGTCGGAGATCAAGGTACGATTCTACCATTTATTTGCATCTTATTCTTCATCCTAATTTTATTTTATTTTTTGTAATGTAGAGTAGTTAAAAAAAATAAAAATTCTATTGTCGTCCCCCAGCTCTCCCCAAGTTTGATCCTATACAAGAACAATTTCAAATAGCAGATTTTCTTAAGTCTCACAGTACGTACAGAATATATTTGTTTTAGCAGATAAGGTCAAAAACAAATGTTCTGAGTCTGTAATACTGAATACTGTTTGGCTGATAGGTTATGGACTGTGGTGACTAGTTGAAGTATATGGTTTATTCATGGCTAAAAAAGTTGGCACCAAGATTGATGCCAATGGGCGCAAGATATCTCTTACAAATCATACTTAAGAGGAATTTAGCAGGTCCTCATTTGGTATAAAAACTAGGATTTACCACTTAAATTTAAATTGAAGATGCAGTTTTAGAGACAAAACTATGTTGGTGAATTTGAACTTTTCAAATCAATAGCACAATGAAGTGTTGTGGTTGTCGTACTTCAAGATTACATTAAAATAAATCAAACATAAGTTTCAGTACGATAATCTCATGACAAAGGATTGATTGGCATCTCAAAGTGATTAGGAGCTCAATATATGTTGTACCTATGAGGCCAAGGCTCTGTTTACCTCATTGAGCAAGCCACTCCACTTGGGAGGTTCTGCTAGTATAATCCTATAAAGTGTCTACTCATGTACACCATGTGCATATCACAATAAATATTCCAAAAATCCTGCGAGTTCTAAGAGGAACGAACTATCTTTTAATGGAATTATGTTAGAACAGAAGCATACATTGCATGGCTTATCAACTAATCAATCAACCAGATTTTTCTGCCCTCTTCAGATATCAGTTGTAGCATAAGTACCTTTCCTAATTCTCTCACTATTTGTACACACTTCAAACTCTTTTCATGGCCATCGTCCTACAGCAGCTTTTATTTGGTTCATTATCCTACAGCAGCTTTAGTCGCAGGGCTGGCAAATAACATAGGCTCAGACATGCAGTTTTACTATTCTTGGACAAAACACAGTGGATGACTGAGGTTGTCTAGTTAAAAAACTAGTTAAAACTGATGAGATTTTATCAGTCACCAATGTAGGATCCTAACTGATCATGTCTCAATTATTAATCATGTTCATCTTTGCACAAGCAGCAACAGAATTCCTTCAACTCACAAACTAGAAAATTTGAAGCATGAGTATGCTTCCAGTAAAGAAGCATAGAAACAGGGCACCCAAGCAAGAAAATGATACAATAACTTTAGGATGGTTTAGTAGACATCAGCAGAAGTAGCTGAAACTTGCTCCTGAAAGCAAATTATATATTCATAGATAACTGAAGGCAAAAAGGATATACCAGTAAATACCACACCATCATGACACGTGTTCAATTAAAATGATCCGAAGAACCATAAAACTAAATTGTATCTGCCTTCAGTAATCCTGTGATTTCTTGTAAGTTCCGAAGACCCTCATTAACTCTATTCTTGCATGTTTTATAGCTCAACAGACATATGGGCAGCATTGACATGTGGACATATGTACAAATCCCTGTATATAAGATTAAATTCCTGGAAGCTCATCAATCACTAACCACAGAGCAACATATAAGGGGACAGTAATGTGATTACATGGGCTGAATTTAAACATTCAGGATAATATATCCAACATTAGGCAACTAATCTGGATGATCATATGACTGATAAATTGTATAAGGACTAACCTTATGAGAAACCATTGAAAGAGCTTATATTTTAATACATTACATTCTCTTCAACTTAGAATTAAATGGCACCCTTGCGATTCGCTATTGTCTCGAGGATCTGTAATTGCCACTGCTTGTCCTGTCTGAAAGGATTTCCGGTATAGTCAGACCACTATATTCTTAGAATCTCCCTAGGAATGAGCCTATGTCAGTACATTTCGTAAAGTGCAAGAACCCAACAGTGTTCAACATAATTCCATTAAAAGATAGGTTCGTTTGTCTTGGCCAAACAATATATTTTGGAATGTAAGATAAAAAACACCAAATAATGTGTGAACAGCTGAATTAAGTTGATGCTGTAAAGATCACCTTATTGGAGTAGTCTAGTGCTATATATCATGGTACAATGATAAACTATTTATGAAGCTTTGTACTTGGTTTTTTGTTTGTTCTTTGCCCTATGTTTAGTTATAATGTTAGAAGGATTCCATTGTATGCTTAATGTTTGCAATTGTACTTGCTAGTTTTGGCAAAGGGAAGCAGCAACTTTAAGGCAACAATTACAGGATTTGCAAGAAAATCATCGGTAATGTCTTGCTTACATCCATTATACTTCAAAAATAATGATATTAAGAGAGCAAGTCACAGGAGAACTAAGATAGCATTCTGGGAGATGTCATACTGCGGAAATGCTACCTATCTCACAGCAGCTGCTAAAACTATTAGGATCATCACTCTAGAATTGATTTTTGGAGAAAAAATAAAAAATTGTATTAGTCATGAAGGTGCCAGATGAATTGTCAACCAGTTTTTTTACTATAGTATTGCAAGTCTTTCTGTGACATTTGAACAATATCTCTCATTCTCTTGTCAAGCTATCCCAGAAGAGCTATTTATTTATTCTCATTTTTCTGTCAAACCTTTAACAAGTCATATAATAAATACTTGTAACAATTTTCTCAGAGAGAGTCTTGATTAAATCTAGTGCAGTATCACACAGCAATATAGAAAACGGCTTCCTTCAATTCTTTGATTCTGAAGTATGCTTGCACAGACATAATTACCATGTCTCTCATCTTGGATTCAAATTAACATGCAACATAAGACAGGAAATTGATGGGAGAAGAACTTTATGGGTTGAGTGTCAAAGATCTACAAAGATTAGAAAACCAACTGGAAATGAGTTTGCGAGGCGTGCGTATGAAAAAGGTCAGATACCCATATTATCCATCTAATACCCTTTCCAATCTTCTGAAGGATTATATATATAGGTGCAGTTCTAAGGAATATCAATGTATATAGAACTTTTTCTAACTTCTGATGTCTGGTGTGACTTCACAGGAACAGATATTAACTGAGGAGATTCAAGAGCTAAATCGAAAGGTATGTCTAATGAGCATTCAAACATGACAAATTACGCACCAAAAGTAATAAAAAAAACATCATCAAAATCATTCAGTAACTGGATGACATTAAACATAGAAATGCTCCTTTGAATTTATTTCAGGGAAATCTCATCCATCAAGAAAATGTTGAGCTCTATAAGAAGGTAAAACTCATTGAACAAGAAAACATGGAATTGTATAGAAAGGTATTATGTAAAGTAGCTTACTGGATACGATAGCTATCAAATTTTAGTCTTACCTGTACTGAATTCTGTTGTACCTCAGGCTTACGGCGCGAGGGACCTAAGTGAAACAAATGGAAGCGGCTTTGTTCCATTTGGTTTCACAATTAGTAGGCATCTGCATGGACCAATCCAGCTTCAACTGAGCCAGCCTGCACCACAAGATATGGAAACACCACCAAGCGCAACCGAATCAAGGTACAATCTTTTTTTGGACACCTTCTATTATCTGCTGTATAAGAGATATTATAGAACTCGATGTGCTTTATTATGTAACAAACCAGCTCTAGGCAACTAATTCTTTTTCTTTAGAAAATGCACACCACAATCTCGATATACTGAATATTTCATCTGAAATTTGTAATCAGCACAACAGAGCTTCTATCTGGTACTACTTGGAATCAATATGGTCTTTGTGCTGAACTTTCTGCATAAATGACCTTTAGTTGGTTAATTTAAGACACTGGAAGCATGCAAAGGTTCATGCCGCAGATAGTTTTGACTTTATTATCAACATAAACAGAAAATACTCCCAGTTTTTCAACAAACTGGATGAGGGAGAAAAGAAGCACGGACCAACTGCTTAATAACTGTCATCAGAATTTGATTGGGCCATCAATAAACTGAGAACATATATCATGATCTTTTGCAAAAGAATGTTTTTTTTAAAAATATAGGTGACTAGGTATGATTTCTTACTTGAGATATTCCATTGAAAGGTATCATGATCGGTTTAACTGTGTACAGGTAAACATCATATGGCAGTCGGCTTGTATATGACTACGATCAGCATGGCTCCCCCCAGGAAGATTAATCAGCGAAGGGGGGTTTCAGTAGTTGCTTGGGGTTTAACTGCATTTGAAGGATTAGTAGAGTTGCTTGGATTTAACTGCTTTTGAATACGTTTCGTTTGTGTATCCATTCCCCTAATCATAAGAAAAATACTTAATGCCACAAAGCCCCAATTCTTTTGAAATTGGTGGCTTATGCAGGATTCCAGAGTGCAAAGAAAGCTGTTACAGTTGAACAGTAGCCAACAGAAGTACAAGAGTTAGGGTTCTTGACTTCATTATCACAAAGTGAACAGAAGTTTCCCAAAATTAAGAGTTTGATCCAACTTTCAAAAATTTATTGGAAAATAGACTTTAAGCTTGAAAACTTGTTAGGAATTAATCTTACATCGCGTTCAGAACATCTCGTAGAATAATTTAGGACAGAATAAAACAGTGAATGAAAGAGGAATTCAGGAATGTTTTAAATCATTTGACAAGTTTTGGATGAAAGTAAACATTATCAGCTCATATACCTCAAGAGGTAGAAAAATTGTGCCTCTCTTCAATCAAAACGTCAGTATCCTGGTACTAGCTCAACCACATAATTAACATGTCAAATCAACATACTTAGGCTCTCTTCTTCTTACAATCTCAATTGCGGTGGCTTCATGTCGTGAATCATATGTTCTAACCTAAGGTTCCACTTGCATCACATTTAAAAATACATATTTTTTTCAGGTAACAAATCACAAATAATGGCATTGCAGAACATTTCAAAAGTAAAAGACATGCCACCCCATGCCAATAAATCCAGTCTGGTTAATATTTGTTCAGTGAATCACTGAGTCATTCATAGGTATAAATCTCAACATCCTATTCAAATTAGAGCAGAAACCAAATAAGGTTTGCCAACTACTAGACACAAAAATGGTGTGTCTAAACAGAAAAACCAAAGGAAGAAATCCTAGACCAAATCAGATATTTGAGGGTGGAACAAACTGAAGTACAGAAGCAATGGAATTCTATCTGCTGAATGCAGCATAGATTAGTTAGAAAAACCAGGTAAGAAAAAGCAAAGGAAATTCAGCCATGAAAACAAGGCATATAGATGTCGAATGTTTCCTGGCAGAGCAGCAAAAAGAGAGCCTTACAACATCAAAATCACAACATAGAATACAATGAGAGAAATTCTCTTACTTCTACAACTGATGAAATAACATTTAACTAGGAATTGAGACTTCTAATTCTTTCAGAACTTCATATTAAAGGACTCTATTCTTAACAATCAAATAAAATGTATATAATAATCAACTCATATTTGAAGGATATTAATTCTAGCTCCTGTTATAAAGGCCCCATTCCATGCTACCACTGTACCATATAGTATCGATAATATTTTCAGACTTTCATATTGCCAAAAGAATTTAGTTCAAACTTAGTCAAACCAAACCAAAGTTAATTACTGGGCAAAGTATATTTACTTTTATCATTGATTTATACTAAGCAGAGAGTGCAAAATCACATATTAAGTATAATTATAGTGTCAATAACGTGTTAGTTTAGTGGTTAAGGCTAAGATTCCAGAGTTCTACAAGAGGCAAACTCTGTTTATCTTATTTATGCAGGCTTATCATAATCTGATTATTGTTTTTATGAATGTATTAAAATGATTATTAATTAATATATTGATATAATGATATGATCATTGTTTCTCGGAAAAAAAAATTACAATTACAATAGGTGATTGGACAAAAGATCAGATTTTAACTAGGGTTCTGTCAAACATTAACGGTCGCACGCTAATGCAGTTGGCTAATTTAATTGGGTCTTGTACGTCCAATTCCAGCTAAAATCGCGATTCTGTTGTGTGATTTTGTCAAAGACCACTAGTTTTACTTCAGTTTAATGTTGTAATTTTAATTTAGTTCAAAGTCACCACTTGCCACTTCCTAAAAATAAAAGTCGCCACCAGATACAACGTGCTCTGTGTGTGTGTGTGTGTTTTCTTTTTTGCGTCCTCCTGAAAGACGAATTTTTACAGTTTTGATTTATAGTCACCATATTGGAAGTTGGTATCCACACTTTTCCCGAATGCAAAATAGGGAACTTTTGGTCCATTCTCCTAATTAGTTTCATTCATAAGTACAAAATTACTCATATTTACATCTTGCAATATCACTTGGCAGTGCATGACCTTATTAGGAGAAAATTAAAAGGAAAAAAAAAAAAGTAAATAAAATATCATACACCAAAACATTATAGATATAACTTATTACCAGGATGACTGAGCCTTGGGTTTTAGGGGAAAATTTAAAAAAGGTACAGATCATCCTAGCTTGCAAGCAGGTGTTAGCACTAACTATTTCCTAAGTACTATATATTCCTTCTGTCTTCAATCCCCTTTTCACAAAATGTTTACGTTGTACCAAAAGGGGTATTTTTTATATGGATCTTTAATCTTAGTTAATTAAAAAGCAAAACTTTTCAAGATTTTGCTTTTCTGATAGATTCAGTACTGAAAGAGGGAACTATGATGATGATGGCCGCACTCAAAATCACAACCTTCATCATCAGTCCAAATCACAACATATCAAGTTTTTGTAAGGACTTAGAATTTTAATTGAAAAGAATAAAAAAAAAAACTGGGAATAAGATATTAAAATTGCAATATTTAAAGTAAATAAACTAACTTTTTAATTTATTTTTATTATTTTCTCATTGAAATATGAATTCAGAATACAGAAGAATTATGGTGGGAAAATATACTATACTATTTAATGTTTTATTCATTAAAATTCAAAATACCATCATAGCATGAAGGAAAAAACAAAAATCAAAGCAAAAACTTATTGCTTTCTAATTACATCTTCCTCTAATACATTTTTGGTCTATTTCATGTTTTTTTTTTTTTTCTTTTGCGTGGGTGGTGGTGGGGAGGGGGAACAGGTAAGGAGAAATTATGCCTCTTAAGTTAATGCAAAATATTATGATCTACATTGGTATGCCCGATTTTTGACCTCTCATTAGTAATGGAAATGGCAGATCCATCCATGACAGCGTATCCCAAATCAACCTCCCAGATATCCTTTAATATAAGAGTGTGTGTGTGTGTGTGTGAAAGAGTGCGTAGATAAAATCCAAGTAGAAAAGCATATACTCCATTCTTGCACAATCTGATGGATCTAAAAAATGATCCAAAAAAAAAAAAGAAAGAAAGAAATTAGTAACAGATTTACTTCTTATGTACAGCGTGTTGTCGCCAACTAAAATCTTGAAACACTTGATGACAGGGGGCATATTCATCATCTCTGTGGCAGCCCTCATCAAAGTTCTGAGAATAGCTTACGGCGTCGTACTGGAAAGTGGGGGGCTTCGCCGGCCTATAAATACTCTTGCTTTCGTTCACTATCTTCCGGAGGAGTTTTCGCAGTCTCCGGCTACGGTGGCTCTTGTCGTGGCCGCTTATGTCAATGCGGGAGTACTCTTCGTGCACTGGAACGCACGACGGTGACATGCAGCTCGAGAGGTAGGATGACCGCCGGTGAATAACGTCGTCCATTTTCTGGTTGATTTTTCGGAGGAGGGGCTAAGGTTGGAGAGAATATTTGGGTGTCAATTGTTGGCGGTGGTGGTGAGGAGGACTAGAGGAGGAGGTTCACTTTATAGAATTTGGATGTTGCGGGCAAAGGCATCCAATGTGGAGACTGTGGACTAGAATGTTTTATCCTTTAGCTCCTTTGCCATTTCTGTGTGGGTCTGTAGTTTTTTTTTTTTCTTTATATTAGTTATCTTAATTTCGCCTAACTAATTTTTCAATCTTCAAAATATCTATTTTTAATATCTTAAAAAGATAAATTACAAAATATATCTCAACTAAATTTTAATTATATTTTTATATATTTATTAATTTATGAATATATAATTAATAAAAAAATATTTATTTTAAAATTTTAATTTATAAACAAATATTTAAAATAGAGAATCTATATGAATGAGAAGGGCCAAATGGGCTCCATGCCCCAAAGATTTACTACAATACTGTACATCCATATATATACATCTGTATACTATGAGTATTTTTATATTTTGCCCCTCCATTCAGTTATGATAACTCTCAATTTCAATTTTCATCTATTTTTTTAAAAATTTAATATTGTTATAATTTTACACACTAAATATATTTCAAAAGCTTTTGTAAATAATAAATAATAGGCTTATAAATTTCAAATTTATTCACTCTCTGAAGATTAATTCATCTTGACCTATAAAAAATTACAGAAAATTTAAAATTTAAAATAAAACTGTTTACTCAGACAATATACGATACCTTGTACAACTAAATAAGAGTGAATATTTTTCTTGTAGGATTACAGAAATAATTTGAATTTAACATAGTCTTTAACTGAAAGTAAATTGTGGTTATATTAATTATCAAAAAAAATTGTGGTTATATTTTTTATTATCTTAATTTGTCATGCTACATCCGGATAATATATCATATTTGTAAATAATGAATAAATATCTAATTTCTTATAAAATAAGTTATTTATCTATTATCCAATCATCCTACTAATAATACATCGAAAATAGTATATATATTACCACTTGTCATTCAAAATTAAAATTGATTGAATTACTAATTTGGTAAAAGTTGCCCAAACTTTTTCACTTATAAAAGCAACTTGGCCCAATGTTTTTAAAATCGAACTTGTGGTTATATTGAAAAAAAAAATTATAAAATCAATCAAATTGATCAAAAAATTATTTTTTTGTTTTTTTATTATAAATTTTATATTTTACATTTTTTTAAATCTTAATTTTAGTATTTTGTTATATGTATGTCATTATTTAAATTTTGAGTTTTGTTATATGTATGTTATTATTTGAATTTTAAGTTTTGTTATATGTATTTTTTAATTGATTATTTATTTATTTTTTAAACTTTTTACATAATAATTATTTTATATAATATAATAAAAAATATATAATTAATTTTGACCGTAATACAAATGTTGCCGATAAGACCTTGATCACCGATTCAAATTTTAATAACAGTGACTTGACTCCCACAAGCCTTCAATCCTGGATCCATCCTCTACATGCTTATTTACTAATAACTAAATGCTAAAAACTTTTATAGCAACATATTTTTTGAACATAGGAAACAGAAAAAGAAGATTGATTATTTTCAATAGTATCAGATTTTGGAGGATACTTTTGTAATTACTCGTTTTCTAACAGATTTGATCATCTTTCCACCTCACTAAATTAGATACAAACCGCTATTACTAACTTGTTAATCATTCTGTTTTTGGTTGATTGGTTAGAGAGATGGGTCAGTTGCTAACCAACTAATTAACTACCACCAACTTTTGTAGGTAGGTAATATCTACTTATTTATTTATTTTTATTTGTCTTCTTTTTGGAGGTTTAAATTGCAAGATTATAATATTGTTTTATGTAAATATAGACAAGACAGACGAGGAATATATTTTTGTTGATGAATAATGTAATGACAGCAGTTTCATTATTAGAGTAAACCGGAAACCGAAAAAGTTGTTGGCGTGGATGAATATTTAAAGTAACGACAAGGGTGGGGAAAAATGAACTTAACGCCTTGAGTACTTTAATTTAAATAAGCAATAAAAAAAAAAAAAACTTTCGAATTAAAGAAAAAGACTAAAGTATCATAAAATAAAGAAGGTTAGGGTGGTATTTCGATAGCCAAGAATTTCACATCTATAGTAATATATTCTATTTATTTATTTGAAAAAAAAAATAATTATTATAAATTATGATTTTTTAATTATTATGATGGATTGAACATTAACTTAATATTTAAAATGCTTTCAATTTAAGGACAGCCTAAAATTATTAGAGTTTAAAGAAAAAAATACATAAGCCACAAAATAGTTGTTTTTTGGATGAATATATAGTTGTGAGAGAAATTTGAGGAAGAATCATTTTGATTTTGTCTTTTTGCAATCATGAAGTTGTACATGTGTCGCATAAGTGAAGTAAGTGGAGAGCCAGAATAACTTTGGTACCACAAAAAAAGAGAACCAAAATTGTTGGTATATGAAAAAATCATATAGAGTTTGGCAGTGACAACAATTTTGATAAATATGCTTGCTATCTTTGAGCAAAGTAAGAAAGAAATACATCCTGTCTCAATCCGATGTATTTAATTGACAGCTTTTTTAAGCCCCATATCATATGTGTACATATATATACACACATATACATACATATGTATCTTCTCATTTCATTCAAGAAAGAGGATATTGATATGGGTGATAAATACATAATTTAAAAATATTAATTATCCTCGAAAAATGAAAGATATTATAATACAGGACATTTTGTATTTATCCACTCTTCAAACCTAACCCGATCACAGTCCAGATCATTCGATGTGATTGAGTTCTTTTGAGGTTAAATTACATATGATAAAAATGTTAATATACCATATATATTACTATTAGTTTCTCAAAAAGCTAATGGTAAAAATGTGAATTCTAAATGTACACATATATCTATTCTGTAGGAAAATAAATATATGATAATGTCAAATAATTTTCTATATGCAATGATTAATTGGATATTAATTAATCATCTATTAATTTGATAAAATAACAATTGAAAATAGTAGTAATAATTTTAAAAAAAAAAAAACATCGGTTACATGCCTCACTAGCCCAGACCCTACCTCCCCGACCCCACCCATGTCCTGCGAACATGGGCAATTCTTGGGTAGACAAGTATTGGGTGGATAGGAGCGACACGACATGCTGATTCAACCCAAAAAATTTCCTGCAAACCCTCGCCCATTAGGGCCCTACCCTCACCAAGCCCCTCAACCCCCATAGCTCTTACCAATCAATGGGTCATGCTTAGCGGGACTCCCTCAATGGTCGACTTGCAAGTTGCAAGTCCTACACTTGAACAATTATGATGCCCTGGAACGGGCAACCCAATCCTCCCCATTACGGATAAGCAAAAGTACAATTTTTTAACGGTATTATACTCCTGCGACAACTAACAATTAATTTCAATAATTTATTATATTCTGCTTTGTACATTATACATATCATATTATAATTTATTTTTTATTATTAATAAAAAATGACTTTATTTCTCAATCTGTGTTTCGATAAAAATATTTAATTGTAATTGAAATGCATCGGTATACGACGTGTCGTATTATATTTGGCGAAAGCAGTTGTTGTTGAAGGACTATTAGTTTAACGATAGTTTTTTTTATCCATAAATCAAGAATCGCTGGGTAACTGTGAAATATATTGAATTCATACATATTGTGTTAAATATTGAACAAAAAGTAAAATGTTTTATACAAAATCTAATGCACTCCGTGTCATCGTACTGACTTCATCATCCTTCAACCCAAAACCTCCAACTCATGGCCTTTTCTATTTTTTCTAAAAGTTAGCAACCTAAATTTTAGCAAACACTTCATTAACCAACAAAAAGTGTGGGGCTCTGTTTCGGCTTCTTGTCGTCTCAAATGCATTTGCATTGATAAAAGGCAAAATTCTCTGCCCATAATCAAAGGATATTGTGCCCCCGCTCTCTTGATTTTCGTGTTTTGACAACACTATTGGGTTGGATGGACTTCCAGTCATTTATTTATATTGCCGGGCAGAATTCCAACAAGGTAATAAACATGTGCCCGCCCACCTGTGCCCCTGCTATGTTTCCCCTCCTCTCTCTTGCTCTCTGCTCTCTGCTCTCTGCTCTCTGCTCTCTGCTATGTAAGGTCCACTTTTTTCTTTCATCTCCACTGACTTACAGTCACTGTCTATAAATATTGATTTGGAAAATATCAATTTATCTTAATTCGAATTGAATTGATCTCTGATTTGGAAAAAATTGTAGCACTAACATGCATCATATTTGTTTGGTAAGGTGCCCCAATTAAAATTCATTTTAAATTAGTTTAAGTCGAGATGAACCGACAGATAAAGTGAATTGCAATGTAAAAATTACCTTATAACAGTTAAATGAAATATGTATATTGATCTATTATAATTCAGGTGTATCACTTTTAGCAATTCTCCAATTTCATGAACTCCAAACATTAACGTTGAGATTTTTGGTTGGTTCATATCGGGTCGAGCTCCATATAAAAAAAACACTGATCTTCAAGTAAATTAGACATATTAACATTTTTTAGGGCTAGAATGGTAATTTTAATTTTTTTCCCACATCAAATATAAAAAATATTGTATATTTCTTTTTTTTTAAAAAAAAAGAGAAAAATGATATAATAGAATATACTTAGATCCTTACCAAACTAGCTTGCTCAACAATCCTCAAAAAATTACTAAACCCATTGGTCCATCTATTATCAATGTCCACAAAAGAAGCCAAATGGTTTGCGACTTGATTATATGTGGTTGAAACTTGAAAACCATAAAGGAGAAAGGACACAAGACTTCTCTTCAGCAATTCTCTACGCTCTGCAAAGCCATGTAGCTTTTGCATTGAGCGCATCAAAAGTAAGTTTTGGAAGAAGGTTGAACTTGAATTCTGCTCCATCTTTGATGGCCTGTGGCCAAAAGTCCCTCTTTAGTACCTACTTTAAAAAGCATCTCAATTCTTGCTTTGCATAATAAATCTCATTCAATTTACCTATGTGGTAGTCCAATTAATAGGATTCATTATTTTTTACAAAAAGGTTACTGAATTTATATATTTTATTTATTAGTAATTCGTGAGTCAATCACATTTCCGATATCATAATTTTATTTTGATGGGTATTTGGTAGAACTATGTTGACGACTCTCATTGAGAGTTGTGTTTCTAGTTCAACTTACTGTGATGGCATTCAAAATCTTTCTCTTATTTACATTGTTTAAAGACCAAATAAAAACATGCGGAACTATATCTTCCTTTTCAGAACTATGGATCATACGCTCTTGCAAAGATGATAAACTTAGATATTTGTTTGAAATCGTCACCTCCCAAGTTGCAATTTCAAGTATTTTGTAGGTGAGAAGAACACGCTTGCAGCCTATCATTTAAACATTCACTGATTACCCAAATATATGTTATTCTTCACCACATTGTACGGGCATGAACACATACACAATTGCTTAGATAAGGAAACTAGGTGGCTGGCCCATTTTTTAGATTAGCTTCGTTTTTGGGCTTATACTCCTCCTAAATGGGTCTAGGCCCAATTACAGTAGACCCATTGTGGCCTTTCCTGCGTTGCTGATGGACCTGTAGTGGCCCAGATCAAAACAAAAATAAGTTTGATGAAAAATCGAACTTGGAGAAAAAAGAATATCCAGAAAAGAAAAAAGAAAAGAAGGCTATTAGCTGCATATAATAGTAGCTTATTATATGTGAATGTGAAAAAAACTTGATTAAAGCTATCTCACGAAACAGGGGAAGGGGAAACAGGCAATAGGGCCACCAAATCCCATCGCTTTTGTGGCTGAGAAATGCAGGCTTTGGATAGGGATTTCTTGGCTGGTTTTGGTGTGATGTAGCTATTCTACAATAAACCCTCCAACACTCAAACAGTCTCATTCACATCTCTTTGAAATCTGCCTATGTATCTGCTTGTCTTGTGCATCATAACTGTTGAAAGTGCATTCTATTGAAATACAAAAAGCTCTAGTGTCTCATGGTAAGTCATATCTTCTAAGTTCAGAACCTCCATTACAAATTAATATTTTATCTATAATTTCATGTTATACATAAACATCAATTCTATAAAATATTTTCATCGTGAAATGAAATATATGATGAATATAAATTGGAATAGAATAATATTCTACATAAATAGTGCCACTCTGATTTATAATTATGAATGTCGACTCTACAGCTGCTAGCGAGTATTGAAGGTTAAAAAAAAAAAAAAAAGCAAGCATTTTCGAAGTGGTGTGTGTATCCGAAGCAATTGAAAGACTAGTAGGTTTCCAACAACTTTCCCAGTGGGGTGTATAAAACATATAAGGGGCAAAATTTAAGAAATGCACCTGTTTACTGCATCAAACATCCTAAGTTGGAATAAGATTAATAGATTTTCTATACCAAAGAAAAATAGCATATATCATATATCAAACAGAAAAAGTTTATAGTAGTGTAATGTACGTTGAATAAATAGACACAAAATACTTTGTTATGAGTCAAAATAAATTGATTCAATCATATGCACATACTTTATTATACCAACAAAAAATCAAAAAATACTTACATTGAGTGTTTAATATTAAATGATTATGGTGACCATCGTATCCATCATTATATGTATTTACTGTGTGAAAGTTGAAATCAGTTTATATATATGTATATATATCATTACAGTTAAAACGGTTTGAGTATTTATACGGACAGTTTATTTGGTTATGTTCCGTCCATGTAGTGGGAACCAAATCGTTTAGATAATAGAGCATCCGTCGCCCGTTGGTCAGTCCATAGTGCAATTTCGAACGAGATACATCATTAAAGCATAGAAGCACAAAAATCAATTTTGTGTAGCCCGACAAACAAGAACCAGAAATATTGTCGAATTTTCTGCCACCACCCAAAATCTCACCCAAAAGAACCCATACCCAAAACAAGAGACACACAACGACTCCTTCTCTCTGTGTGTCTTCGTCTCTGCGCATGTCTTTTGCGTACGTGTAGAGGGAGAGACAATACAGAAACAGAGACAAGAGAGAAAAATGGCGTTGGCAATGGCTCTCAGGAGGCTTTCCTCCTCCATTGAAAAACCCATCAAGCGTGGCGGCTCTCTCTACTACATGGTCCCTTCATGTTTTACTTTTACGTTGTTCTTCCTTTGTTTATACAAGTCGTTTGATTTTTACCTATGGTCTCGTTTGTTTGAGGGCTGATAAAAGAAAGTTTTGTTCTGCAGTCATCTTTGCCTAATGAAGCAGTGTACGAGAAGGATAAAAACGGCGTCGCGGTATGCCTATCGATTGTTTGAGTTGGTTTTTTTTTTTTGTTTGTGTGTTAAATTTTGTTCTTGTTTTAGTTGGTTTTAGGTTGATAAATATTGATGCTCAAGAGTGAAATTTTTGCAGTGGCCAAAGCAGTTGAATGCTCCACTGGGGATCGTTGATCCTGAGATTGCTGACATTATTGAGCTTGAAAAAGCTAGACAATGGAAGGTAACTTCTGCTTTTCTCTTGGTGTCTGCCCTCTCTTGTACTTGAGCAGATTGTTAATGATTTCTCCATAGAATTGGTTTTACATGCATATGAGGATGCAACCATAAATCTTATATTGTTTCTGGGATTGTGTCTTAATTTATATTGCATATGCTGTAGGGACTTGAACTCATCCCCTCGGAAAATTTCACTTCTGTCTCTGTGATGCAAGCAGTTGGCTCAGTTATGACTAACAAGTACAGTGAAGGATATCCTGGTGCTAGATACTATGGAGGAAATGAGTAAGTAGAGAACTTGAAAATTTTCATTTATGCTTTTGTTTGTCAATTAACAATGAAAGTTCTTTTTGCTTATATTAGTTATCATCAGGGTATTGCTCTTGATCTCCCTTGATTTTTCTTCTTCTGAACAAGTGTTTTGCAATTTCAGGTACATTGACATGGCTGAATCACTATGCCAAAAGCGTGCGCTAGAAGCATTCAGGTTGGACCCTGCAAAATGGGGAGGTAATAGCATTCGACTCAGTAATTGAATATTTTTAACATGAACAAAATTTATCTATCAGATATGGACATGTATTCCTCATAGTTACATTGAGGCCTGTGACATTCAAATTTTTCAGAAGATAATGTAAGCTGCATTTCGTTATCCTGATTGGTATAATATGTTCCTTTAGGATTAGAAGGAAGATCATAGCATGTGACTATTAAAGTGCACGGCAAATACAGTCATATACACCATGAAAAGAATATTAGTATAACTTATGGTCATTATCTTGTTTAATGCAGTGAACGTGCAGCCTCTATCAGGATCTCCAGCTAACTTTCATGTTTACACTGCTTTACTTAAACCACACGACAGAATTATGGCACTTGATCTTCCTCATGGAGGGCATCTCTCTCATGGTTATCAGGTACTCCCAAGTTCTGTTATCATGTCCCAGACAAAGCCCACATCTCCTAACACGTTTTACCACTCTTTTACACTTACATATTGGTAAAAGTGTTTCTTAAGATTGTAAACTGTGATATGTAGTTCTCCTTCCTCTCAAGTAATTCTACTGAGCACTTCAATCGTTGAAAGTGCTTTGTTCCATTGGAAATGCTTGGTGTGCCATTTCATTTTTTCTCGTTTGTCTTTCAACCATAATATATACTGGTTAGTACAAGTAACACGTTTTCACTTTTTCTATCTGATTTATTGGAGATATGAAAGAATCTCCAGCCTAAAAAAGATTCACGAAGTTTTTTGTGTTTTGCTATTGTGAGTTGGCTCTTCTTTTTCGTCACCGCACTGACACCCACATGTACAAAGTAAATTTGCTCAAATTTACAGTGTTCTCTTATTCTGAGCGACCTGATACCAGCAAGCAGTGGACAGGCAGATGTGACAGGATTAATTTGTGAAGCTTGAAAAACAGAGAAAAGTTATCTTGTTTCAAATTTCCAAGATGTGTTCTCTTATTCATTTACTTCTGATTATTACATTTTGAAAGTGATTTTAATTTTCTTCCCTTCTGTTTGTACAGACTGATACAAAGAAAATATCTGCAGTCTCTATATTCTTTGAGACTATGCCATACAGATTAAATGAAAGCACTGGCTACATTGATTATGATCAGGTAGCTTCCTTTTCTCCTGTTGATCATGATTTCTAAATGCTGGTTCATATTCTTCAATGTCTAGCTACTATGAATTTGTGGAAATTCAGATTTTTTCTCTAGATCTTGTTTGGCATTCCAAGGTATAGCAACATCATAGTATGTTACAGCTCCACTTAATTGGCTTTATTTATGCAGCTGGAAAAGAGTGCTGTACTCTTCAGGCCAAAATTAATTGTTGCTGGTGCTAGTGCTTATGCACGTCTCTATGATTACGCGCGCATTAGGAAGGTAATTTCTGCCAGATATGTTTAGTACTGCTGTTGTCTGGATACAGAAGCATGAGCTCTTGCCTTTGATATCTTTGACAGGTCTGCGATAAGCAGAAAGCAATTTTGCTGGCAGATATGGCTCACATTAGTGGATTAGTTGCAGCTGGAGTCATCCCATCGCCATTTGAGTATGCAGATGTGGTGACAACAACAACCCACAAGTCACTTCGTGGACCTCGTGGTGCCATGATTTTTTTCAGGAAGGGTGTTAAAGAGATCAACAAACAAGGCCAAGAGGTTAGTTAGTTGTTCCTTTTAGTCTCAGCGTGTCTTCTTGTCCTTCTAATCCACCTGATTTGGTTTTTAGTCTCACTTTTCAGGTTCCATTATACTTTGTTGCTGACTGAAGATGAGTTTTATTTTCAAATGATAATTTTAACTCTATTTCTTGAAGGTGTTGTATGACTATGAAGATAAAATAAATCAAGCTGTCTTTCCTGGACTTCAAGGTGGCCCACACAATCATACCATTGCTGGTTTGGCAGTTGCATTGAAACAGGTTGACACCCTAAATACCATATTCATTGAAAATGATTTATAAGATCATTACTGAAAATGCATAAATCTATAGAGGAGGCAGAGTTGTGCTGTGTCCTCTGCTTGGAATGAGCCTTTCTTCAGTCAAAGCTACCAATGGAAACAACTAAATTACATGCAGTACCCCAACTCTATTTTGACGAAAAAGAACATAAATCTGAGTGTTGTAGTTTCTATTTGTAGACTTCGGACAGAAGGACGCTTCACAGGCAACAAATAACACCAATATTTCTTTCAAGTCATTCTGTTCTGATTCTATTTGTTTATCCAATTAAATAACTTTGAGAAAGTATAAACCCTCTTCGCTCTATCCTGTTTTCTGAATGCAGGCAACGACTCCAGAATACAAAGCTTACCAAGAACAAGTCCTGAGCAACTGCTCAAAGTTTGCTCAGGTGTGACTAAAGAATATGCAAAACTTTATACTGTAGCAAATCTGATATATTCATTGTGTTGCTGCATTTGAATGTCGAAAGTATTAAACAATACTAAAAGCTCTCTGATGTTGCAGACTCTTGTTGAGAAGGGATATGAACTTGTTTCTGGTGGAACAGAGAACCATTTAGTTCTAGTCAATTTGAAAAACAAGGTAAAGGATAAAAATTCGATTTCTCATGTTCAGTAGACTTGTAATTACAAAACTCGAGCAGCGGAGCAAAAAAATGAGGCTGCAATAACTTTAACCGCCCTCAAACACTTGCAAAATAGATGTTTACCTAATAATCTTCCAAATTATAGGCTTGAGAATAAGTCCACCATTTTTGCACTATTATTGTATTATTGATTCCATAAATTTGACAAACAGATTTTAGCATCTAGGGGATAAAAATCTTCTGTGGTTAACATGACATGGGAAGGTTTAATATTTTTTGGATTTTCCTTTTTGCAGGGTGTTGATGGTTCAAGGGTGGAGAAGGTGTTGGAATCTGTCCACATTGCAGCCAACAAGAATACTGTTCCTGGAGATGTATCTGCCATGGTTCCTGGTGGCATCAGGATGGGTAAGCTGCTTGTCTCTCTTAATCAAGTTTCAATTATGAAATCATTTCACTGAACACCAAGTTTCATAATCCCTTTTCTTTTAGGAACCCCTGCTCTTACTTCTAGAGGATTTGTAGAGGAGGATTTCGCAAAAGTTGCTGAATTCTTTGATGCTGCGGCGAAATTGGCTGTGAAAATAAAGGCTGAGACTAAAGGTTCTTACTTGATCTTAGATCCCTCCCATTGCGTATATATACATGTAGCCCTCCGTTTGGTTTGAGGGCAGAGGAAAGGAAGAAAGGGGGAAGCTTATCACTGATAAGTACGTGGCAGACTATGGAAATGCTCAATAAGTTCGTTCACCTTCTTTCTGCCTTTCCATTCTCCTCAAACCCAGTGGAGCCTAAAGTTTCTGCATTCTTACCCCCTTCTAATCAAGATCATGCACTATGTCCAGTTGATGGTGGTCCTATAATATTGTGTTACATCACTTTTCTCGAACTCACATGCTTGATACCTGTGATTTTGTTAGTTGATGGAAAGCAATGAATTTGTTCTAGTGTACTAAGATTTGAACCACCTTGTATTCCTGCTTCCCACTTTTACTCCAGGGACAAAGTTGAAGGACTTCTTGACCACGATCCAGTCCAGTTCTTCCTTCCAATCCGAGATCGCAAAACTTCGCCATGACGTGGAGGAGTATGCAAAGCAGTTTCCCACAATTGGGTTCGAGAAAGAAACCATGAAGTACAAAAACTGAAGGAGATCATTCCACATGCCAGGTAGACACATCTTCAATATTGTTAGTGTTGGATCTTGACCTCTTGTTAACAAAGAGTTGCTTACAGATGTACAAAGCAGAAACAAATGAACATAACTCCGTTTATCGTTTGCACGAAACAGGCACTAAATTTAAAACCAGTTGATCGAAAACTTACAAAGGTGAATGGGGATGAACGAAAGATGCATCATATTTAAGGATGGAATTCCAAGTTGTCATGTACAAAATCCAGATTGTGATTCCTATTTTTCCCCATTTTATATGTACATTAACAGACCTTCGAAGCAATAAACTGGAGACAACTTACAGCTAGACTTGCTTCTCTTCTTGTTCTGATTGGCTGATGGCTGTTATTACTTCTTTTTCTTAATTTGGTATTTTAAGACAATCCTGTAGGAGGTAAAATTTTAAGGGCATCATTCAGTATCATAGTAAGATTTTATTATTTCAAATTATTTTGAACCACAATTCCACTTTCTTATTATATTAAAGTTACACCTTTGGTTTTAAGGTGCCATGTCCGCTCAAACTGCACCAAATGAAATAATTAGTTTGTCCGCCAATTAACCCACTGACTATAAAAAGGTGTTGAAGTCTAATGATGACTCTCTTCTACAGAAACTATATAAAAGGGTCACAAAAATTGTAACATACATCAATAGTAGAGACACGTACATCAAAGTTCTCAAGTCACAGTTTTTACATAGGTGCTTAGAGATTTCCATATCAAGGCTGCAAGTGGATAATACCTTTTCTTAAATCTTTCATAGCAATATCGTGTATTTATTATCATGTATTATATTATTTGAAATATAAAATATTTTGACATTATTCAGAGTTTCGGGAAATTTTGGATGAAATTTAAAATTGGATTTTATTTTGGATATTTAGAAAATCCAAAATTTTGATTGAAAGTTCGACATTTATTTATTATCATGCTTCCAATTGTGTGAATGTATCTTTTTTTTTTTTGGTAAAGTGAGATTTTATAATAACTCAAGAAATAAGATACATTAAGAAAAACAATCAATTAATAATCTATTATTCTATAATTAATTTGTAGATTTGCAAATAAGTTTTCGAGCACTTTAGTAGCGTCGAACACATATTCATCTAATTTCATGCTTTTGCCTTTTAGTGCCCAAAGGCCAATGATCTTACAGTTATTTGACTTTGATTTCCAGATGTTTGTGATTCTCGTCAACGAGGTCAAAGTTTCGATTTAAGAATACACATCAAAGACTCTGATTCATATTTTTAATAGAAAATAAGATAATTAATCTCTCTTTTGAAAAATATTCCCAATGATTGTAGTATTTTTTTCTTAATTTAAATATATAAATTCTTCATTATATTTCTTGTCTTTTAAACTTTATAAATAAAACTTCACACTTCAAACTATATTAGTATTTAAAATTAATTTTGTTTGGCAAAGACGTGTCCGTCGCTTAAAGAATGCTATAGTGTATTTTCAGCTATAGTACTCCGAATGTATTATAATTAATTGATAAATAATGAGTATATTGAATAAATTAAATTAATTATCAATTGAATATATTATTTATTAAAAAAATTATAAAAAGAAGTCCATTAGAATATATCATTGGTTTGTATTTTCCTCCTTTTTCCTACTCCAGTTCTTCTGTCAAATCAAATTAGCTGACTGCTACATTCTTTAATTAGAGCCAACTATTCCATTTCTTGATTTCATCCGCATGAAAAAATCTCCAAAACAGCATCAAGCGAAATGAGCTCCGGATGGATCCTAACCGTACATTACCCACCCGCCCGAATTACTCACTTCTCCTTTACCCAATTTCTTCTTATACCCCTCCTATTATTCTTCATGGCGACCTTTTCTCTCTCTCGTTCAATCCAATTCCAACCCGTCTGCTTGATTAAACCCTATCTCCTCAAACCCCATTTCCCATCTTACCCCTACTCTGCTCTGAAATCCCGACCTTGTCCCCTCTGGTCTTCTTCCTTCTCCCTCTGCCTCCTCCGAGCTCGGGCTCACCATCACCCTCTTCCCAAGCCAATCAGAACTAAGCCCGCCCATAGATCGACTCTATCCGTCCGCTCGTTCTGCGTTTCAGCTTCATCCACGGCCGCGAAAATGGTGGACACTGAAAGTAATCCTCTGCTGAAGGAATTCTACTTCCCGCCGTTCGATTCAATCGAGGCCAAGCACGTCCGCCCCGGCATCCGTGCCTTGCTCAAGCAATTAGTATGTATTGTTATTATATTTATATATATATTTTGTGTCCGTGTGTTAATTGAATTGTTTGAGTGTGCTTGGTTATGTATATTCTGATTCAGTTTGATTTGACTTTATGCGTATGCGAGGCTTAATTGGATTGGAGGAATTGTAGGAATGTGAACTGGAGGAACTGGAGAGGACGGTGGAGCCAACTTGGCCAAAGCTGGTGGAGCCGCTGGAGAGGATAGTCGATAGGCTGGCAGTGGTGTGGGGTGCTGTTTCGCATCTCAAGTCCGTCAAAGATAATGCTGACCTCCGCTCTGCTATTGAAGAAATCCAGGTATATATACATTACATGCATATTTGTGTTAATTTATACGTTAATCATATTTGTCGGTTGTTTTTTGGGCTAACGTGTTTTTCTGTTGTGCTTTCTTCTTCTTCTTCTCTTCTTCTTTATAGCCTGAAAAAGTGGCATTTGAGCTTAAGTTAGGTCAGAGTAAGCCTATTTATAATGCATTCAAAGCTATTAGAGAATCTTCTGATTGGGAGGAGCTGAGTGACGCCAGTAAACGGATAGTTGAAGGTATGTACTGATACACCTGTCTCTACTACTATGATGTAATAATTGGCGTACTTCTATGGAATTGTTTCAATTTGGATGAGCTTTGATTGACTCCTGTAATTTGACATTTTGCTTCATCATTCTTTGCTAGTGTTGAAGGTTTAGTTTTGCATTTAATCTTAATGGCTCTCCTCTCTGACCAACTTTTGCAGCACAAATAAAGGAGGCTGTTTTGAATGGTATTGCCCTTGAAGATGATCAAAGAGAGGAATTCAACAAGATTGAACAGGTATTCTATACCAAATTTAGGTATATGGATAAACTTCAAATTGGTTACTATATTATTGGTGGTCCCAATGGACTAATGTATTCCATCTATTGGCTATGTAATGAAATGCGACAGTATAGTTCCTTTGGAATCATAGAGGCAAAATTGGTGAATATTAGTACAAAATTTTTGTGGAATTACAAAAATACAAAGGATGCTATTTTTTTTTTTTCTGAATCAATGTATGACATGGCTCTAGGAAGAGCAGAACTGAAGAAGTTGATGAAATGTGCATATTTCAATCCCTGCCTTTACTGTTAATTTTTTCAAGTTAATGTTGAATAGTATGCCTGATCTTGTAGTTTTCTGTATCTTTGGAAATTTTTTTGGCGACCATTTTGTTTTAGGTTAATTACTTTTCTACATTTAAATTTGTGTGCAGGAATTGGCTAAACTATCTCAAAAGTTTGGGGAGAATGTTTTGGATTCAACAAAGAAGTTTGAAAAATTAATAACAGACAAGAAAGACATTGAAGGTTTGCCGGGTACAGCTCTTGGGTTGGCTGCTCAAACAGCAGTGTCTAAGGTATTTCCATGGATAGTTGATTTTTGTTGTAGCTCTTATCTTTTGAATTGGATAACAGCTAGGTGCTCTTCATCATTTGCATTTCTACCTTGAATAACAGGGACATGAAAATGCTACTGCAGAGAATGGGCCTTGGGTAATTACATTGGATGCCCCAAGTTTTATGGCTGTAATGCAGCATGCTAAAAATAGAACTTTACGTGAGGAAGTCTATCGGGTCTATGTAAGCCGTGCTTCTAGTGGAGATCTCGACAACACAGCAATCATTGACCAAATTTTGAAGCTTAGGTTGGAAAAGGCTAAGCTTCTTGGGTATAATAACTACGCAGAGGTATGACTTGTAATTTTCAAATTTATCTTTCTGGACATGCCTAACAAGGTGATTATTATCAGGTAAGTATGGCCACCAAGATGGCAACTGTTGAAAAGGCAGAAAAACTCCTTGAAAAACTTCGCAGTGCATCCTGGAATCCTGCAGTTCAAGGTATTGCTATTTTATAATCAATGATTTTATGTATTTAAGCACAAAGTACAATTGGTTCCATTTATCTGATAATATAGGCATAAATTGTAGTTTGTGTCTGATCAATAGTTTAATATTTTAGTCATTCAAGTAATATCAGAAAACATCTGGCAAATTATTAAAGTGTACACATTGTACAACTGCCCAACTTCAGCATTAGCTGCTGCGTCATTTTTTTTCTGTGATTGGGGGAAGTAATAGATGAATCTTCTCCATTTTCTTAAACTGAAAAACAAAAAAAAAAAAGGATGATGTTTGTTATTTGCAACAATCTGAGTGGCAAATAGTTGGAGTAGTTAAATTTATTCTAGAGAATTTCTTCTTTTACCAAAACAAGGGCATTACACCTTAATTTAACTAAGTGGCCTATCTCTATTAATCCTTTCTCTGTAATTCTTTTTCCCCGACAGTAGATACTTTTGGCTGGAAGATCATGCGTTAATCGTCTTTATATGAATCTTGCAGACATGGAGGACCTCAAACTTTTCGCAAAGACTCAAGGTGCTCCAGAAGCTGATAACTTAAACCATTGGGACACCAGCTTCTGGAGTGAGAGGCTTCGTGAATCAAAGTATGAAATTAATGAGGTTGGGCTCTCTCGCTCCTTTGAGCTTTTCAAAAACTCTGTAGTAATTGCTAAAACATGTTTCTATGGCGTCCTTGTCTTCTTCAAATAGTTTCCTGGTGCTTTGCTTTCATTAACAGATACTTTGCTATTTTTGTCTTTTCCTTTGCTTGTGAAGCAATTTGAGAAATGGGATTGTTTATTCTCAACTTGTGTTTGCCAAATAAAGTTGTACTTTGTGGAGCAAAGGCACTCCTATCAATATTGCTTGTTTATGTGCTTTGGATTTTAGCCTTTTCATGGATAAAGTTGCTATATTATCCTTTAAATATTTATGTTGGAAGAAGACCTTAGTGGATCCAATTTTGACTGAGTCTCATTGTTAGTCCCTCCCTGTTTTGTTTGTGCCTACCTTTTTAGAAATAGTCACTTTAGAGATAGAAGCTTGATGGAACAAGTCATTACTATTGTGGTTTCTGATTGAGCATTTTCTAGAGAACAGAACTCATGGTTACTATTGTTGTAATTTAATGTGTTTTCCTGTCTATCAAACTTCTTTCATTGAATAAACAATCTCTAAGTTTGTTGTCTTTTTTTAAATTCAACAGGAAGAATTGAGACCTTACTTTTCATTGCCTAAAGTTATGGATGGTCTTTTCACTCTTGCAAATAAGTTGTTTGGGATCAATATTGAACCAGCCGATGGTTTAGCTCCAGTAAGACACTTCCTCTGTCAGAATATTTTTTGTGGGTGTGCTTGTTTGAGGGTGGGGGCGGATTTCTTTTGGCCTCTGATGCATGGTTTGTCACTAACAGAAACATTGTTATTCTTTAGGTTTGGATAAGTGATGTTCGGTTTTACCGCGTCAATGATTCTTCAGGTAGCCCAATCGCATACTTCTATTTTGATCCATATTCTCGTCCATCTGAAAAACGAGGAGGAGCATGGATGGATGAAGTAGTTGGTCGAAGTCGTGTCTTGTCACAAGATGGTTCCTCTCCTAGGTTGCCTGTTGCCCACATGGTGTGCAACCAAATGCCACCTGTAGGAGACAAGCCAAGCCTTATGACATTTCGCGAGGTAAGCACATCTGTTTGGCACTAGTGACTAGAATATGGTTCTTAAAATGATTAGACTCTGAAATTAGAGTAGGTTACTGTGCTAGCTGCAGCTGCCCCAATTTGACTACTAAGCTTGGAGAGACATACTTTTTGGCCCTTAACTACATGTTAAGGTGGAATCAAGTATTAATGAAGTTTAGCGAAAAAAATTTACTCGCCAATTTATTGTAGAAAATCGATGATATATATTTTCTGTATAAGCTAGGGAGAATTTTTTTCTAGTTATTGATGAAGGATTTCTGCGTAGAATAATTATAGAGAGAATGATTTGGTGAGTCTGAAGTCTCGTCTTAATCTTGGTGTTTGTTAATTCCCATTCAAGCTTCTCAATTTGAATTTCATTTTCAATTTGATTAATGACTATAAAAAATTCTGTCGCCATTAAATGTCCACATCTGGATGAAGGATATTCATTTGGACTAATTTTATTAATCTTATAAACGAACAACAGAGAATGATTGGATCATTTCAAAGCATTTCATCAATTTTGGTGGTGTTAATTCCCATTCTGTTTTTTCTGAATTTGAATATTGTGTTCTATTTGATTAATGACATCCAAAGTTCATTCTCCATTGGATTAACTGATTTCATTTTCTACTGGCATCGTTTAAACAAGAAAGCACCTTTTTGGATACCATGCATAAGGATATGATGGATATGGGAGATCTACTAAGGTGTTCTGCATGCATAATTCATAGTATATAATATATTTTAATGTTGGATGGTCACGCACCTGTAGGTTGAGACTGTCTTCCATGAATTCGGTCATGCTCTTCAGCATATGCTAACAAAGCAGGATGAGGGCTTGGTTGCTGGTATAAGGAATGTTGAGTGGGATGCTGTGGAATTACCTTCGCAATTCATGGAAAATTGGTGCTACCATAGGTAGGGATTTTGACATATTTTGTCTATTTGGTGCGTCGTATATTTCTAAAAATCAAAACAAAGAATTTTTTTATAATGTTTTATATCTATTTCCACTCCTTGTCAAATTAGGTCTCTCCGAGATGCTGATGCCTTGTTTGGCAGTTTTTTTCTTCTATTTATGTACATTCATTCTTGAGAAAGAGAGTTGGGGATTTCCCTTTGAATTAAGTTCTTTATAACTTTTGGATCCAAGATATTACATAAATTACATATAACGTATTTATGTAATTTTTAGTAAGCATAATTTGTAATTTATTTATGTGGTGAGCTTATGGTGATAGTTTCTGTGGAAAAATCCTCTCATTTTTCTCTTTTGATCAAAGATACTAGAAGCAATTATCTTCCCACTGCAGTTGAACATGATTTTCTTCCACAAGTTTTCTACCATTTTAATTTATTCAACAAAGTTGAAGTAGCTTTTGTGTTTTACATATTGTTACGATTAAAATTGTTCTTGTTTAGGTGATCATTTTGTGTTGTGATTTCATGTTGTGGTGGATATCTGTTTTTTGGATGCTTATTGCAGAGATACCTTGATGAGTATTGGTAAGCATTATGAAACTGGAGAAAGTATTCCAGATGACATATACAAAAAGCTTCTTGCTGCTAGGACCTTCCGTGCTGGCTCTCTAAGTCTTCGACAGGTTTGTGCATCTTTATCGAAAACACCTCCTGCGGCCCAGTTTCTATTGCAGCATTTTGTGCTCAGGATTGTTATCTGGCAGCCTTCATTCTTCTCCTGATAATTTATGCTTTTGTTTCTTCTTTTTGGCTATATAAGGGAAGTTCTTCCTTTTCTGTATTTAATAATATCAAAGCTTCTCTTACATTATTGTAGTTTGAATTTATTTATGAGTAGTTCTCAAGTACATGTCTATGTTGATGTCTGGAGAAGAAGGTATGGTTGCACCCCTGCTGTTTGCTGGGTTGTTTGTCTTTTATTTCCAATTAATGGTGACATGAAACCTTTTTGGAAGCTGCCGCTCATCTTGTATTGACCTTCCACTGGCTGATTTTATATCAGGAAAATAAATCAGCGAAGACATTTTATATTCCCTGCACAACAACTACACCCCCTCTTTATTGGAGAATTGAGGTAGAAAGACCTTAGTATGTCAATGAATCCAACTTGAGGTCTTAGCCCATTATTGAACACAATTGTGTTTTTTTTTTTTATATACATCCTCAGATAATTTCAGACAGTATTTCTTTCTGGCCTACATGTGTAAACACATTTTCACGTCTTACTGGACCAGAAATTGTTGACTAAGCACACATTCCTGGTATACCTACTGCTTGAGAATATCATAGGATTTCTGTTAATCTCAAAGTCATATGGAGAAATTCTCATGGTTGATGCATTTAACTCTTCATCCAAAGATTTCCCCTATTTTTGTGAAGTGTTGCAATTTCATGAATAAGAGAATTTGTTTGTCTAGCAGTGGATGTTTCCCCGTTTCTACATTACCATTAAAAACCTTCTACTGCACTAAGTGCATCCTGTAACCTCCTGAGAAAACTAATTATTAGCTCTCTCGTATACTGCAGCTTAGATTTGCCACTCTCGATCTAGAGTTGCACACAAAGTATGTCCCTGGTGGTTTGGAGTCGATCTATGATGTTGACCGAAGGGTTTGTGAAAGAACACAAGTACTTCCTCCACTTCCAGAGGATAAGTTCCTTTGCAGTTTTAGTCATATATTTGCTGGTGGATATGCAGCTGGATACTACAGCTACAAGGTAATGTCTTTGTCTCAGTCTCTTTGCATTCCTCCTGGTATATCAGTTGTGCCTTTTTCCTTTCAAACGCTTTTGTAGTGTAATTGCTTCCAAATTCTAGGTTTACTGGTATAATCATAAAACTATTGCAGATGCTTTCTTTAGTAGAGAAACTCTCAATTTCTGCTGAGAATCAATTTTTGGCCTCCATGTGGCTCTCTCTAACACCAGTTGATGTTCATATTTGTGCAGTGGGCTGAGGTTTTGTCTGCTGATGCGTTTTCAGCATTTGAAGATGCTGGATTGAATAATGACAAGGTATTTGATGTTTTACATATTGCCATATTTGTGCATGGATCCTTATGATTAAACTGGAGCTGTCATTCTCATATCTTCCCACCGCCTGATGGGTTGCAACAGGCGGTAAAGGAAACAGGCAATAGATTCCGAGAAACGGTTCTTGCTCTTGGAGGTGGAAAAGCACCACTAGAGGTTAGAAGTGATACTGCTATGCCCATTTTTACTCTGAAGTTGAACAATAGCTAGCATTGTTTTGACAATTTTTATTATAATCTCTAATTGTGCTGAGATGTTTGCTCAGGTCTTCGTGGAATTCCGTGGGCGTGAACCCTCACCTGAGGCGCTGCTAAGGCACAATGGTTTGTTGCAAGTTGCATGAGTTTCGGCGGACAATTTGTAGTCAACATGTAGTGCCTTAAAAAACACCTTTAGCCTTCTTGTATCCTGCCTAATGTTGAAAAATAAATAAAAACTAGAGTTTCATCTTTCATGTTTGGGTTGCCTTAGAAATCTCAGGCAAAACCCATCTGCAGAATGCCATGGCCAATAACCCATATTCATCCTTTACTATCTACTGCTCTGCTCTTTCTAGGGCAATGGCTGTTTGTGGACATTGACTGCATTTCTGAAGATCAAGGCGTCGACTTATCCTTAATTTATTTTCTTTTTTGTTGAGAGAAGCAATAATAATATCAAGATATTAATAAATATTTAATTTGATTTAATCATTAATAACTAATTAATTATAATTAGTGAGATAATAATGCTACATTGTATAGAATGAGATAGACATTTTACATATTGGGCTGATTTGAACTCAAAATTTTTTATTTGTAAATTATTAAAATCTCAGCTTTAACTATTTTGAGACGATTGAATTTTGCTTTAGTTTACCACTGCATCATGCTTATATATAACATTGCGTTATTCCTATACTCTCTGAATCTTTGAGGATGGGGGGCCTGTTGCAGTCTGTGGAAGCCATTGCTTCTAAATTGTAAGAGAAACAATGCATGCTGATCTTCCAATTAAAAGCCGAAGTTCAGCAATGGTAATTTCATTTTCCTTATTGATGGATTTAAAGTTAAGCATTTTAAATATATAATAATAAATTTTAAATTATTGAGTTCTTAATTTGAGTTATTTTTTAAATTATTATAGTTGATTTTAAATTTATCTTATGGAGTAATTTAAAATTTTTTCTTCAAATTTAAATTTAAATCTGCATTTAGAATTAAGGGTCACAAAAGTTTGAGACCAGAAGTTAGAATTTTTTGCGACAACCTAATTGACTAGGCAAAGACGAATAGAAAGATAAATATAAAAAGTTTGAGTGGTAGAAATTTGATATAGACTAGAGTATAAATCCAGTCGAATTTTGTCCTAAATAGTTTAAATTTTTTATTGAATTTAAATTTTTATTTAAGTTTAAATTTATTATTAATTAAATCGAATTGAAATTAATTTTTATGAAATTAAACACGAGTCGATCTTTGAGTAATTTAATATTTTTATATTATTTATCACTAGTCAAGTTGAATTGAAATTGAATTTTAAAATTTATCATACAATTTTTTTTAACTTTATTAATAAATTCAAATTAAGTTAAATTAAATTTTTAGGGATTGATCCTCAAATCAATTCATACAGATCATTTTTTTTTTTATGAGAAATTGAAAATTCCAGACCTCTCTACCTATGTTTATGTTTATGAGTTAATATAATTGTCAAATAATAATTCCTACATTATATAATAATTATAAATTGAAGTAATATAATAATACATATAAAGAATTATTTATATAATTTAAAAATGAATACAAGTAAAAAACATATAAAATCCACTGAAAAAAGTCATACTTCTGCCCTTCAACAATTCCTTTTAAGTTCGTATATTACTTGTATGTATACAAGTAATTAGACTAATATGTACATACCAGAAGTTTTCTCTATTATTTTTTTTCAGATCCAGAATCGCGACTCCAGGCAGTTTTAATGTTCAGTGACGTCAGTCCAACGCCCAACACGCTGCCGAGTGACGGTGCAGAGCAGTGGGAATCTGATTAACAAATGCAGTTAACGTGGAAATTGCAGTCCAAGCCCATTGGAAGAAACCGGGAACTCATTTCCCATGTCTCCCTACTCAACATCTGCCGCTTCTATGACTTCCTCGCGCAATTCGGTATTAACCCATTTTCCCTCTCACAGCACTCTTTACTTGGGTATTTTTTTTTCTTCGTCGAATGTATTTGTTCTATATTTCTATTTTTTCCAATTTTAGTGTCTACGACGAAGGACAAATTGGCGAAAATTGAACGCGAGCCGGGAATTTGGGGAGCGAATCCTGTTCTTTTCACTCCTAATTGATCCGATCAGAATTCCCGTCCTCCTGTAAGAGAAAAACAAATCGCGCGGTTAATTTGTGTCATTATATATTTTTTATTCTTTATGTTGTCGTTTTAATATATAGTTCGTGTGTGCATAAGTTTTTTTTTTTTATATAGATAATGATAAGTGCAATGCGCCCTATAAGTTTGGATCTAAATGTGGTGATCCCAGTTCACTTTGTTTGAAATGCTTGTCTGTGTCTACTGACTTTATTAATACTACTATTTTTATTATGTTTGTGTCGTTATTATTCATTGCTCCGGAAATTGTTGGTCTTTTTAACTTGGCTTGCTTCTATGTCTTTTTGAGCGTTTCATTAACCATTCACTAACTTATGTATTCCAGTGCAACTATACCGAATGCTGAACGGTATTTGGGTGTTTTGCACATTTTGTTAGTTAGGGTGCACAAAAGATGTTAAAAATCAGAGAAACATTTCATGTGAACATTTCGACTAGCTCCAGATCAAGTTGATCCTAACTCGACCCACTTTGACTCATCTTACACCATTACAAGGAAGGAAATGGCATAAAGGTTGTGGCTGACCTCATTTGCTTTCTTCTGCTTGGGAACTAAGCATTGCAGTGACACAAATCTAGCACGTCTTATAATCTTCATAGAAACAATTGTCAGAAATCTCCAGGGAAGAATTGAGTCTCTTAGTGGGAAAACTTGCAATATCTATAAATTACATTGGGTGCTCAGTTATGTGAAATATACCTTCTATGTGCTTAGATAATTGCTCTAGAGTTGGTGATATTGCATTTTCTGTGTGGGGTCAGATAGACGCTTGGGCTTTTTGCTTTATTGTGAATAATTTTGTCACTGCTTCCTAGCGGAACAAACTCCCAGCGAATGGTGTTCTGACTTAATGCCAGTTTCTAGGGTCTATCAACTGGAGTATGTAGGTCATTGAATGTCTAGACTGCTGGCTCATTGGTTTGCTTGTGGCTCCAAAATTCCGGTGGTTGAGTTTCAAGAAGACCGACTGATGTGTAGACAACCTGTCTTAGTATTTACACAGCACTAGTAATAGTAAAATGTTAGAAAATGCAAGTGTACTTATTAGTTAGCATTCTCTAAAAATTATATCCAAACTGCAAAGATCATTATGCTGAATAATTTCATGATCAGATTTGTTTCGCATAATTAATGACCTCAATCCCCCAAATGACTATCTTGGCTGTGGAGGAGGTGGTTGCAAAAGAATAGAGGATGCTTCTGTCGGAATTGGAGTTGGTGGTATAACGATAGGCCTCTCTATAGAGTAGCGATTGGATCCCCCGAAGCTCTCAATGGATTTCATATATTCAGATGCATTATTTTCTATGATGAAAGCATCCTCAAGCTCACGAACAATGTCAGCCATGCATGGACGATAAGCCGAGTAAGGTTCAATACATGCCAAAGCTACCTCTACAACTCTCCACATTGCTTCGGCATGGTAGCCTCCCTTTATGCTAGGGTCCACAATTTCTTCAACTTTTGAGTTCCTTATATGAGGTTTTGCCTGTATGTAGAAAAAGTTCAATATATGTGGATAAATCTAATTATTCAAGAAACAATCCAATCAAGTAATGAAGAAAGCAATTTAGAATTTGGTTTCTTTGAATGTGAACTCAACTGGGGTTGGGGGATGCTGGTGAAAGTTTTTTTTTGGGGTGGGGGGGGGGAGTGGTCTCGCCATTTATAGATTATCTCTTCTCTATTACAATTTACTTAAAAGCACTCTTGGCAAGTGATTTCAATCAAATCTATGTTTGGCAAAAAAAGGATTGAAGTTGCAATCCATCACAGGTTGGGTGAGATATTTTCTATTCAGATGATTGGACTGACCCTTATTTAGCATATGGATTCTTTGAAGTTCTTGGAAATCTATTTGCTTCGATATCCACTAGAGAAGAACATTATAAACTTCAAACACCACAACCCTCTTTCTGATGTGTGTCCTTTTGTTTATTTCACCAATTCTTTTGGCTTGTAAATTTTTTTCCCCTGCTAGGTAAGCAAGTATATACAGGAGTCATTGCAGGTTGTTAAGATGCTTAATACTGGGTGCAATACTTACATTGGCACATAAAATGAAATTTACGGCAATTAACGATTATGTGGTGGATTCATTGTTGATTTTGCCCAGAGAAACCATATTGACTTTAAGTCATCATCAATCTTACTATTATAGCAATTAAAACAATAAAGGTGCAGGCATGCAGTCTATGTTTAAGATAGACTACTCGGAAATCAGAACTTACCCATTCAACCAAGCTCCACTCATTTCGTGGCCTGTTTATATTGAGAGGTTCTCGACCACTTACAAGTTCCAGTAAAACAACCCCAAAGCTGAAGACGTCACTCTTTGCAGATAGATGCTGCGTTGAGTAATACCTGAATGACATAACTTTGTTCAGAAATTGGAGGTGAAAATGCTTATAAAGCTCCTGATACCGTTTTGGTTGCAATGATGTTCATGGAATGGTTTCATAGGTTTTTTTGTTTAGGATTGATTCAATATTTATGTAGATTAAAGAATAACAGCTCATGTTTAGAGAGCATGCCTGTGCCATGGTAAAATAAACAGTAAAGCTATGCTTGGTGGCATGGAACTGGATTTGTAAAACTGGAATTCATGAAAATATGTCCAAATTAGAGTAGTATTGTCTCCAATTCTTGCTCCAAAACTCCAATTCATGCTACTTTACCTAAATGAATGTTCTAATAAAAATTCAGGTTTTTCCTTTTGTCTCCTGAAATGTGGGATATAGAATACTTACTCTGGGTCCAGGTATCCAGCAGTACCCCGTACTTCTAGGGAAGTGCCACTGTCCCCTTCTTGAGGTGCATATTTTGAAAATCCGAAGTCTGCAACCTTTGCAGACATGCTATGATCCAGAAGTATATTACTTGATTTAACATCTCTATGTATGACACAACGCTCAGAGAAGGTATGAAGATATGTTAAACCTGAAAAATATGATGTTCTTCAGACATTTGGTTTGTGAAAAAGAGAAACATAAAGATGGATAGAAATGTCTCATTCTGGGATGTAAGTACTGGTGAAACAAACCGCAGCTATAAATTATCCATGTTGACAATCTTAATGGACCTAAAACTATTTACATGCTTCTGACCGGTTGATGAGACTGGATCTCCAAATGCAAGGATCTAAAAAAGTTAAAAGTAATGCTGGCTTCAAAAAAAAAAAAAAAAAGAATGTCCCAATTTATACCAAAATTAGCTTCTGCAGACATTTTGTTTTACAATGTGGTGATTCTTATGATCTTTCCATAGGCAAGCATCTCAGTTTTTCTTCTTAATCTTCAAGTTTGGACTAACAGCTGTCCTGAGCAATTTCATCTCCCACTTTTTGATTTTTGTATTTTGCTTTGGCAAGTGCACAAGTGTGAGGTACTATAGAATCTCACTCTGTGTTCACTTTAAAATTGCCGGAAGTACTATTACTATATCTATAGAGAACTCAGCAACGCTATGTTATACTTTTCATATGGCCACTATAATACTGTAGTTGTTAATTATATTAACTAATATGATAACATCAGATATAGAGAAATGCAGTTGTTTCTGTCATTGTTTGATAGCTTTCCAGTCTTTAGAGCTAATACTGTGAAGTGCACAGAAATAACTCCTCTCATAGAAATTGTGACTTCCCTGCTCAGAAGAAAGAGATATTGATTTATTTGAAAATATGAATAGTCCTGGAGCCCCTTGTTACTTGCCTCTTGCAGCGCCTAAAGCAATGGACAGTCTTGTTGGCCAATCAAGAGTTTTGCGCTTTGCCGCTGCTCCTGTCAATTAGTGATTAGCAAGAAATGAATGCGAATTCCTGATCAAATCTAGTTTCAAAGAGTCTGAAATATAAGTGAAATTTACCATATAGGCGATCTTGTAGAGAGCCATTAGACATGAAAGGATAGACAAGAATTTGTTGGTCATTCTCGCAACAATAGCCAATCAGTGGGACCAAGTTTTCGTGCCGAATTGCTGAGAGCAAGTTCAGCTGTAGAATTCAATGACTGTCTGTTAGGCTCATTTATATATGCATATATATATATATATATTTGTTGGTCTATTTCTAAATCTGGGAAGAAATAAGGTAATTGCTTAAAAGAAGAGAATTTATTGCAGAAGTTCCAAGGCTGAAGAAATGTTGTTAAATCATGATAGTCAATTCAGTGATGCAGTTTAGTCTACTTAACACTTCTAATGAGTGCATTCCTCTGGGTGAAGTGATGGAGAAAAATAAAAGAGATGGATGCTGAAGAGTTAGGAATCTAATTTTCCTTAGATGGAACCTGAAGCTTTATTTTCCAAAGTAGCTGATATAAATGAAAAAATATGGAATTTGCACTGTGCAAATAATGATCTTGTTGTCTATGTGGATAGATTACGGGATAGAGACTAACTTCATTGTCAAATTCACGAGTTCCCTGGGTTGAGGTGGCTGATCGAACCTTCACAGCCACTTCTTGACCATCAGGTAGAGTACCACGGTAGACTGATCCAAATCCACCTTCGCCTATCAATGTTTTGTACCTTTGAGTTGCAGTTTCTATGTACTCCAGCGTGAAACTCTCAATGGATATTGATTTTGTAACAACATTTTCTGTGCTTGCTACTGAATAGATTGCATCTGCATTTAAGAAGAATGTGGTTTAAAAATGGATAAAGGAGTAATAGACCAGATGGTTGCAAGTTTTAGTATTATTCTTGCTTTATGCTTTTTATTGGACTTGTGATTTTGCAAAGTAATAGCCCATGCGTGAAAAGGAAAATTTGGTGACTCCAGAAATTTATTACATTAGAATCTCTCATATCCTTCCTAGTTTCATCAATTGACTAGAGGAAATGTTAAATTAATGTTGGCGTAATAGGATAATGTCTACCTTTCCGCAAAAAAAGTAATAGGATATTGCCTTTGAGGTGTTCCATTAAACTGAAATATGAAGACTGGACACAATCTATAAGATGTTGATCAAAATATGTACAATTTTTTGTAAAAAACAAAAACAAAATATATATGTACTTAATTTTCAACAAGAAAATCTGTTTGGTTAGGGACTGAAGTGCAACTACTGAATTGATCAAATCACACGTTGTAAATGCCATTATGTTAAATTACATAGCATGTGAAATATGTTTCACCAGTAATGCTCTATATGCTGATATACCATATATTTATGTGCGTCTCCATACAGTTAAATTATATAAAAACTTGGATTTTCTGTACATAAAATCTAATGTATTAAAGTTTAGACAGATAAAGATGCATATATATATATATATATATATAGTTTTTATGTCTAATCTTATAGTCACTTCAGTCACGAGTCAAAATAAGTTTGTACTTACTCTTTGACATCGTGTGCCCTTTCACATCAAACTTTTGCAGAGCCCTGATTTTGTTTCTGTACAGGCAGACCAAACACGCTCCAACTACGATTATAACCAACAGGGATCCACCTGCAGTTATGCCTATGACAATCCCTTGAGCTGAATGGGAGGATACATGAGCATTGCACATCCCTTTGCTAAATATGAATATAGAAAACCAAATAAAAAGGAGTCAAATTCTCTCTCAAATGTACATATACAAGATGGATGCAGATAGGCAATAAATTCGCTGCTGCATAAACATACTCTGGACTTCTCAAAGCATAAACATCTTACTCTGTAGTGAGATTTGATTTGTTTAGGTCTGAAGGAAGATTTTTGTCGAAGTGAGGATTGCAACTGAAATATCTAGATGAAAAGGAAAACAGCTGCTGAGTTAGGTATAATTGGAAAAAAAAAAACCTGTCAAAAACCAATTTAAGCAGCAATCATTTTCTAGATGTGTTATACGTAAACTTACAATGTTTTCAAATAGGGCATTCTGGTAACAGACCACGTGATGTCTCCTGTGAGATCATTGTGGCTCACATCCCTACAGAATGAATGGAAACAAATTAACAGATGTCTGGAGTGTAATATTCAGAATGCAAATATTTTCTCTTGGATTGTGATATGCATTAATGATCATTTAGCTGATGGTCCTGGATATTACTTTTAAATTGTGCACATGCATATTGCTCTTGCCTGCGCTTCTAATTGGATTACTATTCTTGGCTGTTGATGTTGTTCCGAATAGAGAGTTATTTTCTCATGTTTCTAAGGTCTAAGCAATTGTATATTTAATGTGTTAAACAACCACGGCCGACCCCAGCAATTCATTTAGTTTATTCTGCATGTGAATGTATGCCACCATATGATGCACTGGTAATTCTCTAGGCAAAAATTTGTGAATGAATATTGGCATTGGTGGAAATACAATTGAAATTTGTTGATCTTAATTCATTAACTGTAAAATATTTGTTTGGGATAGAACTAAAGCTTCCTGTTTGTATCTGGTAAAAAATGAAGATCTCTCATGCTCCAACCTTAAATTCCTGAACTATGCAAATTATAGAGAATGGAACTAAGGCATTTATAGTTGAGTAGAATTCATTACAGTGATGTCAACATGGAAGAAGCTGGAAACTGAGGAACAGTGCCAGTGAACCCATTGTTGCTCAAGTTCCTGCATTTACCATTGATCGTCAATGTGAAGTGCATAAATCAACAACAACAATGACAATTAGGAATACCGAGTCATACAATTCCTTCAGGTAAATCAGCTTGGTGACACTGGGAGGGAGTGGTCCAGCAAGTCTGCTGAGGGATAAATCCCTGCGACAGTACATGTAATGAATATTCATTGTTGGAACAAGTGTTTGCAGGTATAATGCATTGAAAGTAGACAAGTGTGATAACAAGAGACTGTATTATGGAGAAGCAACTTACATTTTAGTGATAACTGAGGTACCGTTGAGTGCCTCACAAGACAAACCATGCCATGGAAGAGGGAGACAAGGGTCGCCAGACCAAGTTTTCAAAACTTCACTATCTTGATTGTGTGTAAGTAGCTCATTCTTCACTTTAGTAATTGCATCCACTGAATAGATACGGGAGAATCTTAGTCATCTGCAAGTTTTTGTTGTTGTTTGAAAAGATTAGGTATTAAAAGTGCGTAAATTACCTTCGTCCACATCTGTCTCTTCATTTCTTGGATAAGCTTGCAAAATCTCATAAGCATTACAGATTGGTCCCAACTGAGAATTCAAGGCTTTGACCAAGGTCAGATTAAGGACTCCATTTGTTTTGAAGTTCAAAACAATTGCAAAGTAACGTGAACCACTGGCCAATATGTCAACCTCTTGTCTTTTCTCATTGTTGATGTACACATCAAACACCCTTTGCCCAGCTGGAACAGAATCATTGAGCTCAAGAAAGTGGAGGTAGAGATTATAATCATATGTTCCTGCATCAAGGTTGTCGTACTGAAACTCTAACCTTTCTGGATGGGTTAGAGCTGTTTGTAATACTTGAAGAGGCGGCAATATACTGTTTGCATCAGTGATATTGACATTGGCGGTGGATGATGATATGTAATTAGCTGTTGAATCAGGATACAAGCCTGATCTCCAGATTCGATCATATGGGTCAAATGGATACCTGAGATCTCAAGCATGGGGTAACATAAAAGATCAATTTTGCAGTTAAATCCTTATTACAACTCCTGGTTTGTTCTGAAGTCTTATTAGAGGTCAGGAGTCTGGACTTTTTTGTCTGGTTTTGACTAAACCTTTACCACAACAAAATGTAGCGACGAGAATACGATATTTTCATCTCTATACAAGAAGCATTGACTTTCTAAATAAGCAATGCTGGAGTATTAGCATGTGGGTCGATATATTAGGCCAGTGAATCTGAGGTGATGACTTCAGCAGTTTTTATTTGAATTAATCTATGCTACATCATGCTGAATTACAAAATATTTTCCTTCGCTGTACCCTTGGTATGGCTAAATGTATGATTTCACATTTTTCGCTAGGATTTCTATGGTCTTATAACTGCAAGAAACCTCTAATTAGGAAGCATACCTGATTTCAGCTCCTATGTTTCCTGCATCTGCCCGATCTACAAGTTTGAACACGCTTGAAGGATCTCTCTTGAGGTAATCTGGATGTAAAGGTCGTAGTTCCAGCTTCGAAAGGTATGCTTCCCCTTTGCCTTTCACTAAGCAGAAGTTAGTGTAGTTATTAGTAGCTTTGAATATTCCCTCAACGTTTGGTTTACGTACGGAATTCACTTTCTCTATTTCTGTCACACCAACTGAAACATTAAAGAAGGTGTCTGGAGGGGATGCCTGCAGATTGCTGAGAGGGAATGTTCCTCTAATTAAATAGACAATACCACTCCTTGTTGGCAAATCATAACACCATTTGCTGTCATATTCCGAGTTAAAAAATCTTGCTTCATTAGTGTTTTGATTGTCATGTCCAATCCAGACTGTGTCTTGGCAACTTCGTTTATCACGGTACCAACTTTCATCTGATATGTAACTGATAGTGGTATTTGGCTCTGTGAACGTAGCATCAGCACAGCACTGTATGCTAATAAATCCTGCTGAAGATCATGCCAAAAATGTTAGTGCTTTCTCTCTGGAAATTTGGACTGTATAAACTCCTATTGCAGTAATATGGATTTAGCTTACAAGTTGAACCCTGAGCATGCAGTAATATTCCCTACGGACCTCTGAAATGCTGATCAAAGTTGTTTACAGGGACATATGCTTTTACCAGAAGACTAGCTAGAATTCATTTGTCTATTGTAGTTTGTGAGCCAAAACATTGATCTAGCAAGCTGCCCTTTAGTTCAAAATCGAACTCATAATTCGTAACTCTCTCTCTCTCTCTCTCTCTCTCTCTCTCTGTGGATGTGTATGTGTGTGTAACTAAGCATATGAGAATTTCTGCATGAACAGTGCTCGTTTGTCTACTGGTATATGTTTAGAAGTAGAATGCTAGCAACCTTCTGAAACAAGTGAATAACATCAGACTAGGGTATTAGCCAAATCTTGAGGTCGTCAATTCCGAGTACAGATGCTGTTGAACCTCTAGAAAGAACTGATAGGTATCAGGCTTCATCCCTTCAATTGTAAATACACACCCCCACTCTCCTCCCCAGAGACGGAACAAAAAGGAACAATTCTACCTGGCTACAAAACTTCAACCTTGTTGATCATGTAACCATTAGACTAGTCGAAAGTACATAGTATTGTTGTCCTGATTTACTCTTCAATAAATTAGAAAACCAGTACAGGATACTGAATGTTGTTTTTCACTGCCCAGTTTTCACAAGCATATAACCGAAGCAGCTAAAATTATGCGTTACAATGTCTTCTTTAAATTTTGCTCTATCTCTTCTCTGGTTTCTGAAAGCAATTAAATTAATTCCAGTATCCAAGATCTAGAAGGAAAAGCAAAACATATACACTCCTACAAAGAAAATGGAAAAACATACCTTCTTGTGCAAAATTAGATTGAATGAACAGGAATATGAAAATGATGCAACAGGTGATCAGTCTTCTATTTACATGATCCAGCCCTCCCATCATCCTATAATCATCAAAGAAAGTCGCCCCATCGGGGTGGTTTGAGGATCATAAACTGGATATTCTTTTTGCAAAAATCAAGAATAAAGCATGGTTCTCCCAGAGAATTCAGCTTATGTGTTTCTGGTGTGAATTTCTTGGGGAAGACCTGGAATTCCCTGGAGACAAAAGGGCATAAAAAACAAACATAAACAAGGACTGGAAGAAAACTCTCTTCTGATTTCCAGTTTGACTTCAGAGGTTGGCACTAAAAACATTGAAAGGAGGTTAGAGATATAATAATCTAATTACAAAACTATAAATTTAGTGACCAAAGTTTTAACTAATACTCTCTATGATTAAATATCATTTGTTTGTTTTAGTGTAGTTGAAATTTCTTTATTGTCGAGCAATTTTGTAGTAACAAATAAAATAATGGGGCGGAGCAAACATTTTACTTATAATCATTCATCTTTGTCTGAACTCCGTCCCTGCCCTTGTCCATTACCCTGAACGCTACATCCAGGAAATGGGATTAGCCTTTAATTAATCGCGTATTGAGTATGATTTACAATCAACCATATACTGACAAATTGGTCACTCTATTGTTTCTCTATCATTAGGTTTGAATTCTTTTAGCCTGAGTTGAAAATATTCAGTTGAAATGAACGAAAAATATTAGATTACACGTGCGAGGATATTGTTGTATTTGTGTAGTAAAAAGATACAAGAAAAAGAAACATAAATTTCGCCATTAGTTTACACCTCTTTTAGACTTGATAATGATTATTATAGTAATTTCCTTGGAAAATTTTCTCAGATTTTCTATTAATCTGTACTTTTGCGAGATAATTAATAGCAAATAAGACAATAAGCATAGGTTGGAAAAACCATCAAAGAAGCAACAAAAGGTGCTAATTTATGGGAGGACTGTTATATTACAGACTGGAAAGATGTAGATATTTCTAACATTTAGTGTTTTACTGGGTCAAGTGATTTTAATCCTTAAATTTGTTAATTAAGACTAGGTAGTCTACTAATAAATGATTAAAGCCAATAAAATATTCATTAGTTTTGTTTTCCATTTTTCATTCTCATTTTGAAGATTATGTGTTATTATTTATTCACATAATTTGGAAATTGACTATGAAGTAATATATATGCATGTGTATGTGTGTGTATTATATACTCTCACCAATTATTCTCCAAAACGATCTGCGTTTACCTACGGCAGTTAACTCTGGTTCAGCATGTCCGAGGTAGCACCTTGACTTCAGATATTTACAATTTTTTTATTTTGAAAAAATAATAACCTATCGACCAGTAAAAGCTAGCTTCTTTTATAAGTTTGCGGAAGTCATGCTAAATTTGAGACATTTGGCAGTAAATTGGTTTTAATTTTGAGATTCAAAAGTCGTGATGATCATTCTGGGAAAAATCATAGTATATTGCAAACATGGTCCTTGTCAAGATTCTTATACTGAAACGGAATATATTTTAATTATTTGACTTCAACTGAGAAAAAAAGGGTTAAGTTGACAAGAAAAATCAACTTTGGAAAACCTGCAGTAAATTATTTTCTATCTGTTTCCTCGAGACCCAAACAACGCAAATAGTATTTTCTCTTATGCCAGTGTTTGGATTTACATTTTGATTAGTAAAAACACCTAAAGCTATACTCCACAATTTTTTTATTTAGAAAATCAACTATTGGTCCAACTCAAGTATTTCAACAGGATGGACAGAGGTTTGAATTTATTTGTGCTAGTAGTCCGTGAATTAATTACTTTTTTGATAGAGGAACTTAGTCTGATTGCTATATTGATAAAATTATGAAGATGAATTTATCTTTTGAACAATAATTGTGGTTCAATTAGAAATGCGATCAGGATTGTAATAATTCTAATAAGTAAAATTGATTTATAAATCAACTCATATTTTTAACAATTACATTTGTACATAAATCTTTCTTCCCATTTTCCTTGAAAGACAAATAGAAGACAATATTATCATATGTATCATGTTTCTTACTCATGATATATAAGCTTCAAATATAGCTTAAAGAAAATGTATGTTGACAATCCCAATTTATGCAAAATAAGAGTTGTTATCTTATGATCAGTTTGTTCCATGTTTTACTAAGAACGATCAATTCCTACTTTTCTTTTTTTTTTTAAGATATTTAAGAATATATTATTTTGGAATAAGTTTTCATTTTATCTACTAAACTGACAAAATACCTCATTTTAATAACAAATTTACGTGGTTTAGATTTAAGGACTTCCCAATCCCAGACCTTAAGAAAAGTGAAGCAGTTCAACTTTTGTGTCTCTTGTCTAATCATAGCCATCTCGCATAAACTTTAAGCTATAACAAGCTCATGTGTACATTAAAGATCTAATATCATGTTTGTGGCAAAGTGGCAAAGTCAATTGATGAATGAATTAGCATCTTACTCAGTTTCAGTGGTGGCAAAGTGGCAAAGTCAATTGATGAATGAATTAGCATCTTACTCAGTTTCAGTGGTAGGGTAGAGATTTGAATTTTAGTGGGAATTTGCGACTCAATTTCGGTATAAAACAATTATTGTAATATTAGAGGGATCTTGTAGCTGGAGTTTTGTATAAACTAATTACTTTGGAGGCGACTCATTGTACGAAATGTACCTATGATCCAATTGAAACATATCTCGCAATTTAACCGCTCCAAAATTGTAGGAGTATGGATTTTGGAGATCTAGGATATAGTTTGACCCAAATTGGGATACTTGGATTATAAAAAAAAAAAAAATAAAAAAATCTAATATCATATTTTTCTATATTAATACTCCTTATCTTGTTAAAATAGAAAATCAGTTTGATTTTCTACTAACTTATGACATTGATTCCTTGACGTGTTAATATAGTTACAAAACTTTCAAATTTTATATCCTCTCCCCCTTTCAGAAATTTTTTATCTGTATCGACGTCAAATAATGACAATGATGTGACATTAATAATAAAATCTACATTACGTTAATATGGCATAATTCTCATTTTTCAGTATGTAATATTTAAGTAAATGTTTTCCTTTCGATTTATATTGCCGCTGAATTTAATAAAATAAATAAAAAAATAGATTTTGTTTTTTGTGTGTGCATTTTTACGCTATTATACTTAAAAATGATAGAGTTAGTGGTGTTTAGAGAAATAAAATTTTATTTTGGGATGCCTATAATTAATTTATGACAAAGAAGTATTTAATATGCTGTGCAGCGCTCATACTATTTAAGTACTTTAAATTAATTTATTAAATCAATCTTCACTGGTCAAAAGTATTTATGTTGTTTGGTTTTGAGTTAGTCCAAGGATAGTTAATTAGGTTGTTCTTGACAGGTCGCAAGCCATTGTCTTTAACGAAGTATGGCATATTCCAGGCATTAAACTGTGTCCGTTGAGGAGTATATACGCCAACACAATTGGTCCAAATCTTTTCTATATTCAGATAAATTGAGGATATTTTACAAGTCTTCTATGCCTTTTTATATTATGCAAACCAACATTCTTTATAGGAGGTTAATATTGACATTTTATATTCCAAATTTAAAAAATAAGGTAAATTAAGTGCCTTATAATTGTAAAATGTAAAATGCCAATAATTAAATTTATGTATATGTAAAAAAAAATTACAAAGTGTTTAGCTTTTGCTTTATTTATTTGATCTAAATAAATAATACTATATTAAGCATAAGCAAAACAATCATGATATTTCAAGCAATACTTCTATCTAAATAAATAGTTAATGATTAGGCGTCGAACTTTATGCTTATATTGTTTTAAATTATTAATTTTATTTTTTTGCGAGGGTTATGTCCCAGTGGTTAGGTTACATTGCTATAATTAAGAGGTATTAAATTAAAATTTTATTGGGTGTTAGTTTATTTTTATAATATCTTTTTTGTAATAGTAGATATCTATTTGTAATAATATATGATATAAATATCCGTATTTAATGAATATGAAATATAGATATAATGAGTTACATCAACAGCTATTGGTAACATGCTAAAATATTAACAATAAAATAAAGTTTCAATAAGCAGTTGAAAGTTTTAAGAGTATGAAATGAGGTCAAATAAACCTTTGTGTTTCACACAATGAGAAAGTAGGGACTTATTTACTCATTAGCCAAATGGTCAAATAAGTACACGTAGTATGAGAACACGTGTTACGATATGTATCTTTTTACTTGGAAGCATATGTCTTTCACTTTTAAATAACACATCATACAGATTTTAGTTCAAGTGTATCACAACACTTAATTTGAGTTCTCTTCTTGTTTGTCCTTTATAAATATAATAATTTAAAAAAACTCATATGTGGCTATTAGGCAAGTCCAATGGATTGTTGGAAATTCATTTCGATTATAAAATTTCAAATAGTAATCTCATCTTGATAATTTTATCAAGGCGATATGTGTATAGCTTTGTCATCAACAAATTCAATATTGTGTATAACTTTATCATCAACAAATTCAATATTGTTTTATCTCTACATACTACTTTGTATCAGATGTGATTGCTCGTGTAAGAGAGTCAATCTCAACTTGTCAAACATACTTTTAAGTTGAAAACATATCATATAAAAGTAACATATGTATGTGTAATATATAATCAAATATCATAACAACAATGAGCATAACATTTTAAACATTTATATGTTCAATTACAACTACATTCTACACAAATCAAAAGACCTAACATGACTCATAAAAACATCTCTGGGTATTGGCTTAGTAAGATGATCAGCCACCATAAAATGCGTAGAAATGTACTTCAAAATTATCTCTTTTTTTCTCAATTATATCTCTGATAAAATTGTACTTTATATAGATGTGTTTGGTTTTGTCATGATATTTGAGGTTTTTAGTGTAAGCAATAGTTGATTGATTATCATAGTAAATCGTTACAACTCTAACGCAACTGCTCACTATTCCTAAATGATGTAAGAATCTTCTCAATAAAATACCTTCGTGTACTGTAGAGGCACATGCCACAAATTCTGTTTCCATTATGGATACCGATACACAAGTTTGTTTCTTACTTCTCTAAGAGATAGCACCACCATTTAGCAAGAAAACATATCCAGAGGTGGACTTATATTCATCCAAATCACCATCCCAGTCAGCATCTGTGTATCCTTTCAGCAATAGATCTTTTTTTGATAATAAAGAAAATAATCTACAGTGTCTTTCAGGTATCTAAAAATCCTTTTAACTGCACTCTAATGTCTTCGTCCTGGATTGGATTGATACCTGCTAACCAGACCCATGACATAACAAATATCAGGATGAGTACATATCATAGCGTGCATCAGACTCCTAACAACACTGGAATGTGGTACATTAGACATTTCTTGTGTTTCTTCTAAAGTGTTTGGGCACATTTCTCGGCTTAAACTTTCATCTTTGCCACAGAAGTATTGATGGACTTGCAACTTTCCATTTTAAATCATTCCAGAATCTTCTTAATATATGATTCTTGATACAATGCAAGTAGTCTCTTAGAACGACCTTAAGAATTTTAACACCAAGAATATAATTCGTCCAACCCATATCCTTCATCTCAAAGTTGGAAGATAACAATTTCTTAATAGTTTGAACTGTTAGAGTAGTGTCCGACGTGCCAATTGTTCTGATCGTTCTTATACTCTTGTGAATCATTCTTATTTATATTAATATCATTTAAATGACAATCTTTATCTTAAATTCATCATAAGAATTAGATAAAGTCTTTAAATCACACATAGCTATGGGGCATGGTTGCGCATATGATGGTGATCGTGGAATATGCCTCTAAGGCTGTGATTTTAAAATGTTCCAAGTTAAGAATCAATGATATGGGACATCATTGATTCCATTGAAACTTGTGCATACGATGAAGACTCGAAAGAAGGATGTCTCGTTCCATAAGTATTAGTGTGGAGACATTAGTGCATATATACGGATGCTTGTTGGGAACAAGTACACTGAACAACCCCATCTAAAAATTTTTAATTAGAAATATTCTATTGTCGAATGAAAATTTTCTCGTTACGATAGTGCAAGAATTAGTCCTTGGACTTGAGATACCATGATAACCCTGTGCATGACATGTTGTACTTTGATATATTTTTCGATTGCATGACAATCACAAGGGATTTATATTGGTATAACATCTTTATGTATGCAGATTAATGAGTGGCCAACAAATGATCCGTCACTTATCTAGATGAATAGGTGAATCTTCTATGTATTCCACTGTACTTGACTCTAAAATTCTTAGCCAAGGTTGGATAAAAATTAGCCGTGGGGTTTTTTAATTATTCATCATCGAGTCAAGCTACTAGAAATAGAAACATAGTTATTGAGTTAATGGGGTTTCGACTCAACATCCATGCCCTAGGCTCAATCGGGAGATTAGATGACGGAAGGACCATACTTGCATGGTATTCGTAATTGAAATAGGTTCGCACATTCACCTTATACTAGGAGTCATGATGCATTGGTAGGTGATTCTCATGTCTTGTGGGTTCTTAGAATTAATGAGTTAATTTCAAGAGAATTAATTAATTGGATTAATTAATCAGAATAATTAATTATTCAACTAAGTCACAAGAGTTGTGAGCCCACGACTAGTTTAAAGTGAATCTAAGGGATCACACACAAAACTTGACAAGTCCATTTCTAGCCTAAAAATTAATCTAAGTGTTGAATTAAATTAATTAATGTGATTAATTAATGAGGGTTAAATTAATTCAATTATAGAATTAATTTAATTAATTGATTGGATTAGTTGATTGGACCTAATTGGATTAGGGAGTCCAATTGGAACATTTAAATAATTGATTGGATTAATTAATTAAGATAGACCTAATTAATTTAATTGATTGGATCAATTAAAGTAGGGCCTAATTGATTATTTAGGCTTACGCCCATTAGATGTGGGCTTGTAGGAAGCCCATTAGAAAATTAGATTGGGAATCCAATTCCTAAAAAAAGTTGAATTGGAATTCAATTCCTAAGAGGTAATAAGGAAAAAGAAAAGTTCTTATGGGATAAGAACACTTACCAAAAGAGTTGAAAATAAGAAAGGAAGAAGAGTCTTATATGGAAAGAATTTATGATAGTTTTGATTGAAAATCTTCTTGGATATTTTTTTATGGGGATTTTATTGCAGATTTTTGTGAAGAAAAATAATTTTTTTTCATCTCCAAAAATTCGTCCCTTATTTTCTGTCAATCTCTAAAAGTTTACCAACCTTTTATTTAGTTTAATTCTTGATTTAATTGTTAAATTAAGAATTAAATTAAATTCTAAATAAAATTATTTTGGAATAGAATTATCGAATCAAAAACTACTAACATAGGATTCGGTTGCGAGTGGGTATCCAAGGTGTGGATACCGTTAGAGAGATAACATTTGGGATCCTAGAAGCGAATCAAATTTTAATCAAAGGGATTTTGAATTGAAGAACATGGAGATACTTTCATGCAGGAATAACGATTTGAATCGTTTCAATCCCTACATCAGGCAAAGTGCAAATCAAGGTAAGAGTTTTTAAAACTTTTTTACTTTAACTATAAAAAAAATGCACAACTGAATAATCGCAAAAGGGTTTCGGGTTTCATTTTAATTACAGGAGATGTAATATATATTTATGTTTTTGAAAAAAATTAAATTTTGGTGCGTATATGTTTTCCGGGATTGCGCAAACCCAACATGAACATACTTTTTATCATTACCGGCTAACAATATGTCATCGACATAAAGAGATAGAATTACAAACTTTCTATTGAACCTTTTCACATAAACACAATGGTCTCCATCTATCATGACGGAGTTATATGAGATTATCACTTTGTGAAATCTCAAATACCATTGTCTGGAAGACTTCTTAAGGTCATAAATTGATATATTCAATTCGTAGACTTTATTTTCTTGGCCTTTGATAACAAAACCTACTGGTTATTTCATGTAGATTTCTTTTTCAAATTCACCATTGATAAAAGCCTTCTTAACATCCATTTGATATAATTCTAAATCCAAATTAGCCACTATAGCCAATTATAGGCAAATAGAGGTAAATCTTACTACTGATGAAAATATTTCTTCATAATCAATTCCCCCCTGTTGGGTATAACCTTTTGTCACTAGTCGAGCCTTATACCTCTCAATAGTTCTATGAGTTTTTCTTTTAATTTTAAGAACCCATTTGTTCCCTACAGCTTTGCGCCCAAATGGAAAATCAACCAGTTTCCAAACATGGTTTAATTCCATAGACTCCATTTCTTCTTCCATTGCTTTCATCCATTTGTCTTTTAAAGGACAAGACAAAGCATCATTTATGTTTTTAGGCTCTTCTTCATCTACTGGAGATATGATAAAAGCATGCCCTTCAATCCCATCATGACACTTGGGCATACTTTTTCTGTTACTTTGCCAAAGTTGAGATTCAAATAGATCATTTTGATGAGAATTGTTACTACTAGGATCAAGTGTTAACTCATCCTATTGAATTTCTAATGATCCTTCTTGCATATAGTCATTATTTGAATTAGGCAACTCAAATAAAGGTTCTCTTTTCTTTATTTCACCTCTACTAGAAAAATCATTTTCCAAAAATGTCGCATTTCGTGATTCTGTCTCAATAATACTTCCATCATCTTGTTCACTTATGAACACATAACCTTTAGACTGCTCAGAGTATTTCATAAAAATACACTTCTTTCCTCGATGACCTAACTTTCTAAATTTATTGGAAGAGTTATAAATGTAAGCAGTTGATCCCTAGGGTCTAAGGTTGCTTAGGTTTGGCTTTCTACCAGTCCAAAGTTCATATGGTGCAGAAAATACTGATTTTGAAGGTACTTTATTTAAAATATATGTCGCAGTTAACAAAGCATCTCCTCAATAAGAAAATGGGCAAGTTAGCTTGCGCCATCATAGACCTCGTCATATCTAACAATGTTCTATTCCTTTTTTCAGCAACACCATTTTGTTGAGGTGTGTGATGAGTAGTCAATTGTCTAATCATACCTTTTTCATTACATAGATCCTTGAATTGATCGGATAGATATTCACGCCCTTTATCAGTTCTTAAAGTTTTTATTGTTTTATCCATTTGATTTTTCACTTCATTTACATAACGTCTAAAACACTCTAGTGCCTCAAACTTATGAGAAATCAAACAGATATGACCAAAATACATAAAATCATCTATAAATGTAATGAAATACGAGGCTCCATGGCTAGCCTTCACACTCATTGGACTACAAATATCTAAATGGATTAATTGCAGTGGAAATTCTACCCTAATGGTCTTTCCAAATGATTTTCGTGTAATCTTTCTAGTAAGACAATGTTCACAAGTAGGTAAATCAACTTTAGAAAGAGAACTCAATAGTCCTACTTTCATTAGTCGATTCATCATGTCTTGCACAATGTGACCTAATCTATCATACCAAGTATAAGCATCCACATTTGCAATACTAGATAAACAAACATTTAACGAAATATAATGATCACAATCCAACACCATAAAACCATCCATAAGATGTCCACTCCCATAATACATATTATCATAGTAAATAAAAACCAAACAATTACTAAAGTTCAAGCTAAAACCTAATCTTAGAAGAACAATAATAGAAATCAAATTTTGCTGAATATTCGGTGCATAGAGGACATCATGTAAAATAAAGGTTTGACCACCATACAACTTTGGTTTGCAAGTGTCAATGCCTTTGACTTCAACTCGGGCATTATTTTCTACATAAATCCACCTCGTACCATGAGAAAATCGACCAAAATCCACAAACATTTCACGATCTCTAATTACATGGTCTGTTGCACCTAAGTCTATAATCCACACATGATAAGATTCAGTTAATAAAACAGTACTAGATACATATATAACATTAAATAAGCGTTATTAAGTGCTACCTTTTTAGACTCAGGGCACTCACGAGCGAAATGACTAAGTGCTTGACAGTTATAGCACTTTATTTTGCTCTTGTTTTTTTTCTTCCCAAAATTCTTACATTTGTTCTTATGGCTGAGATTTGGGATGTTTTTCTTGGACCCTTCTCCAAACTCATTCTTTTTCTTACTTTTCTTCCAGTTCCTCTTGCGTTTAAAGCGCAAAGCCTTTTTGGAACTAGATTCAACTATAAAAGCACTTGCTATGGACTTCACAGCACCAAGAAGCTTATCCTCAAGTTCAACATGATGAGCAACATCAGAAAAAGTCTTAATGCTATCATTGTGAGTCAAATTGACTTTTAGATGCTTCCGGTTGTCGCGAAGAGATTGGATTAAAGCTTGAACTTGCTGCTCATCAGAAAGGATATGACCAGCTGACTTCAATTCACGTATCATGTTTGATATAGTTCTCAGATGTTGTGATCAGCTTGTTTTTTATAAGTGTCAAACTTGATAGTCAGTTGCCTTAAACGAGTGACAGTCGTACCTCCATATTTTTCCCTAAGGTACACCCAAATATCATAAGCAGTAGCATGCTGCTCACACTCGGGAATAAGGTCATCAATCACAGAGCTAACCAGAATAGCACGAGCAATGGAATCTTTCTTCTTCCACGCCTGGTAAGCCTCTTGACCTTTCTCTGTTGAGCAGTATTGCCCACACCAGGGTCCTGCATGATTTGATTGATGCCCTCCAAGGTATTTTGTTCATCCAGTACATACCAAATCTTATGGCGCCAAATATCATAGTTGTCGCTATTTAGTTTATCATCTTTATTAAGATCAACTATGATAGATTTTGATGCCATGGTCTAAATTTAAGAAGGTGATTACACATGTTAATGCTCATTAAATATACATATTTAATTTTGTACTTAAAATTAACATTTATGATAGTTTACATATGGTATAGATTCGAAAGTTCACTCAGTTTCCAATCATCATTTATAATCCAAATGCTTATTATCATAAATTTGATTTTGGAGTAATAAAATATCAATAAGTTTAAGGTGAGAAATACTTAAATTTTTCTAACCTAAAACTCTCACTTAATTGCATAACTCATGTTATACAAGAATTATCTTATCATATATATATATATATATGATAATAAGCTTGTATTGTCATCACATAATCTTAAAACTATTGCAATATTAAAAAATTCACAATACATACTATGAAGCAAATATATATTACATAGCATGAAATACATTAATATATGTTACATAACATGTTCATAAATACTACTAAAGCAAACATATGTACAAAATGAGTCATCTCCTTAAGGAAAATAAAATTTTCTCCTAACACATAAAAGAGATACCATATTGGTCATTCCTTCTGAAAGCCTATTTGTTGGAGTGAACTTTAAGATACGACGATCAGAATTTATTCTCAAAGATAATGATTTCTTCGTCTTGAGTTCCATCTCTTTACTTCATATCTTAATCAACCTTGATTTCAATACTTTAAGATCTATGTCTGCATCTCGGTCAATTATTTCATTAATAATATTACTCCACTCTTCGGGTAGAGCTTTTAATCATTCAACATTCAACATAATAACTATATCCATTGAAATTGTGACCCAAATGAAAAAACTCATTGTGTTTTTTTTTCATTACCAAAAGATGTTGTGGTAAAAAATGATCCGCATCTATTTTATAATTCTTATAAATTTTCCACTTTGCCAAATGCTCTAGAGTTCTTCTTTCTCTAGCTTCCCTCCGGAGGATGCTAAGAGTGTGTCTGATTATTGGTATATCTAGAAAATGAGAATAAATATTAGATTGGACACAAAGCCAATCCTAATATTTAAGAATACAACATGAAAATTTTCTAAACACTTAAAATTGTAAACATACTCAATTCTATAATTTTCTTGTATGAAAAACTAATTTTCATACATAATTTAATGAGCACAATAATTAAAATAAGTTATAAATTTTCATCCAAGTAGCTGAAGTATAAGAAATATCTTTCAGAATTTATTAAAAAAAAATCAGAATTTTTTTCAGTCAAAAAGTATTTTTCTATAATTTTATACAATTTTTAAAGGTAAAAAATTCAGCAGCAAAATCAATTTTAAATCACAGAAAAATAAAAAATTAAATTCTGATCAAAATCGTGTCGTTTCCATAAAAAACCAATAGCCAGAGACCTACACACACGTGGTCCACACGCACCGCCTTTCAGACTTTTTCCGGCGACACTACTCCGGCTACCCCTCTCCCCATTCTCGACCCTTTCTGAATCCAACGATGCTATCCATTTCAAAATTTGACACCTATAACTAGGAGTTTGGATCACACACAAGTACAACTAAGTGAGATTCTCTATTTACTATTCATCTTCTTCTCCAAAATTTTCAGAGCACTCTAATGCACGATCTTAACTTTTAAAGGTCATATCCCACTCATTTCTAAGTCTTTTAATCATGCAATATATGGTTGGTGGAAAGCTTATTTCATAAGGATTCCAACCATATAAAATTTGTTCCATAATTCAAATAAAAAATTACTGAAAATTTGAGATAAAGTTACTACAATTTTCATGATAAAATCATAATATCTCATCATATATAAAACATGAAACCATAAATTTTAAGGCGTGTTTTTACAACATATAAATATACTTTTTTAAAATTTGAAAGCATAATTCGAGGCATATTAAAATTTACCATGAAAGAGCATAATTATTCACATAATCATGCTTAAAACACATGAAATTATGGTAAGATATCAACTCAAACATGCTCTGATATCATTGACGGAATTAAAACAACGAATTTTATGAATTTTCTAATAAAAAATTCATGTTAAAAATATGAATTTTTTAAATTGATTCACTTACATTTTTTTGTGTTTTTATATTTGAACAAGATTTAAAAACCAATCACCTATGGAAATAACTTCACTTTCATAATCCAAATGCTCTTTTTAATGGTGACTTGTACTTGATCATAATAATCTTTTTGCTTATTCTTTTCTGCATTGTTTTCTTTTCTGATAGAAAAGTTTATCTAACATGTTGTGGTGGGGTGGTTTTTTATTCCAAGAAACCACCTTCACTCAAACTACTCACATCAAAATAATTTTCAATCATTCAGATCAGGTCAACTCTCATAAACGACTCGTTAACTCATTTTATATATATTTATTTCTTACAAGTACTTTCTTTTGTAATTCTTCCTAAAAATATTGTACATTTATTCACAAAATGAAGTTGCATAAAAGCTATGTTGAATCACCATATGCACAAGGCTATGTTGAGTCATCATCCCATATATATATATATATATATATATGAGGATACTACTGCATTTATATAGTGATTCGTTTACTAGTATCACTATTATTTTTTTCCTTCCCTTTAATAACTAAAAAAAATACAATAAGATATATTCATATAATCAATGAAAAAACCCATTACTTCACAAAATAACACAACAAAACAACAATATATATATAAAGGTAATATTATTTGTACAGTGTTTGGTTTATTACAATTACGGCCACATTATCATAACAATAAAAATAAAATGGCTTTGTTGTGAACGGCGTCGTTTGGAAAGGGCGGAGGAGTTTAAGGCGGTTTTAAGAACGACTAGACATGCGACGTCGTTTATTGGGCAAAATTATCACTTATCCGATCAATAGACTCCTTATCGGAGCTCCATAGCAAAACAGAGCAATACTATGGCCTCTAAACTCTCACTCTTCAGCTCCACTCTCTTTACATTCCGTACGGAAGTACCCCCAGATTCTTCAAAAGTACCCGCCGTATTTCCTTTCCCTGTTTTTCTGCCCTCTCAGAATTTCCACAGCCCCACGCCCACAAAATCAAGAAGAACCACGGGTGAGCCCGCAAATTCTTTTTCCTTACTGTCTTTTATTCACTCATTTTTCTTTTTTAATGTTTTTTAATTTTCCAATTTGTATTACTTTTCTTTCAACTCAGGGGTCTTGGCAAGTAGTGTCGCTGCAGCACAAGCAGAGGTTGAAGTTGAAGTTGCAGATGGGTACACGATAACCCAATTCTGTGATAAGATAATCGATGTTTTCTTGAACGAGAAACCCAAGTCTAAAGATTGGAAAAGATACTTGATTTTCAGAGATGAGTGGGACAAGTATCGGGAGAGATTTTATAATAGGTGTAAAATGCGCGCCGATGCTGAAAATGATTCCCAAATGAAGCAAAAATTGATTGACTTGTCGAGAAAAGTTAGGAAGGTATTAGTCCCTTGTTTATCTTTTCATGATTACTGAAAGATATGATGGTTTGACCTTTTACAGCATGCACTGTGTTGCTACTCTGTATCATGTTTAATGTCTTCTTTTATGTTTGAATTAATTCAACTAATTGTGTTTATTCCGAAAATTGGTTTGCTCTAATGGGATTTTAGTATACCATAGGAATTATATACTAGTAACGTAGAAAAACTACCTTTGTGGCCAAACAATAGATTTGCTCTTAACTTTGGATGTCATGTATCTGTTTTGAGGATTAGAATGTATATTGCTATGTCTTGATCAAGCATGAACATTGCAGATTGATGATGAAATGGAAAAGCATACTGAACTTTTTAAAGAGATACAAGACAGTCCCATGGATATAAATGCCATTGTAGCAAAGCGACGCAGGGACTTCACAGGGGACTTCTTTCGCCACCTCACTTTGCTTTCAGAAACTTATGACAGCTTGGAGGACCGTGATGGTAATGATTTATGCCACTTATCAGATCCAACCCAGGCAAACTTTATTTTCCTAACTTGGTTGAGTTATGTAGGCAACAGAAAATGTTTTATAGGATTTCAGATCTGGTGTGTATAAGTGGTTCGTGTGACCGGGTGGAATCACGATATGGTGCAACTTGGATGAACATTTCTTTGAAATAATATGGCTTAGGTCCTTGACCATGTACTTTTGTTTGATAACATCTAGGAGAGTTTCAAGTTTTTAGGAATAGCATATATATAGCCACCAATTGAAGCTTGCTTAGAATTCCACATGGCTTAACTATGGATGGAAGTGATGCCATAAGATTTTATACTATTATTGTTTTTGCTTCTCATACATGCTCTTGAACCCATGGTAGCTTTCATTTCTATGTTCAAAGGTTATTTCATCCATAAACGAATCTTTTAACTCATAAGCATGGTTGATTATGGTTTTGAGACATGATTATGCAGAACAAACAAAAGCAGAAAAATATGATCTACCATCGCCTTCAATTGCTTTTAGGCTATGAAAAATCTAACTAAACATTTGAGCATGGCTAAGCAATGAAAAATCTCAAAGAGATACAAAGCCTCTACTAGATAGGTTGAGAAGAACTAAAATGATTAGAGTATGGATAGCTTATTAAGTGAAGCTTTCCTGAAGAAGTTTACCCATTCAGAATGCCTTAGATGGGTAGATTTCTATGAAAAGTAGTAGATCTTATTTGGTGAATTTGGTGAATTATAATTATGTATGGAACTTCAACGAAATGAGCACCAGATAACATGGGTGGTGAATGTCCCCACATTCAGTTTAATAGATGTTTAATTTTATTTTGACTAGTGCAATATTTTAAAACCTTGCATGTTGCATTGTTGAGTAATGAAGGAATATCTTAGAGAAGACAAACTTTTGTAATTTTTCTGGAAACCAAAGCTCATGAACAGATCTTTTGTGTGTGAATTATAACTGAGCAAGCATGAAAAAAAATGTTAAAAATCTTAAAGTACATGAAGGCAAAATTAACACTTCTATCAAATTAAGCAACAAAATTCAACAAAATCCATTCATTGGGAGTTCAGTCTTTTATAGTGTCAGCTCAAATAGACAATTTATTCACATCCAGTGAATAAGTAGGATTTGAAACTGTAATAAGTTAAATATCTTGAGAAAATCTTTTAGCATGCTGTGTTTATAGTAGTAGTAACTATTGATAGTATAGGTACTTTCTATAATGCACCGACAATCCGAAAAGTCACCTCATGCAGTGTCAGACTCGCATTGAAAACAGATAGGGCAATGACATGGGATTTGGCATGTTCAGAAATTTAACCAAAGAAAAAAAGAAAAAGGAAAAAATTCTGACAAGGAACGGACACGAATGAAGCCGTGTCCAGCACGTTTTGGACATAGTTGATGGTATGTTTGACATGTTTCAAATACAACAGGGTCTTTTTTTCATATTTTACCAAATATAGATGTAATAAAATATTTAACAAAAAATAAAAGAAAATACGAAACTAATTGAAAAAATGGTGTTACCTCATATATATTTACTTACTCTTTCTTCTGGAACATTTTTGTTTAAAGTCATACCTTTTTTTTTTTTTTTTTCCGTAACACGATAGTTCACAAATCACACCTAATAGATGTCTGGCACGATCTGTGAGCGTTCACTCTTAAATATTTGTTTATTTGATACATGACATTAGATTGTTTGAATTCATCAATAAGAGCATGCATGTATTCTTTTCTTTTGAGCAGCGGTTGCCCGGCTGGGGACTAGATGCTTATCAGCAGTCAGTGCTTTTGATAACACTCTGGAGATTGTGGGTACATTAGACACTGCCCAGGCAAAGTTTGACGACATCTTGAATTCTCCTTCAGTAGATGTGGCATGTGAGAAGATTAAAAGCCTAGCCAAGGCAAAAGAGCTTGACTCTTCTTTGATTCTATTGATAAATGGTGCTTGGGCATCAGCAAAGGAGTCGGCTACCATGAAAAATGAGGTATCAAGGTCTTCCCTTTGTGTATGATCGCTGGAATAAAAAAAAAAAAGAGAAATGTTTTCCAACTTGATAAAGCTTATCAATGCACATGGAGGGTGACATTTGATATGAGAAGTAACACTTGGTGTTATTTAAAATTTGATCTTTGTCATTGTCCACATTTTCTGCTACTTTTTTCTTTCTTCTTTTTTAAACTAAATATCTTTATTATACCTATTCTTGATTTGAGATCTTAAATAGGCTTGACAAATTAATAGGCATGATTGGATTGTACCGAATGTGCAGTCCGGATCCTCTATTTTGGAGTTTCTTCTTGTAGTCCACATAACAGATCTATAATTTTTTTTGTTTAATATATACTTGACGTGCATTTATGTGGTGGAATACAAGATAAAATACAAACTATAATAGAGGATCCAAAGTCCTAAATATGCACCACGAGTGTTGTAGTCCCAGATGTACTTGGATGTACTTACCTAAAGAAGCACTTAGACTTCAATTCAAGTTGCCTAGCTTTGAGCATGTTCCGCTGACCAAATAATCTTCCCTTTCTGTGTTGTTATACCTTAAAGACAGCACTTTTGGAGATGACTGATCTTGCTGTTTTGAAGTATTCAGACATGGCAGGTACAAGTTGGGATGATATTTTACTCAAGTGCATGTGTGTGAAGATATTAAGGGATTGCTTCAATTGCTTTGGGGAAATGTGAAATTTTTGGCAATTAGAGCAAGTGCGGATGATATCTAGTGAGAATGTCTCCTTGCTTGGAATGACAAAAAAGGAGGGAGAAGAACATGGGATATCGCATGATCTAGAGAGAGATAAACATTTTATCCATTAATTGAATATGCAAAAGATAATGTCTTAACACATTGTAATTGCTTTAACTAGCATTTGGCTGCGGATTCTAGGTGCTTAGGTGAACAACTGAAACTTAAGATGGCACATGTTCCTCCAAATCTTTATTTATTTATTTTGGTTCATTTTTCAATTTTTGTCCAGTAGACTCCGTTACGGGGACAGTCCTTCCCGCCCATGACAGTCCTCGCCCTCAATCCCGAGTCATCCTTGTCCTCAAAACCCTCCCGTCACAACCAAACCTGCCTCCACAAGCCAGTAGGTGGTTATGTTGAGCTCTAGTCCAGCCCTTAGCCTCCCTAATCCTCATCTTTGTGTGTTCTGTTTTTTGCCTCAAAATGAGTTGTCTTGTAATATCACCATTCCATTTGCTGAAGAATTTGGTGGATATTTTCATATGGTTAACATCAACCAAGTTTTTTGCAGGTGAAAGATATAATGTACCGTTTGTACAAGGCAGCGCAAAGTAGTTTGAGGAGTATTGTGCCAAAAGAAATTAAGCTGCTCAAGTATTTGCTGAACATCACGGATCCTGAAGAGCGATTCTCAGCATTAGCTACTGCTTTCTCCCCTGGTGATGATTGTGATATCAAACAACCAAATGCTATATATACGTAAGAAAACATACTTTTGCAGATTGTTGAGTCACTTTAAATGATTGTGACTGCATTTCAAGGATATATATGCATTATGACTTGGTATTCCCTTTCCTCCCTCTGATTTGTCAGAACTCCAAAGGAGCTGCACAAGTGGATTAAGATCATGCTTGATGCATATCATCTCAATAAAGAAGAGACTGAAATTAGGGAAGCCAAGAAAATGAATCAACCTGTTGTGATCCAGAGACTTTTCATCCTTAAAGAAACTATCGAAGAGGAGTACTTGGAGCAAAACACCAAAACAGAGATGGATGTAAACTCAGAGGAATCATGAGGTACTTTTCTCATCAATCAGCGCTGCTACATTTGTGAGAGCTAGTATACCTAGGTTTTGATTTCAAAGGCTTGTAATTGGTCCACATTCTGGTGGAAATAGTTTATTGCCTTTTGTTGTTAAGGAAGCAAACTGATTCATTTGTATAAATGACATCAGATGTGTTATCCATCGGATGTAAATTGGAGATTCCTATCTAATTTGCATAAAGCAATCTGTATATGTAAATCCCCTCTCTTGGTAGATTATTCTGGATTGGATATCACTGGTCCCCCTCCTTAATAGAATCTTACGAAACTATCTTATGAAGGGAAAATTTCCTTCATTTCTCATTATGGTTCTGTTCAGCAGAAAACGTGCTGTGGCATTGCCTTTACATATGTATTACAGTCATCGTTATCTTATTGAGTATCCCTCTACGGAATGTGTCATTTTACCAGTGCTTTAATTTGTCGTCATTTACATGGAGCACAGATTGAGCGACTCAAATCACTTTTTTGAGTCTTTTATGCATAATTTCAGGGACATTCATGGGAAACTTGTGCGCCTGCATGCATGTTTTATGTGAACGAAACAGAAAGTCATGCTCATTGTGCAGCTGAGGTTGTTTTTTAGTGAAATCAGTCGTTAGTACACATGAATACCCGGAAGCCTTTTTGTACTGCAAACCCACACAACAGATTCTAGTACTACTGCCCTTCAGTTTACAGTATGCCAAATCTGCCCGCATGAGTTCTTTTAGACTCGAGCTATTCTGCCATTGAAGTGTACCACTTTGGTTACTAATGCATGTAAATCACTTACCAAATCAATGATGTTGCCAATATTACCAGTACAACAAAGTTATTAATAGCGTAATAATAGTACTTCAAACAAGATATATATTTGTAGCTACGAAATTCTCTAGCCCAAATATGACATAGGTCTTGTATTTCTGTGGGAAACTTCATACTACCTAATATGGATACTAAGGCCTATGAGTTATTAGGGTAATATTTATGTTACACCCGTTGTTACGTGCGTTGATTATTTGGATGATGGCAAGATAATAGATAAGTGTCTTATTTTTTATTAAATGAGATATTTATTCTCATTCACACACCAATGTATTATTTATCGGGCATAGTATTTCAAAAATTGGATTATTAAAAGCATAAATAAAATGACATAATCAAATGTGGTATTTCTTTTGAATCGAATCTTCTCCAAGAATAATGATGTTTTTTTTTCCCCTCTACCAATTGCTCTTTACAATCCATAAATTTTCTGTGGAGCTCATTCCTTCGAACCTTCATTTTAAATCACTTTTGTAAATTTAAATAAGCAATAGAAGTCAACCCATTTACGATGATATTTCAGTTTTTCAAGAGAACGAGCATATATGTAATTTAATTATTCGGGAGACTAAACATTAATTAAAGTATAACAATTAGTTATATAATTTAGCAATTATTCCAATGAGAAGAAATTAATATTGAATTGACTGATGCCTACATTTTTGGTGAGATAATATAGAATTTTCCCTAGGAATTTTATACATGATATGCTATCAAATAATCCAAATCGAAAGACATCTACTAGATTAGCCAAAGTAGTACTCCAACAATTGATTTTTGAAAATAAGAAAGATCAATTGAAAACATGTTACGATTTTAGAACACATGATTATAATATTTTTTAAGTTCTAAAAATATATTATAAAATATAATTTTTTTTAAATAGGCACGGCTAAACTCCCTCTTAATCTCATTCTGGGAACAAATCCTTCTTCTAAGCATTAAAAGTACATAATATAATTGTAATGAAAATCAACTTTAAAGTTTTTTTTTTTTATCATTTTACGTGTTAAATTTTGAAAAGGACTATTTAAAACAAATTTGGAACTATATTCGAGGAATAATTACAAATGAAGCCTCAAAGAAATTAACACTCCGATTACAAATTAACTTATTTAATCTTGGGAATTATTAAAATAATCAAGACAATTTTGCTCCAATTAATCAGCTTTTTCTGGCACACTTCTATTGATATATATTTAAAAGAAATATTAGCAGTCATAAACTTCAAGAATTACGAAAAACAACAAAGAGGCTGTTGCCTCGCCGCGTGGGGTACTTTCGTCCCTCAGTTTCCAACTTGTACTTGTTCAAACTAGATATCGTACTCTTGTTGAGCTCATGGATACTATAAATAATGGAGTACGTCTCGAAGCTCATTACTCAATCCATTCTAGGAAATTACTAAACCCAATAAACGTCAACGGCATCGTTGCAATCAAGAAGTTTCATCGATTTTGCGGTGATTCTCCATCTGAATTTACTAGCAAAGTTTTTCTATTTCTGTTGATCGTCCTTGTTCGGGTGATCATCATAACTGTTTGTTGCTGCTGTTGCTGTATGCATAATTATTGGTTCGTTTATATGGGTGTCTGATTTTTTTTTCTGTTTCAGTTGAAGTTTTGTTAATTTACCGAAAATCTGGAGGTCTTGACATATATTGTTGGGGTATTTAAGTTTTCATTAGACTCTATATCAATTGCATTGTTTCCTGCACTAACTATCCCTTATTGAAATCTGAACAGCCATAAAATTATGTTTATAATTCATTTGCAAACATCTATATGTCGTTCTTGAGTTAAACGAGGGGAAAATCTTGTTTTGCTGAGAGCTGATTGTATAATAGGTGAAAGCTTTGAAAAATGGAGAGGGAACAGGAGTTGGAATGGAGAGAAGCACAGAGCATTGAGATAAATGTAGACCTTGTTTCCGCAGCAAAAAAACAGCTCAAGTTTCTTGCGGCTGTTGATCAGAACCGTTGGCTCTATGAAGGCCCGGGTCTAGATAGAGCCATTTACAGGCAAGAACCTGATCTCATAATTGTTAAATGGAATTTTCTTTGTTATGCTCTTAATTGTTAAATATAACAGTTGATGTGTATGGATGCAATGTCAATTCTTTAATTAATTGAATGATGATATATGCATGACTAGTGGTATAGAATTGAAGGCATAATATGTGCAATTTGTGATGATTCTCCTATTGGAATGATTTTTATGTTATTCTTGATTCTTTAAATTGAGGCTCTCTTGTTATCAGTTTAGTTAAAGACGTTTATGTATTGGTTCACTGGAAATACATGAAGTTGACATGGTTTCCCAAACTTTTTGAAGTATGCTCAACTCTATAGTGTTTCCAACTTTTAGATTTAGGGAAAGTGGAAATGCTGTCATCTATCAACTAATATATATTTTTTGTCGCTAGTGATTCAGTGTTATGAGGAAGAGGTGTTCATTGTTACAAGAATCTTCAGCATAAGGACATCTATCTGTGAGACCTTTGCTATGTCATCTTGACAGGAATAACTCTTATTTTTCTTCCTATAATTAGGTATAATGCTTATTGGCTTCCCTTGCTGGCAAAACATTCTGAATCCCGACTTTTTGAAGGTCCGTTGGTGGTCCCTATAGATTGTGAATGGGTTTGGCACTGTCACAGGCTCAATCCAGTATGCTTCCCTACTGTGTACCATCGATTTCATTAGGATCTTTTGATTGCTATGAATTGAAAAGGTCAATTGTGATTTCATTTCCAGGTCAGGTACAAACAAGACTGTGAGGAGTTCTATGGGAGAATTCTTGACAATCAGAATGTTGTTTCTTCTTTGGAAGGAACTTCAAGAAGTGCAACTGAAGAAATTTGGAAAACATTATGCCCAAGTGAGCCCTACAAATTGGATTTGGCAAGTAATATGTGTGGACAAAGAGTAGTGGGGGAAAAGTTCACCAAGTATGATTTGATCTCAGCTGTTCAGAGACAAAGTCCATTCTTTTATCAGGTAACTAAGTTAATTATCATTTCATTTCTCTTTTGAAGATTAGATTACTCTATGTTTAGTTTCCCTATGTTCATTATTTTCATCGTTACAATCATGTAAGATGCTGTTTTTACTTGATTCACAATGTCAACCTTTTCTTCTCATGTTCTCTCACTATGGAACCATGTATATCTTCTCATATTCCATTCTAGGTTTCCACACCCCATATGAATGATGATCGCTATATTGAAGGAGCTGTGGCTAGGTACAAAGGATTTCTGCACTTAATCAAGAGAAACAAGGAGAAAGCCATAAAGAGATTCTCAGTTCCAACTTATGACATTGACCTCATCTGGCACAGTCACCAGTTACACCCAGCTTCTTATTGCAATGATCTTTTCAAAATAATGGGAAAGATTTTAGAACATGATGACACTGATTCTGACAGAACCAAAGGTCAGAAACTGGATGTTGGATTTTCTGGGACCACCAAGACATTTGAGGAGATGTATGGCTCTAGGTATTGGAGAGCTGGAGCAATGTACAGGGGTAGTGCCCCTTCACCTGTCAGAACGACTCCTTACTCCGGCATTATCACCAAGAAGGTGCCCACTTCTAATGAGACCCAGAAAATAACACTTCCTACAATGAAAGTTTTAGAGGTAGTTCACAAGGACCTTTCAACTTTCTGGGAATAGACACACATGCACATAAACACGAATATCTGTTTCACTTGCACAAACACATTTATCTACTTCTGTTTGTATTGCATTAAATTGATGCTCTGCCATCCTTATTATGTTTGAGAGAAGGAAGGAGAGTCTGGAACCATGAATGACAGAGGATTGTGATAACATTTCTTTTCTAGCATTTTGCTTCATTACATGCTGTATGCAGCGCATCCTGTTCTTTGGTCTAGATAACAATGATTTCTGGTTTAACTGGATTTTCTTGTTGTTTTCAGCTAGCCTTTTACCAATTTAAAAGCCAGAATAACATAAGTAGCTCAGCTGATCAAGAGGACTGGAGAACTAGGCTCAATATAACATCTTTCAATTTCTGGGATGAGACCCTGTTGAGTTGAATTTGTTTCAAAAGTTTCAAATTCATTTAGTATGTGTTCTTCAGCTGAGATACCTTATAACCTAAATCCCTTTATACTTTGAACAAGTATGATGTTCATCTACCTGAAAAGCTTAAGCATATCTCATGTCAGATTGTAACTTTTGCATGCTGAACTGGGGTCTTTATCTTCATTTTGTCTACCATGGTCTCCATTTCCTTCAGATCATAAGTCCTTCGATATTCTAATAAATTTGAATGGCTCAATAAATCATTAAGCTGATTCTAATCAAACCATTACAGTGATTGAATCCTTAAGATCTGTTTGGACTTTGGCTTATTGCTTTGAAATATTAATCTTGTTCAGTATTTTGATCTATGTGAAAATTGGTCCAGTCGAAAAAAATGAGTTTTGTTGATATCGTATTATACTATGCAACAATGGCAGTTTCTTTTATCCTTAATGCTTCAAATACACAGTAGTTTGGTGAGAGTGTCTTTCTTAGAGAGTCATTGGCTTCTAAATGAAATCATTCTAGACACGAGGTCTCTTAATCTGTAAAAACAAGAACAGGCTTAAGTACTCTATATGTTTCGTTCTCCTTTCTGCATGACTTCTTAAGAAAATGATTGTGGCGAAGGACAAAGTTCATGTGTTTGTCCAATTTTTCAGGTCATGTTGGAGTTCGTGGGTGTAAGAAATCTGCCAGAGGGACACAAGGGAACTCTCGTTGTGTCCTTCAGTAAAACGCAACCAGATTCGATCTTCAATGCCAAGAGAAGCCTTACAATTTTTTCTGAATCTGGGAAGAAACAAGTGGCCTCCTTCCAGTGTCAACCTACTGGGCACCTGCTCTTTGAACTTGTGTCCTTACCTTCCAGTTTACCACTACTGAAGTCATCCAAAACTATGGGCACCACTTCAATATCTCTAGAAGATTTCCTATGCCCAGGCTCTAATCTTGCAGTGGAAAAATGGCTGGAGTTGATGCCAAGTTCAAACATCATGGAATCAAAACCAATGGGCTTACGAGTGGCCATCTCAGTTACTATACCTACCCCAGCACCATATGTACTTCATATGATTCGTTCTCGGCCACTCTCGAAAAATTCTTGCTTGTTCCCACTACCAGTGAGGCTTCAATTCGCTAAAAGTTGGACACGCGTCATTGATGAGGCTGGAAATCTGGTGCTCAGCCTACAGATGAGGTATTTAAAGTTTTGCATATTCTTCTATATGAGTTGGTGTCTTAAAAGACTTTGGCTTCTGTGCACACATTTATACCATGCATCTAGTTTTCCCTCAATGTAAATTCATAATTATATCGCACTTTTTAAGTAACATGGTTATCATTATTTAGTTTTAAAAAGTGTGATAATTAACTGGCATGCTCAATGATGTTGGAGATAAAGTAACAGAAGAGTAATTTACTGTAGGAAACATAACGAGTGTTTAAAGAACAGCCTTTTTTACTTCAGCATCTTAGAATCGTGATATTTCTTAAAGATAATTTGATAATGCTATGCTGAAAATATATTTTCTCAGATATTATTTTTTGTGTTAAATTATTCATCTACATGAAAAATGTGCAGCTCTGATTTGATGGTGATTGTAGAGTATTTCTATTCATTTCCTTGAAGATGTTGGATTTGACAAACTTATGTTTTTATGATCTCATTGCAGAGATTTACAAAAGTCAAAGGGCAAGAAAGAATGCAGAAGAAGACTGGTGGTTGGCATAATGGAATCAGGCGAAACATGTACTCTGGCTGAGTTTGCAGAGTCAGAATGGTCAATAGTAAATTCTCCATGGTCCGTTAAGCTTCCAAATACAAACAATGATGACGGCCACCTCTTCGAGCTGACTGGTCCTCAGATTGTAAGTGTTCTTCCTTTTTATCTTATATCTTCTTACGCCAAGAAGCTCCAAAAGAATAAAATGAATAGGAGAAATTGTAGACCACACATTTCAAAGTATTGAGCTGTAATTTTATTCTTCCATGGTAAAGCATGAAGCATCTGTGTTTACTGATTATTTCCGAAACAACATTGCTTTTATTGGTACTCTTATCTTGGAAGCCTATAATATATAGTTGTTCTAGGGCAACTTGTTTTCACTGTTCTTTTTCCTTTTGGCTACTAATTTTAATCTGGTGAATCATGTCTGACCATTGACAATTATCTGCTGCGTACCAGTGTGAAAGATGTGTAAATTTTCTTACAGTAATATTACTATATTCTGGAAATATATACTAGATTTTTGCATTCCATCATACAGTAACACATTGGATGATCAGAGCATTATATCTGGCATGACCTGACTCTACATTTGACACAAATAAAACTTCGTACATTGTAAAGAATGAGTGGCTTGTCTCTTCCTGCTATGTTTAGTCAATTATGGATTGAAAATCCAGCTTCTCATAAGGCTAAAGCCCATAGGTATTATAACATATTAACATATATTTCTTCCATGGTCCTGATTTCTATATCTATTCTTCATACAGGTAAGACTTTTCCCTGGTGGAAGGCTGGATTATGAATCAAGGCGCTGTGAGAAACATAAAGTTGAGCATCAACTTGAATGTCACCTAATTACAGCTGTAAAATTCTCTGCCGAAGATCCATATGGAAGAGCAGTGGCATTACTTGACTTGAAGTCTGGCACTGTTAAGGTAATATAATTTCTTCACAAGGAACTTATTTCATCTCCAGGAAAGCATTTTCACTGTGATCTTCTTTTCTGGGTGTTAGGTCAAAGAAGAATGGTTCCTTGTGCCTGGCTTCATACTCACATTTATACTTGGTAACATATTGAGGAAAGAAGGGTGCAATAGTCTGATTTTGGGCAGCAAAGAATTCTCAAATGAAGAAGTTGACAGCCCTGCAGTAGGAAGTGAGACCAACCTGGCTCCTTTGCAAAAGGAAGTGGAGGTTAATGTGGAAGCTAAAGAGAATGCTTTGATATCAGCAAAAGGGGGAGCTTGCAGTGGAAGTTGTGGTGGAGGATGTGGCAGTGGGTGTGGAAATGCTATGAGGACTGTGGAGTCTGTGGGATGCGGCGGCGGTGTGTGTGGAAACATGGCAAAATGCGGGGGTTGTGGTGGTTCTGGTGGATGTGGTGGTGGTGGGTGTGGAAACATGGCGAAATGCGGTGGCTGTGGTGGCGGCTGCGGCGGCAGCGGTGGCTGTGGTGGCAGCTGCGGCAACAAATTAGCCAATGCGAGCAGTGTTGGTGATGGCTGCATCAATGGACACCCAAATCAAGTCGCCATTAAAGGAAATGAGATCATTGTTGCGTGATTAAGTGAGTTGAGAGGTTTTAAGCATATCAGAGCATCTGAACTCCTGTACATGTCTGTCTTTTGAGCGTCCAGCAACTAGTGTAAAATTGTCTCTTAGTCCTCCTGAGATACTGTAATCTGTTACTGTTAGCGTACAACTCGAGAGCTGCAAATTGTTGTTGATTGTCTCTCATCTGTGGTGAATAAAACTTTTAGATCAAAAGACCCTTTGATTTCCCATAAGTCTATTGTCTTCAAATTTTGTACTCCAGATTCGTTTCATCTTAGTACCCCCATAATAATTGTTGTTTTAGCACAGAAACATAGAGACCAGTACTTGAGGCTTGATGCACGGCATCTGATGGCTAAGGAAATCATGTGTACATTCTTCTGCATTTAGCCTCAGGAAAAGTCTTAAGTTCCAGACAAAAATTGGCGATCAACTTTTTTTCCTTGGAAGTTAATGAGAAAAGAAAAAGTATCACGATTTTGATTTTGGCCATTCAGTGTGGGCATCTTAAGCTCTTTCCCTCCTCAAAAGTGCACTTCAGTTTCTTGCAGTTTCTTGAAGCAAAAAGCAACTGAGACATAAAGGCCAAACTCGGATTAGATTAAACTAGTCCCTATGTATATGGAAAGTGAAATTGGCACTTAATTAGAATCTTCATCAGCTTACAACTTTATTTTATCTTTAGTTAAAAATAGAGAAAAAGAGAGAGAGAGAGAGAGAGAGAGAGAGAGAGAGAGAGAACGGGTGAGTTATATCCACATAATTGCTAATATTCGGTTGATTCCCTTATGATTTACTTTCTCGTGTAAGGAATAATTTTATGGATATATAAGTTATGTGTGATAATTATGAAACACTATCTTACCTATCAAGACAAATAAGAAACTTTCAATTAATTTTATGTTTTTTTATAATCATTCTTAATCAATACTAGTATTATTATTTAAATATTATTTATTTATTTATTCATTTTTAATTTACGAGAGGGAGGGTCAAAACAAAAGAAAGAAAACATGAGGGTATTAAATGGTATTAAATACTCCCTCATTTCTAAATTTATCATTTTTATTTTTTATTTTTGGGACATCATAATATAAAGTTATATTTCTGAACACTCTTGACTTAAAATAATAATGTGCACCACTAACTCTTAATTATTGAAAGAAAATTTTGCCTATAAAATTTCAGTATTCAATCAAATTGTATACAAATTGAATACAAAAGAAATGGGCAATGGGACTGAGGAAGCTCTGAAGAATTTGGGCCTTATTTGGTGTTATTTTTAGAATTTTGGGGAAAAAAATATTTTTGGAATGTAATTTGAATAGTAGGAATGAGGAACATATAAATAGTAAGAATGTGCATGAATATTTTCATCTTTGAGGCAAGCTATTTGTACTTCATATTCGCGGAATCATAGATAATTAGGGTAAATTATTTTATAGTCTCCAAAATGTTAAGGTAGTATCAATTCCATCCTTCAAATAGTAGCCCCTCAAATTATAAAATTGATGCACCTCAGTCCTTACTTCTATTTTCCGGCTAAAGTTGACCAGAAAATGGACCATTTGCATGGCATGTGTTCATTTTAAGGGGGGTAAAATGGTTAACAAACAAATCAAAATTTTCCTCTCATATGTTGAACAACCTAACTCCATCTTGCCAAGAATCTGCTTTGCTTCAAACCCTTACAACTCCAAGCCCATTTTCAATCGTTATAATATGCTCCTATAACTATCATACAAATTATACACAAAAGAACTTACCTTTCACAAAAACCACTCAGTAAATCATTACGTGATTACAAGCCCAATCAACTATCACATTTGGGCATATTATCAAACACAAGGCGCATGCTTTATGAACTACTCTGTACGAAAAGACTTGGGGTTGAATAGATGGATTTAAAATTTAAAATAATTAATTCATTAAGTTTGTTTTAATAATTTTTTGATATAATAAATTAATTATTATTTGAGTCATTGTTCTATTTGAGTCATTGTTCTAGATTTGAAATCCATGAATCTTTTAAAATTATTCTCTCAAATTCAAATGCAATATCAAAGAATCCAAGCTAATGAATTAATTTTCTAGTTATATATGGCGAACAAGGTCGACGGTCGATTAGGCTATCCAGGGAGGAGTAAATTACAAAAATTATTTATGTGTTTAGCCTAATTAAAAAATAAAAAAATAGCCTAATTAAAAAATAAAAAAATAAAAAATTCAATTATCTTTTGAAATTATAAATACCTTGAGCTATTATAAATATCTTTATGAGCTTTATCTTTATTTTATAAATAAAGACTTAATAAGTGTAATTTGTAAAATAGAAATAAATATCAATAAAATATTTATAATTAATAAATTTAAATCATTTTTTTTTATAAATAGCTCAAAATTCAAAAATAATTTTTGTAATTCAACCTAGTAAGAATTCCATTTTCAATAACAGGCTACCCTGTTAGTTTTCATGTTTCTCATGAGTGAACTAATGAAAATACATACAAACCATAGCATACATATGAGCAGAATAATTAGAATAAAATTGGTTCTAAATGACAGATCAAAGATGATAAAAACTAAAATGATATGAAAGTTTCAACTAATTCACATTATGCTCATAATTCATAATTGAAGCAAACATTAACTTTACATAAAAATTTGTCCGAAATACGTGCACTGTTTATCTGTGAGAAATAGATGTATCAGCAGATGAAAATGATGGAGGGGTCGCAGCAACACTCATCAACTAGGAAACAGCAACACAGAGCAGCAAGACTGTCACAAATTAATAAAAAAAAAAACAAAAATTAACACACAAATCTTCATTAATTGAAAACACATACTATATAATATAACAAATTAACGCAAGTACTGATCAACTCTGTATTTTCTGACTACCTAGGAGGAGTGAGAGATATAAAACACACACACACACACACACACACACACACACACACACACACATATATATATATATATAGAGAGAGAGAGAGAGAGTACCATCCCTCAAGAAAACCAGGTTCTCTCCGGGGCGGAGGTGCGGCATAATATTGTGGAGGTGCCATTACTGGAGGCCCTTGATATGGACCTTTAAATTTGAAGTAAAAAAGGAAACAGTTTAATTCTAATTGAAGAGAAAATGAAAAAAGAAAAGAAAGGCAAGAGATTTATCAAAAACTTCCTCTGTGCACTATATCTATGTAATGTAATAAAAACTGATGCTGCTCCTTCAGAAAATATTCTTGAAGGCAATTTAAGTAAAGGATCAATAGAAAAAAAATTAAAAAAAAAAATTGAATACCTTGAGTAGGGTAGGGATATGCATATTTTGGTGGTTCATTCATATCTGTCTTCCTTCAAGATCGAAACCCCAAAACCGTTTTTTTTTTTTTTTTGCTTATATGAAAGCTTTGGATTAATGGATGAATAGCCAGTTTGAGAAGAGGATTGAATATGAAGTATGAACATGATAAATATAAGATTAGGTATTTATGTTGAAAAAATGGTGTGGGGTGAATTAATGTGCAATAATTAGTAGGGGACTCTATCCGCATTATTCTTTCTATAATTATTTTATATATTTAATATAAATTAGCAATATTAAAATATAAAATTAAATACCAATTATACATACACACAATTATTTTATATTCACTAACTCAAAAGATTTCTTGATTTATTTCAACAGTAATTTCTTCATACATACTATTATTATATATATATATATATTTTTTTAAATTTCCCTCCCAGGCTGGGCTCTTCTTTTCTGCATTACCTTTTTCACTTTTTCGTTTTGGGTGCATCTTTTAATTACTTCTAGGTATTGAGGAACAAACCTTTCTGCATTTCATCATTTGTTCTTGAATATGTAAGTTGGCAACACACTTTTTGTTCCCTCAATTATACAACTAATTACCACTTCCCACACCTTTATTCTTTGGACACAAAACCCTCGCACAAAGTAACCACAAATCTCAAATCAACCACTATTTAACAAGGTGGTAAGGAATGTTACCCGTGAATTGAATAATCAAGAGGAGACATAGTAGTTCACGAAGAAAAAGTTCTATTTGTTGACAGCTTTCATGGATAATTACATTTTCGTGGCACAGTAATTTTGTGGTGCATTGGTCAATCTCCTAAATTCAAACTTTTGTTGTCATTTTCTAGACAAGTCACTTTTTTGGATCCCTCAACCTTTAAATCTTCTGGTGTATGGTCTTGCACATCAGCTTAATAGAGTGTCTCAAATTTAAAATTGGACCCACGGAATTGGAATTTTGAAAAACTCATTTTGAAATGTGAATACAAAGTTTTTGCGATTTCAATTTGCATTTTATATACAGGGTATGCAACATCTAATATTGGCCGGAATGCTATGCTTTAATATAATTTGGATGATAATAGATTGAGTTCAATTCTAAAATCGTTTCACTTGTAATTAATTTTGATTATTATAAATGAATATGGAGCGACTTTTGAATTAATTTGTACCCTTAAACCCATCTCATTTATTTTTTTTATTTTTTAAAAACTTATTGTATATATATTTATGTGATATTTAATTAAAAATATATTTTTTAAAAAAATAGTGTACTATTTTTTAAAAGATATATATTTATTAATATTTTTAAAATAATAAAATGGATCTGACAGATGTAAATTTTATCCCATTAAGTTCAAGTTTGGTTCGGATTCAGATGCTAAAATATTTTGAAGGGACGGATCTGAAATTTAGCTAGACTCGTTTTAAATCGGCCTCGTTGTCATTCTTAAACCTAGTAACTTGTTGTAGGCAAGGCTTTCCTTATCAAAATCACCAAAAATATCTTATTAACTCTTATTTTGTTTTATCCAACAAATAACAACTTATTATTTTATTTAAAAATTAATTAATGTACGTATTATGGATTTTAGAAACATAATTTAAGGAGCAGATAATTTTTTTTCTTAAATATCGAGAAAGAATGAACACGTACTTAATTGAATTGAATCAAACTCAAATAAGTATAATGAACCATATATATTATTAGTTAAGTGCATAATTTCGATATAAAGCTAATTTTTTAGATCATGTACATATGTAGTAATTATTCTTTTTCTCCCAATAACAATAGTAATTTATTATTCTTTTTCCCCCAATAACAAGGCAAGAAAAACCGAATAACATCCACCTAATTGAGGCAAGTAGATTAGTTAAGTTTCATTAATTCATTCTCAACTGGTTCATAACAAGAGATAAGTATATACTTTATCATGTAGTTAGTTGTATTAATTGCTTGACCAACTGTACAAGATTAAAGGGCTATATACCCATATGCACACATAAATACTGCTTTAAATTTTGCGCATAATCAACTGGTCCGAAAAGATAACATCGTAGATGGAGTTGGAGAACCATTATTTGTTGAAATTGGAAACCTTTTTCACAAAGGTTGTCAGGTCATCAGGTTGAGAGTTCATTGTTTACAATCAGCTTGATTAATATTCGTATAATATTTTCTTCTTTACTGTGGTGGTGGAGTAGTTGACAAATAAAAGTTATCCAATATGCTACATACATACCTACTACATTGTTATGCTGTTTAGGTATCATCCACTTGTTAGAAGTTGCCATATATACTGCTGTGTATTCTATAAACGAACAAAGGCATCTGTAAAAGTAAGTAGACGTGTGAACTAGGGCCTCGTTTGCTTCCGTGGATCGGATTGAGTTTAACTCATAAGAAGATGAATTGTTTTTTTTAGCTTACTAGGATAAGATAATTTAATTTTATCTTTAAAATGTAAAAATAATTGTAGGACATTGATAAATGAGTGTTAAGCATATTCTTTAAACAAATTAAGACCCACATATTTTAATACAGATCACGTCTCAATCCAAATTACATAATATTACATGTGTCCTAAAGACACACAATATAATAGTACAATAAATAATTTCTCATTTATTATAATAAACAAGTGATATAACTTTTAATCTTTGATTTATATTTGTTTGTATTAACTTTTTTATTGTTTCTTGAATTGAATCTATCTTAAGCATCGAATTATTTTAATTAAAAGCAACTAGCCTAACGAGTTTTTGATTGCAGGTGACTTTGATTTTCGAAAATCGGACCATACCATACTTGAAGTTCATACCCAATCTCGAACCAAGCAACATGAGATACATTAAAACATAATATTAGTTTACAATACACCCTTAAAAAAATTAATTATTTTTTTTACATATTTCTCTTTATTTTATTTTATTTCCACTATTTCCTCTTTTCTTTCTCCTTCTTTTCTCCTCCTCTAATGTTGCGCCCTTCGCGTGCCACCTCTCCTTCGTTACTCCTCCTCCTCTAGATCATAGAAGTTTTCCTTCTCTTTTTTCTTGTTTATCCTATTCTCTTCTTCATGATTCTCATTTGTAAGGTATAGAACTTATTCCACTATGAAGGTATGGAGTTGTGTAGGGTTTATAATTATTTGGTTATCCTCCCCTTAATAACTAGTTTTTGATAATGAGTTTTACTTAAATATTTATAATAAATTATATCAAAACAGACACCACGTATCCGAATTACAATTAAATCATGGCAGAAGCTGTTGTCTTGAACATCAGGATTGCAGAGATTGGTTGTAGATTGGTGGTTCATTCATTTGCAAGATATGTGACTTGTCTTATATTGAGAGATTTCAATGTAGAGTTTATAATTACTCTTTAAGCATCATATTTAAGGGTGAATTATATCTAAAAATTTATAACATAGTGCCAACTCTATCGTTCCACCCTCTCTTTTTTTTTTTTTTCTTTTCTTTTCTCTTCTCTTTTCTTCTTTTGTTTTTTAACCTTGATGTGTAGAAGAAGTATTTTTACTACTCTACCCTTGTAATTGGTTCTATTTACTTATTAAGACGAGGTATGAGCATTTTTATAAGGATTATCACTCGAATTGGTTTGGGATCATAAGTTGACCCATCAATCACTGTTAATATCACGACACATGTACAACTATTAAGGATTGAAATAATGTATCTTCTTCAAACCCACATGCCCCATGCATGCTCCATGCCTATAAATAGGACCTTGTTGTTATAGTAAAAAGGAAATGTCATTTTAAATATTTTATTAATATTTTTAAATTTCAACTTTTATTCTTTTTTGATTTTAATTTTATTTAAATATCAGAAAATTTTAATTGATGTTTACTCTAACAAATCTAACTATTAATTAATACTGGTCATTTCAGCTGATATCAAAATCAGCCTGATCATCTCCTAGATCTGGCTAAGAATTTGATACTCTTTATATCAAACACTCTCCTCCTTCTTTAGCCACCACCGATAGTGTCGGTAACAGCGCCAGCGCCGGTTCTTCCGCCCCCGTGGGTTCTGCCATTTGACTTCCTGTCAAGTTATTAATGAGAGCAATTCTGACTTCTATCAAGTCCTAACAGTGTACTATGAGGCCCTTCCCCTCTAATTCATTTTCCTAGTCCAACAATGAATAATGCCGTGGGCGCTTCATCAAATAAAGCAAGTAATTAATTGGGACTGATGCACAATCAGCCCAAACAAACGGATCCTACTAGTATTCTTCTGAGGAGTTGGGATGTGTATGACTTCATGATTTTTTACTAGCAAGCGGTACATTTCAGCATCAACTTTAATTTTTATGCGGATTGGTAGAATTTAAGTTTCAAGCAATAACTAATGTCATTTCTTTGGATAAAGCCCTTAGTAATTGAAGTACACACTTGGCAAATTACGTATCCCGTTAAAAGTGATACTAGTTTCATGACAAATTACGTCAATGCACGAGATAGATACTTATCAAACAATCTTTTCAATAAGAAATTCTTGTAGAAAACAAATGGCAAATTTGTGAGCCAAGTATCGAAGAAAAGAGAGCAGTTTTGATGTTATGATGTAAAACGATATTCCATTAATAAATATTGTGTGTAGATTGATAACATTATCAAATATTGCGTGTAGTTATGAAATGAAATACGAGATGCAATATTATCTTCTCTTGTAAAATGATATTCTATTTTGTATTTTAGTCAACCAATACATGTCATTAATAATGTTATCAAATATGGTGTATAATTATGAAATAAAATACGATATAAAATATCATTTTGCAACTGAAGATGATGAGATACAATATAATCCGGTAAGAAAAAATAATAAAACAACCAACTTTAAGTAAAGGTTGGGAACTCTTTAGTAGTCCTGACCACGGGCCGGGTCCAAACCGGACCCGGCCCGTGGTTGACCCGTGGTCAACGGGTCAAAACCCGTTGACCACGGGTCCGACCCGCGGACCCGTAACCGGCCCGTGGATTCACGGGCCGGTTACGGGTCCGAATTTTTTGGACCCGTGAACCGCCGGGCTGACCCGGCGGTTCAAGAAAAAAAAAAAAAAAAAAAAGAAAGGAAAAATGAGAGAGCCGTTGCCAACGGCTCTCTTGTGGCAACGGTCAAATTTTTGACCGTTGCCACCAAAGTCAAACGGTCAAATTTTTGACCGTTTGACTTTTTTTTTTTTTTTTTTTTTTAATTTCTTCTATAAATACCCATCAATTCTTCATTTTTTCCACACTTCAACTCTCAACTCTCAACTCTCAACTATCAATTATCTAATTCTCAATTCTCTAATCTTCACTCTTAATTATTCATTCTCAATTCTATATTATTTTAATTCTTTCATTAAATTTTTTCATATTTCATTTATTTCATCTTTAATTATTTATTATTCAATTCTATATACTAAATTTTTATCATTTATTAAAAAATGGCCGGTTCAAGCAATAGAGGTAAGGGAAAGATGCCCGCAACCGACGAGCAACCAAGGTTCAACATCGATTGTGAAGTTGAGTTAAGTGATGAAGAGCAAACTCACTTGTATACTACTCAAGAAACAATGAGTGATGCTCACACTCGATCTATTCCATCTCTTAAATCTTCTATTTTTACTAAACATTTTGATAAAATAACACTTCCAAATGGAGAGATGCGAGCAAAGTGTAAATATTGTTCGCAATCTTACAAATTTCAATCCGGAGGCGGTTATGGATCATTGAAAAGACATGTGGAGAAGAAGCATCCAGTAGAATTTGGCATTGATCGTACCCAAACTCAAATGCCATCATTCGCTTCTTCCGGCGCCGGTGGAGGTAATGATCTTTCTTTATTTAAATATAATGATGTTAGATGTAGAGAAAATTTAGCTAGATTTATTTCTGTTGAACATCTTAGTTTTAGTTTTGCAAATAAATTCTTTTTTAATGAATTAATTCAAACAACATATAATCCGGCAGCTAAAGGTGTTCCACGAACCACACTAACACGCTATGTAAAAAAATTATATAATAAATCTAAAAAAGAGTTAAAAGAATTATTAAATAATGTAAATAATAAAATTTCTTTATGTAGTGATATTTGGAGTGATCATTGGCAAATACATTCATATATGGGTATTACATGTCATTGGATTGATAATTCTTGGACACTTCAAAAAAGATTACTTGCATTTAGAGTTTTTGATAGTCCACACACAGCGGCAAATATTTCACAAATTATATTTTTAATATTAGAAGAATATAATTTAGTTAATAAAATTTTTTCAATATCATTTGACAATGCTGCAGCTAATAATGCTAGTATTGGTGATCTTAAAGTTGTATGTGAACCATCAATTGGTGGTAAATTTTTTCATATTAGATGTATATGTCATATTTTAAATTTATGTGTACAAGATGGCTTAAAAGTTTTAGATAATCAACTTAAACCAATTAGACAAGCATTTTCTTATTTATGGACACATCCACATATTAATAAACAATGGTTTAGATTTTGTAAGGCTAATGGTGTAAGGCCTAAAAAATTTCCACGGGATGTTCCAACCCGTTGGAATTCAACATATAGATTATTAGAAGAATCTATCGACTATAAAGATTTATTATGTCAATTTTTTGTACAAATTATTTCTACTCCTTTTCATTTATATCCACATCATTGGACAGTATGTGAAAAAATTTGTAATATTTTAAAAATATTTAATGATGCTACTTTACAATTATCTAGTGTTTATTCCCCAACTTCTCATTTAGTATTATTAAATTGTTGTAATATTGCATCAGTTTTACATGAAAATATTAACTCCCAAGATGAAAATTTAGTAAATTGTACTTTATCAATGCAGTTGAAATGGAAAAAATATTTTTATGAAATTCCAGATATTAATTTAATTGCTGTTGTTTTTGATCCTAGACTTAAATTAGATGGTTTACAAGACTTGTTATTAATTTATTACAATGCTTTAACACGTAATGAAAATGATTATACTATAGATATTAATAATATTATATTTAAAATTAGAACACTTTTAAATGAATTTTATAATGAATACAGTTCCAAATATGGTTCACAATCAACTCAAGTTGATATACATAAAACTAGTAGTAGTAGTGGTTTTAAACTTACGGCAGCACAACTTTTACTTAGGGAACGAACTAAACGTCCTCGAGGATCCTCAAGTTCTAGCCAAGAACTTGAGAGTTATTTTAATGTTTCATTTGAGTTTAATGATACAGATGACGATGGAGAGTTCGATATTTTGCGATGGTGGTCGCAAAAGGAGCAAACGTATCCAATTTTGTCCGTAATGGCGAAGGAGATACTTGCTTCACCTGCTTCAACCGTTGCAGTGGAACAAGTTTTCAGTGCGGGAGGTAATATATTGAGTGAGAAACGCTCAACGTTGTCTCCCGAAAATTTAGAAGCCCAAGCATGTCTTGATGATTGGATCAAGGCCTCAGTACGAAGACAAGATCAGCCGGATTCAGAGGAAGATCAAGAGGAGGACACAGATGGAACAACGACGGGAACGGGTGGGAGTGATTGAGCCACGCCACTCCCTAAGGTAAGAAGGGTTTAAAGGTAAGAGAACTACGTGAGCTTTGATTCCTCTATACCCTAAGAGGATACGTAGGCAACTTAAATTTAAGTTCAAGCTCATTTTTATTTTTAAAATAATTTTTAATTATATAATTTAAATTTTTGTGGATATTTTTTTTAAATTTAAGTGCAATTTTTTTTTATTAAAATTTAAGTTTAAACTTTAAGATTTCAAGTTGAATATTTTTTTTTATATATTTATTATAATTAGAATATTTGATACTTTAAATTTTAGATAATATTTTTTTTTCAAATTTAAGTTAAACATTCATTAAATTCAAAAATTAATGATATTTTTTTTAAATTTAAGTTCAAAATTTTTCATTCAAATATATGTTTAAAATTTCAAACCCTTGTTTTTGTTTTACAAAAGTTACAATTTTATAAAATTAATAGTTAATTAAAAAATTACAAATTTTTAAAATATAGGTAAAAAAATAAATAAAAAATTCAAGGGTTGGAACCGGAACCGGAACCGGCGGTTAACCGGAACCGTAACCGGAACCGGCCCGGCGGTTCCGGAACCCGGACCGTAACCGGCCTTGACGGTTAAGGTTAAGGGTCGGAATTTTCTTGAACCGTGGAACCGACGGTTCCGAACCGTAACCGGCGGTTCCTGAACCGTGGTCAGGTCTACTCTTTAGGCTCGTAGCAAGCAGCAGGCAATGCCACCGGACACAAGAAGTTCTATAATCTTTTGGACCCGAAGATGCTCAACTTAAGGCCTGAGTGTAGAGTTTTTAAGGCCCGTGCCCACATTCAGAATCAAAGCCCAATAACATATTCAACTAAAATGGACAAGAGTCATAAATAAAGAGAAATGACTATAAAAAAACAAAATATTATTAAAGCATAACAATTTAATCACAATATATTAACAAATAATTCACGAACAAATACTTAATTAACCTATACTAACATATTTAAAACATGAATTAATAGACAAAAGGAAAGGCAAAATCAAACCGAATATTTACTGACTTATCAACTGCTAATCTGTTATATACTTCCAAATCTCCACAGTAAATCCAAGCCCATGAAAAGTATTCATAGTCAAAAATTACGTTGATTAACCTTCACCTCCAGATTATTCCCCGTTGAGACCATCATCCTCTGCTCCGGAACTGGTGGCATTACTGGAACAATATTGTACACCGGCTGTTCCCGGTTACCATTAGCCATGTCAGGCACCACTCCATACGCGTAAGGCCCAGTTCGATACACTCCTCCGTTAACCACCGCCGGTACCCGGTAAACCGCCTGTGCTGCGGCCGTAGTTGTCGCCATGGCCGCCCCGTTCACACTTACATTGTTAATCCTGCTAGCCACGTGGCCTTCAGTAATTCCTGTCTTCCCCTCAACCCCACCATACGGAATCAACCCGTAATTCTCCGGCAGGACTATACCCGGAATCTGCAAAAGATCCAGCGGCGGCCCAATGCTAGGCTGATACTCCTTGTCAAACCCGAATAAATAATCCGGGTTCGAAGGCGTAACCGGAACCGGTTCTTTGACACCCGATTTGACCGGCGAGACGAGTGGACCAGAGATATCAAAGATGAAGAGGCGGAGCCTGGCGGGTTTGGTGGAAATCCTCTGCATGCGGTCGTACTCTACCATCATGTGCTCCACATCCTCGTCGTCGATCAAGGAGACCAGAGCGTCCAAATCCTCGCCGGGCAACTGGTATTTTACAGAAACCTCGGACCTATCGTTTCTGTTGCAGAGGGAATTTAGCTTGGCCGCGATTTCGGAGAACTTGACGTTGCGATCGACGGCCAGGATTTTGGTGTCGCCGCCGACGTAAGAGAGTTGATGGTCCGTCGGCCTTGACTGAATCTTCCCTCCATAACTGCACAACAATTTTACCTTGTTGCCATTGTTGAGGTTTGAGTTGTGCTTCTCCATGTGTGTTTGTCAGAAACACTCAAACAATCAGAGCAGCAACAACTTTACGAAGATTCTGAACCAACAAAGAAGTTTTTGGCTTCTTTTTTCCTAGTTGTATTTCAACTTACAACTACTACTTATAATATTGACAAATACTGTAACTCTCCCCCAGATTTCTCATAATTTCGGAGATCTCCTCTGTGGTCTCTAAAATTGCAAATTTCCCCCATCCAAGTACTAATAACCTGAGTACATTCAATAAATATGATACCAAAACAACAACTTAAAAATGTAATTTAGACCCCGAATAAAAGGAAGACAATTTATTTTCTAATTTTTAATAAACATATATATAAATATATATATTAAGTAAAAGGAGTATAAATGGTCTATGAGGTTTTTGTAAATAAGTATGATTGTTTAGCACTTATAAATATGAAATCGAACTTATCACTCTTAAACATGCTCATTATTTATTGTGTACAATAAATATATTATGGAAATAAAATTAACTCAGATAATTTAACAATTTAATTGGTGGTGAAAGCTAGTCAAACTAAAAAATAAAATTATTTGGTCAATTTTATTCGATTATACTCCATAAATTACTCTATTATGACTTTCTTTGGCGTAGACTAAGAGTAGATTTCCTAATAATCACTCCACCAAGGTATTGAGACTAGATTTTGATCATTTGAATTGATTATTGAGAAGACTTTAATTATTGAGTATTTAATCTATATAATCTGTGTGAATACACCAATATTTAATAAGGCTATTGTAAATTGAAAATTTTGTGTAGGGGATCTTTATAATTTTGGCAAACTAGGAGGACTAATTATGGAGCTTTTGTAAAATGATGTGGCGGTGCATGTGCAGAAGTAATGGCCCCGAGCTTGTATGGGATAACGTTTGTGACAACATGGATTGCTGATTTTGGGGTGTGGAAATGGGTCCACGCGGAGAGGAAATTAAGGGGAGAAAGGTCCCTCGGATTGAATTGGATTGATGGTCTATTTTGTTGGGGAATTGTGAAAAGTGGGATATTTTTGAATTTGATGAAGTGGGATTTGGAAGTTTTTCTCTTTATAAGAAATTGATATGTATGGAGCGCCTCATGGGGCCGTGATTTTTTTATCACTTTTGGGGTTTCTTGTTTATATTTCATTTTATATATTTATATATTTAAAAAATATTTAATATATTTAATATATATAATTTGAAATATAATATAAAATAAAATATTAAATTAAAATAAAAAATTCAAATTGTAATATATTCATCCTTATGGAACCTTTTTTAAAAGAAAGAATATTGACTCAGCGTGACCTCTATATCATTGGTCATTTTGATCATCTTGGGTCCATAATTCGCAAGAGTGACCAAATCAAACCCTATATGTGGGGCATCTGTATTTTGTTTGATGAGATGGAATTCAATTGAGGGTCTTTTCAAAATATCTTTGATTAAGACCTAAAATATGCTGCTATATTCTTTCAACTTTTCCAGTCAATTTGACAATGTTGTTAAGATTCTTTTGACAAATACTAGAATACCTCCTCTGTCGGTCGTAATAGTTCAAATTTTTATATTACTATTTTTTCAATTTTATGTTGTGTTATCTTGCAAAAAGTACAAACCAAACTTGGTCAAAAACTCTAAAATTAATAAATGTTACTTTACCGATTGAGTGGTGTTTTTTTATATAATTAATCATATCATGTAAGAAAGAACTGAAGAAGTGTAATGATTTGACTATCCATATTGCGATGAGATTAATAGCATATACAATTTTATTTACCTTACTTGAGGTATAATTAAAATTTTATTTTAAATATTATGAAGCAGAAGTGACATTATTGTTTTTCATTTTAGGTGGTTGGACCTTGGAATTGGAAGTGAGTGAGAGAGAGAGATTTGGATATGATAAGATTTGATTGAAATATCTTTTTAAATTGACTGGGATTCTGTTGAAAAATGTAAAATTAATTGGTGGTAGAAAAAAATGGTAAATAATCAATTCTACTGGAAGGAAACAAATTTCCAAGCTTTACATTTTTTTGGATGTATAATATTTTGTCCCTTGAATTATGTGGCGGATAATATTTTGGACCCTCTCAACTCTTAAAATAAATAATTTATCGCCTTGAATTATACGTTAAGTAATACTCATCTCTTAAAATATACACTTTATCCCTTTGACTAATATCAACATAAAAAACTTGGATTTGTTAATTTAAGAACAAAAATGGCATAAACAACTTATTGCAATACTTTGAATTGACACAAAAAGTCCTTATACACGAGCACAAAAAGCTAAATACCGATATTGCCCTTGAAAATAGAGGTACATTGTTTTCCTAATTTTGGTGAGTGTGTGATATAGAAAAAAAAATAACAAAATAGAAATAATATGCATATGAGAGAAACTGCATACAACATTTTTTTCCCCATAATTCACTCCATTCCGTAAAATTGAAGATGAAAAATTGTAGTTCATCCACTTATTATAAGAGACAAAAGAGTTAATTCATCGTATTCACTTAAACTAAGTAATCGATCATGATGTAGCAAGGACAATGTGGAAGCATATAACATATTAGAAATGATTGTTTGTTAGCACAACAATTGGTGGATGAAATTGTCTATTTTAAGAGTTGAGGAGAGCAGAGTGTTACTTGATAAATAGTTTGAGGGGGCAAGTGTTATTTACCAATTCTTTTTAACCTAATCAACAACAAGGATTATTACCTTTTGGAGAATTCCAAAGATGTCGATAAGGTTTTGCATAAGTGGTAAGACTAAAGTTGTAAGTTTTAAAATTAAGTTGTTATGCATTCAAGTCTTATTTCAGTCTTACACGTATTTGTCTGTTCTGATAGTAGTTTTTTTTTTTTTGTTTTTTTTTGTATATATATATATTTTGTTTTAAGTCATTGATTATATTTAATGAGTCTTTAATATCTTGATATATTGACTGATATAATTAATTGTTTCCTTTAAAAAAAAATCCCAAAGATCATTGATGTAAAGTTAAGACTCTTTTGATTGTTTTCAATTTTGTGAGTACATTTTCATGAAATAGCGTTTTTGAAGATGAGAATGATAGTGAGGTTTTTGTTGTAGGGTCAATAAAAAATGGGTTTGGTTATAGATTCTTGAAAAAAAAAAAAAGTTGATTATTTAATCAAATTATGTATTACTCAAAGTGTATGAGGATCAATACCTTCTTAATTAACAATTAAGAAAAAATCTCCTATTTTTTTATTTATGTTTGTGCATCAACATGTACATGTTTCCTGAAAAAAACTAAAATTGTATTTTCAGAAAATAGTGCATTTTCTAGGGAAAAAAATCCCAAAGTTAAGAAAGAAAACGTGAAAACCAACAAACTGACAAACAAAAAAATATATTTTAATAAATAGTTGGATTTAAACTTAAAACTTCAATTATACCTCAAATAAATGCATACAGACATTTTTATACTGTGCATCAACAGACACATGTTACGTCGGAACCCAATCCTATAAATGCAAAGTCTTAGAGAGAGACTCAACCCTTTGCTTTTGACCTATGCCATATTGTCTGTTATAATTGTTTATTAAGCACTATGTCTTTGTAGTGTCCTTTTCTCTTGGTACCTAATCCTATAATTTCGGGTCTTTTGAAATGTAATACAGTCCATTAAATAATTATTCTAAGTGCACAATGTTTTATAAAATATAATACTTATTAATAATTCATACATCTAATATATTATTTATCAAATTTAATATTTTATAAATTATCTCTTAAATTTTATAATTTCAAAGTGATGTATGATTAGTGCATTATAAAATAATTATTTTATATACATATCCAATAACTCACGTATATTTCACTAATTACTTATCAAAGTAGCCTCAGTAATTGCTATTTTCGACATCTTAGCATTACTTGTTGCATTTGCCATCAGCTAGCTAGACTTAATTTTAGCAGTGAATTTTGGTGCCATAAGGTAGAATTTGCGTAACATTTATAATATCAAGCTATTAATTCTCTGTGTAGTTTATACTAATTACTCAATCGCAACTGCTCGTATTAGTAACTTCACCCACCCACGCACCGAACCCCCCCCCCCCCCCCACCCAAAAAAAAAAAAAAAAAAAAAAAAGATAAACTGGCAACAAAGACGAATAAATTAAAAGAGAATCCATGAAATTGCTGTAATAATATTTGGCATGTTGCTTTACATGTGGTTTGATCATTTACTATCCATATATAATCATAAACGTGTACTGGAAATATGAAAAAAGGTAAAAGAAGAAGGAATATAAATAATAGTGCATCCATTATTTCAACAGCTAATTAAATGGTTAGCCAAATTAGACAAAAACGTCTGTCGCCACATGCTTACCTTTGTAACTTAAACGAAGTCTTTATGCAATTTGTCAATTCTTATAAAATGATTTCCCATATAAATAAAGTAATAAACTAGCATTCACCATGTAAAATAATTCCTGACATATAATCTAACAGCATTCAAGTTGGAGGTCAGGGGTTGGACCAATGTGTGTGAATAAGTATGTGCGCGTGATTTTTTATTTTTATTTTATTTTATTTTATTTTTAAAAAGCACACTTATGGGCTAATAAAATTTCACCCTATTAGTTTAATTTGTCTTCTTGCTGAATTTTTAGTAGGTCCCAAGACCTATTGATCTAAGGATTTGTGGAATGTACAAATAGAGAGCCACATGATTATCAATTATAATTTCAAAAGACTTATCTAAAAAAACCTGATAAAGTGGACATGCCAAGAAATATTACCCTTAGAAGATTTGCAACCCCTATATGGCTACATGTATACGACAGAAAAGGATATTCTACCAAATTAAAAAGAACCACACACAAGATCAAAGAGTAAGTGAAGAAAAAAACATTGGACTCTTGCAGATGAGGGGATTTTGAACTTGTGGATAGTATGTTTTTTTCACATGAAGATGAGCAATCATGAAATAGAGATAGACAGGTTTTAGGATTTTTTATTTTATTTTTTATGGGACCACACCAGCTAGAGGATGAAAGAGGTAAAAAAAAGAAAGGGGGGCAAATGGGGAGCTCGTGATCGGCTTCTCGCTCCTTTGTAACCATAAAGGGCTCTATAATAAAAAATTCACACATACATGGTCTGTATGAGCTGGTATTGCACATGTCTGCAGTATGAGTTTCACATTTGTTTCATCATCAAGACCTCTGCAGATGCTTGCTTACATGATTCAAGAATCTGTACCATACTGAATTATTAAACATGTACAGCACTTGCTTTCTAGCTAGGTCATTGATCTAGAGAGCTTGGAGCAATCATTGGGACTATATCTAGAACGCTGGTGTTTTTTGAAGCTTAGATCATACACATCTCGCTATGCCACATACCTTAAAAAAGAAAAAGAATAGGAAAAAGACAGATCAACAGGATCAAATTTTAACTGGGGAATGCGCCTGGATGGAAAATAGAACATGAAAAGAGCATACTTTTAGACATTTGTTGGAGGTGTGGCATCTTAAAAGAGTAGCAAAATAGTATTATTCTGAGTGACAAAATCATGAATTTTATATCAACTGAAACATGTAAAATGAAATCCTTGTTAACATGAATTATCTCTCTCTTAGTCTCTTTCTCAAACTGTCTTTCCTTTAGAGCTTCAACCTGGGGATCGGGTCAAGTATATTAAACATTATCATGTACTTTTATAAGGCATCTCATATTACAATACCATCAATAAACACCAAGTGAATGATATATGCAATGTACACATGTCGTATATTGGTAACATTGTTGTAATAAAAGAATGAATACTAATTACAATAAAAAAAATCGAAACAGGATTAATAAAGATCTGAAATTTTGCAATAAAAGATGTGAAACATGAGCCAGTATTTCATACAGATCATTCATTTTATCTACTTACAAGATCAACCAGTTAAGAGAATTATGATCTCTGCTAGATTTACTGGTAATTGTCAAATATAAGGCCAATATGCAATATTCTTATCGTAGATGTATGCCTTGGAGCTAAAAAGTCCATTCAGATGAAAACTTGATGCATCCGCCATTTCACAGTGGCTTCCATCTCTTATGGTGCTCTTCACATAATTTTCAAGAACTTTCAATTCATGGCCACTAATTAGCTGATGTCAAAAATTTAGCATACATCGTTTGAAGTAAACGAAAACGTAATCTTCTATGAAGGGACTAAAATTTTAAAACAGAACTTCGTTCCGTTTGTAGCTGTTTTCTTCCTTTTAAGGCTAGAGTATTCAAGTATATATATACAATCACCTCCTCTGGACAGGGCTGGGTTTTATTCAAAACCAACATTATTTATCATCCAAAATACTAAGAGCAAGAATGATTTCAACATGAATAAAGGGGAAGATGGTCGCAAATAAGTAGTCTGGATCCCTGCAATTCCAGGAGACTCTGACAAAAAGATGAAGAAAAAATGAAAACCTTTAAAAATCTAAGGAAGCGCTTCAGCATGATCCACCAATTACTCATCTCCTCAATCGTACATTAACCTAATGCTCCTCCATTCTGCCTTGCTAAAACTACATCATTGTCTTCCGGTTCTACACAAGTTATATTTTTCAGTTCCCCAAAAGACACCAATCCAAAAGAAATGAATTAGAAAAAGATAGAAATTATGGAGAAAAAGAACGAGGTTTTGTAGCAGTATCTGTAATTCATAAGTTTCCAAAGAGGTAAAAATTCTTCTTGCTAACTGTTGCAGACAATGTACACATTTTACCATCATGATATATCCATTTTGACAGGCCATAGAGAAAATGCCATCTTTTCACTTAAACCATTTTTTGTTTCTGCAAGAATTAAATCAACAATTTTCTGCTTCAGAGCTTAGCAGGTACCAATATCTTTAGCATCCATGTGATACAGTTCCCAGTGTACAAACAAAAACAAGTAAAGGTTAATTTCGGGGAAATAAAATGTCAAATAAGATTCAGTATGTGTGTGTGTGTGTGGCCATATACTGATACGGAAGCCAGTAAGCACAAAGTTTGAACTTAACACAATAACTCATTTGATTTTGATTTGAATCAAATTTCCACATACTCAACAAATTTGAAAGAGAAACTGAAGAGATATATGCTAAATTGTGCATACAGTACTTTGAGTACAAGTTGCCCTTCTGCTTACCTCATCACAAAGCTTATTTCCCTCTGTAATTATTGTCCACATACCAAACACTACCATGGGAATGAAAGAACAATTAAATTGTTCCATAGCAGCAAATCTACCAATTTCAAATGTGTGAGCACTACATTGTCATATCAAATAATGGAAAATGCACCTCCAGACATTATTGCTTGCTGTTAACCAGCAATTTGCAGTTTTCAGAACTCGAGCACGAGACCAATTTGCATATTAGTCAGTAAAATGGATCGGACAGAAGAGACATAGAAGTCACCACTCAGCAAGGTCTGGTTCCACCTCCAATCCAAATTCATTTTGACTATTCACCTGAATTTAAGACTAATTTTATCATATGTCAATTGAAACAATATGCTGTATATTTTCTGAAAGTAGAATGTGATCGCCAATAGGCAGTATTCTATTTCCATGCTCATCTGCAATGCTAAGATGTTCACAGGGGTCAACCAGAATGCTAGTTTCAACAGTTTCATACGATAATATGTGGACACGCTCAAATCCAATTAGCTGCCTTTCTGGAGAACCTTTGAAATTTTTTGATGTTTTTGAAAACAGAAGCACAACTTCACTTCCATGGATATCTCCACTGTTCGTCACAGAAATCTGCACCTGGAACCTCAATGAATTGCAATGTGGCACCTCATCAACATAGATGTAATCGAGGCCATTGCCTCTCCGGTAAAGCATGTTTCTCTGTTGTCTAGCCTTGATGGATTCCTGTAAACTCAATTTTCGTGGTGCTGATAAAAGTTTGTATGTAAAACTTGTGTAACTTAGCCCATATCCAAACCCGTATATTCTATCTCCTATGTAAAACCGATAAGTTCTTCCTGGAAAATTGCGAGAAGGATCAGCTCGCATGTTCATGTCACTCATCGGCACACTGGTGAATGACTCAGGATACCAAGTCATGGGTAGCCTTCCGCCTGTTTTACTCAAAAGCCAAATCATGTTGTTTTGTCAGGATTCTAGCTTTCATTTCCAAATGGTTGTGTTAAAATAATTTATGAGAACTATAAAATTTTCAAATGTAATAATGAAGCAAAATGTTTATAGTAATGTCAAAACTGCTATCTCATACACTGGCTAATTTATGTTCCTTCCTACACAATTTTATTTCCTCTGCAAAGGCAATGAGTCCTCTTGCTATGAGCAAATATTATTGCAACATGTTCCAATGCAGGATTTTGAAAATCAGAATTTGTACCAACCTGGATTATAGTGCCCAAAAATGATATCTGAAAGTGCTGTGCCACCACTCTCCCCAGGATAACCAATCCAAAGAATGCTGCCAATGCGTGGGTCCCCAAGAGCAAAAGACACGTCGATTGGTCCACCACCAGTTAGAACTAATATCAGTGGTTTCCTACTTACTGCAGCAACAGCATTAACAAGTTCCATCTGATACCCTGGTAACAGAAGGCTGTATCTATCATGATCCTCAGTTTCTTGAGATAAATCCAACCCAGCCACAACAATCACATACTCAGCTTGTTTAGCAGCAGAAAGAGCTGCTGGAAAATCAGTGCTTGAGTTGCAAGGTATGTCTTGGCAACCAGCAGCATGATAGATATTGTTTACATTTTCTTTAAGTCCTTCAAGGATGCTTCTTGGGTTGCATGGAACTCCTAGAAAACAGCAAAATCCTGAATCTTTTAAGCATATTAGCTAACAGTATCTAAGTTGACGCCACAATCTTTTTTATTAGAAAAGGTTAAATATTTAAAAAATTAACAGGGGTGAAAATGTACTTTGACATTAAAATTGGGTTCGGGGAAATGCTTTCTTTAACTATAACTTTATCATTACTTACACAGTACAAATGTCTTGAGCATCAAGTAGATATTTACTTATTTCAGTTTTGAACGAGTTCAAACAGGCGACATTTTGAACTGATTAAGTAGCTTATCTGTGCATGAAGAAAACTCAAACCTGTATAGCCACCTCCCAGGTTGGTTGAATTAGCCAATGGACCAATAATGGCTAGTGAAGAGATAACATGTTTATCTAACGGCAGGAATTTCTGCTCATTTTTCAGAAGCACAATACCCTGCCTTGCTGCTTCAAGAGCCAATTTCCGGTGCTCTGAAGTGCATACATTTTGAGGTCCCAATTCTCTGAACTGATTTCTTGTAGGCTCTCCATCAAAGAGTCCAAGCCGGAACTGAACAGAAAATAGATTGAGTAGCGCTCTATCTATATCTTCCTCCAACACCTTCCCCTGCTCAATTGCAGATATCATGTGGCGCGACATATAAGTTCCACAGTTTATGTCCGTTCCTGCCAAAGATTGAAAACCAAGTTTTGAAACAAAAATAACAATTTAGCTGGATGTCACAATATATCTAGTGAAAGCACTTCAAACCTGCTCTTAGAGCCGCTGCAACTGCATCCTCTGGAGTTTTTGTATACTTCTGGTCTTCGTAAATAGTAGCCACAGCATCGCAGTCAGATGTGATGTATCTGTTGTCACAGTATTGAGGACACAGGCATAAGTCTTTGCAGAGGATATGATTGGAATTCTTTTTGTTTCATTAGACAGAGATATAAAATATCACCCTCTGAAATTCCAATCAGTTCGAGCTTTTTGTAAGAGATCGTGATTGGCGCATGCTGGTATCCCATTAACAGAATTGTATGAACACATCAAGCAGCTGGCATTACCCTGCAGGATGCAACTTCTGAATGGCACTTGGTATGTGTCTGCCATATCCTGATCAGTGACCTATTATAGAGATGACTAAGCTCTGAATTTCCTTCAATTAAATTTGATATGAAACCTTCTTTCCCTAACTAATTAATGGGCTTTTGCCCATGGAGGGATCAATTTGATGTAATTGTACTATTTGCGCTTCTGACCAACTAAAGCTATTTACACAAATTCGCCCTTAGCATCAGCACACGCTTAAACAATTATTTGTTTCAGGCATTGTTCAATGGGCAAGAGTTAATATTTAATGATCCGTGCTTGTATTCAGCACTCATCAATTCATCTTGTACTGACAGCATGGGAAATTATACAAATTTAAGAAAGAAAAATAACATTTTTAATGGACAGATAGTTGCTGAAAATACTATAGCTTTTGGAGTTATGAGTTATGACCTAGATAAGTTGCAATAAGAATGAAATATCAAATCCAAGAATCTCGTTCGACCCTCTATATCATGTTCTATCCCCCATCAAACATAAGTTTCATCTAACTGAATAGCTACTATAATAAACTTCTCAAAAATGGAATATAAAAGGTACCAAATCGATCATGAAAATAAGTAGTTAAAGACAAGAAAACCTTACCACGGCATTGAAATTATATCTACTGAACTGCCCCCATTTCTCTAAATCATAAGCAGTGAAATGCTTGCAACAAGCAGACAGCATTAATCTATCATCATTATCATCTCTCAACACTCTCCTCTGCAGCCCATATTTGTATCTATCCCTCCCCGCAGCTGCCCTATGGTACTGCCCCTGAAAAGCTCTGACATACTCTACAGCATAAGCAGACGCAACCATAGGATCCTCCCCCGGCGTCTCCTGCCCTCTCCCCCATCTGGGGTCCCTGAAAATATTAATATTCGGCGCCCAAAACGTCAACCCAGCTTGGCCCACATTGTGCATCGCCTTGGCCTCCACCGCAATGGCAGAAGAAACAGCCGCCCACAAGCTGCGGTTGAAGGCGGAGGCCGTGAGGATGACTTGGGGGAAGCTGGTGGCGGATTTGATAGTGCCGTTGAAGGAGATGCCTGGGCCATTGGAGGCAATGCCGTGTAGGGACTCCGACCACCACTCGTACGGCGGAATTCCGAGCCTAGGGATGGCGGAGGCGTTGTTGGAGAGCTGCTGGATTTTCTCGTCTAGTGTGAGGAGGGAGATGAGGAATTGGGCTCTGGTTTTGAGGGTGAGAGAGGTATTGCAGAAGGGGTACGAGTTGTGGTGGGGTGGGCGGCATGGATACTGTAGTTGTGGAATTGGTGTCTTGATTGGTTCATAGCAATGGCAAAAAGTGATCAACTGGAGGAAGTACAGATTGAAGAGGAAGAAGACGGTTGATTGGGCAGACATTTGTGAGTGGGTAGTTTTGGTTTAAGATTGGAAATATTTTGAGACTATTGCTAATGTCAGTAAACAATATTTGGGAAAAATACTTTGGAAAATAAATTGAATTGGACGGTTTTGTCCCTAATGGTAGTTGGGTGTAGCGTGTCATTTGCCGGCTTCAACTGGGCCTCTCTGTCCCACTAATACAATAACTAGAAAACTTTGCACACTCAATGCATGCATATTTTTAAAATATATAAAATTCTAAATTATTTATTCATTTATTAGCCAGCATGGTATTTTTAAAAAAAAAAAAAATTATTGATCTAGTTTAATTTACTGTAAATAAAAATGAATTATATATAAGTAGTTAAAATAATAATATGGTTGAAAAAGCAAAAAGAAAAGTACATGTCAATTCGTAAAAAGCAACTACTTTATATATCAAATTTTATGAGATAATACCAGTGAAAATATTTATAATTAAAAGACTATAATTAATAATTGATTGCTCTATTGACAAGTAGCTTTTGATTAATGTGACAAAATTTCGATGTCCACTATATGGTTTTTTAGCATCCATCTTCCTATAATTTAAGTTTTTGGAGAAAAGAATTCCTTCATACATTACTTAATCAAAAATTCTAATAAAATTTTATTAAAGAGCAAAACCCCCCTATCAATACGCATAAAATATTATAATTTTTAAAAGGTTATAGCGTGAGTGACTTTTTAAAATAAAATATATAAAAAGGTGAACATCCAAAATCAAGTTTTAAAACCCACTTTAATTATACACAAAATATATTAATTGTGTACTCGAAAAAGTAATATAAAGATTTGAAAATGAAGTGGGAGAACACAACTAATATTTTCAGGCAACCTTTTAACAATAAAGGAACATTAGTTAACTTTCTATATATAAAATTTGTTTAAAAAAAATTAAATGGAAGTTATTTATCAATTAAATTTTTTATAAAAAGTGAGACTAAATACTAAATTTTACCCTCTTCTATAACATAAAAAAGTATATTCTAATTTTAATGTGAAACTATGTCCAATTTTCATACCAATTGAAAAAATAACTTATGAAATGCATAAATGTTAAACATAAGTAAAAGGTCAAAATTAAAGAAGTCATATTTACTAGATTAAAAAATATAGATTACTGTTAAGATGTTAAAATAAATACATTTATTTGAAAATATTAAGTGAGAGTCATCTTTTAAATGCATAAATTTTAAAAAATATGTAACCAAAATTTAAATCATGAGGTTTTGTTCAATAATGTATGGAATTTATATCATTACTATCTATGCATGAAAACTAATGGGTTTCAAAATAAATCTCATTTGATTGTTTGAAAATAATTATTTATTGTCAGTATTATTTATTATGTTGTTAGAGATAGTTTTTTTGAAATATACTTAAGTCTTAAAAAAATTATGAATCATTGATAATTATGAAAATTATAATTATTCTTCATAAATTAATCTGAATTTTCTGTGTCATTGAAAAACCTTAAAATTTAAAATCTTGTCTCACTCATGATTTTTTTTTTTTTTATTGAAAGCGCGTTATAATAAATAGCTTACTAATTAGCTTTCAAAAGTTATGTTTTCTTTTTACATAAATATAGGAACAGGAGTATTTTAATATTTTAATAGAATTTTATAAGAATATTTCACTAAATAATATTAGAAATTAAATATCAATAACCTCTAAATTCAATCATAGCTAATGGAGATCTTTTTTTGTTGTTTGAGGGTTTGTTTTAAGCCTCGATGCGGTGTGGGTGGGAAGAATAACATTTGAACTTTTTGCTTATTCAATTCTTCAGGATTGAGATCACTCCAATCAAGTTGGGCTACTCAACTAGTTAGTATTGGGGCCGGGCTTTTTAAGCCCAAAAGATTAATGAATTGCACTTCTTGGCGGGCTAGGGCAATCCAAGGCCTCCTTCCATGTAGGATCCGCTAAAATCTCGATTCAACTGAAAGCCCAACTCATTTTATCAGCGTATTTATCTTTACATTGCAGTTCACCATAAAATTTTATTTATAAAATATATATATGAAGACAATTAGTACAATATAATATAAAATGTAATAGGATTTGTAAAAGAAGATTTTGTCCGATTTATTTGGTCAACCAAAATTTTAAATAGGTGGTCCAAACAAGTTTCCTGAATAAATAAAAACTGCAAAAAAAATTGAAATAAATTAAATGAAGTTCTACTAGTTGCATGGTCCGTAAACTATATAATGGAAATATTGAAGTGTTAGTTGTACTTATCACTAACTAGGAGAAAATTCATGTATTTTCTTAATCAAACTAGTCACATTGTAAACACAATTAAACTTAATCCCACAAAATAAAGAAAAGAAAAGGGGTTCATCAAAGAAAATATCATGCTAATAAATTTTGAGTCAATTAATAATATAGGAGGAAACTCGATTATTCAAACACTAAAGTTATATTTGGACCTTGATAGCAAATAAAAGGAAATGAAATGAGAAGGTATTTAAAAAATAAATATAATGTTGGGTCAACTGGACTTGAGAAAAATATGTTTTTAGGATTTTTTTAATATTAAAATTTAAGATATAAATATGTTTATGTTTTTAGGGTTTAAATTGAATGTATAGAAGAAGTGGAAGTATAAGTGGGTATATAAAAAAAATATTTATTTGATTTGATAGAATAATTGGAGGAAAAGTAAATAGAAGGTATATAAAAGTCCTCTCGAACTCAGTTTTATTTTTAATGAAAGTTGGGCGAAAAAATGAAAGTGTAAAGCCAAAAAGATATAAAAACTCTCACTTATATTTTTATATTTCATGCTGTCCATAATAAAAATTTGCCCGCAACTATATATTATCATAATTATGTGTTGCAATTTATATTTATCTCTCGTTAAAATAAATTGTATATATATTTATTTTTCTCCTTGGGGCATCATCCCTAATCAGGGAGAAAAAAAAAAAAGGGACAATGACGCTAGCATCACTGTCAATAAATCCAACGAGCTATAATTTATCCAAAAAAAAAATTCTTAAATATTGACATTCAAAAATATTTCAATTTTGTTCTTATTTTTTGCTTGCTAGTTGAAATTATTGAAGACAAAATTTTAACTTAATTTATCAATTTAGTATTAGTAATTAACATTTTTTTTTCAATAGTTCATTTAATCATTTTCTAACACAAAAAAATTTAAAAAATAGTTAATTGATAAAACCAGTGTTTTCTTCCCACTTACTTTATTGTATCAAACAGGAGGAAGTATTTGATACTAAAGAATTTGAAGAAAAATGTATTATAAATTCTCTTATGTAAAATAAATTCCATTTTCTTTTCTTCTTCTGTATTTTTCCCCCTCATTAAAGCAAATGAGGGCTAGGCCTTATTAGCAGACATGATAGTCAGAGGTCTTCTCACAATCTTAAACAAAGATTTTGTGGGGGAAGCCGAATTCGATGATGTCTTTGGCTGCTCTTACCTTTTTCACCCCTTGCATACATGCGGTGTAGTGAAACCATCACCATCACAATTGTCCTTAATTTAATAGCAATTAGTGCCCATTATTATTATTATTACTTAGATATACACTATTTTACTCTTTTATAGTTTTCAAAGAGAAAAGTCCAGGCACAAATTATTAACGCATTGCTTTTGCTTTCTGGTTTGCATTGGGGAGGGTTTGGATTTAAATTTGCTTCATATCTCTCCTGTTTTGGATAAAATTTTTTTTATTATAAACGGTTTAGTACGAAATTTTGAATTTTTTGTTTGCAAACTCGTTCTGATCCCTATTTAAATTTCTTTATTATTTTTATAAATTTGTTATATATTTATTTATATGATATATTTCTTTGAAAATATATAATTTTTAGAAAGTTTTAGTGTGTTATTTTTTTTAAAAAAAATATAATTTTAATATTTTTAAAATAATAAAATGAGTCTGGCGAATATAATCCATCGAGTCCGAATCTAGATCTGATCCGAATCCTATAAATTTTCAGCAGGATGAGTTTTGAGTTTGACCAAACTGCCCCAAAGATATAGTTTTTGAGTCCCAAAATTATTCGTTTTCTTTGTTATTGTACTAAGAAAATAAAATTTTTTCATTTTTTGATCTAATTTATTATACTATCGATATGTTGAATCTTACTAAAATTTAAATTTTGATATTTGTTGCTTTATTTGAAAATTAATGAAATTATTTATAATATCAATACACAGTCTAATATAAATTATGCTCAATAAAATAAAGCATATATGTTATGGCGGAAGTGAGATTTCATGTTCAGAAAAATATTTGTCATAAAAAAACAGGAAAAAAATGAAGTCTTTGTCTAAAAAAAATGTGTTGAGAAAGAGATATGTATAGTTGAACTCTCTCAAAATGAAATTTAATCCAAATATATATGTCATGGTTCCTTATTTCGATAGGATATAAATGTCTAAATTTGATATGTAATCAATAAAAATTTATATATCTTTTTTATGGTAATATGCAAAAATAAAAAAAAAATAAAAAAAGGATGCATTTCACAATAAAATTTGATAAGTGAAATTTTGAGTAATTATTTATCAATGTAGATTAAATTTTTATAAAACTTAAAAACACCCAAAAATTACCTCCCAAACTCCTTCACAAATCACAACCAAACCCAAGCACCCGTCCTCCTCAAAGGTGTAAACAGATATGTCGATGATTAGACACGTGAAAGACCCAACACCGTCTTTATATATCATGTCCGGAGCTCCAACTAGAAAAAGGAAATATTCTCAACAGTACCAACAGAAAAACAAGACTGTACGACACATATATACAAATAAAGTTGGGGCACCATGGGCAGAATGAAAAGATGTTTTTTCTTACTCTTTTTTACGTTTGCAGACTTCTTGCCAGTGTGGTTTGCTGACATGAAAAATTCCTTCAACACATGCTTCCACCATTACCAACTTCAGCTCTTCCATACACTTTTTTTTCCCTGATGATTCAATCCTCTAATTATTGATTCCATGTACGAATTAAGCATTCATACCATTATATATATACATATATATTCTGAAAAATTAACTTGTTTTGTTAAAAGAAATTAATGCTGATCATGACCCAGTATTCAAGATTTTCTTAAAAACGGATTTTCTTGAAATTCAAAGTCCCAAAAAAAAACCTACTAAAATGATTCTTGAATGAATATTTACCATAATGTTGGCATCCAGACCATACATTAATTGGTTCAATAATTTTTCACGGGAAAGAAATTTTATTGTCTTTAGGAAGCGATTGGGATTGGTCGACATAAGGTCTAAGGAGGGCTAATTTACACGCAAGTACGTTTCATAGAGGGCCGCCCTCTTTGGATCTTTAGCATAATGTTAACATCCAGACCATATATTATTGCTCCAAGTATTAATCCACTATTTTGAAATATCCGTTTTACACATGGATCGATATGGGTTTCAGGATTGGACAGGATATGAGTGTGAATACCAGAGAGTGAAAACAAAAGGAGAACTGAACACGAAGAAGAAGGGTACACATGCATGTAACAAGCAACAGTGACGATGTCGTTTTTGTTCATGCAGATAATTTGCAGACGCAAGATAATCTCTAGGACTGCTAATCAACATTTGTCTTTGGCACACAGAATCCAGAATTGGACCTACCAAATTTAAAATTGCCAGAAAGGGCCACCGCAAAAGCGGTTTGTGCTCGCAATATTGTGGGCTGATCCACCCCTTGGTTTCTTTTTGTTTTGTCTTACTATTATTCCTTCCACTATGATGCAACCTCGTGCATTATTGCTTGTACATTTTGATGTCTTGGACATGTCAAGGACTCAAGGGAGAGGAGGACATTATTATTATTTTAATAAAACGATCGGATACATTATTATAGTAAAATATCATTTAATAATATATTAATAATTTATAATAAAAAATAAAATATGTGCCCCTATATTTGGTGGGACATTAATTATTTAGAGGACGAATTTTTTTTTTGAAATGTCACCTGTTACTAAATAAAATAAATTAAGTTAGGATGCAAAAGACATTTAAATTATCAAATAAGTTACACATTTTGGTTGCATTTTTTTAAAATTTTTTAGAGAAATATGTGGAAAATAAACGATCAGGAAGAAAACTAAGGGAGGAAATCTGGAAATCGCTGATTTTCAAAGCTACTGAAATACAATTGAATATGGATAAAGATAATATTTCACAAAATTATATTTACGTTTCATGAATATTTTTAGTGAGAATTTCTTTTTTTAAACCAAAGAAATTGGAGATTTAAAACGGTAGCATAATAGCAAAAACAAAAACCAGAGGTAGCTGTCCAATGTCCAGACAAGAGTGAGTTTGGAATCATCGCCGCGGTTTTTGTATTACTTCTCTATCCTCGAACAGAATTCAGCTACTCTCAGTCTTGTCAATTAGAAAAAAAAAATTAAATAAATAAATAAATTTTATATTAGAATTACATTACTTTTTATATTATAATTTTTATTCAAATGTAAGCCAATTATGACAATTATTAGCCAAATATGACTATAGTTTTTGGAGGCATCAAACATAATCATGTTCACAGTTCCTCTCATCAAGTCATTATCTTCTCTTTATTCTAGTTTTCTTCCCGACTCTAAAATTATTGGTAGGGCACATGGTATATATTCAACAAAAGTAAATTCATTGCACCCTTTCCTAACATTTAGGGTTACAATTTTCATGACACGGCTGCTATAAGCCTATACAAAGTCAAACGCTCCATTCTCTATGAGAAAATATATATATATATATATTAATTTAACTGAATATAAATTTTTAAAAGAGACTAGAAAAAACGAATATTTTATATATTTTTACATTATAGTAATGGTCATGACCTTTCTATGGGTTTTTTTCATAAAAATGGCGCCATAAATAAAAGTCATTTGAATATTTCAATAAAACTGACATATTTGTGCAAACGTTTTTCACAATTGTAAGAGGATGTGATGAAAAGATAAAGTGCATATAGTGCGATTGAATAGAATTGAGTGATTTTCTATATTATATCTCATTCTTCTTTACAAAAGAATGACAATCATGGCATTTGGTTTGCCATTCAGCTAATTGATATCATGCATTGCCAATCGTAGGGTGGTATTTTGGCTTAACTATGAAACCGAATTTTTGAACGGTTGGTAATCATTTATCTTGCTTCATATTTTTTATAGAATGTAAGGCTTTATTAGGTTTTATTTTCGGTATTTTATGAGAATATATTTTGGATAATAGGATTAGGGAATGTGTGGAGAATGAGAATATATTTGAATTTTTTATTGAAAAAAAATAATATAATATATTTTGAAAGATATTTTTTATTGTAAATATTTTGTCAATATTGTTTTGTTGTAATTAATAGGAGTTTAGCTGAATATATAATTTATTTAATTAAAGTAATAATTTATAAGTATTTTGAAAAATAAACATATTTTTCTTCCATCAGAGAAAAGGAAAAAAATAGAACCAAATAAAACCTAAAGGTTGACAATTTGTAAATAGTAGTAGACATTGTAGAAAGCAATTATGGATGATAATGAGATGAATTCAAAGCGATCCACCTTAATTGGAGCAGATTTTTAAAGTTATAAATGAATTTGAGGCGAGTTTTAATTTTTTTATTTTTAAATCTGTGAACCCGCCTCATATTTTTTATTTAATATATATATTTATATAATATTATTTTTTAACAAAAAGTATATATATATATATTAGAAAAGTTTAGTAGAGTTATTTTAAAAATATATATTTTTAAATATTTTTAAAATTATAAAATAAGTTTAACGAATTTAACGGATCTAATTCGAAACTACCAGTCCAGAATAAGACGAGTCTCGAGTCCCTTAAAAATTTTAAAGAATAGATCTCAAATTTTAATAAATTCAATGCAAATTGGCCTTTCCCTAATAGCAATAGAGAAAAAGCTAATACAATCTATTGAATAACAGCACATTGCATTTTGGACTGTTGTTGAGGTTCCAAGTAATGAAGGTTTGATTCTTCATACTTGTATAATATCCAAGGCAAAATTTGGATTACTTTTTGGGGACAGCTTTGCCCTAGCTTGTGATCAGAATGAAGAAAAAGAGTTTTTCTCACTTATTTTTCTATTGCAAAAGTTTGGCAACATTCGAAAGATTTGACAGCTTCAACTGTGGCGCAATGAGTTACAGCCACATGTTAATTTTCAGGTGAAATATTCACGTGATGTTCATTTACAGGTTCTTTTTCCCTAGCTACCTCAGATCACCACACAAATAAAAAATTTAAAAGTGTATAAAAATTCTTCTCTTTTTCCTTTTTTTTTTTAAATAACAAAGGATTAATATTTGAGTAATTTGAGGCATTGCTGGTTAAAATAATGGGGCTAAATAGGATAGTGTTAATATATAATGATATTTTATTTTATTTTTATTATTTTTTTAAAGTTCCAATCCTGAAATATGAAGAGGAGGAGAGCAAATTGGATCTTCTATTTGGTATGGTATTTCATTTTTCTATTTCAACATTATTCATACATGTTAAATTTATTAGATGACATTGTTAATATATATTTGGTGTGTATTAATATTATTAAAATAGAAATTGAAACATCAATTAGAATAAAAATTCAAATTGAAAGACAAAAATTAAAATTCAATCCCCTTATGTATAAAAGGTAAGATCAAATACCATAACTTCTCTTAATAAGTCTTGATATTGTCATACTTTGTTTTGAAAAAGGTGACACCGACAATATATGATTGAATTATTAAATTTTAAGTTATGTGAATTTAACACAATTGTGTGTGAAAATGTGTGTATTTTCATTTAAGGAGTGTGTGTATTTAACACACACATATATTGGTATTGGCGTAAATGTTGATTTTGTATACACGTTTGTGTTAATGCTTTATTAGATACTTGAGTTTTAGGTTTATTATCGAATCGGTACCTATTAGAAGAAAATTATCCAATTCTTCATCCAATTTTCATGTGAGGAAAATTATATCTTGGTGTATCAAGTATTCAAAATGGTAATTTAATTTGTAGTTGTAGGACATTGTTCCAGGTATAGATGCACAATGAATGAAATAATTATTTAATTAAACATTAATCCAAAATTTATGAAATGAAATATTTAATGCAAGTGCTACGCTAATTAATAACTATAAATTCCCCTTCCTCCGACCAAATTATATTGAACCTCTAAAATTTGTACAGAAATTTAGAAAATGCATCTGAACTGGTACTAATTTCAAAAACATCCATAAGAATGTCTAATGTGCACAATAAGCTCATAAATAGAAAATTTTAACTTATAAAAAACCAAATTTTAGAAAATTAACTTTTCTACGTATGAAACCAATACAATTTACTAATCAAGAGACATGGCATTTTTAGGTCTGTCACCTTGCACCTTCAAAAAGTAATTTTTTTACAATGACCACATAAAAGTTTTACTTTCCTCTATTTTGCTCTCCGTCATTTATTTATTTTTCGTTCCCATTTTTCCATTTAATTTGAATAGCTTTTTTTCACTTATCATAAATTTATATATGTAAATGTAATTATGATACAAGAAATAAATATATATATATATATATATATTTATAATATTACATTCTATTGTTGGAATAGCCTTCAAGTGGATGATTGAAGATCATATGATATCCATTATTGGATTAATTAGCCCAAAAAATCAATTCAAGAAAGCATGTTTGTACTTCTCCTACCAAAATATATTTTACTCCATAACTATATCCAAAAATAAAATAAAAAAATGGTTCTCTCTGCTAAGGTACAAAAAAGGGAAAGAAACTTTCAACTATTTTTCTTTTCCCTTTTTCGCATTCTCCTCTTTCAAAATTATGGTTTACTTTTTCTGTGGCAGGGGGAATACGAAACAAATGAGACATAATTACTCGGAGAGGACACCCAAAACAGTAGCTGAAACCCTGGAAACAAGTTACCCTGGTTAATTTTCCAGGCAATCAGAATCTATCAACTAATAAAGCGTCTCTCAGAAAGAAATCTTTTTCCAGGCGTTGAAAATGTACATCTAAAGCAGGAGAAACTTCAATCTGGGTATCTATTGAGATCTGGATTAATTTCCCTTAATATATGCAATCCGAGCAAAACTATGAACATTTATTGATTTTAGCAGCCAATAACCACAAAAGAAAAAACAAAAAACAGGCACAACTTGCGACGCTAAACAACGTTTTGGCATGGTTATTCATGCTAGAGAAAAAAATAATAATAAAGAAAAAGAGAATCGAGTGACAAAAAGTTTAGTGTCTTAAGAGATTAGAAATTAAGTTCTTTGGTACTAATAATTAAATCCAAGAACCAGACAGGGGTGTATGATGCTAACTTCATCCTTTTCGTTTCAGACAGATTAGTGGGTCAAACCTTTCAGGGGCAATGGGACTTAAGTATGTAACCCTGTCTGATTGAAGATTTCGGTGAAAAAGGCTTTAAAAAGGTCATAGGGCCAGGCTATGGGGGTGAATTTCACACGCAGCCCACCTTAACTGTGTGAAAAGAATAGGGACAATAAAGCACATCAAACTATTATAATAAACAGGAAATTTGCATAGAATTTTTTTGGAGTAAGGAGGAAATGTGAGGAAAAAGCAGACTCCATCCTAATCATATGCCCTCTAGGTGTTACATTTACACAACCATAAAGCCTACTCCCACAAATAGTTATTCCTTTATCGATGATGCTGATATAGAATTAACCTGAGCGTTAATCAGTCTATATATATTCCCTCAACTAGCAGCACCAATTCTGCCTTCTTGTGTTAGCCTTTGGCACTTGTTGAAGTTTGAGAGAGAGAGAGAGAGAGAGAGATGGAGCTTACTCAACACAGTCTTTTAGAGGAGTTAATTATGGTTCCAAAGATAGATACCCCTTTTCCTAACGAGTTTTTCCCGAATACTTGGAACTTGAATCCTTTTGATCAAACCCCAGATTTGCATTTTCCAGTAACAAATCCTTCACTTTTAGAACTCATTTCACCAGCAGAGTTCAACTATCCCTGTACCTACGGGGAGTTCCAGCCTTTTCTTGATGCTTTAACTTCACCAGAATTCAGTTCGTTTTACGACAAGGATGATTTACCACCAATGGCAGTTCAAGAAGAATATGCAACCAATGTGGAAAATGGAGAAGTGAGGTTTCTTGATAATTGTATCAACGGCTTCGAAGGCGGAATGAGCAGCTATAAAGTTGAGAGTTCTCAAACTGATACTCCAAATATGGACATTATGAATGTAGGTTTGTATGGTGAGAAAAAGAGCAAAGCCAAGAAGCCAGATGGCCAGCCCTCCAAAAATTTAATGGCAGAAAGAAGACGAAGGAAGCGACTAAACGATCGCCTTTCCATGCTCCGATCAATTGTCCCTAAGATCAGCAAGGTTAACCATTAGCTACAAGTTTACTACTTATTCTGGTACAAGCACTATAGGCATTATAAGTTTTAACTCTAGTTTTTTGCCTTTTGTTTTCTCTAAGCAAATAAAAAGAATTTTTGAACTGTATCTTGAAAATTGTTTGGTGGCTAACAATGTATAGTTAATCAGATGGATAGAACATCTATACTTGGAGACACGATTGATTACATGAAGGAGCTTCTTGATAAGATTCATAAGCTGCGGGAAGAGGGAATGGATGAGAATACTAACCAGATCAACCTGAGGGGAAATTACTTGAAGGAGCTGAAGTCCAACGATATGCAAGTGAGGAACCCTCCAAAGGTATGGCTTTTAATTATTCCAATCCATAATCTTATCATATCTTAGCTGGGACAATTTAATTAAACTATAGTCAATACCTACTTCCTAAAGTAATCCATCAATTTGGCGACATTTTTCAGTTTGATGTAGAAAGGAGAAACCAAGACACACGGGTCGAGGTATGTTGTACAGCAAAGCCAGGACTACTTTTGTCAACACTCAGCACCCTGGATGCACTAGGCCTTGATATTCAGCAATGTGTTATCAGCTGTTTCAATGATTTTACATTCCAAGCTTCTTGTTATGAGGTAAACACTTGAAAATATTCGTTGATCACCGCTAATGAGTTGTAATTTTGATGTTCATGGAGTCCAATTAATGTTTCTTTTTCAATTTTCCATGGTTTTAGGTAGCCGAGCAACGGTCGCTTGTAAGTTCCGAGGATGTAAAACAAGCATTGTTCAGAAATGCAGGTTATGGAGGAAGATGCCTATAGACAATTTATGCATGGAAAAATAAAATTAGGAATTTTCGGGGAGATTATTATTGAACAAAGATGAGATGTGTCTGTTCTTCTTTTAGAATTCTTTTAATGATATAATAATAATATTTGTCCTTCTAAGGGAATTTTCATTCTATGAATCAGATTAATAATCAGATCTAGATCATGATTTATGTACTTATTGATATGAAAATTGATCTGGAGTCCAGATAGAAGTCTTCAATATACGTACATTTGTCATACATTCTTATTAATAGAAAAAAAATGCATGTACAAACTAAAAATATGCTGGTGAAGGAATGTGATTATGTTTTTTTAGGCAGAGATTGCGTGTAATGAAAAATGTGTTTAGAGTAGTAAGACAGCAACTATGAAAATTGACTAATAAAGATAACAAAAATCGAAGAAAAACCTTTGAAGCGTGTGGGCGCGCTTGCTTGCGCACGTGCATGTGCTTGCACGAGTCTGTATGCGCGCGTGTGTGTATATATATGCTGATGATGACCAATTGTTGGTCCGTGTGATGGGTACCTACCTATTTACGTGTGATAATCCACATATGAAATATAAACACTGGAACTTGCCAAAATTCCAAGTTGCCAGCAAGTGTTGTTTAAGGTATTTATCAATGTCTACAACAAAGATGAAAATTCTACTTAAAATTCTTGCTCTTGAATTTCTAAAACTAGTCCAAGACTGTCGCATTTATCGTTTTTTAAACAAAAATACAAAGGCTAAACCACATGCTGCAAAAGGATTAATAGGAAGCAAGCTTCAGTACCTTAAATTAACTTGTATTCATTTTACATGCAATCTCAAACTCACCTTAAACAGAAATCGAGAGAAACATTCAGACATATACACCGGAAGATTTTTAAAATGCAATTTAAGCAGAACAAAAATTTAACCAGAAAGTGCAACGGAAACTATATTATCAAGGACGAAAAAGGGGGAATAAAAAAAAAGTGATATTTGCAGCATTTGATTACCCAGGTAATCATAGACACTGACATTATTTTAATATGGTTGCAAGTTTGAGAAGGAATGAAAATGGATATTCAAACCACAAACAAATGTTTCAATTAGTCATTGTTTTGGTCAGACATGTTTGATGATGACAGCAAAATAATGCTGGTTCAAGCAACTCTCAGAACAGGCCATAAGTTTCCTGAAGATATGCATCAGAGGCTTCAAATCTGTAGGTGGAAACATTAGCTACAGTCTTTTTCCAGTGTCCACACTCAAATTGTCAACAAAATATAAGCAGGAATTGTGGAACTTTTATTTGCTATTTTGTAATACTTTTAATTGATAGTGACCTCTTGTACTTTAATAATAAATTCAAAAAGATCGTTCATGAACTTGGCACAAATATATCGTTAACAAGAATAGGAATACAGTGACAAGGATTAAAATACTAAAATAGTTATTCCTCTCAGCTTCGTTCTTTCTTTGTCATTACAGAACATCCTGGCCCACAACTCCTTCAAATCAATTGTATCTTTGATATTGGGATAAGCGCTTGATTTGACCAGAAGATGATTCCATTCAAACTTAGCAGGGATCGTGCATATGCCAATTCCAGAAAGATTATTGCCAACAAATTAACCTTCATATAATGAATAATTAAGTAATGCAAGAGAAAGGATGAACACCTCAATACTGAAATATCAGCAAACAAGAATTATCTGCATCACCATGAGCAGAACTCAAAATAGCATAGATATTGAGTTAGGTTTCTCTAGTGTAACATAGCCATAAAGGGATTACAAATTTATAATTAATGAAGAGAAAAGGATTTATTTAAGTGCATCTTCAGCTTCATCCTCACAGCTGAAAGTGCAATCATAATTTATTTCATCAATGTTGTCCATTATGTTGGAGTACAGAATTTCAAACTGAAGGGTAGCATCTTGTACATTGAAAACTAGAGCATCTTTTGTAGCTTTAACAGAATTTACTTGGAAACTGAAGGTCGTTTTTTCATCAGTTTCCCCCATAATGCTTGTAGCATCGCTTGACAGTACGACCTCTATACTGGTGTCCCAGCAACATAGCATTCATGCATAGTGTAACGCCTTGTTAAAAGTCTGTTTCAGAACTTCGGGACTCAGAAAGCTGCTCTGAATGAGCTATTTTATAGCAGTAAGGCGCTTTTTATTGGCTGAAGCTCTTTTTTCAAGTCATGCCTTTCTTGGTTGTGTCTCAGGGAGTCAAGTGCTGTACCCTCCTCGAAATTTTGAGATGATACATCCATAAATGGCTCCATAACCCTCAAGGGCCTCAACAAGTCATCTAGATAATCTTGCTCTGAAATTCATTTCTACTGTAAAAGATTGGAGACTGACGGGTAGCATCTTGTCCATGGAAATCTATAGCATCACATCCAATGTAGCTGTAACTGCATTTAATTGGTGAATGACTCTCATTTTCATCATTTTTCCCCTTAATGCTTGTCGGAATACTTAGCACAGCTGCCTCTGTCCTGGCATCCCAGCAACATAGTTTAAGGCCTTGTTTTCAATCTGTTTCAGAACAAGGGGACTTACATTGCAGTCTTTATTTTTTAAGCTTCATAAGCTCTTTGCAGTGAACTCATTTTCCTCAGCCCATCCTTGGACAATCCAATTCTTATGCTTACCAATCCCTATCTTTTCATGGATAGCCCTCTTCTTCCTTGTTGTTTCCACTTCCCTTACAGCACACCATTCATATTGAAAATTCTTGCGTGTCCTTTTAAGTATTCAGAACCGGCATTACCCTCTTTCTTCATCTGATAAGATGACTTTATGGAAACTCACTTTCGAAGCACTGATAGTCTTCCCAACCTGAACTAATTTTGGTTCATGTTAAGTACGAGAAAACCTTTCCTCAATGTTTAAACAAAAATTGTTTGGGCAAATCGATACACACTTTAGCCTTCCCTTGGAATTGCACCAAGAAACTTCCGAGGTTCAGAGTTTTGGGATAGTCGCTTTATCGGGTTCTAGCTGAGTGGAGTGACAATATCTCCAGGATACTGAGTAGTGGTGGCCGGTCGGTTTTGAATTTTATGGCTCTCGATTTTCTGTCGGCCATTTTCACGAATATATGTAACGCATCACAGGAAACCAAAGGAACAGAGATACGGAGGGAAAACTTGCATATTCAAACTCAAGAAATTATAAAAGGCCCAAACCTGGTATGAACTTTCTACGAGGTCGGCCCAGTTTTCCTAACTAAATTTTATTTATTCATGAGATAAAATTTAGTTTAAATTTTTAAATAAAATACAAAAGTTGTTAAACTAAACAAAAGAAAAATAATTTAATGCGTGTTTACATTTAAAAGAACAAATCCAAGCAGAGCAAATTCAAGACAATATCTTGTAAAATAATACAACTCTTACAATCTGTTCAACTATTCTCTCAATAAAGTCAGACGTGATCAAAAGTTGAAGAGCCCAATTTTGTGTTAGTTTCAGGCCTATAATCTCAAAATGGCCCAAATCAGCTGACTGCCAAAAATAAAGTCCCCCCATCCAATACAAACCTCCAATCAGGACCAAATTTCAAAATTATAATAAAAGTAACAGTCCCAGGTTCTGAATGAATCCATGAACTCCAGCAATCAAAAAGAAATATTGATAAAATTTATTTTAGATACTTATATGCTAAAGTAGTGTTCATGACTTAGACTCACTTCTTCTTCTTGGTGAATCTGAAAAAGTAATAAAAACTCCCCTTTTTGTAAACCGATACTAAATTAGTAGGGGTTTTGATTCGACAAAATCAAATGGAATCAAATCGAAAATTCAACATCGTGAAATAACATATTGATACTTAATTAATTAGTTGTTATTACATAACTTTGTTTTGGTATTTGATGTCGGTATTTATCTTTTTTAATAAAAAAAAGATACTTAAAAAATTAAATATTAAAATCATTATTATATCTTTTTATGTAGTATTTTTTATTGTTGTTAAGTAAAAAAAAGTAAAAGAAATAATAGATATAATATATATATATAATAATTAAGTTAGAAATATATAAGAAATAATAACTCGTCAGCACAGTTCGATAAACTAATATCAAAAAGCAAAACAGAATCGATACTGAATTTTCATAAAAATTAAAATTAAATAATAAATTGAATTTTTCGATTCGATTATGGTACATACCAATTTTTCGATTTCAGTTCGATTCCACCTAAAATGAATTAATTTTGTCAAAAAATAATATTCTAGAAGAAATAACAATAAAATGAGTCAGTAGTAGCAATAACAGTCAATCCATGGAAACGCACTAGCAAATGAACTGGAGAAATTAAAATGAGGGGCTCAACCAAGACTTTGCAATCAAAGGTTTCATTGTGGTATTTGATCAGCGATGCTGTTTCAATGTTTCTCCTTTCATTAGTTTTGGTTTTCAAGGACCAAGAAGAAGGTAAAAGTCATGGAGAAATTGGTTTGTGCTTTTATGTTTGGACCTTGAATTTTTACAATAAAAACACTAAAAACATGTTCCATCATTTTCAGATGAACTATAATATTATAAGTGTAGTTATGAAATGTATATTAATTACGAATTAAAATTTTAATATATATATATATCATTTATTTTCCATGATACTCAACTCATATTCAAAAAAATCTTCCAAATTCATAAATTTTAATCAACCTAACAACAATTTGTCCTAAAATCCATGTAAAATCTCACAACTTGAGTAGCTCCGAACATTGGCCACCAATTAAAATTAGTATATATTCTGGTTTAACAACCTTTTTAGTTAAAGCCAGCAGCCTTCATAATTATTAAGGAATCCCACTCATCCACTTGATGAATCCTTTAGCCCAAATAGACAGTGTCCTAATAAATTTGTGAATATAAACTCTCAAATCTGACCTAATCCAACTGTTGGTTTCTCCATCATTTAATTAGTACATGACACAACTAGGATCCCATAAATTTAATTAAATTATCTTCTTACTGATTCCCACATAAAAAAACAAGCCGAAATTCGGGAAGGTACCGTGTTGATTTTTCAATATAATATTCAACATCCTAACTGGGAAAAGAAAAAAAAAAGTTAAGTATCTGAAAAATGGAAGATATTTAAAACATTATCTTATTTTATTAATAAGCCCAAGGAAAATAGAAATATTCAATTATATGGTGTTAATAAAAAATTATTTCCACAAATCTTTTGGATAGAAAAAATTATTATAAGGTGTTTTTGGAATTTTCCACTAAATCTAAAAGCATGCAGGTGACAAAATGAGTTTCAATTTTGTAACCAATTGATTGTATAACAATAAAAAATAAATAAATAAGATAATAAGATCTAATTCAAGTAACAAAAGTTACTACGTATAGATTTTATATTATTAATATTTTATGTGTTTGAATCTTAAAAAAGTACAATAATAGAATAATATTTACTTTTTCGAATCAGATGGCAAGTGAAGCAACGACAAACAAGGAAAGAATAATACAAGAAAACAATTACTTTTATTTTAATGTTTGCTATGTGATATATATGTGTGTACAGTACACTTTCGACTGCGTACCTAACTTTGTTTCATAGATTTCCACTGAGTTGATGGAGTAACTATATTTTAGTATGTGATTGATCTCTATCCTCATTTGTTTTGAAGTTGCCCACTTTATCCAAACAAGGTCTTTTCTTTTGTGGGCAGAAACCTAATTTTTACTTAAATGGCATTCGCTACTTTTAGTTAAATGGTCATTCGGCAATGTCTGCTTCAGAAAAAAAAAAAAAAAGAAAAAGAAAAAATGATGTTGGGATTGGCCACAAATTGCTTTCTGATTGAGCAACTTGATTCTCCAACAAAACTTTCACCATTTTTCCAAAGTATTTTAATTTTTGGAAACAATCAATTACCAAAAAATTTCACCAAATTACATCAATGTACATACATTATACGGATTTACAAAGTTTGGATTTCATATAATGACTTGTACGGAAGTGTTATTACAAATAGAATGTAAACGAATCGAATCGAACATATTACTGATCAAGTTTGTTTGAATTTATTTTGATTGTTAATCGAATCGAGTTTAAATAAATTTTAATTGAATTGAATAATTGAATTCAAGTAATTTGATCTTTTCACATATATTTTATTATTTATTTTATTAATTGAGTTGAATTTTAAATTTTATCGAACAAAAAAAATATTTAAATTTAATTTGTTATGTTTAACAAATCAAATTCAAATAAACTCTTAACGAGACGTAGTTTGATTTATTTTTCACTTCTTATTACAAGTGCTATTAAAAAATTTAATTATAAAAATAACCAACATACTATTTTATATTTAAAGAGTTTTATAGATATGTGGATGCGCACACATACACACACATATACATACATATATGCATACATATTATTATCTTTAATATGATACGAGAAACTAGGAATGATGCTAATGAAGACTTCACATGGGATTTGGACACTAATCCTTGGCACCATAGCAGAGCCAGAACATAGATGGAATAAATCCAGAGTCTCATCATCATTCGTTGTTGATTAGATAAGGCCCTAATAACCCACTACAGGCTGTCCCCCAAGGTCCCATTCCCATGTGACTGTTTAATCCCGATGGGGCCCTGTTGAAGTTTTGTAAGAATATAGGGTTCCAATCTGAATTTTTGAATTTGGAGGGGCCTGCTTTGTCTGCTCATCATCCGTACGTTTGCACTTTAAAAAACCCACTGCTTTCCTTTTTCTAGTTTTCCCTTTTGCGCCATGTATATTTCTTTTTCTAGTCTAGAAATGGGAATTATGTGGAGTATATATACCTAAAAGAAAAACAGCTAGTCAGTATAATTTTTATCATTGCCATCAGGCTATATTATTCTATTTTATTTATATATATGAATGGATTTTAGATACACTTTGAAAAGAATTTTATGTATAACAATGTTAGATGTTGTTAACGATTAATTTATATGATTTTTCAGGATTTTATGAACATACAATCCAATTATGAAAAAAATATAATTAATTCTCTATTAAAGTCATGAATTCTTTGTAGAATAAATGGTGTAACCCTTTGAAAATGACTAATAAATAAAGTTTCACATGTCCATATATAATTAAAAAATATTTTATAATTTTAACATATAATTATAATATAAAATATGAGATAAAATAATAAATTAAAACAAAGAATCTCTCTCTTTTTTTCTCCAATAGCAAGCCATATTAATTCTTATACCTAAAATTCTAGCATAGATGTGCGTCTAATGTGTAAGATTCTTTACTTTACACATCACTATTACTTGGTTTACTTTCCCTCTCAAGAAATATGCTATCTTGGAGGTCGACTGGAGTCCTTCAATTGCCAAACTTGTTGAAGAGTCTTGTCAATCGAGCTATACTCGAAATATTAATAATTCTTCTACAACCCATGAGATTGAAAAATTCTTATGTATATCGATGTGAAAACAGTGGATTATAATATATTTATATAATAAAATTTATTACTTTAGCGTTTTTACACTCGATACATGTAAAAAAAAAATTATAGAGAGTTGATCGAACTTGTAATTTTGCAGCATTTATAATTTTGATGAACGAATAAAGAGATCAAAAATTCAACTACGGTCCAATAGGTGTATCAAGAATATTTTCAATCCAACATCAAATCCTACACTAAAATATCAAATTTAGTGTAATTTCACATTTAATCGAACACAAAATATTACACTAAATTTTGTGTAATGAATAGTATTGTACTAAATTTGGTGTAACAGTATTAATTTACACCAAATTTAGTGTAATTTATATATTTTTAATTTACCCCCAAAATTATTTTACTCTCAATTTTAATTCCATTTGTATCATCTATTATATATTTAAATTAATTTATAATTTAATTTAATTTATTCAATTTTAGTTTTCTTATTATTTTATAATAATATTTGTAGTGATTAATTGTCACAATTAACAAGTAATTAATATTTGCAATAAATTATAATAATTAACAATAATAAATAAATAAATATATTAAAATAACATTAATTGCATAAAATTCAAAAATAAAATACAACATAAATATTAAAAATTAAAATTTAAAAAATAAAATACTATATAAAGATATTCGATATAAATAAATCAAGAATAAAGATGCTCACTTTGCATTTCAAATGCCTTATTTGATCATTTGTATGATAAATATACGAGAATTAAATAACCAAAAGATATTAATTTTTATATTTATTTTGTGAAAGTTTTTTTGTTCTACATAATGTGCAATATAGTATTTTTTTTATTGTGATATTAATTATAATATTTATCTTTGTAATATAATCAATAAACGTAATATTAATTAAATGTAATTTTTTTATTTAGTAGAATTAGTTGTAATAAAATATAAATAATTAAATAATTTTATAAAAAAATAAATAAGTGACAATTGATAAATAAAAAAATAAAAATAAAATATTTATTTAATATAAAATTTGATGTTAAAAAAAATAAATTAAATTATATTAAAATATCAAATTTATTATAAAATATTCGTCAAATTTAATGCAATGGTCGTACATGTAAAAAAAAAAAACTAAAGCCTGGAAATGATTACGGAAGCAGTACAAATAAAGTGTACTGGGGAATCAGTGCAACAAAAGCACTGAAAAATAAAAATGTACAGTGAAATTAGGTCAGGGGAACAAAGTGGAGAAGAAAGTCTTTCATGGATCATTATTTTCTAGTGCCATTTTTTCATGATAAGATGTTGACTCATGATTTTATATATATAGTTTAATTAATCCATGCCTAAAGAAAAAAAGACCATATGAATAATTCTTTGTAATGATTATGGTCTCCATCTCTTGTTAAATCTTTCTATTACTTCACAAAATAACATTTTATTTTTTAAAATATTTTTTTGTTTCTCAAAAGCATATTTTAACATTATTCATCCTCCATAAGTATTTTTTTAGAGTAAAATTATAAAAATATTTTAAATTTTTACTTTTTCTAACTCTCGTTTAAATTAGATACGACTGCAAAGTGGCTTAACTGAAACTATTGGAATATTTTTTTCGTTGAGCGAATAATAATTTAAAATTAGTTCCGTCTGTAAAATAGTAGATAAATTACGTGTGATCGCCAATAAAATATCAACACAACAAACAGTACTTTTAATGTTTGTTCCACCAAATCCTATGCAAATTATGGAATCTTTCACCACTAACTGTAACATGAGCAACTTTATTCGAAAGTTTCAATTCATGATAAAATATGTATCTAATGTCGTGTGCTATCTCACAACCACTCCATGCGTAAGAATTATCATCTTGTCTTCTTCATTGTTATTTCTGCCCTAGTTCCAAGTGGATGTGAAAATGGTGACACTATGCATAAAATCACAGTGGATGTGGGAAGAATTAAAATTATTATTTTATTCTTAGAAAAATGTTAAAATATTTAAATTATCTTAAGCTCCGTATTTTTTTAATCAGAGCCCGACTTAAAATTGACCCAAAAAGACTCATCCGTTAATGCACTGAAATGATGGACGTGAGAGTTCATGAGATTAGGACCTCAATTATTATAAATACTTCAATACTTAGTTGTCATAAGATAATTTTTATATATTTACTCATTAGTTCTTTATGGCCTTTCGACATGAACTAAATTAAGCATTAGAAAGTTATAAATAGGATTTGTCAAAAGATAATTTTTACATATTCACTCACTAGTTCTTTACGCTCTCTTCACATGAACTAAATTAAGCATTAGAAGGTTATGAATAGGATTACTCCAATAAACATAACGTCTGTACTATTTAACTCAAATATTTTAAATTAAAAATTATTTTGATTGAAGATCATAAACAACGCTCTAATAAATCTAATATATGTCTTAATGCTACATTACTCTCGAACTCAAATATCTTAAACTAAAGATTATTTTGACTGAATTAAGATATTTCGATTTGTTCCAAATCAACCTTAGTATATATATGATCAGTTTTGATTTCTCACTTTTGATTGGATGATGATAACTTAAAAAAAGAATTGAAAACCAAAATTTGTGCTCTCTAAAACTATGGAACAAAAAGAGAAAATGGAAAGAAACAGTACAAGGGGAAAGTAGAGATTTGAACTCCACTTCATTCTTGCACTTGCCTTCACATCATTGTTCAAGAGTACATTTTAGTTCTGCGAATGGATGAACAGCTGGTTTGTCAGTTTCCATTGATTTTGAGTGCCATAAAAATCAACAGCCTTTTCACACACTGCTTTTCCAGTTTTTGAAAATTTTACCAATTTAAGACGATGAGAATTTTTGAACAAACCCGATTCATATAATATATTGAATTAAAAAATCACTGGTAAAAAATATCATCTTTAACAATTTGATGATTAATAATAAATTGAGTTTAGTGCACTTAATTTATTGTAACATGATTCGAGAATATTAAATGAACTAATTAACGATCATCTAACGAAATTTAGAGTGGTGCATGCACGTAATATTATTTGATTGAAGGTGTAAAATACTCATAATTATAGATATTGTAAAATTTTACACTAAATTTAATTTAGAAAAATTTAAATTAATCATATGTCAATATATATTTATTATATAATTTTTTTTTAAAATAATAATCAAACACAAAATAAGTATAATTGTACTTATCAAGTAAGTTATTGAAGTCGATAAAAAATAGAGCATGTTAGATTTTTTCCACCATAGATTTAAAACATTATAGTCAATAAATTAAGTTAAATTTATATATTTTGGATCTACGGTTGGCGTTGCGTGTAATTTTTGTTGTTGGGAACCTTTTTCTTTTTAACAAATCTAGATGATGGCAACCACTTATGAAATATCGCAATTCTTACATGCTTTAATTAGCAACAGAAAAAGATGCATTTGCCGCAGAAATCAAAAGATTAGATCCAAAAACGTACGAGGGAGTAAAGAATATCTTTTTGCAGCAGGCTGGAGGCTGACAGAGCCCAGGTACCTAAAATAGAAATTCCAACATCACCCACGAAGTTTTTCTTCCTTATCGTTATGGCTGTTTGTGCTGATTGTACCTTTTTCTTTTTCTTTTTCTTTTTATCCCACGATTAAATCTGATAAAATATCATAGCAAAAGGTAAAATGTATCAAAAATTAATCAAGGTTCATTTTTACGGCAATTTTAAAACAATATTTATTTTAGCAAATTCGCATTTCTTTAGCATGAAACTTGGGACATTAAATCATGAACTAATAGTTGAGTGAAAATTAGAAATTAGCATTTCATTGGGTTAATATTATGTCCCTGACGCTAACACATGCAAATATAAATTTTTGGAAGTCGTAAGCTTGAATATTAGACACTGCGATTTTAAGTAAAGCAGTTATTTTAACTGTAACGAACGTAAGTTATCACTTGTTTGTCATGATTTTCAGATAACAATAAAAAGGTCTAAATCAATCGTATATTTCTAAGTTTTCAAGATTTGGTAATAAGATGGAATTTTTGATTGAAGTCTAAAAATTTTATATACATGGAATGGCTTGAATTTGATCATGTCTATAGTGTGGACCAACTGCTTTAACACAAAGGCACCGCAATCCGCGGCGGCTTCGGCGGCGGTTTCTGCACCTGCACAACGATTTTCCCCTGTCGCTGCGGTTCACATGGACACGGCAACGCTATGAACTTGGGAACATTATCCCCTGGCATTATGACGGGCAAGCTCTGATTTTCTTGCTGCTTCAAATCCTAAAAATTAATACAATACATAAGTTTTGCTTGATTACTAGAAATTAAAATCAAGAAAAACAGATTTCATAACAAAACCAGTTGTGGGTACAATAGAAAATGAGTATTCTGGAGGAAGTAAATACCATGTGGGTGGCTTTAGGCTTGGAGGGGCCAAGATCACCGTCGGCCTCGAGATCGGTAGCGTCGAGGGACAGAGAGCGGCGGAGCTTGTCCCAGTGGTAGCAGCAGGAGAATATCCCGCTGAGACTGAAGATAACCACCAAGAGAAGCGCTGTGCCCAGGGGAAAGCCCAGCGAAGGCCGAGACCCTGCGCCGTGGGAAACAGGCGCACCACCATGATATGGACCTTCCATCAATTAATTTTCTTGTACCACTTATATCACTTGATCTTCCCACTGATCCCCACATCCGGGGGTGCAAAAAATTGTACTCTTAGGACGAAAAAAAAAATAAAATATATATATATGTATATATGAAAGAAGTTATGGACAGTGAAGCTGGTTAGATGGACTAGGAGAACAGGCTTGGTTGTAGTAGTGTAATGAAATTGTGGGATGGTTTAAGCGTGGAGGAGAAGGGGAATACTGGTGGGAATTTATAAAAAAAAATTGCGTGGGTGGGGGCTGGGGGCTGGGGGGGTGTACGTGTTAAGGTACATTTGGTGTCCGGGCCATGGTACGGAAAGAAGAGGGTGTACCCCATTCTGCTTTGGTGCTGTTGAGCATCATTTTTCTTCTGTTTTGTATTATTTTATGTTTCGGCTTTCTTTTTGTGATGGCCCCATTTAGTGTACTCTTGGTGGGAATGAAAGCGCCGTTTGATTTGCTTGGAATTAGTGCAGAAAAAAGTTGAGAGATTTCTTGGTCGAATGTGAAAGCAGATGCGAAAATTTGGAAAGGAAAGGGAAACATGCCGCTCATTAGCTGTTGTTGCTTGCCCTGCCCGTATTTGCGTCCCCATCAATCCTATTTGGATTGAAGGAACTTTGCGGTTTTCTGGTGCTATCTTTTTTTTTTTATGTGTAACCAGATAATAATGGATTATTTTCCAAAAAATTAAAGGCGTGTGCTTATCAAATTAGTGATTAGTGAATGTGGAAAAAACATGATTATGGTGTGATCGAACATTAATGTTTATTTTACTTAATCAAGAATTTGTCTCCAAATTAAAGCAAATACTAATCTAAGGATTAGAGATTGAGAGTCGAAGAAACAACATGTGGTAATTTTTCTCATACAATTAGCTTATCCCAAAAAAGTGATTGCCATTCGTCAGATCAGACTTTCCATGTAGAACTGTTTTATTTTCTTGTAACATAAAATAATTCCTTAATGAATGTGAATGAATTTAATGACAAGAGAAGAGATGGCATAGATCCATATTCTTGTTATGACCCTTCAAGTACCTAAAGGACAAAGCCGATATATGTGTAGGGGGAGAATGAACAGTGGCCATCAAGAAGCACAGCTTTAATTACTTCACTATTCATTTCTTGCTAATTTATGAACGGAAATATTAATAAAAAAAGTTTCTAAAAAATTTGGATTTGATTCATCATATTTAAAATGTGTTAAAATATAATGTAACCCTTTCTAAAACTTGTTCAGCAGTAATCTCAAATATGTGTTGTTTTCTCATTTCAATTTGTGATTTTGTAATCATATGATATAATTTCATCTTGGAAGATATAAATTTTCTATTGTAAATTTTATTACATTGCATCAATTATCACCAATTTTGAATGTACTTACGAAGAAAATTTTATACCATGAAATAAAAAATCTTATCCAGTTTTTACTTATAAGGTTTTTATTGGGCTTGTTAGCTTCTGACTAACAGAATCAGACAACCCTTTCAGTTCATTTCAAGTAACAGAGATCGAAGAGAATTTTGCAATGATTTGCCTTCTCAATCAAATTCAAAAAGTAAACAAATAGTGAAATACTGTTTCTTTCTTTTCTTTTTTTATTTAATTAGTTTTTGGGGCGTGTGGGGCGGATTCAGTAGTGACATGTACAGTTTCATATTGGAAATTTTGTTGCAAGGAATACTTTACAACTTTGAAACGTCTCCAAAAAGTGCCTTCGGCTATTATAAGGTTTTCCACGTTGGTCCATGGGCTTGCGATTTTAAAGGACAAAAAAGATTTAGCAATTTTCTTTTTAGTGATATCTCTGACGTAAGCCAAAACAAATTGATAACTTCAGTTATATGATCTATTCCACTTCCTGCATTGCAATTTGCACTGCGTTAGCTGGTGAACTGGTCCACCACCACCCACCCCATATACGCCTTTCCTCTCCCAGAACTTACCAAGCTTTTCTTTTTTGTGTCACTATTCAGCCGTAAACGCAGCACATTCATATCCTTAATTGCTTCGCGAGTGACACTTAAAATTCTTCATTTTTTTATTATTTTAATTTCACGGAATTTCAAATTTCAATTAGTACTTTGTTTAGTGTGGTGGTCAAAAAGTCTATTTATTTTCTTAATTACCAAATTTATTAGTACACATTTGAAGGATGGTGGCTACGATCCCAATCATTACGAAATAGAAATTTCTCAAGAATGGTATGTTGATATGGTGCTTGCTTAGGTACTTTTGCTTATATCACTTCATTTGTGTTGTTCTTCAATAGCGCACCACTGCACCTACTCTTCCTTCTTTTTTTCCTTTTCTTGGGGGGTGGGGTGGGGTGGGGGGTTTGTAATTGCAGCTACTCTTTTTCATTTTAAGTAAAGTTTTATCCTCTCATTGTCTTTAGAAAAATTGTGCTAATTTTGGACCATTTTTTACTGGAGGAATCCATCCTTTAGTTTTTCAGTTAGTGCACCAAACAAGAGCCAAATGGATAAAACTCTGACAAGTAAAAATCATACAAGTATTTGGAACTTAGTGTGATTTGAGACAAATCTGCTCAAGTTGCTTTCAGTATCCTTATCTGCTCCAAAATTAAATAGTTGGGCCCTTTTCCTACTAACCAAAAGTTACCGAAAAAATTTCATGCCCAAGTGGCTTTCAATTATACTGTCGCAAATCAAAAGCCTACACGGCATCGAATAGTAAAGAAATTGCCCGTTCTACTAGCGAGTGGGTAATAATGCTAACAATAATGGACCTTAAGCTACAGGGTTAATTGCTAACACCAATTTGATCCCATATCTTTCCTTTCAAATGAGTGACGAATTTGTGGTGATAATATAATTTTATGTGATCATGTTCTTATAAAATTGATTTTTTTTTTTTTTTAACTTATACTCATGACGTCTTGCGTCATGATGATACAATATAATCTCGCTCTGTTGGGCAACAAGTTTATGGGATTGTTAGCTTTAATTGGAGATTAATGTTATAGGATCTTGCAATTTACAAAATTGTCAATTCGTATTCAGCTATAATAAATAATATAAGATTGTGATGGTCATGAATCCAAAACAAACTTAATAGGTAAAGTTTAAATGGTTAACGTAAATTATGGATTAAAGTCTCTTCAAGGTCTAGTAGACTAACTCAAAAAAGGATAACAAAAAAATGAGATATAATACTTTGATTAAATCGGTAGAAATCACAAATCCAACCCCACAGATTCATTAAATCCAAATGGTATATGCATTATATTACACAAAATTACAATATCCGATCTATTGGGTATAAATATCCCAACGCTATTTAATAGAAAAGTATTATTTTTATCTCAAACTATAAAGTGACTTGAGCGTCGGGAGGGGTATCCTCGGGACCCTCCAAGCGAACTCCGGGGACTATTAGTCACTTTCGGACAAAAAAAAAAATTGCTAGTTGATACCTATGAATCATTCGACGAGGTTCAAGGTATGATCACTTTACATTGATCACATCATATTGTCTTCAACATCTTCGACTATATCCAAGAATTTTTGATAGCCAAATAAGAAATTCAAACTAAATTTTCCGTTGGATGTTAATGAAAGTAAAGATTATGTATCTTCCATGACATATAGTGATATAGTGGTATAATCATACGTCAAGGATAGAATGATCATTTAATATAAAAACGGAGGTAACCTAAATAAACTTTAATGACTGACTTGAGATTTAAGGTCATTCGCTGGGCTCCAACCTTACATCGTGTCCATGCTTTCATGATTTCAAGTCTTTCAGAATCCTTTAGTGGTTAATCAGTCCTAATACTCGTTCATACCCTAGTCTGGAACTCCAGCATCGTTATCTAGATTAGCACTTGGGTTCAAGTCCAAATTTTGTTCCTTATCGAATGATTTTCAAATTCGAATCATGACTAATTTGGGTAAATTCTAGTTGTCCCAGTGAACTTGACTGCTATCACGAGGAATTGCAAGTCTTTTTCAAGCCAATTTGGCTTCATTCTTCCACTTAACTTACCAAGAATACTGACAAGATTTTGTAGGCTGGAAAAATTCAAGATGCTGCTTCCTACCTCTCTCAAGTGGTTGCCAAAAATGAGAACATATCTACAATTTTGCATTGGACTAATATTCTTTGAAATTCATTTTCTCCAATTTTTTAGGATGAGGAGGAGAATCAGTCTACAATTTCTTTTTCATTTCAAATAAAATATAAAATAAAAAGGAAATATTGTGAATTAAAATTATTAAAAAAAACCTAAAATATGAATATAGTTTATAATGTGGTATCATTTTTTTTTCCGAACTCCTTCCTAATAGGAAGTAATCTGTTACGTGAACCTTTATCATAAAATATCGTGAGGGGTGTTGGGAGTTGACTCAACGAATATCCTACTACACTCAATTTAGAACCAAAATAAATAGAATAAGCCAGTAAGTAGAAAACACTTAGTGTATAATTATTCGCATACTTTTTAATGATAAAAATTAAAAGTATTTGTAGTGCCCTTAGCTTTTATGGGTTTATTCGGGATATAGTCTACCTTTGTAGTGTTGATTTGTGAATTCCAAAATTTAGGTTATTGGGTCTTCAATTAAATTTTATTCAATATCCAAGTTGGGCCTTTTAGATTTGGCCCATTGAACTTTCATTGATCATGGGACATCAATTTGGCAAAGCCCCAAGTTAGGGATGGTTCTTTGGTAGCATCTAGTGGTTGGTGGTCCAGTCCATTAGTCATCAAAGGTGATTATTGAAGGAACTGGACCGACGTTGTAATTTTATTTTTTTTCCTGCTTAAGCTTGATTCAATTCTGTACATTCCTCTAATAAAACTGATTTGTGATTGATTTTATTTATTGGAAATACAGTAAATGAAATAGGTGTGTTGATACCTTCTATAAAATTACAATTATCAAGCAACTTATCCCTCATTCCCTTGCCCTACCCGAAATTTTATAGAGCTGACAGATTATTTTTTGTTCTGTATTTGGGCTTCACTACCACTAAGGAAATAGATAGATGATAGTAATAGTAGTAATAATGTTTAAAAAATAGAGATGCAAACGAGTCGAGTTGCACGGCTAAAATTCTAAAAATTGATTTCATGTTTAATCATCAAATAAACTTAAAAAAGAGTCCAATCTAGAATAAAGTTCTTATGCCACTACTCAACCCACGTATCAATCCCTATCCTACAATTTAATTCTATTTTGTGTCGAATTGCTGCAATGGGCTGAGGATTACTTACTAATGTATATATTAGTAGTACAAGTCCTGAAGCCCAAAGGCCAAGGCCCCTATCAGTGGGCCTCAGCTAATGGGCTTCCCTAAAATAACGTGGATTTTTTTCTCTGCAATAATGCTTATACGACGGCGTAATGCAGGGATCCGAAGGCAATGTAATTATGTTCAGGAAAGCATAAGTAAAAATTAAAATTAAATAAAAGTACTGTTGTAAGTTGTAATTATACCATTGTGTATAATGTAAGTTGAATTTAATAATTATGTGTTATGCCTGAAGTAAAGAATACCAATATTATGATCACAGTTGATCAACAATTATAGATGGCTGAAATGAAATGATCAATTTGTGAAGAATTGAAGATGGAAAATGAGACATGATTACGTCTTTTTTTATACAAAAATGGGTTTTCCCCCCATTAATTGAAAAATTATGAAGATGGTGAAATTGAACATTTGTCCTACTAAAAAAAAAAACATTTCTTTCTTTTTCTAACAAAGAAAAAAAAAAAAAAAAAACTAACGAAATATAATAGTGTCCAAAGTGAGATGTAGTAGTGTCATTTTATCGCCGCTCGTTGAGAAATATAATTCATTTTTTCTTTTAGATTAAATTGCTAGAATATTGTTTCTTCTCTTATGCAGTCATAAGAGAGGAAAGTCAAACCTCTTGCCCAAATATAAGAACAAAACTTTGTTTTCGCTCTTTTAATTTGTAAATAAATCAAATTTATTAAGCTAAAACAGACTAAAATTTGTTCAAACTTTAAACAACGTCCACATAAGTACAATATATTGAAATTTTTGTTTCTTCTAAAATAGTTTCCCACATAAAACAAAGCTTGGGGTTTCTTTTTTTCTTTTTCTTTGTTGTTTGCTTTTTTTTCATTTTGACCTAAAAAGGTGGAATAAGAATAATGGCAACACGAAAATGGTATATTCCACTTTACAGGTTTTTTTTTTAGCAAAAAGATAGGGGAATGGAGATACTAGATAAAGTAGCAAACCCCAGCTGAACATGATTATGAGATTGTTTGATTAAGCTTATAAATTTTGTTATAATATTTTATAAATAATTAAGAGCTTATAATATGTACTAAAATATTTGGTGAGATTGAAAAATAAACAAATCAGCTACCAAAATATAAATATTAGAAACTTATTGGAGAATTCATAATTTTTTTTTTTAATTTTAGTAAATTTATTTAGTTTTGATCATATTAATTTTAAAATTATTATTATCAATATTTATATTTCTTGTGATCTTATTTTATCAAAATACTCCATAATTTAAATTTCAAATAATATTTAATATTTTAAAATTTCAATAATTTAAAAAATAATAATTATAATCAAATTCTTTAAGTAAATTTAGCCCAACACCTTTTAAACTCTTGAAAACTTTACCCTATCACCTTATCAAACAAAAAATTCATCCTCAATAAAGTGTTTATTTAATTTTTCACCAATACCATTGACCCTGAACTAGTATATATCCAATTGTAATTCGTGACTTCGTTTCGTTCCCATATTTGAGTGTCAGAGAATCCATAGCTATTTAAGCCTGGCAACAGTAGGATAACGTGTCAGCCTATTATTGGCTGGGCAGAGGGACAATGGAAACTGTGCAAGTCTCGAGAACCTTATTGGCCAAATTCATTGGCTCATTTCTGACCATGGTTAGTTAATTAATCTCAACCATGGTTTTACTTCTCAAGGTCACCGGCAAAAGCGGAGGTCCACCGGCATTGGGTCCCTTTGTCGTGGCACAGCCCCGCATAATCTATGGGCCTGTACCTATCAATCCCACTAATTTAATTCTCATTCAACTTTTAATCATTTCCTTTCCTATGTCACTTTCCCATCCATTTTTTTTTTTCTTAATAAAAAATTCTAAAATTTGTAAATACAAAATTGAGTTAAAATTGAATTATTAGAAAAAGACCTCCTACTATGCTATATAGTAATACACAATAATTAGTAGGCATATACTCTAATTAATAATATTATCATGTATGGAGTATTTCTTTTCCATGATAAGTATTTTGATTTGTATAAGATAATCATTCAGCTAATAGTAATATGTCCTACATAATAAACCTTACTTGGAATGTTTATTGTTCATTGAAATGATCTAAATCCTATCATCCTCTACTTAGGGATTGCACGCTCCAAGTTCATTTTATATGTGATGGATTAAAAGAAGAAGCTTTATTTTATTGTGCTAAAAAATAATAAATTATGAAATTCTTTACTTTTTATTATCATTTAAAAAATAATAATTATGTTATAGCTTACAGATGAAAGAATTTTGCTTGCGTCTTTCTCTTAACCTATTTTCATCCTTTCTCTTACTTTCCTATCTTCTATTTTCCAAGTTGAGTTAAAATCATTTCACATGTGATATTATTAAAAGCAACAAGGTAGATACTTTTTTCAGTGAGATGATCAAATACATTAATATTAAGAATAAAATTAATTATCGATCAATAAATTATAAAATAAGTTATAAATATCAACCGGGCAACAAGGTAGGTATATATATTTTTTTAGTAAAGAGATCAAATACAATATTATAGCATACGTAAATCAAGAACAAATTATCAATTATCAATTAATATTTTATAAAATAATTATTAAAACTATTGACACAAATATATATCTTCATTCCACGATTTCATATTCTATTATATATATTTTTGGTATCAAGCATATATTTTCCAAAAGCTTTGAATATTCACTACATATACATATATTTATAAGTATAAGATTTCCATTTATTATTGTTTTTTTTCTTTTCACGACAACATAAAACTCAGAACTATAATATATATGAGTAATACTTTTTATAAAGTAAAATCATTTTCTGGAAGTGCATTTATTAGAAAATGGGACAATTAATGTAGGCCATAATAAGCATCCCAAGAGCAAAGCCAGTTAGGTTGTGCCGGTGCGATGAATCCATCGAGGCCTACTTTTGCGACCAATCTATGTAACTAACTAATTGTTTCCTTGACTGTACACTTCTGCACATAAGGAATTGTTTTCAAAGTGATTGTTCCATATCAAACTCTGATCGTAGGGTCCTACTAGCAGCACAGTGATTATTTCATAGTCAAATTAAACCGCAGGTTCCCATCAGGATTCGAACCCCACCCTATCGTTGAAAGTGAGAAACATATTGATTGATCCATCAAGTAAGTTGTGCCTGGAGAGACAATTTCAAACATTTGTTACTCTTTGAAAGAGCGAAAACTACTGAAAATTTATGCTAATTAACTTGCTTACGGACATGCACCAGCTACAGCTATTTTATTTATAGCACCATTCATACTGTATTTTTTATTTATGCACCAGCTACAGATATTTTATTTATAGCACCATTCATGCTGTATTTTTTATTTATGCACCAGCTATAGCTATTTTATTTATAGCACCATTCATACTGTATTTTTTATTTTTTATTTTTTGGCTCGAATTTTATTTTTTAATTTATTTTTAAAAATGAGCCAAGTGTAATTATACAATCAAGAATTTGTCTTGTTTATATATATAATCAAAGGTCTGAGAATCGGAAAGATTACAAATGCCCACTTGCTTGACTTATATTTATCAATGTATTTGGGAGTCGATCGAGCCGGTTTGTGTGACTGATTCAATCTTGAATCAGTGGTCAATCCAGTTTGATTGTTTTTAAAAAAAATATTTGTGGTTCAATCAAAACAAGTTAAATTAGATTTTTTAATTTATTTTATTTTGTATTTTTCATTAATTATTTTTTTAGTAAACTTAAAACCTTAAATTTATTATTTTGTTATATGCATGTGATTATTTAAAATTTGAATTTTATTATATATTTTTTAGTTAGTGATTTATTTTTTATATTTGAAATGTATTACATAACTATTAATTTATTATACTATCATTTTACATAATATAATAAAAAATATAATTATTTTTTATTAGATCGATTGAACTGGTCATATCGATTGAATTGATCTGCTCAAAATTTGACAACACTGATATTTATATCTAATTTTGAGACTAAGCATATTTTTATTGACTTTAGTTTCATTACTATTACAACACCCCATTTGCTTGACTTAAAATATCGATATGTAAAATTATTTTGAGACGAATGGAACGCATTAGTCTACAATATTCTATCATAAAAAGACTTACATTCACTCTAATTAAATTGTGAAATTCTTTATAGAAATTATGAAAAGTAGCAAGAGGATAAAACTAGAGTTCATTTTTTTTCTTGAATAAGTATAAAACTAGCGTTGATGCATCAGACTTAACAAGGAAATCCAATCAAATGGAATTTTAATTTAATCATTTTATGTTATGGAGTATACAGAGGATTGATGGTTGACTTAAAAAGGGAAGAATTGAGGAATGGGCTCAGAGAAATGCAAATGTTGGGGATGATAGAGTTGAATAAAGAGCAAGCGTGCAAAGGTAAGTGGCAACTAATGATTCTTGTGCCACCAACCATATACATTTTTTTAACCCTTAATTATTTTTTTAACTAATAAATTAGCTGAAATTTGGGGGAAATAAAAAATAAGAAAAAGAGGAGAGAAGCTTAGAGTCAATTTGGTTTCATTTTCAAAATCCAATCTTTATGTTTCCTGCATTTTCAGAATTGGAAATATTTTTTCTTATTTAAAAATAAAACTATATTTGAATTAGTTATATTGACTTAAAAATGAAAATATACTTATTTTATGGTATTTTTTAATGAAAAGATGTAAAATTTAATAGATGTTTGGTTGGTCTGTTTTCATTTTTAATTTTGACAAAAAAATTGAAGAATAAAAATAAGTAAAAAAAATAATTTTTGAAATTTTAAATAGTAAACATTGAGAAGATAGTGTTTGGAAATAAAATAAATGCTTTGTTTGGTTTTATTTCCCAAATTATATATTTTTTAAACAAAAACGAGTTTGCTATTTGTATTTTTTGAAAATCATATTTTACGTTCTTAAAAAATATCAATTATTCATTATAATATTTAAATAATCATATACTATATTATACTTTCACTGATTACAACAAAACGACATTGATAAAATATTAATAATTGAAAACATCTCTCATTAATTGTAATAAATAGTATTGATAAGATATTTAAATTAAAAATATTTTCTAAAATACATCATATATTTTTTTCTAATAAAATATTTAATTATATTTTAATTCTCAACATATTATCTAATTTTATTATTAAATTACATTCTTTCAAAATATTTTTTTCAAAAAAAAAAAGAAAAGAAATATCACCAAACAAGCTTTTAATGATGGGAAAGGGCCAAAAAAAAGAAAAAGAAAAACGTTAATTAGGAGAGAGAAAGAGAGGTTATATATAATATGTGTGTCATGTGTGGGGGTGGGTCACCACCGACAAATCAAGTTCAATTGCCGCTTTCTTGTCCCCCCAAAAACAATCACTATTTTCCCACCCCCTGTTTTCCTCTGTCCCCTCCTTTCCCTTCCTAATCCTACTCTCCTAATAAATACCCTTTGCGTGACACGCACCCCACTCCCCCCACCCTTACTATTTATTTACTTCCCCTTTTTGCCCTTCACCTTTTACTATTTCCTTCTCTCTTTTGCCCAAATCTTTACACTAATGCATGTGGATTCAATTTTAAGAAAATACTTTCTAAAAAATATTTTGAAATAATTATCTAAAAAAATTAATAAAATAAAAAAATATTTTAATTTTAATTATGATGTTTGATCAATTAAATTAACAAATCGATACAACATTTTATTTCCTTAAGAAAAAAAACATATAATTTACTTATTTTCAAATGCTCAATACAACAAGAATAAATAGTCATCTAATTATTTTTAATATGTTTTATATGTCCCACGTTAAACATTAATGATATGAAATAACATTTCATCCCTTGTAAGAAAATGCCGGACCGACAAACAAAGCTTATCATGGAGTTGGTGTGCAGGATTGTGTGAGGATGAACGCCACTCCATGTGAGCAGCAACCACATGGGGACGGAATCTAGGGTATTTTCGTCAATTTGCGTGTAGCTAAGCATGGATTGTAGTAGTTGACAGGCCTTTGGTCCAAAAACTTAAACCTTATTCATTTCTTTTGCGGCAATTACTGTCAAATTTAGTAATCTAATTCTGACTGTCGTTATGCGTGACCCGTTCAATGCCCCTGAAATTACCATAATGCCCCTTCTCATCTTACAAACATATTTGGGCGGTAAATTGTTCAAAAAATGCTCTACTTGATGATTTATTATTGAACTTTAATACTAAAATTAGGGATTTGATTTATTATTGAACTTTTAATACTAAAATTAGAACTGTGATGAAATGTATTGAAGTTCTTGTCACAAACTAAAATTAGGGATGTGACTGGAAATGTATTGAAATACTTATCACAATTTAAAATTAGAGGTGTGACGGAAATATAAAAATTATCTAATGATACATAATATCACTCATACTATAAATACACACAACATCAAAAGTTAGCAAATACCTCAATACTATTGAATGCAAAACTAAAGTTTGAATTTTTTTTTTTATTTTAGATGTGGATTTTTATCACATAATCATGACAATTTACATATTTTTCAAATCTATGAATGCAATTTCTATACACTGTAAAATTTGATTCTCTTACAATCCTAACAAAACATGTGGAATAACATATAAAAAAGTGTCTATTTGAACTTTCATGTTTCGAACGAATACTGAATAATAATATAAATATAGGTTACAACTAAAATTCTCTATAAACTACAAAATTGGAGTCTCACAATATTTATCAATAATGAAAAAATATTTTTGACGTGTGAATATTTTTTGTTATTGAATTGAATATTAATGTAAGGATAAATGGATACATATTTTTATTAAATGAGCTTAATTTCTAAAATTCACGGAATTTGGAATCTCTCACAATGCAAACAAAAATAAAGAAAATATTTCCACACGTGGATCACTTTCGCAATGTAAATTGGACAATAGCATAAATATAATGAGTAGAGAACGTTAGGGGTAGTTTTCAAAAGGAGATCCCTGGGAATCTTACCGAAGGCACAACTGGCTTGTTTTTTACCAAAATATCCAAAAAGGAAAAATCTGCCCTTTTTTATTTTTATTTTTTACTGAGCTTTCATTCCATCAGGTAAAATGCCTTTTTCGCTTCAAACATAAAGTACTCGAAGACTCTTTCTTCACCCAAGTCAAAAGGCCAACAGAAGGGGCACATTTGTCATTATATACTTACACAAGGGTACATTCGTCATTTCAGGCACTGCCAGGAATTCATAAGCAAGAACCAGAACACTGTCCTCAAGAAACTGTAAAAAGGCATAATTGGCTGTCACCATTTACCCAACCTGCAAGAACGACAGGTAATTATTTTTCTCTGCTCGACTTCAACGGCCGTGATTAGATTTCAGAAATCAATCGCAGCCGTAGATGAAATCCTCGGAAAAACTAAAGTTTTGTCAACTTAATTCCCCTTTTGCCCCTGTTTGGCATTTTTATTTTTCACTCGTGCTGAGCTTCGAGTTTCTCGGACAAAGATAAAAAAAGAAGCTCGCTCTCTCTCTCTCTTGCTTTTGTTTTTAGCTTTCTGCTTGAATGGAGGGGCCTTAAAAATTCTCTCTGCTTTGCGTTTCTTTTCCTACAGTTTGTACTCAAAGCTCTTATACCTCATCTTCTTTTGAGCTCTTTGTTGCTACTGCCGTTGATAATTGATCTTCAGGTATGTTCTTGTGTACATGCAATTTTTGCTAACAATAGGATTTTTTTTTTATTGTGCGAGTTTTTTTTAAAACTCTTTTTTGAGCTTTATAGTGTTCGAATAGAGCTTAGATCTTGTAGATATTTTGGCAATTTTTTTGGTTTTCTTACTTGAATTCAGTATGATTATTGGTTGCCGCTAGTGTCCTATCTTCTTCGATATTTCTATTTTCTAAACATTTATGCGTTTATTTTTTCTTTCTTGTATTATTTGCGTTAACATTTGTTTTTTCATGTGTTCTTTCTGCGAGATCGATCTTCTAAGATGTATATATTTGCGCTCTTTGCGTTTTCTTATATTTATCATTTTTCCCATGCAAAAGTTGAAAAGTACCTAATTTGATGATGAAAGTGTCAAAAATGAACTCTTACTATTACTTTTCCTTTTTCATAATTTGTATGGCTATATGCATCCGCCTCTTGTTTGTTAAAAAAGGGGTGTATTATAGTTTTTTCTTGGGTGGGAAAAGACTCGGAATATTTGTTTCTGTGTGCGAAACCCTTTTGTTTTGTGTTGACTTGATACTTTAATTTTGTTTCTGTTATTTCCTTGTCTTAATTTTGTCTCTGGCAACAAAGACGTTCCTGCACAAGAATTAATCTAAAGGTTAGAAAAGTGCCCAAATCTAGCAACCATCTTGTTTATTAGGCTGATTTTTTTTCTTTTATTTAACTTGTGGTAATCACTATAAGCTTAACACCAGCTCACTAAATGTATACAATCAATAGGTTTTGGGTTTTTATCCTTGTATGTGGAAGCTACTTCTCATTGTACTATTTTTAATTAGAACCATATCATTGTTAGGACTTCTAATTATTTGCTTTCAATGTGACTGGATAACCATATTAGGCCATTGATTATCCCCAATCCACTGATATATGTATGTACGTGTGTGTGTGTGTGTGTGTGTGTGTGTGTGTGTGTGTGCTTGGCATTGCTGGTTGTTAGCATAACAAGTGACTAATTTTCTTTTGTATTTATTTAAGAATTGACAACCATAGTATGGTACACTTATTAAATTGCCAAAATTGGAATGAGAGAACAGGATGAGGATTTTCTAAAATGATATGTATCTAGTTTATGGGTTTTGAACTGATCTTGGGTGATAAATTCTTTGATTTTGCAGATTTGTACGGCATTATACAATTTTGAACTTGATGTCTCCACCACTCTTGGGGGTTGAGGGGCAAAGTCAGTGTAATGTTTCTCTGATGGCTTCTTCATCATCTGCGGACTGTATTTCTCAGAATGGCTTGGGGTTGAAAGAACGGAATTATTTGGGATTGTCTGATTGTTCCTCAGTGGACAGCTCTGCAGTCTCAAGTGTGCCTGAGGAAAACAAGAACAATTTAAATCTGAAGGCCACAGAATTGAGGCTTGGTCTTCCTGGATCCCAATCCCCTGAACGAGATTCTGAGTTTTCCCTGCTAAGCTCGGTGAAGCTTGATGAGAAGCAACTGTTTCCATTGGCTCCTTCCAAGGATGGAATCTGCTCTTTTTCACAAAAGACAGTCGTGTCTGGAAACAAAAGAGGATTTGCTGACACTGTGGATGGATTTTCAGAATCCAAAAGTACCATATTTACTGAAGGCAATTGGATTTTTAATGCTGCAGGTTCCGATTCTGGACAACAAAAATTAGCTGGTAATGTGCTTTCCAACAGGTCATCTGGGACTCAGTCAGCCATTAAAACAGAAGTACCGGCAAAAGCATCACAAGAATGCAATAACAAGAAAAATGTTTCGAACACCAATAGTGCACCTGCTGCTAAGTAAGTGCCGAAGCCAAATAGGATAAATGAAGAAATATTTTGATAATTATTGTTGATTGAGGTCGGTTTAACACTGTAACGCTTGCAACTGTTATATTGTCTGCTGTGTTGCAGGGCACAGGTTGTTGGTTGGCCTCCCATCAGATCTTTTAGGAAAAATACTCTGGCCACAACATCAAAGAACAATGATGAAGTTGATGGTAAACCAGGTCCAGGTGCTCTTTTTGTCAAGGTCAGCATGGATGGTGCTCCTTATCTGAGGAAGGTGGATCTGAGAACATACTCCACTTATCAAGAACTTTCTTCTGCTCTTGAGAAAATGTTCAGCTGTTTTACCATAGGTAAGCTGTTCTTGCAATCTAGATTCTATATGTAGCCCTTACAACAACATATGACAGTTTTCTGGTTTCAGGACAATGTGGACCTCAAGGAGCTCCAAGCAGGGAAATGCTAAGCGAGAGTAAGTTGAGGGATCTTCTTCATGGATCAGAATATGTGCTGACGTATGAGGATAAGGATGGGGACTGGATGCTTGTTGGAGATGTCCCATGGGAGTAAGTTTTTTACTCTTCCTGCTTTGCATTTAAATCTATTATTGCTGCCTCCCATGTATTATTGCCAAAAAAGTGAGAAGAGTATTTAAACAGAAAGTTGCCTTGTTGTCCTGACCCATGAAGTATAATTACCTTTGTGAAACCAGTTAACTAGTGGTCTGAGGTAGTGCATGTTTCACCAAGGTTTCTTTGCTATAGTGAAGACCATGTGTTTACAAAAGTAACATGTTCCATTAGTATTAATAGGACTGGGCATATGACCCCACTTTGCCAAAGACACTCAACAAAAGTAGCCTTGTTCTTCATAGTCATGTATGGTTGTGTCAATTGTTCCATACCTCCTTATCATTTTTTCTGAAATTCAAGGGTGCCAAATGGAGAGCAACACAGTTGCCTAATATGATAGATTTGGAGCTGAATAAGATGCATAAATTTTCCTGCTAATCAAACCACCAGTTTCATTACAGCCTAATAATCCTCTTATCTTTCTAAAAGCCTTGCAAAATTACATGCGGAATTTAATCAGCAAAGTGTTCAAGAGCCACTAGACAGTCAATTTTAGGCTTTCAAAAGTTTTACCAGCTTTCCCAAAACCACAAAATGGAATTTAGTGGAATTCACAAACAGTAGGATACTTATGAAATCAAGCTATACTTAGATTGGTATGTATTGAGTGAGAAGTTAGACAATAGTATTATAATTGCTGGGGTGTTATTGATATAAAACTCCTGCTCTGTGTAAATCTGTCTTTTTAGCGACGATTTGTATTAATTACGTCGCTAAGGTTAAAAACATGTTAACGAGGGCATAGCAAGTTTCATCTCTATTTATTTAAAAAATTATTTTTTTTTCTTTTTAATGACGAACTTTTGTTATTTCGTCGCTAAGGTTAAAAAAATTTAAAGATTAGCGACGATGTGAGGTATTTGTGTCGCTAACGTTAAAAAAAAAAATATATTCTTTCTATGCTAGCAATGGAATGTATAGATTTTGTCGCTAACTAAGTGGAGCTCAAGGCATCTTGGTGCAATAACATTAACAATTTGTTTCTTGTCATTATGTTTTATTTTTATTTTGCATAGAAAGATAAGGAATGATTTTGCCATTTGTTGACTTTCTTGTTAGTCTGACCACCACTGTCTGAAATTAATCTCTTTTATGAGGCCAATCGGGCTATTGGTTTAATTCAAAGCTTGTGCTTAGGCCACTCTTATTGTCTATTGTTTTACTTCCATCACACAATATTTGACCTTCCAAGTGGATTTTTATTTCTTGTCCATGCTCAGATAGTCCAGCAACTGTGAAATTCATCAGTTTTCTAACCTACTGATGATATGTTTCTGTTTTGTTTTATGGTTCAGCCTCCAGTTTGCTGCATTCTTTGTAGCAATGATATAATGTTGATGCATAAGGTTAGAAACAAATGAGAGCTTCCAAGAACTAGGAGTTTAAGCCTGAATCCATTTCCTCGACTTTTCTATTTCATCTCCTGCAGTCAACTGTATACATTCTATGGAACTTTTATGAACATGAGCGTTTTGGCAAACCCCATTTCATTTCCATGAAATTGAGTAGATTGCACGTGTCAAATTTTATTTTATTGATAGTCTCACCATCTTACAATGTTTCTGATAAATGTTGCTGTTTTAGGATGTTCATCGCTTCTTGCAAGAGGCTCAAAATTATGAAAGGGTCTGATGCTATTGGATTAGGTGAGCATTTTTTTTGTTGTGTGATTTTATGCCTTTGTAATATTTTATTCCTTTGTTCTAGCATGCTGTTAGCTGAAAATTTCAATAGTTTCCAAGAAGCATATTTGTGAAATTCTTTAGGGGGATTTGGTCAAATAGTGTATTGATGTTTCAATAGATGACGTACTTGGTTCACATTTTGCAATCTCTACAATACTAACAGCTATACAGCCTGGTTATTGAACTGATAAGTCACCATATAAAAACCTAGACTCTTTTGTGTGAACATATGCAGTTCAGATTTTTATATTGAAATGTGAGAATAATGTTCCATGTTGGATGCTTTTTGGTAACTCCTGCAGAATGGCCATGATTAGTATGGAATCATGGTAATGAAGGGAACTCCTCCTATATACACACACATATAGCATTGTTTCATTTTGTTTAATGGATAAATCAAGGTTATGCCATTTTGTTCAGGATTAGTTGCTAACTCAACGGACGGAGAAAGAATGCCCAATCCACATACATACACTATAAAGTACTGCCCAGCCCAGTACTTTAGTACTTAATGTGGGACAAATTCAACTTCTGACATGCCTGTCATGTGGACTCTTCTAATGTAATGTGAAAACTTTGTTGTGATAAATGATGATGGGGAAGCTTCTCATTATATTTCATTTGGTTTACAGCTCCCAGGGCTGTGGAGAAATCCAAAACCGGAACTAGAATTCAATAAGGGTGGTTGCTTTCTGTTGGCTTGGTCACGTGATCCAGAGGATGAACAGAAAAGCAGTTGAATCGTTAGTGATTGAGGGAATGATGCGTCAGAATGGATTGTCATGGAGTCGGAGATCATGTTTTAGATGCCTTCTGGTCTTCTCATCTGTTTCTTGCGTGCATTCTGTGTCTAAATCTTTATTTTATGTTTATCCTAATCTCCGATTTTTAGTTGGCACAATAGTTATACTAAATGTTTGTGATGTTCATACTTCTCTATTGGTACAAAACTACTTTGTATTGATTAATGTGTGTGATCTAATACTTGTTAGATGTGTTTTGTACTACTGTTTGGATTGACTGCCCTGCAACTGTGTATTGTGTTTTTTTGTTATAAAAAGGTTCTATTTTCAGTTGAAGCAGGAACAGTCGTGTGCTGGTGTGTGATTCTCTCAAGACAGGTTTGAAAAATTGTCCATTGGCTGCTCATAGATGAAACTCCACGGTGCAATAATGTAAATTGGTTAATTCTGCAGTGCAACTATGGTTATCCTGAAAACACCACACTGCAGGGGGCGACCACCTCACCATTTTCTGTAATGTGCGCTTGAATTAGTACGATTTAATGTAAAAATTGATTGGGCATGGCAACTGATCACCACTCATCAGTGTGCTTTACTATTAGTTACTATTAGAGCATAATTATACCGGTAAAGAATTCAAATGCTTGAGGGTTTATTGTGCAGGGTTTTACCTGTGTTTTAGGATGTGGGCAAAGCATTTTTCATCAATTTTAAGTTTGTGGGTGGCAAAGACGGCCGAGGGTATTTACTTTTTTTTTGCATTTTCTTCATTTTCTTTGTCTTCTTCTGTTGATGAGGTTTTCTTCAATCGGTAAAATTTCCATAATTTCCATAATGGTAATGTGGAACATGGGTTATGAATTTTTTATTATAAATGATATTTTATTTTTTATTTCAATATTATAAAAGTTATGTTGATTATTATTTTATACACTTTTATGTGAGAGTGGATCCGAACCAATTCTTTTTCAGGGTGACGTGTTTAGGACTGCGATTCATTAAGCCCTTTTAACTTGAATAAGTTGGCAAGCAATCAGATATGCTCTCCTCTTAAATCAGAAGAGCAGCTAAATGGATCACATGTTGAGTGAGCTACACTGTGTACTTGTGGTGGTATATGTACTACGTACATGTTTTATTCACGTCAAGATTTAATTCATTTTGCCAACTCTTACACCAAATTTGAGTTCCTGGGCTTGAAAACAACAGAACTAAGTTCTTGAGAAAAGCGGATTATAAAACACGGATTTGGATCATCACTCTTTGATCACATTTGCCTATAATCTGCTGGCTTGTCTTCCTTCTTTTCTAGAGTTTATAACAAGTTTATTGAAGATGAAATCAACCCTATTTCCTCGTTGAATAATGTTTAAATAAAGTTTTTCGCCTTTTTTAATGCAGTTGGTGGTCTGAAAATTTTGAAAGTTACAAAAAATCTTGATGCGCTTGGGTGTGCATCTTTCTCCTTAATAATGATTTTAAGTGGTAAGGATGTGTGACGGGTAATTTTGGGTCCGTGGAAATTATTCCAAATCCCGTGATTAGGTTTGGATTGGTATGTCAATTTCTTCAATTCGTACTACCTTGGAAAGTAATTAAGAAACAAAATCAATGGATAGGCTGACTTCAAACCCTTCATTAATCACTTCTTTTGGGGCGTAGACATTTTGAGGTTTTCCCATTGGAAGTGCGATTCATCATTATAACAAGATTTATGTTGTGAAAATTATTAGTGCGATTTAGCTTTCTGACAGCTATATTCAGATGGCATAAGCTATTTACCCACTTGATCAGCCCATCATCCGAGCAAATCAATCATTATGATTTATTTATTTATTTTTTGCAAATCAATCATTAAGATTGTTGCAATATATTGTGGGATTTCTCATATCTACTTTATTATTCACATATAATAATAAATATTGTTTTGTAAATTTAGATATATATTCATTAGCATAATATGAATGCTATCTATGATTGTGGGCACATTACTTTGGTCTCTCCTTATCATTCTTCTAACAATAATATTCAAAACTTTAAAAAATTGTACTTATTTTTATGTATAGATGAGATTCTTTTAGCTCGGTTTCATTATCAAACTCATTTTCATATTTTTACTTTTCAGTATTTTTAGGGTTGAAAATATTTTTATTAAATTTTTATGTAAAAATAAAAATATGTCTAGATTAGTATGTTTCTGTGTTGATTATATAAATATAAAAATTAAAATATTTTTATTTTATGGTATTTTTTGTATAAAAAGAATACGTGAAGTATTAATAAGTTTGAAAATAAGTTTTAGTATATGTATGAAAAGAAGTAAAATATTTAAAAATTTAAAAATGAAAACATGTTATATTTATGATGAAAATTGATAAAATAAATATATTTTTAAAATTTTAAATAGTAAAAAATGAAAATTGCCACTTTATATTCCATTGTTTGGTATATGGCCAAAAAAAGTTGCAATCCTTGTGAAATTTTACCCCTGCTGAGTTTGACTTATTAAGAAGTTAGTGAAAACTGTTGTATCCGTGATGCATCAGTTTTGCCATTTTCCTGATCAGAAGTGGTGCTGCTTGACTAATTTTAGCTTCTAATCATTCTCTCATTAGTGCAATGCTTAATCATCAAAACCACCACTTTTAAAAGTTAAGACAACATAAAACTGTGATTGGACTTTCTCCTTTACTATGAATCTGGAGATTGCATTACAGTTTCCTTAGATTCAATCATGTAATGTAAATCTTTAGTGGGATTATAATGCTGTCTGTGTTAGAAGATTAACATCCCTCTTATCTTGTCTGTCATATTGTTCAGCAAAATCATGTGATAATATTTGACTAAGCTGTCAGGATTCATGATGTATGGCTTTTTAACTCCTCACGCAAACTAATCCCATTTCTTTTGGTCTATTATCACACTGATTAAATGGGGTCAAGCCTAAACAGAATGGTCAGAAAGGAGGTATACTGTAGTTTTCTCTTTGGTGGAAATTAACTTAAAAGTACAAGAAAAAGCTGTTAAGGATTGATTGATTGATCTATGAATGACACATCAAGCTGGAGTACTACTGTCTGGTGGAGCTCATGTGGCTGTGATTGTTCCTGGAGTGTTTCGATTTCTTGATTGATACCATTAACAAGAAGTATCTTCCAATGTTTTGCAGAATATGTTCCCAATGTCATCTTCCTATGTGACTAAAACTCCTGAAGTTGCACAAAGATGGTAACTTGTCTAGATTAGCACTTGAAAAACAACCTCAAATTTTTCCTTGTTATGCTTGAAAGGCTTGCCAGACACTGTTGAAAGTTGTATTAACCGAGAGATTAAAAAATAAATAATATAGCTTGCAGATAAAAATTCTATGAAATACTCGATGAGCAAGAAGTAGGGCATAAGAATTAAATAAGCCGTTATAATAAATGAATGTATTGTCCCAAGCCCGAGTACTATACGATAAACATATCAGTCGCTTTAAATGCTTGGCAGAAGCATGCTTATCAAGAAAATGTGCTTTCTTATTTTCTTGTAGACCCTCACAGTCTGGACAATGGATGATTGTACTTCTTCCCCACCATTCTTGTAGACCCTCACAGTCTGGACAATGGATGATTGTACTTCTTCCCCACCATTGCATTAATTCACTTCAACTATACCAATCAATACACACAGATTTCTAGCCAGTTTCCACACATATGTTCCCTAAGCCGCCACATTGCAATGCTCCACACCCATTGTTGCATATATATCTAACCCTTTTAACCTTTTGCTTTCAATCTTTCAGCTCGTTTTCTTGTGACTCCACGCGTTTCGTCCACCACCCTATATCAGCTTCTTAATATTCTTGGACAGTCGTGGTCAAGAAAATAAACCTCAGCATTGATCCATCGTTAGAAGGTGATTGACCCAATTTTGAAGATAATTAAACCTTGGCAGCGTTGGTGAGGAAAATAACAGGTCGGACCCAAATAACTCAAGCTCGTTCGTAGAAGGAGTTGACAACTTGATACTTGAAACGGATTTTCGTCCACATTAGAAGGCCTCCAATATGCAGCATGAAATGGAAATATTGCTACTCTGTCCGATGTTTTGAATGGAAGACGAAGGAATGGTAATTAAGAATATATATGTTAACACTCTCAATAATAGGTCATGGTGGCAAATGTGTGTGTGTGTGTGTGTGTGTGTAATTTCCTACCCCGGCAATGCCTCAAAACTCAACCTCTTGGGTTCAAGTCTTTGTTACATGATTGATCATAGTATTTATTAGTCATTGACATCTCTCAAAAACAAAGAAAGAAAACAGGTGATCTGGTGGAGAAGAAGAAGAAGACAGCGGCTTGCATTACAAAGCATATGGAGTACTATAGAAATAATAGGGTAGCGACCAAGTGAGATGGTCTCAGATTGATCAATTGCTCGAACTTTTCTAACAATAGATATAATGTTTCACTGGGATACCTTATGACATGTGATATCATTACATGGAAATTAATTTCCAATGCTGTCTGTCATTAATTCAAAACTCATATGCTTCCGCAGAATTAGAGCAAAATAATCAAGCAATAAAAAAGTGTCTTAACTTTTGCTTGGTATAATTTCTTGGTTCTTGAATAAGATGATTTTGGACTTGTAGTTCAACTAATTCATTTCTCCGATCTGATCACAAATAACTTCCTTGCTGGGTGATTCCAAGAAAGAAATTATACTGACAAGAATTCGAATCCATGGCCTGATGATCAAAAGATCTCCTCCTACACAGGGGCCAACCTATTCGGGTTAATTTTTGTGCTTATCCACTGTACTTTCCAGTTCTCAACCCAAAACATTGCGCCGTTGAGAGTGAAAAAAGGGCTACTGTATTAGAATTCTATATCCCTTTAACCTGAAATGTATACAGACATCATAATCAAGGTTTCGGCAAGTGAAATTATTTGGTCCTAAAAGTTACAGGCAATATTATGCCCTTTGTTTCTGGACTTTAAACTAGAGACACATCGAACCTTGGCGCTTGGAATCTCTCCAATTCATCCCGCTTTTCATATCCACCAAATTATATTGTCGCACTGATTTCCAATCCTTGCATTCTTTCTAATTTCTATTATCTGAGGTTAGGGGGACCCCTAATGCATCACTTTAGCATTTTATACTGAAACTTTTTGTGCCGAATAATTATCATTTTTCGAGTAAAATATGGATACATTGATCTTGTTCACTTTTCTTCATTCACATATCTGTAGTGCAACATTCGAATTTGAGAATCGACAAATGTTTAAAAATAAAATTAAATAATCTTTAAAACCCTTTTCCTAAAATTGACCAAAACACTTTTTTTTTTTTCCTTTTCTTTTTGGCTTGTTCATGCTTGTGTAGATTATATAAAATAGGGCACCATCTGGAAATGAAGATGCTCCCCGAGGAGCATTACATCTCTAGATATTAAATTTGGGTACTCCTTTTTGTTGTCTAATTATTGAGTTAGTTGGTGAGGATTCTAGGAGCTCACAACATGTGCTACAATAATGACAACATTTCAACCACTAAAGCCCAAGACCACCCATCTCATTATCATCTACATTTGGAAGACCATTAGCCTTCTGAATTATAGTGTAATATTTTTGGGACCAATGATTTTATATAATTCACTATCCTAGTTGTTCATGTGACCTAACCTAATGTGATACATGAATTGTCCATCGCATCAGCTGCTGCTACATTTTACACCAAATCTCAAAGAATTGGGAGAATTTTAATTGGTCAAATAGGCAAAAGTGAAAGTATGAAATTAAATTGCAGCATCAATTCTGAAATTTGTTCAAAGTAGTGAATAGTGGGAAGTTCCAAGACCCCTTTTGTCAAATTGAACACTTTCACAAGATTCATACATTTAAAACATGTACATTGATTGCAGTGTCTATAATGTTTAAAGATCGATTTTAGCTTACGCTTCAGTCAACGGGTATTATACCACATGCCTATAGAAACCCAAGCCAATTTCAAGTGTCTTTCTTTTTATTAGTGAAATTTGTCCTAACTAAATATGAAGAAGAAAGAAACTTAAGGAAAAAGTATACTTTTACAGTTTCTAATATTTCTCTCCATTTAGAAATCTTTGATTTGCCAATAGGAGTTGATATACCTTATAAATAATAGGACTAGAAAGAGTCCTTGGGGATCTTGCTATTCTATTCTATGGGCCGGTCATGTGCAAAATGGCTTCTTTATGTCCATTTACTTCTTTAGTTATTTTTTTATTTCCAATCAATTAATTAGTTATTTGTGATTTTTTTTTTTTTTTTTGATGAATCATCCTAATTGTCCGTATTGCACAAAACTTATGCAAAAGGGCACTGAGAAAAAGAAAAAAGGGGAGGTGATTGGCACTTAATTCTAATTTTTTTTTTTTTTATTTTCTTAAATTCATTATTTGGTGAGTGTCCACACCACATGTCCATTTATTTGTCTAGATCAGGTGTATTGGGATATTCCCAGTGGAACTAAAATAAACAATTAATTTGGTCTTGGCATAAGTCAGGACAATTATCAATCATTTTTTAATTCAAAAGAAAAATTCCCCATCAAAAAAATAAGTCAAAAGGAAAATGGGATGGTTCTTGGAGATCACATTGCAATCTTTTTAATATGTACTTTACTTAATTAGAGGACTTGACAATGCCTTTGTTTATATCTCAAGTAAATGGGCAATCCATAAAATATTTATCTTTAGAGTAAGGTCCAAGGCAGCTCCATGTGTTCTTGTTTAACAAATTCTAAGAGGAAAGAGATCATGTCTGAGTTTAAATTTATATGGCTGAAATCCTAGGATTCCTTCTGATAGTATATACATTTGGAAAAGGCTAGGTTCTCTAACTTTCAATCATATTTGGATGCTAAATACGTGATCTTAATCTAACAACAAAAATTATTTGTCCTGTGCTAAAAAAATTTGTACGGAAGTTCAAATTAAACCAATTGTTATAGGTTGGAATTCGGGATATTTGAACTCCAAATCTTCAACATTTGTGATAAGACGATGTGAAATAGTCACATTTCAAATATTCCCATAAATAAGTCAGTATCTCAATAAATATAATTTCATGTAAGAAAAATAGTATACCTAGTTTAGGGATATTATAAAATGTAAGTCTATTTTGCTTTCTTTGTTCCTATTTACATGGGGCCTAATTCCCATAATTCACTCCATTGAAGGGAGGTAAATCATGAGTTCAAGTCCTAGGATAGCATCTTCCGACCCCAGGCTATGGGTCATATAACTTCGAGTTTATCAAAATTTCTTCACCTACTTACATATAAGTTCTTATATTGCCAATGGTTGAATGGCCCAATTAAATGTTTAGGCGTTATCGACCAATTAATCTAAACTCTCTTTATTTGTATTTCTTTTGAAGAGTACATTGCACAATATGTTTCTCGTGTTCATATAACCATTTATATCTCAAAAAAAATAAAATATTAAAATGTCCATCCTATTTAAAAAAAATGTCTAAGTTTGACAATATTTGCATATTTTTTTGTAAATCAAATTAGATCCAAACTTGACTCGATTCAATATTTAAATTATATATTCTAACCATATTATCTCTAATCCCTACGATCATTTGATTTGTATCGAAAGTTATAAAAAAGGTGACTTCAATAAATTCGAAGATTGATTCATGTTTGAATATTCATGATACAATATTCGTGGAAGCGTATAGCTAATCCAATTCTCTAAGATCTTGTTCTTCTACTTCTAGATCAAATTTTTTGACTTTCCGTTGTTATGACTTGCATCACATTAAATTCTTTAAGAAACATTAAATTCTGATTAAAAATTTCAAAACGTCTTTGCTTTATGCATGGTTCACTGTAGTTGTAAAATACTAAAACTAAGAGCTTCACGCCGTCCAAGGTCCAGTTATGTTATTATAACAGCAAACTCGTTTCATAATCCATGATTTATTTTATGCTCACACCCTAATAAAAACGTCTTCACACTTTAAAAAATTAATTTGATCACAATGTATAATGAGTACAATAATATATTGGATATATAAAGATTTGAACATAAATTATTAATTTTTAATTAAAAAATCCTGAACTCTTTTGGATAAAAATCAATAAATATATATTTATTCAAATTTAAAAAAAAAAAAGGTATATTCCTAATTTCATAGCTCCAAAATTGAGTTGAATTAAATCATCCGCATATCCCACAGGTGGAGTTTACTTAGATAACCTGAGTATTTTCTTAATTTATTGTATACCAAAAATCAATTTTTTACCTGTTTAAAGGTTTTTCTTTCTTTCTTTATTTTGCTCCTCTCAATCGTTTAATTGCATTATAACCCAGAAAAAATAAAATTAAATGTGTACAAGATTATATAGTTAATCTACGGGTTGAATTGAATACTAATAAAACTGTTGGGTTCAAGTCAATTTCAAACTGCATTCATATACTTTTGAGTTTTGAGCTTTGCAACTCTATCTTAAATTTATTAATCTCAAATTTTTAAATGTCCTAAAATAAAATTTTATTTTCGACAATAGAATTTTTTTTTTTTTCAAGACTCATTACTTTTAAGAATATTATAATATAAATATGCAAAATATGTACTTTTTTTAACTCCTGTCTGAATTAAATACCGAATTACAATAGAATTTAATTAAAGCAAAAGTGTGAAAATCCGAATCATCTGGCGAAGCGAAGACGAGTTGAGGGCAGCGGGAGGCAACTTTGTTGGGAATGGGAAGAATCGGCCGGTCTGACAAGGGCGTTGTGGGGGAAGGAGACATGCCTTTCAAACTCTATGCAAATATCAGATTATTTATTAAATAAGAGTTTTATGGGGGGCTGAATTGAATTTCTGAAAATATTGAAAATTGTCTCAATTTAATTAGTTGTAGTAAAAAATATATAAATGAGTGTACTTGTGAACCGGACCATACTTGCATGTTTCAGTTAGTAAATCTCGGTACTCACGACGACGTTCTGACTTTTGCATTTACTGCTTCTGATTCCCCCGTCCCTGCACTGCATTGCCCTAGGCTGGGCTCTCCTCACACCCCCCCCCCCCCCCACCCACCCAATCACGTGCCACTTCTATGCTCTCCTCTTAATTATCAAATCACCATTTTCCACAAGAGGGAGACATAATTACGCCGCGAGAAGATAAACCCTTCTTTGTTTGATATTCCCGATTAGCCAAAAGTGTAATTAATTAAGGTTGAGTAAAATTATTTGACAATAATTACCCTTCAGAAACCTCTTCTTTCTTACCTATGGAAATAAATGAAATTCACTACTGCAACTTTTACTGTGTGAAGGGGCTCGGTTGACCGTACCAAGGAAATTCCGGGAGGGGGTGGTGGTGGTGGTGGTGGTGGTTTGCAGGGGCTGATATTTGCAATTTCCCATAGGAGGAGGATAACACCCCACAATCCACATCTTCTTTCGAGGCAGTACAGTATCATGTATTTCAATATTATTATTAGTATATATTAAATATATAAAATAATATTATAAATATAAATTTTATGTATATTAATAATATTATAATATTAAATACAATATTAATTATAATAGAGAATCTTAACTGATTGACGAGTGTTACGGACATAAACAGAGTCAAGTGGTAGTGGGCAACGTTAGTGCCGGCCTCCCTAAATTTCATAAGTTTTTTAAATTAATATAAATTTTATTAAATTATTAAATTTTAAATTTTTGCCTTCCTAAAAATTTGAAATATCTTTATTTATAATTTTAAAAAAAAAATAAATTTTACTCTCTCTCTCTAAATTTTTATTTTCTGACTCCGTCCCGAATTTAGATATTGTATAATCATAAGAATTTATATATAATGGACTTTTCGTATTAATTAAAACTTTGAAGTCTTAAAACCTGAAGTACAAGAGAAAGAAAGACTGGGATGAAAAAGAAGATTGGACTGTTAAAGATTGACCCAAGTTAACAGAAGGTAACGGCGTTGAAGATTAGAGTGTGGAGTAAAAAGAAGACTGAACAGCACGTGAGTACGCCACTGTCACTCTGTCAAACACACTCTGTTACTGTTAATTGTCAAATCAATCCAGTATAGGATACAACTTACGAGAGTCGCGTCAGTGATGCATTTTGTTAAGGTCCTTCTCTCGTACTGTATTCGTATACGGGAGGCCATTTTCCTCTGTTATTTTGTTCCCGCGCCAAAATATGCATTTCGTACAGTTAGTTGTGTAAAATGTCTTATTTGAGCTATACTTATTATCTAATTATGATTTCATGTTGTTATATATAAGAAGGGGGTTCTCTAATCACATTTTTCAATTTTAATCAAATTCTGAATTTTTAAATTTTAGATTTTTTTTTAATTTTATTGGTTGTTTAGTATTAATTTTGAATTTCTTCATTTTCTAAATCTTTCAAAATCCACCAACTAACCAACTTTAAGAACCTTTTAGTACCTTATTTAAACTCGCTCACACACAAAAATAAATGAGGAAAAAAATCAATTAAAACTTATATAACTTACACAAACTTAAAGAATATGTTTATTAATTTATTAAGTAATGCCACCAAATTAGCCACAATTTAAGAAATATAAAATAAATTACGATACATTTTTCCTCCTTTAATCTTTGTTATTTCTTTCTCATAGCTTTAATTTAATGTATTATTTCATCCTTTTGTCTTCAAACTCTTTCACGACTCGAATTAGATTGTCACTATATATAATTATTTAATTTTATTTGCTTGATTGCCTTTTCTTTGCTTTTGTTGTTATACTTTGTGGTTCATTAAATGTGTGTGTGTGTGTGTTTTTTTTTTGTGTGTTTGTTTTTTTTTTAAATTTCTCATTTGATTCTGTAATATTTATAGGGAAACTTTGAATTTTCCCATTATTCATCTTTTATTTATTAATACCTTTTTCTACTTACTAGAATTTATATAATTTTGTTGAGTTTTTATTTTCTTTATGCAAACCTTTGTGTACGTATTTTAATTTTATGCATGATCATTGGTAAAAGCTAATGTGCATGTTATTCTTACATATTTTTATAAAGTTGTTGAAGTTGATAGATTCTTTTATGTCGTCTTTATTGGTATTCCCTTTTCCAAGTAACTGTTTTAATTTATCCATTTTATTTTTCTTTATGTATTTCACCAAGTTTTGAAAGCTTTTAATTTAAGAAAAAATAAAAAATGTAAATATGGGGACAATATCTTTTGCAATATATTTCTCATCCTCTCATCTTTATTATTTCTTTCTCATAACTTTAATCTATGAAAATTTAATTACCAAGCTTCTCTTACATATATTGTTGCATAGTCTTCGATTTTTTTCAGATTGTCAAGCAATTTAATTCCTATTTAATTTTTCTTGTTTGATTGTTCATCCTTTTATTTTATTTTTTCACTTTGTAGTTATTAATTGTGGCTTGATTTTTATTTATTTAGTTCTCATGCATTTAAAATAAAAGAAAAAGACAAAAGAATGACTATACTTGGCCAACTCAAAATGTAACTATATATTTTTAATGCTAAACACTTACTCTGTAAATCTTATTATATTAATTTTATATTGAAGTTTGAGAATATTTTTTTAATTATATTTCTACTAAATTGAAGGATATACTGAAGGCCGGAATAATTAGTATATAATTTGAAATTAAATGCATTTGAAGTAATTAAAAAAAAAAAGCTCTAACAGATAATACTAATACACATAATTTTTTTCCACCTATTCTATTTGGAATATAATTTTTATTTGTTATTATCATTAACATAATGTAGAATACTTATTTAATTTTTTGTGCAGTTTATAATAGTCAAATTTAGTATGTAAAATTATAAATATTTAAAAATATTATATTTTTTTAAAAAAAATATAGGAGATAGTCTATTGGATGCTCGAATGATAGATAAATATCAATTTTATAAAAAATAAAATATTTATTTATTATTTATATATTAATATATTATTTATCGAATATAATATTTCAAAAATCAGATCTGCGGGTCACTGCAATTTTAACTCAATTTGTCAAAATTTCATATGTAGTGTGTTCTATGTTACGTGATTGTGTTTAATCTGATCGTGTGATTGAAAGGAAGATAAGAGTGATCTGAATTTGAGACAATAATACATGTAAAAGACGTGCCTGATTGTTGTGTTTTCTTGAATTAGTAAATTTTGTTTTTTTCTATACAAAAATGACATTAAAAAAAGAACAACTAATTTGACCAGCTTGGAATGGAATTTGGGCTCTATTTTTCAGTTTCAATGTACTAAATGATGGTTGGTATGAAAAAATAAAATTAAGTTGGAATGAAATCATAGATGTATATTAATTTATATGTTTTGTATGTATAAAGAATGAAAAATGAAAGAAATTATTATTTTTTATTTAATTTCAATCTCATGATTGATAATTAGAAATGAGTGATAGAAATGAAATAAAATAGTTTTAAATACCAAAATACCTTTTAGTAGAAATTTATAAAATAAAATTATATTCAATATATTGTGCATCAACGAGACTGTTATTGTTTTTTTGATAGATGTTAAAGAAATACAAATGATCGACAAATGGGTCTGGCAATAATTTTTAAACTTGAACAAGAACTGAATACGACCTGTTAAAATATTATACACATATTTTTTATTTATAATATATGTATTTATGTGATATAAATTAATATATATCTATATAATTATGCATGTTACATATCTACTAAAAATATAAATATAATACTCTTATAATAATAATATAAAATTAATGAATATTTTATACTAATAATGAAAAAACAATAAATATATTTATTTATTTTTTATTTTTTAATAATTAAAATATAAATAGTTATTTTTTTATTAATAACATTATTTTCTCATATATAGAAATTTCAAATTCATAATAATCTTGATAGGGTAAATTTTGAGTTTATCCAATATTTATGTTATATTTAAAAAATTTTTTTGTCAAAAATAAAAATAAGTTCATTTTTTACTAATTGGGAATAGTTAAACATATGAGGATGAAGGGAATGATTAATCCATATTTTTTAGAATAGAGATTTCTATAACAATGGATATTCCTACCCCTAAATTATACAAATCATATGAATTATAATGAATTTGATAATACTCGTCTCATACCAATCGTTCCATAAGAATTAGAAAAAAAAAAAAAAAACAATATGGCTTTGGTGAGAATTGATGGGGAGGAAGCAGTACATGTGGCTGTACACTTGAACACTTTAAATCTTTTATTCTAAATTCGTATTTTATTTTATTTTTTATGTTAAAGATAAGTACTAAGTATATAATCTAATTTTTAAATAATTATTTAATTATAAATTATATATATTAATATATATTTATGAATGATATGATAAAATATAAATTAGAATAAAAAATTCAAAAAATAATGGAGACTAATAGCTTGCCAGACAAGTGGCACCGACAACGAAGGAGACTAATTAAGGCCGAAAGATTACGAAGTATTTTGGTTTCTCTATTAAAATTCACCTCAATCTTTTGTCACACATTACTAGCACAGTAATTTCCCTCAACTTTACTGGATAAGGATTGGATATGCAAATAAAAATGAGTATCTTGGAACTGTAATTATAATGTACATTTATTTTCCCTTCATACCACTTGTCATTTTTTAACAAACATTTTTTTTTACATAGTACATTTTTCATTTTCTCTACCTTTAATCAACCAAATCATTATTTTATTGAACAATAATACAAAATTATAGAATGATTATGAAGTATTAAATGTATTTGCCATAATGTAGAGGGGCTCTTCCCCATTATTACAAGTTAATGCCTAAAGGCCTAAATTAATATCTATAGTGAGGGAATTTATTTTTTTCAATCAATGAGACAAATGGAAAAAAAAAAAAAATTAGGATTTATTTAATAATATAGCCGCAGGCCACAGTGTAAAAATACACCTAACACGGTGCAGACTGTAATTTCTGTTTCAAGTACTATTTATAAAATGGCATGACTGCTGAAATTAATGAAGATATTAAATAGTGATGGTACAAGTGCAGAATTATTGGTCATCATGGCCATAATCATCATCTACCCATTTACAATTGGAACATAAGTCAAAATCATACAACTTTGTCCTTCAACCATCTAATTATGTTATATCAAGCATAGGCTATTTATTGTGTGTTGTTGTGTTAACTTAAATGTTTTTCAAATTCAAAAGCTCAAGAGATTAAGTACATTAATTATGGAGTGGAGTTGAAACCATATAGTTTTCCAACTTAATCTTGCTAAAATCAAATTCGTGTTTTATATATTATTTCACATCATAAATAAATATTAATTATATAAAATATTTTTTTAAATAAATATTTAATTGTTGATGATATTGATTTGATATGTATCTGTCAATTGAAATATATAATTGAAATACAAATTAGAACAGATGAGCCTAAAACATATTTTATATATCCCAAAATAATATATGATTTGTTTGTTTTATTGACCAATTGATTATTTTTTAAATTGAAGAATGAATAAAATAATTGAGAGAGGGAATATATCGAAAAAGGAAAGTTCTACCTTATTTTGCATTCTCCTTCTCTTCTGACAATGGAGGTTGCAATATTTAAGGACAATTATATTTAAAGTAATAGAAAATTTAATTTAGATTATTAAAATCATGCGAGTTTTACATTTTTTTAAATAGGTGGTATGCATGGAGTATTTTTTTATGAATAGTGGAGGTATTTTCAGTAATTTTCAACACCTAAGCTCATAAAAAAAAAGAAGATAATTGAGAGTGAGTAATCCGTCACAATTTAATACTTAATTTCCTTTTATGTTGTGTTTGCAGTAAATATTTAGGGTCTAAGAATTTTAAATCTTCAACAACAACTCAATTGCAATTATTTGGATATTCATTTTAGAAAAGATTTTAACTCTTTTAAAACCCATTTTAAGCTATTTTTTTATTAATTGATCCGAGAATTACTTAATATTGAAGTAATTCAAAATAATTAATTCAAAAATTTTCCTCAAAAATCCAGATGCTACATTAGATTTTTGGCAATCTATATATACTTTCTAATTCTACTTTTTCCTGTTGTCTCCGGTCTGCGCCTTTTGCAATATGTTTCTGCTTTCTGTTAAACTTATGCTCGATATAAAAGAGGATTAAGAGCAAGAAAATACCAAGAGGATGTATACTTTTCACTATATCTGTCACTCTGCCATGTACTCTACAGGACTTTAATATCAACAGTAAATCACATGGCTTGAGCAAGTAAAAATAAAATTCAATGTGGGCTGAAGAAAAAGATCCAGAAATGGCAGAAGACAGAATTTCCAAAAAGAAGCAAAAACTGGTAAGCTGGCGAAGCTTATGGCGAAAGTGCACTTAAAAGCACCTCAAATTTTATGTAATACAGATATGTAACATATTTTTTTTTTTACATATTAATGCACGACAGTGTAAAATAAATGATTATGATATGAAGACAAAAAAATTTATGACACGAAGATAATTTTTTTTATTTTCATATGACATTTGTTCGTAATAAACTTTGTAAAAAAATATTATACTTTATATGCAGTACAGAAGAGTTTGAATTCAGATCAAAGGGGAGCATTTCTATGCCTCTGCCTGGAGATCTCTCTCTTTGCGGGGCAGGTGCATCCACCCCGTTGACTTAATAGAACCTCCACCTGCCGGTCATTTTTCTATTACCAAAAACGCAACCCACAATTTTAAATGTTTTCCCTCGAGGAAAAGAACAGATTCCCATAATTAAATAAGGTTGGAAGAAAAGGGGGGTAAGAAAGAGACGGTGTGATTTCACATATGATGTCTTTTGGAGCTTTCTGCAGTGATCTTTTTGTGTTAATTATGCCTCTGCAACTGAAAGAGAAATTAACAACAGAGGAATTGGAATTGAAACTGTGAAGAGGAGGAGGGTGGCTTTTGTTTCTTCTTTTTCTTGGTTTCTTTCGTTTTGTCTTGTTCGTCAGTTCTATTAATCTACTTGGATGTCTTCCTTTTTTCCTTTGTTGGGTCTCTGTATCTTCTCCATCTACTCCCATTTGTCTTCTCCAATGCCAAATCCAATTCCACAAAACATCTTTTAGCCCTCATCATCATCATCATCACAACTTTCACCCATAAAGAAAATCCAAAACCCCCCAACCCCAAACTACTGTCACAAATCAGAGATAAAGATATAAAGAAACGTATTTTACATACTGAAAAAGGAGCTAGCAAGCAAAAGCTTCTTTCTTGGCTCACTGCAGACACAATGGTTTTGGGTTGGCGAAGAGCATTTTGCACATCAATCCCAAAGGATCAAGAGCGGGATTCACAAATCATCAGACACAAATCCGACCCGAGTCCCAGGCTCAGCTCCAGACTCAGTGGGTTTTTCTCCGACCCATCAACGCCTCGCCTGCACTCTCAACCTGTATCTAGCCCGACCCTCCGCTGCAGAACCACCGCTACCCCACAGGCGGCGCCGACCAATGCCGCAGTGCCAAGCAACAAACCGCCACAGAGCCCAAAACTTCAATGCAAAACGAGAAACAGCCACAGATTCTTCCACCGCTCCGCCCCTTCTTCACCTCGCTCCCCCTCCTCCTTTTCTTTGCTCAAATCTAGCCTGCGCCTCTCAAAGGTATAGTCTTTATAATATGAATATTGTAGAAAACCGAAGCTATGCTGGTTTTTACTTTTGAACAGTGCAATTCAGTTATTAGTTCTTGACTAGTTACATTTTTTATCAATCGCTAATTATGGTTCTTTTGTTTTCTGCAAAACTCTATTACTAGCAGAGTAGGTGCGGAATATGCTTAGAGAGCGTGAAGACAGGACAAGGGACGGCCATATTCACGGCCGAGTGCGGCCACAGCTTCCATTTTCCATGCATCGCGGCGCACATGAAGAAGCAGGGTTCCCTCACGTGTCCCATTTGCAACTTCACATGGAAGGAAATGCGTCTTTTGAGCACTGATCATCACCAAAAACCCTTACCCCACCAAGCCCAAAAGAGAGGCGATGCACTTGGCAGAGATTCCAACACCAAGAACGATAAGAGGTGCGTGCTGAAGGTCTATAATGATGACGAGCCACTGTCTTCTCCCACTTCTGGTGCCCGGTTCAACCCAATACCAGAATCCGATGAAACCGAAGAGGAAACTGAGGAATTTCCGGGTTTCTTTGTGACGAACAATGTGGTTTCAGCTGACATGAAGACAAGGAATGTGGAGGTAGCTCTGCTGTCGGAAGCGGCAGTGGTGTCAGTAGGGAAGACGAGCGAGACTTACGCCGTCGTTTTGAAACTCAAAGCTCCGGCGGCGCCTCTGCGAAGAGCTCCTATAGATTTGGTGACAGTACTCAACGTCAGCAGGAGTGTCACCGCTGATAAGCTCCATCTGATGAGGAGAGTGATGAGAATGGTGGTCTCATCCCTTTCTGCCGCCGACCGCTTGTCCATCGTGGCGTTCTCCACCACCTCGAAGAGGCTGTTGCCGCTCCGCAGAATGACCACTGCTGGCAGGAGATCTGCGCGTAGGATTATCGACGCAATCGTTTCTTTGGACGGCGGCGCCTCCAGCGCCACCGACTCGCTTAAGAAGGCCGCGAAGGTCATTGAGGACCGCCGTGAGAAAAACCCCGCCGCAAGCATCCTGCTTTTCTCTGATGGTCATCGCAGTAGTCCGCTCGTATCGTCCACACGCTTCTCCCACTTGGAAATCCCTGTCCATTCCGTGAACTTAACTGCGTGGCTTAATGCGCCGCCTGACAATAAGTTTGCGAGATGCATTACCGGTTTACTAGGCGAGGTTATGCAAGATCTCAAAATTCAGCTGGGCTTCACATCCGGGTCGGCTCCGGCTGAGATCTCGGCCGTTTACTCTTACACGGGTAAACCAGCGTTTGTTGGTTCCGGGTCAAGCTGGTGTCGGGTCGGGGACTTCCACTCCGAAGAGGAGAGAGAATTGTTGATAGAATTGAAAGTCCCATCATCATTGGGTGGGGCCCATCGCCTTCTGTCCGTTCGATGCTCTTACAAAGACCCGTCAACTCAACAAACCATATACGACAAGGAACGGCCCCTTTTGATTCCCCGCCCACGCGCCGTCGGCTCCTCCACTCGGGATATCCAACGCCTCAGATGCCTCTTCGTAACCACACGCGCCGTCGCTGAAAGCAGGAGACTGGCCGAGAGGAATGACGTAGCCGGAGCTCACCACATGTTGGCTTCGGCTCGGTCTCTTGTTCTGCACTCGGGTTCGAGTTCGGGTTCGGGCGAGGAGTTTGTGCGCGGGCTGGAAGCTGAGTTGGCGGAGTTAAATTGGAAAATGCAAGATCAAATGCTCCCGCGGAGGATGAACAGCCACGAAAGAGAAGCTGCCAGGGCGGATGAGAAAGCCGAGCCACTTACGCCGACATCGGCTTGGAGGGCGGCTGAGCGGCTGGCTAAAGTAGCCATCATGAGAAAGTCTTTGAATAGAGTCAGCGACTTACATGGCTTCGAGAATGCAAGATTTTAATTTTCTTCACTAGTAAAATAATTGCAAAAATATAAATGTACAAAAAAAAATAATAAAAAAACAGAGAGAGAGGGAGGTGGGGGCGAAGGGGGGTACCCGAGGGCAGGGCGCTTTTGAGCAGATAGTGAAATGGGAAGGAAACCCCACATAGTATTATTGATTGAGGGGTAGGGTTGAAGGAGGGGGGGGGGGGGGGGGGTTCAGCTTTTTTGTCCTTACTTTACTTGCTCTATTATTTCTCATTATTTTGTTTTTTGTTTTTCCTTATTTTAAATTAAATAATAATTGTAGAGAATGAGGATATGATATGATGTCTAATGGAAATCAACTGAATAATTATTTTGCAGGTGTCTTTTCATGTAAATTAAGTCGATGTTTTGTGTGTTGAAATAAAGCTTGTTTTTATATTGGGACTGGGGTTTGGGCACAAATACAATTTCTTCATAGGAGCCAAAAGTGGGGTGCATTATAGTGGCAAGTTAGATGGACCATAACGTGTAGATTTTCGTTTTGTATATTTAGCTCTATTTATAATTGGATAGGATTATTTATTTCTAAATCATATTACATTAATATATTTTATTTTGTGGATATAATTTGACAATTGACTCTTAATAATTGACTCGTAATCGATGAATTACTTCTAACTGTTTGCTCTGCAACACGAGACATGTTGAGATTTGACAAATGAGAAAGCTTCCGTGAATCAAGTTGCTGGTGAAATTTAAACTTGCTTGCCAATTTAATAAATGATTCACACCAAAGTACATGTAAGAATCTCATTTACTTAATTAGCCACCAATCACAGAATTAATTTTTCTCCATTACTACATATTTTTTTTTATTTTTTTTTGGGAATTGTTTCGGCTTTTAGCCAGTATATGATCTCGGGATGATGGGACTTGGCCTCCTACAACGCAACGGACAGGACACATGAACAAGTAGCCGACGCACGTAATTTTCTGATACAACTACTCATCAACAAGAGCTTTCCTCGCATACGTCAAAAACTTGGGGCCCTGATTAAGAAATTGCAACAGACATTTTCCAATTTTTGGCAAATTGAGATCACTACTTACTTGGTGTGGGTAGAACTGCATGCAATAATTCGCAAATCTTGTGGTTGGCATCATCGGGTTGGGCCATATGATGTGCACGTACCAAGATTAGCATCCTATTATGGTTCATGAACCAGTCCTTATTAACCTTTTCCACTCGATATTGCCAGCCTTATTCATAACGAAATTGAGAGACATTTTTTGTACTTCCGAAATGCTTGAGAGAGATTAAGTCATTTTCAATTGGTTGGGCTTATTGAAAGATCATGATCAACTATAGGCCATGCTATATAAATAATTGTCTCTCTCATCAGTGGCCTATCTTGAAATGAAGATTATATTATATCGTGGTTTGATTGGAGGACCATGAAATCATGAATTCCATACATTAGAGCGTATATATCCTACTTTGGGAAATCCCAAGAAAATATAAGAAACAAGAAAAGTAGTTATAAAGCACCTTAGCATGACTTTAGCCACACGTTTGTAAAAATTAAGGAAAAGGGATTTGGGGAACTTTTCCATAGTGCAAGAACCCTGAGTGGGTGAAATCCAAAAATGTTGAGTGGGGGCAAAACTACTAAAAGCTTTAAAAAAAAAAAAAGGGTGGCACCAAAGGCTCATTCATGCGCCAGACATTGGATTATTCAGAAACTTTGGGAATCCTGAAATTGCGCCCCACTAAAGTTTTTGAGTGCAACTGGCTACTTTTATAGAGTCACTGTGATGTGATACTCAAAGGAATATTTGCAATTTTTAGCCCAAGAACGACATGCCACCATATAGGGCACATCCCTTATTTTTGAGGTGCAATTTTTAAGAGGTTTCAGGACTTGCAATTACAATCATGAATATTTTTCTGATTTCAAGTTAATTCTACTACATAAGAGCATCCTAAGAATAACCCCATTCTTAAGGATATTCTTACACTTTACAGACCTTAAGGGAAAAGGGTGAGAAAAAGCATAAGCAAGACTAAAATTAAAGGAAAAAGAATACTCGGTTGTGTTACTTAAAGGGATAACAAAAAATTGTACAGAGGTGGACAGACTAGGCAGAAAATAGGGTAGGTATAAGCGATTTAACCACTTATAATCACAATTTAAAAAAACCAAAAGACATCATGACGAAGTGTTTGATGAGTCGGAGCCAAGCAAGGAAAGAGAACCTTGATAGTGAAATCCGTTCAATGAAATTCTTTGCACTATGCTTCACATTTCTTCAAGATGTTGACACCACATTCTAATAATTCTTTGGGGTATATCGTATTAAAGTGAGGGTAAAGGGAGGAGCATTATGTATGGTGATTTCACTATCCAATTTGATCATAGATTTTCACTTTCAAACATTACCTTTGATCAACTCCCTATTGATGCGGTTTTAGATGGCATTTAGTTCTACACCGATGCCTTTCGTTAAATGAAGATATTGAAGTCGAACATGAACAAACAATTTCACGATTTCCAACCAAATATGAAACTTACTTTGGAACTCTTTTTTGACCTTCCCCTAGTTCAAGTGAAAACTACGTGCTAATGTTAAACAAGTGCAAAGGAAATCTATTTACAATCCATCCAACAATAAACCTTCCAAGTCCAATACAGAACAAATTAAGCAACCATACCATGACAACAAGATCTACTCTAAATGATAAAGTTTAACTAGGTACATGAATTATGTTCAATAAAGAAGTATGTCCCTTTGGATTTGTGAGGTGGGTGGAGGTTGGGAGGAGTATGCAAAGTGGTAAAGAGCTTCAATACAACCATTTTACATTTTTTAGCAGTATCAGAAATACAACTGCCTACACTGACCTGCTTCGACTTCAGTGGGACAATAAGGGCACTTGAAGGGCCTAGTGCTATTATTTTTGGACAACTTGGTGATGGATTGCTTGCATAATACATGTCCACATGACAACAACATAGGAGGATTCTCTTCACTTACTTGGTCCCGACTCACCGGACACACAAATATGGAATGAAACTGAAACTCTCTATCCAAATCCACTGGCACGGGTAATTGTTTCATGGACTGCCATTCCTGCTTCTTCCCTGTCATCACATTCATCAGCTTCAAAAGAGTTGGCAACCCCTGAACTCCAGCAGCAATTGTTACACTCAATGGACTTTCATAGGATTGCCCCATAAGATTGCAGAACTGTCGTGTGAGTTCCTCAGCCAGTTTGTCCCAGTGTATGGAGGATAGTAATTCTGCATAAGGTGAGGAATCAAGCCTTCCAGCCCATAACAGACAAGCCATAAGCTTCTGGATTTCAGCCATATGTTTGGCAGCAAATGGAGCGAAAAAGGCTCTAGCATACTTTAGAGCTTCATCTCTGCCCCTGTTCTGCAAGATTTCCACGAACTGAAGGCGATGAAGTTTCAATTCTATGTCAGATCCATTTTGTTTCAGTTGCTCGTGATTACTCGTCGCCCACTTCAGAGCAGGCTCCAGGTTCCTAGACTTCATGGCTTCCAGTATTTGGAACATTTCTAGAAAAGGGGATTTATTTGCCGCAGCCTCTGGTTCCTTGGACTCATCCACAAAACAGTCACCAAGATCAAATCGGCCCTCCCGGTAGAAGTGGCTGGCAATTATCTGGTTAACAGTGTGGATATCAAAATCAATATTACGATAAGCCTTTGAAATGTCCGGATTGAAAGATTTCTCAAGAAGCTTTGGATACTTGCTCAACGCAATATTTAATTCCTTTTGTGTGCCTTCCAGCTGCCTGAGTGGAGCAATTTCTTTCAACTTGGCTTTTAGTTCATTGAGGATCAATTTATGATCAGATGGAGATGCAGAATCTTGCCCAGATTGTATTCTTGATAAAGCTTGCTCTATTTCTTGCTCAATCTGTTCAATTATTTCTTGAGATTTTGAGGATGAAAGCTTTTGCTTCTTTGTAACACGATCAAAAGCATCTTTGATGGAATTCAACTCCATTTCTAAATGATCAAGTTCCTCAGTTTAACAGTTGTTCACAATATTGATTACCACCTACAAGCAAGAAACAAAAAATAAGTTCACATCACCAAAACTCTTTAAGGTATCTGCAAGCACGAAAGCATGGATACAACACCTCCAGGGTCATGGAGAAGGAAAGGGATGAAAGGTTTTCCAGTCAATGTCAGCATAGTAAAATGCAGTAAATAGCATCTTGCACTATGAGAACTCTTAAGGACTATGCCAATTTGTTAGAATATCTTGACATGCCAGAAGAACACTATACAACTCCATGAGCAACAAAAAGGACAGAAATAAGCTTTAAATGGGGAAAAGTAAACCTAGCATAACAGAGCACTTCCTACAATGCTGCCCCACCTTAAATATTCATCGTTTGGGTCCATCTGACTGCTGGAAAGGATACGGGACTCTAGTGGAGGGATATGTTAAAGTTCTTAGTAGTACTGGTAATGAGCTCAAGCCAGCACAAAGCTCAAAAGCTCAACTTGATAGTGTTCAAGCCTCGCTTAATAGGGGTTCATTCAAACCAAGCTTCAGCCGAAGGTCAACTTAAAGTTGAAGTTCTAGCCAAGCATGAACAAAGGTAGGCTTGTTTGAATTAGGCTTAGACTCGAACTATGCACAATAAATAACATGGAATTGAATGTAAAACTTCATAAAATTATTTGTAAATGCATAAACCTCATACTTGAATTGTAAGGACATTGAAGAGAACTTTATATTTCACTATTCTACTGCCTTTATTACTTGCTAAAAGAAACTAGTATTTGCTTATTTAATATTTTTTGTACAAAAAAATGTTAAAAAGCAAAAATAACTTGAGCTAGATGGGGCTCGACTTGAGGCTCGATTTGAAGTTCGTGTTAAGGTTCAAACCAAGCCTAAGTTATAAGGGGAAATAAACTTGTATTAATCCAAAACTTCAGAAACAAGTGATAAGAAGCTTGTAAGCACAAGCAAGCTCGGGTCACTTGACTTAATTGACAGCCTTAACTCCAAGTAGAGATTAAGAGGATTGTCAGCCTCAGGAAGGAGGCAGGTGTGAGTTGGGGTTTAACAAGCATGATACTAGCAGCAGCTTTCTACTAATTCCAGTAATTTTGACACATCCATCACTCAAAGATATTATGTCTCTACCAGTAACCAGTCACCATCACTTACTCTTGAGCTTTCTCATTCATGTGCTGCAAGCCACTGCACTTCATACTTTCTTGGGTATTGCTACTTTAAAAAATCATGAAGATACTAGAAAGAACTAGCAAGAAGTGAGATTCTCTGGTCAATAAAAGTGTTTGAGCTAGAAATTAGCTCAGGATCTTCAATGGAATGAAAGGCAGTTGTCTTAGTAAAGATAAGTGTGCAGTCATTTCATTCATGGCACAGACTCATTTCTTCATCTATTCATATTAAAGAAAGGGTTTTGTTGCTATGACAGCTTTTTATCTGGTTTCTTTATACCCTCCTGTGAGCTACTTCAATCAGTGCCACTTGATCCAAGTTACAAGTGCTAAAGAATCGGCTGCAAGCTCTCTAACGCAGGGCATTAGCAAGGCCAGGTTTTGAAATGTTAAACAAGCCCAAATGTTCAAGCGGGCTGCCAGGGTTTGATATTGCCACAACTAAGTGCATACAACAAATCACACATTTAAACTTCAGCCAGAACAGCATGGGGTTTCAGCAGAATATTGTTGTTAAAGGCACAAAAGACGTGTGCCTAGCAGCAATGTGCAGGCTTTTGCTTCTTTTAGAAAGCAGCAGTCTTACAATAAGGCACCTGCTTTGTCCTTTGAACCTTATATTAAGGCTTAACGTGAAAGTGCATAAACTGACCATGATCCACAATTAACTGAACACTGTCCACCTCATGGCAAAAAACCTAAATTTTATTAGTGCAATTGGAGAATGCACAATCAAAACCGATCTTTCTCATCAACCTAAATGGTGGCAACTGAGTCTTAGGTTCAAGCAATAGCCCCCACCCAGGAAAAACCAAAAAAAAAAAAGAGACAGAGAGAGAATGTCATATGCAAGTTTATTACTTTATTTTTAACCATATTAAAATTCTAGTAGTCTTGTTATGCAAGCTTATGTTACTACGATGGACTTCGCTACAGCATATTCTTTTCCTGTGAAAGAAAGGCAAACTGTAGGCAGATCTTATCTATGACATATGCAAGTAAGACCCAAAAGGGATGACAAAACTTATTTATTGTCCTTGTTATGCTGAATTTTTCCTCATTATATGTCCTAAATAAGCGGGAAATTATTAGTATTGTTGTAATATGTTGAAAAGCACATGTTTTTCTGCTTCACTTAAATAAGGAACACGCTTTGCCTAGCGCCTCCGGCTTCAGCCCCAAATACCTTAGCATGAACTTTAGGCATTTAATAAATATGTGCAAAACTTATAATGTAAAACAACAAGCTTTAAACATCTACACACATACACCCAAAAAGCACTTATTAATGTTTCCATAAGATTCTTGACTAGAAACTTTTCAAAAGAACAATCACTCTCCATTCTAGTTAAGCAAGAAAAAGATTCCAACACTTATTAATAAAGCGTCTATATAACAATACATAGCATAAAATATTAAAGTGTGTCAAGCATCATTAAAGAAATTCACAAATCGAACACTAAACTCAGACTGCTAAATGTTGGATTCAAGAACATTAATAACACTTATGGCTGGTCATATAGATATTACATAAGTCATGAAACGAGTGTAGAACTATCACAAAAGGCCATCCTACCTCTAGGTCAGCCCCACGCTAAAAAAGAATAAGTTCTTGGTGGCATGTGATTAATGAGATTCTTCTTACATGTGTGTTTGTGTTATATTCTTATGTTGTTCCCTTTTATTTATGTGAACTGCATTTGTTGATGTGTCTTGCCTCATAAACAAGGTGAATAGTGTTATTCATGTCATCTTATCTTAGGGTAGTATCAGTTCCACAAGCCCAAGTACTCATCTTCTTATACAGTCCCACACATCAATTCTCAAACATGATTTTCCAAGATACAAATTGCAATGAAATCACTAAAGAAGCAAGGTGATACAGACAATGAACGGGTCGGGTTGAAAATTTATTCTAAGTCCTGTTATTTTTGGAGCAAGTTAGGAATCTGAGTCTTAATAGGATTAGCTTATTTTTCCTGATAAAAGTCTAATCCTTGCTAGAGTAGGTTATATCTTGACTTTCTAGGCCTACAAAAGGCATGTAATGCTCAAGAATTCAATACAGATAAATTAGTAAAGGTTGAAGCTTTGTTTGTTATGCAATTTAACCATGGATGTGATACTTAAAAGATTCTAGGAGTGATTCCTAGATTTTTCACTTCTTGCTCTTGATCTTTTCTTTTAATTTATTGTAAGGTCACGGAGCACTGTTCACAACTTGACAGCCTTTCTGCTTCCTTCACAGCCTTTAAAATCCCCCTCTTTGAACCCTTCCTACGATATTGATCATTAGCTTGGAGTAGATCAAGATCAAGCCTTCAAAATCTTTTATTCATCCAATATGACAGTCAATAGAAAAATAACTGGCTGATTGGTATCATAAGGGCAAACAGAAAAACAAACTCTAGTGTTCTTATTTCTGTATGATAGGGAACTTCCTAAAATAAATTGCACACCAAGATAAATGACTACTCCAAATTAAGTTGTTGCAATAAACTAACATAAGCTCTGATAAACCACCAATATGTTTTAATAAAAATTAACAAGCATTCAATGACACCACTTAAAGTCAAAGCACCAGGCTAAAAGACAAATTAGCTAACATCTTCTAGTAGTAGAACTTTAAACATAGTAAACCAATTTTCTGATAAATTAGTGAGTGTGGAGAAGAGGTAGCTGTTGTGGAAAATCAATTCTGTAAATGGCAGAAAGTACATTAATTTTAATACTGAATTTTTAATTTTGTAAAAGAGCAACCAAACCATTTTTGGCATGCCCAAACTTATAGCAGCTTAAGTGATAGCATTGACTTAAGAATGTCAAAAGGTTGATGAATAACTAAGGTAAATGTGTTTCCCTTCTTTTCCATTTCTTTTTCATAATCTTTCTTTCCCAGGCTAAGTTGGTACAAAAGATACATCGTGAACAAAGAAAGCCAAGTTACTTTTCCAGCAAACCATACATCTTCAGAACATGCCCAAACGAAAACACTACAAACAACCATTTCATTTACACAACATTTATAAATCCTAAACCAATCATTAAGAAGCAGATCATCTAACACTGATAATTCGTCAAAAGCGCACATCAAGAATGCCACAGCACCCTTCACAATGTTTTGAGCCAAGAATACTCATAATTCATTAAGATTCGATGATCTCAGAAGCCAAAGAAACCATGGCGGTGCTTGAACAAATGCATAATTCTACATAAACACAAGCAGAAAATCAGAAAGAATTCTAAATTTCTCAATGTTAACGTAGAAAAATTCTTAAACTCTACAGCTAATAATTGTTGTAATTGAACGGCTATATTATCAAGAAAAATGTACGCAATTTATACTCACCGAAGCGGATTGATTTCGGTGAGTCACCAATTAAAATTGAAGGAAACTGTCACACAATAACCACGCCAAAGTAAGGGAATAAAAGGAAGTGATACTTACAAATACTTAATTCAGATCCAAAAACAAAAGTTGGTTAAGCAAAATTCGGGAAGATTCAAATTCGTACGCCAATTGATAAATACAAAGTATATACGTAAACGCAGAGCGAGAGAGAGAAGTATACTCACCAGAAGAGAGCAGGGGAAGAGTGTAGAGAAAGGAAATGCAATGATGATTGATTGGGGGCACTTCTGTTCAGAAGTAAACGGTGAGAAGAGACCAGATTCCGATTTTTATTTTTGCCTTAAATGTGGAAATTTATTACTTATTGACAATTCTACCCCTACAAACAATCAGGCCTAATGAGTTCAAATGGGATACTATCCAACATAAATTTCCTGGAAAGCTTAGGCCCATTGGGCCCGATTGGATTGTTTAAGGCTCAATTGTAATACATGTGGACACCGAATACTGTCAAAAGATCCAAGCTTTGTTGAGTCGTGCGGCCCATTAGGTCTAGCTTTCCCAGGAATAATCTGGCCCAAATAGCCCAACTAATGTAGAAAATCATCATAGAGTTACCAAATAAGCGAACAACAATGGTCCTAATTGGGCCGTTGCATCACTGACCAGCCCAATCACCTTGGTTATTTAGATTATTCTAAGTGCCGGTCTGAGACAAACAGCCCTAGAAGACTGGAGTCTTGAGAGTGACACTCGATTTTTTAGATGCTACATCAATAAAGGATAAGTACCCTAATTTTTTTTTTTGAAATAGGTTATTTGTCTTTCATTCAACCAACAAGTGTACAATTGGGTGTAACATGTATATCACTGTAACACCCATTATTCGAGGAAGAATTATGTAGTTTAGTTGAAAGGCAAATCACTAAAGCATTGCAGGGCGTGATACCCTTCTTGCATCGTGCAAGTTATGTCTCTTCAAACATCAGTTTGGAATAGCCTTGATAAAATGAAGGGGACTTTTCTTTGGTCCACTGAAGGAAATACTAGAAACCACATTTACTTGGATGGAATAAAGTTACTAAAAGGAAAAGAATGTTGGGGGTTTGCGAATAGGTACACTGGAAAAGTAGACATGGTTTTCTCGCCATACTAGGATGGAAAATGATCGGGAAGGAATCGTCGGTTTAAAGTCATATCTCTAGGAACAAATTTATGTACAACTTGGACGTTCTTGATTATGCACCCAGAACCTTTGACTCGGGCAAATGGAAGGGAAAGATTAGAGGTATTTGAAGTGGTTGAAAAGCTCGTCCAGTACGAGCAGGAACAGCCATGATGTGCTGATAGCGTGACTAATCCTAGATTGTCTAAGCTTGACTTGTCGAAGTAAATGCAGACATTTCTCATTGAAATTAAATACAATCGAAAGTCTCAAGTCCACAAACTATGATCCCAAAATAAGTTCAACTATTGATCTTGGCATCAGTTTTATTTCTTTTCCCTTTTCAAAGGGCTGTCTTTGTTTTGTAAATGAAAATAGGTAAGCTTTTCGTGAAAAGATCTGAAAATACAAAGGGTTTATCTGACGGTCTAAACCCAACTCATGTTCTCTATTGGTAGGTGAACAATCCAACACTTGGTGAATTCTGCTTCACTCTGCCGCTTACAATACCCCGTCGTGTATTTAAGTCGTCTGCAAAGGATGCCGCTTAATGGGAATTGTATTTCAAGGCAACCGACGCGACTCATCCGCCGCGAGAGCTTGGGGGCCCGAGGGTCTCTACTATGGGTCGGCAAGTGGACGGCGAGCGCACGCGTCGCTTCTAGCCCGCATTCTAACTTAGAGGCGTTCAGTCATAATTCACCGCACGGTAGCTTCGCGCCACTGGCTTTTCAACCAAGCGTGATAACTAATTATGCGAATCAACGGTTACTCCCGTACTAGGTTGAATTACTATTGTCCATATCATCAAGGGACATTCTTGAGAAAGTGATGAAGGAAATGGTTTTTCTCTACAATAAATCTTTGAAGCAGATAATTGACCAGTAAATAACATCCGAGTATAGTACATATACAAATTTGCTTAATAAATACCCTGTATGTTCTGGTGCGTATTAGCAACATAAATCCATCAGAAATCCTGAATAGTTCAACGCCAATAATCTGTTAGTGCAAATACATTAAGGTAGACACTTGAAAAATTACCTGATAATGTACAGGCAAGTCAACATTGTTGATTGTTCCCTACTGAGGAATCATAAAATCCAAAAAATGGAAGAAAAAATGGAATATGAGTGGTTGATGCTTCAACGCACATTCAGTGCCTACAACTACAAATTGGCCATAAAACTTACCAACCTGCAGCATTAAAAATTTGACTGAAATGGCTACAAGAATGCAACTTTAAGAAAACCAACCAAGATGAACTAAGGTCTCAGGATTATTTGGATCAAATTTGTCCAGTATATGCTATCATGAGTTTAAACCAATCTGCACCGGAATATTGTAGCCTGAGTTTAAGCCAACCTGCACCAAAAAAATTGCAGCATCTGTAGTTTTAGCATTTATTGCATTTAACTTGGCCCCAAGATGATTTATCAACTTATATGTACACAAGTAAAAGCCTGCCGAATGACAACTGTATAAACACCACCACAAGGTGGAACCCATCTCAGAGAGAATAGAGTTGAGTATGCAAAAATTTGACAAATAAGGAGTTCTGATGCCAAAGCTTCATATATCTCAAACTCTGCACATTACATCCAATCATTGAAGTTAAATCTGCAAGTCAACCTTAGGGATGTTTCTTTCTTGGAAGCATGCAAAGTATATAGCATCTTATATTAACATCAGCACTTGAATTTCACATTTACAAAATAGAGAGCACAATGAGAATCAATATCACGAAGAGCATAAAATCACCTGTCATTTTTGCCACTTGAAGAGAACTTCAAATGATGTTATCTACTTCCTCCAAAAGGATGACCGACTTTTATTGATGTGCTCATAGTACTCATCTTCCCCATAAAGTTGTCTGAAAGATAAATACCAGTCAACTCAGCAGATATTCAACCCGAAATAAGCACTTGCATTCAGTTAGATATTCCACAGCGTGGGATGCGCAACCCACTGTCTAAGTGGGCACATTCTGGCTGGTAAAGGAAAATAAGCTGCTCAATTTTTTAAGATTTACACCATTCCTAAATCGCTCTAAAATTCCTAGAAGAAAATATGTTGCTCAAATTTATCTGAAAGCATGGTAATTGTTGACATACAAGTTTCAGGGTTTCCCTACTTCAATTAACTTAAACGAGGACTACCCACCCCCGCCCCTAAAAAGATTAATTAAAAAGGGGAAATTAAAAAAAGAGCATACAGAGTTCAGTATTTATCGAGCTAATTTCCAACATCTATAGGTCCATGATTAAGTTGTTAACAAAAGACAACACGAGCATAATCACATACACCGCAAGTCCCACCCAAAAAAATTTGCAAATGCGAGAGGTGTTAATTCCATATACCTACTGCTAGTTCCTATGAGAAAAACTGAAATGCTAGTTGAGGATTGATCACAAAATTTGGAAGATAACACTTACGCCAGATCTGCCAAGGTATCAGACTTAATAATAGCATTTCCCTCTGGGAGTCCAAGAGAAGAATAGTGCGATATCATTTCCTTCAATGTGTGTTTAGTGCTCTTGATATCATTATCCCATAAGATGCTCTGAGATAACAGAAGTATAACTCAGTAAGTCCACCTCATGTACTGATCCAAATACACTAGGAAACAAATCCAAGATATTCGGCGATGACATAATTAAGGTGATGTAGAAACTAAGACAAATTCCCTGCTGAAACCTCGTATAGTTTCAACTACCTTCCTAATGTACTCTCTTTTCACGTCTTCCCACGGTAATATTCCTTTAGGAGAAAAAATAGAAGCATTCCAAAGTGCACCTCTGGCAACCATTACAGATGAAGCACCTGTGGCAGAAACAGATTATACAGGGATAATTGTTAATCACTCAAAAGGAAAATAGATGTGCATGATTAATAATGAAAAGAAGGATCAACGAAAACACCTCCATGATCAATAGATAATATTAGAGTCAAAAGTCTCAAATACGACTAAGCAAAACAGAACATAGTACAATGTATAACAAGCAACTTAAACACCACTGGCTGAAGAGATCAAGGTATGCACGTAACAACTCGAAGCTAACAAGCTTAAAAAAAAATGTACAAGTCCCAGTTTCACACCCCTGCTGACTTTTTACAGCAGTATGGCAAGCCAGAAGCTACTTGCCAAGGCAGGTTTTTTTGATATGTTGAAGAAGTATACCTTATTTATCACGACTAAAGTTTAAGATTAATCATGTGGATCCTTATCTTAAGGGATTAAGAAAGGAAGTTCATAAATAATCCTTCATAATCTTATTAAAAAAAAAACCTACAAACCTTCAAGATTTCCGCCACAGATTCCAACCAAGGGCTACAAGATTCTACCGTCCTAACATGCACGTGTATTGGTGCATGCACACACACAAATATTTAAAAGAAATCTAAATCCACTTATGAGATACCATGCCCGTGAATGTGGACATAGTATACAGTCAAAGCCTCCAAATAATTATCACACCTTAGAGTTGCCAAAAGATATCACTTCCCTCCTTCCCATAGGTATTCACATGCTCCAAATCTATCAACCAGGCATGCCTAACAACAAAACTTTATCAGACTGTCATCAATGAGGTTAGATAGACAAATCATTGTTGCAGGATTTAAATAATTCTGTACAGCCAAAAAAGAAGACACAACAACCCTAGAGATTGCATATGAGCATCTCAGTAATTACAGAATTCATATACTTTGAAAATCCATGTTTTAGTCAAATAAATAGTTGCAACTCTCAAGAGATAAGACTTATGACACAACAAAAATACAAGTTGCTATTAACTTGTATGAGTGTAAACAACACATGAAATTCTTAATAGAAGAACTGAATCTATAAAGAATAGCCAGTAAATGATAATGGTTATCCCAGATCACTGTACAACATTTTTTCAGACAGAGACTACCTTCCAAAATAACAAATATTACCACCACTCAGCAGAAAAAGTGTGTCGTAAAACAACTAAGCACAGGATTATCAATCAAGAATTATATGAAATAGCACAAGCAGAAACATCAACAAGAAATATGCAAGACAACTTCAAACTTAAATATTGCAAAGGTTCTTTAAGCACAACACGAGAGAATAAAATTGAATCCAGTTTGTCCAGAAACAAGAAAAACACCAAGATATATGATTTCAGCATTTACAATTATGCAATTATAAAGAACCTATTCCAATGAACAAATCAATTCATAAACAAGGAACTCTCAGCCTACAAACCAGAGGGAATTATTGCAAAAATCTCCTAAGCTACCTGTTGCGACTTTGATGCGTTCAAAATCTTCATACTGAAATACATCGCCATTTGCTATAACTGGGATAGAAACTGCAGCTACAACATCAGCAATTTCACTCCACTTAGCTGGATCTCTTGGCCTATCAGCAACTTTCCTATGATTATTTACCAAAACAGCATCATCAGATAAAAGATTTGAATGGCTGCAATTGAATGTGAAAACAAGCATAAAACCCTTGTAAATACAGAATATTTTTTACATAAATTCTACAACCAGGTTTTTCGTCGACATATATTTGAAAGAGCTTGTGCCAATTGAAACAAAACAACAACTTTACATGCAGAACAGAAAAATGGGATAGCACAACACACCAAATATTACTAAATATCAGATATATACATAGACATAAAGGAGACTCAAAACAAAACAATGTGCCAGGGCTTTTTGCAATCTTTCAGAAGCAGAAAATTATTGAATATACCTTCCATGGACAGCTAGAGCGGAAACACCAGTTTTCTCAATTCTTCGTGCTAGTTCCACAGTGTCTTGGGATGATTTTAATAGACGGATCTTGCATGTTACAGGTGTATCAAGGTTTCTTTTCAATGTAGTCAAGATCTAGATTTCAAAAGAAAAAAAATAGAAAAGTAAGACCAATGGCCGTACACAGTCAACCCAAAAAGAAGTGAAGTTAACTCAAAGTGAGTACAGGAATGCTCACATACATCGTGAATGAGATCTGGTTTTGTCAACAAGGCAGCACCCATTCCACCACTTACAGAGAAAGACTTGGGGCAACCCATATTTATATCCACTGCAGCAACATCCATGCACCTAAAAGAGAACAAGGCTTGAAAATAATGTGACAGGACACAGCATCAAGGGAGTCCTTGCATCTGACAAGAATAGATAACAGTGCATTCCTAATCTTATGCTCAATCTCAGGCCATTGCCGCTTATAGGATGAACCTATGGAGATCTGATAGGTTGGACAGGCAGGGAGAATTTATTCCTATTAATCCGTATCATTTACTATAACTCAGAAGCAAGAAGGAAAAGAGACATCCAAAGTTACCAGAAAACAAAAAATGAAGAAAAAGAAAAAGGCCGTCCGAACAGTAGGCACTTTAATGATGATTCAAATTAATATAAGTGTTCATTAAACTGGTTAGAGACTTAGAGATCCTTAAATAGTCATCGTTACCAATCGAGGTCAAAGTTTCAATCTTTGTACCCAATCCCAATATCTGGTAGATATATTTCAACTTTATAGTGGATTGTAACTTAATATCAATCCTAAATGACGTTAGAGTGTCAAAATTTTAGTGGCACACTGAAGATGCCCTAAAGCCTCTAATTATCAAATGTTAAGCTCTCTACCCTACTTCACTCCATGAATGGGCATTCCCATTATGACATATAATTAGATAAGGAATAAAACCAAAGATAAGGAAAGAAACTCACACAGTTTGGGCAGCACGAAGAGCTCTTACTGCATCTGAAGTTCCCATCTGGAACACAACCCGACTTCTTTCTTCAAGGCATGTTCTGAAAACAACACTGTCTGTTCCTTTCTCCACCACATCAATAGTCCCAAGTACATCTAAAAAAAACATGACAATTATGTAAGTTCAACATATGTATCAAGATGAAAGATGAAAAAATTGATGTTTTTATCTCGTATTCAAATTATAGTTGAAATGAATTTTTTTTTCTATATAATTTTAAAAAAAAATTATAATATTTTTAATAAAAAAATATTATATTTTTTATTTCTATTTTTAATTATAATTAAAAATTAAAAATACAAAATGTTGGGACTTATTTTGAGTTTTTTTTATTAAAAATTTATTTTAATGATTTTTTTTTTTTTAAATGTTCAAAAAAATTATTATTTTTTAAATAAATTAAAAGCATATTTTATAACAGTATTTAGAAAGAAGAGGAAAAATACTCTTCTATGTTAAGGTTAAAAACTATATATATATATATATATATATACAGGCACACACACAAACACCAGATACCATTAATTCGTCGCTCGCATTTGAGGAGTTTGTGATCAATAATCTCCTCCCCGTATGTGATGTCGGCACCATATTCAGCAGCCAGCAGTCTGAACGGCAGCGTACCCTAAAATTGAAATAAAAAGCTCAACCATCAAAGGAGAAGACAAGCCGCCAAAATCAGCAAGTCAAAAGCAGCCACAATTATCCTTAATTACGCAGTATAAAAAAAAGAAGAAGATGAAGAGAGCAGTAGCATCAAAAAGGTGGAGAGAGCACTCACAACTCGAACCATCGGGGCAAGGACAAGCTTGTGCCTATAATCTATCTCCATCCCGGCAATGGAGGACGCGTACACTGATTAACCCAATAGAAGAGAGATAACTACTGGGTCGGACCGTGCTCCAAGTAATCACACCCGTGGTTAAGCTTTCCCGTCTCCCGGCGGTCGGGCCGCCGAATCCGAACAAGTTATTTCTACGCTCCCTTCCTTCAAATATATTATAAGCGGCCGACACTCCACAAAGACTCATTCGGATATTATATCGGACAGAATTTGAATTTAATACGATATGTTCATAATTAAATTAAAAATAATAATAATTCTAAAATTTTCGGCGGCGTGTTGAACATGAAATCCAAAACCTTTCAGAATTTTTTTTCTTCATATATATGAGTAATAAAAAATTCACTAAAAATAAAAAAAAATTGAAACTATTTACAAAAGTCGGATTTTGGGCGTATAAAATTTTAAAAATATTTAAGAAAGTATATAATTGATAAAAAAATTAACTAAAATTTAATTTTTTTTAAAACTATTTGCGAAAATAGAATTGTTTCGTTCAAATTTAATTTATCTCTTAAAACTCTTTTTCTTTTCTCAAGAATACTTAGTTTTTAAATTACATTAGTAAAATTTGGACACAAGCACCAATAAAAACTTTTTTTTTATTTGTACTTGCATCATTATCTTTATAATTTTGTTACCAATTATATATACATGTGTATGTATATATAACATAAAAATATTTATATATATTTAACAATAGTTAAAAATGATATGTATCCTAAATTTTTTGAAAAACCATGTCATACTGTATCCATATCAGTGCATCATAATCCATATTTATTTGTATCTACTTTTTTCGTACATAAAAGTAAGGTGTAAACGAATCGATTTGAGTCAAATACATTACTATTTAAATTTTTATTAAAATTTAAAAATTATGTTTGAATTTGATTTGATTGTTAATCAAATCGAATTTAAACGAGTTTAAATCGAATCAAACACGAATCAAGTTCAAATAATTTGATTTTTTTACAACTAATCTATTATTTTTATATTAATCGAGTTAAGTTGAAATAGAGTTGTAAATTTTATCGAACAAAAAAATATGTTTAAATTTAATTTATTATATTTAATTAATAAAATTTTAAAAAAAATAATTTATTTTTAAGGCAACCCAAATTAGGTCCACAACCCACAGGTAAAGTGTGCACGTTTCTTTGGTTGGGTCCGGCCCATGTAGAAAATAATGAATTAGATGGATGGTGGGCTCCCATAAATTTCAGTCCTTGAACAATTTGTTATGGGGGTCTCTTCACCGGACTAATTGGGCTTACGTTCATATTTTTAAACGAAATCTTGTCATAGGCCGTAAAATTAAGCCCACTATCCTTATGAAAGCATCCAAGTTGGCCATATATCAAGTGCTTCTCTAGTTCTCTTCATTGGTGCTAGTGTATAACATATTGCTCAATACCAGAATAAAAAATTGAAATGTAGCATCTGAAGTTGCATTAATCGAGAATATACGATACAATAAATTGTTTCGAAGGTTACAGCTAGGGGAGACATAAATGGGAATCCTAGACTACAATTTGTTTGAGCATCCTCCTGTGGAGGGATTCAATTTCTTCTTAACTCAACTAATAATAAAAATATTTATAAGTATTTTCGTTCGCACAATCCTACGTATATATGAATAATTACAAAACATGTAGTAAACTTTTTCTATAATTTAAAAAAAAAAAAAAAAATTATACAATTTGTTTGAGCATCCTATGGAGAGATTCAATTTCTTCTTACCTTAACTAATCTCACAATTCTGCGTATATATGAATAATTGCAAAATATGTAGTAATTTTTTTTTATACTTTTAAAATTAAAAAATATTTTTTATAATTTTAAAGTGAAAGCTGAACTTATAAGTTTTTTAAAATATCTTATAAGTTGTTTAAAAGTTTATAAGCTGTTAAAAAGTGTTTCATAATTTTTTTTCTAAAAAAATTTATAAAAAAAAAAAAATTAAAAATTTATAAGTTCATAAAAAAAAAAAATACCTACAACTCAACTTATTTTCAAATTAATATTTTTTTTTAATTTTGACAGTTTTAATTATAAAATTATCATTACTAATATTTTAAAAATTTTATAATCTTATTTTATCTAAATATTTTAATAATTTATTTTTAAAATAAAATTTAATATTTTATAATTTTAAAAGTATTTTATAAAATACAAAAACTTATAAGATATTTTAAATAAGTTAAGAAACATTTAATCCTAACTTAACGAAGCAAGAGACGTCTAACTGAACACTTCTGCTCCTTTTTAGTAATTTAAATGCATACATACTCTGTCCCAGACACGGCAATATTCCTGTCTGCGGACTACATCAATCGCATATTGGGTGTTGTTGTTAAATTTATTTAAAATATTTTTTAAATTTATAAGATATTAAATTTTATTTTAAAAATAAATTATTAAAATATTTAGATAAAATAAAATTATAAAATTTTTAAAATATTAGTAATGATAATTTTATAATTAAAACTGTTAAAATTAAAAAATATTTATTAAAATAAGATTTTAATTTGAAAATATATTGGAGTAAATGTATTTTTTTTTATGAGCTTATAAATTCTAATTTTATAAACTCTTTTACAAAAAAAATTATTAAATATTTTTAAAAAATTTATAAATTTTAAAAAAATTATAAATTCAACCAAAAAAATTTCATCCCGTCTTTAGCCAAGTTGCATGCATGAAATTACTTTTGAGTTCATAAAATCTATTCCACCAACTCTTCATTCTAAATAGTTCATTCATTATCCTATTCTTGGAAAAAATAGTCATTGAACTTCTTATATTAAAAAAAAACTATATTTATTGATATTCAATTTTAAATTAACTATTTGAACTTTATAAATTTATTTATAGTCAAAAAATCTTTTACAAAACTTAATTTATGAACTTGATAAAATTTTAATCTTTTGTTTAGTTCATTTAATTCAAACATTAAAGATATTTCTACTGTAATTTATATATCTCTAAATTCAAAAAACGTTTCTCCAAAAATTATTTTTTTAAAATTAAAACTATCATTGATACAAATCAATTGGAATAACCTAAAGAAAAAAAATTCTATTAAGAAAGTCAATTCATTAAATTTCTTAATCTAAGAAGTTGAGACTTAAGAGTCATTAGTCAAAAATATTAATTATTGAGTTTTTTTGGAATGGGGAGTTCATGGAATGTGTTTTTAAGATTGCAATATATTCGGATGGGTTTTTTGGAAACAAAAATTTATTTAAAGAAATTTTAGTATTTTTTTTTCCCCTTAAAACTAAGATGGTGTTGTTGCTTAATTGGCATATTCCCACTTTCAATAATATACCTATTTTCTATTTTAATAACATTCTCACTAACAGTAACTTTCTTAAGTATATTGTGACACTCTTTTCAATATTGAAGCAAGAAATTAATTGGGTATTGTCAAACTCACAAATAACATTCAGTATTTGTTGTGGTGGTGATTCCACTTAGATCTAGCCAAACATGGCTGAAAAGTAATTTTTTTTTTTTCATCATATTGAGTGCTACTTAAATGAATTTAAATCGTAAAATGCATGTAAGATGATATTTTTTTTGAATTGTAGCTATACATGATTATATTAACATTTATTTTTTTAATAATAAAACAACATATAGGTCAAAATATTTAAAAGTTCAGGGTGGGTATGCATGGACATATTCAATCTCCCCATAGCTTGGAAGTTCACCAAACAGTAAGTTGGGGCCCTATTCAATTTATTGCTTCAAGAAAAGAAAACCACAACCAGTATGGACCCCCCCCCCCCCCCCCCGGGCGGGTATCCGACAAATCCCTCCATTCCTTTGCATCCATCAATGTCCACTTGCCACCCCCATCATAAAACCCCAATGCCATCAGATTCCCCCTTCCTAAGTTGTTATTATTTATAAAACCCCAATGCCATCATGTTTTTTGTTTTCTCCATTATTTCTGATAAAACCTAATATTTTTTTATTTTTTTTGTTTTTATTTTAGTGCTTCAAATTTATTTTCAGCATTTTCAAGATTTGAAAATATTTTATTAAATTTTCGTGTAAAAACTAAAATAAGTTGTATTAGTTATGTTTTTATGCAGAATATATAAGTTTGGAAATAAAAATGTATTTATTTTATGTTGTTTTTTTGCATAAAAATACATAAAATTTTAGTAGATTTGAAAATGAGTTTGATAGGCGTATGAAAAAAATTTAAAATATTAATAAATTTAAAAATAAAATTTAAAATTAATAATAAATAATATCTTTATTAAAAATAGGTATAATAAATGCATTTCTCATTTTCAAATCATGCAAGGTTTATAGGAATTAAAGTTAGTGAATTAAACCCTACTGCTTTCGCAGGGTCCCTAATGTGGGAAATAATAAAGAGAAGACCCTTAATAAAACAAAATTATAAAGACAAATTGGAGTGGGTACCGATCCAAATTAGATTTGAATATAAATTTCACTTCCACAATTACTTAAATTGTCCACTTTAGGGATTAACCACCAGAGTTATGTATATAAATAATTTCATTTGATTTCAATAGGTAGGCGACATTTATTACTCTTGTTTAATTTTGTTTTTATTTTTCTTCATTTTAGAGTTCTAATTTTAATATCGGAGGATTATATATGGGGCCATTCCAATAAATTTGACAAGTATCTTGAATTCTCGTAAAAAGATATAATCTCCATTTAGCCTTAATACCCTTTAAAATCCGATTTGATTTCGTGATGATTAAAACAATCGATTGGAGATAGTTGTCATGAGGCGGTTCGGGTTTGTGGGTTTTGGGACCCCGATCAGTCCCCTTATTTGAGAATTGGGAATGGTACTACTTATTGGAGTTTTGGCCATGTTACACAAGAATAATATCGTACTAGTAATTTTAACAAGTCATGCATCCATCACTGCAACTGCAACTGCTTCCAGAGTATTTCAAACTTCAAATTTTCATTATTTTCCAACATCAAGCCTTTTTTTTCTCCTCCTTTTTTCTGTCAACTTTGTAGAATTAAATTATGCTTGGATCACAATTTAGAGAGGAATATCAACTGGGTGAATCCTTTTAACTTTTGAGGGACGTTTTGTGTGACTTTTTACATCATTGATTTTCTTGCATATCTAATAATTAATGAATTTGTCACATGTTAGACTCAGAATAAGTCTAATATGGATGACCTAGAACTTAATTATCAAAATTGTGACTTTTAATCTGAATGAGTTGGAACCTAATTATGAAATCTGTGACTTTTTTCAACACGTGGAGTTCATAACTCAATTTTTAGGTTGGAAAAAGTCTGCCCAAATTGACTCGGACAAATTTATATGTAATAATAATACTATAGCAGAGGGGTCTTTAACTGTAATTTTATTAATTTTGGTTCAATAATGAATTCTTGAGTTTTTTTTTTCAAATTCTTCAAAAGATGTGCATTGGGTGTCAATAATTTGGACTATTTAAATTTTCAAAGAAAACAATCATTTATTTCTACACCATAAATTGCAGCTAATTTGTTTTTTAAATTTAAATTTAATTAATTTTTCTTGATTTAACTATAACTATCTTATCAATCAGACTAGTTATTTTACAGTTTTTTAAACTTCCAAAATACCCTGCATATCTTCTTCTAAAATAATCTTCCTTTTAAATTTAATTCACCTTACCTTGGTTATTAGTTTGGCTACCTTATCACGTACCAGCATGCATGAGGGATTGAGAAGGTTATCCATTGATAAAAAAATATTTAAATTGAGGCTCGGATATCTTGCTCTCTTTAAAAATTTTTTAATTGTATTGCAGTATAATTTTTTACTAGTTCAATAATAATACTTTTAACTTGCCCCCTTTATGATAAAACAGTTCTAACAACGTTGTAGACTCAAACAAACTCTAAACAAGTTGAGTCCAAAACTCCCCCCCCCCCCCCCCCCCCCCCCCCCACACACACAAAGAACACATTCCTTCAACTTATAATAAAACTCTCTTTTTTCTTTATATGTGTATTTGTAATAGTTGCATGTATAGTTTCAAATCTATATAAGAAGAAATGATGTCTATTTATAAGTGTAGAAAGTCTCTCTAAGATGAATAAGAATTAGTAAATAATCAAGTGTTAAAAGTTACATAAAAAGATAAATTGTGCTTAATAATTTGATATGTTATTGGTTTAATAAGTAAGGGTACTAACTTCTCCACAATTTCACCACTATCTTGCAATTGGGTTAATACACGAGACCATAAAAATATATAATATTGATATTAAAATGGTACTATCCCCATTTTCGTGGTATTTACCGAAATTTTCTCTAATAAAGTTCATACCAATAGATAGTGTTGGTAGAGATAAGGTGGTCACCAAATTTTATTTCTACCCACTTAATTTATAATTTTAAAATTTTTTATTTGTCCTGCTATCCAAAAGATGGGACGATATTTGTCGAACGATTTGGCAAGAATCAAATGTATTCAAGTTTCTTTTGCCAGATCTTGCTGTCTCCCCCACGTATTAGGCTGCAATAAAGTGGGTTGCAGGGATCGGTGGCAGCCGCACGACCGGCTCGTCGTAGGCCAAAAGAGATGCTTATGGCACCGTTTGTTTTCATTCCAATAACTTTTTTTTATTATTTAAAATTCTAAAAATATATTTGTTAAATATATATAACTAATTCAAATATATATAATCTATATAAAAAATATATATAACTAATTCAAATATATTTATTTTTTTACGTGAAAATGTAATAAAAATAGTAGAAACTACTTAGAAAATGAAATCAAACTCTGTTCGTTCACCAAACAATTATATAATAAACTTAAACTTTAATCAAATTATTCATTTTAATTAGAATGTATCTTTTTTGTCGATACTCATAAGTAGTCAAATCAGCTAAATTAAATCCGAGGTATAATTTTTAGCAATAAAACATTTTATATATTTATTGAATGATTCTTTTATTTCAAACCTCAATTCATCTACATTTAAAGCATTAATGTTTTGTAAACAAATTGTTTAGCCCTGATTTCAAACCAAATCGACTTATTTGTTGTTTTGAATTATGCATGCAACAGGAGCCAGAGAAATGAGGAAAAAGCAAATTACAACAATACCACCTACCCAATGACCAATGATAGCATAAAGATGAGTGGGCCCACGCGCTAAATCTTTAAAAAGAACAAACTTTCATGGGGTAACGTCAAAGCCGGGTCTTAATTTGGAAAGATAGAGACGCTTAAACCTCGTATGGTTTCCGGCGGAAGAGGAGTGACGTGGCGCGATACTTCGCTGCCAGATCCATTGTGATCGGCTCGAACGATAAGCTGCTGATGTGGACGTTATCATGAAGATTTTGAAGCCGACAACGAGTGACGTATGCATTTAGCTATCCTCTACAAATAAAATTTTATGATTATTAATTTAATATAATAGATTATGATTTGCCATAGAAAATTGTCTGCGTTATTCACTCTTATGACTGCAATATAGGCTGTGCTGAAATATTAATTAAGCTAAGTAACTTGAGTGACAATAAGATTGTAGTACTTAATTTGACAAATGCAACATACAAGCAATTTAATTTTGTTTTTCTATACGTAAGTTCAATTAATCACACATGAATGGAATGGAATTTGCTTGATTTTTGTTTCCTTTCGAAATTAGTGATATCATATTTTTACTTTATTTTAATCTGTGTATGCTTTTTTTACAAAAAAATCTATACATTCAAGAAATCAGATATTATCTATAAATATATAAAAAGGCGTGGAGTACAATAATTTTTGAATGTTTTGTCACAATATTAACTTGATAAAATTGAAGATTATATTGTAGGAGAAGAATTCAATGAATTCTGGTTAAATTTTTTATTACAAATTCTATTATATTTTTTTATTGTATTGCATTAATTATTCACCACATATAACATAATAATAATTAATACAAGATAATAAAAAATATAATAAAAGATACTACGTGGAATAAATACTACATATATATCTCCTTCATGAATTTGCCATTAATACTCTATGTAGTGTACATATACCGTTTGGAATAATAGTAATACTATATTAGCACTTTTATACATAGATCGATAATCCTAAAATTTGTCAAAATGCAGAAATTAATCACGCCCAGAGAGGGCACCAATATAATTGGAAGGTCCACTTCATGCTTTTACATGCCCAATTATGGGCATCCTAATTTTGTGGCAACTTGACGCTGATTCACTTTCGCAGCTTTTCAGCGGCACATCACTATATTACTGTATCCGTCGGTAATAACAACTAATTACATGCTATTTATTTTTTATTTTTTATTTTTAACTTAGCCTTTTATGTAAGCATTTTTGTATATGTATGTGCATACATAGTGTCTATACTATTACCCTTGTTTGTTAGTTTAGGCGAATATTATTGACACTTCAAATTCATAGTCATTAAAATTTCAAGCCGATGCTTCGAAATTTTGAATTGATATTTAATTGAGAATCAGAAATCACAAATTTATATCAGTTGTAACGTAAAAATATATTTACAGCAATAATGATTTTTTAAATTTAGTGACAACCATTAATGATGAAACTTGAATCTGCAAATTTTCTATTTACATAATGTGTCACACTTTCTATTAACGATAATAATTCAACAGCTCAACATACTACTTCTCTCAATATTTAAAAAAAAAAAAGTTCCTAAAACTAGAAAAAGAAGAATGAAAGAAAAACAAACTTCTGAGAAAACAAAAAACATTTAACGCACTGAAAATTCCGGTTAATATTTGTAATAGAAAATCTTATCCATAAAAAGTCAACCTTTTTAATGCAAAATTCACGGAATTTGGATATATTTTCAACGCTTGAACTTGACTAGATAGTATTAAATCCAACCACGGTTAGCCAATTCCAAGTTAGATTCATGGTTAACAATTGCCCCGAGGCCCTATAAATAGGATCACTCAGCACACACCTTTTCCTCACTACGTTCTTGTTCATCTCCTCAAACTTCACTTTGAGGGTTCAGTTAGCTTCCCGTTTTTTGTTCATTGCATTTCCTGCAAAGCCTCCAATTTCTGGTGCGGTTATCTCTCCCCTTTTCCTTATTAAATGGTTTGCACATACAAGTCATTACATTATTTTATAGATATATATGGGTATGAAGTGAGATACACATATAGTGCAGACACTGGGTGTACAGCATTTCTTAGAGCATCAATACTATTATAGTAAACGAGAAAAAAAGGAGTTCAAGATATTATTTTTTGCATTAAAAGCCAATGCTAACTGTTCATATGCATTATAAGAGGAAAAAAGAGATTCCTTTAACTTGATCAATTTTACGTCAGTTAAATATATTTGTGTGTAAATACATGTGATGCAGAGAGAAGAAATGGCGGCCAACGGTAACGGACGTGTGAGCATGAATAACGGCGGGACCGGGCGGAACGGGCTGGCGAAGATTCAGACCGAGAAAAGAGCAAATGGAATATGCCACGACGACAGCACGGCGCCGGTGAAGGCTCAGACGATTGACGAGCTCCATTCTCTTCAGAAGAAGAAATCGGCGCCCACCACTCCCAACAAAGGGATTCACGGTCCTTTTGCTGCGCTCTCAGAGGAGGAACGCAGCAAGCAGCAGCTTCAGTCTATCAGGTATTATTAAACAGGGCAAAATACGTTGTGTTTAACTTAGTTTAAATTTAATTCTCGGCCACTTTTTTGTTTCCAGTTTGCTGGGGTGGGGTTTTATATTTTTCACGTGTCCATATAGTACATTGTCATGTAATAGTATTTTTCACTAAAGTTTACAAGGTATCTGTTGGAGAGAAATCTGGGTGCATTGATTAATTTGGATTTTTTATTATAAAATAGTATTTTATTTTATATTTTATTAATAAAATAAATTATGAAATAAAATACCGAATTACCCGGACGTGTGCGGTGTGGTGTTTGACTCAAGATCTATTGCTGGTAAAACAAATAACTAAGAATCCGATGCATTTGGCTCAAGATCTAACCAACCAAGGAAATTAATAAGAGAAAGGGACAAACCACTACCTTCCTTTAATTAATGTTAGTATAATTGTTTGGTAATATTTTTCCATCAGTGCGTCATTGGCATCGCTGACAAGAGAGACTGGACCCAAGGTGGTGAAAGGAGACCCGGCGAAGCAGCCGGAGACCCCCCGGGTTGTGAGCCACCACCACCACCACCATGTCAGCCCCACCACCATTAGCGTCAGCGACAGTTCTTTGAAATTCACTCACGTCCTCTACAACCTCTCTCCTCCCGGTAATATATGAAAGCAACAAATTTTGAAGTAATTCGGAGAATCATAGGTTTCGTTGATAAATACGTTTGTGCAAGTTCAATGTGTTGACTTGTTGATTAATATTTTTTTTATCAATGCAGATCTATATGAGCAGGCCATTAAGTATGAGAAGGGATCTTTCATTACATCAAGCGGTGCCCTGGCCACCCTTTCTGGGGCCAAGACTGGGCGTTCCCCAAGGACAAACGCGTCGTGAGGGATGAAACAACTGAGGCTGATCTTTGGTGGGGAAAGTATGTGCAAACTTTGTCAACTTTCTCCCTATTGCAGTATTTTAACTTTATGTATTTTATCATATATTTCAATTTATGACACACGTGGTGTATATGATTCATTTAAATAAATATTTTGTACATTCGGACATTTATTTCTACTAGATGTGAAAAATAAAAGATGAAAACAGGATCTGAACTGCTGAACTGCTGAACTGCTATTACTCTTGTACTAAAGTTCAACAAAATTTGTACAAACTAATAGGTGTTTCCGGTTTTTATATTTTATAGGGGCTCACCAAACATTGAAATGGACGAGCACACATTCATGGTTAACAGAGAAAGAGCCGTAGATTACTTGAATTCGTTGGACAAGGTAAGCTATTAATTTATGACTGCAGTGCAGAAATTAAGGGTAGCATGTCAGTGCAACCACTTCTTCTTAAAGACAAGTTTGATTTGTACGATAAGTCATGGCGTATTTAAAGTAGGTCCCTCCAAAGATATCGAATAAAATGTGATTTCTTTTTTTTTATTCAACTTTACTATAATTAAATGCTCGTGATTAGACATAAGTTAGTGATCCGTACCCCTAATCCAAGGGCCCTGCGTGCACCCCAAGAATTTTCCTTAAATAATATTATGTCATTTGCTATTTTGTGCATTCCAGTTCCTTCATGACTCAGTATTATGTGAAGTAAGTTGATGATAAAGTTGAAATTGAAAATTTTGAAGACCAGGAGTGGTATTATTGTTTTTGTCCTTCTGTGCTCAATGGCCATACCGCTCTGATCCCTTGAGAGGTGGAGTTTTGGCCTTTTCTTTTTTTGTCTTAATGTCAATGGCCATATCTTTTAGATTCAGCTAACCATTTCCAATTTGAAATTTCAACTAAGTTGTGGTGTTGTAATAATTAATCATTCTAAAGTTGGGAAAATGTTAATTTTAGCATGTTTTGTGATTAAGCTGTTTCTTATTGTCCTTTCTTTTGCATCGTTTTGGGTGGTTTAAGGAACTGGCTTTTGAGTTGTTATCTGTTGGTGGTCTCAGCTATTAGGAAGTTAATGAAATAGTTCAGTTTCTAAAGCTTAGTTTAATATCATTAGTCCTCTCCTTGTATAAATGCAACTTTAATTGCAATAACGAGATGCAATATCAATTCATTTTACTTAGATGACAACATTGTACTCCACCACAGTGGTCTGCCTTTTTCCCATGGAGGAGGGAAGTTTAAATCAAAAGAAATTAGTCACAATGATCAGTTCTAACCTTTGGACTTAATGCCAAGTGAAGAGAACAAAGGACTTCACCACGCAAGAAATTTATTTTTTAAGTTTTTAAAGTATTACTGTAGAGAAGCTAATATATATGCTTGGAAAAAAAGGATTGCCATTAACGAGACTTGTTAGGAATCACAGATGATAAACTCTAACTCTGGATGCTCGTTGATTTCAGGTCTTTGTAAATGATCAATTCCTAAACTGGGATCCGCAGAACCGTATCAGAGTCAGGATAGTCTCAGCCAGGGCTTACCATTCATTGTTCATGCATAACATGTAAGTAAATGCAATTGGATTATCTTTATCGTGTTTTTTCTGTTTTGTTTTGTTTTGTTTTTGTATTTTTGTATTTTTTTTTGCAGTTCTATGTTCCCATAAGCCCCTACCAGATAAGTTTTTTAGTTTTTGTTGAAAAATGTGATTCTCTATCTTGAATGATGTCGTCCTTGATGATATTTAGTGGGAGAACTAAGAGAGTTGCATGAGAGTTTTGGCTACAGAAAGGTGCCAAAATAAAATGATATATTCTGGTTATTTGTACAAGTGGATAACTGGGTGGGTGACAGGTGCATCCGACCCACTCCTGAAGAGCTGGAGAATTTTGGTACTCCGGACTTCACTATATACAATGCTGGACAGTTCCCATGTAATCGTTACACACATTACATGACATCCTCTACTAGCATAGATATAAACCTTGCTAGAAGGGAAATGGTCATCCTCGGCACCCAGTACGCTGGGGAGATGAAGAAAGGCCTATTCAGTTTAATGCACTATCTCATGCCTATGCGTCAAATTCTCTCCCTACACTCTGGCTGCAATATGGGCAAAGCTGGAGATGTCGCTCTTTTCTTTGGCTTATCAGGTAATGTATCATCAGATCAGCATTCCGATGAGGGGCATTCCCCTGCCAACCGATATGTGTCATCTTCACCCTTACTCTGTGCATGAGTGTTTCTGATTTGAAATGAATGACTATTTTTGCTTGACATTATATCACTCTGTACGGAATGCTGGACTTATGCTTCTTTTCATTCATGTACATGTTAGGCACTGGAAAAACTACTCTGTCTACTGATCACAACAGATACCTAATTGGAGACGACGAACACTGCTGGAGTGATAATGGCGTATCAAACATTGAAGGTGGCTGCTATGCAAAGTGCATTGATCTCTCAAAGGAGAAGGAGCCTGATATTTGGAACGCAATCAAGTTTGGGACTGGTACTATCCCATTACAATTGTCTCCATTTCAACTCTTATAGTCAAAGAAACTGTACTGAAGTTGATGAACTGCTAAGAGGTTGTGTTTCTATATTTTCTGCTGCTTGCATGATTCAGTAATTTTTCTTTTTGTCATTGCCAGTATTAGAGAATGTGGTATTTGAAGAGCATACTAGAGAAGTGGATTACTCCGACAAATCTGTCACAGGTAATACATCGATTTATTTGACAATCCATGACCTCTCTTTTTGAGTAATTTTTGGCTTTTGATGATGATAATAATCATCTGGATTAATAATTCATGTTTTCTTTCCCCCTTATTGCAGAGAACACCCGAGCTGCCTATCCCATTGAATACATTCCCAATGCTAAAATTCCTTGTGTTGCCCCACACCCTAAGAATGTCATACTCCTGGCATGCGATGCATTTGGTGTGCTCCCACCTGTGAGCAAGCTGAATCTGGCACAGACAATGTATCATTTCATCAGTGGCTACACTGCTCTGGTAGGCATATATCTTTGACGTATAATTCTCTCGTTCTTCTGGGTGAATTAAGTGAAAGTGTAGGAAAATGTATCAACTCCTTATATACCAATATAAACTTCTATACAGGTTGCTGGCACTGAAGAAGGAATTAAGGAGCCACAAGCAACATTCTCAGCTTGCTTTGGGGCAGCCTTTATAATGTTGCATCCTATGAAATATGCAGCCATGTTAGCGGCAAAGATGCAAAAGCATGGTGCCACAGGGTGGCTAGTTAACACAGGCTGGTCTGGCGGAAGGTATGGAAGTCATAAACACTAAACGTTTGGCATCTTAAGAACTTCGTTATCATTCCTCATTAAAGGAGTTTCAACTGGACTACTCTTGCTTTGCACAGATATGGTTCTGGAAGTCGTATCAAATTAGCATACACTCGAAAAATAATTGATGCTATACACTCCGGCAGCCTGTTGAAGGCAAATTATAAGACGACTGAGGTGTTTGGGCTTGAGATCCCGACTGAGGTTGAGGGCGTGCCTTCAGAAATATTGGAACCTATGAACACTGTGAGTTTCCCAAACCTTAGCTTCTTCCCCATTTCACGTTCTCTTTATTTTCTGTTTCACAATTGTGGTGTGATTTGCTAATGCAGTGGTCGGATAAAAAGGCTTACAAGGAGACACTGCTGAAATTGGCTGGCCTTTTCAAGAACAACTTCCAAGTATTTGTGGCCCACAAGATTGGGAAGGATGACAAGTTAACTGATGAAATTCTTGCTGCTGGTCCTATATTCTGATCAGCTGCTGACAAGAATAAAAAAATATCTGCAGAAATTGGAACTAAATTGAAAGAAATGACTATATGTCTGTCTTTGTGTGAATGTAAATCCATTTTAAATTGAATGAAACGCAGATATTCTCTTCATTGCAAGATGTACTGATTAGTCCTCCATTGGAATGCTTTTATGTACAGTATGTTTCAACAAATTTGTGTCAAATTTAGATCAAATATGGTCTGCACCTGGAGATGGACAATTTAATCATGAGATTATGGGAACACCGAACACTCTTTATTAAGGTTTTCTTTTTTTTTTTTGCAGGGAAATAGTTCAGTTTACTGCAGCAGATTTGCTAAACTTATTTCTCAGTTGAAGCAAAACCTGAATCGATTAAGTACCTACTACAACCCATTACGGAACAATATTCTTTATATTCATCGTTTCTAAAATTGTCCGTTTCTGGTTTGCTGTCAGAAATAAGACTTAGATTGCAAGATTAATAAGAATATCTACTTCAAAATATAAAATTTGTGAGAAATATTTTATGTAAGTTTATCGTAGGAGGAAATAATAAAAGTTGTGAAACTAATAGAGTTGACAAATAATTATAAGAACACAATATTAGTTAATGTAAGTTAGAATGAGCTTGTTAGAATTATAAATCTAATTTAAGTTAGGTCAGACGAGAAGTAGTTCGAAATTTCTATTTCAATATAGTGTTTCATTTTATATTTCGTATATTATATGATACATGTATACAAAATATTTTTTATATCTAAAAAATAATATTAATTATACATACACGGTATGAAAATATAATACAAAATAAAACTTGAGGGGATTATTCTTAAGAGAGGTAAAGTTTGAAATAATAATGTCCGTTAACTTATTGGAAATGATGTGAAGCTATATACATTAAAAATGGATGAGGGGTTTGGGTTATTCGCATTTTGGAACGTCTAATGTACGAATAATATTAACATATATTAATAATATTATAATAAAAAATAAAATATTAATTATAATAAAAGAATTCAAATAGATTATTCGAGTACAAACAGAAAAAAACAAAAGTACGGGGTTAGTTTGTAAGGAGCCAGCGTGGAAGCCAATTTTCACTAGAGAAAGCCCATTTTCACTCTCATCAGATCCAAAAACAGAAAAGAGGTGCCGATTGCAACGGGTATCTAGAAAGAAGTGAATTATCCTATGAATCTTTCCTGCGACCAAAAACCAATATAAAACCTTCACCCCACCCCCACCCGCCCAAAAGGCGCGCCAGAAATGGAGATTCTTGTTGCTGCTTCGGTCCCAAGACTTCCCCTTTTCCCCCACATCAGTAAGAAAAACCTAAAATCTGCAAGGCCGCAACTCCTTCATTGCTCCAGGTACTACTCTTTCACGTCAAATTCTACTCTCTCTTTCTGTCTGTATACATAGTTTCTTACTGTGAATTTAGGCAGCTGTAGTTAGCCAGTTCCCCTTCTCAGTTTCTGTATTGAACATTGTACCATCACCTGTCTGTGTCTGCCTTTTCTTCTATAAAGAAAAGGGCTGCTAGTAAATTATTCCCATTAACTATGAATTCCACCAATTTCCAGCGTCAATTTGACATCAAAGCTTTATTAATTTTTTTGAAAACCTGATTAGTTCAATGAAACGAAATAATGGAAGACAGGAAGAGAGAGTATTGAAGACTTGTTTGAACCAAATGTCGTCTAGATTACTTCGCGAATTCGTGAATTCTTGGCAAGTTGGGAATTATGTTATAGTATTTTGATTCCTTTTCTTTGCCGGTAAAAGGAGGTCATCATTTTATGCTACTGAGGGTTGTCGGATCTATAAAGAGGTTGATGATACATTAGCCTTGGAATAGAATAATGTTTTATAATCGCCATAGACTGATTTGGTGAGAATAATTGGCCAGTTCTCATGGCCTTGTAAGCTTTTACCATGCCATGCCCACATGGCATTGAAGTGGATGAGGCTCTTACAGCTGTGGTCTTTAGATGGATTGCGTCTTCCTTTTTGAACTATAAATCCAGTTATTTTTCAATTGTCAATTGTCGCCTGTAGAATGTTATCCATTCAGATAAAATTAAGCATTTGATCCGATGTTGATTTGAAACCTACCATTTCAGTAACATTGGAGAGAGCAACGGCTTATCTAGAGCTCCTGTCCCAAGTGAGTAAGTGCCTTCTCTATATGTTCAGATATGGTTGATTAAGGGGAAAGCCTTTCATTGTTTAGTTCTGCATTCATGTGAATCACTAAACCACACATTTCCTTGTTCAATTTAGGTTGGAAAGCCCCAAAGATGTGGAGGTGCATCAGGTATCATTTTTTCTGTTTACTCTGGCATCTTTTATACATGTTTTTAGCAATTATCTCTCTTATCTGTTGTTACTGCAGAACCATTTGAAATCCATTGGTAATGAAAAAGAAGAGAAACAAAATGACATTTGGCAACTATTTAAGGAAGCTAAACAAAGTAGGTTTGGCCTACTTTTATTCTACACACATCACATTATCTATGCTTCATGGGGATTTAATTTATTTGGTGATATGTTGCATTATATGATTACTTTTCAGATATTCTGTACTTAAACAAACAGCGTCTACTGGCCATGGAGGAGCTTGACAGGGTAAAGAATGAAAGGAATTCATTGCTTGATAGGGTAGAGAAATTGGAGATAAAAAAGCAGGCGAATGTCAGAAGAGGTTCTCCCACTTGTATTTGCCGCTTTTGAATTAGCTCCTGTAGTGCTTGGTCTTATTCTTAGTATTGCAATATCAAATGTCATGTTTCGACTATTTCTTTCTTCTTGGGAATCTTATGTGTGCGGAATCTAAAATTTACATGTGTTACAGAATACAAGGTACAAAGATTGCTGAACTTTTTTCTCAATTGTTTCAAAATCAAGCTGGTCTTTTCCATTATTTTTGGTGAAGCATGAATACATTGAGTGTTAAAAGAAAACTAGGGCCTATCTTATTAATATGAAAGAAGGGGTATCTTTATACTTCAGAATCGTTACGATCTTTTACACTTTAGAATTCTTTATTTCTCAGCAGGAGAAATGAATGCCACTAGCTCTAATTATAACATTATTATTGCACTGAAAAACTAAACAGATAAACATACAATCAGCTCAGAGTTGCTTCTTAGAATAGATTCTTTGGTTCTCAATGGCGTGATTGGCAGTACAGAGGCATCTGATTTAAGAAGGCTAGTCATGGATTCAAGGGGTAGTTTGGCTGATGATTTATATGACATTATTTGCAAGAATGATGCTGAATTTCTGGCTGAGCTGCGTCATTTTTCAAAGAAAAGCAAACAGTAAGGTCTTTCATGTTTGCTGCAACTACTAGTCTAAGGTGCCTAATCTTTTGTTTTATGGATCTTCAAATGTATTATTCTATGATCAATTTATAATTCACAATGGTTGGGGAAGATCTTAAATTTGGCGTGTTTTTTTGAATGCTGTATAGTCCAATGTCAAAGGATCCCATTAACAAAAGAAAAACCCAAAACCAAAATTCTTTGATGTGAGGGTTTCATTGTAAAACAATTTAATACACAAGAGAAAATGTCTTAGAAGAAGGAGTTTGATATAACTAAGTTTTTAGGTGTCTTTAAATTACAGTGGGGCCTGAGCTTGACATAGACTCTAGACTTGGTGACCCTAAGACCTCAGATAAGAGTATCACAATTTATAATATAGCTGTCGTTAAGTCCTCCATATGCTAAATATGACATATTGGAAAGAAATTACTGCACTTGTGCTGAAGAGTTGCAACCCTGATTATGAGGTCTTCGAAGATGCTAATATTTAAAACTCCTTTTCCCCGTTTTTCCTTTGTTTTTATGCTTGTCTGTGTAACCTTATATTCAGGACTCTGTTTCCTACTTTTTTGCTTCACATGTAAATAGTTTATCTTATTTAAGGCCATGATTCTTTTCTCGTTCCTGGCACTTATAATTTTCTTTTGCTATTTGTGATTCAGGAATGGATTCCACATAATCCACATCTGTACAGAAATGTCACCTGTGGTTTCAGTTGGATCTTTGGCATCATATATAACAGGCTTATCTCGTGCTCTACAGAGGAAGGGAAATCTTGTCGAGGTTATTTTGCCCAAGTAATCATGAACTTTCTATTTTACCTTGGTTTATGCTTGCCTTTTCTGTCTGTTTGGCATTTAGACTCTAAAACCTTGCCGTTTTCCCCTCCTGCATAGCTACCATTGTTTTTTTTTTTTCGGGTTGGGTGAGGGGGTGGTGGTGGTGGTGGTGATGGGAGGGTGTACTGTTATGAATTCTTCTATAAACAATTTTTAAGTTGTAGTTCTACTGCATCTAGGAATAGTCAACTGCAGGGAACACTGCTATAATGATTCGCATTTTGGACCTGTAATTATGCAAACAAAAAAAATTAATTATACTCAAAATTTCAAAAAAATTAAGAATTTACAAAGTTTTTTTAGCTAGTTTGCAGGAGATAAAAATTTGATTTGAAATTACAAGTTTATGTCTAAAAGAAACTGGAGCAGAAATAATGAGATTGAACATTAAATAATGAATCATAAGTTCTCAGACATTTGGGCCTTAAAAACATTGGACTTAAGGGTATGCCCAAATCCTTGAGCATTATGGTTAACGTATTGGTCACCTTTTTATGTGTTCAGTTAAAGCCTTGCCTTCAATTCCAGTTCTCTAATAAGTACTTTCTGGATCGCTTATGAATCTTTTGAACATTACTCAAGATTATCTTATTTTAAACTTTAAGTTCAAGTTTCTATCTTTATTCTCTTCTGAATTTCCTATTCAGCTTTAACATCTACGTGAAAGTAAATTTGATTATTTTGGCCTAACTATAATTTGTGACTTTGTTAACATTTCCCCCATAATTTCAATTTATATCTCAATTTAAATTGAACTTGAGATCCACTCAGTTGCTTGAAGAGAAAGTATTAGAAGTACCATGCAAGCTTCCCACTTCTGTGGGAGTCGCGAAAGCCAAGATAATAAGTTATATAGTTGCACAGAAGTCTGCTGTTTTGGATCAGTGAATGTTATGTATGCAGTGCAGTTTTACATGAATTTTGTTTTGTGTTTTACTCTTGCAAGTGCATAAGGTTGTGCTACATTTTATTTAAAATTTCATTAAACAACTTTTCATTTAAAGGTCAAAGTAAAAAATTAATATATTCAAGCGTTGTGTGGTCGCAACGTGCTTCCTTCTTTTCCGTTTCTTCATTGTCCACTAAATTGACAATAATTAACTTAAGTGCCTCTGGAATGACATAATTGTGCTTGTTGCTACATAGGACTGGCTGGACTATAGATCGAATAGTCTAATCTTGTTCATAAATTTGATCTATTTAAAAAATCTTAGATATGGTGTTATGTATGTAAACCATGCGAGGACCCCAATTCAAAAAGTATCTCAAATAAATATGAATACCGAAACAATTAATCAGAAACATAGTATCATGTAATTACTTAAATATACTAAAACCTGAATACTGGTAATTTCTAAAGTGAAAGTTTTCTACTGACTTGCATATGATTTCTACTTTTTCAGCATCTGTTAACCATACATTTTTCTGTCCACTTTGCTTTGTTAAACCTTACGGATTAAGAGATCTCCCACCAATTTTTCCCTCTGGTTTTTGTGGTGTTGGATTAACTTTTGAAATAGGTATGCGCGCTTGAACTTTGATGAAGTTCAAGGATTACGAGAAGTTGAAGCAGAGTTCTACTCATATTTTAATGGTCAGTTGCATGGAAACAGGATCTGGACTGGGTGAGTTTGCAATTATACTCTTTATATGTATGTATATACTGACTATGAAGAACTGAGAATGAAAGAACCTAGGATTGTCAAATGATGACACAGCTTCTCATGCCGAAAAAATGTCTTGCACTAGCACTTCTTCCTCTTCTTCTTATGCTTTGGATGCTTTGTATTCAGGGTTGTCTATGGCATTGGAGTTACCTTTATAGAGCCTGTCTATTACTCATCCTTTTTTAACCACGACAAAGTATATGGTTACTCCAATGATTTTGAGAGGTTTGTGAACATGTCCTTCTCTTTTATTTCCTTTATTAGTTCTTGTGGGTTTTATAATTTGTTTGGATGCAACAATGGTGTTCTTGGGATATATTTCAGAATATCCTTTGTTTGTTCTTTCTATTTCACATTTCAATTGTTTATGTACCTTTCCAATTGTAATGTCATTAAAGTGTTTTATGGTGTATAGTTCTTATTCTATTTTCTGCCATTCTTGGCTACCATAACTTATTTGCTGTGTGCAAATGAAATCGCTCATACCCAACATAACTATATGAAGTCGATAAAAGTGACCCTGATGCCTGTTCAATAGAGTTATAACTTAATAACTTCATTAACCTACCTGCTGAGCTGCAGGTTATATATTTAGTATTATATGCTTTTTCTTTAGCAGTAAGATTTATTCATTAACTACATGCATGCCGCTATTTATTTTTTTGGTAATTATTTATGTAACCCAATCATGTTATCTTTATGTTGTCAGATTCACCTATTTCTCTCGTGCTTCACTGGACTATCTAGTTAAATCAGGAAAGCGACCTGATGTGCTTCATATACACAATTGGCAAACATCTATTGTTGGGCCACTTTTCTGGGATGTTTTTGTAAATCAGGTGTGGTTCTGAATAATTTTAATCTTTCCAAACATAAGTTAAAACAATTAAAAGATTTCAGCAAGTACTCTGTTACACTCCATCTTTTCTATGAGTAGTCTTTTATCTTTAAATTCTGGGCCTCTCTTTCTCTCTTATAATATGGAATTATGCATGCATCTAATCTTCTTACACTTTCTCTGTGGCATTCTCATTTATACTCACTGAAGGGCCATTTGATTGGGACCTAATATAGTGTTAATCATCTTAGAAATTATTTATGTTTCCTGTGTAATCTTCTAAAATTGGAGGCTTATTTTTACTGAGTCAACCAGACTTTATCTAAAATGCATTCCCTTGAGTGCTTTACTGGTCTAATGTTTTATTATATCTGCTGATTCTACCAGTTATTTTGTTTCTCATATGTCACTTGATTCGACAATACATATTCAGTATAATGATTTGCAGGGTTTTGAAGGTACTAGGATTCTGTTGACGTGCCAGGGCTTTGATTCCCAGGTAAGCACCTTCTTTTATGTTTTTGGGATTCTTAACCTTATGTTTTTGTCCTCTCAATATGACGCAAGGACTGTGAGCATCTCGCTTATGGATTTTTATCGTTGTAGTGTCTTGAACAACCTGAAAAGCTAGCATTATGTGGGCTCGATCCTTCTAGATTGCTTCGGCCTGATCGCCTGCAAGACAACAAGAAGTCTCATCTTGTCAACATATTAAAGGTAATCATCTATTTCTCTTATTGACATGTTGCCAGATGTCCTCCCCTATAAAAACTTCTTGAAGGTAGGTCTTTCTTTCATCAGTCTTTACTATTTTTCTTTCTTGGATAAAACTTCATTATATATAATATTTATACACATGGTCCTGCAGTTTAATGTTAATGTGTTGTAGATACATAGGTAATCAGAGAAGTTAACAAATATAAATCGAGTAGCTATAATTCAAATGCAACTCTGATGGCTTATATACATGTTAGTCATGATCTCTCTGTGTGTCTCTTTCATCCTTGCTCATACTCATATCTTTGCTTCGAACCCATCCCGGCTAATTGGAAGCATTGTCATGAATTTTACATTCCCCTCCTTACTTTTGCTATGTTGTATTTTCTTATTCCTGCTCTGATAATCTCTTGATTGTTTTTAACTACACTTTTAATCACTGATTCAGGTCACTCGAATCCTGTTCGTCTTTTTCTTTTTTCTTTTTTCAGGGTGGAGTTGTTTACTCTAATAAAGTTATCATAATGTCATCTGGACAAACCAAAGGCCGGCTCATTAGTGCATTGGGACATGGGTTGGAACCCACCTTAGCTATTCACAAGTATGTATTGCTTTTTAAGAATTCCTAAAGGTTGCGTTCCTAAATTATAAGATTGTGCTTCCTGTCCGACCCATTCCCATAGGTCATATTCAAGTAGAATTTGATCGTTGCAAGACAAGATTGGTTGTCTAACCCATTCTCGCCCTTTTTGTAAGTTCCAATTTATTTTCTTATTTAATCCTGGAGTCATCTTTTGAGTTTGGTTGTAGGGAAAAGCTGGCGATTGCTCCTTGTGGATTTGATAAATCAACTTGGGATCCTTCATGTGACAATTTTCTTCCACAAAGCTATAGTGCAGATGATATGAAGGGAAAATCCGTGTGCAAAGTCGCATTGCAGCGACATCTGGGTTTACATGAAGGAGCATCCAAAACTCTTGTGAGTATTAAGCCCATAAAACATTGTTTCTCTGACCACCTGCTGGCAACTTCGTTGTGTGATATGAACTCTCAACAATTAGTCCTCATTATGATTTCTTACCCCTTCTATAATACTTTTTAAAGCAGTATTTCAGCATAATCTAAAAACTGTTGAATTTTCAGGTTGGATGCATTTATTCAGACATTTTAGATGCTGACCTGGAGAAGCTAAAGACGCTTGTTTGGATGGCTTCTAGAAGGGGAGTTCAGGTATTTGCTCTGATTCTTGGACACTTTCTCTTAGATTAAAAGTATTGTACACCTGTATCAGCTCATGACCATATTCTGAAGATCTGTTTTGAGGTAAATGAGTTTTATGTTGTTGGATGACGACACTTTCATTGTTCATTCATTTGAACGAATGAGATTGAACAGCCAGTCAACCAGCTGACTTCCTAACTTCACCTGTCACTCTACATTGATTGTTATATTTATCTGTTTCTTGAATGTGTTCTCTGCAGTTTATTTTCGTGGGATCTAGCCAAATCCCTGGAATGAGGAGGGCGTTCGAGCTTTTTCAGGAAGAAGTGAAGGTAGGTTCTTGGATTTTCTGAAAAAGTCTAATTGTCTATTTTTTCTCTAAATCCTATTTTTGCCTGCTTTTTTTTACTACACAGGTGTGGCTACTGCAACTTATTTTTCATGCTATTTTACTGACTGAAGAAGATGGGTACTCTTCATATAAAATCAATTACAAATGCAACTTATATCTAATCATGTTTTGGTGCCTTATGAAGGACAAATTCGTTTATGGTTACCAGTGTGGGTGTGAATCTTGCCAATATCTGGTTGGCATGCGCCACATGTAACTTGATGCTGATATACCTAATTCTTGTACCTTTTCCTTTAGTAAACATGCACACAGTTCTATGCTGTTAGGCTTAGAAATTTGTTTCAGATAAAATAGTGTGGATCATATAATATTCTCTCCATCCATAATTGTTACTTGATCTTGGAAACAAAATCTTTAAGCAATATATTATGGATGACAATTAAAATGTATTTTACCTACCCCTTGTGAAATTCAAAATTTGTTTGTTTGACAAAATAAAAATAAGTTATTTTGAATTATTTTCATTTGAGGTATAATGGGTATTATGGGTTAAAGAAAGAGTCTGACTTGTGGAAGGAAGGCTAATTTTTCGATGTCTTTTTATTATCAAAATTTCTTTTTCTGCATATAATGGAAAGTAAATAAGAAAACAATTCGAGTTTTGGAAAAAAGAAAAAGGTATTTTGGACATCCGGAGATGCAAGGTCTAGGAATAACAATGGGACACTGGGAGAATTTAGAATAACACCTGTAAAATATCCATATCCTAGATAATGTTTTACCTTTATCTGTTATTATATATATTCTTTGATGAAATTGCTGAAGCATTATACTGTTTGCTTGAAATTTTTTTTTGTTTGAATCTTCTTCCATTATTATTTTAAATGGGCACTCCTGGTGTCTATCTAGAATGTTCTGTAATGGCTTGTGCCTTATAGCCGAAGCTGGTTTAAATCTGCCACGTAGCTTCTTTGACCACATGCCTCTTTAGCTCACTTGAAAATGTTACATTATCCCTTAATGGCAAATAAAATGTCACTCTTTAAAACTTGTTGCTTTAGAACCTCTTTTACTGATAGTGTTCAGAGGCTAAATGAACAACAGTCAAGGATTTCCTTTGTAATTGTGACACTTTCTTCTTGCCAGAAAATGGTGCTCTTTCTCTGTGATAGTATGAAATACAATTCAATTGCATTTACTATATTTGAATCAAAACAATTTTCTAGGCTTCCTATGTGAAATTAATATATCATCTGATACTTTGTTGCCGCAGGATGAAAATGTGAGATTCATTGATGAATATGATGAAGAATTATCCCATTTGATAATTTCAGGATGTGACATTATGCTATGCCCATCTTTTGACGATCCTCTGCTTCAAGTGCCAGTAAGTGTCTCCTAGATGCTGTGGTTATACTGAAACAGATAAAAAAGGCGACTGCATCTTTTCAATGATTACAAACATGCTCTGAGAGAGAAATTACTTTTAAGTACTTAAAAATTTCCATCCATCACTGTTAAAGAAATTACTAGACTTAGACCATGCCCTAAATGGTGACCGTAACATAGTTCTAAGTGTAAGAAAAATAATGAAGGTTAACATGCATCTTAATGCTATCAGTGATGTATCCTATTCTAAGAGGTCATGCAAACTATAAAAAAGTGTTTTAGTTGGACATAATTGCTTTCCACTGGACACAAAGGCTGTTTGATATCATATCTTGTCAGAAAAGTATTATAATGGGTTATGTTTTCGTCGCTTGATAAGCCTGGGCTGGATAAATATACTCTAAGAGAAATGCTAATTGTATTTATTCAGAATAAAAAAGTTCTAATTTAACTGTCTGAAAAATGAACATTTTTGTATTTAATTTGACTCATTTTTTGTAGTTACCAATATATATCCAAAACCACCTTGCAACTTAAGATCATGCTGCTTTGTTGCTGAAAAGATAAAAAGGACTCTGAAAACCTGCCATGTAATGGACATACCTTGCATGCCAAGTGATAACATAAAGATAAAGTCATTGTCTGCGTGCACTAAGAAAAAATCGCAGGTTGCATGTTCATTGCTGGATGTATGCTTATGCATTCATGGAAGAGAGATCTATATACTCCAGTAATAGATGCAAAAATGGCTCAGAACTAATTAGAATCCCCTTATTGTCTGGACAAAATGGAAGAGTATGGGACAGAAGGTAGCGAATCTGAAGCTTATTCGAGGCTTCTGATTATTTTGTGTGGATCATCAAGGAGTACATTTGTGCTATGGTTCAAGTAGTTTTTCTGGTGTTTGGTAGAGCTTAGAGGTGATTTTTGGTGGTTTGTGAATTTTTAACGGTGGACTTGGAGGTGGTCAAGATTAGATGTGCATGACTGAAGACCATGTACAAAGGTGCAGTGTTATGTGCATGGAGGCTTAGCCATTGCGTTGTCTTTATAGGTGCAGAAGGAAGACTAGAGCTCAGTTATGAATAGGGTGCAGTTGCTATGCTTCTTGTGAACGTCTTATATAATTAATGAGATTAATTTGTCTCCTATGTGGTGTGAAACAGTCTCCACTTTTTAAAAACTTTTTCCTTATCTCCAATTATACAGCTCAAGGCCATGAAATACGGAGCAGCTCCTGTTCCTGTTGATTATGCCGACAGCAGATTCAGGTGAGTTGATGTTTTATTTCATAAATATCTGCTAAGCAAAATTTGATTTACTTCTTCAGTTGTCGAAAAGCTACAGATCTCTTTGTGTCCAATTGCTCTTTTACAGGCACTTTAGGGATGATAATGTTGAGAGCACCAAATTCACACAGTATATCAACTATGCCTTCGCTAATATGTCTCTAGGCCAAGCAATCGATGAAATTGTACGTGTTTCTCTAACGAAGTTCTTATTGCCGCCCTACGCCATCCCACCTTTGGGTTGGGGTGTGGGGGGAGCAAGGAGAAAATCTCTTCTTGGGCTTTTACTGATTTTGATTAAATGTTTTAAATGATATTGGGCACATAATATGAGGTTTAATTGCTTTTCTGTATCTGCAGAAGAACAATCCATCACAATGGAATAGAAGGATAAAAGATGCCATGGAAAAGGATTTCTCGTGGGATTCAGAGTGTGCAGACGTGTATATTTCTGCATATACAGCAGTAAAAAATTTATAAAGAAGCATTTGCGAATATTGATGTATGCATGCAGAAGGCATTTTATACATGTGTAGTTGTAAAAAAGGAGGCCTTTTTGTATATATGACATTATATAATATTTGCAGAACTTCTGAAGACAGAAGATTTGCCGCCCTTTATTCTTCCCCTTTTCTTCTCTATCTTCTTTCGGCGGGTATTCAGAAACTGAATAAGAGGTAAACCACTTGATCTGTACATGCCATTCCACTCAAGTATGAGGAATTTATTACTTGCAGTTTGCTGTGTATCTCCTAGTTCTGTGCAAATTTCCACTTTGACAGGAATTCAGCAATGGAATGCCAGTTAAAACTTTTTTTTTTTTTTTTTTCTTTTCCTGTTGTAATATAATTGTATATGGTTATTCTACATAGTTCCAATTCAATAAGCATGTTGGAAGTGCATGTCATGAGCCTTGAAATTTTTCATATATAACTGAACATGATCTTGGGATAAAGTTGTTTCAAGTTTCTGGAAGTGGAAACGTCTCCGTAGTAGAAGCATTCTTGTCTTGGAGACGGATGAACTCACTATTGTGGATACATGATAAATTAGAGTTCAGTAAAGAAAGTATATTTCTTATGAATACGCCCTCAAGAAGCTCAGCTTTGAGCTTTATTTTTTCTCGTCTTGTTCTTGGTTGTCGAGTGCTCGTGTTGTTGCTTTACTGGTTTTCAATCCCACTCAGTTTACTGGCAACTAGGCCAGGCCGCTGTTTGTTAGATTGGGTGGGTGTGGGCCTTGTATTTGCTCTAAAACGAAACTGGTATGATGAAATAGACACTGCCCGAAAGGTTATGTTAAATTTCTGTGAATTAGCATAAGATTTACAAATTATATTAATGCACTTGAAGTTAAACCTCAAATAACAGTCAAATTTTGAAATCAATCGCGAATTTTAGTGGTTCGGAGTTGTCTCGATCCAAACCCCTAGCCTCTTTCATACTAAAAATATATATGTTTATGTATTTATGTATGTTATTACGTTTATATATATATATATTTATGTACGTTGTTTTGTTTATAATATTTATGAAAAAATTTCTGTATATCACATTTATATATATATGTTCACTATAAATATAAATATAGTATTCTTATAAATTAAAAATAAGAATATAAAACTAGTAAATAACTTATACTTTTAATATGTATAAAAGTAAAAAAAAACATATTTGAAATTATAATTTATTTTTTTTTTCATTTTTTCATATTTAGAAAATTATTCTGACATATTTGGTATAAATAAATTTTTAATATTTTTGAAATTCAAAATAAATTTAACAGCTCTAATTGCTCTTATATATCCAATTTCAAATTTAAATTGAGTTGGATCAACTGGTATTTTAACAAACTTGTTCTAAACTCAATCTATTGCCATGTCTATATATAGATGAAGGCCGAAGGTAAAGGGAAGGCACATTACAAAATTCGACGACCAATAAAAGGGCAAAAATTTCTCTTCCAAAAATAAAATAAAATAATAATAATAATAATAAAGGAAAGGAGAAGGCATTTGTTTTTAATTTAAAAAGAAATTGTAATGAAAAAGTTTTTGGACTTTCCACAAGTTTCTGTATTCTCTACCAGTGGACGCAAGCTCAGTCTGCAAAAACCCCACCAGAAAACCCTGGCTCCAGAATTCAAAGAGAGGAACAAGAAATAGATAGACCCACAATGACTTCAACGACGGAGCCCGCGGAATCCTTCAAACCCTATCGGCTCAAGTACACTCTCACCGGCCACAAACGCGCCGTCTCCAGCGTTAAATTTTCCGACGACGGCCGCTTCCTCGCCTCTTGCTCCGCCGACAAGACCGCCCGCACCTACTCCCTATCCTCTCCCGACGCTATACACAACGAATTCCATGGTCACGATTCCGGCATCTCCGACCTTGCCTTCTCCTCCGACGGCCGCTTCCTCGCCACCGCCTCCGACGACCGCACCGTCCGTCTCTGGGACGTCGCCACTGGATCCCTGATCAAAACTCTTACTGGCCACACCAACTACGTTTTCTGCGTCAATTTCAATCCCCAATCCAACATGCTTGCCTCCGGTTCCTTCGATGAGACCGTCCGCATTTGGGATGTCAAGTCTGGGAAATGCCTGAAGGTGCTCCCCGCACATTCGGACCCTGTCACTGCGGTTAATTTTAATCTGGACGGATCGTTGATTGTTTCGAGTAGTTATGATGGGCTTTGTAGGATTTGGGATGCTTCTACTGGGCACTGTATGAAGACTCTCATTGATGATGAGCACCCGCCTGTTAGCTTTGTCAAGTTCTCGCCCAATGGGAAGTTTATTCTTGTTGGAACTCTTGATAATACTTTGGTTAGATTCTCTTTCTCTCTGTCTCTCTCTATCTGGTATGAAAGTTATAATCTTTATGTGATATCAGTTGTTTTATTTGTTTAATTTGGTTGATGTGATGGGATGGAGAATTTAATGTTTTCTTGATCGAGTGACACTTGTGAATTGGTTGGGGGGTGCAAATGGTGCTGTTTGTAGTTGTCATGGCTTGATGCCATATTTTTATTCTTCTGAGACTGTTATCTTCTCAAGTGGGATGTAAATTCAGTCATAGATTTTGAAGGGTCTAATCTTAGGTTTAATTGGCTCAAGTGAAAAAGTAATGGGAGAATTTTTAGTGCTTCAAAGTGTTAGGTGATTCCTTGAATAGTAGATTCTGTACTTAGGCATGTCTATATATTTTATTTGTATTTTACTTCCATTTAGTTTCTTAGATCTGCATTATTCGAGCCTCCTGAAAAGGGATATGAGGGTGCTGCTATTACCATTTTTCTTAAGCAGTGTCAATGCCGATAATGGCATATAATTAGTCGTTATCGTAGAGAGGTGATAATTATAGAGAATTAATCCACTGGCAAATAGGTGTTTTATCTGCTTCATTGATTTGAATAATTCATGTCAATTGTCAAGTGCTAAAGGTTTCAGCTGTATGATCTATATAGATTGATATTGAAAGTGAATATACGAAATTGTGGCTGTGTATTCTATATTATTTTTAATTTTGGATGAAAATTTCCGAACAATGTGACTTCCGCACAGATAGAGCTAATATTGTAGGCTTTAAAGATGCATATTTTTGACAGTTGAAATATAGAAGTACTATGTTATGAAAGGAGGTTTTGATCATCATGATTGAATAGAATGGTTTTTCAGTTAACTGTGAAAGGTATAACCTGATCTTTAGAAATGTTGTTCTCAAGTGGAACTTTTTGATTCATTTGAAGTTTGTTCAGGCAACTAAACTTCGATTTCTGGACTGGAGTCTTGATCTGACTTCAGCCTTTAAAAGCTTCACAGTTTCCTGCATCGTTATCTATATCATGCCCCGTGTTAATAAAGAAAGACGCTGTTTAGCTTTCATTAATTCTAATTGCCCGTTATATTACTCTATGTTTTACCTCTTGTCTCTAAAGTTACTGATATAACATTGTAAAAATTAGTACATGAACTAATGACGTTATGTATGAGTCATCTATGGTGAAACTAGTGTTCAATTCTCAACTCAGAAAGCATTATACTGTGCTCATGTGAGGTGTGCCACATGGAATACCCTAGTCTATCTGCAAACTTCAGATACTTTTCTCTATCAATATTCATACTCCAAAAATAGAAGATACAATAGAAAATGATCCCAATTAGTATTCAGTATAGGCTTAACTAAATAACTAGTAAATAGTTGTTGTACTCACCCTACACTCGGTGAAGTTTTGGTGCAATGTTCCCCATGTGCATTTCATTTTTTTTTTTTTTTTTTCATATGTTATTGCTCAAAAATTTTCTGTTTGATCTTTTGTGAGTTGATGTATTGAATCACGAAAAGATTCAATCCTTGGAGGCAACAGATAAACTTTTAGATCATGTCTGCTTGCAAATTCATTAGTATTATATTTGTTGAAAACTTGGCTTACATTCATGACTTGACACAATTTGTGCTCGTCAAATACACCAGCAATATGAAGCTTCTGCATGAGCTTCTTCTTATTTGTTCTCATGAATTCATGTGGTTTGTTTAACTAAAACATCCACAAAAACCATGTAATGATAATTCTAGAAGGTTCCAATGCTTTAGATCTACTTTTTTATAATTAACTTTCTCGGTGTATTATCCAAACTTTTGTAAATGGAAGACTCAACTCAATTGACACTGGGGAGGTAGACTAGGAACTTGATTGAATCAACTCCCAAGATCTGTTGTTATTGTCTTAGTGATACCTAATCTTGGGGTAAGCAATGGGTGTGAACACCAACAATCTTTGGCTTTGTTAGGATTCATTTCCCCAAATATTTTTTATTTCCCCAAAATGAAAAGAAATATATTCTGAAAATATTTTAAAAAAGCAACCATATTTTCCAATGTTACATCCTAATTTCCAACCCTATTCTTAAAGCCTATACTATGTTTTCAAAAGCCTACACCCCATTTTCAGATAACACTCAAAACAAGTAAACCAAATATGTTTTCTCAAAATGAAACTCAATTGGTCAAACTTAGCTACTCACTCATCCAAATCCATTTTTTAATTACACACATCCCCTGAGGGAATCTTTCTCAAAACATTTTCAAAAAATATTTCCCCAAAATGTTAATGAAATTGAATCCAAACATTTGTTTGATATTAATAAAACCAGATCCAAGCCGTAGTTTAATGGGATTTGTGGAATGTGACTATATGAGTCTATGGCTACATGGGAAGGGCTCTGGAAGGTTGTTTTACTTTTGCTCCTTTATTATTCCTGTGTCATTCTTTTGTATTTTTCTTCAAAATTAGTATGAAATAACATCGTTGATGATGTCATTGGTTGAAATAGTTGGCTGCTATACTGGCCAATCTAATGTCATAAACTTTGTACTGCTGCTCTTTCATTTTACTTTTCCATACAAAGTGAATAATATAGCATAACAACTTTGTTTGTCCCAAATTAGCATGGGATTGTTTGCTGAGTTGAGGTGTGTGCGTCAATTAATAGGAAATAATTATTTGAACGTTTTCAGTTGCATTATCATCTTGGAATCAGATGTGACAACCCTTGATTTACATCCCATAATATATTTTATTATGTTGATCTCTTGGTATTGGTCAGGTGAAATTTTTATTATTTTGTATGGAGTTGAAAGTGTGGCTCTTGTCCATCATTTTATATCCTTGAAAATATTAGTTTTATTGAGTGCAGAACAGAACTTTTGTCCTAGTCATGGTCTTAATGTACATTGTATCAATGAAATTATAATGCTCTCTTTTCCTTTAATTTTGTTCTCACTGCCGTATAATCATATAGGACGTCAAATTTGAGTTTTTAAACTAAGTCGGATCTTATACACAGTTGGCTATGGTGTAAGAATTTATTAGACAACGGATGCATATATTTGTCAGTATATGTGTTGGATTTTGTTCAATTTTTTTTTATTGGTGCTGAATACATGACATAATTAGGATTTAACATCCTGAATGCTTGTTTTGGGGACGAAAAGCTAGATAAGATCTGACTATCAATGGTGTTCATATCTATTTATGAACTCAACCTGTTGAAAAATGTTGCTACAGAATGATATGAAAAGTGGAGTTTGCTGTTTGTTGAAACAAGAGATCTTTATCAGCATATCTTGTATAGTCTGAGTTTCTATCAGTATCAGGTGGTTTATAAGCCATAATTATACCACCAGCTGCTAGACAGGGGCTTCAACACCTCAATTTTGTGTGAACCCTCTTGTGCATTATTCTGGATTTAATTTGCGTGGCCTCTGTGTGCCTGTCTCGTATAAACCTGCCTGCCTACAAGCTATATCATATCTGGGAAATAGTTGTTATTTAGAATATGTTTGGATTCTGCAAATGAAATCGTTTTGTATTCTTTTACTGCTATCATGTTCAATCTTGAATACTTGTGTGTGCAGCGGCTCTGGAATTTTTCTACTGGAAAATTTCTGAAAACTTACACGGGCCATGTCAACTCGAAGTACTGCATTTCTTCAACATTTTCTATAACAAATGGGAAATACATTGTGAGCGGATCTGAGGATAATTGTGTGTACTTATGGGAGCTCCAGTCTCGGAAAATAGTTCAAAAGCTAGAAGGTCATACAGATGCAGTGTTGTCAGTATCATGTCATCCGACTGAAAATATGATAGCATCTGGGGCTCTTGGAAATGACAAGACGGTGAAGATTTGGACCCAAGAGGAGGATTGAGTTTTTTCAGTGGCTATCATCAGATAACTTATTTTGATATGTTCAGGTAATGTTACTGGTAACTGTTGTGGCTATGGAGTTCCCGTCTTTCTAAATCCAATCATATTCATTGAGGTCCATTCTCCATTTGTCACTCTTTTCTCTGATCTTTTATGTCCAAGACATCGCTTCCGGTGAAATCTGTGTCTAATATATTGAATATCCCTTGTATGTGCTGTGTAATTTATGTGGTTTCTTGAAGCCTTGATATTCTCAGAGCCTGGTAACGAGGAAATTAGTGAAAAAACCTCAACCTATCAGGCTGCTTGCGTCAAGAAATTTAGGGTTCTATATAACTTAATGCTTTAAATGAAAATTTTCTTAAAAGCTACAGTACAACCAATGGCGATCCTCGTTATCATGAAGTTTTCATTCTTCACCAAGTAAAACAAACTCCAACCTGCTTGTAATCTTCATCTATAATTTTCTTAGTTCCCCCATATCTTAAAACATCTTCAGTACCACAGCTTAATACTCGTCCCTCCAAAATAATCTGAGCAATCAATCATGCTTCAAAATAATTCAGCTCTGATTTCATCCCATGATAAGTCCCACGTCAACTCAACTCTGTCTCACTTTGAACATTTTATTTTTGCCTTTGAAACAGTAAATAAGAATTAATGATTTCAATTCATTACTTTAAATCTGAGATACTTTTGAGAAATATGTTATTTTGAAAAATAAAAATAAAAATAACATCAAGGGGCATCCCTTAGAAAAATACAACACTCAACTTGGACAGGAAAAGGTAAAATTGATTGAGAAAGGAGCCGTGAATCCACGGGAATTGTTTGCAGTGGGTTCCACCCACAGCGTCGGACAAGAAAAACAAGAAAAATATTGGACAAGAAAAATACCGTACTTAGCTTTTTATGTAAAATCATTCTGATTTCAGTTCCGCCTCACCACTGTAGGTTGTGCCTATGTCGAGACAATGATATCATGACAATAATTTTAGAAATAGTAACGTTGGAGCTGGTTTTAAGTTTCTCTTAACAACCTAAAATCGTGTGTTTCAGGTTTGCTAATTACATCGTTAAATTAAGTTTAATTCAAATGAGTTTTTATTAAATGGACTATAAATTGATATTTTGTCTGACGTGGTCCCCTCTCTTTCTCTTCATTTTTTCCTACCATATATTGGTGTTTGAGATTAAATTGGAACAGTTTGGAAAGTGACAAAATGATTTTGCAACATGTCAAATTCAAAACCATTCATTTTTTTTTGTTCTTTTTGATTTTTTGGATAATGAAATTTTATGAATGAATCTACATCTCTAGATTATTTTTTTGTTAGATTTGGTTTGGTTTGGACGGTACGAGTTTTTTTGAAATTTTGAAAATTTTAAGTTGTATTATTTTCCTGGAAAGTTTTTATTTTCATTTTAAAGTCCAATGAATGTTGAAAAATTCAAAAAAATAAAATAAAAATGTGTCTGTACAAATAATATATGAAGGAATACAACTACGGTGATGGCCATACATTGTAAAAATAAAATGTGTAAAGGAGTAACTTTTGGTATTCATTTGTGATTCTACCTTCAATTTTTTCAAAATTGCAAATCAAATTCGTTCTACGTAAGATCAACATATGGATTCTACTTTTTAAATTTTCAAATCAGCAAATAATAATTATTTATTTTTTTGAGAAGAGAATAGAGGATTTCAATTTGTGATTGTATTCAAATCTTATCCAAATAGTAAAATATGTATTCGATTTCGATACTTTTTTAATTGCATTGTAAAGTTTTAGATATGAAATTTGTGTTTAGAAGTTGGTCTTAGTGAATCTTGCTCAATTTACAGCCCTCCATTTTTTTCCTTCTTCCTTGTTCCTGGCCTCCTAGCAAGCTTCATTTTCCAGTGTCACCATGCCCACCACTCAATTTCTATATGTTTTTGTGTTTATTTTTTTTTCTCTTTTGCTATGTTTGAGTTTTAAATTTAGTGAGTAAAATATTAAGTAAATTTTTTTCTCATTTCAAATTATATAACTTTGTGCTTCATATTTATAATATTTTTCTTTTTTTTTTTTTATTTTTTCTCACTAAAAATCAAAATTCAAGCACAATCTCTAGGTTTTCACGAGAATAAACCATGTGAGCATGATCATGGGCTTTTTACTTAATTACCCAACCTAATTAATGCTGTGTTTGGAGTAGACATGAAAAGAGATTGAAAGTATGCTTGGAAATTAAATTTTAATTGTAATAATTTTGTATTTTATATTTTGTTTTTATGTTTTTTCCTCACTAAAATCCAAGGTCCAAATATAGCCAAAGAAACCAATTTTTGTTTTTCGTTTGTTGTTTTTGGTTTTGTTTCGTTATTATTATTATTATTTTTTTTGTATTTTCACATATTCTTTTTAAGTTTCTTAATAAAAGCACATTGGCAATGGCGAAATGCAACAAACTAATATATTCATGTACTCTTGGAATTCACAATATATATTCTGACTTTCTCTTTGTATCTCCATATCAATTAAATATTTTTTTTTCATAATTTTCTCACTTTAATACAATCCAAATACAGTAAAAATGTTTAGCATGCAATACAAAATTAAACACACGTGTAGCTACATATAATAATCTTTTGATGTGTCATGATTATGAACGCTAATTAATAATTAAATGGAGTAATGAATTATTAAATTATAATTACATATAGTAATAATATTTTAATTTATATAATTATTATATTCTAATTCAATAACTCATAAATTTACTGGATACAGCCAAACTGTTTCATGCCAATAAATATATTTTGGAGAGTCAATATTTTACATTTTTGTGCTATGACCAACGATATTTTTAAATGAATCGTGTGCAGACAGTCTATTCGATTGTAAAATGACCCATCTATCTACGTAATGAATCAATTATCTATCACACGGTAACGCGATTAATTTGTAAGGAAACAAACATACCATTTCGGAATGACAGGGTCTGTCCGTGGACCTCATGACCTTTCATCTTACAGGAGTAAAAATTTATGTCCCACATTTGGTAAGGAAATAATTTGTCCTCCCATTAAGAGGCCCCCCCAACCAAGTTCCGAAGCAAAGGATATGAATGGCCGCGTGCTCAGTGGAGGAAAGATACCCAACAAATACAGGACCACCTTAGTATTTTCATCCAGCCCTTTACATCAATCCCAATTGAACTTGTCGTGTGTTTGGGGTCCATGAGTTCGTGGACATGAGAATTGTTTTCAAATATATAATTAGGTGCAAACAAATTAATTAGTCTCCAAATTATGGAAATGATCAATCTTGGCTTGGTTAAACCCACCAATCATAAAGCCACGTGCATTGACTACTTTCTTTGGAGTGTACATAGAATACAATAAAATCACTATAAATAAATATTCTTGATATTAAGAAAAAAATATTATTTTTAAAAAATAATTTATTTATTAATAAATAAATAATTTATTAATTTGTGAAAACTAAGAGTTAGCCCAGGATTTCACTACTCCTAGTATTTAGTTTGGCAATACTACTGTACATGACTTTGAAAGTCATGATGATATTATTGAGGAATGTGTTTATCAAAATATTTTTGCTTTTCTTTGGTCAATCATTAATAATTTTTATGTGGACTTTAAAAAATAAACCAATAATAAAATCCCGATTCGTTGGGCCTTTTGATATAATTAAATAGAAAACACTATTTTATCAATAATACACAAGAAAAAACAATTCAAATTGTTGATTAATCGTCAATGGTGCATGAGTTAAAAAAAACAGCATATTGAATGGTATCAATTTATTAACGTGGCTTGGAACATTGATGTGGAGTCAACAAACATTACAAATTATTTTCAACATTGTAAAATTCGATTAGATGGAGGCGTTAGTGAACAAGAAGTTGGTGATGATGAAGGCATCCATAGATTACATAAAGCTATTTTTAGTATATGGTATAGAAATTCAATGGATATCGAGGATATTGTGAATTATCTTGATTGAATCAACTACTGATGAAGAGATTATTTAAGGCTTGTTGAGGATGATTATAATCCAGATGATAGTTGTATTTTATCAAATAGTTCCCTAAAAGAGGTGTTTCAAGCAACAATAACCTTAAATAACTATTTTTTACAACATGAAAAAAACGTATCAGATGTAGTGTATGCTTTGTAAAAAATTAAAGATGATGTTGAGTTCAATTTAGATACAAAGAAAGAAAAATAAAAGACTTTAGATGCACATTTTGTAAGAGAATTGTATTAAGAAAATAGAAGTTATCAAGAAAAATTCTCTTTAATATTATGAATTATATATAGTTTTTGCCAATTGTTAATTTATATTTTCCGTTGGGCCCTAAATAATTTTTTTTAAAAAAAATTATCTTATGCGTTTGGCGAGATCATTATTTTCATAGCAATTTCATGTAACTTCATGATTACAAATTATTTTGTTACTTAAGTAATGACTTGTGGGTTTAATACAGTCTGATAATTAGTCCATTATTTATAGAACAAGCAAAAACAAACATAATTTCTTGAATAATTTTTTCAAACATAATTTCTTGAATAATTTTGTTTCTATTTGAGCACGTTTTTTGTTTTTTAATGATGGGCCATCCATGTGAGATGAGAGGGTCCTACACAACTTCAATGCTAATACAGCCACTGGAAGGTGTAGAAAGTGAAGTAAAAAAAATAAAAAAAAATGTATAAGAGTAAAGATGAGAATTTCTAACGAATAAGATAAATTAGAAAAAAAGAACATGTTTATATAGTATACACGAATACATTTGTTTAATATTGATGGAACCAAATCAATATAGGCGTAGAATTATAGTCAATATTTAAGAATAGATGTTGTCATGGCCTATGACTTCTCTCTTTTAAAACGTAATAAGTTGATTTTTCTTCATTAATGGAAGTCAATTGATTCTCATCTCAGAACAATATTTGTCTGTTGGTTTGTATGATAATTTCATTTAAAAATCTAAATTCTTAAATATAATTTATTTCTATAATAAAGTGCTAAATTACTTTTTTTGGCGGTAAATACTTTTATATTTATTGTTTTATCTTGTATAAATTCTACTTCGTTATTATACAGTAAATATATAAAATATTTTTTTTAATATATATTTAATATGACTCATATGTACTTGAGGTATAAAGTATAATATAAAATGGAACACTGAATTGGAAATTAATGATTAACAGTGGTCCACCAAGTTTCTTCCACCATTGGATCCAATGAATCCATTTTCCTTTTTCTATCTTCTCCCATTTTTAGAATCTCTCACATTCTATAAAAGAGTAGAAACTTATCAGTTTACTGAAAAAAGCAATGTCATATAGCAACCTTTAATTACCATTTTTTTCCTTCATCTTCCTTAAATTAGGAATAATTATAAAAAATAATTCATTTAAAAAAAATTTAATCAATCTATTCTTTTTAAATTAAAGAATTTGTGAAAAAAGAGTGAAGGCCTGGTTCGTGTTTTTATTTGCAAAACCTTCGTTGTAAGGCTTACAGTTGTCGTCGAAAGGTGAGCTCTTTCTTCTTCCCAAAACCCCGAGGAGTCGATTATTTTATTGTTTCTTAGCTGTCTTCCCCCCCCCCTAATTCTTACATCCTCACAGACCTATGATTCTGTTTTGTGGCTGATAGTTCGTTTTCATGGTGGTTTTTATTTTTACTTCTTCTGTGCAGCAATCCAGAAAACAAGAGCTGGTTATATGGACTCGTCATGGTACTGTGAGCTGGTACGAAATCTTATGCTCAATGTTGCAGCTGCTCTTTTCAGTTAACAAGTCGGGTTATCTAAACTCCATCATCTTTGTTTCTTGTAGTTTTGATGTTTTCTAACCATTGATTGAATATCTAATCGCACAACCATCAAAGAATCGTTTTTAGAAAACGAAAAAGAAGCTTTCTCTTGAAAATGTAAAACGTAATTAAACTCTTTTTCATAATACATGGAATTATGCTCTCGACCTTGTAATTGTGACATAATTATACTACAAGATATGCTGCTAAAATGCTAATTCTGTTTTTGGTTTGACGCAATTAGGATTAGAATTTTATAAAAAAATTACCTAAACGAAGGCATCATGGATTAGATGAATTTTAATTACTTACATTAATTATGTTACATATGAAAATTGAAGCTTTTTAAGTTGACAGGGGTGATGGCACCGGCCAGATGTGCACCCGCCGCCCTGGAATAAATGCTGAAAGAGAATACATTTACATTATGTCCACCTGCCAGTGCAACTGCACAGATGTTGAAAATGAACACAAATTGAATTAGACCCATTCATTACAAATGTTTTCATAAGTTTAAAAAAAAGAGAGATTATTGATTACTAAGTCAATCAAGGTGACATACAGTTAATAAAATCCAGTATGAAGTCAAAATTTTGGCCAAAATATGCCAATAGAGGAGGTAGTTCGAGATAGTTATGTTTAAAAGATATGACATTTTTATGTGACATGACCATATTTAAGGTATTTACTATTATTCATATCACTTGTACTGTTAATTGTTGACTTACAATCGACATTTTTTTGTTTATTATGTCAAGTTATACGATAATACGAAAAAACTAGAAAATGGTTATAACTCATATAGGAATAGATCTCTTAACAAATCTTGGTCAAATTTGAATAGCATATTGGGGTATAATATGACTAAGTTCATAACTTATCCTAAGTATATGATATGCATTGAATAATTAACTTGAAAGTTTGAGTACTTCTATTAAGGTCGAAAAGTATATAAGAGATCTATTTTATTGATCACATGAATACTAGTTCTACTACCTATAAGCTACAAAAATATTTTTTAATTATCTGAAGAGTAAAAGACATACGAAAAACATGCTACAATAGAATGAATTTTTTTTATGTTCTACTTCGAGCCACGTACAATATTTTATCATTCAGGCAATACGATTTTATCCGAGGTACATGTTTTTCTCTGATTAATTCCGATACCGATCCCCTTTATGGTAATGGTACCAAATTCAACAGAAATTAATATTGGTGGGTGCTAAATTTGGTTAAAGATTCATGTTCCAAACTTATTGTCACCTGTACTGTAATGTTTAATATTTTATGTGAACGTGACTTTTCTCTGTAAGGTGATTTTCATGCTTTTGGATTTTGCATTTGATGCAATGCTGAAAAAGTAGGAAAGCAATACTTGGCATGATTCTAATAATAGGACAGAAAAAATATTTAAAAAAAAAAACAAAATGATGGAATAGAAGATTTGGAGCCATAGATTTATGATTGCTTATATGCTCTACGTGTACAAAGTGTCAAACATAGGGGATGCCAATTATAGCCCAGACCCTACCTTATAGAATTAAATGGAAAATCTTTACTCCATTGCTATTCAACAAGTTAATTCACTAGTAACTAGCTAGCTCGTAATTCCGAAGTAGTTTGAAATTTAATTTCCAGGGATTAATGCAGGAAGATGATAGAATGTTGACGGATCAATGTGATTTTATGGACTATATTGATGAAGAATTAGCTGCCATACTTGGAGAAGATTTTCCAGGCAGCCAGTCCCCGCAGGCAGCGACTCTTCGTCTTCCTCGACTTTGATTACTATTCCCAGAAGCTGCTCACCCACCACCACCTTATGCACTGAACCACCGCAAGTCGGGCTCGAACCAACAGCCGAGCAGCAGAAGCCTAACAATTTCAGCAACTTTTCGAAATTGAAAGGCGTGGTGCCTAACCTTGATAGAGCTGCTTCTGCTCCGGTCATTCTCAATTTCGGAAATGCAAATTCTCCAGAAAGTTCTCGACAGGTGCCGCCCTTGAATCCTGATGAAGAGGCTGTGGTTTCAGAAGTTTTTAGAAATGAAGGATCAAAGGCGTCAAAACGCGCCTGCACGGCGAATAAAACACGTCGGCTCAGGCCGCCGTCACAAACATATGATCATATTATGGCGGAGAGAAAGCGACGCGAGCAGTTGAGCCAACGGTTCATTGCTCTTTCTGCCATAGTTCCGGGACTCAAGAAGGTAAGTTTTTCTCTATAATTGTTTTAATATATAATGGATTTATACGGTACAGCGTGAAGCGTGATACGGTAATTCTTAATAATTTCAACACACAACGTGGACATAATTGATTTACATATATATATATATATATGTTTGTGTAAATAATATATTTGTCGAGTGGTAATTGATATTAGATACATGTGATAAAACAGATAAATATATTAATGTGGCACTTTTATAATTGTGATTTGATGATTGAGGCGAAAAATGTTTGACTCTCTGAAATAAAAAGAACTTTCAAATCAAGTATGAGAGTAATTTGATTAGGTAAGGCAACAAAGCGGGATTTGGCAAAAGTAAATACGCCCACCCCCATGTCAAACCTTGGTAGGGCCCCATTCACCCCAACTCAACTTGAAATCTTGCCATTTCGAATACGAATTTAATAGGTTAGGTTTATTAGATTGATTAATACGAGTTGGTTTTCTGTTAGAATAAATTGATGAAACAATATTCGTTCAATAGCTGCTTTAGCGACTGCAATAATTATTTATTAAATTTCAAAATATAAGAATATAAATATTATTAATATAGAATTAACTATTTCCACAACTATGTGTGCATGTTTTCATTTTTGAAAAATTATAATTTCAGATGATATATTTTGTTTTGCACATTAAAAGTACTATTCATTAAATTTTTCGTTGGAATTTTAATTTATGAGAATTATATAGATTGGCCAAGACTTGTAACCCGTGCTAAACTTGTCCGGTTATAAAAGTACCAAAATCCAAAACTTATGGATTTAAAAACCCTCCCCAAATGTTGGGATGGGTTTGGGTAAACCAGAACCCATTGCCAATCCCTCTGTTTGATATGAGAAAATGCTAATCTTTAGTTAATCTTATGAATATACTTATTATAAATTTTTTTTATGGCTCTTAAACTTTGAAAAATATATAAAAAAAATTTATTGTGTTCGAAACGTGTCAAACACACATTCGTCTTGTCTCGAACCTTGTCGGATTTCTTTCGCTACCATGTTGGACATTCTTAAGAGCTATGTTGATGCCGTATATATACTAGTGTGAAATGTTAATAAAATTGTCTTAGATTAATTTTTAAGAATTTTAATCCATTCAACATTTTAATGTTCTTCTAATTGCTAAGCTTATTTGTTGTGGTCTTTTTATTCCATATGAAGCTATATCACTATCAGAAAAAATAATATAATTGACGAAATATTAAGTGATAATATTAATATTGTCACTAATGAATATGTATTTAGTCCCAATAACTATTGTCATGATAATTTATGATAAGATTTTTCTTGTCCCTATATATGTATCACTAATTTTTAATAGTGACAATTTAAATATAATTATTTTTACTATTAAGCTTGTAAAAATTATTATTATGACAAAAAAATCTTGTTGCTTATTATGCATGATTAATGATAATTTTATATTATCATTTAAAATATTGTAACTAATATTCTCTTTTTTCGAAATGCTAATTAGTTAGCAAAAACCCTAATACGACCCTCATGCATTATTATGACATCATGACTGATCACCTCAGTTACTGTTAGTGGTGCAGCCAATTGCTACATGTTAGCACAAGGACAATTGTTTTTTTTTTGCTTGATAATTACAGATAACATACATTTAAATATTAGTCGATAGTTCAGAAATTGTTATCTTCACAAATAACCAACCGAATGGAGTCACAATTTCAGTTGAAAATTGATGTGAATATGTCCAATTCTTCCTATATTGCAAAATAATAGATAGATGGTTGAACACGAAATGTAACAAATTTGGGCGTCTCCAGACCAAGTGCAATCTACTCTGAATCTGATTGGAGGATATGTTGTGGCTAAGAAGGCATGTCAAATAAATCTATCCTGCTATTTGAGTGGATCCAGACTCTTGTTTCTGTAGCGTGTCTTTATAACCACTAATTAATATGTAATTGTAATTCTCAATGATATTCGTACTAATGGTTTAGAGAATTATGGCAATTATTAGGGAGTGAAATAGTGAATCTTGTTGTGGTCTCTAGCTTTCTTAAAATTTATGCCAATTATTATTTTTTTGTAACCGTTAATGGTTTTAAAATTTTGGGACATGAGATTATATCTAGAGAGTATTTGACTAAATTCAATTAAATGATATTTATTTTAAAATTAAGTATTTGAATGAAATAAGATAATAAAAATTAAAAAATATTAGTAATTGACAATTTTGTAGTTAATTTGGTAAAAACTAAATTTTTTTGTCAAGATTTAAGAAAAAAAAAGAAGAGAAAAGTTGGAATTTCTTATTTTTTTTAAATGAATTTATAAGATTTTTATATCTCATTTCTTAAAAAAAATTAGCAAATTCTTTAGTATATCTTGTCAACTATATTTTATTGAGCTTATGAGCCCACCCAAACACCCTCTAAGTACTTAGTTGTGTTGTAAGCTATTAAATTATAAAAATGACATTAATTTTTTATTTTATGATATTTTTTTATTTTATGAGATCATTACACGTATTAAGGACTTTCAATATCACTAGCACTATCAAGATGGATAATATATAATTTCCTATTTGGGAAAGCTTCCTTAAATACAAATATCATGTGTGTTGGTTTAGAGATGATAATGAGGTGAATTTAAATTCGAATTTGTCCTTAACTCAGTTTGTTTGGAAAGAATTTTTAAAATTATAAATAAGTTCGGAGTAGTTTTTGATTTTTAATAATATATTTTTAAAATTATAAAATGAGTCTATTGGAGCTAAATCGGATTTGATGAATCAAAGTGAATTCAAGTTTCGATCTTTAAAAATCTAAATTGAACTATTTTGAATTTAACAAACTCAGTCAATTACCAGACTATTTTGATTTGTTAGCACATCTTAATGTAGTATAAAGAATCAAGCGATCGCCTCCAAGGCATGGCTGCAGCACTAAGACGGTTGAAGGTTTTTCTTGAATATAGGAGTTCGAATTCTGGAAGATGCAAATGCTCTAATCTCTATGACGTGAAAAGAAATTTGTTGGAAGAGTTGACTACAGTAAATGTTATATTTAACTAGAGGCTCTTCCTTAACACTTAGCTCATCCAAAAAATAAATAAATAAATAAATTAGGCAAATCACTTGCACACACACTAGCAATCAAAACATTGTTTCTCACTTTTGTTTTAAGCTGACTTGAGGGAATACCTACAAACCAATCAATTTTCCCAGCTTCAAAGGGCTAAGGCTAGCACGTTAAACTTATGAATATATTCAATGCTACGTTCATATAAACAAGTTGATTCCAGCTAATAGTTTTGCTCCATACCTGTTATTTTTTACAGATGGATAAGACTTCTGTCCTGGGGGATACCATCAAGTACTTGAAACACCTCCAGGAGAAAGTGCAAACACTAGAGGAACAAGCGGCGAAGCAAACCATGGAATCGGTGGTGCTTGTGAAGAAATCACAAATAGTGGAGGACGAGGGGTCTTCCGATGAGAAAAGCTGGGGTTCTGATGGGCAGTCGCTGCCTGAAATTGAAGCCCGAGTCTGCGACAAAAGCATCCTTCTCAAAATCCACTGCGAGAAACGTAAGGGTGTTCTGGTGAAATTACTTGCTCAGGTGGAGAAGCTGAACATGGCTGTAGTCAATACAAGTGTCACCCCATTCGGGAGTTTGGCCCTTGACATCACCATTATTGCAGAGGTTTGTTAGCATTCTATTCAAATTCCCAGCTTTAGTTTGACGAAAATTAAAAATGAATTTCATGAACTTTTTGGATAACATCCAACTTTACATATAGGATCTTAGGATCTTTTAAGAATTGACTTTATGAATGGACTTACTAACCTTTCTTTCTGTTTAAATACTTAAAATGATTAAAAATTTATTCCAAACTGAAAAAATTACAGTACACTTCCACAGTTCAAAGACTTCCTAACGTGGTGTTTTCTTTAGGTTGTATTTGAATTTGATAAGGATGTAGTTTGAAATTCATTATAATAATTTAAATAATAATTTAAAATAAAAATTTAAAAATTTGAATTTTATTATATTCATTATATTATTTATATAAATTTAATATTATAAAATTTTAATTTTAAATTTATTAATTCAAATGAAGCCTTAAATTTTAATCACACTCTTCTTTTTAATTTAAGCCCCCCATTTCACAAGAAAATTGCATAAATTAGCAGTCCTTTTATTTTATTCTTTTCTTTCTTCTCTTTTTTCAGCAGCAATGAAAATCATCCTATCTAAATGGGGAAGGATGAGGGAAGTTGGAATAGTTTTTCTTTAAAAACCTAGTCCCTCCACTATTGAGTTTCAAATATTTTGGGTCGAATCAGTTCTCGTGTTAACCCAACTTTATGTAGATAATAAATTTACTGATGTTAAGTCTTCCGTTATGTAAACATGCAGATGAATAAAGAAATCGGCCTTGCGGCCAAAGACATCGTGAAAGCTCTTCGTTCTGCTCTCCAGGCTGCTGGTAACTAGAAAACCTAGCACCAGTTCATTTAAGGAGTATAAATGGATTATCTAAAACCGTCTTATGTTAGTAAGAATTATGCATGTGGAAATTTCAATTTGCCTTCTCCTCCCACTCCTTTGTAATCATCAATAATATCCATGTAAAAAATTTATAATTATTAGTGATTTATTTACTCTCTATATTGTACTTAATGATTTTTCTTTTTCCGTTGCTGGGGTGAGGTTTGCAACGATTTCGTCACCCCCGTCTATACCCCACTGTTGATGGTATTGATTGTCTTACTTTCTTGATCGCGATGTAATCACATTTATTTTATGCATCATTTCATGCACAAAAACATTAAAAAGAAAATAAATAACATGATGAGAAAGTCACATCACAGTACTGCTTTGGCTTTTAGTACTCTCGGTATCTCATAAAAAATGTGCATGTATAAGCCCTGGACTTCAATCCACTCTTTCCCATAAAAAAATGTGCATGTATAAGACCCATGACTACTTCAAGTACTAAGAACTAAGAAGCACACAAAAATATAATAGTTAATGTTCCATGAAAATTTTGTGATTAATCCAGCATGCACGTCAAATCTAAGCCACAGCAAAATAAATAAATAAATAAATAAATGGGGAAGACAATCGAGTATTAGTAATAGTAGTCCTTCTTATATAGTTATTAGTTTAGTTTTTCTTAAACTCTAAGGGCTCTTTTGCTTGGTGGGTTGTTATATATGGCTTGGTACCTTTTGTATTGATGTGTTTTCTTGGCAAATGTATGAATATTTTCCCTATCTATTGGTTGGTTGGCTGAAATTGCTTGATATCCCTTGTTGATATTAATAACCTTGTTTGGTTGGAGAAATTGATATTCTTGGATACATTATGCAAATCCAGAAATACCCCTGTGTAAAGCCCTGGCCTTCAATCCACTATTTCCCATCCTTCAAATGGCGTCTTTCCAAAAACAAGAATAATATGCCCGTACAAAACTTAATTATGGAGAAATATTTAATTTTATAAATCTTTCGTTTCATCAAAAAAATAAATTAGATATTCATGCTCTGGGAAATAAAAAGGCAATAAAATTGAATTTAATTTCATAAATTTTGCATTTTATTTTTGATTTATGTAACTAAATTCTAAATTCAAATGAAGATTAATGAATATCAGAAAGTCCAAAAAAGAAACATAGCACTAAGTTGCAGTGCCATGGAAAAGTAAATTTCAATCGCTATGGAAAATAAAGGAGCTAGAAAAAGAAATCAACATAAAACTTTTAAAATTTTTCGTAAGCGCCCAGAACGTTTAAATAATGGTGATTTTAGTTTTTTATTTTTTTACCTTTTATATGTAAAGGGTAAGTTCATCCATTAATAACTTAATATAGGTTGGACCATATCTTTGGATTACACCTCACATCTTGGAAGTGTGATCCATAATTAAAGAGCAAGCTTAATTGCTTGTCGGGCGACTTACAATTTATGAACCTAATTAATTTGAAGCAAATAATAAATCAGGTAGGTATATAAATCTATCATGCTTTTACAAAAGAGCCTAAATTTGAAAAGAGCAAAAATGTTCTTGGCCTAGGTATACTTGAGAGTGTTACTTGAACTCCGCTAGCAAGCTAGGTTTGGTAGCTGGGTGGACTCGTTCTATGGTATGGAGAAGTAGAAATCTTGATTGCTAGTTCAACTATGGAATAACACTACTACAAAAAGAATGTTAGTGTTAATATATCAAGTGATAATATTAAATTTGTTACTAATTATATATTTATTGATAAGTTTCATTTCTGTCATAATTATAATTTTGCACATTTAATAATGACAAATATTATGTACTAAATTGTTATTTTTAAGAATTAGTGATACAAGAATTATGTATAAATTGTCACTACAGTTAATTCATGATATATGAATAATGTTAATTCAATAACAATAAAAATTACCAAAATGACTCAACAATAATGTGTTGTTAGTATATGTATGTAACTGCGATAAAATTAACATTCCCATTTAGTATTTGTCACTAATATTGTTTTTTTTTTTTATAGTGCAATAAGTAAAGGTAAATTGCTACTTAGGGGGTGCTTGGCTAAACTTATTTAGAGCATCTTATTTGGAATCAATTCTTATTTTTTCCAAAAGAATTTACAAGATTTTAATATTTTATTTTGAAATCTTATAAACTCTTTTATAAAAATCTTTATTAAATACATTAAACATCTTACAAAATCTAAAATATATTACAAATATATTTAGCTAAACAAACTCTTGATGCGGCCCAAGCCACGACCTTGCATGCACAAGACACTGTTTGATTGCTAGCGAAGTTGCTAGGTGACGCGATCTAAAGGGTGTTAACTACATCCAACTTTTTTTAAGTTTAAGTTTTTGGCATCCATTTTTTTAACAATTTGGATATTTGATAGACATTTTCTTTAGTATTATTTGATCAAAAAATTTAATAAAACTTTATTGAAAGATTAAAAAAACTTTTAACCCAATACATATGAAAGAAAGAAAGAAAAAAATCATCATCTAAAAATGAATAAAAATAAATAAATAAATAATTGAGATTCATTTTTAAACATTAGAAAAAATAAAAGTGAAACCAAGTACAAGCTTTGAAACCCTGTTTAATTGAAGACTAAATGTAGTAATTTTATATACGAAAAGTAATTTATTCTTTTAAAATAAGTAAGAACAAAATTTAAATTTGAAGTCCATATTCAACAATATAATAACATTGATTTAGTTTTATCATGAGAATTTGTAAAAAAGTATGTGGAAATTTTGTAAAATGATTTTTTATTGAATAAAATTCCCTCGTCATTAACATAAAATATATACCAATTTTAATAAGAGAAAACATTGCAAAACTTTTAAAGTAATTAAAAAAAATAGAACTGCAAAATTTTCTAACTATAAGTAAAAAATCAGAAATAAAGTCTAACATTTACTAAAATAGAGAGTACATATTAAGTTTCATACATTTAAAATAAGTACATATTTTTTAAATTAAGTGAGGCTCCTCTTTAAATGCATGTTTCTGATAAAAGTTTGTTATATCATGTATGAAAAATAACGCATTCATAAATAACTCTCATTTAATTTTTTAGAAATTATTTATTTCTTATAAGTTTTTATTGTATTATTAAAGATGACAGTTGTAATTAAATTTAGGTCTCCCAATTTATTTTGAAATTTATGCATATGAAAAATTATGAACCACTTATAATTATTAACGTCACGGTCATTATTCATATATAAAAATTAATTTACTCTTAATCATATAGAAGAGACCTTAAATTTTAAATTCATTTCCTTTTTTTAAAATTTATACAACATGAAAAATCTATAAATTACCCTTTTGGTTAGTCGTGTTTTGGTCTTTAAATAAACTTGTATTTGAATATTTAATCAAATAGTACCAAAGGAACAATATTTATGAAAAATTCAAATATAAAAAAAGTTGGATATAAATAACACACGATTTAAACAACCTATACATATTACTAGGGGTTTAGATATTCTAGTCTTACTACTCTTTTTCTATTCTATCAAAATATCCACCAACTGTGTGAACATCACACTCCGCTGTTGTTCTGCCATCCCTTCCCTTTCGACATCCAACGTAGAGTTGTTATTTGGCAGTTTCTAGCCATCCGATGTAACCAAAGGATATTGGTGGAATGATAGCCACCCAATTTCGTATCTTTATTAGGCGTCCAAGATCAGGTGCAGATGATGAGTGGGGACTGGGAACAACGTCGTAACCAAAAAATACATACGATATTAAGTCTTTCTGGTCCAGCAAAGTGGGCACTCGAGGCTTTCATTTCAGACGTGGTTGTAGTTGATACGGCACCTTTGATGCATACATTGTTGTTTTCCTGTAAATGACAAAAGATCTTCTATCATACTTTTTTTTTAACGTTGAATTAATGTTTTTATTGATGAGTCGTAAATGCCATTTTATTGTCCTGTTTCTTTTAAAAAGAACATAATATATTCTGTATTAAGAAAAAATAATACCCAACTCATTTTTTTATTTATTAAACTAAAAAATGACCAACTTACTCAAATAGATATATGCTAATGATTTTTTTTTTTTTACTTTAGCACATGTATAATATATATTTACTTATAACATGTATGTTATTCCAAAATACATAAAATAATATAAATATTTTTAAGTAATAAAATTTATTCATAATTTTCGAAATAAAAGGTGAAGTATATTAGTACATCAAAGTTCAATATGCTTATCTAGACATTTGACATGTTTGATATTATGTAATATGAGATAAATTCCTAATGATTATACAATCATATTTTCTAATTTAATAATTCAAATTATCTTGAATAGAATAATGAGAATGTTAATAAGAAACATATTTTTTTCACATTTTCAAATAATATATACATCATTAATAAATACACTAGTCAGCAAAGCACACACAATTTAAGTTAAAAAAATAGGTAAAAAGAATTTTGATAAAAATTAATTAAATAAATGTGAAAATTTGATAAGAAAAGTGAAAGATGAGCGAACAGAGGAGAAAGAAGAGACATGAGAGATGATTTAGACAAAATATAATTAAAAAAATAGAGAGAAAGAAGATGAGATGAGAAGAGGAGAGAATGTGAGAAAGAAGATGAGATGAGAAGATGAGAGAATGTGAGAGACGAGACATGAGAAAATAAAACTAACTCCGAGATCACTCACTCCTCTTCAATTCTTAGTAGTAGGCAACTTTCAATATTGGGTAAAACCATCAATTTCTCTATATAAAGTAAAACGTACATATGTCTTTTAGGTTGTTGAGAGTCAATTTTTCTAGGTATTTATGGGTGTTAGGTATGCAAATAAAGTATCACATTGGCTACAAAGAGAATTATGAGTTTATAAGCATGTACAATATCTTAATTAGTATGATGCATTTTGAGTAAAGTTCAGAAGCAAATCCATGAAAGTTTAGACCAAAAGTGGGCGATCTTATACTAATATAGAGTTATGCATAGTGTCTTTTGCATAGCAACAAGTGGTATCAGAGCGATGCCTCGTACTTAGCCATGTGGAGGAATATTCTTGGTGCCAAACAAAGATGATAAGCTCCAAGCGAATAATGAAATATGTGGTTAAGTTCTTTTGGATAGGCGTTGTGCTCTAATGCTTCGTGGATGTGTTTGTTTCCCACACGGTGAAGATCCGTTAACTTGGATAAATCGAGTTTTCGAGCTAGTAGGCGGTACTCTAGTACTTCATATAAGGCATATATTCCAACGATGTGAGTAATCGATTAAATAAAACAAGATCTTCCCAATGAAAAAGATAAATTTTGAAACCTCGTTTGAATGGAAACTCACTAATCCTTTGTTTGATGAGAGAATTGTTAGACGTACAAACAAAATCTCACATTGACTAGAAACGGAGAGGATCATGAATTAAACATATGAATCATATATTCATTGATACAAGGCCTTTTGGGTTGGATGACTATGGGTTTACAACAAGTGGAGCTGTTCGGTAAACAATTTGACCATGCATTGTTTTTTCTCATGGATTTGCAAAGACAATGAAGATTTGCGAAAGAAGATGGGAATGGTAGAAAAGGTAAATATTATTGAAACTATGTTGTCTTTATTTTTTCTTGATTGTAGTTGTTGCTTATTAATTTTTCTTTAACATTAATAACTTAATTATAATTTCGATAGATGGACATGTGTTAATTATATATGGGTATCGCACAATTATAATAAAACATCTAAAAACACAATATGATCTTCTATTAGATCTTTTATATATCACATAATTATAAAGCTAAGGTCCCAAACTTTATAATAAGAGATTTTGGTTGTGAATCCCACCAAAAGTGTGAATAGTGATCTACTTTACCTGTAGTGTTTTATTCTTTACAGAGAATAGTTGGTTATGATTTATAATTATCAAGGAAGTGTAAAAATAGTAGCCCTTTATTTATGTGAAACTTTTGATTGAATGGACCAAGTACAATTCATGCACCATCCTGAGATTAAAGAGAGTAAAGGTAATGAAAACACCACTTTTTTATAATTCAATAACTAACAATAAATCGGATACAACTTTAGAACAACCCTTAAATATAGTTGCTTATTAGGATAAGTACTGTTGCGTGCAAGCAATTCTGCAGTTACAGACATTGTTAACTTTGGTATGATTCTTGAAAAAAAGTGTACTACACCTGAAAGCAAAGGACAAGCCGACAACGTAGCTTGCGATATTTGCACTAACGAAGATATACAAACGACAGCGATGAAAAATACAGAATTTTACAGTGACTGAAAAATCCAATCTTCGCGAATCAATGAGATTTCAAGGACAATATCAATGAATACTTGGCTGCTATCCACAAGTTAAAGGACTTCCAAACTTCAAAACTGTTTATACCCTAGAAGCAATTCTCCAAATTCGATCAATATTCTGAAAAGCAGCTCCACCACTGCATCTCCAGCTCCCCGGCCCTGTCAAGAACCACCACAACTCTGCCCTGAACCACCACCATGTGCGCCTCTTCCCCGACTCAGTTGTACCACCAAATCTCGGCTTGGAACTTCCCCAAGTTGGTGTTGATCGAACTACTCAAACAGGAGTAAATTATCCCTATCGAGCTTCTTCTACTCCTTCCCTGATAATGAGGCACCTTCTACTCAAACCCATGATCGCAAATTGACAAGATCACCAAGAGAAAGCAGCGCGAACAGCTCAGCCAGCGATTCGTTGCTCTTTCATCCATGGCTCCTTGCCTCAAGAACGTACATTATGGGTTTTAATTATATAACTATATTGTATTTTCCCTTACACTAATATACTAAAGTCGATTTCGCAGTCTCTACAGTAATGCAAGGGCAAGTAATGCAAATCAACGGCCTAAAACAACAACCTAAACAGATATTTCTGGGTCGTTGATCTGCATCACTTATCTCCCGCATGCCTAATTTCTCTTGCAACCTTAAATGTTCTCTCAGGAACAGTGAAGAGCCCCTTTATATAAACCTTTGGATTGGCAGAATTAATTTTGCTGAAATATGTTCACCTCATGCCCCACGCCAGTCACATAGTTTAATGATTTATTACCTCTTTCCTACCGTAAATATACGGCCCTCGCGCGTGCATAACTTTTGTGAACATTCACATTTAAAAGGGAAAAAAAAAATAAAAAATGGGACTGGGCTTTCTCATGCAGACCCAAAAGAAAAAGAATAGTTCCCCGTGGATCGCATTCCATGAATGCTGTCTCTGATGTAGCTGTGAAATATAATTCGTGTAAAGAAATACGCTCGACTTCCACATGTACACTACAAAACAGAATACAGTACTAGCTGCTTTCTGGAAGTTTTTGGAGTATATGTAAACATTATTACTTCAAGTGTACAAACAAAAATCTTGGGAAAATTTTGAAATTACAGCCTTGGATGTGAAAAGGAGCAGAGAAATACCCAGACAAGAGTTTGATTTCTGTTGAGATAAGGATGTACAGCAAAACACCTAACATATCCAGTTTTCTGTACAGTTCGTATGGCTGTTTCCATGTCAGACAGTTCGATACTAAAATTTCAGCAAGTTCCGAAATCGCTTAACATTCATACTACATCTGATGTATTATTTATTGAGCATTTGGATAATTGATAAGTATTTTATTTATTATAAAATGGAGTACTTGTGCATCATCAATATTGTCAATGTATAGTCTATCTCATGTATCATCTCAAATACTTAATATGGCTACATTGAGAAACAATTAAATCGCAAATGTTCAGTTATTAATCTTTGAAAATCCATTCGGATTGGTGGGTGATGTGGCCTAAATTAGACTTTGCCATTGGACCTTAGTGTTTGAGTTTAGCACTTCCTGAAATAGCTGACCTAGGTAGAATTGAGCTTACCTGGATAAAGCCGAACTGAGCTGAATAGATTCGAGCTGATGAGCTCAATTTGGGTTCAGCGGAAAAAGAGTCATATCCTATTTATGCCAAGTTCTAGATAATGAAATGAGATCCTACCTTATCTAGATTCTTTAATTCACGGGAGATTTAATGGGTGAGAATTATCCAATAAAATAATAGATTCCTTTTTGGTCTCAGTTACTTTTTTATTTGCATGTTATATATACTTCTTATTGATCATAAGGTACGTTCTTTTCATGAGATATATATTTTAGTTGAATGATTGATTGATTATCTTCGAATACTTACTGACTTGACCGTCGGAGAGTTTTCGTTGGCCAACCCCAATACTTTGCAGATTAATCCAAATGTGATTCGTGGATCAAAATATTAGATTTAAGGTTCTTGATTCATGCCGAAAATTGAGCACATCAAATAGTGCCGTTTGTGGAAAAATTTGAGTTGAGACGTGAGTTTTGATTTGTTGTTCTTGAATTTTTTCTGGGAATTTTGAGAATTTTCTTGTAAATTTTTATGGCAAGTAGAGATATGCTTAGAGATTTGAATAAGGAGATGGATGAGCACGCTGGTTGTGAGAGGGACTATGATGAGGAAAGTGTGGATGATGATGAGCCACCACCAATTACTCCGGCTACTGTTCCCCGTCCGCCGCAAGTTTAGAGATCGGGAAACAAGAATGGTTTTACCTCCAACACTTATGTAGCTCTTACTTTAAAGCAATTGCAGGGTATGATTGTTGTTGTGGTAGATGCAACACTAAAGTAGGAGGAGTTTGCACAACCTTTTCTCCCACCTCAAGGAAGAGGATGTGAACAACTAAGAAAAATGATAGACTAGTGCCAGTGATAGGTAGGCAGGAGGAAAAAGGTCATACTTTTATTGGCTTGGGGAAGAACATTGGAAAGGCTAAGTTTGATGTCGATCCAGATAGGTCACAAGAGATGGATAACTTTTATCAAGAGTTGAGGGAGATCAAGTAGAGAATGCTAGGGAAGATGAGAATTCCTTTTTCAGAAGAGGTCATGGCGGATGAGTTACCCCCTAGCTTCAAGCCACTTAGTTATGAGTATGATAGGACCACAGATCCCTAAGATCATGTCTGTAGGTTTGAGAATTTAGCTCTTCCTTATCGGTATTCTGACGGAGTAAATTGCAGACTATTTCTGACCATGCTGACTAAGTCAGCTCAGCAATGGTTCAACCAGCGAAATAGAGTTCACTTGAAACATGGAAAGACCCCTTATGAACAATGGAAAGCTAACAAGCATACATAAGTTCCCTATGCAAGCCAAAATACGGCTATTTTAAAAATTGCTATTATCAAGCTACATAGTTGGAGTTGCGAAATGTTTTTTCAGAATACCATACATCTATTTTACATCTCCTAGGCGAAAATGTTCAATAATGTATATATATTGGACTTTTTTTATTTAATCAAAAAATATACTCATAAATTGAAAGTATTAAGTTGGGGGTCTTCCTATTTTATCCTATTGGGGCCTTGTTGACCTTCTATATCTTAATGGATGAACTCTTCTAGGTGACCCTCCATAATGACCCTTTCAATTTCATCATTTAGGTGATAACATTCATCTTTCATGTGCTTATATTCATTATGAAACCTACATAATTTATTAGACTCAGCTTTCGTAGGTTCGCTCTTACTTTTGTTGGGCCATTGAACCAAATTCCTATCCTCTATCGCTGTGAGGACCTCTAATCTAGGTATGCTCAGGGAGTGTACTGTTCATATTTACCCAAATGAAATGTATTCTCCTTAAGCTCAATTTTAGATTTTTAGGAGATCTTTCTTTTCTTTTCTTCTTATGTTTCTCCTCAATATTTGTTCTTTTTGTCTTTCGAGCTTTCTGCATATTAATATATTTCTCGGCAAGAGCTAGTAGGCCATCAAAATTCCGAGTTGGATTCTTAGCTAGTGATTCATAAAACTCACCATCTTGGAGGCTTTGAGCCAAGACATTAGCCAACACATCTTAGGTGGCTAATGGGACCTCCAAAATAGCCAAGGTGAACTTTCGTATATAACTTCTCAGACCCTCATTCTCTTTCTGCTTAAGCCTGAATAGAATCAGAACTATCTTTTGATATCTCCTTGAGTTGGCGAACTGATGCAAGAATGCCAAACTAAATTCCTCTATATATTTATAGAGCTGAACTCCAAAGAATATTTGTTGATTACAAACATGATCTGAGAAGAGCTCATTGATTATGAACAAGAAAGAACTAATTGATTATGAGTAGAGAAGAGTTCATTGATTATGAGTACAGAAGAGCTCATTGATGATGAGCTCAGAAAAGTTCATTAATGATGAACTGGGAAGAGCTAATTGACGATGAGCAAGAAAGAGCTCATTGATGATGAGCGGGGAATAACTCATTGATGATGAGTGGAAATAGCTCATTGATTATGAGCTCAGAAAAGCTCATTATTGATGAACCGGGAATAAGCTAAAAAGAGCTCATTGATGATGAGCAGAGAAGAATTCATTAGTTATGAGTAAAGAATAGCTCATTGATGATGAGCACATAAGAGCTTATTGATGATAAATTGAGAATAACTCATTGATGATGAGGTGGGAATAACTCATTGATTATGAACATGGAAGAGCTTAATGATTATGAGTAGAGAAGAGTTTATTAATGATGAGCTAAGAAAGAGTTCATTGATTATGAGTAGATAAAAGCTCATTGATGATGAGTTAAAAAGAGTTCATTGATTATGAGCAAGGAAGAGCTCATTGGTGATAAGCAGAAAAGAGCTCGTTGATGATGAGTAGGGTCTTGCTAATTGATTATGAGTAATGAAGAGTTCATTGATAATGAGCATATTAGACCTCATTGATGATGAGTAGGGAAGATCTTATTGATGATGAGCAAGGAAGATCTTATTGATGATGAGTAGGGAAGAACTCAATGATTATGAGCAAGGAAGAGCTCATGGATGATGAACAGAGATAAGCTTATTGATGATGAGCACGTTCTTGCTCATAATCAGGGAATAGCTCATTGATTATGAGCAATGAAGAACTCAATGATGATGAGCAGAGAAGAACTCATTAATTATGAGGTGGGAAGAGCTCATTGATAATGACAAGAGAAGAGATCATTGATTATAAGTAGAGAAGAGCTTATTGATGATAAGTTAGGAAGAGCTCATTGATTATATGCTGAAAAGAGCTCATTTGTTGATGAGTAGATTTTATACCCATTAATTGAGTACATTTGCTTACCTTTTTGATTAATTTTTGAGTATTTATATTACTTTTTATGCATTTAGTTTGAAATATTATAGGTAATAACAAAATGAGAAGAAAATAGAAAAAAACATAAAACTTGATTAAAATTTAGAATAATCAATTTTTTGGTACTATTAAGGGCAGTGTTCGTATTTCAATCATAAATTTTTTACTCACTATCATTTTGACTTATTTCTTGAACCATTGAAATTCCAAGAGATAAGTATATAATTTCTATGTTTATCAAAAAATTCATTTCGTTTGATTTCAATAAGAAAAAATAGGTTAAATAGTCTGCACTTGACCAAAACTTTTTAGTTTGACATATCTGAGTATTTCAAACATAACTCTTTCCACATATTTCATATTGTATTGATTAAAGTGTCTATCAAAAGCCAAGACATAGAAATACAATTCATATCACCAAAAGCCAATTTAGCCTCAAAAGTGGTGAAAAATTAGTTGACAACAAAATTTAGGCTACAAGCACAATAAAAACCCATTTTGGACAGCAAGAGCAACGCCTAGGCGCTATCCTGTAGCATTTAGGCACTGCAATGACTGTTTAGGACAGAATGTGAAGCACCTAGGCGCTGGCAATTAGCGCCTAGACACTGCCCTCACTGGACTGCAGCACCTAGGCGCTGTCTGACGGATAATTATGGGCAAAATAGTATTTTTTGCTCTTTTTAGGATATCTCCCATTAAGTTTAAGTATTTCAAAAACCTCCAAATCAGATTTTTAGAGAGGGAGAGAAGAAAAAAAAAGCCAAAAAAGAAGAAGAAAGAAGATGAAATATTTCTTTCAAGAGTTAAGAAGAAAACATCTGCAAGGGAAAGAAATTCATCCTACTTCCAAGTTTTATTTCATTTTCTTCTTTCTCTCATTAATTATGTTCATGGATATTGTTAAGTTATTATTCATTTTTATCATTATGAACTAATTTATTTTTCTAGGATTGTGATGTAATATAATTATAATATTTTTGAATATTTGTATCAATTCAATTCTTAATTTAATTTTCAAGTTGAGTTTTCTACATTGTTTTTAATGTTTTCAATTACTTGGACACTAATTGAATGATTTGTTAATCATATTGACCCGAGAGGTGATATATGTGTTTAATTCTATATGTAGAAAATCATAAATTGCATGTGAGATAAGAATATACTTACATGATTTGTGTAGTCTTGTGTAAAATCCATAGAACCTAATGAATTATTGATTGTTGTAATTCACATAGGAATATAGTGGGTTAATAATTGATGATATTTTCATTAGATATCGGGAGAGGCTAGTGAATAATTTAGGAATTCTCGACTATCACTTGAAAATTGAATTGAGATTGATGAGATAAATTATTCAATTCAGATTAATTATGGTGAAATCATAACCCTATGCTTTTTATTTATTGAATTTCATCTTCAATTGTTTTTTATTATTAGTTTAGTTTAGTGAAATTTTGTTTGTAATCATCAACACATTTTTGCGTTTATTCAAATAAAATTAGAGTTAATATAATTTAGGCACTTAATAATTCAACAATTCTTGTAAAAACGATACTTATTCATCACTTTATTACTTGTTAACGATAACGTGTACTTGCATTCGTAAAATCTGCAACATTCATCATGAGCTGAGAAGCTCATTGATGATGTGCTGAGAAGAGCTCATTGATAATGAATTGAAAAAAGTTCATCTTTCATGAGTTGATGAGAGTTCATTGATTATAAACTATGAAGAACTTATTGATTACGAGCTGATATAAGCCCATGTGGGCTGGATTTGGTGAACTAATCAAATGATCAGGGATTCGAGATACTAATCTGAGATAAACTCTTACTTTATTTAACTTAACTACTTTAGTTCAACTAGAATAGGGGGAGTAGATGATGTGGCCGAAATTAGACCTCGCCATTGGGCCTTAATATTTGGGCATAGCACTTCTTGAAATAGCTGACTTGTAGAGCCGAGTTGACCTGGATAGATCCCGACTGCCTTGAATAGAACCGAACTGACTAGGAGATTTAATGGGTGAGAATTATCCAATAAGGTAATAAATTCATTTTTTGTCTCAATCACCTTCTTATTTGTATGTTATATATATACGTCTTATTGATAATAAGGTATGTTCTTCTCATGAAATATATATTTTGATTGAGTGATTGATTGATTGATTTTCTTCGAATATTTACTAACTTTAGGAGTTTTCGCTAGACAATCCCCAACACTTTGTAGGTTAATCCAAATGTTATTTGTAGATCGAAACATTGAATTCAAAATTCTTGATTCGTGCTGAAAATTGAGCACAACAACTGGCAGATTGCTCAAAATAATTAAATAATTTTCTCTCAAGATTGATGTTAAGTCATTTTGATGGAGGGAAATTAACCTAAGACTAATCATTATTTCCAGTTGCATTTACACAGCTTTGTAGTTGTAATTAGTGCTAGAGTTTATTGATCTAAACGGATCAAGAGCAAGTAAATTAAATAAATAAACGTTGAAGAACATGTATTTAAATTCAAAAACTAAATAAAACATAAATCTGAACGTACCTTAAATTTCAAAATTTATATCTGAAATTTAAATAAACCGTCATGTAATTGAGAAAACTTAAACGAGTTAAATTCAAAAATTTCTAGCTTCCCCCTCAACCCAATACCCATCCTACCTTAAACATAAAACAGTGAGTTAAACCTCCAAGATCCGTATTATTATTTAAAGAAATACAAGAAACTTTATTTTTTTAAACAACATGTCATCTTAGCCTGCAAAACTATCACAAAAATGATAATGAATTGTTGCGCACATAATGTGCATCCTTCTTTGACAAAATAACTTTGGTATTAGTATTTTTTATACATTATGACTATTTACATATATTACTATCATTGATTTACAATATATAAATGTATGCGCAGTAATATACACAAAATATTGTGTAAACATAAGCACATATTGCATATTACATGCTTTCTCGCATGTATAAATGCAGTAATATTCAAATATATTTACTATATTGAGTGAATTTGAGGCTGCTTGGCCAAAACTAGTTAGATTATCTCCGTCCATAACTCTATTTTAACATAATTTTTGTATTAAAATAGTATAATTTTTACACCAAATTTAAACTTCATCTCCATCTCATATACTTCAAATTTTACTCTAAAAAGAATATTGTCTAAATATTCCTTTTTGTTTCATTTACGACAATTATTTTATTTCATCAAATATCTATTTATATTCTTGTTAACATATTAATACAATTATATATTCAATTTATATTTTACATTCATTTAAATAAAATATATACATTTAGTTAATATAATATAATTAAACATAATAGCAAATTAAATAATATACATAAACAAACTAAACAATTAATAATAAAAACTTAAATATAATTAAATCTCCACCATCAGATTCTTATCTGAATTCATTACTTTCAATGTCTAAAGATAAGATATTGAATATTTTGATTGGTTAGATCTTGAACGTCAAATGAATTCCTTTAAATTTCCACCGTCGAATTCTTATCTTATATTCACAACTATATCTGAAGATAATCGAATATTTTGGTTGGTTAGATCTTGACCATCCAATGAATTATTTAAAATCTCCACCATCGAATCCTTATATGATATTCATAACTTTCAATGTCCAAAAATAAGATATCGACTATGGTAATTGATTAGATTTTGACCATCCAATGAATTTCTTTAAATCTCCACAAACAGATTTGTATATGATATTCATGACTTTCAATGTTTGAAAATAAGATATCGGATATTTTCATTGTCTTTTTTTTTTTTTAATATTATCTTACCTTAGGATATTTTATAAATAACATATTTTAAAAACCCACTCCTAAAGTATTCTAAAAATCCAATATTATCCTTTTTTTCCTATCCTTTCTCGGTCCTCATTTCACTATTTATGAAGAAATTTAATGATTTCAAATTTTGGAAGTTCTTCTTACACTTGTGAAAAAGACCTACACTTATGACATGCCTATCCTTATATATATATATATATATCCAATTATAGGTATAAACCAGTTCAAAGATCAATTTTGATCTCGAGTAAAAGAAAGTTACAACACTTGAAAACCATCCACTATAATATAAGAACGAAACAAAAGATCTTTGCAGTGTTGTGTAGCAGATTATCATCCAAGCAATTGATAGATTAAGAGGATGCGTCCAACAAATTAAAATCTTAATCCAAGTGGGGTTTCAGAACAAGATATTGTGAGTATTTTTGTTACAACTATGTTAGAAATATTATATGTCTTTTAATTTAAAATTGTCATTATTAAATTATGCAGTTAAATCGAGTCAATAAATTATTGATGCAAGATAAAAACTACAATAAAGGATTCAAGTTTGATCATGTATGGTTCATCCTAAAAGATATTGAAAAATATGCAGCTAATGTCAATATTTCATCTACAACAACTCAACGGTATATCAATAATTTTGCTTCATCACAATCAGATACACTACCATCAGAGTCTCCCACATCGGCATCTCCTAGATTGTTTTCATTTTCTCTTAACTTAAGTGATGAGAATGTTGGCGGATGTAGTTCATTGGAACTACCAGTTGGGGTAAAAAAATTAAAATTAAAGAGGAATAAAGATGAACAAAATTCAGTAGTTATAGACGCGATCAAAGAAGAAAGTCGGCAACTTATGGGTTTATTAAAACAGGGGTACACAGATCGACAAAAAAATTATCAAATTCAAATGAAAAAAAATGGCATTAGCTGAAATTCAATAAGAAAACAAAATTTAAGTAAAAAAATTGAGCTTTATTACTGATCTAACTTACGTAAGTACTTTCGAAACGAAATATTAAGAATTTGCAGGAAAGGACTCAACAACAACATCTAGGATCCGATAATACATCTAATACATTTGGACAATATTTTCAAGATATTGGAGGATCTAGGAGTGATGTACCTGATTATTAAAAAAATTCCTTAATTTTTTTTATTTTGTATTAATATTATTGTTATTTATAATTTAAGTGATGTGAGTTCAAATAAATATTATGTAATTCTCGTTATTCTCTCAATATGTTTAATTGTCTTATTTTTAGTCTTTTATTTTTTATAATATTATTAGAAATGTCATTTTAGATTATATGAATGTTTAATATAAATAATAATATAAATAAAATACTTAAATTATATTAAAAATATTTATGCACATATAAGATATAAAAGAGGTATTTTTTTTAAAAATTTACTGTTGGGTAAAATGTGAATTTTTAAACTATTTTGATACATAAAACTTATTATAAAATATACTTAAATTATTTAAAAAAAGAAAATGAAGATAGCGGAAATGACGCAACACTATTTATTACTTCAAATTGGCTCATGGATTGCCCCAATGGAGAATAAAATGGATGCCATTTTGGCGTTTACGCCAAAAATAGCGTCCCCGTTGGAGATGCTTAGTCGCCTCAATTAGGGTGGGCAGAATTGGATTTGGGCAGCTTGAAGGTAAAAGTTCAAGCCATCTTAACCTGTGTGGGTTGGAAAAGGCTAGCTTTAAATGTATGGTTATCTTTTCAAACTTTGCGAACCATCACGATTGGCAAATTAACAAAATTGACACTATGAGAAAAAAAAATATTAACGACAAGGTGTTAAATAATAGTATTAAAATCATTATTAATTATAAATATTAAGTGTCAAGAATTTTTATTTCATCACAATAATAATTTTAAAAATTTAATAATAAAAAGAATTGTGTTTAAGTGACATATGTACACAATGATTAGGGATAATTTTTATTGATAATTGTCATTAATTATCAATAACAACTTACATATATGTTAGTAATTATCAATAATTACAACTTAATTACTAGTTTTTTTATTATTAAACTTGTAAAAATCATCATTATGTTAAAATAATAGTTATTGTTACTTAATATTTTTTTAGTGTGAATTATATTCCTTCAATTCCTATTTGGCAAAAAAAAAAATATTTGTGACAAAATTGTATTTTTGATCTTGTAATTAGAGGTGGGAAAGGAGGGGAAGGGGTGGGGTGGGGTTGGGCAATCCGATTCCTTTTAAGACGCTATTTTTGATAAAATATTATAACTAAATCAAAGATGGAACTTGAGATGGGGAAAATATTCATTTTATTTATATATTAGTATTTGTTCATATGTACAATATAAATTTAGATATGTAAACTCTATTTCGGAGTATATAGTATGTGTACTATAACACCTATATATAATCATATGAACTGCGTATTTATATCTTCAATTTCCCAGATTATTAAGAAGCCAAAAAGCAGAATTTCACCATGCACACATAATGCTACTTGTCCCTACACTTATATCCGAAAATGAGCCAAATGTGTTTTAGAATTTTCAAGGAAAGAAAACAATCCACCCGAATGCAAATTTTTTTTCGCAGGTCACATCACGAATTTTAAATCATGTTATCCAAGCATAATTTTATTTCTCGTCTTAATTTTCGTTTTTATTCTCGGAAAATATATTCTCTCAAGAATATTTTAAAAATGCATTCAAAAAGAGAAACACATCTAAATGGACTACAAGAAAGAAAAAAAAATTTAATGTCAAAAAGTTAAGTGATAATAGTAAAATTGTCACTAATTTTTAAAAACTTAATTGTGACAAAAATTATGTATAAGTTATTATTATTAATTAATAATTAGTGAATCATATGTAGTGACAACTCAATGACGATAAATGTAGTTATCACTATATTTGTGTTGTCTTTAAATTGTCATAATACATGTGTTACTAGTGATCTATAGTGACAATTTAGATACTACTCTTATCACTATAAAAAATTTTAAAATCATAATGTAGCAAAACAAAAAAAATATTGTTACTTAATATATATATTTAGTGATAACTATAATGTTGCCACAGAACATTGTCACTGAACATTTTTTTTTTTCGGGGGATAGCTTACGACAATTTCCATGCAACTTTCATGAGATGAAAATTTGAACTATCTTGGTAATCAAAGATGCATATTGTTCTAACAATTACGGTTCCAAAATCTATTCGCATTGTCTTCCTCAATTTCAATTTTTTTTCAAAAAAACTAATATAGATTTTATATATATAATTATCAAATTTTAAAAATTTATCCCCTTTAAATAATAAAAAATATTTTTTCATTTATTATTCTAAAAAAAACAAATTTCATCCTCGTGTCTATTTTGTGGCTCCGCTCTATTGTGAGCCTCCTATATTTACATAGAAATAAGCTCACCATGTACAAAAGTGTACAAACTATGCTTTGCCGGAGAGGCTGGATTGGACAGGGAATGTCCAAATTGGAATGAGAATGGGTACAGAATAATGGTTGCGGCGGAAGAAAAGTACAAGAGATACATAAGTTTTCGTGAGGTGTCATCCATTTGTTGTATTGTAAAACAATACATTTTTAGAGTTGTGATAATACTCACTCGCCCCACTTTTTATATATCATGTACTTGCTAGTAATTGAGCAAGCTGGATACTCACAAAATTACATGTTTTAATATTTTTTAAATAAATTGCAATTCTTTTTATTACTTTTGCTAAAAAGAAAAAGAAAACCTTATATATATATATATACATGTTTTAATATTTTTTAAATAAATTGCAATTCTTTTTATTACTTTTGCTAAAAAGAAAAAGAAAACCTTATATATATAATTTTGTGAGTATCCAGCTTGCTATATATATATATTGTTTTATAACGTTGCATTGGAAATAGAATTGATTTCGCAATAATTATGGAGACCGTTTTTGCAAACCATGGTATAAGCTAATTGCATATATAATTTATGAGCACGGACAGGTTATATTCTTAGCCATTTCTTGAATATAATGAGATCAACTTCTCTTTTGCAAAGGAAATCAATGTCCAGATTTCACATCTTTCCACATGAACCGTTTGAGGTAACTTGAGTGACCTTGTGCAATCTCATCTAAAGGCAAATGTTTAATTAGTTTTCATTTGTCAAGAGTTAGAGAGAGAAAAAAAATTATTAAGCTGGTGTTTGGCTAGGCTTCATGTCTTAATCAAAAAATCTAGTATGATATTTAACAATTCAAAAAATATTTTTCTGTGTTTGACACAACTTATAAAGTAAATAACTTGTGGATAATGAAAATAAATATTAGGAAACAATAAACTCTCATAACAAAGTTAAAAAAAAAAAAAGGTAAAGAGTCTAAAACAGATCCAATACATAGTGCATGTGGGAATCCAATCAAGATGACCTACATAAATATAAAGATTTGGTTTACATTGTTGTAAATGCCGAAAAGTCCTTAAATCCCATGCACATTATCAAAACTGTAAAGCTCCCCATCTCACATAGTCAGCTCTTGCTCTTGATAATCATAGTGCTGTTTTCTATTGATAATTCTAGTAGAAACTTTCTGTTCACGGAGCCGCCGGCTGGAGAGCTGCACGAAGAGCTGTTGCTACTTCTTTCACTGTCAAGCTGAATTCTTTCTCCATCTGCCAAAAAGAAAAGCAAGGGTACATTGCCAATGTGAAATTTGATATAAAGGGTTCAATGTAAAAAATTTGGAGGGAGAATAAACCACCTCTGCAATAATGGTGATGTCAAGAGCCGAACTTCCGAATGGGGTGACGTTGGTATTGACAACCACCATATTAAGACTCTCCACCTTGCTAAGTAAATTTGCAAGAACTCCCTTTTGTTTCCCACAGTGTATCCTGAGAAGGATGTTGTTGTTGACGACTCTGGCTTCGATCTCCGGCGCCTGCACCTGCTCGTCGGAGCTGCCACTTTTTTCGTCTGAAGATCCCTCGTCCTCTACGAAGATTTGTGATTTCTTGACAAGCACCAGCGGATCCATGGTCTGTTTTGCTGCTTTTTCTTCCAGGATTTCCACTCTTTGTTGGAGATGTTTCAAATACTTGATGGCATCGCCCAGAATAGAAGTTTTATCCGTCTGTACTTAAAGGAATAAACACCAAGATGCTTCAAAGACCTCGAGGTTACATGTAATATATACACTTGCTAAAAACCTTTTTCATATATTTTTTTAACATTTTTTTTCCATCAGCATGTGAATATCGAGTCTATTTCTTTATTGCCAACTTCACAAATGTGAGTTGAGATATTAATACGAACTAGAGCGACTGAAATATTTTTTTGAGTAACCATGTGGGAATCGGGCGTATTTGTTTATGATATGCTCACAGGAAAAAGCTAGCACGAGGAGTCGAGGACCATATATTTTATGAAGAAATTACTGTTGTAAAATAAAAAAAAAAATACTAAAGCCCCACAAACATATCGCACCCATAAAAAGGACCCTTTAACAGATAGTTAAGATGCCGTGATTTTATGCAAAACTAGTACCTTTTTTAGGCCAGGAACAATGGCTGATAGAGCAATAAATAGCTGGCTGAGCTGCTCTCGCCGCCTTCTCTCTGCAACAATATGGTCATAGGTTTGCGATGGCGGCCGAGTGCGTCTTTTTTTATTTGTTGGTTGAGACCTTCGCGTAGCATTTACAGAATTTATATTATACGAGCCTTGAGACCTTAAAACTTCGGAAATCACATCCTCGTCTTCATGATTCAAGGGCAAGGGGTAACCTGTTGTAGCGACGGAACCAAAATTTTAGATTTTGAGAAAAGAAACTTAGCAAATTAAGGATGTCGCGTGTAATTGCACTCTTAATTATTAGGTCTCCCAGGCTGACCTGTTGGAGGCTTTCCAAAGGATTGGCGTTCCCAAAATTAAGGACGATCGGAGCAGAAGAAGGTTGATCAGGATTAATCACACCGTGAACTCTTGGAAACTTTGAGTGATAATTGATAGGCTTATGCTGTTTCGTTGGTGTAATGCTAGGAAAAGTGAACAAGGAGTTGATTGAATTGCTGCTTAGAATATTAATCACAGTTGGGGAGGATAATGAGTTAATTTCTGGGGACATATAGTTCTGAAAGCCTTGTCCGAATACTGCAGCCAACTCTTCATCAAAGGGATCCATGAAATCACACTGATCCATCAAAAAATTGAATTATCCACCGCCTCCAGTGTCAGTGTGGAATCACTAGTTTTGCTTATTAAAACAGTGAACTGATATTCTTTATTCTGCCATGGGGGAAGTTTTTGAGAAGTTGAAAATTCTTTCTTGCAAGTTAAAATCTAGATACATAAACCATTGGAACAATTATAACTACATCAGCATATGAACTGCTGTAAGAATAGGGTTTATAAGGTATTTCTGTCAGGAAATTGCTGAGGAATTCAAACTATTAACAGATGAAAAGGGGCTGACAACCATAAATGAAACCAAACCTATATAACAGCAGAAATTAATTAATGAATGGAGTATAGACAAAAGCAAAAACAGTAGTACAGAATGCTCAATGCTTTTCAGATAGTTAAAAATAAACATGTTTCTTTAATTTGTTCTTGTTATTTCAGATAAGAAATAAGCGCACCTCTATTCCCTGTCCGAGCTCAAACTCTTGGCCTAATCCAACGCAAACGTTTATATGCCTTGTGTAGGGAAATCCGAGTACTGTATGATAACTTGTGTAAAAGCAAATGCTGACATCCTTATGCCTATCTCTAACGTCATTTTTGCCGACCGAAAAAGGGACAAAATCCTATCATTTATGTTTCAGGGACGATGAAGCCGAACGTTTCGAATACCCCAATTGTCTTATTCTTATTTCATTTTTATAATATACTAAAATAAAACCTCATTTTCAAAAGATTGAAATATTGTCCCAAAAAAACATACTCTTACTTAAAAGTAATAATATCACTAATTTTGGACCATTATATTTTATGACAATATTAAAAAATGCTCAAAACTCTTACTTTTTATCCTCTCGTTCAAAATATGTGATTGGAAACCTAACATGAGAAGGGTGGGAGTATTTGTTCTTTTGTCTATTTCAAAAACACAGACAGAATTGAAGTTTGCACTTTTTCTTCGACCCCAGCAGTTTGGTGCATGCAACAAGGCCAGAGAGGGATGGATACGGATGGACCCAGGAACAATTATATTCTTCATCCCCTAAAATTTGACATACTTTTTTATGCGCACGTCATATATCATATTGTTTCTTCAAAAGTGGAAAAATTTAGCAGTTAGATTACTGAATTACTTACCCCTCTAAGTTGTTAAATACTACAAAATTCGAAGAAAAAAAAATTGGCTAGCGTAGCAGGAAAGTAAGGACTGAAATCTGATATCAATTATCAAATAAAGTTTTTTTTTCTATAAATTTCAGCACCAGAATCAAAGGAGTAGGAACTCCAATTCGAGCCTCAACGTTTTCATCATGGTTCTTCGGAACAGCCAGAACCCAAATGAAGGCCTAGAAAGCTAAGGTATGGTAGAAAGGTGGAGAAATTGGGCGTTGGTGGCCCAAATGACTGGAAGAAGTTTGGATGGGCCTAACTATTGAACCATTTCTGTGTGTATGTGTTCCAATTTAGGAATTATGATGTTGACAACTATAAACAGGCTTTTGGATTTGAGAACTATACATCTATGTGTCTTTAGAATTTGATGTAGGCAACACACTACAATATATAAGAAGTCTAAGTCGTAATATCAAAGTTTTCACTAATTATATATATTAGGAGACAAGAATTTTTATTTTATTATAATAATATTTTTTTTATTTTTTTTAATGGTGACAAAAATTGTATAATAATAGTTATTATATATACTATATTAATAATTATCAATAGTAACAACTTGAAAACAATTCTTATCATTGTTAAGTTTCTCAAAATTATATTGTTGCCATTTTAGTGACTAAAAATGCAAATGGTTGTAAATAAATACATTAATTTTCTTTTGAGAAATTAGGATAGCCTATCTAGAATATTTTTTATTGTTTTTCAATTATGTGCATGTGTGGCATTCATTCAAGGCTATACTCCTATATATATATAGATTACATGACTTTTACAGAAAATATGAAATATATAATTATTTATCTTCGTCCCTTTAAATAAATCAATCAATTGATTACTCCCCATATCTTTTAATGCGAACATCATTCAAAAACACATTATAATGAGTTGTCAAATTCAGTTCCAGCCAGTTTGTGTCTTACATGATAATAAATTGATTTTTGTTCTCTTCTCATTGTGACTGGTGGAGTGATTCATGAAGGAAGAAAAAGAAAAAAATTGTAGGACATATAAAAGGTAAACTTAAAACAGGAAAAAAAAAATCTATACTTATCAAGTACTATATATAATACCATTAATCAAAATACTATTATATCAAGATGTACAATAAATGAATAAAAAATTATCATAAAATAAATTTAAAATATCTACATGTGCCAAAATGAATGACAAATTAATAAAGATAAAGAAATTAAATTGCAAATTAATAATCTTAATATCAAAGTAAATATCTAAAAATTGTAATTTATATAACTACAATATTTTTATTGAATTTGTTGAACCAAATGGGCTGAAGTTTGTCCACAAAATGAATGGTTGTAATCATGTTAATTAAATTTAATAGGTATATTTTCAATTGATATCATAACTCCATAATTTTCAAAATATAAAACAATAGATATAATATTTTATTTTATCATATATAATTGAAGTGAATGCAGGCATATAGAAAATACAAACTTTTAAAAAAGTATGTGAATGCCAATAAATAAATAAACTATTAGTGGAGAAACTATTAATATTTCCACACATTTTAATGATATACTCTAGACTCATATTACTAATATCTAATTTGAAAAATAAGTTTGTATATATATATATATACACACGTATAAAAAAATTAAAACTCAACAAACTTAATTATATATATAAGTTTAAATAAGTAGAAAGCTATAAATAAATAATAGATACAACAATTGAGAAATTCAATGAATCCCTACAAATATTACAAGATCAAGGGAGAAAATTTAGAAAAACTACATCCAAGGAACTACAAGGTGAAACAATATAACGAAAAATGAAGAATCATACAAAAAAATTAATTAGGAATTAAATTCGCTGACTACGAACTAAAGAAGGGATTTAAGACAAAAGGACACAACAATACAAGTAAGAAAAGCTTAGTGATGAATTTTTTGTTAAGAAAACAATGAAAAAAAAAAAGAAAAAAAAAATATTGCAGATGATATTGTGTCTAACTGTCTATATTTTAAATATTATTCTCAAATGAAAAACTTTCGGACTATAGTGACAACCATAAATAAAAATAAAATTATTAAATTAATATAATTACTTGAAAAAGACATACCAATAAAGACGACTGAAAATAATCTATCAATTTTATGTTACAAAAATGTGTAAGAATAGTATACATATTAGCTTTTATCGAAGAGCATGCATAAAATTAAAATATATATGTACATAAAGTTTGTATAAAGAAAACATGTGCTTAAATATTCACCTCTTCTATTAGATCAAAAAGATTTTATATTTAATCCAGTTTATTTCTCTATTTCGATTCTAAATTTTTTTAACTTTTCAAATACTTCAAACTTATATATTAAAAGTTACACATAACCATAACTAGCAAAGTCAACAATAAATGTTAAGAAGTAGTTATAGTTTCTACGGACACTAACATTTAGTGGTCCACTTACATATGTATGGATCAAATCCAATAGATACTTGGCTCGCTCCACTTATCCAATAAATGAAAATTTGATCATCTTTCATTTGAGGCAGGATTCACATGTTGACAGTTATTGCTCTTTCTTTAGATCAAACAATTGTGTCAATTTGTTAATCCTTTTATCAGAAATATATCCTAATCTTGCATGCCACAGGTTCATGGAATTATAATTATCTAATTTTTTTTATTTTATTGAATTGTGAAAATGGGATTATATGGAGTAACAATATATAAATAATTCGTCAAAGAACCAGAATAGATAAAATCAGAATATTTGAAAATGGAACAATTTTCATTTTCAATGGTAAATCTAAAACTTTCTTTATCCAAACTAAAATAGAGATAATATTCTTAATAATATCTGGAACAAAGAGACAATTGTTTAAAACTATTATAGAACCATTTTCAAAATCTAGATTAACAGTCCCTATAGCTAATGCAGCAACTCTTGCTCCATTCCTCATTCTAAGGACCGTCTCTTCTCCATTCAACTTCCTACTTCTTGCCATCTTCTACAAATCATTGTAGATATGTGAGTCACAATCAGTATCTAATACCTAAGAAGTATTGTTAACCGACAAGTTAACTTTAACAAATATATACCTGAATTCTTTAGACTTGCAAGATACTCCTTGCAATTCCTCTTCCAGTGCCTTAGTTTGCCGCAGTAATGACACTTGTCATTGGCTTGAAAAGAAACATTTTTGACACCGCCCTTAACTTTCAGCTTGTTGGGTTTATAGTAACCCTTTCTTTTCCTTTTTTGGCCTTTTTACCTTTTAATCCAGAAGAAGATTCAACAAGCAGAACCGGCTTGTTCTTTTTTATGGTGGACTCAGCCGTCTTTCACATGTTCACAAACTCAGCGAAACTAGTCTCCATGTTGTGCATGTTAAAGTTGACAACAAGGTATTAAATGATAGAGGCAGAGACTGCATCAAAAGGTCCGTATAGAGTTTGTTCTCCATAACGACTCCAAAAGACGCTAGCCTTTCAATGAGGGCTATCATCTTCAATCAATGATCATAGACTGAAGAGCCAGTCATACAACATCTAAAAATCTCTTTTGAGATTTGATATCTTGTCTTCTGAGTTCTTTCACCATACAACTTTTGTAGGTGAATGAGGATATCATAAGTAGTAGATTGATCTTCGTTTTACCTCTGTAGTTCATTTGACATCCATGTCAGCATATAGCATCGAGCTTGCAGATTGTCATCGACATGATGTAAATAATCTACATAAGCCTCTGAAATAATATCCTCCAGTGGAACCAAAGGAGGTACATTGTCAATGATATATGCCCTCTTCTCCGATTGAATTGCAAGTGGATTCTTTGCCATTTTAGTAGAATAATCTACAAAACATGCACGAAGCAGAAAATGAGTAAACTATGGAAAAAACATATTCATTTAATATAAGGTCTTTAATACTAAATATCTCCCACTATTTTTTTCGAATTCCATCACCCCTAATAAAATTTTGGGAAATTAAATTTTCTAGTGAGCTTGAGGTCCAATGGAAATATTTCACACTTCAATTTTATGAGCTAATGACATATTTCTATCGGTTATCAACTCTTTGACGATTATATCATTATACAACTTTCAAGTTTGTTTTACCTCACATCTTCTCATATACCCTAATTTTATGAGCACATATAGTACTAAGTATCAAACAATACCTATCAAATAATCGTATACATAGAGCATCAAGATGTCCCATGACTTATAGCCAACATAATGACGATTTCATCCCATGAGCATCTCAATATTTGGTAGAGATCACAGCTTTCCAACACAAGACCACCCCACGACTAATGGCTAGCGATTAAGTGCGATAGCGGTTGTCATGTCTCTATTTTTTATGGCAGATATGGAACAATATATCCTACCTAACTTGTCCATTTTTGTTTGAAATCGAATTTTCAAAAAAAAATCTTTTACTTATTTTAGTAAATTAAGTAGGGTTTAATTTTATCCAAAACCTCATCTAATTTAAATTAGGTTGGTTATTTAATGTATAGCATCATAATATCATTGCGCAAGCATAAAAGCATTAAATAAAATCCTAAGCATACATCTAATACATACTTAAATAAATAAATGATCATAAACCAGTCTTATGTGGTTCATTTGAGCCAAAAATGGACCTAAGGTTAGTTTAAGGTAAAAAAATAGAATATAACATATTCTATTATATAATTGTATCTAATACAAATATGAGCATTCTTTGGAATCTCTTTTTTGATTCTCCTTCGTCTTCAAAAGAAAAAGAAAAATCTCACTATATATTATACTCTCTTTACATAAAATAAAATAACTTACATAGATGGAATAAGAGGCTCGCAAGCCCCATTTTAAAATCCAAAAATATTAAATAAAATCAATTATATTGATTCAATGGCTCATTATCATCTCATACATGCTCATAATTAACATCATATGTAATTATTAAAACATGTAAATTTACCAAATTGTTAAACACAATTTTTGACTTGGGATAATTTTAAATGTTTGAAAAATAAATTTTATTTGAAAAAATATTTTTTTCAAAAATTATTAGAATTAACATTTAATTTCAATATTTCAAAAATTAAAATATATATATATATAACGAAAAATGGACTGGAATGACATGACAGACAATACAATTGCTACCCGTCGGGTGCGCTCAGGCGCTCGTGCGCGAGCGCTGCCTGCACCCATCATTTTTTTTTTATTTTCAAATTTAAACAATTTAAATAAGAAATTAAAATTATCCCAATTAAAAATAGCTGAAAATAAGCAAAATCAAATTTTACATAATTAACATGAATTTAAACAATTTAAAACATGCATACATAAATTCAAAATTCACTGAATAAGTGAAATTGTGGCTTTGACATCATTGTTGGGTTCGCTATAATTGTAGAGGTATACGCAGCAGAAAATTAAAATTTTATTAAATATAAATTTAACCCATTTGATTCCAAAGTCATTTTAACGATCGTACTTATTCAAATTAATATATAAATAAATATAAAATTTGAATTATACCTTCCGTGCATTCCGGTTGTTGTAAAAAATAAAACAATTTTTTGCTTATCCTGAACTATCAGAATTCGTAGGGATTCAAGTGTCTTCCATTTATCAGGTTCACAATACGGAAGAGCAACACCAAATAAAATGATTCGCTAATATTTTTTTAATTGTTTACTAATCTAGAAATGGAGTAAATTTTCAAAAAAAATAAAAATTGATTTTTTAAGTTCTTGAAATAATAATATGAAGAAAATAACAAAAAATTGATTTTCTTTTTCTTTCTTTTCTTTTCTTGGAAAGTAAAATAGAATATTTTAAACAAAATAATTTTTGTTCAAATTTTTTGAATTAATTATGTAATTTGCATCCCTTATATATATATATATATATCTGAAAATTTTAATCCATTTTCAACTTTTGAAAAAGTTTTTCAATTTTGAACTATATCAAAATCTTATTTTTGAATGATTTTTAATCTTCCAACAACTCTTCTATTTCTCTCTCTCCTATATATGTGGACTTATTTGAAGTACATTAACAATCAAAATTATCCATATATATTATTGATATTAATTTGAACTTTTCAAATAATATCAAATATATATATATATATATATCAAATATATATATACTAAAATTATGTTTATATATAAATTAAATCTTAATGGCCAATTTTATCCCATAAATTCAATCACTTTATTTATCTATATATAAATATATTAATTAAATAAATTATATTTATTTAATTTATTCTCTTCATATTTTAGTGGGTTTCTTAAGTGACTCGCATTAATTTTTGGGTTTGGATTCAAAAATCCACAAATCAATCCAATTGATTTAATCTCAATTTAATCAATGCAATTGATTAATTTAATTTACTCTAATTGGGCTTCCTAATCAAATTACGTTCAATTAAATAATCTAATTATTTAATTGAATAATTTAATTTAAGTATTAAATTAAATAGAACCCACAATTAATTAATTAATCAATATTAATTAATTAATTTCCAACCATTAGATAAATTTCAAAATTAGAAATGTTAATTTCCATAAAAATGTGTGACCCTCTTAGGTTCACTACTAAATTAGTAGTAGAGTTGCAACTTATGAATAACAATTATTCTAATTAATTAATTCACCTAAAATTAACTCCTTAATTCCAAAAATCTTACTATCCATGAAAATACTTAACAAGTAGTTATGGCAAACTAAACTTATGTGAAATAGCGAGCAAATCTATTTTAGTTGTGAGTACTATACACATAAGGTCTTTTTAACAACTAATCTCCCAATTGAATGCAGGCCATGGATTATAAGTCGAAACCCTAAATGATTTAATAATTATGATTTCATCTCAAGTTCTAATGATTTCTGATGAATTATGATTCATCCTGCTTTGGTTAAGGTTTTTGAATCATGAATTATGAAAATATAGGAGATTTTCTTACTTAAAAAGACAAATGTCGATTTTTATGTTGGCTACTGACAAACTTCTATGCACACCAGCACAACACCCAACATACCCCCTTTGTGATTGTCAAGCAATCAAAAAATATATTAAAGTGCTGCAGGATGCACACAAGGCTACCATCGTACCTCAAGTTTAAGGACTAGTCGTATACTATCGTAACACAGAAATTTTTATTTTGACAGGCAAAACCTCCAACTAAAAATTTCTTGTGGGCCATGTTTGGTGTACTTGTTCTCTAACAAGCACCCACATACATTCACTTGTGTCTCTATACTAATATCAATGGAATGTGACATCCTCATCTTACAAGCATGCATCATATGTGTGAGTCTTACTGAGTTATTTTATATCTCATCTCAAAAAGCTTTCGACTCGAAACTTATTTAAAACCAAATGCATATTCCATGATCGCCATCATATGCGCAATCATTCCCCGTAGCTAAATTTGATTTTTGAATTTTATCTAATGTGCAGAAATAAAAGATGTAAAACATAAGATAAAGAGAATGCATTTTTATTAATATAATTCTCAATAAAATTATATTTACAAAAAAAAAAATATAATACACTCAATCTAATCGGGGCATTGAGCATTGAGCATTGTACTTTAACTAACTATTAGTTTTGTTGGAAAGGATAACTTAGCAGCCTTTATGAGTTCTTTTCTAGTTAGGCTCTCGAGTTCGAAACACATTGATTTTTTGGGAAAGCCCAATTTTATTTCAACACAATTCATGCCTTAACCCAATCCACCCCTGGGTGGGCTGGGATAGGACTGTACCTTCTGACTTCACTATTCCATTGTGCGTTCCAAAAATGACGAAAGAAAAAATACATCAGAATTTTTAGGGGAGGTCGATTACATATCATTTACCAATTTCAAAGTCATTAAATGTGAATAACTACAATAATATAGTAATTAGTAACCAATATATATATATATATATATAAATTAAAACACTCATAGTGATATTTAAATTCAATACATTTTTATTTTAAAATCTTAATTTTATCACTTAAACAAAATTTGCGTTATTTGCCACATTATCGATTTCCTTATTCTCTATTGTTGTGAAGTATCAGTAACCCCATATGCATAAGTTCCAAAACTATCCAAAACTATAAAATGCTCGTTTTTTATGACACATATGCCACGAGTGCACTAATTAGATGTAGATTATGTTAGACATGCTACTTCACGGGCGAGCCTTCATTCCCTCTAATGATCTTTTGAGTGGCTTTGTTTTTTAGCATATTAGTTCAGTCGATTCATAATAAATGATTTACATAATTACGTTTGTTATATTATATATATTGGAATAAATACACGCCAAATTTAATCAAATTACCGATTAAATATCAACGCAACGGAAATAATAATTATTACTCTTTTGTGTGAACCTAGTAGGAAAGAATAATAAACAAACCAATAATAATTGCAACAAAGAACACAAGTAATTTTTAACGTGGAAAATCTCCTCGATATAAGAAGTAAAAATCACGGGATCGTAGTTTACCAAAATAATCTCTATTTTAATAAAAAATGGGGATATAACAAGTTTAACAATCTGTTTCAAGTGATATACAATCACAAACATTTCAAGATAATTCAATTTTGTCAACAAATAAGTTCTACCAAGAGAAATTAGAAAAATCTCACCTAAAATGGGACACTACTGTCGAACGATTTCTAGTAAAAGGAGGCTGCAAATTAGATCTCACTGTTAAAACTCTTGAATTATGAGTTTTGAACATACCGTCAAAATTTTAGATTAATTCAACGGTTCAATTTTTCGAAACAGTCTTTTGATCCAAACTGCCCCCAGTAATCTTCAAGAAAATAGGGCTACTCTGTTCGCCTAGAACTAGATGTTAGAAAATAGAAAATCATATCTCCAATGTGTTCTAAATGTGCTGTCAAAATATCAGGTTGATCCAATCACTTTCAAAATACGATTAACCTGATAAATAGCACCCGACCGATCGTATTTTGAAAGTGATTGGTCGGGTGCTATTTTCAAAATCAAATTTCTTCTCCTCCTTTCTCTTTCTAGTTATTCTCTTTTCTCTCTCTCTCCTTCTTTTTTTTATTATTGTGAACAAATTTGAACTCAATATCTTAAGTCAGCAATTTTATCATTCGACAAAATTACCTTTCATTTAAATTGAGTATTTTCAAAACAATTCAACCCAACAATATATTGGTTCTTAATATTACGACATTGTCTACAATTATTTTCCAAGACCGAATGGGATTGAAGTACTGCAAAGTGCAAACAAATTTATATTCTTGTAGGGATGGAGTCAGAAAATAAAAATTGAGAAAGTGTGAAATTTATTTTTTATTAAAAATAATAGATAAATGGTACATTTTTTTGGAGTAAATTTTTAAATTTTGAAAATTTTATATATATAATTTATATTAATTTAAAAGTTAATAGAGTTAAGGCCGCCCCCTTGGCTCCATCTGTGTACTCTTGTTATTGTGCATGATAGATATTAGACATGTTGTCTCTCCTTTCCCAATCAGGACATAATTGGTGGGACTTGTCATGGGTTTAAATCAGGAGTAAATTAGTAATTGAAGCATTGATTGGGTATAAAAATCAGGCCTTGTTACGTAATTTACGGATATTTTGCTGCAATGTTTTTTTCTTTTTATATATATATAATGACCAAATAGCTATCTGTGTTGTGGTACTTCTTAGCAAAGCAAACGAAATGCCATTTGATTACTATTTTTTTTTTTTTTACCTTTATTTATTTGGGAACTATGGCGAATTTGTCTATCGTATACTATGGGAATAGATTAGTTCATAAGAAGTGTACATATTTATACTTGCTTGCACGAGCATTTTTAGTATTGGATTATGAATTCTTGCCTTAAGGGATACGTAACACAGTATTATTTACAAAAAAAAATTTGTTACAGAAGATTGTACAATTTGAAGTTGTGGAATTTGAATACACATTGACATTGGAAGATTATGGGGAAGTAGGGGGAACCAAATGATTGAAATGATGAATAACATTCATCCTTCTAGAATGCACCTAAGAATTTAGAAGAGCAAGAGTAAGAAAATTACTCTAAAGACAACATAAATTTTTTTATACTTCAAAAATATCTTGCTGGAAAAGTGTACTTAGGCATTGAATTGGACGGAGTAATCATACATTCGTATGAAAAATCTTGTGTCACTTTCACTGTTATGGATCCCACTTTGTGATAATGAACACAGCCATTACCAGAAATGTTGTCATGGAAAATATCCATAATATATATATATATATGTACGTATATACACACACATATATAAAAGTATGGATGACTAGACTTACGGTCCTTTAACTTGACGTTATGGCTGATCATAAATTTAAAAAAAAAAATCATATAAATTGTCTTGCAATGTATGATTTGTGGTTAAAATTATAATTTTAAAATTTTTTAAAAAAAATGCATTGCCACATAAGTGCGATTCCGGTTTGAAAACTTAAAAAAGCAATGTAATCCTATCACCCATTTGTATAAGATAAGTATGTAATTAAGTATATTACTTATTACTTAATATTATCACTTCTTCTATAAATCATTGACCAAGTCTAATCAAAATTCAAAGTTTAGCTATTAATACTCAAGAGTCTTTGTATTACTTAATATTAATTATTATTTTTAACTCATTTCATTCAATGCAATTTGCAGTAAATATTGTAGCCTTTTATAATTTTAAAACTTAGTTATTGTATTTCTATTTTGAAAACACTTCCTTGTTATTGTTTGGATGTCTTTTTAGGCTAATTTATACTTTTGCTAATATTCTGAAAAATATTTTTGCTATCTATTTATTTTTCTAAAGTTTAGATCACCAAATTATGTTTTGATCTTGAATTTTTAGTAAAAAATATTTTCCTCACTCAAATAATATGATTAATGTTTGATCTTTTAGTATTTTTCCCTTTTCTAAGAACACTTCAAATAATAAATTTTTTGCCTTACTTTTTAATATAATTTCTTTTCTTTTACTTGTTCTCACTAAACTCATTCAAACTAAGAAGACTTCACATGTAATCATAGAATTAGAAACGATGGAACCCACTATTTTTTTATCTATTTAATTTATATTTTTTAATTGACTATAATTTTAACACCTAATAAAAGAAAATTTCTTACTTCTTCCGTATTTCTCAGTAACATACCTAAAAGAAGAAGAAACCGTAGTCGGAAGGTTATAAAGCCTAAAATTTGCCAGAGCTATCATGTATCACTCTTTTAAATAATGCTGATCTCTAACCATTAAACATACACAAAATCTCGACAAATAAGCAGTGTTGAAGTATAACCAACTATACAGCAGAAATGCAATCACCTAATTCACTAATAACTGGCCAGCTCATAATGCCAAATTAAATTTGAACTTAAATTTAGAGGACTTCAAGAAGACATAACCATTGTCCAGGGATCATGTGATTCTATGAATCATATTGATTAAGAATGCCATTCTTGGAGAAGATTTTCCAAACGGATGGTCACCGGCATCTGTCATCTTCCTCAACATTGATTAATATTCCAGGAGCAGCTCCCACCACCTTGTGCACTGAACCGCCACAAGTCCGCCTGGAACTAAGCTTGATGGAGCTCCTTCTGCTCCAGCCATTCGCAATTATGGGGACGAGGGTTCTCCACAAATTTCCCAATTAATCTGTGAAAGCCAGGCTTTCTAATCCTGAGAAAAAGGCTGCAGTTTCAAAAATACTGAGAAAAACCAGGCTCAAATGAAGATCCCCGAGTGCAAAAGATGTTCCAGCTGCAGTCGCTAAATTATGGAAAGAAAGCGGCGTGAGCCGCTGAGCCAAAGAAACATTCGTTGCTCTTTCTGCCATAGTTGCCGGACTCAAGAAGGTAAAATAACAGATTTTTCGTAATAATTGTACTGTTTTTTTCTGGATTATCTTGCAATAAGTTTGTACCAGCTAGAGATAATACGGCTTAAGAGTCGTGCTTGAAGTTTTCATTATAATGCATAGCTGTAAATGGTTTAATCCAAAATGGAGTACAAGAAATTGGATACTCAGGAACCATGATGTTTGACTCACAAAAAACAAATATGGCCTCCTAAGACCAATCGCTATCTGCTCTTCAAATTTACTGGAGGCTGTACATAGGATCTGTCTAAGATGTTATTACAAATACATTCTTGCCCTTCTTAATTCTGCTCTTCAAAATTATTGGAGGCTGCATATAGGTTCTGTCTATGATGTTATGATAAATACATTCTTGCCCTTCTCAATTCTGCTCTTGATGGGACGCAGATTCTTGTTCCGACTCAACAGCCAGCTCTCAATTAGTACGGGCAATTTGCTCTTGTATGGCAGAAATATTATTGATTCAGACAGAATACGAATAAAATCATAATTAAAAAAATGCATAAATCGTGTCGTATGAGCCTTTTCAGTGGTTTTAAAACGTTCCGTAAAATACACGGCACATGTTTCTTGTTAGAACCCCTGAATGACTGTGGTACAAAGAATCAGGCCCGGCTTCACACCATATATTGCAATCAAGAAATCACTTTCCCCAGTCTGTGTTTTGCTGAGTCAAAAGAACAGCAGAAAATTAATCCAAGGCGAAAGGCAAGCAAGTTTTTACTTATATTTTCAATGTTCATTCTCTAATCAGTTAACCGATTAGTGGTTTTTGTTCTGCATATTACTTCACAGATGGATAAAACTTCTGTTCTGGGTGATGCCATCAAGTACCTGGAATATCTCCAACAAAGAGTGAGAATGCTGGAGGAACAAGCAGCAGACCAAACCATGGAATCAGTGGTGGTTGTCAAGAAATCGCAAATAATTGTGGACGACGACGAGGGGTCTGCCGATGGGGATAGCGGCAATTCTGACGAGGTGGGATTGCCAGAAATTGAATCCAGAGTCTGTGGAAAAAATATCCTTCTCAAAATCCAATGTGAGAAACGTAAGGGACTTCTCGGGAAAATACTTGGCGAGGTGGAGAAGCTCAATCTGGCTGTTGTCAACATCGGTGTTGCACCATTTGGAAGTTTGGCCCTTGACATTACCATTATTGCCAAGGTTACTTATCTCAATAAAATGAGACCCTGTATTAATATCTTAATTACCGAATTCTTGTTATGGTTTTCTTGGACATTTAATTTTCATAATTTGATTAAACTCTTTTGGTCTCAGATGGAGAAGGAACTCAGCCTTTCGACCAAAGACATTGTGACAGCGCTTCGTTCTGCTTTCGAGTCTACTGCTTAGGAACCTTGAATAAATAAATTAAGGGCTCGATTGCGAAGATGGAATTGTATCTCGTGTTAAAGGAGCTAGTTCTCACCAGGATGGACATGAGAATGGTGCATCTGATATTTGCTTCCTCCATGCCACTGTAAGTATGAATGATATATATATATATGCCTCATATTTGCAATAATGATTTCTTTACTTTTCTATGGGGTGGCCTAATCATTGGTCTGCAATAATGTTGTTACCCACGTAGTATAATGGCATTTATATTTTTAATCAGTTGGGGAAACGTACTGCGAAATTGCTGCTGCTATTCTGCTCGTTCCTTTGAGTTAATTGAAGTCTTCAAAAAGTTTTGAAAAAAATATGAAAAATATTGAATAATGTTATTACCCTTACCCTTACCCCAATTATTTAATTAGTAAGATATTAGTCTCCAAAAGTTTGATTTGATTTAAAAAACTAGAATTTTGAACAAAATGCCACACCAAATTAGTAAGGCTCCAGTTTCAACCAAAATTTTGGGCCCCTTTTCACACTAACCGCAGCTTAATTTCAGCCCATTTTCTTGTTTTTCCTTTGCTTTCTCCTTTTTCTCCTATTTTTCTTTACTTTTCTTTTGCTTTTTTACCCACTTCAACGCAGTCCTCCACTGCAATTCCGTTCCGCCGCCCGTCAGGCCTAGCCAGTGACAGAACCCCGATAGGGCAGCTACTCCCCTCAATTCTATAAAATTAATTTAATTTAAATTTTATACATAAATTTATTAAATTTGAAAATTTTGTTCCCACCGAAAATATATCTCACCCTCTCTCTCAATTTTCTAGCTCTGTTCCAGGGCCTAGCACTACCAACACTATAAGTCCACCCACAAACAGAATTCTCACCAGTCACCACCATCAAAACACAGGTGGTGGCCAGAAATTCTAAAGGGTTGAGGTCGCTCAATATCAAATTGAAACACCATTACACACTTTTGAGTTTATACTGATTGACACATTTTCTTCCTACCTTACGAATAGTATATTTTCATTCGTATTCAAAGTTGAATCAATGCTTCATTTGATAATTTCCAAAAACTAATCATAATAGTAATAAAAATAACAATGACAATAATAGTAACAATATAATTGAAATTCAACATATGACTTCCCTATTAATTGTTGAAACAATCAAATTGAACCTTAAGCCAATGAACATAGAAACTTCAATACATCCAAGCCATTTCAAGAGTAATTCATTTGTTTGATGTGTTGCATGGGTTGTGAATTGAACATGGGCCAAGGGCCCAAGGCCCTGAAGTGAACACCACAGACCGGCCCGTCTTATGCAAAACAATGCTTGTTAATGGTCAAAACTTGTTAGAGGCGAACTTGTATATAGTCGTGCCTAGCATGTATCAATACGATATAGAACATAGAACATGGAACCTAATTTCTAAAACTTCTTTGTCAAAAATATGCAAGATTATACTCATTTCACTACACACGAAAAAGGAATAAAATTAATAAGATGTTAAACAATAATTTTAAATTTATTACTTATTTTTGTATAAAGTTACAAGAAATTTTGTTTTGTCAAAGTAATAATTTCCATAAATTTAATTGTAATAAGAATTGTATAAAAATTATCACAGTTTATAATTAGTAACAACATGTATAGGGACCACAAAATTGCCACAATGATCGATGAAAATATTTGTATTATTATTAAGTTGTCAGCATACATATATTACTAATTGTTAATAGTAACGACTCAGAAATAATTTTTATTATTAATGAATTTTTAAAAATTATTATTATTAAAAATAAAATTATTGTCACTTATTGTTTATTATTAATGATAATTATTTAATACTTGGTCAGTGCTTATGCAAACGAAAAGCGTCATATATAAAAAAAGAACCATCTTGAGTTAAAATACTATGGAAGCTAATACCATTAAGCAAAAATAAAAGAGTTAATATTTACAATACATATAGTATCCAATTTAGAAAATACACGTTCAATTTAGTAGTAGAAAAGGTGATGAGTACATAGAGCAACTTATCCTTCTATTTTTTAATCTTAATATTAATAGTAAAAAGACTTAATGCTCTTCAACATGAATTTTATATCAACTCAAGCTCAACTTACATGTAAATTTAGCTACTAATTGAGGCTCACAACTTGGTTCAACCCATGGCATGGCCCTATGCTAATGAGAAAATGGAGATTTTTATATGATTTTTAGTCCAAACACCAGAGAATTAGTAAGTGAGATCGCTGGTTACATAAATTTAAATAAACTAATTCAAATCTTATATTGTAATTGGTGTTTTATTTTTATATATTTAATATATATTAATTATATTATTATAAAAAATAAAATATTAATTATAATTAAAAAAATTCAAGTCACGACCCACCTTGAAGCATAATACTAGGGAGACTGAGTTCTTTTATTGATTGCTCTTCCAATAATGAAGGGACAAGTGGAGCTACACTGCCACTTAATGCAGAATAAACAGACTTATTTCATTCACAACTTCTATTCTATCCTATCCAACTACGTCTAAAATTGAAAATCATTTAAAATTCATTTATATATATATATATATATATATTCCTTTATTTCCGTTTGTATCCATGTATTCTTTTTATTATTTCATAGAACCAAGGGATATTGTTGACATTAAAAAGGATATCCATACAATCCCAACGGCTCTAAGGCGTCCAGGCATCAATTGGTAGTGAACACAATCTTATCAATATTTAATACAAGGACAAAAGTACCCCATTTGTTCGTTTCTATCTATTCAAGACAGAGAGCTTTCAGTTTATGGCGCATGCTATCATCCACATGTGATTGTAATTATTACATCGCTATCAATCAGGTAAATAGAAAGAAAATAAAACAAATCAATCAGATTTCAATGTATTGTGAAGAGTGCACACGGTAAAATATGCTTGCCTAAAAATACAACATTTGGGAGTGATTCATTTATAAATAATAATATCAGAACATCAGATTATGATATTACTAGGTCATAAATATTATATTATTATTTTAAATGATATAACAGAAAAATATTGCCATTTAATAAAATAAGACATTTTTGTACATAAATAAAAGGGATCATTTAATTTGGAATGAAATGACTACCAAAGTTCAACTCAACTAATTTAAACTTTGTGAATTTATTGTTAATATGAAAAACATCTTTTATATCGGTCCTACACCTGCTAACGTAGCATCTCACTACATATTCATACATATATATATATATATATATATAAATATGTATATTTACATATAAATATATGATGAGATGTAATATACATCATCATTTATAATATTTCTAACTAAAGCTAAAATAATATTTTTAAAACTTATTAAATGTTATGCTTTGAATGAAATCAACAGTAAAAATAATTAGCATGGACGTAGAATAATCAGCTATATGTCAGAATAAAGGATGTTTGGATATTATAATAATAATAAAAAAAAAAAAAAGAGTTCTCACTTTTCTTGAGAGACTACTACTTTAAAATTTTTGCCCAATACCTTATTTTATATACTGATCATCTTAACTGTAGTGTACTTTGTGTAAACAGAAAAAGGCCTACATAAACACCCACATAAGAATTTTTTTCTATCTAACTTAAAAAAATTTAAATAATATTTTAACTTTTCTCTAATTATTTTAACTTCTCTTATATTTTTAATTTTAACTACTTTTATTATGTTTTTTTAAATTTCATTTCAAATAGATAACACACCATTTTCGTAAAAAAGAGTCTTATTTTTTAAAAAATGGGCTGGGGGTTCTGAAAGTGTAAGTAAAAACAATATATATATATATATTTGAATAATATCATGGATTTAAAAAATAAATACGTGTTCAAATCTTTCATGAAAACATTCTAGAAAATGAGCCCAAAAAATCCATAACTTGCCCTTGATCGACCTCTGCCCGACCCGTCCATGACCATTCTAGCCTTCAGGTGGTCCGTCCTCCCAACCTAATGTTTCTCTTCTAGTGAGTTTTTCTCCACGTGGTTGCAGGCATAGTTGTTGGCAAGTAAGGATCCGTTTACAAGTCAGAGTCAGAGACAAATATTCCGGACACTGGTGCTATTTTTTTTAAGAAAAAAAATGAATTGTAATAAATGTAAAGAAAATGAAAGTTTTGAGCTCTAATACATTTTTGTTTCCCATGTGTTTGAATTCATTTTCCGAAATTGATTTTTGTAGTGTTAATGGAATTTTCTGTACTTATTTTTTAGAAAATGAGGTCATGTATTCATAAAAGGCTCTTTATTTCATATTATTGTTCTCTCATATTTACTTCTCTTTGTTTTTTTTTTTTTGAAATGTTTAAAAAAATTATTTTTCTTAAAATCGAATTATTTCTCGTAAAAGTAACATCTCAATTAAAGTAATAAATTGATACCACTAACTCTAAAAATACACATTTTTTTCCCTTACGGATCTCATATGAAATGTCATATGATAGCAAGTTAAACTGGATCCATTTTTTCTGTCACTTCAGGATTGAATTAAAAATAAAATAAAATTGGGTCCATTTTCTTGAATAGAATGAGCATTTAAAAATGAGTAAATCAAACATAATTTTATGGAATAAAATGTTAAAATTTTCAACTTATTTGACTTATGTGACTCGATGTGGTAAGTTCTCAATATCCAGAATTCTTAAAATATAGTCAACTCAAATCAACCATACCTTACTACGATATAATAGACAGTAAATACAGAATATCAGAAATACTACTATATTACTTGTTATTTCAATTTAAAGACAGACTATCTACTTGTAGATTAGAGGATTTATAGAAGAAATTTTTCGATGACACTAATAAAGTAGCATTACAAGAATTCAAATGGAAACATCGTTTGATCCATGATATGTAACCTCCGCACCAATCACCCCTTGAAGTTACGTTTATTCTAAGAATTAAGAGTTGCTCAAATTTTTAAACGTTACAAAGTTAAAAATATTTGTTGAATTTTTGTATGATAATGCAGTTTTTTAGATTATGACATGCATTTATTCGAATTTTTAGTCAAAAATAACTAAGTTTTTAAAAGTAATATTGAAATGGAAAAAAAAAAACACGAGAAATTATAGAAGAGAAAAGCTATAGTAACAAAACTACCATATTATTGAAAGAAAAAAAAATGGGAGAGAAACATGAGAGAGGAAAAGCAGGAGAGGAATTTGGGGGATTAGAAGTTAAAATCATCTAACACATGTTGTAATTTAATTGGTTATCAAATGACAGGAAATAAGATAGGAACTATACCCTATATTCAATTATACAAAATGTGTCAACTGAATGTGCGTAATTATTTAAAATAATAAAAGAATTGGTTGTTTATATTTTTTTAACTGTAACTTTTTACATTATAGATTTTTTTTAAATTTTCAGTAAAGCTGAGAAATAAATTAAAAAATTGGATTACAAATAGATAAATCACAAGAAGTACTGAAAAGAGAAAAAGAAGAGGTTAACCGTTAATGAAAGAAGAAAAAAGTGGAAGTTGATGAGAGAAAGAGGGAATAATTACTTGACGATCAAAGGTTGCTCTTCATTTATAAATTAATAGTTAGTAAAGCAGAACTCAATACATATGGAATTGAATAAATAAAATATGAAAAAAAATATAAGAAGAAAAAAGAGAGATGAGAGATATTTAAACCAATTTAATAAAAAAAATATAAAAGGCTCAGACCAAATCTTTGCACCTTTAATTCTTGAATAGTATATTATAAAATGAATATTTATATACATTTTATAGTTTATATCTTTTGATATATGCTTAAATAAGGAAGAGATATTTTTGAAAAATACCTGAGAAATGGATTAATTAATATAAGGAGAGAAAAGAAAATATGTGAGTGAGACAAAAGAGAGACACGTAGTTGGAGACAGAAAAAAAAACAATTCTGAGAGAGAAAAAGGAAGGTATAGAAAAGCGCCACCAGAACGATGATGGGTGAGAGAATTGAGATGAAAGTGGGAGTTGAAAAATATAAAAAAGCAAAATGCTTAAAGCTAGTTTTGTTAAACCAAGACAGACCAAAGACATCAGTTCAATTATAATTGAGTATAGATATAAATATTGATAGTATGGATTAAACACAATGAGTTTCTTTGGGTTCTTCCAGAAAATTTTCTTTTCTTTTTTCTTGGTAAACTAATAATTAATATTACAAGAAATTGAAATGGTCTTTATGGTCTTTCTGCCACCAACCACCGACAATGGCCGGGCCCCAAAATGCTTGGAATAACGAGTGCCAAATCGTCACTTTGAATAAATAATTAATTATTTATGCTAAAATTATGGAAAATAAAACAAATATTCCATCCATCTCATCGATTGATGTTATTGTCCAATTAACTTCTTGTTTCTCAACGTGCAACTATAAATAATCAAGTTAATCAATTATATTAAATAATATAACAGATATTACACTTTAAAATTTTAGCCATATTAAATTTGTCAAAGATATATTATTATTAAAAATTTATTAGTTTGACTTTCAAGAGAGCAACAACTTGACATAGGATGATTAATATTTACATGTATAAATGATCTGATAGTTAGATATTACACCAATTTTTTATGTGCAATAGTTATCCATTCTCATTCATTAATACACAATAAACATATCTAATTATCTCAAATTCCTAAAGTAAATTGCCATAATGAAATTGAAATTTTGATTCTTATACTTACATTCAAAAAAATCATATCAAAACACAACACGGGGCACAGGATCTTATATGATCATACAATCCGGGCCAACTACTAAAAAAATTATGACACCCACATAAATTTCCAACCTCTCGTACTCGCGAAGAGTATTGCACAGGACTCACCCCACGTATCTCTCTCTCTATATAAGACACTGGAATTTGCCCAGTCTGGTAATTAGGCCAACACTACGAGCTCAAAACACGCAGTTGTAGGTGCGCCTATTTTTCTCTTTCCTAAAATAACATATTTCTTCTCTGACAGTTATATGTACTCGTCCGCAGCGCTGTGGTCTTAAACAATAGACGTTCCTGATATTATTTTGCAGTTCATTCTCATCGTCCTTCTCCCAAAGTTCACAAAGAGCAAGTTTCACATTATGGATTCCTCGGCAATTTCATGGCTCTCTGAAATGGTAATCTTCTGTACATACATGGTTAAGGAAATTCTCTTTTTCAGTATTTGTTAACGCGCTAAACTACATCGTACGCCTGTCGTTTCATGCCTATCTTGGTTTCTGAAGAAAATTCTCTGTTATAGACTGAGTTCGATGATTTGAGTTTGTTTTACGTGTTTAGTTTTCTCATACATGAACATGCAAAAAGGTGAGAGAAGAAAATAGACTCAAAAATCATTAGTCCTGGACTACTTGATAACTATCCATGGAGCGTACAATTAATATAATTTCCATTTATGCTGAGCCACACAAACCTAAGTAGTTTTCCATATTAAGAAAGTGTCTTCTGTTTCTGGGCTGAGGTAATAGAAATATCATTATTGTTTCTTCCAAAACTTGGACCATGGCGCCCACAATGAACAGTTACTTTTCGAGAGTTCTTTGTATCAACGACAGGAAGCCTTGAAATGCTTACCCTGGAGATTAACTTACTATTAACTCCAGCTTTTATTACAAAAACCTGAAATATAATTGGGGGACGTGAAGTAGATTTTTTTTCTGATAAGAAGTGGAGTACGTGCGGAATGAGGACCATATATCGCACGGAAACATGAAGACTAATAAAAAAAGTTCTGTTCCTCTCTCTTTATAGTTACAGTTCACTATTTTTAGGAATTGTACAAAAGGAGTTATGGCTTTGTGTATAACTTTTGATCCCTTTTACTATACTCATGAATGAAAATAATGTTTGTCTTTCACATAGGATTTACTCGCCAAAACATGTTCATGTACATGTACATAAATTAACGAGAATTATAAGTACTGAGTAGCTCAAGGTTCATGCATGTCCTTGTTCATGGGTGAAAGACTCCAACTGTGGCAGTATGCAATTAAAATATGATATTCTATTTCAAATGGTGTTTTATTATCTATTTTAATATCATTAATACACGTCAAGTGTATAAAATGATATTATTATTACACATTTGACGACGTGTATTGATGATATTGAAATAGGAGATAAAACACCATTTAAAATAAAGAATTTAATTTGGATGCAACTGACACAGCAACAAAAAATAATAATGGTAATGACAAAATACTATATGAATCAAAGTTGTGGTTGATGATATATATTAAATGATAATGAATGTTTGCTTTACCATAATAATGATCTTAACAAACTTAAAAAGTCACAAATTATTTGTAAAAATTTTAATGTTGATAATTATTGACATATATAGTCACAACCCAATGACAATACAAGTAATTAATGATTGTTGAGTTATTCTATCAATTTTTTTTATCATTGAATTGATATTATATATGTTACTAATTGTTAACAGTAACAATTTACACATAATTTTTTTATTAATAACAATTTATATACAATTCTTGTAACTATTAAATATATAAAAATCATAATTCTAACATAACAAAAATTCTTGTCACTTAGTAAGACTGTCAATCAAACGGAATGAAGTGAGCTTGTTTAGACTCTCTCGCTTAATATAATATGACATTTTATTTTCAATACTTAATTTTTTTTAGATTTTTTTCCTCAAAGTTTGGGTTGATTTGAAAAGTACCGAGCTTATGAACTTAGAATCGGTTTGAACTCATACACAATCCTAATAATTAGTTCAGTGACAACTTTAACGTTTTCACTTGATATCCTTCATTAATTTTTTTTAGTGGGTTATCATTATTACAATAAAGTGTTGTACCTTAAGTTAATTTCAAAGTAATATTGCAATAGGACTTGAAGATTTTTGAGACCATGAACAAAATTCAATGTCCTCATTAGGATTCAAATATGAGAAGCAGTCTTATATACATGGCAACAGTTATTACAAATTACTATAAAGAAAAACTTCTTCTGCCAAGCACATTAATAATTGTTCAACATTACAGGGGCTGGACAATCCTATTTTCACAGATCAATTTGATTTCATGGATTCGTTTGATGAAGAGGTGGCTGCAGTTCTTGGACAAGACTTTGAGAGCTTTTTGTCCCCCGGAAAAAAATCATCGTCTTCCTCGACTTTGATTAATATTCCCAGCATCAACTCCATCACCTCCTTGTGCACTTTCCCTATCACGGGATCCCCACAAAGGGGCTCTGAACCACCAGCCAAACTGCAGAAGCCCAACAACTACTCCAACTTTTCAACAACTCAAGGCCTGCCAACTCCTGATCGAGCACCTATCATTCTCAATTTTGGGAACGCAAATTCTCCTGAAAATCCTCAACAGGCAAACCGCAGGCCCTTGAACCCTGATGAAGAGGCAGTTGTTTCTGAAATTTTGAAGTCTCAAGACTCGTTTGCAGATCCTGAAGAGCCATCAAAACGTGCCCAAAACATGAAAAAAACAACTCGCGTTAGGCCGCCAACACAAACCTATGACCACATCATTGCAGAGAGAAAGCGGCGTGAGCAGCTCAGCCAGCGTTTTGTCGTTCTTTCAACTATTGTTCCTGGCCTGAAGAAGGTATATTAGTTCTTCCTCATCTTAAAATCTTTCTTGTGAAAATTTTTCTTTTGTTAAGAGCCCTTTTACTTGTTCCATATGTTAGCGCACACTATTGATATTTTGTGGAAGTTCCTTAATGGAGTACCCATTTTCTTGTCTGCATAAAGAACACTTCGATCTTCCATTGCAGTTTGTTTTAACAATTCTTATTGTACTCTAGGAATACTCAAATATAAAAAATATTTTTTAAATATATATTTCGAGTAAATCATAAATACTTAATATGTATATGATTTTTTGAAGTGAAACACGAAATCTAATACCAAATTAAAATAGAAGATTCAAATCGACATAAAGAAAAGCAAGAATGTATTGGACTAGTTTGAACTGACTTCTCTGATGTAGAGGTGTGAAATTGGCGAATAAGAAATGCGTATGGGTTCATTTCCATCTATATATTTACCAAAGTATTTTACAAGTATTTGAATTTTACTTCATTTATTTGAAGCCTTATGATCTTTGACAGCTATTGACATGAATGATTTTGCGATTGATTTACAGACGGATAAAACTTCAGTTTTGGGGGATGCGATCAAGTACTTGAAGTACCTCCAGGAGAGAGTGAAGATTTTGGAGGAACAAGCAACAAAGAAAACCATGGAATCCGTGGTGCTTGTCAAGAAATCACAAATCATGATGGAGGATGAGGGGTCCTCTGACGAGAAAAGCCGAGGCTCCGACGAGCAGCCACTGCCAGAAATTGAGGCCAGGGTCTGCAACAACCAAATCCTTATCAGAATACACTGTGAGAATCAAAAGGGACTTCTGGCGAATCTAATTAGCAAAGTGGAGAAACTCAACCTCGCTATTGTCAACACTAACGTCGCCTCATTCGGAAGCTTGGCCCTTGACATTACCATTATCACAGAGGTACTCTAATATCCTAATACGTTTTCATTAAATTCTTGTAAGTTAAATTCTTTGAATTGAACCTTTTGATATGTTTTTCTATGTAGATGGAGAAAGAATTCAACTTGACGGTGAATGAAGTGGTGAAAATACTTCGTGCGGCTCTCCAGCACACTCTGTAAATGAAAATGATCTTCTATATCTATCCAATAAGAAGTGACAACGGTAAGCAAAAGATTAGTGCGAACTATTAGTAATATAGAGACATGTAATCATAGTCCGGTGAGGATTTTTATTATGTATTGACAGTGTACATGGTACTGAAGTTAGCTTTACATTTGTACTTTGTTGATGAATAAGTAAAGCCATCCCACTTTCGATCTGGACATACATGTAATGCTATGTATCTAGACATATATGTAATGCTATGGACTTACCACTTTGCATCTAGACATATATGTAATGCTATGGTTTAGTCCCCAACATTCAAAGAAATCCTCGTAAGTATGTAAGTATATAGGGTCATCCCTAAATCAAATAAACTGTTTAAAATTGTTAGAATCATTGAGGTGTTTATAATGAAAAAATTTATCAATTTTCAAATTAAAAGAGGTTTACTAGATTCTCAATTTAAAAGAAGTCTGCTAAAGTGTGAGCAATAAATGCATACTTTTACTTGATTATCATGCAAATATTAGTTATAACACATTATGTACCACGTGATGTATACATGTCATAATTTAATAATGTCATGTAATTATTATCAACGGTTTATAATTCGAGTCTCGTTGGGATAAAAATTCAGTTTTTATTGTCAAAAAGCTCAAAACTATAATACATATTGGTTAGATCATGGTTAGAAATTTTTTCAAGTGAAATCAATATAAACTCAAGTTTCAGGACTTAATTGTTGCGTTTAATGATTAATAAGTAATTTAAATCCTGCTATTTCTGATATAGTGGTAATTGAGGCTTCTTTCATAAGCTCTCCCCAAATGTTTCATTTCATGTCTTCTAATATCTTCTCTATCACTCTCAAAATCTTTTCTTTCTTCTTCTCTTTTGTCTCCTTCAGAATCTCACTTCACTATACTTTCTTCTTCTCCTTCTTCTTCTTTATCATTTTGTTTGTTTGTTTGTTTCTGGGGCCGTAAGAACTATAGCTACTAAGCAGAATTAACTAATATGATTTTATGTATTCTACATTTAGTGGATTCTCCATTCTTCGTGGGATCAATATGATTTTAAGAACTGAATTTATGAAGATCGAGTTGGCTGTCATACTTGTAGAGGACTTCCTAACATTTTGTCCTCTGTGGGAAAGTCACTCGTTTGAGGACGATACCAAGAAGCACCTCCATCCATAATACTTTGATGATTTTACTCTATTATGTCTGATTTATATGACCTTAATTTTAATATTATGTTGTTTAATTTAATTAGAATTACTAAATTATTTGATGAATATCGATTTGAGGATAAAGTATAAGATATTATCTTAAATATGAAAACAAATTTGCTCAAGTATTATGCTAAACTTCCTTGTATATGTGTTTTAGCTTGTATATTTGATCCTTGGCGCAAATTAAAAGTTCGTATGTACTTAGTTAAGATTACTCTAAAGATGAAGTTAATATAACAAATGAAAGAACTGAAATAACTATCATGCTAAATAACTTAGTAGATATTTATTCTTCTAGTTTATCTCATCAACGTGAATCTTCTTCTGCATTAACAGGTATATCTATTGGATCTATATATTTTGTTTTAAATTCAATAAAGAGAAATTAATCTTCAACATATCACTTGCAATTTCCATTAGAAGATGAAACCTTTTAAAATGGTGGAAATTCGATTAAAAAAAAATTCAGTCTTTCTCCATTGCATGTTATTTATTAATATTTTATATGTCTATTATAGCTTCTAAGTGTATTTTTAGTGCAGGTGAATGAATGATCATTAACAAAAGAACTCGCTTAAGTTTAAAATTCATAAAGTTTTGCATTTTGAGGAAGGATTGATTACATCAATAATAAAGCAAATAATTCCCGGGCATAGCTCAATTGGCGGAACAATTGATTTAGACTTACTTCCAGTAGCATGTGGGGGTTCGAATTTTGGTGGAAACCTGCATATGCATTTCAGTATGGAGCAATCACTGACTTGACAGTGGACCTTGCGACTGAGGTATCTCGAACTTAGTATAATATATGTAGAATAATCAAATAAAATCAAGAGCCAAACTTAGGATAATAAAATTAGTGTTATTAAATAAATAAAAAGCAAGGATAATAAATTTAGAATAATTAAATAAAAATCAAGAACAAAAAAAACTTAGGAATGTAAACTTAGAAAAACAAATAAGAAGACAAGACCAAAATTTATGATGTTAATTTAGAATAATAATAAAAATGAGGACAATGTCTTTGGATAATAAACTTAATTTAATTTTATAAAAATATAATATATTAGAAATAAATTTTCTACTTTGACATATATGCTGCCCCCGGGCCCAGGACCAATCCAGCTAAGTGGGCAACTGGGCAAAGTTGGATCTCAGTAGTCTTAATATTGTTCAGACAAGGACAAACCCATTTCAATACTAGCTTGGGCCAAACCCGCCCATGAACAATACAGGGCCTAAGTGGGTCTGGGCTGGTTCGGCCCAAACCAACCCAACCCATTTGATATTTTTATCGACCTCCAGACAAATTCGGCTTTGGACTTTAATTTTATGAACTGACATTTAATTTGATTTAAAATCATAATGGGCTCATTTTGAAAATTATCAAATTAAGCTTACAAGCTTCAATACATACCTAATAAATATATTGCCCTCTTCCATTACATAATGCATAAAAATATATCTATTGGGCCTATAGCTAGACTTTCATAGAACCAAGAAAAAACAACAAAAAATGAATTGTTCTATTCTTTCCAGTTTGATTGCTATTCAGAAGGCTGATTGTAAGACTTAAAAGGATGGGTTCAATTTTCATATGATCACCAAACAATAAAACATAGTGGTTTCTCGTAGCTTTTCATAAAGGCAAAGATTACTTCATGCATCGAGCTAATAAGAGTCGATCTTGATGACTCGGGACATGTGAATTTCAAGAGATCACACCTCTTCATTTGACTAGACTCATGTGGGATCCATACAAGAAAAAGGTCTGACTATCATCCGAGACTCATGAGTCGTCAAAGCAATTTTGCCCTATAACTTTTCTTATACACAAAAATGGCTTCAAACAGCAGCATTCAAGTTGTCAATTGGATTGGTTTGGGTAGGACCGACCCAAGCCTGTGAAGGCCCGCTTGGGAGGTAGACTGGTTAAGCCCAGGTCCGATCCTGAATCGCTTCAGACCAGGTTGAATAAAAATTCTGAAAGCTAGGTCCAACTCGGCCCGCTAGCCCGGTGCTAGTGGGCTGATCTCGAGCCTATGTCGGAGTATACGAGCTAGGCCTAGGAGAACTATTTTAATATTCATGACTTAGTTTAATTTATTATACTTAATACTGTTTTGTTTTGTTATTAATAAATTTATTTTTTAAGTTTATATTTTAATTTTCATGATTTAGTTTAGTTTATTTTGTTATTAATAAACTTACTTTCTAAGTTTATTATACTTACTATTATATTATTTTAAATTTATGTTCTTATCTTATAAATTATCTTTAGTATAATTAGTATATAATTATTTAGTTGATTATTTTAAGTGTATCATCCTAAGATTTTATATTGATTTTTAAATGATGATTATTCTATATTTATTTTGATACAACATGTTTTATCAATATATATATGCTAAGATAGCATTTCAACATAATTAAAGTTGACCTATTGATATAAACTTCTTCACTCCTTGCATAGGTCTTGTGTTTGAATTCTTTTGGGAACAAGAATGTTTATTTTGTTAAAATAACATAAATACGTAATTATAAATTATAGTATATAATAGTATGGTTCATGACGGGCCTGAGCCGATCCTGAATTTGGGTTGGTTCTAAATTAGGTCTGGACTTCGATGGGCTAGTTTACGGGTTGAGTTGGGTTTTATCAATTGGACCCAATAAGAGCCCAGTTTAGAACTGAAAACCAGCCTAAGTAACCAATATTGTTCATGGGTCGGTCTTGGAATGAGTTTTAGTGGTCCGGTTACGAATTGAACCGGCAACACCTAATCCATTTGACAACTATAAGCAGCATAGGACATGTGTTTATACATGCCCAACAAGGTTGGACAATTACGTTCACATTAGAAGGCTCCATGATTCATAATCTTGACAATAAGCAACATCCTTCTGAATATTAATTCATTGTGAGCAAAAAAAGAGACTTCTAGTAGAATAATATCTTGTTGTTGGCAACACTAGTTAGTGTTACATACACCAATAACGAGAGATAATTGAAAATTTTCTAAATTGATTGTAGTGCAATATATTCTGTCCATCTAAGACTGTGGATACCATTTCCATGATCCTCAATCGTTTGACCGTGATGCACTCAATCCACTGATAAAAAAGCACAAAGAAATCCTCCATTTATATAAAAAAAATTGGTATGTTTATCAAAGAAGCATCGGTTAATGTAATGATCCAGAGTAATTTGACAATTATGTTTTGTGCAGATGGAGAAGAGTTCATGTGAAATATTTTTAATATGGATCTTTGGTTCTGCATGCTGCTTAAATAGTATTAGTAATTTATCTATTACACCAGTTTTTAGATTTTACCTATCAATTACATTCAATTTTTATTTATAAAAAAATGCATATATTAACCCAAATTGTGCCTGCAATAATAGAACTGATGTTGGACAGATTTATCACTTTGACAACTATGTAACACTTGTATTCGTTCAAGATTATAAAATACTCATTTTTATCAATTTGACATTTATGGCTTTTCATACACTATTAAAGATGTTTGAAATTGAAACTTCTTCATATTTTACTGTAGCTATTCTATTTTTTTTTAATTACCCATCAAGTTAGTCTAAGATTTATAATACATTTGTCTCCCACGTTTTATAATTACCTCAAAAGGTTCAATATATGTACAAACTTTTAATGGCTCTTGAATGGTAGAAAAGCCCATTTTGATGGGATTGTGAACATTAATTTAAGATCCCACCATGTTTTCAACACGTATAATCACAAATTCCACAATCGTTAAGTTTTTGAAATCAATTAAATTTAAAGAGGATCGATACTTTGAGTTAACTATGAGGAACTAAATACAAATTTTAAGCATCCATTTGATATTTATTCCTTTTATAAAAAAGCACTAAAAAGAAATCGGAGTCGCATTGCATATATAGTTCAATTATATATATATTTTTTTTGTGAAAAAAAATTACTTCAAAAATGTAATCTTGATTCTGGTATTATTGCTCAAGCATCCATGTAATTTTTTATAGGAACAAAGTTGTCACTTCTTTAAGATTCATTTGAGATTTCAATCCATAATAATAAATTCATCCGAATTTTAAATTTTTAAATTTATGTTTTAAGTTATTTTTTGAATTATTATAGTAAATTTAAAATTTATTTTATATGAATTAATTTAAAAAAAATCTCCCAATTTTCTTTTCAAATCTAATTTCTTTGAATGCAATTTAAAAAATTAAAAACTTACCAAAATGAGTATTTCTGTTGAGTAAATGTGAATACTTGATGTACATATGCCGCAATTGAGTTACGCCGTTATGGCATTAATGGCTACAGCCATTTTCGTCACCGTTACGAGGAGCCGTCAGCACACTGTTCTTTTGTACTGAGCTCCACGACATGGACTCGTAACCTGCCAAATGAAACCAACAAAATGGTCCAGAGATAGAACAAATCCTGCACAGAATTTCATATATTCTTTTTGTTTGCTTGCATATCTCTGTCACTGACATCATTATTCTTATGGGTCCAAGGCGTTAATTTTGTCGGATGACAGTTGAACCACAATTGATAATCACTTAAACATGGCAATCAGGTGCATCCACCAATGCACAAAAATAACATACTTATTTATAAATATATATATATATATATATTGTATACATCTATGATATATATGTTTATATATATGGGGTCATGTCATTAGCATTTGTTTTTTATAAAGTTCTAATTTTAGCAAAATTATCCTATTTAATATACTATTAATATTATGCTATCAAATATTTTAATAATGATTTATTTAACAGTTATAATACCCTTTATTCCTATACTTACGGAAAAAAATAGCTCTAACTTTCCAAAACATTGTCTAAAAGAAAAATCATTTTGTGTTCAAAAAATAGTTTTAAAAATTATGTATTTTTCAAAAGTTTGCACATGTACGTACCATCATCAACAAAATTTAATACTATTAACTTTCTCATGAAATACCCAATGTATCCCTACTTTTATAATGCATCATGCTCATATTTAATATTTTTAAATCTAAAAGATGTTGGATAAATATTATTGAACAAAATAAGATCATGTATAAAAGTAATTAAAAGGATAAAATGGTCCATATAGCATTGAGACGGACGGAATATTATATTTACGGAGGGTCTCTTTGCAAAAAACGTTTTTAGATACAAACTCCCAATGATTTTTTATCAGCCTTTCGTTGTCAACATTAATTGTTAGTCTGTTGCGTGACATCATCCTGCACATGCTTCAAAAATAATTACTCAATTGTCAAGACATATGACGACCGATGACGTATGATTGAAAATGGTGTGGCTCGACTAGGAGGTCCTACTTCTTAACATCAACCACAATATTCATGTTATATACCTATATCATAAATTTAATATATGAATAAAAATTAAATATTTTATTTTATTTTATTTAGATAATAAATCTATATCAAGTATGTATATATATATATATTGTAACATCTATTAGACCATCATTTACTTTTAAAATTATCAATTTCTCATCAAAATATTATTTTCTTATATTAATTACCTTCATCTACTTGTTTTTGTAATAATAGGGATCAGTTTTAATTTCCATTCCAAGAATGTTAGCCAAATTATTTTTACAATTTTCTACAATATTTTACTTACTACAATTATCGGTAACACGTTTGCTTATGTAAATGAGGTATTCTTTATTTAAAGATTATCATGTAGAATTCTTTTCCATAAATGAGTAATGATGACATTCGAGCTAAAAAAATTTAGTACGATATTTAATGATCATTTAGTTTAAAAGTTTAAATTATTAAAATAAATAAAATATGAAATATTTTAATGCCTGCAAGAGTAATTATGACAAGGAACTTTTCCACTTTACAATGAAGTGGTTGCATTTTAATGAGAGGTGGACATACATGAAATTGTATATAGACACGAAGAGTTATTATTATGGGTGAATCAATAGCCATCCGTCTCTGGTCCGGGTGCTATGCACCAAACTGCTGGAGTCGAAGAAAAATGGAAGCTTCAATTTAAATGCTTTTGACATAAACAATAAGTGTTCAAAACGACGTCAGAGAAGGCATACGCGTGCGCAGCGCCTTTATAGATATACATGCAGAATTGCAGATGCTCTGAGATGAATAATTCAACTGCTAATTTGTTTGTTGTGAAAGAGTGATGATTAATACCAAAATTACAAGAATGTGTATTTTACAATTAGAGTGCGAGTTCAAGATATAAAAGAGTACTAATTTTTTTGAATGAAACTGTTAAAATATACGAGAATAAAATTATATATAAAATAGCACACTTATTTGTGACTTTTACGTTAAAAATTAATATAAGCTCAAAATTGACACGAGTTTTGAACATATTGAATATATTGTAATTCTTGAATGAATTAAGTGCAAAACGCTTTGTTCTATTTTTATTATTGTATTATCAAATGATGAATGATAAAAATTACTATTATAATTTAATGATTATCAGTTTATCGGGTGTAAGTAGAATAACCCTAGAATATAGGGTTATGAAGCCTCAATGTCGAAATTATTTTTAAAATAATTTTGAATTGTAAGATTGAAAATAAAATTAGCACAAAAAAAAAATTCCCCTTCCATTTTTGTTGGGAGTAAAATCTACATTTAGTTACAAACTCATTCTAGTAAGAATGGTAGACCCCTTATTCTTATAAGGTGGAGATACTTCCCAATCCATTTGGTTTTTCTCTATTAAAAAAGTACGCTCATTTCCGGCGTGTGATTCCAATGACAGGTGATTGTACTTGTGGCACTATTTATGAAGATTCATGCCTTTTCATATCAATAAAAAGACTTTGTATCTCTCTATTTGTCAAATAAAAGAATTTATTTTGTTCTTATTGCAATAATTAATTAACATTTATCCCGGGGAACATGGAATTGACACTAAGTATATAAGATTTGAAGCTGCATTATAATATTTATTAAATATCATTCCATTTTTTATTCGGCACTGAATTTTAAATATTGTTAAAAAATTAAAATTTTTAGCTATTTTGATTTATATTTTTTATCGAATCCACCTTATAGGTGTTGGTGAGTCGGCTAACGTAACTTTTAGACTTCTATAATGTAGATAGCTGCGTTCTCGTAGCTTGAACTCGTACCTTAAGAGACAAGTACACAATTTATTATCCTCAAAAGTAGTAATTTAAAGTTAGTAGAGTCGTATAATAATTTTATATAAAAGAATAATTTTGAAAATAAAAATATTTTAAGAAATATAATTTATTTTTGGGGAATTCCAGAAAATAAATAAATATAAATAATTTTAAAAATATAGAATGATTGTTAAATATTATATCTGGTAGAAGTTAATACAGAGTTTAAAAAACTTATCCACCTCATAATCTACGTAAGAAAGGGATAAAATAGACATGTCCGAATTGTTGGTCCGACAGTCCTCATTATCTAAAAGCCCGATACGGTAGCCCTATGAATCGACACAATCCACTACATCTATTGGGCCTTAATTGACGCATCAAAATCGGCGTGAGCCATGAAAATTCGGAGCTGAAGTCGGGATTGAGCTTGGGATCCTCCTTAATATGGGATGGGGAAAATTTGGCATTTTTAATGTACGAATATATTATAAATTTTTGTTAAAAATTATTATAAAAAAATTAATAAAAAATATAAAAATAGTTAATATCAAATTTATAGATGTATGAGTAAAGTATAAATATAAAAAAATTATTCATAAGTAAAAATACGGCTTATTTTGATGTTATATTTATGTGCATTAATTTGTACTTATTTTTAAATTCTGAAAAAAAATATTTTATATGTATTTCTATAATTTTAATTTATAATTATGACATAATCTAAAGATAATTATTTAATAATAATTAGTATATTCATAAATTATAAAAAAAATTATTTTTTATTTATACGATATTTTATTAATACTTATAAATATTTTTTAGATTATAGTTAAATATTATAAGTATTTATTAAAATAAAATATTATTCATCAAATATTATACGAGTAAGTATAGTACGTGTTCTACACATTTCACCACAAATGTATAGAGTATTACTTGACGGTTCATAATGTGCACAGAAAATAAAGAAAAAAATTAAACATTTATATGTACTAGACATATATAATGAGTTTTAATAATAATTTCACTTTCTTTACAAACGCTCTCAATTTTTAACTCTTTTCCACTTTTTCATTTATTTTAAAATTTAACACTTCTCTACAAACTCCTCACTTCCATTCCACCTAACCAAGAAATTTCTATTTTATCTTATTTTTGCCTATACAATATTAATAAACAATTATCTTAAGAGAATGTCAAATCTTAAAAGTAATTTCCAGTGAACTCATATTTATAGTGAGACAAAAGAAAAATAATAATACCTACTGTCAACTCGGTAGAGCTGCAGATATATATATATATATATACATATATATATATATTGATGGAGAAAGACAGTCTTGTTTTATGTCCAAACTTTCGGGTCCATCCCTTGGAAATTTAAAATCTGGCCAGTTGATGGGCCTCAATGACTTACTTTACTATATATATATATATATATATATATATCTGTGTGTGTGTGTGTGTGCGTGTGTGTGTGTGTGTGCTTAGAATTCCGTTGCACGCGATGCACGCATATTATAAAATTTATACATTTAACTTATAAATTTGTTAGAAAACAAAAATATGAAAATTACGTTGTTGATTAGTGCAACTTTGTAAGCATTGGGTAACAAGGTTTTTTATTGGAGAAAGACATAAAGTAGAGTTTGCGGGTCGTTTCGCGTGCTACATTGGAAATATTGAAATACCTTCAAATCTAGAATTTGGTGAAGAATATCTATAGGTAGAAGTTTCCGTAATTTTTTAAAATGCTTTAAGACCCAAAAATCACTACCAAAAATAGTAGTATTAATAACACTGATAATAATAATAATAATAATATCAAAATGAAAACTATTCAAACGTATTAAGCGATAATATTTTTTGTTCTAATAGGTTAATAATTTTTATAATCTAATAATGATAAAAAAATTATATTTAAATTATTATTGTTAATAATATTAATAACATATGATGGTGATCACAAAATCATTATTACAACTTTTGTTGTGAATGAATTATTACTAAATAATATTTCTTGTACTACTGATTCCATTAGTACTAATAATTTATACAGAAATCTTTTTGTAGTATGTTGTGTAACTCATACGAACTTGTGGACTAGGAACTTATATTTGATTCTTTTATTTAGTACATTAATTTAGTTATACTTATCAAAAAAAACGGTAAATTATACTCCTGTTACATCACATTAGACTGATTACGGGAATCAAATATTTTGGATCAATGTGATGATTTATATTAGTTATAAGAGAAAAATTAAAATAAATTTTAAATAAATATATTAAACTTATTTAAAAATTTAAATTAATTTATTAATACAAGATAATTACTAATGAAATCCGAATATCGCTATGGTACCTCCATCCATAGACCCAAGCCATGACAATAACATTGTCAATTAAAGAGAGTTGGACATTGACATCAGAAAAAAATAAAGAAATAGTGAGGTAACACGATGCAGCACTAAAAAAAAGGTGGCAGATGCGGTGGCTCCAGGAATCTGCTTACGTCAGGGTTTTAGTGTAGGAACAAGAAGTGATTAATGCTGATTTTGACATCACTGGTATTATGACGTAAGAAAATAATAAAAAAAAATTGCAGATAAAATCCAAGGAATATAGGTGAAAAGAACCATTAAGATTGGACAAAAATATAATTGGAACAACCTTGAACTCTAAAATGGCCCCAGCGATGACGTCAGATTGCGTCATCTCAGTAAATTGACCCTAACTGTCTTTAAGAAAGTGCTTTTGTTTTTGTTAGAAATGAGGTACCTGTGGCTTTCCATGAATGTATGGATCCCCATCCAGTTGCCTTCTCAATTGAAGTACTTTTAATTTGAGAAATTGACTCAAAATCTATGGATGTTTGCTGTAACTTTTTTTGACGCGACGACAGATTTGTACTCATTCTGTTAATTTGTGCGTATCTTTTTACTTTCATTTTTATAGCACTCATATTTACCATATTCACTAGAAATTCTACTCTCAATTGTCGAATACTTCCATAGTTATATACCCACTAATTAATGCCCATAAAATACAAGGGGAAAAAAGAATATATTAAGCAATAATATAAATAATTATTATTAACTACATATATTAATTGATAAAAAAAATTATTTTATCATAATGATAATTTTACAAATCTAATAGACAATAATTGTATTTTAACTGTCATCATTAATAATTACTGATATATATATATAATCAAAATCTTGTTAGAAATCTTGATATTTCTTTTTTTTGTTACTAAGTTGTTAGTAAATATATGTTAATGATTATTAAACAGTGACATCTTACTTAGTACAAGTTATTGACTATAAAATAAAAATTATTATCATTTGATACATGTATTGATGGTAATTTTCAATTTCTATATCACTAACCCATAATATATTGTTATTCTCTCCCAAATTTATTATTTTTGTTGATTTTCATGGTAAAGTCCTAAAATAATATCAAATTCCTAAAATTATTTTTTTCTTTTTAAACCATGTCACTTAAAACCATGATATAGCAATAATAACTTCTGACCACCATTTTAATAATAATATTGTATTCAAAACTTTCATTTTTTTTTAATACCTAACTAAAATTTCGTGATTATACGGTCAAGGGATGGAACAAGCATCAAACTATTTATTGGTTATATATTAAATTGCAGGCATTTAATTTTAGCGAACAATCACTAATTCTTTTGTTTATCTCAAGTCTTCACTTGACGGGCCTCTCTCCCCTCTTGGCTTTCGTTTCCTAAATTGTTTCGGAAGTGTAATTTTTTAAATGGATTAAATACAATATAATAAATTTATTCATTTTAAGGGATAAAACAATAAAAAAAATACTCAACTCTCTATAAATCTAAAGCCATCAACCCGTTACATAGGATAAAGTAGGTCATGATAATTGTGCAACAATTACCGAGGAACTAGAATACGAGCAGAGCTTTTTTATTTATTTAACTGACGACAAAATACACTTCATGCTCAAACATTAACAGCACAGGAAATGAAATTAATGAAAATGGTTTAGGTTCATTGCTGCCATACCAGACAGTGATCATTTGGGACTGTCACAAAGACGATCAATACGAGGTGGAAAAAAAGATCTTTAATTCTATATATACTTTTTTAACCTATACCTCAAGCATAAGCTAAATGTTTAGTGTGTTTTATTTTCAAATTCATTTAAATTAATTTCTTATGTAAAAATAAAAATATATTTAAATTACTTGTATTTTTATTTTGACTTTTAAAATAAACATATATTTATTTTATATTTTTCTATAAAATAAAGTGAAATATTAGTATATTTGAAAATAAATTTTGATAAATACATAAAAAGATGTGAAATAATAATAAATTTAAAAATAAATTATACCATTGATGAAAATGAGTAAAGCAAATATAATTTTAAAGTTTCATTTAGTAAAAATAAAATAATTTTTTTTTAGAAATGAAAACAAACAAGGTCTTAGACTTCGATAAATCAACCAAAATCAAAAATTAAATCTGAAAATGTAGGGAAACTGAATTGAAAATTTTAGTTTGATATATATTTAATATTTTAATAGATCGGGTTTAGAATTGACAATTAAAACTCAAAATCTATTTTTTATTTCAAAACCTATCCCAAATCATTTGAAATGAATATAAATTTACTCGAACTCAAATCAAATTCATTATCATTCCTAATCATAGAGATAATACCCGTCACTAAAGTAAATAGTTTTGTAAGCTGTAAACAAGAATCAGTTTGAGACACCTTTCTTATTCTTCATATACCTAATTAAATGCTCTTCTTCTTTTTTCTAATTACCACAAATATATTTCTCTTATTAAAATAATGAGATTAATTTGAGTCAACACAAAATTTTATATGAGTTAAAAAAAGATATAAGTTTTGCATAATGTCATGCTATTGCTCTTAATGTTAGAAAATTAGTGACGTAATTACTTAAATTGAGACAACAGTTTGGAAAAAAAAATTAATTTGAAATTTTGGATTTTATTTTGAGACACTCTAAAGAAAAATGAGAGCAATAAAATTTTGGACAAAAATACTATCTTTTAAAAAGATAATTTCTTTCGTAAATTACATCTTGAATTAAAAAAACAATATAATATTAATAACTCTCAATTGCTTTTTTTTTTTAAATAAAAATAAAAATATAAAAAACGAAAAAGATCATCTATCGCACTACAATTTTCTTAAAATGTGTCACCATATATGATTGAAGTTCACTCCATATAATGATGCCAAAATCATCTACTTTTTTAATTACCATTAATACTGCGTGCCATTTAAAAATGAGAGATTCAAATCGGGACGGCGTATTATTTTCTTTTTACCTTTTGTCTCTCTTTTTTTGTTCTCTTTTTCTTCCATTTTAACAGCCCTTGGAAACTGAAATTGTACAAAACTCCAAAAGCGAGTAACTACTCATTTATTGATGGTAGGGACCATTTTTTTTTAGTGTCAGTTTGATTTTAATTTTATATTTTTAATATTTTTAAAGTTAAAATTAATTTTTTTAACATGTTTGAATTAATATGTTAACTATGTTGATATATAAATTTGAAACTAAAAATATATTTATTTATGGTGTGTTTTGTATGAAAAGACATAAAATATTGATACGTTTTAAAATTAATTTTGATAGGTAAAGATGTAAAATATAATTATATTTAAAAATAAATTTTATAAATAAAAATAAGTTATATTTTTAATATAAAAAATAAAATAAATATATTTTTAAAATTTAAATAGTAAAAAAAATGCCATCTCAAAATAAAAAGATGCCCTTTTTGCAAATATAATTTTTTTTAAAGAAAATTCTTAAGAGTTTTGAATCTAGTTTTCTTTTATATTTTTTGGTGTAAAAAAGAATTTCATACATTAGAATATCAATAATGTGCATATAGTATAATATAATATAATATGAGATAATAAAGATGGAGTAAAAAAATTAAGAAAAAGTAATTTAAATAAATTTAAAATAGATTTCATATTTTTACTTTTTAGTTAAGTTTGACCCTAAAGTTTTATAAAATATCATAAAATGCCCCCTATATCTGAAATATGCTAGATACTCTTGTTAGTCATATCTAACAAATTATTCATTTTTTTTCCTTTTTTTCTTTCAATTTACGGGTATTTCATAGCGGATATGTATCCTCCAGCATTAGCACCCGATAAATATATGATACTGCACAAAATTATTTTTAGAAATATTCGTGCATCATAAAACTAAAGCAATAAAAAATGAAACTACTTCATTTAGAAATTATATTAACTGATCCAAACTTGTTTTAGTTTTTTCTCTTGTAATTTTTGTGTTATACTAATGCAATTAATTTTTTTTTCTGATCAAAATGTGTTTTGACCCACATATCTACAATCCATTTTCAAATCATCTATCTTTGACAGTCTGAATTTGAGTTAAGTGTATTAGAGCCATGATTTATTCCACGAAAATACTTATTCAGATTTAGTTTAGGTAGACCCAATTAATTAAAAATTAAATACAATTTACTTATCATATGATTTATTTGGAGTCCAAAATCCAAATATTTCAAATATTTTAGTTTAGTACTTAACCACTTATTTCTGTAAATTCAATTCTATCTTAGTTGATAGGTTCTTTGTAGTATTAATTTACACGGAATTTTCTGGATTTTTCAAGTAGACAAGATGTGAGAGTCCATTTAACATACCTGGATGGAAAAAAGAAATACCTCATCCCTATAATACAAGTGTTGCAGTCCAAAATTATCAAAATACAAAACTTGAACATTCACAAAATTTGAGTTTTAGAGTGTTTATTCTGCAAATCATACTGAATCGAATCAAATTTTTTGAGAAAATTGAAAGGTTTGATATGCCAAAAATTAACTTAATTATTTAAGTTCGGAAATAACCGAACTGTGTTTTATTTTTCGATTAGGTAATTCCATTACCATTTTTTGAGAAAATGAGAAATAATAAAATAGCTAAAAAATTACATTATAAAATCATAATTGTATTTTTTATTTATTATTTTTTCTTAGTTTTTTAGAGTAGAAAAATAAAACATAGAATAAAAATAAATATAAAATATAAAAATAATATATAAAAACATATAAATATGTAAAGACTATAATTTGGTATTAGTTACAATTTTGTAAACTGAACTCAAAAATCAAATCGAATCTAATACTTAATTTTTATAAAAATAAAAAAATAATGATATTATTTAAAAATAATTAATTATTTATAAATATATTATGTTAGTTTAATATCATTTAAACCATAAAGTATTTATTAATTATATTATTATTTTAATTTACAAGGGTATTTTATATTTCCATTTATGTTTTATATGCGAGTATATAAATAATATACACATTACATTATCTATATATTACATAAATGCATACATAACAAAAGTTTTATTTATAATTTTTTTTAATATAAAATAAATTTAACAAGTTTAATAAATCCAACACATATGATCTTAAATTCTGATCCGTTTGGATTCAAACTAATAAAAATCTTAACAGTCAAGTTTTAGCCAGTCCGGCCCTAAATCCGATCCGGTGACATCCGTACCTATGATCCAGCCTTTCCCTCAACCGGTTTATGGCCTGACCGTCATCTGAGTCATCATGTAAACTTCTGACACATGTGATCACCCTCTATCCGACTCATCATGTAACTTGTTTTAACCCCACCCTATCCAACCCGTCCTCCCTCAGAAATGCTAGCAACCCAACCCGGATATTTTTGGTCGGTTTCAGGCGGCTTGACGGGTGTCAACACATTTTACCACTGCTAATTTGTAAACTTTTAATATACTGATGTAGTGAAGTAATTAATCATTTCACTGAAAGCAAATAAAAACATAAACAGTCAACATACAGCCAAGATAACTTTCTAGCCTCTCAGACTCAAAATTTCTCTCTATATAAAGGAACAGAAAATTGCTCCTTGGGACAGGCCAAAAGGGTTTTAGCTCAGACGCGCCATTTGGAGGTGTGCTTCTTTCTTATCTGTAGGAACACATTAATGGAGCCTGTTTGCTTGATAACTGTCTGATAAATCAAATAGCATTCTGTACTACTATTTCTTACGCATATACTGTTCATGAATTCTGCTCTTGGGATCCATTTAATTTAGGGTTGTCAGTCTATTTTCATCTATCTATCTCAGGACGAGCTAGCGGGTTAATAGGATGAATTCCTCGGCGATTTCATGGATCGCTCAACCAGTAAGTTTTCTGCTCTTATATGTATCTGATTTTGAGGTTTATTAATTTAAGCTGGTGAAGGGAAGTTATGACGCTCAACTTAATTTTATGTGCATATAATTGTTATTTTTCAAAAGTATTGCGGCAGGAAGACTTGACAATTAATACTTAACTCAAACTGGTCTGTAGCCCTAGCGCAGAAAATAAAAAATCTGTAAGCAACAAAGAAATCTGCTACATATACTGTATTTTTCCTTGTATCAAGATGACTAGTTAAATTTCAGGATCTCTAAGCATCTCATCATAAACTGAACTTGGTTTTGGTGAAAATTTAAGTGCACCTTCTTTCCGGTGTCTGAGTTTCATACACTTTTGCCACATGGTGGTGACTGATGAATTCTTTCACGAATATCTGATGAAGAAGGGGAATGGACGTGCATGGCACAGTGGTGAAGTAACTGCGTAATACAACTATTTCTAATAATTTTTTTATTAAGATTTATCATTTTTGTAGAGAGAGATGAATAACCTTTACTCTCTTTTAAAACAATGCTGACTTTTATTAATTCTCTGATTTTACACCAAAAATGGCGCATAGGGATTGCTTGCAAAAATTCAACTATTTTTAAATACCATTAAACCATTTTTTATATGTGGATTTTATATGGAGTTGTCTTGTTTGCATACTTTTGCTTCATTTTCTCCAAAATCATGCACGAAATAAATCACTTTCCAAAGCTCAAGTGAGTTTTAGCTATCATTGGAACTTATCGACCACATGGCATTTCTTTAACTTATTTTACCTTTAGACATTTCTTACAAAATAGTTCTTACTTTTCTTTTTCTTTAATCTTTTCTTCAACTTTATCTTGGAAGTACAATTTTTTTTAAGTACATCGGTGCCATTTATAGTAAACTCTTTTTCCCATATACATGTGCATAATAGTAATTTGATTTTGAATGACTCAACGAAACGCCTTGTATGCATGTTAATGTTTGCACAAAAGACTCGAGCTTTTGCATGCAATACTCAAATATCCAAAAAGATCAATTCAAATTCTCTATTGTAATTTCATTTTCTATTGTAATAACAGATAAAATATCAATTATATCCAAAATTCATTTTTGCCACAAGTATTAATGTCAAGTCTTTATATGTATGTGCAATAGTTGTCAAATTAAAATTTATACTGCCCTTCAACTTTAGTAAGTAAAGAATATCAACTAAATGCTTTTGCAGTAAGCAAAACTAGTTTTTAATGCCACATTAACTGTTAATTGCAGGGAATGGAGAATTCAATGTTCATGGATCAGTGTGATTTCATGGATACTTTTGATGAAGACTTGGCTGCAGTTTTCGGGCAAGACTTTCAGAACTATTTGCCCCCAGGAAGTAACTCAACATCTTCCTCATCTTTGATTAATATTCCTAGCAGCAACTCACACAACTCCTTGTACACTTCCCCCGGAAGTGAACAAGCGAAACAGCAGACGCCTGACAACTACTACCAGTTTTCAACCATGCACAGTATGATTAGTCCTGATCAAGCTTCTTCTGCTCCCATCATTCTAAATTTTGGGAACCAGAATCCTTCTGAAAATATCAAACAGGTGAGGCGTGGACCACAACGGGGTAGAGCTGTAATTAATTAACATTTCAATTACACATCACATTCTTTGCCTAAGTTTTGTCAATTCCCTAATCTTAAATTTTTTTGTTATGTCCCTGAACAGGTGAACCCCATGCCGTCGACTAATCCTGAGGAAGCTGTTTTAGTTCCTGAAATTTTCAGGTCTCCAGCCTCATATAATGTAAATGCTGAAGAGGCTACACCAAGGGTTCAATCAACAAAGAAGAAAGCTCGAGTTCGGCCACCATCACAAACCTACGACCACATCATAGCGGAGAGAAGGCGGCGCGAGCAGCTCAGCCAGTTATTTGTTGCTCTTTCAGCCCTTGTTCCTGGTCTAAAGAAGGTACTTTATTTTTTTCACAAAATCTCACGGCATCATAATATTATCTGAAGAGTCCCTTTTGGTACCATAAGTGAGTGGGACATATTTGTTTTCGTTGTTTTATGCCAGTTCATAAAATGTATGGCTCCCTTGTTTATTTTTTTCGTGGGAGCATATACTAATAAAGAAATACCCCCGATGCCCACATGCTGATAAAATAATTGAAAAAATTAAAAAGGCTTTATTCAAGTAGGTATATATATTAATTACTTGTAGCCTCGACCTCTCTGAAAGTATCATTGAAGTGGGTGTGAGTTTTTTCTTCCTTTTAATTACAGATGGATAAAAGTTCTGTTCTTGAAGATGCCATCAAGTATCTGAAACACCTCCAGGAGAGAGTGAAAACGCTGGAGGAAAAAGCAGAAAAACAGGCCATGGAATCTGTAGTTCTTGTCAAGAAGTCACAAATCGTGGTGGAGGATGAGGGATCTTCCGACGAGCAAAGCTGCAGCTTCGACGAGCAGCCTCTGCCGGAGATCGAAGCCAGAGTATGCGATAACCACATCCTTATCAGAGTACATTGTGAGAAACAAAAGGGCGTCCTTGTGAAGTTACTGTGCAAGGTGGAGAGTCTTAATATGATTATTGTCAATACAAATGCCACCCCATTCGGAAATGTGGCCCTGGACATCACCATTATTGCAGAGGTAATTTATTCTCGATATATCCACTTTTAAATCAAATTTAACCCATATGGACTGAACCTTTGAATTTTTCTATTTTTTTTTTTTTTGGGCAGATGGAGGAAGAATTCAACTTGACGGTGAAAGAAGTTGCGACAGCTCTTCGAGCAGCTATCCAGCCCGCTGCCTGAACAGAAATTTCTACTACGTGTTTTCAAATAAAGGAAAATGTGATGCTGATTACCAAGAGCTAGTGCCAACCAACTTCCGATCATTAGTAAAAAGAGCTTTGCAGTGTTGATAATGTGGGAGGAATTAGTACTAGCTGTTCGTAGTTATCAAGAATGTTAACCAGATATGTAATAGTATTATTTAGGTCTTCTTAACTGGAGCCTTCCTATTTGTATTTGAATTTGTGTATAACTACTTTGGATTTTTATGAATGATTATAGATATTAAGCACTTATAATTGGTCATTTTCTTTCAAGTGAGAAGAGAAATACATTTACTCTCGAATTAATTTGGATCGGGCCAAACCAGGACATCTTGATTCGACCGATCCGGTGGTTATTATATTGAGTTTATGCCCTACGATCTATCTATGTGTACATGAATCCTACGGTAAAGAGGGAGGTAGGAAGGTATAGAAACCAATCACCACCTAAACGACAACGAAATATTATTTTATTGTTGTATTACGTTATCAATTCTATGAGTTGATTAAATAAATAACACAATTATTTTTTCTAAATTCCAAGGGCAAGTACCCAATAATTTTTCACTCAACTGTGTATTATCAATCCATGTCACTATGTGATGGTCGCATGTAATAATATACTCTCGGATACTTCATTTGGTCAAAGATACTCCCAATCGAGAAATAGAGAATAAGTCCACTGTAGCATGTTGAAAATTTTAGTTTAGAGGAGGTTAAGTGGATTTACATTTATTAAGTAAATGTAATTTAAAAAAGAATGATCATTCATTAAATAAGTATAATTATATATGTTATATGATTAATTAGGTTCAACCAAAATAATTTGTGTGGAGAATTTCTGGTGATAAGACAAGACAAAAACCGTGTTATAATGGATGAGTCTATCACAGATTTCGAACTCGTGGAACATGCATGAGCGTGATGGATGTATATTGATATTTTATTGTAGTAAGCTAATTTCACGGGGGCCTTCTTATTTGATATGTGGATAATACCTTATAATCATCAATTAAGACTTCAAACCACAACTTATGGGTCTTAATTTTTTATTTTTGAACTTATATCTTTTAATTTTATTTATTTATTTTTCATATTCATTTATATGTATTTATATAATATTATTTTTTAAAAATATATTTTTTAAAAAAATTAATAGTGTTATTTAAAAATATTTTTTTTTATATTTTTAAAATTATAAAACGAATTTAATTAGTCTATTGAATTCGAAACAAATTCGAATTCGAGTCCTTGAAAATTTTCGAAGGACGGATCTCGAATTTTATTAAACTCATCTCAAATTTGTCCGTTGTCATCCTTACTCCTTTACTATATAATCTAATGCGAAACATAAAAAAAAAAAAATATCTGAAAAAAAAAAACAGAATAGAAAAGAAAAGTATTTGTGCATGGAACCACAGCCCTTGTCTTCTCGCGAGCTCGAGCGTGAGAAACCTCTGTATTTTACCAGCAACAAATTTAACCTCAACCGAGAACCTGGTCAATTACCAGAGCCAGACAAAAAAAGATTCCCAAGACAAGGAAATAAAGTTGAGATAGCTCAGAATCCCTCCATGTAATGAGTAAGATGAAAACATTAATTGACCAACATGTGCATTAATTAATTTTGTTTCTTTTGGCGAATTTTTTTCTTGCAACAAAAAAAGAGAACACGTGACTAGTTGTAAGTTAATTGCTGCTAGTTCAATAATTTTCTGCCTGCATGTCGGGTCTCATTTCAATTCATATAAAGATACCAAATAAAAACTTCAAAAAGTGGAGCATCCATCAATGAAAAGAGTGAGTTTTAAGATTGGAACTAGGTGTGCCCATTGGAGGGTGGCTTGAGCAGCATTTGCGGTTTATTAATAACCTACCACCATTGTCTTAATCTTTAATTGCAATCTAATTAATTTATATGCTGCTTAAACGATATCATAAAACGTATCTCTCAGCCTACCCCAGTCAAAATTGAACACTCAAAATTCTAGAGATTCGGTATATTCCTTTAGATTTGTGAGAATATATCTCATTTATGTATATATTATGTTATTGTTCATTATAATTTATGATTATGATGAATGTATTGAATTAAATTATCAATTGATTATTATTTTGTGATTATTACTTATCTGAACAAACTATTCTCATAAAACGTAAAAACAAAAGGCAAGTGACAAAAAAAATTACAAGGCAAAAAACAAAAGAGACGGAAATTGAACAAAAAACAAGAAGTTTAATTTACTGAATACATGATTTTGAAAGTTTAAGAGCTTAATAAGAAAAATTGGCTTCTTGATGCCAAAGGTCAACAGCTAGCTGTGGTAGGAGCGAGAATTATTTTTATTAGTATATGTAAATCTATAGTTTCTGAAATTAAGGGTTTATATAGTAAAAACCAATCATGCTTTATATACTGAAAACATATCAAGCTTCTCGTATATGTTCTTAACTTGATAAAAAATAACAATTTTACATTTGAGTAGTTATATTGTAAATAATTCACGTACTATGCCAAAATAATAATCGATTTTGATAGTAATTTTTAAACTTTGTGTCACAACATTTATTTTCATATGAAACATAAATTTTTAGATAAAAATAACTTTAACTATATTTTCAATGCTAATAGTGATGATAAACCAATTAAAATAATCTATGAAAGCATGGATTGTTATTTGATAATTAACTTAAATTTATATCATATTTTTTGTTTATCTATTCACATGAATTTTCAACATAATTTAAGTGGGATACAAAGGGTTAAATGCAAATTACCTCTCTATGAAATAGAAAAATGGCAAAAAAACCATTGAACAAAAAGAAAAAAGCCGAAAATCCTCATAATACTTTTAAAAAATAAGCACACAGTCTCCTTAATCAAATTAAACATGTATACGAAAATGTAAAGACTAAAATCTCCCCACTTCAACTATGTATTTTCAGTCTCATTTTCTTCTTTTGCTTTTTTCAATTTTTACCTTTTTCTTTTTTTTCTTTTTTGCATTATTCTTCCCCATTTTTTTCCCTTTTTTTCTTCTTTTCCCTTCTTCTTCCCATCTCAAACCGGCCACCGCCTCTCCACAGCTATGGGTGGCCGCTCTCCCCAATCCCATAACCAATCACCCGCTTTGTCACCCCTATCGAACAACCCCTCAACTCCCACAAACTACTTAGCCCCCCACCACATCGAGGAATTCTTCTTCCTCTCACTTAGGGGTGTTAATTCGATAAAATCAAATTGAATTGAATTAAAATTTTAAAAAAATTAAAAATTCAACGCAACAAAATGCTATATCAATGTTGAATCGAATTTTGATTAGGTTATTACTACTTTTTTGTTTTTCTAGTTCGATAATTTGGTTAGTCAGTTAAAATAATAATAAAATAATAAAATAGTTAAAAAACACTTAAATAACAAAATTATATTTGTATTTCTTTTTTATTATTTTTTTAGTTTCGATGAGTGAAAAATTAAAATAGTATGAAAATAAACAATAAATGTTACATTATATAAAAATTATGTAAAAAATATATTTGGTATTCAGTATGATTCGATATATGAAATCGTTAATTGAAATCAAATCAAATATCAAATAATTGCAAAAATAAAACTCAAATACCAAAATGAATTTTTTTGTTGATTTCATTATATACCGAATGTTGATTTCGATTGGATTCAATACAAACTATAAATATTGCCAACCCTATCTCATCCCGCCACCTAAGCCCCCACTATAAATATTGCATATATATATATATATATTAATAAAGGTATATATTCATATATATAAACATATATAATAAGGTATTAGAGGGGTACCGTTGATCTTTATAAAATAAAATCAAATTATTATTATAAATTGAGATCAATAAAGATATATATATATATATAATTATATATTATAAGATATCAAATGTGGAGAGTTGACCTGTATTAAGAAAGATCTAATGGTTGTAATAAATAGGGACTTAAAAAAGATATATATATATATATAAATTCTAAAGTACCAAATATGAATGGTACATCTCTATAACATGGGGTGCAATATACCTCTTTTTGAAAAAGCATAGAGGGACATTTTGAAAGAAAAAAAAAATTGGTTTAGGGAGTTTTTTGGTCATTTTCATGTTTCTCAGGGAATAAATTGCATTTAACCAAGGATATAATTATTGTGCACGTGCACACACACACACACACACTCTGTCGAGACAGAGAAGTTTTAATCTGAGTACCATTTTGATTTATGCTTAGTAGCTTTTATTCAATCCAGACGATTCAAAATAAAGAAGTATTCTTATGATTATAACTAAAGGAGTTACTATGCTAATAGTACCTACCCCACTTTGACGCACACGTGCGCACGCACACACACACACACATACATATATATATTATATATGTATGTATGTATGTATGTATAAGAAAAGATACTGCAAATGTTATTCGTCTAATCTCAAACGAGTGACAAAATAAATCAAGTCTAAGGGGACAACAGTTCTAATCATAATATGTGGAGTCGGATGAACACGGGGCACGAGCACATATACTATTATTATCGTGCTTTGCATGCACTCTTATCAGTTCTTCCTTGTATTCCTTCGTGATTGACAAAGCCCATATCTTTTGTCTGTAAATAAAACATTATTGTGGCTTTCGCATTGTCAGACAACATGAACTCACAACATATAGGCCATGCATCAATCTTTACATATCCAGCTTCGAATCAGTGGAGTCATGGTGAAATTCCTTGTCCTGTCTCTGTTTCTGATTTCCATCTAAAATGTTGGCAAACTGTTTACCTAATATTGACATTTCTTTTAACTTGTCAAATTATAATTCTCTCTTCTGATTATCAGCCACGAATTTAGCTAACAGTTTGTATCTTTACAACACAAAGCTAATTTTAATAAATAATTTAATGAAAATCAAATTATACCTTCGGCGTTACTTCTAATTCATGGGGTTGGCAAATTTTAAACATCTGTTGAAGTTTGTCTAAATATGTTCAATATGCATAAACCTCTTTAAAACTTTAATATTTCGTCAATCCAAAATTTATAACTCCTATTCAAATTGATTAAAATTTGAGATAACTTATTATATTAGTATTTTGACATTTTTTTGTATTAAGATATTCAAGTCTTAATGCTTATCACTATATTGTTTAGTATTATTCAATGGGTCGAAAAATATTGATTAATTATTTGTAATTCTACTTTAGAAAAATACGCAAATTGAATAATCAACAGCACAAAATGAATGCGATTCTGGATGGTTTGAGGGAGTATTTTAGTTTATGTCTGCCATAGAACTTCACGGAAAGCTCATATTCGAGCTTGGGCCACAAACTAATTCGAGGAAGTTACCTTAAGACCACAGGACATCTTCTAACCAAAAGGTATAGAATTATTGTAATAATTATCTCCCTGAATGGGAATCAAACGATGATACCAATTACATGAGGGCCTTTCTGGGGAAAACCCGTCAAGGTATTTTTCAGGTAAATTGCATGGAATGAATCTTGATATGGATTTCTGAGTCGGATTTTGGAGCATTTGTAGCTGACTATAAAATTTGGTTCAGTTGCGGAACAAAGAATTTGTGTGCTGGTGAAAAGAATTAACAGAACACCTTTTATAGAGAAAAAAATCGATTTTCCCTATAATTTTTATATTTTCTCTTTTTAATAGTATAGTAAAAAACTTACGTTGTCTCAATAGAGGTTATTGTAATTGTTCCTAATGTGTAATTTAGTTTACCATTTCGTCTATTATTAATTATATATTGTTACATATGTTTACTTAAATATTTGGAGTAATATGTATCTGAAAAAACAAACTACATTGCCCCCCGATTAGACTTTGGTAATTATTCGTAAAAAAAAATTATTAATTGACTTTTAAAAATCAAATATTCTTGAATCCGATTTTTAAGTAATTTCATTTAATATCACTTAGTCTATTAGTTATGTGAATGACTATATGTTCTGAACCTTGAAATTACATAATCTTATAGAGGTTTTAATATGCCTAAAGTTTACAAAGAGGTAGAACTGTTTATTTCATGCATAAGGCTAATTCTTTGTGCATAAAAATGTTGGTTTTAGGACTACATAATGATAATGGTTTTCTTCAATTTAATGAAAGAAAATGTATTACAATCATTTGATGATCGATATCTATAATATTATTTGATAGCAGTTACCTTTTTATTTTAACAATTGAACTTCATGTCTTTTCCTTTTGTGCTTAAATTCTGCATCCACCAGCATAATAAAAAGTTTTCCTCAAAAAGGATTACAAAGAAATGTAAGTTTGAATCTGGTCCCTGCACTGCTCCTTAAATGTTTAAATGTTTAAGGTATAAGTATTTCCTATGGAATTTACAGCGTGCATAATCAACGAGAACTAATAGAAGACTATACGATTATGAATGACAATGGGGTGGGTTTGATTGAATTCGAGACTCGACCTATTTAAATCATTTAAATTTACTTTATAATTTTAAAAATAATAGTATTAAATTTTTTAACAATTTTAAAAAAAAATATCATATAAATATATTTATTAATTTTTTAAAAAAAGTAAAAAATAAATGGGTTGAATTTGAAAATGAAAAACTCAAAATTTAATCAAAACCTATTTATACTTATTGTTAAAGTTGGCTGCCATCCTTGTATAAGATCTCTTGGTGCAGGTTTACTTGCTTGTTTTCAAATAAACATGGACTCTGGCAAATCGAGTAAGTTTTAAGAGTTTTAAATAAGTTCAGCTTAGGCAAGCTTCATCTTCAAAAAAATTGGCGTCTTCGGGTTTCAAACTTTGTGTGGTTTTGCTTTTCCTATTCTCTCTCATGCGTTTGATTTCAAATGTTTTTTCCAAATACTCGCATTTATTTGAAAATCAAAATCTTTCAAATTGAATTTTTTAGTCTAAAAGGAAAAAAAAGATTTATATTTAGTTTTCGATTACTTTTTTTACTTTCAAATACAAAACCCAAGTGGACTCATATATAAATGTTTAATTTAGTTTTTTAACAAATCTAAGTGGAGTGTAATGTTTCATGGTAAAATCTTTGTGATAATGAAACTCCATGTCTAATTGTTTTATGCATTTGTTTATTTACAAGTTCATGCTCTTGGGGTCATCTTTCATTTTTTCTCTACTTGCCTCAAAGTTGTTCCTTTATATTATGTCAGCATTTTAATTACTATTAAAATATATAACATGAAATTTCCGCTTCTGTACTACCCTTGCAGTGTGTTATCGTATTTCACCTTAGAATCCCTGGATAAAATCTTATATACACAGAAATTGATCAAAAGTGTTTGTAACGTAATTAATTATAGAGCACATACCTGGAATTTGGTTAAAATTTTCAAAATTCACAAAGAAAGATAAATGCAACACTCTTTCAAATATAGCCAAAAAAAAAAACGAGAACAACTAATTAATTTAAATAATTACAGCTCTTCAGGGACTAAATAATTTAATTACATTGTGAATTCATGGACTCTACAGCTGAGCAATTGCCTGAAATACTTGGAGAGTACATCGAAAACTACTGTCCCCCACTCCCCAGAGAGCAACTCATCTTCCTCAACTTGGATCGACATTAATGCAAGAAGCTGCTCCACCGCCACCTTCTGCTCCTCCTCCCCTGCACAGAACCACCACAAATTGGCGGCTGATCCTCCACCAAACAGCGGGAAATCAACACGGTTAAGCAACAGCACACAAACTGCAAAGAAAACAAATCGTATCAGGCCACCAACGCAAACTATACTCAGCCAGCATTTTGTTACTATTTCCACAATGGTTCCTGCCTGGCCACAAGAAGGTAAAAGATCCATATTTCTATTATACTATGAATTTTGTTGATCTGTTTTGATAGTGTTATCCTAGAGTCAGACTTGGAGCGTCTGCAATGATGCAAGGCAAAGTAATGCAAATCAACAGCCCAAAATGACCTACAAGTTTCCAGTAGTTGGAGTCAAACTTGATTTTTCTGGGTCGTTGATTTGCATTACTTATCTCTGCATAACTACATATGTATTCCAAACTCAGACTCTGCCTCCCACACCGACAGTCGACAGCCAACTGTTTAATGTTCGAATGCCTATTTTCTTACCCAAGAGCCCATATATACAGCAATTATTACCTGGACGCCACAGGTCTTGCTGACGTAGCTCCATGCTTTTATTACCGTTCCTTCGAATAATATATGGCCCTCGTGAATTTGCCAAAAAATAATGGGGCTCGACCTGCACATGCACATGCACATGTACAACCCTTTTTTAAGAAAAAAAAAAAGGTTTCTAACTGGGTAAACATTTTTGCCCTTTATGTTAGAACCTTTCGGCATGCCTGAAACCGGCCAAAATCAGCTCATGAATAGTATGGACTATCTACACCGATTTTGAATATATGATTTGGGCTCCTATTGAGCCCAAATATTAAAACTTAACCCAGACCCGCAAACTGACCCGCTTGAACCCAGGACTTCTTCGGAACCAACTCAGAATAGAACCAGTCCAGCACATGATTGGCCCAGGCCCGATTTTTAATAGATGGATATTTTTTTACATATAATATATATACAATAACAAAAAAGAAGCCCAAATAAATTTTAACAGCTTGGACTTCAGAGAGAGATTAGCCGAAAAAGGAAAAAAAAATGGGTCCAAAAAATAAGCAAAGAAGAAATTCAATTTTTTTTTTCAAGTAGTAGTAACAATTAATTTCTGCTTAATCTGAATATTATTCCCATATCCAGCAAATAAAAACCAAAAGAAAAAAAGAAGAGGCATAAAATAATTTGAGAAGGCAAGTGGACTTCATGGGAATGAAGAAATTCATAAAATAGGGTTCTTGAAATGACACTAGAAACTGACTTCGGCAGGCAGCTAGAGGAACAAGGAATTTACAAGTTGTTTACTGTTAATTAACAATTAATGTTTGTATTAGCAGAAAATAAATTATTAAAAACTACCAAAACAAACGACCAAAAAAATTAATGATGCCTGTACTCACTCATACAATAATACCTTTTAACTTGAACCCAGATTTGTTTATGGTTATTATCTCAGTTTAAGCCTATATAATACTACTTAGTATATTAAATTAAAAAATAATTTATCAAAATAAAATATAAAATTAGAAAGAAAATATATTACTAAAAAGATAAAATAGTACTTGATATACTAAACTAAAAAAAAATTATTATGATAGTCAATAGTCACATAAAAGTAATTTAAATTTAGTTTAACTCAATAAACCAATAAAAATAGTAATTGGTATTATATCAAATTAAAATAAAATAGTCATAAACATGCTAAATTAAAAAAAAACATCAAAAGAAAATATAAAATTAAAAAATAAGTATATTACTAAAAAAATATAATAGTACTTAGTATACTAAACTAAAAGTATAGTATGATAATCAATAACCGAATAAAACTTAGTTTAACTCAATAATCAAATAAATATAGCAATAAATATAACAAATAAAGTAAAATAGTATTAAATATCAAAATTTACAAATTCAATCTTAGGATATGAATTAAATATATTAGTTAATTATAATTAAATTTTTAAAAATTAATAAATCAAAAAAAATAAAAAAGGAGTTCATTTGAGTCAACCAGTAACCAGCTCAAGTAAATCGTTCAGGCCCGAGATCGACCCACTAGAACAAGCTAGTGGGTCGATCAAGGTCTATTATAAAAAATAATTCAATTCGGTCCAAACTGCTTTAAATCCGGATCTGGGCTTGAACACCCCGCTTTATTGATGGGCCGGTAGGACCGGCCCACATGACAACTATATGTTGATTATCCCTTTTAACTCTGCAAGATTGAGTCAATTAGAACTTTCCAGCTTCGAGCTTTTTCTAACTTTATTCCAGATATAAGCAAGTTGAAGTAAGCATAGCAAACATACTAGTGAGAATTGTACAGATAATTGGAACCATAGCAATCATCTAAGGCACTACTAGCGAAACAATGGGCTAACCATCTAACATGTATTCCTTCCACAGCCTCAAAATCACTAAGGCTCCGTTTGGTTCAGTTGATTTGAAGTTAAAAACTTGTTTGGATAAATTTATGATATTCCTTCCACAGCCTCAAAAGCACTAAAGCTCCGTTTGGTTCAATTGATTTGAAATTAAAGATTTTAAATTCAATAATAAAAACTTGTTTGGATAAATTTATAATATAATAGATTTTAAATTATTAAATTCATATTTTGAGTAAATTTTTGAATTATTTTAGTGAATTTCAAATTCATTTTATATGAAATCATTTAAATTTTTTTGACAAATCCTTTTTTTCAATCCAAATTTTTTCATTCAAATGCAAGTCAGAGGACTGAATGTCTTGGATGATGGGGGATAAATTGCTTTCTCTGAATTTCATCTTTTGAATTAGCGTCATATTATCCACTTCTAGTTGCAGTGTTGTCCATCCTTTGGTAGAGACTAATTCCAGTACACACTCATCGAAATATTCCACTTGCTCAAAAATAATTTTGGTGAAAGAGAAATTAACAAAACTAACATGCGCTCGCGTTGTGTAGGCCAACACTATAACATAATTTTTGCACAAGGTAAATTAAAAATCTTTTTTTAATTTATTTTTTTCTAATCAAAATGTTATAAGTGGTATTGTTTAGTTAGGAACACATAACACCAGTTAGCTGCTGACCGTATGAAAAAATATAACTATCTAGTAAACTGTTAATTATAATGAAAAAATAAATATGCATCTTCACTCATCTCCGGCTGTACAAAAGGATAAACATGTCTATTCAATCATCGTTGACACATACGAAAAGACAAAAGACAAGTTTATTAGTGAATGCCACCTTTTTAACAATTGTGCATAACTTATCAATGATTATAAACAGGTCCTTCCATTTGTGTATTTTATTCATTCTCATGCCTACTTATTTGTTCTCACTTTACAATTTTCTAAGAGAGTTTGAAATATTTTTTTGATTCATTGTTCTTGAGATTTTTTATATTACTATCTCAAAAAGTGCTCATTGTATCTTGAGAATCATATCATAATTCCTCAAGCACGATGTATCTTGATAATCAATTGTCAAAATTTCATAAGCACCAATGCGAAATGATTTCATTTAAGAAAAAAATCAAACTCTTATGCGAACCCTTATTTTTTAGATGTAATGACCTTTTTTAAGTAATCTAAAATTATACCTTATTTTTCCAACATAAAAGAGGTTATAAAGAAACAAAGGCAGTGTTCGGCCCACTTTAGAGAAAAGTTGTAATTAATTTCCTTATTTGTTTTATTTGAAACAAACATGTTCCTATTTCTTTGTACTCGTATTTTCTGAGTTTGGGAACAATTTCAGAAATCACTTGCCAAACTAAGATAAATCAGGAGCATATCCAACATGCTCCAGATTTGATCGTCTGCCCGTCAAACCCAAAGACTTTAACATCAAATAGCATTTTCGCTCTGGATGAGAAAAGGGGCCTTTTTAAGTATTTTTAGTCCACGTCGCACGTTTTAAACGGGTGGGCTAGCGGATTTTCTATGGGCTTTTTAAGTTATAATCAACCAGACCACTCTAAATTGTCAGAGGCCACTTTTGAAGTGGGCCTTTCCAAATGGGCTCCACTCTCCAGAAACGAAACCCAATTTGAGTTGTTCTGTTAAATTTCCGAACTCAAGTGCCTTTATATTAAAAAGTCGTACTTAATAGCAAGCTAAGTAATGGAATATGTTGGCTCAATCCTTAAATTAATTATTCAAATTAGTATATTCAAATCTGTGTTGTAACTATAAATAAAACATGTAGCGAAATAAATTATTATTAGTCAATTTCTATAAATTTAAGGTGAATTTAATATTATAACCAAAGATTAAACACGCAGCAAAAAAATAAAAGTTGATTCAATAATTTTTAATGTAATTCAAGTATGAAACTACTTTACACAAGGTCATGCTCCAAGAAAAAATTAATTTACTATTAAAAAATAATTTACACAATACAAATATAAAATTTATAAATAAATTAAAACTCCTTTTGTACGGTACTTATAGTTTTGTGGCATTGTTATAAATGACTAGTTTTATGTATATAAACAAAATTGTAGTATTTAGTTATAAATGAATAGTTTTATGTATATAAACAATTATTTGTGTATACATATATTCATATAATTATCTACATATTATAAATATATGAATATACATGTTTATAAATATGTAGAAATAAGTTTATATAAATTATATAAGTATTTATATATATTTAAACAAAATATATATTTAAATATTTATATACAAATATAATTATGTAATATTTATACATTTATATATTTATATTTAAATATGTTTTATATAAAATATATTTATATATTTATATAATTATTTAATTATATATTAAAAAATATCTCTTTTTAATATATATATTTATTTAGATGTATTATATTTATTTATATAAAATATAATATATTTATATATATTTATGAATATGTAAATATATTTATATATTTATTTAAATATTATAATATGTGAATATTTATAATATATATATATATATCTATATTAAGTATATATTTTATTCAAAAACTGTAAATATTTTCAAATAAATTTTTTATATTTATTTAAATATTATAAATATATGAATATGTATATTTATAAATGTGTAAATATATATTGACATAAAATATATGTTATATATTAATATATTTGTGTATATAAATAAATTTACGTGTTTATATTTATTTATTTATATAAAATAAAATATATTTACTTAAATATTATGAATAATATTATGTAATATATATTTATATTAAGTATATATGTTATATATAAATATGTAAATATATTCATATAAAGTTTTTTATATTTATTTAAATATAATAGACATATGAATACATATAAGTATGTAAATATATATTTATATAAAATATATGTTATCTATATTTGTGTATATAAATAAATATACATGTTTATGTTTATATATTTATATAAATATTTCAATATTCATATACATATGAATATCCGCACATATACTTACTCGTATATGTATGCATTTCATTGGGTATAATCAACACACTCTATAATACATATATATGTATAACCTATATGTATGTATATAAACTAATACTATTAATAATCACTATACTACTAAAAAATATAATTAAAAAATAATAATGTAAATTTAATAATAAATTATTTGAAATAAAATTTTAATTAGATATACTTAAATATAAGTATTTATAATAGTATTTAATTATAGATAATTATTAATACATATACTTGTACGTGCATATATATATATATGTGTACGTATTTTATAAAGTATAACAATAATTGTAGGCATCCTATCTAAAATAACTGCGGGTAATATGGGGTTATTGGAAAAAGAATAAAGGTTAAAATATCCTAATGAACTTTAACATAATTACCAGAAAAACCCAAAATACAAAACACACACACACACACACACACACACACCCCTTTTTGCTAAATTTAAGTGAAAGCAGAAGCAAAAGCTAGTTAACCAAACACTCAATCTTATTTTTTTCCAACTGAAAGTTCAGAAGTGCTTTTTAAAAGCTATTGCAAACACTCCCTAAAGCCATTTTGTGCTGACATCCATGGGCAACAAAGACATCGATCATCATCCATCCAATTCGGAGATTGGATTTTTTATGAGCATCATTGTTGAAATTTCCTTTCTTCATGAATAACCATACAAACTATTCTTGCTTATATGACCCATTTTTTTTATATATAAAAAAAAAAACCTTATTCTAGGTTCAAGTTGCATATAAACTTTAAAATAAAAAAACCTTAAACTTTTTTTTTTCATTTATACGTACTTTTACTTTTATTTTTGAAGTCATCTCAATAAGAAAAACTTAACTTTCCTTTTCCTCTTCTCTCTTCTTTTATATTCTTTAATTTACTTTTGTGTTGAGTAATTTGACATAATTAAATACATATAGGGCTTGAACTGTCTATGAGTAAAATATGCTCTGGATGCAAGAAAGGTCACCCTGAAAATTATCATATGCACACGACATGATGAAATGGTGCAGTTGAATGTCCGCAATGCATAAATGAAATTGGATCACAAGGGGTCTTCATATCTTACAATTTAGGACAACCTAAAACCTATGTATAGCACTTGCACTATGTAACAAATTTGTGCAGGACTTGTAGAATTAGGAAAGTTTGATAATAACTGCTAACACTCTGACAAAAATATCTTGCCTCAAAATGATAAATAAAAAAACGTATTCTTATCCAGTTACGTTGGAATATATTATCACATCTCTATATAAGGGGAGGGGGCTCATTCTACCCTGGAGGATTAGAAAGTAGAAACACGTGCTAGATTTTCAGAGTCAGTGGGGAAGTACGGTTTTTCTTTTCTCACCAAACATTTGTACCACCATTTGCTGATTGCCACACTTTCTCACTTTTGAGAAAAAAGAGCAGATAATTTACATGGATGCCTTAATCAACTCGTGGTTTTCTGAACAGGTACACTTTTCCCGTGCTGATTAACATGGTAGAGACATAACATGTTATTGGCACTACAAACGTTAGATATATGAGCGTTAAAATTGAAGAACTTATCATTAAAAAAGGAAATTGTCCAACATTAATAATCAACTCTTAGCTGTTACTCAAAATTATTAACTAATTATTTTACAGGGACTGGATGATTCAATCTACATGGATCAATGTGATTTCATCAATGAAGAATTTGCTGCCATACTAGGAGATGACTTTCCCAACACCTTGTTCCCGGGTAGCAACTCCTCATCTTCGGAAACTGTGATAAATATTCCAAGCAGCAGTTCCACCACTTCCTTGTGCACTGAACCACCACCACCCGTTGGGACTGAACCGCCGGCCAAACAGAGGAAGACTAACCTTGATCGGTCTCCTTCCGTTCCTATCGTTCTCAATTTCGGGAACGCAAATTCTCCTGAAAATCCTCAACAGGTAAATTCCAGGGCCTTGAGTTTCGAGGAAGAGGCAGCAGTTTCTGAAGGCTTCACGGGTCGAGGCTCAGAGCCCACGAAGAGAATAAGTCGTGTCAGGCCAGCGTCGCAAACTTATGATCACATAGTTGCGGAGAGAAAGCGGCGGGAGCTGCTCAGCCAGCGATTTGCAACTCTTTCAGGCATGGTTCCTGGCCTCACTAAGGTATTTGATATATGAACCTTGTGCACTTCTCATTTGCTACTATACTAGAGTCTTACTTGGAATATCTGCAATAGTGTAAGGAGAAGAAATTGCAAATTAATCAACTTAGATTAATGGTCGAACACGAATATATGGCTCAAAATGTTGAAGTACCCGAATGTCACTAAAAATAGAAATTAAAACATAATTTCTTGTAGTTTTGCATTGAACTATGGAGAAATTTATCGCAATCTAGTTTGGTGAGAAATACTTATATCGTAACAAAATTCATTAGACTTGTTTTGTGATTCGTCTCTCGACTTGAAGATGAAGGAGCCACGTACAATAGAAAGTTTAAATCACTCATTAACATGATTTACTCTCGGCCAAACCTGACTTTAAGTAGAATTTCTCGAAACAAATTACGGTGGTGAAATGAAATTCGAGAACGAAGGATTCGAATTGCGAACCCATGTTGACATGCATTGTTACAGATGGATAAAACTTCTGTGTTGAGGGATGCCATCAAATATTTGAACCACCTCCAAGACAGAGTGAAAACACTTGAGGAACAAGCGACGAAACAAACAATGGAATCATTGGTGCTTGTCAAGAAATCACAGATAATGGATGAAGATAATGGATCTTCTGATGAAAAAAATGAGTGCTCCAAGGAGCAGCCACTACCAGAAATCGAAGCTAGGATCTGCAATAACCACATTCTTCTCAGAATCCAGTGTGAGAAACTCAAGGGAGTTCTGGTAAAATTACTTGGCCAGGTTGAGAAGCTCAACCTAACTGTTGTTAGCACTAATGTCCTGCCATTTGGAAATCTTGCCCTTGATATTACCATTATTGCTGAGGTAATCTTACCAACAACTATATACTTATTAATCAAGAATCAAGGAAATAATTTGTTATAATTATTAATTTTCGCGTTTTTTTCACTTGTAATATTACATTAATTTTGTTTTTTTGTCCTGCAGATGGAGAAAGAATCCAACGTGTTGCTAAAAGAGATTGTAAAAGTTCTTCATTCTGCTCTCCAGCGCCCTGGTTAAATATTAGTGCAAATCTCACACAAAAAAGGCCTGGTTTTGGCTAACAAATCTACCACTTTAGTTTGATAATTAAATCTGTAACATTTTGTGCTATCACGGATTTAATTATTGTTTTGACATTTTCTTTATTATGTAATCGAATAATAATTCGGTCATCATATGATTTTCCGACTTTAATGGAGTTGGTTTTTAATAGAGAAATCATAAATACACATAAAAGAAATGGTGATAAATGATGTTCCTTTTAAGTTTAATGGTGATAGATACATTTTTCAGCACAGTTCTTTGTAAGAGAAACTGCTAAGTGCTAACAACAATACCACACTCAATTAGTAACATAATTACTAATACTAGGTCTTGAGGACATTAAATGTTAGTGTCTTCCTCTGAAAATAGTTAATGTTTGTGAATACTTGTATATGTGAAGATTCCATACACCAACTGGAATTCTAAATAAATATGAGGTTTTGTAAAAAGTATTGTCAAATATTATCAGAATTTAGTGAAGTACGGTGCAGACTTGCAGTAACTACTCGTATTAAAATGTGCCAAAAAAAAAAAATTGAGTTTGAAAGCCAAGGATATTAAGTTCTCCTAAATAGGCCTCTATAAATATAACTTATTTCACAAGTCCATTCACAATTAACAACCTAAAATTTTTGTAAGTGGACTTTCAAGTGGAAAGGCCATTTTGGAATAAATTAACAAGTGTATGTGATTGTTTAACATGTTATTCAAATTTGGCAAAAGCCGTAAGTTTATATGTTGTTTTCAAATATTTATAAAAACTCCAATTTAGATCTTTCATTGGTGTATTATCTTTTATTTCACTTTATAGATAAAATACTAAATATATGAAATAATTTTTTAAATAAATACTTGACTATAAACGTGTATTCACAAAATACAATATATGATAAAATTCCGAGTATCTAAAATGTGAAAACTCTTTCATAACTGGCCTTTTAAAAAATACAATCAATACATGGGAGCCCAGGACATATTATAAACATAATTAAATTGACATAGGGTTACCCATTATTCAATCAGTACTTAACCCTTTGCTTGGTACTTATGTTGTTTGTATTCTTCTCCAGGGGGAACAAATCAAATGTTTGGGGTCCAAAACTTGTCACCTGAGTGCATACAGACATGCCTCTGCAAGCAGCTCTGCCCTGCCAATAAGTTTGATGCAGTTATTATCCATTCCTTTCATGCACCTACATGCAGATATATACCAAGGTTTTTGTGTGTATGCGCGCGCCCGTGTAGACAGAGAGGGAGAGATGACATGCTTAAAACATTGAGGCTGGAATTGTCCTGACATCAGAAATCCTACTACATCTGTCTCACATAGTCAAACAAACTCTTTTTGTTTTAGCTAAAGTCGTAACCCAAAAAAAAAGAATATAAAAAGAAGATTGTTCCTATAGAGCTCGTTTGTCATGTAGAATAAGAGCTTAATAGATATCTAAACCACCTTAATTTGCTCTTTGGTTCAAAAAATGAGGTCTTGGAATTGGCGAAGCCCAAACTTAGGGATAACAATGGATCCAAGTAAAATCCAGACTCATCCCAAAATCGCCTTAAATGGAGCAAGTTTTAACAGTATAAATGAATTTGGGTCGGGTTTTAAATTTGTCATTTTCAGACTCGATCCAACCCAAACTCAGGCATGTTTATTTTTGGGTTTTGGGTAAGTGGCCCGTTTATTTTCTAACGAGTCTACTACTGGATTTGAGTTTGGGAGCGAATTTGGTTCCTTAAAATCTTAACAAGTTGGGTTTCGAATCCAAACAAACCCGACCGACACCTGACGCACTGTCATCTTTACTCAAGCCAAAGCTGATTTGTTGATCACACTCAGAACGTGCAATATTTAATCCAAGTAAAAAGTGTTTTCCAGATTAATTTTTGGATGGACAAAAATACTTGAAACTCTATAATAGTAATTTAATTTGTGAAGTTTGATAAAATAAATTAAATTATACTATTTATATGTATTTAATCTATTATTATATTTACTATTCACATATAAACTTATATTTAAATATAATTATGTGTAAATATATGTAGATAGATATATATATTTAAATATAAATTTTATATGTTATTTTTATAATAAAAACATATATAATTATATTTATATATAAACTTGTTTATAAATGTATAAATATACTTATATATTTATATATATATATTTAAATATAAATATATATGTATGCATAAATATTATTTATGTTAATACAATAATGACATAGTAGGTATAATATTAGTAATACAAAGTTTAATAACATATACTATTGATAAATATGTATATATATATAAATATAGGTTTGTATAGATATTTATATAAATAATATATATATTTATATTTATAACATAAATAATGTCAATAACATATATTAGTATATTTACAACTTTAATATTAATATTATAATACACAATAATATTGACAATATAAATAATATTAATATTTATATTGGAAACAATATATATTTATTAGTATATAATATATAGATGATATAAATATTTATAATATATATTAGGGTATTGAATGTATGATTAAGATTGAGGATATTTTTAATTTTTTATAATATATTCTGATGATTAACTTTGTCCAATCAAATAAATTATTTATTTTAAGAAGGAATATCAAACATTGTAAAACTACCTACCAAACAATAAATAAGAAGGCCTACATACAAGCTATATCTCATTGCAAAAATATCAACCCTTATTCCATCAAATCTGTCAAACGAGCCCTTTCTTGATAGTATTAACTTCTTTAATTAGTTACTTCAAAATATGTTAAATGTGAGAAACACTTCTTTTGTCCATATTTAAATGTCTAATTGATTGTGCTATGAAGTCAAACTATATGATATTTTTTATTTATTTTTTTATAAGTAGATTAATTATCAAGAACATCAATTAAATATTGAATTTGAAACATATGAAGTAAGTATAATTTAGCGTCGGACGACAGGGTGACGGTCCAATAGGCACGCCTCATCCTTTGGCCGGGGCTTACAAAACCATTTTTATGGGGGTGGAACGGAAGTGGAAGCGTCTCTTTAAGAGCTTTTGAAATGGACAACGACGGAATATCCAAATGTTTTTTTGGGTTCAGCCTTTCAGCTTTCCTGTGATGGAAATGATCACTTTCCGCTTTTCAATGACTTCGGGGGAAGTGTAATAATTCAGAAATACAGAGTATATGCATGACACACTGCAAAACTATGTTACCAGGTCACATAATTTGCAGATCAAACCTTATTATGTATATGTATATACATTTTCCGTTGCAGTGCAATAATAGTCTTTCACTCTTCAGGGAAAAAGAAAAAGGAAAAAGAGCATGGAAAATGAAATTTTAAGTTACTAGAAAGATAAAAAACCAATGAATTTAGTAACTTTATAGTCATAAATTTAGTACTGATGAGATCTTTATGGTGTAATTTTTTGATCGATTTTTATTGATTGAACTATTAAAATAATTATTTAAAATTAAATAGATTGGATTGATCCAACTCATTTAACCAATCAATCCAATCATATTCCCAAAACATTGATTTGGAAGAGGTTGCAGTGTAAAGGAGCAAGCTCCCACTTCTACCCATCCACGTACCGTAGCAACGTGAAGGATATTATAGAAAATCATATTTATTTAGATTTATAAATGAGTTTTATGGCCGGTCTTGCATTTTGATGTTTTATACACATATAACTATACTTATAAACTGCTAGTTTTCGAAATATACAAAATAAATGTATAACAATTGCTATATTAAAAATTCTATCATTCTTTCACAGTTTTGATGAGCCTAAATAATTTATTGAATAGTTTATATAAAAGGGAGTCTGGGAAGTTTTTATTTAAAATAGAAAAGAAAAGAAAATTTTAAAACGGAAAGCAGGTCCATTGGATTTGGGGTGGAGTGGGTGTACCAGACCAGTTCCGGTACTCCAAACCCGGCCTATATCCATCCTGGGCAGTAGGTAGTGGGTTGGGCTGGATTTAGAAGAACGATGGATTTATATCAGCCGAATGATCCTTTTGTTGTGTCGCACAATTTTGTAAGAGGCAGAGTCGTCCGCCAGAATCAAACTTGTAAGCTTGGGCCTGTTACTGTTAACAGTTTATTTAAATCAAAATCAAAATCTATAATAATCGAAACGTCTTCACACAAATAATTTTATTTCTCAAAACATTAGTACGAAATCAAAAACAAAAACCCGAAAACATTAATTTTAAGATGAGTGTAGGGCTGATTTTAAACTATCATTTATTACAATTTATCTATCAATCTCGAATTCCTTCAATCATTTCAAGGGCTAAGAATTTCTTGAATAGGCAGCCCAACTCTCACTCCGAATGCCTTTCTGGGAGTATTAAAACGGATTTGGCTGATAATTCGGAAAAATGTACATCCAAAACGATGAAAACGGATCTAATAAGCCATTCAAACTTGGATCTCGCTCTTCTCTTCATAAATGTCGCTCTTCTGTTTATAATCTTTACTACTTTCTTGGGATGTATTCGGAAATAATAAGGGCTGAAGTCTGAACAAATGGAACGTACGTCAATATAGAAAGACAAGAAAACCAATGCCAATATAAGGGGAAAACGAAAGGGCCAGTCGTAAACATGAAAAGGGAGGTGGTGGTTGCGGCGGCTGTGACGACGGCTGCAACAGTGGTAGGGGTAGCTGTATTATTGAGGTACTGGAGGCGGCGCAGCGAGCGGCGGTGGAGGCAGGCGCAGCGGATCCTTCGCAAATTCGCGAGGCGCTGTGCCACGCCGGCGGCGAAGCTTTGGCATGTTGCCAATGAATTGGCGTCTGACATGGAAGCCGGGCGCTCGTCCAGCGAGAGAGGCGGCAACCTACGCATGCTTGTCTCTTATGTCGCACCACTTCCCACAGGGTACGTGATGCATCTATAAAGTGTCATTGGTTACAATTACTCAATTTTAATTTAATATGAATTCCTGATTATCTTTAATTATTTGATTAATTCTAAAAAAATTCATTGGTTGTTTAAAAACTCAATGTAAATATTTTGTTTTTTTAAGTCGTGTGATACTGACAATTAAATCTTATATATGGAGTTATTTAACATTGTCTATCTTATTGAAAATATCTCAATGCATTGAATGCTATATATGTAAATCATTGAAGACGTATTGTTTTTGTTTTTTTTCAAATGCTAACATTTATTTAGTGGGATTTGAGTTGATAAATGTATTTTTATCATTCCAATTTTATATTAAAGTATGAGTTTTGGAGGTGCATAGTATAATTCAATATCCAAGCAGTACCTACAATGCAAGTAGGTCTGTCAAAATTATAATAAAAAATATGGAGTCGTGAATTAATACTGTTCAAAATTTTATTTCGTTCGTACTACTTAGAAAATAATTTCTTTACTTTATTCTCATTACTATATATTGATTGTCTTTTTATGTTCAATTCACCAAATGTCAATTTTAAAAATATTACATTTTATTTCTTGTAAATATTTTTTTTTTTTAAATTCGTGCCTAGCACGGGACTTATGCTAGCATATTTATATGGGAAATGCAATATGGGATTATTCCAATATATATAATTCATGCAATCATGTTTATGAAGTAGAAAATTAATAATGACGTGCTCTCCTGTGTAAATAAATAAAAGTTATAAGACAAATACATCTACCATTCTAAAATCAAAGTAATAAATAAAGTTCCTGTAGTAAAATCATTATTGATAATTCTAGACTTAAATCAAGGTTATTATTGGACAATATGACTCCAAATTTCTCCATTCAAATGGCGTGGCAGGGAAGAGAAAGGAACATATTATGGGATAAAACTCCGGGGAACAAATTTTCTTATTGTAAGAGCCAGACTTGAAGGGAAAAATGAACCAGTGACTGAAGTACGCAGACAAGAGGTTGCAATTCCTACTGGTATAATGGCTAATGGTGACTCTACCAGGGTATGAGCTGATGCCTACTCTGACTTGTATTCTAGTGGGACTTTAATGTTTTTAAGACTATTTTACTCTTTCTGCATATCAAGATTTTCAATTTGAGTTTCTTACTAGGATATGTGCCTGACAAACATATTTCAATCACATCAGATGCTATGAAATCTATGATCAAGTTTTTCAAGCTATGCTATACAAGATTTTGCTTTCCCCCCCTTTTGTATTGTTTAATCTGATGTCGGATTGATTTACTTTCAACAAGTTATACGTTCTTGTATCGTGTCCTCATTCACGTTCATCATGTTTATCAGGAATTATGTGATTTCATCGCCCTTGAGCTGGCAAAATTTGTTTCAGTGCACAGTGAGACAGATAGCGAGGCACGAGCAAGAGAAAGAAAACTGGGGTTTACAGTATCATTTCCAATAGACCAAGCTCCAGATTCTCCCGGCATTGCCAGCAAGTGGAACAGGTTATCTGTTGATGACACAGTTGAGTCATTTCTCTTCCTCAATGATCTTAGTAAATAGAAAAAAATACTAGTATTAGGTAAACACTGTGACAATCATAGATGATAAGGACCGATAACTTAATTTTATAAAGAATTAAAGGTACTAGTATTCATATACTTGCGACTTGTAACATTTATTGATTCACATTGCAATATGGTTATGTGGAAATTAACCAGGTTGGGAAGGAATTGGCAACCGAAATTAATCAGGCCTTGAAGAAGCACGGAGTAGACATGCGTGTTTTTGCAGTAGTAAGCTACTTTAAATCTTGTTTAATTAATTGAGTTAATAGAATTTTGCTGTCAGTTGGGATAAATGTGGATTATTCAGGAGAAAAATCACATTTTGATTGAATGGAGCAATCGTGCAGGTTAATGGTACTGTTGGCGATTTGGCTGGAGGAAGATATTACAGCAAAGAAAGTGTGGCTGCAGTGAGTTTAGGAATGGGCACTGATGTTGCTTACATCGAATCACCTGAACAAATTTCAAGCCAACCAAAAGAATCATCAAAATCAGCAGAAACGGTTAGTATCAAGCTATGTGTCAGTCGATTCATTCCCTAATCAAACAGGGAAACAGTGAGTGATGAATGTTCTTGATTCTCAGCAGGTTATTAATATGCAATGGGGAAATTTCAGTTCCTCCCATCTTCCATTGACAGAGTACGATACCTCCTTAGATGCCGAAAGCATGGATCCTGGAAGCCGGGTAAAAAAAGTTCATTTTGCTGGTGTTTACCAATCGGCTAGTGCATATTAAGTAAATCCACTTATTGTTGAATCTTGTTTTCCCCCAGATATTTGAGAAGCTTATTTCAGGCATGTATTTGGGAGAGATTGTTAGAAGGGTCTTGCTTAAGATGGCCCAGGAAGCGGCCTTATTTGGGGATTGTGTGCCACCTAAACTGACCATTCCTTACTTATTAAGGTGAGGGATAATTTCAAGAATCTGTTTTAGTTTTCTCAATTTCATGCATGCACTTTATCAAAGTTTCAGGGAAAAAAAAAACCTTTAATTGATAATGTTGTGGATTCTAAATTAAGTTTGTCAGAAAGTAAGAGCTCCCATATTGTGTTACATGTATGTATCTATTACTGGTGAATGTGCAATGGACTATCTCCAACAGGTCACCAGACATGGCTGCCATGCACCAAGACACTTCAGAGGACTATGAAGTAGTAGAAGAGAAACTAAAGGAAATTTTCGATGTAGGCTTTATTTTTTACTATCCATTTTTTCCATAGATCAATTACTGCCATGACTAACTTGATAGTTTAATCATCTCAGATAAACAATTCTACTCCAATGGTGAGAGAAATAGTTACAGAGATTTGTGACGTCGTAGCAGAACGTGGGGCTCGACTCGTAGGAGCAGGGATTGTGGGTATTGTGAAAAAGATGGGACGAATCGCAAACAGGAAGAGTGTAATTACGATTGAAGGAAGCCTATACGAACATTATCGCATATTTAGAAACTATTTAAACAGCAGTGTCTGGGAAATGCTGGGAAGTGAGCTTTCGGACAACGTGATCATTGAGCATTCTCATGGTGGTTCTGGGGCTGGTTCTGTCTTTCTAGCTGCTTCACAAACACAAAATGCACATTCCTGATGTTGTTTACTGTTGAGTCTGTGGGGCGAAGTTTTCAGTTGCATCCTAACATCTCATTACTTCTTTTGCATCATTTTTATTGGACCTGTGTGAGTTTATCACTGTAAGAAATTGCTATAACCAACCATTTTCTTCTCTTTTTCTTTAAGCCATTTAACGAGTTGTTCTGTGATTATACTAGGGATTTTTAACAAAAAATTATACAAACAAAAAAAATTATATGAAATACGGCGGAATGAAATGATTTACCAAAATATAGTCATCATTTCTTTCTATTATCAAAGATATTCCTTGGTTGGTCCTCTAAAAATCAATTCTCTGCTATTCCCATTTTGAGTAGAAAAATTATAAGATAAAATTGAGTATCCTAATTTTTTTTAAATTTTTTGAAAATTTGTCGTTTCATAAGACAAGTCACTGACTGCACACGATTGCATCTTTTTTTTAAAAAAGTGGTGTGAACAATGTTTTTAGAACCAAATTGAACCGATTCTTTCAATCTCAAATGCACCGTTCCGGTCTAATTAACCTTAAATAACTATTTTTACCATTCAATTGGTCAAAAATTGGTTTGATCATTTTTTTATGTTCTTTATTTTTTATTTTTTATGAAGTTTAAAATATTAAATTTGATATTTTGTTATATATACGTGATTATTTGAATTTTTAACTTTATTATATTTTTTTAGATAGTTATTTATTTATTTTTTATTTTAAAATATATTACATAACAATTAGTCTGTTACATTACTATTTTACCTAATATAATAAAAAATATAATTAATTTTCAGACCGATTGAATAGGTGATTAAATCGGTCTGACCGGTTGAATTGGTGATCGATTTAGTAAAAACACTGCATGTAAAGGCATTAACTAAGTTAAATTACTATACTTTTATAAAACATTTTATTTTTACAATATTTTAAAAATCAGTTATTATGTTTATGATATTTTGTTAAAAAGACCCTGAATCTGGAGAGAGACCTTTGGAATCCGCAAGTTATTATTTAAAGATCTTGTATTCAAATAATCAAAGTGTAGCAGAAGAACTATCCATCCAAAAAAGGGAAAAAAAAAAGTCCTAGCGGAAGAACCTTCTTTAAAAATTTTAAATAACATAGTCCCCACTTGTACCAATTAGTTTCAAAGGAGACAACATTGAATAGGCTAGAGGTGCAGAGCAGAACATGTCTGATGCAGCATTGTCTTGCCCTTTGTCCAAACTTAAAACCCTGCAAAAAGAAATCCTTAATCTGTGCAAAAGAAGTACCCCATAAATGAAAACATGCATACAGACAACTCCACCCTAATAATTCTGAAATGATGACTGATGATCTTGGTATATGTGGTCATGGTGACAATATATATAACTGTTACCTCTGCCATTCATACAGTCATACATATATGTTCTATGTATTCTCGTGTGCTTCTGCTCTGTTTCTCTATATGTACTCTCCTCGTCAGGGACAAAATTTTGAACAATTTTATGTAGTCTAAGAAACTTTTAAATAATCATCTATTGTTTGAACTTTGAAAATATGTAGCCATCCCCTTTATTAATCTGCATATCTCAAGTAATTCGAGCCCATACGCAAAGTTTTATACCTATGTGATGGTAATTTGTAAGATTTCCTGACAAGACGAGGGCCAGTGTGCCTTTCGTTTTACTACGTTTCGTCTTATATTTTTGTTCTGAGTTTTTCTTACACGGTTCTAAAACAATAGTGATTTAGGAAATTTGAACTATTGGGTCACTTATAGCAACGTGATCTAAAAAGCTCGAGGTATTTAGGGCACCATAATTTCGTGACTAATTTATCCTATTCCTCTAGCCATTCATAATATAATTATTGTCACCTTGAGTCTTCTGATACGTCCAATATAGATTGTGACCATCGTTTTGGTGAATTGTTTCAGAGGGAGATTAGACAGTGTTGGTTGGCAAGCCCATGCTTGCACAGCCTATAATGGTGAAAATGAAGTGGTCCCTCTTATTCCCATCTGCCCATTTTGACCAGTACGATTTTAATTGTTCTTGCATCATTAAAAATAATAATAAATAATAAATAATAAAATTGGAGCTTATCACGTATCATGGGTTTGTATTGGGTATTATGCAGATGCCATTTTGCTACCAATTAGTTGGTTTTAGCTTACGATGGCAAAGGTAGTTGGTTTGTGCATGATTGGGGAATTCTAAATTTGCCCCAATGAGAAGACTTCATTAATTCTTAAGTTTTTTCGGTTAAGATGAGAGTTTCTTTCCATGACCATGAGTAGGTTGTAGAGACCACTACATTGGGCAGCACATAATGGTTTTTTTTTTTTTTTTTTTTTTGGAAAATTACAAAAATTATCTTTAAAATTTAATTATTGATAAAAAAATTAAATTTATAAATTATAAATACCCATACGATATTTATTTTATTTTACACATTGCACCTATTGAGAATGGTATTTGTGAAATAAAAACGAACCTTAACGGGGCATTTATAATTTTAAAAAATAATTATATTTTTTTGTAATATTTTTTATAATTTATCTTTTTTTTAGGCTTCACTGAAAAATAAGGACAAAATAAAATGGCAAAGAAAAAGCAAACTTTCTTTTATTTGTTTAATTTGAACTGGTATTATGGATAAAAACTTATGAGATATAGAAAATTATCATATGTTTGCACTGAATCGAGTAGCTTTTCAAGGAACTAGCAGGTGCACATGCTATGCACAGAATATTCAATAAATTTTTTAGCTTAATATTCAATTAATTTTATAGCTTAATATAATAAAAGTACTTATAAATACAATAGCAATATTTTCATGTAACTGCATTAAAATAGTAATAATTCATCATTGTCTTTATGCTTTTTTTAGAAAAAAGAAAAGAAAAGAAAAACTCAACTGCAAAAATTAACATCCAATTTCAATGGAATTGAAGCCCAACTCAATTAAGACCTCCAAGTGAAAAACCATACTTCAGTAATATTAAGAGAGTAAAACCTTTGTCTCACAAATATTAAATTTGGTCAAATTCAAGATCAATTCCTTTTAAATAAATTTAGGATTCAGATACCGATTCGGCGGTTAGACTTGCTATAGCGTATTTTATTTTTTAAAATTATTAAAAATATATATTTTTAGAAATAATGCACTCAATTTTTTAAATAAATTATATATTTTAAAAATATATTACATAAATATATATAATAAATTTAAAAATAAAAAAAATAAACGATGCGTTTTTGAGGTGGAGCAAATTTGAAACTAAAAATTCAAAACCCATCCAAAATATATTTATAACAGTCAAAATTTATCCCAATTAGAATGAATTTAAATTTGAATTCACTCTATTATCATTCTACTCAAATAACATATATAACAAATTGCCTATATTAATTGTGCAAAAACTAGAAATTTCCTGATTTTCTTCCTATTGCAGGCTATCTTCCATGAATCCGTATGTGTACCTGAAAGTGTCGCAGCATGGAAGATCATCCCATGCAGTCTCCTTAATTTCTTTGAACTTTTTTAATCTTCAAAACAGAAAAAAAAAAAAAAAAGATAATAAAATTATCGTTAAAATTTCAAATATGTCACATTGGCCTATAGTCCTGCCTATCACATATTTTTTTTAAAGGGTACCATGGCACTTGAATCTATCTTGATAATTCATATCCAGACCTATTTTATCCGAGTTCAATCACATTGCGACATTTCTTCACAAATTACTTGTAAATTATGATGATAAAGGAAGATGATATGTCATGATTTGCATGGACAATGGCTACAGATAGAGGAGAAGCTATCATGATCAATAATCACATCTATCATATTATATATAACATATTTGGTTTCTAGACATCCGCATGCAATGTATTTCACATGGTCATATATGTTATAAGATGATAATACATCCACTATTGTGCCCAAATTATAATCATATCAATCCCTCCACCCCAGGAAGTTAATATTTCCATATTTTATATTGCAAGAAGTCAAACGTTTTCATTTTTTATTTTTATTTTTTTTCATTTTTTACTATCAAAAAATTCATCATCAATTTTAAAACTTTAAAAACTTATCGTCTATATAGTATTATCAAACTACTTTGCTAAAAAAAAAATGAATGTTTCATTATTACACTTAAAAAATTAGTTATACTGACTTGTAATAAGCACGAACATATTATTATTCGTAAAGTAAAATATGAATTTCAAGAATTTTGGAAAAAATTTTGAAAACCAATAAGAATAGTACAAATTTAGCATGTATATATGAAGTAAAATATAAAATAAAATATTAAATTTAAACAGAAAATATGAAATATTTATTTATAAGTATATCTGAACAGTACTCATGTCTTTCCCTTGATGTATGCATTAGGAAGCAGAATTATACATAGTGTGAATGTGTGGTGAAATGTATATTCAATATATACTATCGAACATAACATTTTGTATAATCAGGCAAGATATATATCAACTATATAATTTCTCATGTTGACGAAAAAAACCTTTAATTTCTCAACTATCTGACTTTCTTATATTAACAAGAAGCTAGAATTAAATTCAATTCTATATCTTATAATTGGTATATTTTGAGGTATCAGTATACCTAACTTAAGTTAGGCCTCTCAATCCAAGAGGCTCAAACCTGACACCAAACATACACTTGTTTATGTTAGAGGTGGCATGGTCGTAGTTGTAAATTTCAACTGCTTAGCTAAAAGTCATTAGATGAGAAGTGTTTGGGCTATAAACAAAAAATTTTGAAATCAAATTATCTCAATCCAGGTACTCTTGGAACCCCGTTTAAAGTGATCATTAAAATTCAAAAATTGTCTTAACCGACCATATTATATTGAATTAAATTAAATTATTTTTGTTAAATTGTTATATAAATTACGGTTTAAAAATTCAATTAAAATCGTACCGTCTTATATGATTTAGTGACGATTTGGAGTTTGAATAAATTGAATTGCACCGTCTATATATATATATACTAAATTTATTAATAATTAATAGTAGTTTTAGTTTTGATAATTAACTTGTAATTGTAATATTTATTTAAATTTCACAGAATTAACTTTTTATGTTCTCATCAATTTTTTATAATTTTATTTTTTTTCATTTATCTCAAGTTGTGATGGAAAGAACATGCAAGTTTAATTTCAATATTAAAAAGTTTAGCATTTTTTTAGAAGTGTTGTTTTATTTAATTTTTTCAATATTTTTTTTCTACTTACTTTCCAATTATTTACTTTTCCTTTATAGTTTTATGGCATATGAATGAGTCAATTTTTATTTTTAAGAATTAAAAAATGAAGAAAGTGAGTTTTTTTTTTTGTGTACATACTCAAATATTTTTGTATTAATGATTTTTGTATATTCAAATAATTTTTTTTCATTTACATTTTGAAATATTGAATTTTTTTGTTTTATTTTCTCTATAGTATCTATTATAGTTTATATAATATAAATAAAATTAAATGAATAAATAAAATATATGAAATGAGTTGAAATTTATATATAATGATATAACTATTTATTAGTACGATATTATTTCCAGAATGAAGACTAGACCTGACCACGGTTCAGGAACCGCCGGTTACGGTTCGGAACCGTCGGTTCCACGGTTCAAAAAAATTCCTACCCTTAACCTTAACCGTCAAGGCCGGTTACGGTCCGGGTTCCGGAACCGCCGGGCCGGTTCCGGTTACGGTTCCGATTAACCGCCGGTTCCGGTTCCGGTTCCAACCCTTGAATTTTTTATTTATTTTTTTACCTATATTTTGAAAATTTATAATTTTTTAATTAACTATTAATTTTATAAAATTGTAACTTTTGTAAAACAAAAACAAGGGTTTGAAATTTTAAACATATATTTGAATGAAAAATTTTAAAATTAAATTTAAAAAAAAATATCATTAATTTTTGAATTTAATGAATGTTTAACTTAAATTTGAAAAAAAAATATTATCTAAAATTTAAAGTATCAAATATTCTAATTATAATAAATATATAAAAAAAGATATTCAACTTGAAATCTTAAAATTTAAACTTAAATTTCAATAAAAAAAATTGCACTTAAATTTTAAAAAATATCCACAAAAATTTAAATTATATAATTAAAAATTATTTTAAAAATAAAAATGAGCTTGAACTTAAATTTAAGTTGCCTACGTATCCTCTTAGGGTATAGAGGAATCAAAATTCACGTAGTTCTCTTACCTTTTAACCCTTTTTACCTTAGGGAGTGGCGTGGCTCAATCACTCCCACCCGTTTCCGTCGTTGTTTCATCTGTGTCCTCCTCTTGATCTTCCTCTGAATCCGACTGATCTTGTCTTCGTACTGAGGCCTTGATCCAATTATCAAGACATGCTTGGGCTTCTAAATTTTCGGGAGACAATATTGAGCGTTTCTCACTCAATATATTACCTCCCGCATTGAAAACTTGTTCCACTGCAACGGTTGAAGGAGGTGAAACAAGTATTTCCTTCGCCATTACGGACAAAATTGGATACGTTTGCTCCTTTTGCAACCACCATCGCAAAATATCAAACTCTCCATCGTCATCTGTATCATTAAACTCAAATGAAACATTAAAATAACTCTCAAGTTCTTGGCTAGAACTTGAGGATCCTCGAGGATGTTTAGTTCGTTCCCTAAGTAAAAGTTGTGCTGCCGTAAGTTTAAAACCACTACTACTACTAGTTTTATATATATCAACTTGAGTTGATTGTGGACCATATTTGGAACTGTATTCATTATAAAATTCATTTAAAAGTGTTCTAATTTTAAATATAATATTATTAATATCTATAGTATAATCATTTTCATTACGTGTTAAAGCATTGTAATAAATTAATAACAAGTCTTGTAAACCATCTAATTTAAGTTTAGGATCAAAAACAACAGCAATTAAATTAATATCTGGAATTTCATAAAAATATTTTTTCCATTTCAACTGCATTGATAAAGTACAATTTACTAAATTTTCATCTTGGAAGTTAATATTTTCATGTAAAACTGATGCAATATTACAACAATTTAATAATACTAAATGAAAAGTTGGGGAATAAACACTAGATAATTGTAAAGTAGTATCATTAAATATTTTTAAAATATTACAAATTTTTTCACATACTGTCCAATGATGTGGATATAAATGAAAAGGAGTAGAAATAATTTATACAAAAAATTAACATAATAAATCTTTATAATCGATAGATTCTTCTAATAATCTATATGTTGAATTCCAACAGGTTGGAACATCCCGTGAAAATTTTTTAGGCTTTACACCATTAGTCTTACAAAATCTAAACCATTGTTTATTAATACGTGGATGTGTCCATAAATAAGAAAATGCTTGTCTAATTGGTTTAAGTTGATTATCTAAAATTTTTAAGCCATTTTGTACACATAAATTTAAAATATGACATATACATCTAATATGAAAAAAATTTACCACCAATTGATGGTTCACATACAACTTTAAGATCACCAATACTAGCGTTATTAGCTGCAGCATTGTCAAATGATATTGAAAAAATTTTATTAACTAAATTATATTCTTCTAATATTAAAAATATAATTTGTGAAATATTTGCCGCTGTATGTGGACTATCAAAAACTCTAAATGCAAGTAATCTTTTTTGAAGTGTCCAAGAATTATCAATCCAATGACATGTAATACCCATATATGAATGTATTTGCCAATGATCACTCCAAATATCACTACATAAAGAAATTTTATTATTTACATGATTTAATAATTCTTTTAACTCTTTTTTAGATTTATTATATAATTTTTTTACATAGCGTGTTAGTGTGGTTCGTGGAACACCTTTAGCTGCCGGATTATATGTTGTTTGAATTAATTCATTAAAAAAGAATTTATTTGCAAAACTAAAACTAAGATGTTCAACAGAAATAAATCTAGCTAAATTTTCTCTACATCTAATATCATTATATTTAAATAAAGAAAGATCATTACCTCCACCGGCGCCGGAAGAAGCGAATGATGGCATTTGAGTTTGGGCACGATCAATGTCAAATTCTACTGAATGCTTCTTCTCCAAATGTCTTTTCAAGGATCCATAACTGCCTCCGAATTGAAATTTGTAAGATTGCGAACAATATTTACACTTTGCTCGCATCTCTCCATTTGGAAATGTTATTTTATCAAAATATTTAGTAAAAATAGAAGATTTGAGAGATGGAATGGATCGAGTGTGAGCATCACTCATTGTTTCTTGAGTAGTATACAAGTGAGTTTGCTTTTCATCACTTAATTCAACTTCACAATCGATGTTGAACCTTGGTTGCTCATCGGTTGCGGGCATCTTTCCCTTACCTCTATTGCTTGAACCGGCCATTTTTTGATAAATGATAAAAATTTAGTATATAGAATTGAATAATAAATAATTAAAGATGAAATAAATGAAATATGAAAAAAATTTAATGAAAGAATTAAAATAATATAGAATTGAGAATGAATAATTAAGAGTGAAAATTAGAGAATTGAGAATTAGATAATTGATAGTTGAGAGTTGAGAGTTGAAGTGTGGAAAAAATGAAGAATTGATGGGTATTTATAGAAGAAATTTAAAAAAAAAAAATTGAAAAAAGTTAAACGGTCAAAATTTGACCATTTGACTTTGGTGGCAACGGTCAAAATTTGACCGTTGCCACAAGAGAGCCGTTGGCAACGGCTCTGTCATTTTTTCTTTTTTTTTCGTGAACCGCCGGGTCAGTCCGGGTCGGCCCGCCGAGCCGACCTGGCTTGAACCGCCAGGCTGACCCGGCGGTTCACGGGTCCAAATTTTTCGAACCCGTGGTCAACGGGTTTTGACCCGTTGACTACGGGTCAGCCACGGGCCGGCTCCAGTTTGGACCCGATCCATGGTCAGGTCTAATGAAAACTCTAGTGTTATTTTCATGATAAAGTGATTTTTTCTATTAAATATTTTAATTTTTTAAATTTAATTATTTCTCCTTATTGATAAAAAATCTTCAACCTGCCCACAATCATCCAAAATTACTTAAAATTAATTTTTTATTTTACTTGACAAAATATAATTTAAAATTATTTTATAGTAAAATAGCATGTAATTATTCAATTTAAAATTAATAAAAAAAGTAGTAAAATAGCAACGTCATCATTCCTAACCACACTTAGCACTTATCAGCAAAATGACTAAATTAGCCCTAGGCCTCACGAATCACCCACAAGGAACATGAAAGGGACAATTGCTAAGTTTTCATTAAATGCTCACAAGCAATTTTAGGCCAATTTTAGGTATCTAGACCAGAGATGCATGGCCTTGCAAACTTGCCTCGCATTATACAGTCGTTTTCTTATGCCTTTTTATTTTCATTTTTAAACGGCAATCTTTCATTTTTAACAGCTTTTACAATTTGAAATTTAAAAAAAATATATATTTTTCTCATTTTCATTGAAAATATAATTTTTTTTATTATTAAAATTTATTAATATTTTAAATCTTTTCATACACCTATTAAAATTTATTTTCAAACTTACTAATATTTTACAGAGTCTCATAAAGAAAATATCATATAATAAATATTTTTTTATTTTTAAATCTATATAATTAATATAAAAATATTACTAATCCAAATATATTTTAAAAAAAATAAAAAAATATTATCAACTTTAAAAATATAAAAATAAATTTGAAAATAAAACAAATAAACTCTTCGCCTCGGGTGACGAAAGGGTTCATTGGTCATTTTCCAGCTTCCGCTCTCAGTCAGTAATGTCAGTAATTATCAGTGTCTGTATGATCTGTTTGGCCCCACAAATTGCTGTCAAAATGATAGAGCTAATGCAAGAACGTTATTAGTATGTAATTAAATGTAATGAAAAGGGGCATAATGATTATTAATGCAGATTAAAGGGGCCTCGGACTAATAATTGCCAGTCAAAAAAAGTTAGATGGCACCACTTCTCCTGCGCTTCCACGTCAGTCAAACCTTGTTGACCACCTTTATCCAAACAAACCAAATTATTGCTGCCATAATGACGAGTGTTCCTTTTCTGTTAAATCTTTATTTTTTGTCCATTTTTAGAGTTCAAGATCCAATCGAATTCGCAATCTTTCGGTTAATTGATGATGTTCGTTCGTAAAATCAAATCAAATATTTTACAAAAAATTAATGAATTTTTTAATTGTTTGGTTTGATAGTTTAGTTATGAATTTGTTTTAAAAATAAATAATAAAATCAGTAAATTATACTAATTGTTTTTAAGTGAAAAAAATAAAATAGTATAAAATAAATAATTAATATAAAAATTAAATTTAAATTAAGTATAACAATATATAAAAATAGTAATACAATATTTAATATGATTCTTTAAATGGAAATCAAACATCAAAATCAAAACAAATCCTGAATTTTTGTAAACATAAAAAATAAATATCTAACTAAATTTTTTCGATTCAATTTTGATGCATATCAAGTTATCAGTTTCCACTCAATTTAGTTGATTATCAAATTGTAAACACTCCTTAAAATTAAATAATAATAGTGTATATTTGTGTGTTGAACGAGCAAGAAAGTGGTTTATTACTTATAAGGAAGGGTCAGTTTTTATCCGAACATTCGTGCACAAATTCGTTTATTTATTTGAAGCTCGTATGAACAACCTTTGTACACGCATCAATATGCAATTTTTTTAAAAAAATATAAAGTGGCACTAGATTTTATTTTACCTTTGAGTATAATAATTTAAAAAAGGCTTTCGAGAAGGCGAACGGTGATGATGCCTTGATCAGTGGTCACACTGTCGGTGTGACACCTGTGTTTAGGGGGAAGTTTCAAAAATTAAAAAAACGAATATTTTGTTAATGAAGTTAATTTAAATCACAAAATTGAGGTTTTAAAATTATAAAATTATAAATTGAGTTTAAGTTAGTGGATTATTTTAAATTGTTGATTTATAATTATTAATTTATTATCATTTGATATCCAAATGTAATAATGTATTTAATTTATCGGTTCAAAAAATAAATTAATTCATTGCAAATTAAGAGGATCATGCCTTGTGCATTTCTCTAGCATTTCTAGCCAAGTTATCTGCTGTCCTATTGCCAGGACAACAGGATTGCTTGATTTGGAAACAATGGGTCCGTTTGTTTTCATTTTTAAAGGTTTTTTTTTTAATTTTAAAATTTTAAAAATGCATTTATTTTATTTATTTTCATAAAAAATATAATTATTTTTATTTTAAAATTTACTTTCAAATCATTCAAAATTTATTTTCAAATATTATAATATTTTATTTTATATAAAAATATAATTTTTTTATTCCCGAACTCATATAATCAATATAGAAATATAATTAATTCAAATATATTTTTATTTTGATACAAAAAATTTATTAAAAAAAATTAATTCTAAAAATATTGAAAATATAAAAATAAAACCAAACCTGCTCAATAAATTTAATTAAACAATGCATAATAAAGTTTGTGCAGTCACCTTCCATAATAATATTTAGGGATGGTAACGAGACGAATTTGTTAAAATTCAAGATCGTGGTCAAAATTTTTAAAAACTCAAAATCCGCCCCACCAAAATTTTTAAAGACACGAGACCTGCTCCATCCTAGATCTGTCGGATTCGGGTTAAACCCGTTTTATAATTTTAAAAATATTAAAAAATATTTTTATTAAAAATTACATCACTATTTTTTTTAAAAAAATATATTTTTAAAATATAATATTTCATAAATACATATATATTAAAATAAAAAATAAATTAATTAATTAAACGGAATGAGTTTTGGACAGATTTAAAAATAAAAAACTAAGATTTACTTCAAACCCATTTATAATATCATAAATCTATAACTATCGAAACAAATTCAGAGTGAATTAAATCCAACCTAAACCCATTATCATTCCACCAAGGAAATTCCATCAGTTCTGTGCTGTAAGTTAGAACCAGCTGCCATAGCTTCTGCCCGATCTACCTCTCCAGGCAACTTCAATACTATTTTTTTTAACACTAATTAGTAATTTCCCAATAATTTGCGGTGGAACATGAAAATAGAAAGTACATATTGGTAGATATATGCACCTCACGGGAGTTTATGCGGTCTGATCAACTAATTTATTAGTTATGCTACTCTTTTAGCCGATATCATTTTTGGCAATTTCAATTAATAAAATGGATATTACGCATTTGAATATTATCGATATATGCGTCAATCAATTATAAATTTAATAGTATAGTATTATAATCATGCCTGATTTTTTATTTTGCTCGTTTGTGTTTTGCATAATTATTTCCATTTTCCTTTTATACTTTTTTTCAGTACTACAAATCTTTTAAAGATTATCCATTGACCACAAAAAAGTTGATATAGAACAATGAACAACATATACGCAGTCTCTATGTAAAGTCCCTCAATTCAGCTTTATCTTTTTAAATTTAATAAGCTATTATAATAATTATTATTTTTATTATAAAATGTTGATACGTTGTTCCTGCAACCCCTATACTCCAGTTTGGATTCCTTGAGATCTTTCAAAAAAGCTAAGCTAATTTACCATCCCCAGAGGAAAAGGAAAAAGAAAAAGGAAAACAAAATTCCCATGCTTGGCTTTCTTTTGCGCCCCCCCCCCCCCCCCCCCCCCCATATGAAAAAGCTAGCAAGGAATCAAGCTAACTTTTTCTTTTAGAAATGTTGTCAGAAGAAGAGCACAATATAGATATAGAAATATTTAATATCAATTTTTTAATTTAATAAAAAAATAATAAATTTAATATACATACTCATTCATTCAAAAATTACATTTTTTTTTTTCCAAATTCAAGAAAACAAAATAACAAGCACATGACACTTAAAAGAGTTAAGACCCACAGAGAAAAAAAAAAAAAAATTATTCCCCCAAAAGAACTTTTAGAAACATAAATAATAAAGGGTGCCTCAATCTGTCTGCCCTGATTCCTACGGTGTATATGTACATTTTTTCACAACCATGAACCAGATATTCAAAATCTTCTTTTTAATTCCCTTTTCTCTTTCAAGATTCCCAAACTTCAATTTCCAAACACCCCCCTATCTCCGAAATAAAAAAGGGGACAGAAGAAAAAGTAATAAAGATATCACAATACGCTCACACTGCCTCCCACCTCATCTTCTTTTCAGCTCACTTCACTGAATTCCCCCTCACCCGCCACCCCAATTCCCTCCTCACCTTTTATCTTCCAAAACAAATAACCTCAAACAGAAATTGGAAAAAGACTAACACACTGAGAAAAAAAATAAAAAATACGCAAAATGCGTTTCCTCCTACTTTTCCTGCTTCTCCACATCCACTTCAGCCGTTCCGCCGCCGCTAGACCGTCCCGGATGCCGGAATACAGCGCTTTACTCTCCATTAAAGCCGCCATCACCGAGGACCCGCAATCTGCTCTGGCGTCGTGGAACCCCACCACCAACCATTGCACGTGGAAGGGAGTCACGTGCGATCCCTCCGGGCGGCACGTGACAGCACTCGACATCTCGAACCTCAGCCTCACCGGCACCCTCTCCCCAGACGTGGGCCATCTCCGGTTCCTCGTCAACCTCTCCGCCGCCGCCAACTTCATCTCTGGCCCTGTCCCTCCTCAAATCTCCGACATTTCCAACCTCCGCTACCTCAATCTCTCCAACAATGCCTTCAACCTCAGCTTCCCCCCACAGCTTTACCGCCTCAAAAACCTCCAAGTTCTCGACCTTTACAATAACAACTTGACCGGCGACTTCCCTTCACAAGCTTATTTGCTCACCAATCTCCGTCATTTGCATCTTGGCGGAAACTTCTTTACTGGTGAAATCCCGCCGCAGTTTGGCTCATTTAATTATCTCGAATACCTGGCTGTTTCCGGTAATGAGCTCACCGGAGCGATCCCGCTGGAGATCGGAAACCTGACTCAGCTTAAGGAGCTTTACATTGGGTATTACAACGCATTTTCCGGTGGAATACCTAAGGAGATTGGGAATTTGTCGCAGTTGGTGCGGTTCGATGCCGCCAACTGCGGGCTCTCCGGCGAAATTCCGCCGGAGATAGGGAATTTGCAGAACCTCGACACTCTTTTCCTCCAAGTAAATGGGCTTTCCGGTGGCTTGACACCGGAGCTTGGCAACTTGAAGGGCTTGAAATCAATGGATCTGTCAAACAACTTGTTTTCCGGTGAAATACCGCCCTCGTTTGCCGAGCTTAAAAATATGACTCTCTTAAATCTTTTCAGGAATAAGCTTACGGGCTCGATACCGAATTTTATTGGGGAGTTGCCGGAGCTGCAGGTTTTGCAGTTGTGGGAGAATAATTTCACTGGAATCATTCCGCAGAGTTTAGGAACTAATGGAAAACTTCAAGAAGTAGATGTAAGTTCAAACAAATTGACCGGAAATCTGCCCCCAAATCTATGTAATGGCAATCAGCTGCAAACATTGATCACTCTGGGGAACTTCCTGTTCGGCCCGATTCCTGAGTCACTGGGTCAGTGCGAGTCACTGAGTCGGATTCGAATGGGTGACAACTATCTAAATGGGTCCATTCCAAAAGGGCTATTGAGTTTGCCTAAGCTAACACAAGTTGAGCTTCAAGATAATCTTTTGTCTGGTGCTTTCCCGGAGACTGATGGATCGTCCACGAGTTTGGGGCAAATTAGTCTTTCGAACAATCATCTCACCGGGCCGTTGCCCCCAAGTATCGGGAATTTTGTGGGTGTTCAGAAGCTTTTGCTTGACGGAAACAAGTTTTCGGACAGGATTCCAGCTGAAATAGGGAAGCTACAGCAGCTGTCAAAGATGGATTTCAGCCACAACGAATTCATGGGCCCCATTGCACCAGAGATAAGCCAGTGTAAGCTGTTGACATTCGTTGATCTCAGCCGGAATCAGCTCTCGGGTGACATTCCGGCAGAGATTACTGGTATGAGGATTTTGAACTACTTGAATTTGTCAAGAAACCATTTGGTGGGTAGTATTCCTTCTTCCATCGCAAGTATGCAGAGTTTAACTTCTGTTGATTTTTCATATAACAATTTGTCTGGTTTGGTTCCTGGGACTGGTCAGTTTAGTTATTTCAATTACACTTCGTTTTTGGGTAATCCCAATCTTTGTGGCCCATATTTGGGGCCTTGCAAAGAGGGCATTGCCAGTGGGGCTGAAAGGCCGCATGAGAAGGGGACTTTCTCTCCTTCCATGAAGCTTTTGCTTGTGATTGGATTGCTTGTTTGTTCCATTGTGTTTGCTGTGGCTGCAATTATTAAGGCCCGGTCATTGAAGAAGGCAAGCGAGGCTCGTGCTTGGAAGCTTACTGCCTTCCAACGATTGGATTTTACTTGTGATGATGTCTTGGATTGTCTTAAAGAGGACAATATTATTGGTAAAGGAGGTGCTGGTATTGTTTACAAGGGCGTGATGCCAAATGGAGACCAGGTAGCTGTAAAAAGGTTACCGGCAATGAGTCGTGGCTCTTCACACGATCATGGGTTCAATGCCGAGATACAGACTCTAGGGAGGATCAGGCACAGACACATTGTTAGGTTATTGGGGTTCTGTTCCAATCATGAAACAAATCTTTTGGTGTATGAATACATGCCTAATGGGAGCTTGGGGGAAATGATTCACGGCAAGAAAGGGGGTCATTTGCATTGGGATACACGGTATAAGATTGCTGTGGAGGCTGCAAAGGGCCTTTGCTATCTTCATCATGATTGCTCGCCATTAATCGTTCACCGAGATGTCAAATCTAACAATATCCTCCTGGATTCTGGTTTTGAAGCTCATGTAGCTGATTTTGGACTGGCCAAGTTCTTGCAAGATTCTGGGACTTCAGAGTGCATGTCAGCCATTGCTGGTTCTTATGGCTACATTGCTCCCGGTGCGCAATATCAATTTCGTTAATTTTCCTTATAATTATACTTCTAATTTCTTTGGCGGTAATTATCTTGTTTGTGCTAATTGAATTTGTTAATTTGTCAATGATGTTGAAAATTAACACTCACTTCTGACTGGTTGTGGTCTTAGGTTGAGATCTAGTGGCAGTTCATTGGTTTTTGAAAATTCTTCTGAATTGATTTCTGTGTTTCCAAGTAACATGCAATGTCCTAGTTATGTCGAAATCAGTCTCTTTCATGTCATGGGGCTTCAACTACTACTCGAAATTAGGTGCAGGTGCACATCCATGATCTTTGATTGAAGTTTAAAAAATGAGAGGTGTCTGCTAATTCGGTTGGCAATTTTATTGCGCTTTTTATTTTCTTGAATAGCAAAATTTGCAGCTAACATTACTTGTTTGTATCTGAATATTTACAAGTAATATTTATATCATCTGTCTGTACTTGTCCAGAAATTTATTAATTTTTTGGCTATGCTTACTGTAGTTGTATTTCCGATGGATCAGCGAAAATAATGTCAACAAGCAGTAGTAGTTAATTTTTATTGATTGATTATTTTCTCACTCTGTAGAATACGCCTACACACTCAAGGTTGACGAGAAGAGTGATGTATACAGTTTCGGTGTAGTTCTCTTAGAACTTGTCACTGGCAGAAAGCCGGTTGGGGAGTTTGGCGATGGTGTGGACATAGTCCAATGGGTTAGGAAAATGACGAATGGGAACAAGGAAGGAGTGCTCAAGGTCCTTGATCTAAGACTCCCAACGGTCCCCCTCCATGAGGTGATGCATGTTTTCTATGTAGCAATGCTTTGCGTAGAAGAACAGGCAGTTGAGCGACCCACCATGCGCGAAGTAGTGCAAATACTGACCGAGCTTCCTAAGCCGCCTGGTGCCAAACCAGGAGATTCAATAGTCGCGGAGTCCCCTCCTCCAACATCCAGTTTAGAGTCTCCTGCTGCTACGGATGCAAAAAGCCATAGCCATCAGCCATCTCAATCACCACCACCAGATCTCCTCAGCATTTGAAGGGCACTCTATTGGACTTAAAAGAGTGTTCTCTCAGCTTCTTTGAATTGGGATAGCTAGTTTTGGTACTTTGTGTTCATTTTCTCTATTCACGTTTTACTTTATATTTTTTGTTTCTGTATTTCATTTAGGGGTGGGTTTTACTTTTACTCTTAACTTCAATGTGTTTGTTATTGCTTTCAAAATTTGTGTACAGAAGCAAATGGGGGTTCTTTTTAATGTTTTCTCTGGAACTGCAGAGTAGAGTGGAAATCTGGTAATTTTTTCTAAGTAAAAATTGGGGTTTGGTTTATAGACAGGCGCGTTTGAAGTGTATAAAAATGAACAATGGGGCCTAGAAGATTGGACTGACTACATGGAGTGATGTGCAGTGAGTTTCAATTACCAAGACAGTGGGGTTCCCTTGAAAAATAAATTGCAAATTTCTGGCTGGCATTTACAGGATTCATTAAGAAGAAATAAATTCAACCGAAGCACAAGTCTCTTGAGTGTGAGTGCTACTACTCTGCCCTCCTTGCCTTGAAGGGAAATAAACAGCCCCTCTCTCTTCATTAAAGAATCTTTACTTTAATCAATGCTCAACATCCACATACTTCCTCAGGAGAGAGCTCTATGCTAGAATCAATTATCATTCAATCCTCTACAGTCAGAAGTTAATCATTTTAATCTAGTTTCATGTCAATCGGCAAAAAGGAGGAAATGTATGCAGTTTCTCCTATATAAGTATCATGTATTTTGCAGGTTTTATTTTTTATTTTTTTTTTTTTTCCTTTCTAGTTCATAAAATTAGGAGGGATAACTTTCCTTTTATTCAGGGGCAATATTGGTATTTCCACATCTTGTTGTGAATCTAAACCTTAACTACTCGTGTCTACTTCATGAATCGCGCCTTGGTCTAAATTATAATTGTAATCTAACTTGAGGAGTAGGGTTTCAAATTTGTTGTTTCACTTTTGTTATGTTATTTTTTTTATAATTTTTAAATGTATGACACGTGTTTATAAAATAAATATATATTATTGATTATTTAAACATAATTTATTTTATAAATTACTACCAAAATTGTCTCTGTGTACATACTTTTGGTCGAAAAATACAAATTACACAAGTTTATGCTTTCTAAAAAATTCATTCTAATGTTCTGAAACATCAATTAAAATCAGTTTTCAAAAGGAAAAGCTAATTATTATAAAAAGATTTCTGAAGGATAAGCTAATTCGTACGTACTGTTTGTGATAGTGAGAGTAAAAAATAATAATAATAAGAGTCCAAGAATTGGGGCCTACAAACGTAACAAAGAAAGACAGGATGATTACCACTTTTCTGGTACATTGTTAACCTATTTGGCATCCTACATATAATAATCGTTTTGGACTGTGATTCCTGCTAAGTACTAACTAAGTAGAAAGGGACATGATTAAAAGAAATTAATTAATTTAACAATGGTCCAAATTCTGCTAATTAATCTATGATGAAATGGGCAGACCGCACGCATATTAATATTGTACCATTTTGTCGCATGCAACTATATTTTATATTGTCATGTAATGCAATTGTTTACTTGAAAAAAAATAATATATATAGGATTAGTTTCTCTTCAATAAATTTAATTGTTTTTTTAAATTCCAATATTTTGAAATAAAAATTATATATTATCATTTATATCTAAAAGTTGAGAGCAACTTAAATTTGATTTTCATTTTGGACTGAAGAAGTATAATTTTGTTCTAATGCATCGTCGGGATTGCCAACTGATTTAACAAGGCAAATACTGAAGACTTGGCAATCCGGCAACCGTTGGATTTATGCGCTTTGGAAGCATTGTAGCTGAGATTAGACCAGATTGATTGATGGATGGATGGGATTCTGCTTTGTTGATTTTGGGACGAACATTATTGATTTTCGTTGTATACTTTGGAGATGTAAAAATTTAAATTGGGTGTTGGAAAATAGCTGTTTTGTGTGTGTTGGACTGGTGCTTTGTTTCCTCGTCTCACAATCAATGAAGTAAAAAGCACGTGTTTGGTTTGTTTCTTTTCAAATTAAATGTTTAAAAGAGGGCAGAAATTGCAGGAATATTTGCACTTTCCATTAAGAAAAAATTCAATTTTATAGATATTTTTTTTAAAAAAAATATCAAATCCGGAGAATGAGAATTTTCTTTTTTTTTTTAAATCAAATTTTGAAACACAGAAAAAATAAAAAGGATATGATTTGAACCATTAACTTCATCCATCATTTATAATAAGTGTTGGTACACTCAATATATATATATATTAAGTGCATATATTTACTATCAAGTATCCTATTTTGTATTAAATAAAATATTTAATTTTAAATCTATATTTAGTACACTTATTCAATATACATACACTAAGTGTGACATGAATTTTCAATTGAAAATTCCTATGGTTGCTTGCAATTTGCAAAGAATCCAAACTTCCATTTGTAGATTTATTTACATGCTACTCTAATATGTGCTATCCATTCCTCCCTGTTTTTGGAATTTCATTTTCTGAAAAATTAATTCATTGTTTTCTTAATTTTAAGGAGTGTTTGAAAAATCAACTGAAAAAAATTACATTTGAATATTAAACCTTATATTTCAAAAAAAGACGAATCATATCAAGCATTTAGATTGCTATATTTTAAAAATAAGATTGGTTGGCTGTGTTCAAACATGATTTACACACTGATTTAATTTATGCTGTTCCTTATAATTACAAATTAATCGCATCGCCCTTTTTATGGCGCTAAATCTTGGGATGATAATTTTTTGAAAAAAATAATTATAATATACTTTATACGAAGATATTAAGAATTAATAATTATTAGAATAGATAAAAACAACCCTCCTCGATGCCTGTCCTTAGTACTGCACAAAACACGTGTAATCATTTCTTACAGTGTAAGGCAATGTTCTGAGAAAAAAATAAAAACTATACAGTAAATCATTGTTTGATTGACTGCTCAATCCTTGGCAGTGAAAAAGCATGTAAATGTATTTTAACCTTCTTTCGCTCGCATGAAAATTCGGAAAAGTTACTGTTGTGCACTCCTTGTTCGTGAAAGAATACGAATTTTTACAGTTTCGACGTAAAATACATGTACTCAACTTTATGTCACCTGAAAAGAATTTGCCGGATCGAACTTTTGGCAGGCGACATGCATGAAAGACGCACTATGTCACATTTTTTGGAATTGCCTTCGGATACGTCTCATGTATATTTGGATTTTAGTGTTAAAAAAAAAGAATTAATTTAAATATATTGTAATATAATTGAATTTTATAAAAAAATAAATGAAATAAATGAATAAAGAAATAACATAATAAAACCCATGTTAGTACAAGTAATTTTAATATTTTGTCATTTTCTCACAAAGATCCAAAATCAGTACATAATTAAATTCAATCATTCATCTTTATTGTGCATAGTATTTTGATTCTTGTTATTTGATCTCTTACATGAATTTGACGTGAAATAAAGCAAATAGTCTGATACCAACATATAAGTTGTGGTGCTAAAGTAACAATAGAGGCTGTAACGTACGCCAATGGTGCCCTAAAGTATTAAATTTAAAAAATATTTTAATATAATTAAATTTTATAAAAAATTAAAATAAAATATAAAATTATTAATTATATATCAAATATATAGATGATACATAAATACTCCACTTTATATAAAATGAAATATTTATGAATTATCTAAATATTTAATGTACGTATGGGTCAAAATATGAACGATAGATTTGTTTCAGAAAGGAAACCCCACCGGCCCACCCGGCCCACCCCACTAACCGGGCATATCATATATTTATTTTCCCTTGGTCTGTCTTGTAGTGGCCCAAGATTCTTACTATGTTATTATCATCGGTTAAAACAAAACCATTTTTATAATCATCGGTGTACCGTGTACGTTCACATTCTTGTGTTTACAACATTCGTTTAGACGTAGACAAGTGACTGTGTTAGAAATTAAGCATGATAATTTAGAAAATGAAATTAACATAGTGATTTATGTGGTCAAATCATGCTATGTTTAAGAATAAAAAGAAAGCTTGTCAAAACTTACTGAAACCTAATTAGCTGAAGACATACTTAAAAGAATAAAACAAGATAATGTAACTATTACAAAATAGAAAAGTAACGAAAATAAGCAGTTTTGGCAAATTTATAAACAAGATAAACAATGCCACTAATAAGAGAACCTATGAATAATTGAGAAGTAATAGACATGTCCATGATTGAACATTTTGAATTAGAAAGTAATTGGCTGGAGAGAGAAGAATTTAATAATCGACTTTTACATTTATCTAAAATTTCGTATTGTTTTCATTATACTAAAAATTATAAGTATATATTTTGTATTTGATTTGAGTTTCAATATTTATCTTTCAGGTTTGAGTTCAAGTTCTAATAGTGCGAGGTGAAATAATTTGAGTTTGAGAAAATCTACAAATGAGCATATATCAAACTAGCTGGCGACTAGTGTTGTTTTCGACCAATACCTTTTGAAACATAAATTAGATTCAGATCTATATATTGTTAACTTAATTAGTAAGTGAAGTGAGTAAAAATATCAAAAGTTACTTTATGAATAGTCATTAGAAATTATTTATAATTTGGTACACATGTAAATTATCTTCTTAGGAAAAGTGTCTTCACCTCGTGAATTACGTGTGTGGTTGTTAGAGAATCAATAGCGTATGTTTTCGAGTCGAGTCCAACTCAATTGGGTCATATTGAAACCTCGTCTTCTAATTTTCTTGAAGGTAAAACGATCATTTAAGCATTATCCATATCAGAATTAGCTATTAATATGTATACTTAGGCACAACATATTACGATTACTTTTGATCCTCACAAATATGCATGGATAGTTTTAAGAGAATAAATTTTGTTGTAGTATTCTAAAAATTATATTTTTTTTCTTCCAAGAATATAGGGATATAGGTATTTTTGATTTTAAATAAAAGTATTTTATTAAAAAATTTGACCAAATAATTTTAAAAAGAAATTTCTGCCAAAAATCTGAACTTTAAGAAAATGGATGCCAACGAACCCGGGAGGACTTAGGATTCTAACTGGGATGCTAATTCTTTACGTTTCTAACTAAATCTACCTCTTGTTCAGGTCAAGTTATATATTTTAATCTACTTAAAAGACTGTAACAACCATCGCAATCGATCCCACTTCATCAAATCAAAAAGATTAAAACTGTATTAGTCAATTAATCATAAAAGGACAAAAACTTTTCTGGCCGAAAAAGAAAGAGGATATTAGTAGAATCCACAAAAATTTTGCAATCAGACATCCTAGTCTTTTTCATTGGGCCGTGGTCCCCTTGTTCTTGCACTTACATTAACAATCCAATAATTCAAAAAATTCAACTGTTCCACCACTCACTTATCGTCTATCTCCTACTGTAACTTCTTTAATTTACATTGATAGATAGATTTGATGTATGATTAACTTATCCGTTACTACTATTTTTGTTTTCACTCTCCTAGATTAGCGCAATCAATAATCAAACTTTAAGCATGTGTTTGTCGTAACCAGTCACATCTCTTTGGATAGTGCAAGCTTAATCATAGATGAAAACGTTATGATTAAGTTAACTATCATCTTTGCCTTTCTCACAAAACAAATACCAAACTAAAAATATCTAATAAAAAATCGTCACATCCATTGCTCTTTGTCAGTTTGTACCGACATACCATGAAACATATTAAACCAATATATGCCTACTTTGATAAAAAAAAGTATTATTATTTTTATTTTAAATTTTGAGCTTCTTATATATATATATATATATATATATATATATAGAGAGAGAGAGAGAGAGAGAGAGAGAGTCAGGATTTCATTAATTAGAAGTCCTGGACCAACTCATTTCATCTCTTACTTGTAATATACAATTTTATTTATTTAATTTTGGGAAACAATTACTCTAATGCTAAATATTTTTTAGAGAGGGTTAATTTTTGATGGAGTATGGTTAGAATATTGATATTTTGTTTTTGGGGGTAAAATATGTCCCTATAAAAAAATAAATATACTACAAGATATTAGGTGGGTATAAAATGTAAGTGTTAAAAAATTATGTACAAATAGTAACTATTGAAAAATAGTGATATTTTATTTATATTGTCACTATATATATTAATAATTCTCAATAATAATAATTTATACATAATTCTTATCTGTTAAATTTATAAAAATTATTATTATAATAAAATAAAATTATTATCACGGACAACTTTTATATTATCATACTGATGCTATTATCATTATTATTATTATCTTTTTTTTTTATCTTTTGAGGTGGGGGTGGGTTGGCGGATATTGGGTGTGCATTGAAGTAGGGAAAAGGATCCACTGAGGCGAATCTGAAAAACCCTAAAAGCGATAGGTAAAGCTTTTGATGTCCAAATCTTTCGAAAATTCAACGTAAACAGAGTAGTGGGAAGCAGGACAGAGGTGGAGCTGTAAAGTGAGCCAAAAGAGATTTTTCCCCACTAACAAGTAGAGATCATTTCAGATTAAAGCTGAACATGGATCAACATAAGAAATATGCGGGGGTGGGGGTGGGGGTGGGGGTGGGGGGGACTTCATTGGCAACAGTTTATTATTGACATGCCCTCCATATCATACCCAATTATTCAATAAATATCAGCTTTTGCAAACACTATTATTACTGTGTAAGCGTGTAAACTGTGACTTATGTTGTCTAATCTAACTTGTATACTTTTCCTTTTGAAATTTTATTATGAATTTCTGTCTTCTTTTTTCTTTTTTCCCCTCGGCTGGTATAAAATAATATTTTTCATTGAATTACATGCAATTATTTGACACTCTTAAGACTGTATCTGGTATTTCAAGGAGGAAAGGGAATAAATTATTTTTTTTGTTTTTTTGGCACTACATAATTTGGTTTCTTACACAAATAATGTTGCATAGTGCCAAAATTCATATGAATACAAAACTAAATAAGAGTTGCACACAAAATTAATAGACTGATGAGGGGCAATCGATACATATTTTAACATTTTTTGCACTTCACAAAAAAAAAAAAAAAAACTACAATAGATTAAATGTAAACCATATATTTATTAATATCATTGGATTGCATGGCGCTGGTAAATTTCACCATCCACCTCTTGCAATCCGATGAAATAGAATGCATTAAATATATTATTGCACTCAATCTAATCAAGAATTTCACCTTTCACCCCCCAAAAAGGGAAGACAACAATGTCATATCTCCATCTCAAATAGTAAAAGAAAGGAAACAGAAAAGAAAAGATTGAGGCGATGGCATTATCATTGCATGTACTGCAGTTAAGCAGACATGTAGAGTAATTGTAGGGTAATCAGACGGAAAGAGCAGAGGGCTGGACCGGATTGTACTGTAAAGGCGAGAGGCTTTAATCATTTATGATTTCAGAATTTGGTTATTCTTTATACAACTTTTTCCACAGAAGCTTTTCAGTTTGCATCAGTGTACCAGTGTGCGTGTATAAATGCAGCTGCTGGTGCTCTTCAATTAGTATGTGTCCATAAGATGGGAGTAAAAAGGTTCAAAATTTTAAGTGCCCGATTTCTAATCATATGTTTTTTCTGTTTTGTCGCCTACCAACAAAACAAGCACATTCCCCCCCCCTCTCCGTCTATATGTTGTCCTTGTAAGTCAAGAATGTGCACGAATACTTTTTGGGCTTTCATCTTCAGTCCTCCATCAATCAAACGTAGGTGGTAGTCCAAATTTATTTCACCCAAGAAAGTTAATGGTTTGAACTCGATCTCTGTAGTGAAGACACCTCAATCAGACTTGGTCGGGCTGTGATAAACTGATAATAGACTCGTCTTTTAAACAAAGTCAAAACAATACAGAGATTTTACCAGACGGGATTTTCCAATAGGAATTGCAATAATGTTCTCCCTATCATGCCTTTCCTCCCGTTTAGGAAAAAAAAATGACAGAACTAAAAGGTTTGCAATTGCCCGAAGTCATGCTATAAACACTTTTAACTATGCTGAGTTAAAAACTTTTAGTTGGACCCTAAAATTTGATATCGTCCTTGTTTTAACATGGGGTGCGGACTTGCTTTAAGAAATTAACTCATTTTTCACACATCATTGTACTAACCCTGATAGAAAGGCCCAATATCAGGCCTCAAATGCGGGCGTTCTGCTAGGCCTTTCCCAGTTAACGGGCTTCGTTTCTTTTTATTTATCCTTGAAAATTTTTGAAAACCTTCAGAAAACTGTTCATATTTGACATGTAAACCTCCTCCAAAGACAGAAATAGATGAGAAATGGCAGGATCTGATCGTCTATTATCTTTATTTTTCTATAAGGGGTACAACATCAGAATTCTCTCCTGAAACTTAGATTTGCAAATTCCAGACTAGAAGTGTGTGTCTAGTTTTGGGTACCGACAGATACTATCATTTATTCCACGAAGAGAGATCGTAAGCCAGCAATGATGGTAGACAACCTTAAATCTCCATACTCATTTCCTTGCGAAGGAAACACCCTTCTCAATGCTTCCAGCCAACTCTTTCTTTGCCTTCTCCAAGCCAACCCTGAGAAGAGCAGAAGTGGATATTAAAACACTAATCAAAAGTTCAAGTTTTCCTACAAATTACAAGGCATGGACCTTGGAATGATAATGGGATGATATTAAGCATCTTTTGTCAGACCTTTCGTATTCATTTAGTGGACCAAGAGGATAGATCTCCTCGACCCCATTACGCCCAAGCCGCACCCTCGAAGCAAAGAACGGAAGTTCAGTTACCTAAGACAAAACTTCACAACTTTTAACATCTTAAGGATAAAAAGCATAGGTTCAGATGATGCAATTAAGGAACATCCCATGTGGCCAATCCCACAAATAGAACCAGTGAAAACATGCCTGAGAAGACACAAATGCACATTCAACAACACCAGCATCTCCCCTCAATCCCCTCAAGCAAGCGTCAGCAAATTTGACTGCTGCATATGCCTGTAACATTTATTAACATTTTTCTTCAAAATTTGCTAGCAATTCTCCTTGCATGGCAAAGTAGAAATACAATTATAGCAGCTTACCATTGAAAGAGTTGCAGAACCTGCACCTGCTTTGGCCTGCAACAGAAACCAGTAACTTCTAATCAATTATTGTGTCTAGAAAATAGTGAAGAGCTGGACATTTGCCAGCGATTCAAGTAATTCGGTTGATGAATTAACTTATAGTCATTAATTGCCCAGGGCACATGAAAGCATCAAGGTCCATAGGGGCTTAGGAGCAAGGCAAGGCATGCGCCCTAGCACCATATCAAAGTAAGATGTACAAATTCATGCTTTTGAAAATACTTTCACAATATTAACAGATTCCAGCAAGATGAGGGTTAAAATAAATAAAACAAAATATAAAATAGAGGATAAGGTAGTTTAACAGCTTTTCACAACTAAAAATTCTACAGTGGTCAACTCTAGTCAACAAGAGAAAAAAATAGTGTGGCAACATTCATTCAAGTAACACATACTTGCACATCATACAGCGATAATACTTGTTGGATTAAGATTACTATACACGTTATTATGTGAATAATCAATTTAACAAATTTGAATCTCAACAATTACTTTCCATGGATCATCTTTTGCAAATGAAAATGAGATCTAGTAAATTTTCCACACAAATTTTAGGGATTCAAAAGAAATAAAGAAACAAAAAGAAAAAGAGACATTTTCACTAGTAAAAGTACATTTTTCTGTGAAAATTTTAGTTTTGCTTTTCCCACATAATTGTATTTGATTTTTAAAATAAACAAGTTCCAAAATACTTTGCCAATGTTCACTTAACCAAACAATAAATTAGATTTAGCTTTTTAAATAAATACTTTGGATTTGAAAAATTAAAAAATAAAAAAATACTAAACTGACAAGCCTCAAAGCAGCAGTTATAGTTACAAGAAGAAAAAAGGAACTTCAGTTAGGAGCTTTGTTACTGCACTCGTGCCTGAAAAAAAAGGCACAAAAGGTGCCCCAAAAGCACCTTATCCAACAGGGGTTTAATAGGGGATAAAAAGCCCCATGTCATGCCTTGCACCTTGGCGCATGACTTTTGCCAACTTAAGTAGCAAGAAATCAATTCAAGTTTTCATGTTGCAAGCAAATCTTTCTGGAGATTTCAGGAGGAGGTAAAAGGAAGGGCTAAATGTTCATTTTCCTCTCACAAGCATTTCTATTCATGTCATTTCGCTAGTTTATACAGAACTAACTCATTCTAAACTAACAAGTTTGTATTTAGAACTTGAAACATGCATTAGGGACATCTTATGATGTAATAAAGGCATAGATATTTATTTATCAGCAGCACACGAGGTTGCTCCATGACACAAAACTAAGATCTCCAAATTGCTCATCGTAAAGAAAGGAATATTTATTTTAAACCTCCAACCAAGACTCAAGGCTACCTCAACAACTTCAGTCCCGCCATTCTGGATGCGAGATGTCAGATACTCAGTCTCTTCTTGGGTGAAAGAGCATGCAGGTTTAACCTACATAATATAGAAAAATGAAGTGAAATGTTGTTATGCAATCTCTTACAAATAACTATTGTGAAATTATGTTATTATTTCAACCTGGGAGAGAAGAGGTAAAATTGTCACACCAGCATGGCCTCCTACGACTGGAACATCAACCTCCCGTGGATCCAGCCCCAAAACTTCAGCCTTAATGTGCACAAAAAATATTGAATACAATAAAATCGGTCAAATAACAAGCATAGAGGATGGAGCTGTACCATTGATGATTACTTCAGAAAGAGATGCCTAGCCAAGTGCAAAAAGTGTAACTTGATCAACTTATATACTTGGTACATTAAATAATGCTATGACATGCATAACATCGTAAGAGAAAAAAAAAAAAAAAAAAGTTCCTTCAGTTTTTGAAAGACCCGGAGACTTCTACTTTTTCCAACTTACAAAATGAAAAAGATTGGTGCTGGTTTTATCAACAAAATGCTACATCTAGCAATGCAAATCTTATTCAAGCAACAAATGATGACCATGCGGTAACCCAATCCAATCTACTTTGACCTTACACTTCAACATTTTATAACAAGTGGAACTCAACCGTGCTCATAAAGCATCACAACCAAAAAAAAAAAAAAAGAGAGAGACAGAGAGAGAGTTATAGGAAAATGACAGAGGGGGCAAAATCGAGAAGTTGGGTTGGGCTGCATGAGGCACATATAACATTTGCCAGAAAGTTGCACTGCTTATGGAGAAAACAAATAAATGCACTTTCTGGTGAATATATACTACTATTAAACTACCACATATCAGAATGCGACAAGTTTAGATATTTCTAGAAGTGAAGATTTTAGCAGCCAATTAAAAATATAAACAATCTGCCACCAAATTCTCAGATTCTATAAGAACTATTTTAGGTGCTGGGATGTGGCCCCATGCAAGCATGTGAGAAGAGAGGATGAGAAAAAACAATTCTAGAGTAAATAGAATAGTCACACATTTAGAACAAATCATTTAAGTGCTCTAAAGCCACAAGCAGGCCAACCAAAATTCAGCAGATTACAGGTTCTTGTGGATAAATAAAAAACATATGAAAAAACTACAGATGCTAACCAAAAAAGTTCTTACCACAAATGTATTAGCTCTGACTACATCAAGCATTGTGACACCTAGGAGTCGCCTTGGATCATAGGTTCCTGCCTTCTTGAAAACCTCTGCTGCAATCGGAACTGTAGAGTTCACAGGATTACTGATTAAGTTGACAATGGCCTTAGGACAGCACTTAGCAATTCCTTCACAAAGAGTCTTTACTATTCCTGCATTAATGTTGAAAAGATCATCCCTAGTCATTCCAGGTTTCCTGGGAACACCAGCAGGAATGATTACGAGGTCCATGCCAATGAGTGCATCTTCCAACTGCTTTTGACCCAGAAAACCACGAACCTATATATCAAAACATTCAGTCAAGTTCCACTGGCTCAGTTTGGCCATAAAGTGATGAATTTTGTTGATAGATGATGGCATAACTTAACTTTTTAATGGTATTTAGAACAGAACAAATACGCATTTACTGATATGATTTAATGATTTAAGATATGTTCTCTTAAGAATTATTTGTGAAACACATGTTTCACCGTCTTATAGGTGTTTCTTCTGGTAAGATGCCCAAACATGTACTCAAATAGCAATAAGTAACACTTTGGCAGTGCCATGGGTATATCAAGTGTAAAGGTGGACCTGCTAATTAGGCATTTGGATTGCAAAATTTCATTATTTGGGGAAGATAACTGCCTCAATGTCAGCATCTTATGTCTCGTAGAAAGCTGACTATTTGAATTACTCCTTTTAAAGATTTCTTATTGAGACCCTACCCACCACCCTGCTTGAAAAGGAAGGCCCTTAGTCCTAAGGGGAAGGAAGCTTTATTTTGATTCGTTGTCCTATCGTCGCTTGTAAGGACTCCTATTAAAACCAAGGAATATAGGCAAAATATCAATAAAAGTTGGTAAGAAGTTTGGGGCTTCAATTACAAATGCCTTTCCTGACATTACTGCTCACCCCATTTGCATGCAAGCAATTATATGGATACTTCGAAAATTCAAATTAAAGCTATTTATTCCACATTAAGGACCGAACATGGGTGTGCATGCCGTGCAAAGTGGCATGTCCATGGTCTCTAGCATTCCCTCCTCAGAACTGTTCTTTTACATCTTATGTCTTACCCCTATCTCCCACCACAGTGATTATCCATCATGGTAGAAGATAGCAGGGAAACAGCAGCATCCAAGCTAGCCTCAGAACAGCAGCAAATAGTAAATTGAACACCAAAGAAACTACTAAATCAATGTGAAAGTGGCAAAATTTTACAGTGTATAAATTGAACTGATTCACAGATGGTTTGGATTCACATGTTCTCAAGCTTTTCATGAATAGACAACAAAGGTATGAGAATCAATTCCCTGTATTCGCCTTTTCCTTGAATCACTGAGATCTATGATTTCAATACAGCCTTAGAAGGTAGAAATATGAGTGTGTGCCCTTCCTCATTGCAATACCTCTTATTTTGTCCTCTACACTTGATTGCATTCACATCAGAATGTATAGATTGTCGCTTATTTACCTCCAAAGCGTGAATTACAGGCTATGACTAGTGTTCACTAGATTTGTCATTCAAATAAGATAATACTCCTGTACTTTATCAGCTAACCCCTTTCAATATTGTGACAGTACAACTATTCAGCACACAACAAGCAGCAAAAAATGTCACTTCCAAATCTAGTCCGTTCAGACCAGAGACCTATTCATCATTAGAAAATGAACACAAAAGAAAAAAGGGATGATGACATTTAACCCCTAGCAATGCTAAGCAAAGCCTTTTCTATCTCTGAAACCAATTTTACAAAAACCAAAAGTGGTTGATCAAGTAGCACCTGAAGTTGGAGCCATAAACTTGGAGGTCCTAAAACTGAATCCATTTTCCCCAGCATCCCCCACCTTTTGAGGCTTAGAATAAAAGCTCAATAATGAATCACCCAAAACAGTTCAAACAAAGGCCAGGGCCCGGCATCCTATCGATACCATCATGCCAATCAATGGAAACAATAGAGTTACAGGAAAACTGAAAATCAAATTGTTCTAGCAAAATTAACAAAAGGGAAGTAATAAACTAACAGAAACTCAAGAGGGATGGAAAGATGATATTACCACAGCACCAGTGTCCATATGGCTGATATCTGCTGTGACGCCTGGAGTGTTAACTACATCATAAAGATGAAGCACCGAAACCAATGGGTTCATCTTCATCAGCATTGCTAAAGGCTGGCCTATGCCGCCAGCTGCCCCCAGTACTGCCACTTTGAAACCCGGTGACCCTCCTTTTGCCCGACAATCTGCACGCCATAAGCTCAAGCTCCCCTCCACCTTTAAACCCAAATCACGCAGAAATCATCAGCCCTACCTGTGAAAATTTTTACTTTTTTCCCAAATATTTTCGACAAAAATCAACACGAAATCAAGCAGTTAAGAAAAGGTAATTGTCCAGAAATCCGAGCATTTCGTATGATCACGAATTTTGTCTGCCCTAGAGACTAAAGCTCTGTTTGGTTCAAGAATTTTGAATAGGGAAGGAAAATGTTAGGAAATAGGAAAATAAACTCCGGAAAATATAAAATCTCAAGTTCAACTTGATTGGTCTAAGGAGAACAACGAGTTAAGGAATGTGGGAGAAGGGGAGGTAATGAATGTATCGAAGAAGTAGAGAAGATCAGTCACCAGATAGGTTTTCTCTCATTTTCCTCACAAAAAGATGAGATTTTTGTGAGGAAAATCATCTTTTTGTGAGGAAAATGAATTTTCCCCAACACCACCTATTTTATGTTAACTTTTTTTTTTATCTTAATAATTTTTCCTACCACTAAACTATCAAAACTATTCTTCCAAACATCTTCTTTTCTTTTTTTTTTTTTTTTCTTTTCTTCACCAATATCCTTGTATCAAACAGCATGTAAGAAAACTGCAGAAAAACTTCAAAAGTTGGGAACTTTCAGTAATTACACTATCACGATTCATTTTGAAGTCAACTAAGGCACGCAAATTGCTATTTCCTCGCTCAGAACAATAAAGGTAAAAGAAATCAAAGAGCAAAATATAGACCTGGGAATGATTAGTGGGAGGATTAAGGTGAGCCGAAATTCTGGCAATTCTTTGATGAATATCCGCACCCTGCTGCATAGTTCCACTCAAACGAAAGCTGAAAGCAGCAAATTCTTGGAACAATACAAAATGATCTGATAAAATGCGAACAGAAATGAGGGAAAGTTGAGGTGTGTAACGCGTATATATACAAGTACACAACGGAATTAATTGTACTGTGTGGGGGTAAGAACAATCAAAACAAAAGAAAGAAAAAAGATGACGCCAGAGACTCTTTGGGATGCGTGGATTTGGATTTGATTTTGGGCTGTCAGCTGGTAGATAGCCTTATCTTTTACTCTTTTTCCATTAAAAAAAATAATAGTACTTCACAAGTTTTTGGCTATTTTCATATTTGTAGTCGCAAATTAGCAGTCAGGTAATTAGATCCATCGGTCTGAAATCAGGCCCCAACTCAAGTGTATGATTGAGCCCTTGACTAAGGGTTTTTCCATTTCTTTTTCTTTTTCCTTTTTCTTTTAATGGTAAACGGTGCACAATATACATAATTTACTATTGATCAAGAGTCGAGAATTTCACTTGACTAAGTTCTCTAGAAAAGAAGTGAAAAAGTTAAAAAAAAAAAAAGCAAAGAAAAGAGCTTAATTGTTTATAAATGCTATTTCCAAGCTCCAAAGCGTCAGAGATAATGTAGTTCCTCTGCTGAGTCTGATAGGATTTAATTTGATATCCATGAGGTACTTTGATATTCCAATCATGAGAAATTATGAAGTTGGATATTAATAAAAATTGAAATTAATCAATAAGAGACCAATCAAGTATCGAGAAAAATATGAGGAGTTGGGTTGGGCTAAATTCAATAATTGAAAAATATTTTATAACCTGATTGTTGGTATTTATTAATTATTAATTGATATTTTATTAATATTATTTGATTAAGAATTATATTTTAACATAATTATATATTCACCAACTATTAATGGAAAATTTTGAAATAAACTAAATAAATACAATCATATAAGTTATGTAGAATTATGTATCTACACAAAATTTACATGAGAAGCCTTCATATGAATTCCTTCATATATTACAAGAATCATTATCAGTTCAAGTCTAAACCAGAAATTTGTACTTTAATTATTCAGATTGATTAAAAAATATGCGTCTAGGCTATTCAAGTCAACTTTTACCCCACCCATTAAATCCTTTTGTTTTTTTTTTTTTTGGTTTCCCTTCTTTTGAGGAAAAGGCTTCTAATTTTCATGTGGCTTGGAAGATTGGGCCTTAATTTTTTTTAAAAAACAACTAAAATGATTCTCTGGCCCAAAATGCCGACATCACAAAGTGGTTTTCTCCCTGATGCTCATATTTAAAACCCCCCGGGCCCAACAAGCCCAGAAGATCCTCGGACGAAAAAGAAAATCGAAAAAGACGAAACAAATAACTATGCAGTGTGTGACTTTGTGTAGCTTATGAAGAATATAGCACATTATATTATAAGAAATACTCCCTCCCTTCCTTCCAATATCACTCCCATGTTTATTTTTTTCTAACTCCCAAAATTAAGTTTTATTTTATAAAATATATATTTTTTTCCTATACTACTCTTTCAATTATAATATAATATGATACAATTAACTTTCAAAAAATCACTAGTTTTAAGTACAATAATATAAAAATACATTAAACTTTTATATTTTGAAGTCAGCACCTAATTCTTGAATCTGAAATTTGAATTTTTATTTTAAGAGGGGAGAATACATTAGTGAAAAATTAGAGACAAGATTTGCCTCGCCGGTTGGTCCTATATCAGCTTCTTGCATTAAAGTCACTATCACAAGCCATGGATGTTAATCTCCTTGTACATAGGCAGTGGAATCACGTGAGACCTTTGCACTATCATGGGACGTAAGGTCAAAAAGAGGAAAAAATCAAGAATAGTTGGTCGAGCTTTTTCTCTTTTTTTGAGAGAGAAACAGATACAGGAACGAGAGATTGATGAAAAATTCTGCTAGGTAGGACTTAGGAGAAAACCAGATTTATTTAAACTAAAGCATGATTAAACTCTTTGTATTATAAATTAAATTTATTCCATATTATTAAATTATTGAATTGATATATTGTATATATATGTGGATTGCGCACTTTATTTCATTGAACTAATTTTTTGAATGAGTTTTATTCAAAATTCATTTATCCTGATTTTATAACCTTAGGGTTGCCTGAGTTTTGCATAATCTAAAGAATTGCAAGCAATAATTTACCACGACACGTTTTGTTGAACTAGTATAGTGTATATCATCTAGCTAGCTGTTGATCTAAGCCCATTTATCATTTGATAATTTAGGCGAAATGGTATAATAGTTGTTATAAAAGCTATTGTATCAATTAATTTTATTGAATTGATATAATATATATATATATATAGAGAGAGAGAGAGAGAGAGATTGAATATTCTTTCCTTTAAATTAGTTTTTGACCCAAGCCTATTTATCACTTTTAATACGGGCTAAATGGTTATGGTAGTGATTGTAAAAGTTATTGTATCAATTAATAAGAATGTTGGGGTTTTTTATTTTAATGATTTTAAAACATAAAAATTAAAAATACGTACAATGAAAAAAATGTTTAAATAGTTAAGATTACAAATTAAAAAATAAAAGCTAATATAATTTGACTAATAAACAAATAAAATAAAATATAAATAATTCTAACACTACCAAATAAAAAATCAGCACAAAAAAATAGTGGGGAAGACTTTTTCTAGAATCTTTATTCTATGGTACAAAACATGCTGCTGACACACGCATTCACAAATTCACCAACAGTACATTTTCTTTACCATTCAGTAGAAAATTTGTTCAGCCATTGGGATCTTGATCATTTCTGTCGTTCCGTTCCACTGTTCCAATTAATCTAGCCCGACACCACTTATTTTTGGGCCGTTCTACCATTCCATTCTCGTTCCATCTTGCAACAAATTGAACTGAAAACCGCCATGCCCACGAATCATGTTTCCCTTTTGCTTTTCTATGTTTCCATTGCACTTTCATCCTTACACGTAAAATCAAACTCCATCATATGGGATTATAAATCTTCGGATTACATATAAAGATAGATATAATTCCTAGAAAGTATCAAGATTTTACAATTGATAATATTTTACTTTTATAACATCCTGATATGCACAGCTAACAAAACTAGCATCGAAAGATAATTCTTTCAAAATAAAATTAAATGGAGGAATGTCGACAATTATATAATACACCCACTATCTAGCGTTAGCAAGAGCAGACTACAAGGCAAGTTATTGAAAGAAAGTGGTGGGGCTTCTAGAAAAAATAAACAAAAAATTGTGGAGCAATTCAAAGGGGCAAATGATTGATGTTTTTTCAGATTACTGGAAATCTTTGACGTTTAAGGCACAATACCCACACTTTCCTTTTCAAATATGGTCCCCGTCTCGTCTATACAATACAATTTTCTACAATCTAATTTAAATATGAAAAATAAATAAATTTATATATTAAACTATCTTTAAAACCAATCATTCGTCTATCTAATAATTAAACCAGCATTTAAAATACTTCGTTTCTCTCGATCATTAATAGACTGAACACAACATTTAGAAGACATCATGTTTGATAAGACTAAACTTTAGAAACATCTCACGTTGATAACAATTAATAGCTATTATCTATTTTGATGAAGGTACAGTAATAGTTTTAATACCCTTGGAAATCGTTGTCATTGTATTTGAGAAGTGTCCTATTACTTTAATGTAAGACTTGGAAGTTTTCTATCCATCAATTCTTCCGGGTGATTAGGTAGTAGTTATAACTTGTATTAGATATATGGATACCTAAATTTAGGGTAGGTTTATTATTTTAATATTTTTAAAATAATAAAATAAATTTAATATGTCTGATAAATTTAACATGTTAGATTCAAATGAAATTCGAGTCCTAAAAATTAGTTACGAGTGAATATCAAATTTGATCAAATTTACTTTTTTGTTGTCTAATATTATATATGAGACTTAACTGACACTTATCCACATTATATATTGTTGCTGATTTTAAGCAAGGAGTCACGGGTACCCGAAAATATATTTCTCAATGTAAGTCCTAGGATCGTGAAGAGGAAAAGAAATTGAAAAAAGGGAAAAATAAACAAAATACATTTATTAGGCGCAAAATGACAAGTATAAATTAATAATGAGAAGATTCAAAAAAAAAAATCCAAGTAGTACAAAGGAAATCCATCTAGGGAACAATGCAATTGGAGTAGTGGGGGTGGAGAAAAGATTGCACGGAATGGAAAGAAAGAAAGAATAAGAGGAGGGGGGGGGGGGGGGGGGTGTAAAGGTGAAATGGACGGGTTCATAGTAGAAAGCTCACATCATTGATGGGTTGAATGAAAGGGAAAGTTTGTGTCTTACCAGAAAAAACAGACCGAAGATAAAAGTTGAAAGGCCCCTTTCACCGGCCACTCATTCCGAATGTTTCACCACCCCCGCGAGTACACAACAACCAAACCTCATTGTTTTGGACTCATATGAACTTATTCATATATATCAAATATTAACCAAATTTAATAAAAACTCAATCGAATTAAATTTTTCTAAATGTGCAAAACATTTCATCAATTTATTGGTGCACAATGCTTGACACAAATAAATATTCTTTATATGTATAAATGATCTAGCATCAAGGACATAAAGTATGAACATGGTCATTTGTAAGCTCGAATTTTCAAGTGAAAATTCAAATGATCAGAATAGTACAATAATATTTTAATTTAATATCTTAAAATATTAAATTTTTATTTATTAATTTCCCTCGCATGGAGTTTGAATATCTAGTTTTTTATCGTTTAATTCACATTAAAAAAATTTTATAAACTCGTAATAAATAAATTTTGGTTATATTTTATAATGGAGCAGGGATAATAGAAATCTATTTTTACTTGATTCAAATATCTGCTCAATTAATCTAAGGTATAGAAGTTAAGCTTTTTCTTTAATAAAAACTTTGATTTTTAGAAATAAGAATAATTGAAAGTTAATGATTAATGTCATGAGAAATTACTTAATTTTTCCTTTATTAAATTGAAAATCTACACAACATACAATATTTTTGAGATAGTGACAAAGTAATATCGGTTGAGATATTCTTATTTTATATTAAAATTGTGAACCACATATACTTTCACAAATAATTCAAACACAAATTAAATACATTTTAGCGTTGTTTGGCGTATAATGTAACCTGAAAAAATTGTCTAATACTCCATCTTATCCAAAAAAGTAATTCCTATTTAATTTGATATTAAGTTTTAAATGTTCGTCAAAAGAAATAAGATTTTTACGGTATATTTTTATATCATTATTTTTAAAAGTATTGATGAAGTACAAACTTGTCACATTTTATTTTAATTAAAAGAATTTGTTTAAAAAAAGTAAATTTAATAAATAAAATTTTATGTTAAAACGCGACAAAAAAAGAAATACGACGTAGGTATATTCAGTGCAAAGTGAACAATATTGTGCAAGAACTTGATGGTGAAAACGGCAGATTGGCAGGAGAAAGAAAAAAACAATGGAGTAAATTCAAGTTGACGTGTCTTGTCTTCTACGGCGAGTGTGTTGTTTTGAGAAAACACAAGCGAGTAGGAGAAGAATAACTTGACCGGCCCGAAAGCCGGAAGCGAGTAAAGGGTCGTGAAAAAACAACCCGCATCGACAAAATGTCCATTCCTCTTCAGGCTGGGCCCCTCTTTAAAACCACCCCCTTCTTCGCCTTCTCCCACTCCCCAACGCCTCCACCCCCCGCCCACATTATGATGGAGAGAGAGAAGGGAACCTCAAGGGGCAAATCGCAATAATTATAATGTATACATACACTATTCACATATATATACGATATGCTGCTTACTCGCACCCCATATATTGACATATCAACAAGTATTTTAGAGAGAGAGAGAGAGAGAGAGAGAGAGAGAGTTGGTGGAATATGTTTTGGAAACCAAATGTGAGAATGGGTTCAGGAGAACATTCATTTGTTCTTCACCCTTTGAAGACTGCCATTGATTTTCATCTTCTGCATGCAATGACCGATCTGCCCTTGTCCGACAATGGTGAATACGACATCGGACAGCACTGGACGACGGTCGTTTTGTAGCAATCTCAAGACGAAGCTTTATATAGTTTTTTGAAGGGCTCTTGCTGGTTACAGGTTTCCACATGAAAGATGCTTGGGAAGAGGCAGACAGAATGGAGCCAGGCAATACTTTTTTCTGTTTCTTTACTCGTTAGATCTCTTTTCTCTCCAAGGAGTTTTTCTGGTTTGTTGTTTTCTTTCCTAGATGCATACATATACAGGTTTGCTTATGCTTTATGAATCTAAAGAACAAAGGATCCTTAATTCCTTATACAAGTGTAAGGAAGATTCTTTGTTTGCTGTACTCTACTTTAATGTGAATTAATTCAAGAAATGTTTTTTCTCTTGTTGTTTCTATAAATTGGTACATATTCCATAAACCTGTTTGTGGGTCATCTTCTGGGGTTCGTACCAGGACTAATTTTATTACTTCATTTCTTCCTATTCGGATAGCTTGGCATTCAAAAATATCCATTTTTATTGCAGTACGAAATTTTCTGTTTGGAGCTTCTTCCCAGTCCCATTTTTCCTCGAGTTTGTGCCTAATTTTCTCCTATTTTGTGGAAAAGATAGCGTAAATTATTATATTGATATGGTTTATGCTTTATCAGTATTTATTTGGTTTTCCGGTTGTGGTACATAAGGTTAATCTATTATGGTACTTGAGTTCATATTTGCAATCATGCATTAGAGATGCTAAGACATGGAATTGCGGCTAGGACATTGGCACGCGCATCTGCATTTTTCCTGTCCTTTTTCCGAGTATATTTTACTCTTGACCCTTTTCCTTTTTCCCAATTTCATCTGAGATGGAAGTTTTAATTTCCCTTACCAGTGAAATGTCATTCAAGAATACTTATTTGTTCGGATCACAAAAGCGAAAAAAAAAAAAAAAAAGGATCACAAAAGTTTTTCCATTTGTCCTATTTTTGAGCATTAGCAATCTGGAACTTCTGTTCTAACAGAATGTTTCATTGGATTATTTAATAATCAAGGGAAAAGAAGATGCCAGCTTCATTTGAAAGACATAAAGTAGTTGCAGTAGGAAAAGTAGCTCAAGAAATACCTAAGAAGCATGAACTGAGGAGGTTAGTAGAATATATTAGGTGAGGAAAATACTTTATAGTTGCAAACTCTGGAGAATTTTAATTATACTGAGGGACAAAACCAAGATTTCTTGTGAAGGGTGAGAACAACCTTGATGACGAACTTTATATGATATATCGAAATAAAATATATCTATGTTCATAAAATTTATGCTTGAAATTTACAGTGCCCTTACCCCATCTTCATCTCCCTTGTCGGTCTACCTCTGATATTTTGCAGGTGAGTTTGAGCTTAATGGTGCGGAAGTAATTATGCATATAATCTGAGTTCTATATTTCCACCTGCATACAATTCCAAGTAAAAGTGTTTTTTTTGTCAACTATCTGAAATGGCCCCAGTTCTGATCTTTCTTGCCGTTTTGTCATCATAAGATTCGAGAATGAAGGACAGCACCATTTCTTTATTTCCCCTTTATTTCCGTTTGCACTTTAATTGTTACCTTAGGTACCATTTGTAGCCATCATGTTCTGTTGGTATGATTGCAAAATGCTGAGGACTAACTTACAAACTGAATAAGCCAGCGAAAGGGGTTTTAACTTTTTTGTGAAGGGTTTTCAAAAATTCTAAGTACTAAACGTGTGTAGCACTAATATTATTATCTATGATACTGCGAAGGATCTAATCTGCAATCCTCCCTGCCTTGATTTTTTCTATTGTGATCTGTAAACAGAATATACACAGCCCTGAGTCTCGGATTTAATTATATTGGATTCAAACGGATTTCATGTATTTGGCCTGTTGATGTATGAATTTGTGATGTGCTTATATGCTAAAACATGTGTATAATGTATACAGATTAACAAATAAAACATGTGAACATCTCAAGCATGAAATTATTATTTATCAAAGATGAAAGAATGCACGTCCAGTTGTAGAGAATCACATTGCCAGAAGTATATATATTTGTACCAAATAGTATGTGACATGATTTTGTCGCTAATGATATGCATTAAATAACATTAATTGTTATTTTACTGTAATGGTTTTAATTTTAATAGTGAGAAGAGCTAATATCCAGTCATAATTAACAATACATGTATTTGATAATATAATGACAACAAGCATTGTCGTTATAATTTGTGTCAAACTTATTGTTGTTACTTATCGGTGTCAGTAATTATTAATAACAGTAGTATAAACATAATTCTTGTCAAATGAAGCACGTTACAATTATTCTTGTGACAAAATAACAATTATTGTCATTAATATATGTTTTTAGTGATAATTTTCATATTATCACTTAATATGTATTTGATACTTAAACATTTTTTTCTTTAATGTTAGTACTTTAATTATGACATGAATTTGTCATTAATTTGAATGTCATGAGATATTTTTTTAAAAGAAGTTGATTTGATAATATGATGATTTTGTCATACTTCGAAAACCATACGCATTTATTTTTTATTTTTTATTTCCGAAAAATATGATCATCGGGTTTGGGTTCATGGCGTAGTGGATCCTTGGCTGAGGGAATGGGGGTTGCTCATAAGTTTTGCAAAATATGCTTTCTTGTTATTACTAAATATTATCATAGTTAAAGAATATATGAATTTTTATTTGTCATATTATTAATTTATAGTTTGAAAAAATGACCCATCAAGAGGTAAGGAAGGTGCAATTACATTTTAATGGGTGCGTGGCAATATCAGATCAGGATTAATTTTTTCTATTATGCTAATATTTGCAAACCGATGCTTCAGCCTCAGAATATGATTTAAAATAATCAAGAAACTATTTCCTAAATGAATGTAGTATTTGCGGCAGCATTAGTTGTAAAATAGTTTCATAAGTTTCAGTAATTAAGCGTAGATATTAATCCATCTTGATTGAGGGGTTGGAGAAGATAAAGTGTCAATAAAAGCTTCAATACGAATACAGACTTGCAGAAAAACAAATAATAATAATAATAATAATAATAAAAGCTGTTCTGCAATCGGCCGAAATCATGATTTCTTTGATTAATCTTTGTAATCGATCAATTTCGGAATCTCGGCTTTGCTGTGAGAAGGACAGCAGCCAACTCCAAGCCCAAGCTGTTCCTTGGTGCAGCCCCCTCAGTGCATACACTGTTCAATTATCTTACATTTTACTACTTCCTATATTTATTTCATTTATTGGCTTCTAGAGAGGAATTGCTGGAGGATTCTGCCTGACCCTTTCCTACAAGAATTTCAACAAATTCTCTGGCCCCCCTTTTTTTGAGGGAATTTCACAAAACAACGTTAAAAAACCAACGTATATTATTCTGTCACTTTATGCAGAAGTTGAACACAACTGCAATATTCGTAAAAGGTCAAAAGATTGGCACATAATGTACTATAATTACAATCACCTTCTCGAAGGTTTTTCTAATGTTCAAAAAGACATTTTTATGTTTTAAGTAATTTCACCAACTCCGGTTGAAAAGAGTTGACTTTTTACCTTGAATAGTTTGGGAAACTACTTAAATGAATGTGTTGTTGGGTGTGCATATGAATAGTTATTATTTGATTTTATTTTTGAAAATGCTTTAAGGAAAAAACAAAAAATTTCCTTGGAAAATGCATATAAAAGGTTGATGAAGTCTTAGCTGAACGACTAAGTTTGAGATTTTTAAACAAGGTATACTACATGTATAGTTATCCGTTTCAATTACGAGAGGTTGTTATCTCATTATTTATTATAATTTGTTAGTTATTGATAAATATATTTGAATAATTAATTATTATTATTATTATCTTGATGTAATAATATAAATATTGCTTCTCTTGAAAAATATTCTATCTATTTTGTTTAAAATTGAACATGCGTTTGAATGAAAGTTTTTTTAAAGATGGATTCAAATAAAAAATGTGTTTGATTTAATTTTTATATGATATCAAGTTTGATGTCGTGTGTCATTTACGTGGGATTAATGCAATAAGTTTAATAATGATTATATGAGTAACAAAAAAAGTAATTATTTGATTCGAATTGCAATAGTTTACTATGGTGTTTAAAAGGAAAAGAGAGAGAAAGTATATGGTATCTGAGATGTTAATGAGAGAGAGAGAGAGAGAGAGAGAGAGAGAGAGAGAGAGAGAGAGAGAGAGAGAGAAGAGAGAGAGAGAGAGAGAGAGACTAGAAATAAGAAAGGATTTTGGTGTATTAAAATATAAGATTTTGAGACAATGACTTTATAACTAAAACATAATGTAGATATACAAATTCATTTCCTGATTATTCAAATTTTGTATCTGTCGTCCAAATTCTAGAACCAAACGAACCTTAATATTCAGAAGATATATTAACACTTCAATAGCCCAAATTGAATTACCTAGGGTATAGCATCTGGCACTGCACTTGAATCCCATCAGAGATAAGGGCCCGATTTTTTTCTATCTTGGCACAATTACAACCACATCTCATCAGTTTGCACAAAATATAAACGACTTGAGGACTGAAGACTGTCAGTTATTTATTTGTTTCTTTTCTTTTTGACTTGGGTTTCAGACACACACACACAGGCATACACTGAAATACCACGGACCAACAAGAGGCATGTCTGACATGCTTGTTTTCTCCCCCTATTATTACCTCTTAGCTTTCGACCCCAACTTTCTTCAAGGTCGACCAAGCAATCCTCTTCATGATCAAAATGTCTATTCATCGAACAGATCAGAATCCAAGTATTTTTACATGAATCCAATCTCACTCATTCAGGTTTCAACTTAGAATCAGAATCGTGGATTTTCTCTTATCATAAGTATCCTTGAGTGGGTTAATGACCTATTTTAATATTTTATTTTTAGTTTTTCATATCAATTTTAAATCTATCTTTGATTTGAATATCCAAAAATCTTGAGTGAGTCATTCCAACTAGCATGACGCTCTTATAATTATAGGTCTATCCAATCGAATTTTAAAGTATGAATTAAAATATCTTTGAGATCAAGATAATTCTGAATCCAGAAATATGATTACATATTGATCCAAACAATAGGAAAGAGAAAAACATCTTCTCTCTTTTTTAGTCTTGTACTTATTATCTCAATGCATTTTATTGATAAATGTTCTTCCAATCCCACCACAATAAGTCAAAATTGACACATTTGTAACGCCAAGAATAACCCCAAAAGCATGTCGAGGGAACATTGGTATGGAATTTGATAGAGTGGGTGGGGTGGGGGTAGAGATGGTGGTATATCTAATTGAAATAAAACTATAGTTTTTGTGGTACTATCTGTTTGTGCTTATTTCAATAATATAAAATTTTGATACTTGTAATGTTTTAATTTATTGTGGAATCTTCATAATAGTCCACAACTTCCTTTTTTTTGAAAAAAAAAATATTCTCTTTTGTAGAACGTTGTGAATAAAATGGTCATTACACTATGACTAGGTTAATCTAAAAGCTACCAACATAATATATTTTTTAATAAATATTTTTTGGAGACAATTTTTGCTAGAATTAATTGTGTATTTGATTAACTTCAAGAATCAAGCTCGAGAAAATTTAAAGATTGGAGCACAATCAATTTAATGGGTACTTGTATTCTTCTCCCAAAAACTCACCTCCTTCTTTCGAATAATGTATAATGGGTATTTGTATTCTTCTCTTGAAAACTTATCCCCTTATAAGGATGTTCAATAGTTACCTAATCAACTACATAGAAAATTACCTAATCTAAGTCAAATATTTTCCTAACACAAATTTTTTATATTTAACACAAAAATAAAACATTCATTTACAACTCGAATTCCTTATCTAAATAACAAGATCCGGACTTGAATCTTGATTCATCCAAATAAAGCAAATGCAAGATCTTAATTTAATATGATAAGTATGAAAGAATTATAATTATACAAGAAAATAAATTATAAGAGTTAGTCTTGCACTAAAATTTTATTAAAAATATGAAAAAATCAACTTATTTTAACAAGAGAATCCAATTAAATTTAATTTGTATTTTGCAGAAATAGTACTAATAAATAATAATTAAGTCATGGACTAAGTGGTGTGATTTTGAGTTTATTATGCCTCCGACTAGATGAAATATCATTTGTCTCCTCAGCCCCATAGCTGATAGGACTACTGATTAAATTAATTAAATTCAATCATTGCATGAGGGTATAGGTAATTATTCTTTTAACTAAAGTTATGCAATTACTTTTGAAGGTGATAGAAAGGAAACAATAAAATTTGAAAGGATTTTAAAGAATTCGTTTTCAAGCTTTAAAGAGATTTAAGAGAACTCAAAAATCATGTAAAACGCAATTTTATTTTGAAAGGAATAATGGAAAACAATAGAATTCAACAAATATTTAAATAACAGTCCTAACCTGTGTCAAACAGGCCTAAAATTGGATTGTATTTCGAATTTACTAAAAAAATAATGGAACATGAGCTAAAAATACTCCAATATATGAACAAGCATGTTGTGAAATATTGAGTTCAAAAGATAACTATAAAAAATACTAAAAATAAATAAATGAAAACAACAATAGAAAAATTAAGAAAAACATTCAAATAGTGGCCGAAATAATAAGATTTCGCAATGACAACGCCTTATTAGAAAAATAACACGAGGATTAACTTCATCTCAAATATATGACACATTTAATGGTAGATCATCCCAAAACTCCATCCGCATTAAAAGTTAAATATGTATGAAGTTCTACCAATGAATAATGCACTTTGATCAATTCTATTTGGGCTTTTGTTTCAATCATTCCAATGTTTTTAAAATGCATTCACCACTTGCTTTTCATGGGTAGAATTTACACTATGTGGAAATATTTAAATGAAGGATAATTTTCTCAAATAATAAAATGGCTGACTTAAGGTATTGATTTTTTACTTATTCACAATCAGCAAAAACGAAAGAGAGAAAAGAGAAAGGAGGAGAAGAAATTCATTTTTGAAACAGTACCCGACCAGTCACCTTAAAAATACGATCGAGAGAAATCAAATCATTGAATCAAATTGATATTTTAACAACAATTTCAGGCCACATCGAGATACAATTTGAATTGTGGAGATCAGGTTTTGTGTTCTCTAAAATATGGTTATGTGAAGAACAGAACAACTCTGTTTTCTAGAAGATTGTTGGGGACAGTCTGTATTAAAAGACCGTTTCTGAAAATCGAACCGTTGGATTAATCTGCAATTTGACGGTATGTTCAGAAGTCACAGTTCTAGAGTTTAACGGTAGAGATCGGATTTGAATTGGCTTTTCACCGGAAATCGTTCGTGGACAGTAGTGTCATGTTTTGGATGAAATCTTTTTAATTTCTCTTTTTAGAACTTGTTTGTTGAAAAGATTGAATTATCTTGAAATGTTTGTGATTGTATATCAGTTGAGATATATTGTTAAACTTGTTGTATCCCTATTTTTTATTATAGTGAAAATTAATTTGGTGGACTATAGTTCTGTGATTTTTACTCCTCATATTTGAAGGTTTTTCACGTTAAAAATTGCTCGTGTTATTTATTACAATTGTGATTGATTTGTTTGTTATTATTTTTTGCTAAGTTCACACAAAAATGGATAATTATTATTTTTGTTGTGTTGACATTTAATTGATAATTTGATTGCACTTTATCCCAAACAATTTTACGTTAGAAAGTAATAATGTAAATATGTATGCAACTTTTATTTTTTTACTCTCATATACAAAACTTTATTGTGTTAAATAGGAGCCATTTATTTAGGACTGAGACACGGACAGCGAAATATAATTGCATGGTCCAAAATTCCTTCAAATGAAAAGCAGCCTTCACACTATCGCAAATCTTTGAATTATATAAAGCAGCCTGATCATTTTTCATTCACATCCTTTGAGGGGGGAAAATTAGGACAATCATTGAAAATGACTTTAATAGGCTTGATTGATTGCGGAGAATGTTACTTTTTTTTTATTACAAAATATACTTCTATACGTCTTAATTTTCTTCTGGGCATCTTTGATCCCTTTATTCAACTGAATTAAGAATTTTTGCCAATAAAGTAAAGAAAGTTCATTTTCCTAAAGTAAAGTGAACAAGTGCTTTGAATGTAACAAAAGATTTTAATTAAATATTGAAGAAAAAATGATAATGAAGTCTTCTTTAAGTTGGTAGATTGAAATTCAGAATTTTATAATTAAAAGTCTTGCACTCGAGTCTTATATGTGTGTGTATTTATTTATTTTAATATTAATTTTTCTTTAAATGTGTGTTTTGATTTGGAATTATTAATTAAATTTAATTACTTATGAGATAATAAATAAATTATGTCTATAATTGATCTTTTTCTTTAAAAAAATACTTTTTAAGAAAAACTATGGAAGTGTATGTATCATAACGTTATAAAACCAGGATTCTCTCAGTGTCCAGTCATAATTAGACTGGTCTCATCGAATTTGTGTTGAAATAATAGAATTTAGTTGAGCTAAACCTGGGCCCCCTATTGGACTCCTAATTCAACATTTTCTGCTCATCAAAGTCAAAGACACATGGACACATCAATCATGTTTTAGGCTTTTAGCCGCATTTTTAATTTTTTAAAAAAAAAATAAAAATAGTCATCAGATTATGAAAGGACAAAAATTTCCAACTATTCCCACACTTCATGTCCTATTTTCATGTTTGTTTTGTGTATTCTTATTTATGACTTGTGAGCACCGCTCGTGGGAAGATTATGGCCTGGGGAACTGGATTTACTCTTGGCAATCCAAACATGATTTCCAGTCAATAATTCGGTGCATTCTTTGTATGCTAATTTCTGCTGGAATTCAGGTTTCAAATTTCTCTGTAACTTTTGCTGGGACGAACAGTTTTATTTATTTTTTAAATGAAAATATCATGAAATATGAAAAATAAATAAATAAATAGGACATTGAAGATTTTTTTATTACAATTTCAATTGTACTGTACCAATTATCGTCTCATATACATTTTGCGGATAAAATTTTACACGTGACGAATACTTAATGTAATGCAATAAAATTTATAATAAAAAATATTATTTGTATTGAAATTTATTTAAAACAAATTAGCGATTAAGCATAGTCACCAAGATTGATTTTGAAATTTCATATTTTATCTACAAACTATACCAAACCCCTTGATGTGTAGACAAGGCACAACTAATTAACAACTAAGTTCAAACGGAGTACTTGAAAGAAATTACACACAAGAAACGAAGACATCCATGAGGCTTGTCTCATGTCTCTTAAGCAAATTCCCATACATAGGTGATCATAATTTTTAAAAAATATTCAAATTGATCGAATCATTTCGTATCATAGTATTAATATTAATTTATCATAAAAATTATGATTTAAAATACTAAACAAATATTGTTACGCTGGTGGTTTGGGAACTAAAAAAATCATCAAATCGACTGTTTATATTTTAAAAAAATAATTTTGTAATTAACCAATCATATCATATCCTAACAATCAAACTGATTATTCTTTCTTCCAACTCATATCTCTCAATCTCAAAACTCAAGGCTAGAGCACCCGTCATCTCATATAAATAAAACTAAATAAATAAATAAAATATATGAAATAAATTAAAATTTATGTACAATGATGTAGTTATTTGTTAGTATACAAAAGATTATTATATTATTTTTAGAATAAAAACTACGCTGTTATTTTTATGTTGAAGTTATTTTTTCTATTAATATCTTAATTTTTTGGAGGTTTAACCATTTCTCTTTATTGATAAAAAAATTATTAAACCGTCCACAACCACTTAAAATTATAGTTTTATTTTACTTGATAAAATTATAATTTAAAATAATTTTTCAATAAAATTCCATGAATAATTTAATTTAAAATTAATAAAAAAAACTACAAAATTGTACCCCCTACAATAATTCCAAAATAATCACTGTACGCTAACAATGTGGTCGCCTTGGCCCTTTAATTTGTATATCCCAATACGATTCAGTTAATCAGATGCATCCATTTCTTCAATCTCGGTAATTGATCCCTGAATATATATATATACAAACGGGATTGTGTTTCGGAATTTGATGGCACCCTTTCATTAATTCAAATAAGGATATATTATAATAGACTATACTAAACTACACACGACACACACATACACATGCGGGTGTGGGTGGGTGTGTGTCCGAGCGCGTGTTTTTGGGCCTCGGGGAGTAAAATTTATCCGTCTGCTTGTAAGAAAAGAACGTAATCTTCACGGCGACGTTGAATTGGTTTGTCGGCAGGTCCCAACTCTCAAACAATTCTTGAATTTCGACGGTGTTTGCCTCTATGCTTTTTTATTGATTTTATTAAATGGTTGAATTCATTTAATCCCTTTAGGGTTGTTAAAAAAATAAAAAAATTAACGTTTCTACTAATAATTTTTTTAAATATCCCATTAAATTAAAAATAAATAAACAAATAAATAATATTAATAGAAAAAATATTTATTAATTAAATAAAAAGATAAATTTATTTTACCCATTCTATTATAAACTACATAGTACTTTTTAATTTTCTACAATCAAATGTCAATTAATTTAATCTATCAATACGGATTTTATTAAATAAAAAAAATTTTAATTAAATTTTTTAAATAAATAAATAGCAAAATATGATTTCAAATGGTATAGAAAAGATACTTTAAATTTAAAATAATTATCTCACGTAAATTTTTATTACTATCATTTTATATATAAATTTTTTATTTTATTTTTGTTTTTTACTCGAAAGTTCTTAATTTCATGAATATACTTGGTAAGAACTTTCTTATATTTTTGTTTTTTAATTTTATTTTTTCTTTCATAAATAAATAGCTACATATTGAAATTAGATTACTTAATGTATTTGAGCTATGCAATAGAATTATTTAAATCATTAAATTATACAACTAATGCCTACCTAAATTTTAATTTTGATTAGAAAATTAATATTAAAGTAACTATAATTGCGCCTAGATAAATTATTATTTTAAATTAAATCGTATATACCTATGAAATCATTACATATCAGACGTCTAATAATACATTAATTTTATTTGTACTCATTACTATTGTCAACTTGCATTGTTAGTGGTTAGAATAATATTTTTTAATAAAACTAATAATTTATTTTTTAAAATATTATATTATTTGTTAAGATAAAAGTGATAAAGTTGTTTGTATTAAGATTAAACTAATTATTAAAAAAGAAGTATTTATATGAGTGGAGAATGCGAAATATCTCAATTGTATGTCATCGCCCAAATTATTGCCTTTGCCATCTTCACTATCTTTATTTTTATACGGACAATATTTTTTATATTGTCTTTCTTATGACAATTATAGCACATCTTGCTGAACTTGACCTGCATTCACATATCTACCACCACATGCCCTCTTGTTACAATGAGCAACCATTGCAAACTCATGTCCCATATTTTGATTTATCTTTTTTTTTTATAGGACAAAAATGACATCTTTACATGCGTCAAATTTAAGAGCAAGATAAGAAGCAAAATATTTTATTTTCTTTCTTGTTTTTTACCTCAACTTTTTGAATTTGATACACCAATCCATTAAATTAGTTCATGTGATTCATATACCTTCTTGCATCTTCAGTTTATACAATTACCATTTCAGAAACAATTTTGTAGGTAAAGTCTTAATTTTGACGAAAAATCTTTTGAATTATCATTCATACTATTATCATAATATTGGCCACAATATAAAGTTGAATTGTGCTGACAAAATTCGATTCTAAAATTTTCCACTATGAATCCATTGTATATGTTGGCTTTGCCTCATTTTCCTTTAAAACTATGGATAAATCTTGTTGAAATTAGGAGATCTTTTACCATTTTTTGCAAAAAAAATTGTCAAACTTTTGAATCTTGAAATGTTCTACCATTGATAGGTTGTCCATCCCAAAAATTAAATATCAATTTATAACCCCAATCGAGCTTTGATATCACTTGTTGGATACACAAAAGATGCAATTAAGGTTCGAGAATTTGTTTTTCATAAATTCACAAATCACACTAACAAATTTAATGATAAAAATAGTACCCTATTGAATGAAATAAATACTCACAAGTTTACGTATTTTGGCAAAATACATTTACGATCACCAGAATTTTCACTGTGATAGAAATGTACATGCACAAAATGCACCTTTAAATTCGAAACCCAATCCCAAGACAAAAAAAATTCTTTTTGATGCCCAAACCCAAGATAAAAAATTATCTTCTTAAATTAATTTCAAAGTTACCAAATAATACTCTTTCAATCTTTTTATATTACACCACTCGTAAGTTAAAATAAGTGTCTCATAATTATATCTTGAGTATTCATGAATAAATTTATTGATTATTACTCCTATTAAAATAAAAAATCTTAATTTACAGTACAAAAAATAAATATTCCAATTCCTTAAAGACTCAAAATTCTAGTCAAATTTGGTTTTCGAGTAATCAGGCCGAATGCAAGAATCTTTATACTGTTTCAATTTGGTTTTGGAACGTCGTGGTACTGCAAGCTTATAAATGTCGAGGCCCATAAGGACAGGGACACCGCACTAGTTTATCGACCAAAATCCACAAACAAAAATTCGAATGGACATTTTATTCAATTAAATTTTTGAAGGCCCATAAATGCCTCACACTAATCAATACTTCATTTCAGTTTTGGATGCAAATATTTTGTATTCATACATTAAAGAAAACAGAGAAATAAAAAAAAAAAAAAAACTTTAAAATGATGATTTACCGATATGAGTTTTAATTAAGATTATTAGATTTACAGAGTCACTGGTTTAAATTTTAACTTTTAAACTTGCTGGAAGTATTGGGGCGTGAATGGTCTCAAGTTTTAAAAAGAATGTTCTTTAATCTTTAATGCGTGAATGGTATTTCACATTGAAAAAGTGAAGAAAATTGTTTTGCATACAAAGAATTGCATTGAAGAGAATCTCTCTGTGTGAAATGGGCCTTTGGCTAGCTTTAGTTATAATAAGGAGCTATGAGAGTGTACATCATCAAGTCTGCGATTCAGATGGACTACTAAAGTTAATTGTTTTTATTCTCTCTTCCTAATCTATACTTTTCCGAAATAATTTTTGAGATTTTTGTTATTGTTTAAAAGCGAATACAATCAAGTTTTTGTGATGAAATTTGTGTTAAGGATATATTGCTTAGTTTATACTTAACTTCAGCACGATTTTACTAAAATTTTCAAATCTCCTTTCGACACCACAATACCAATAAAAATACCATTATGTCATAAACTCTTATGAATAAATTATTAAAAAAAATTATCTTTCTTATTAGTAAGTGATATGTCCGAACACATTCTAAAGTAAACCAGTTACTTGTATTTATTATTATTTTTTTTGGAAAAAAAAAGGCCTCTTCTTCTATGGTCAAATGAACTTTATTATCATACTTCGAATACTTGACCCATTATTCAGTTTCACACTTGAACTGTCTTTCGCGGCTTCACCAACAATTTATTTAATTCCTTTGCTTTATGTTCACCCTTTACAGCTAACATTATTTCTCCAATTCCCACCTGTCCAAACGCGGTCCAATGCATGGGGAAAATGTTTTCCATTGAATTCTCAAATTCACATTCCAAGAGCAAATATATTCTCCAAGTGATAATAATCAAGAATCCACTCCATTTTAGTTTTTCATCCAACAGTGGAGAACAAAATCATTAGCACATCAAAATTCCTCTTCTAGAAAAATACCATTCTTGACACTTACACAGCCCACTTAGACCCCATGTGCACAACTGAAATTTGTCCAAAAATTCTGATTCACAATCCCTTTTTTGACTCATTTCTCCCCCAATTATTTTTTCCAACGGAAAACAAATCTATCCCACTCATCAAGTTTGATCTGCATACCAATTGTTTTTCTGTAAACAAAACCACTTCATTTGAACAAGTACACCTGACATTGCTGGACTAATATCAGCACACCAGCAATTAAAATTGTTGAGGTCCAAACTTTAAATAAAAAAAACAGGTAGAAATTGTTGAGATCCAAATTAATACAAACCTCTTCTAGTACATCGGATGTATGAATCTAATGTTAAGTGTCTAATTTGGTTTGGCATGTACAATACTACATGCAGCAATAGCCAGAAACCACCCGGAACGGCACGTGAAGATGAAGAAGAGGGGTTTCGAATCTCTCGTCTTCGTCACTAGCAATCTCTGCATCTGGTTCTTCTCCCACAGTAATGATATTCCTGACTCCTCTCTTCTTTCATTTCCTGGTCCTACCTGCATAGGCGCAATTACAGCCATCAAAATTACTTTCCTTGCAAAATTTTTTTACAGAATCACACTTAGTCTCCTTTCATGCTCCTTGGACCCCAGCCACCCTCCACAAAACCAAAAATCAAAAAGATAGTTCCAGGGTCCCACTTTCCAAGTTTTTCCATGGACTAATAGAGCTCCACTTATTTATTGGCTTTTCAGTAGATTCCACAAGGCAGACAATTTCCGCTATTACGATTTGACCACTCTTAATTTCTAACCATAAACAGCCTTTTCTACTTTTTCATTTGAGTGCGAAAACGAGTTTTTCCTCCTTAAACCCCTACCTATATGGTGAAACTCAAATCTGAATGCTCATAACAAATTTGGACTACTTTCAGCCTCTGCAACAGTTCTGTCCTTGTGTTCCTTAACCACAGCTAACACAATGACTTGTCAGAAACATCAGCTTCTGCGTCTGATAAAAGTGCTTTTGTTGATCAGTTTCATGCATTGGACAAATTCATCCAACTGGGACGCTGCAATGCTGCTTCGAGTCAAGAACGGCCAACTCCAAGACCCACATGGAAGACTTGATGACTGGCTCGAATCAACTCAGGCATGCAACTGGACGGGCATTTCTTGTGACGCTCGGGATAACGAAGTAGTTGCCATAGATCTCTCGGGTTTTAACATTTTCGGGGATTTTCCAGCGGACTTTTGTCGGATTTCTACCCTTCAAAATCTTGACCTCTCCGTTAATAATCTAGGCGGACATATTTATTCTGATTCCATTTCTCTATGCTCTCATCTTGTTTCTCTCAACCTTTCATCCAATAATTTTGTCGGCAGCTTGCCTGAGTTTCCGGTGCAGTTTCTGAATTTGACAATCTTGGATCTTTCCTACAACAATTTTTCGGGTGAAATTCCGGCGAGCTTCGTCAACTTACGAAGACTTCAGTTTCTATCTCTTGGTTCAAACCTGCTAAACGGGTCAGTCCCCGAGTTGTTATCTAATTTAACTGAGTTAACTCAGTTAGTGCTTGCTGTAAATCCTTTCCGCCCAAGTCCACTGCCGACAAACATCGGACGCCTCACAAAACTTGAGGACCTGATGGCATCATTAGCAAACCTGGTAGGAGAAATTCCTGAATCTATTGGAAATCTTGTTTCTATCAAAAACTTCGATGTGTCGCAGAACAATCTCCAGGGAAAAATCCCCGAAAGCATTGGCAGGCTGAAAAATGCAGAACAAATTGAATTGTTTGATAACCAACTCTCAGGTGAATTGCCAGACACATTCTCCAATCTCACTTCTTTGCTTCGGTTCGATGCTTCGGAAAACAATCTGACTGGGAAAATACCTGAAAGTCTGGCAGCTCTGCCCCTGGAATCGTTACATCTCAATGACAATTTTTTAGAAGGTGAAATTCCAGAGATTATAGCTTCAAACCCAATACTTTATGACCTAAAGCTATTTAATAACAAGCTTTCGGGGCCTCTGCCGGAACTTTTAGGTATGAATTCAGGTTTGGAAGAAATCGATGTCTCTCACAACAATTTGGAAGGCTCATTGCCTCAGAATTTGTGTTACAGAAAGAAGCTTCAGAATTTGATAATCTTTGGGAACAGAATTTCGGGTACAATACCTGATTCATACGGTGAATGCAACAGTTTAACGTACCTGCGTATTCAAGAAAATGAACTATCTGGAGTAGTACCTGATGGGTTGTGGGGTTTCAGTGGACTTGAGTACATAGAGTTTACTAACAACAAACTGGAAGGCTCTATTCCACCGTCAGTTTCAAGTGCAAAAGGCTTGGGACAATTATTGATACCCGGCAACAAATTTTCAGGCAAGTTGCCCGCAGAAATCTGCCATTTGCAAGAGTTGAGAAAAATTGATTCGAGCAGGAACCAGTTTTCTGGTGAGTTGCCTTCCTGTATTAATCAATTGACCAAGTTACAGGAGCTTCACATGCAAGGGAATAGGTTTACCGGTGAAATTCCGAAAAGTATTGCGGCTTGGAGGGAGTTAACGCAGTTGGATTTGTCGGACAATCAATTTTCCGGTGGCATTCCAGCCGAGCTGGGGAGTTTGCCTGTGTTAACATTCTTGAATCTTTCCAACAATTTGCTTTCTGGGGAAATTCCAGTGGAGTTGACTAAACTCAAGCTAAACGAGTTTAATGTCTCGAATAATCGGCTTCAAGGAAAAGTGCCAGTTCGTTTCGATACCAAGTTTTTTCTCCCAAGTCTAATGGGCAACACAGATTTGTGTAGTCTGGATCTTAGACCGCTTCCTCCTTGCTCAAGATCCAAACCCACAAGCTTGGTATTGGTGGGAGTTTTATCAGCTCTTGCATTGATACTTGTTGTGTCACTTCTTTGGCTCTTAATCAAAACCAAGAAGTTGATTAATTTCGACAGCAAAAGTAAGCAGTCTTGGAAAACCACAGCTTTTCAGAAGGTCAGGTTCAACGAAGAAGACGTATTGGCCTCATTGACAGCTGAGAATCTTATTGGCTCTGGAGGGTCAGGTCGGGTTTATCGGGTCAGTTTGAAGAGCGGGCAGACCATGGCGGCTAAGAGGCTTTGGGAGACAAAAGGATTAGCAGAATCTGAGGGGGTGTTCCGGTCAGAGGTGGAAACATTGGGAAGAATTAGACATGTTAACATTGTAAGATTGTTGTTTAGTTGCATTAGTGAGGATTACAGGGTGTTGGTGTATGATTACATGGAGAACGGGAGTTTGGGCGATGTTTTGAATGGAGAGAAAGGTGGAGTGTTGCTGGACTGGCCTAAAAGGTTCGCCATTGCAATGGGGGCGGCCCAAGGACTCGCCTATTTGCACCATGATTGTGTGCCTGCAATTATGCACAGGGATTTTAAGTCCAACAACATACTGTTGGATGCAGAGTTCAGGCCCAAAGTAGCTGATTTTGGCTTGGCAAAGATATTGAAGCAAGATGCAAATGACGGTGATCAAGTCATGTCTCGTGTTGCTGGTTCTTACGGATATATTGCACCAGGTGAGACGCTCGTCCTTTATCTCATAGCCATATCTTAGTTCCAAACTCTTCAAATTCTAGGCATTACTAACTCTAGACAGCTTTGGCATATCATGATTATTTGCTTGGATAATTTTCTCTACTCTTTGGAGGGGGGCCGGTGAAATGACTTTCATTTAGTAATGAAAGAAACATACAATTTGGTTTGTCATCTATCACTCTGGGTGCATTACTGTTAATTTATATTCATGAGTTGATCTGTGATTGAAAAAAGGCAATTAAAGGAAAAACATCGAATTCAAATATACAAATAAATGCTTGACTAAATTTCTACCAGGTGGGCAATTCTTCAGTTTGACATGGTTGAATGGTTTGTTGAACTATCCAATTAGTTTATGTTTATTAACCGATGCAAAAAAGAAAAGATGAAGGCTGCAATAAGCATTTTCAATAGATTAAAGCCAGTATATTTTTCATAGTTCTTCTGTTCGCTACTCCACAGTCATTGTGACCGATGCTATTCAGCTTACATTTTTCTTTGGTTTAACATCTTTCAGAATATGCCTACACAATGAAAGTCACGGAGAAGAGTGATGTCTATAGCTTCGGGATAGTGTTACTTGAACTAATAACTGGTAAAAGGCCAAATGATTCGTCCTTTGGTGAGAACACGAACATTGTCAAGTGGGTAACAGAGATAGCATTATCACCCACAGAACGAGGAAGTGGAGATGCTACTGGCAGCACATATATTGCCAGTTTGGATCGGCTATTAGACTCTCGGATGAATGCATCCACAATTGAATATGAGGAGGTGGAGAAGGTTTTGAATGTGGCTCTGTTATGCACTGCTGAATTTCCCATCAGCAGGCCCTCCATGAGAAGGGTTGTTGAATTGCTCAAGGACCATTAGCCAACTCAGTCCAAGTAAGCTATTCCCAGTTTCCAGGTGCAAAAAATAATTCCTGAAATGGAAATATGGTAACATGACTTGATCAGGCTAACTAGGACTAGGCGAGATTTTGAGGGAAGTCCAGAATTAAGCGAAACTCAATGGATTGCTGAGAACTGACTTCTTTGTGTGTGGCCTGGGAATGTTTCTGTGATTCTCATACTTGTAGTTTCCAAATAGCAGAGGAAACAGAGAATGTAATTGCTGTATCTGGAGATTTTGAGTTTTCGCAATTGTTGTTTCTGTACATTAGTCCAGAGGTGAGAGAGTTACGTTACAAATGTCTGTAATAACTCAAGCATCTAGTGAATATGAAATAGTATGTTGTGTTAGAAAGTAAAGCCACAAAAATGTGATATGATAGATTACATTTAAGTTTATTTGATTTGAAACTTAATTGTGCTTGATTTTGATACTGAGCATAAATTTTGGAACATTGCATTTGTAAAAGACTGCCAGAGAACATTGTAGGAAAGAACCTCTGCTTACAATTCTTGTTTGAAACTCTATTTCGTTTGTCTGTTTTTTTATTTTTTATTTTTGTTTTTATTATTATCTTTTTTATTAACTTTATGAATACTTCACAAGCAAGTGTTAAAAAAAAAAAAAAGTATGTCCCATGTCGCCTGAACTAGTAAAACTTGAAAATACTATTTATAAATCTCTCTGTATTTGATGTGCCCAATTGGAATCAAAGTCTAAAGATGTGATATGATTTGAAAGTTCCCTGCTTACTAATTTCTGAGACTACAAAATCCCAAAAAATAGTTTTTGTCTATCTATGAATTCATGAAAATATTTCTTATTCCATAAAAATCTATTCCACTAAATTTTCATTCTAAAAATACCCAATAAAAAACTTTTTCTCTAATACCAGTAAAAATTAGTAATTTTTTTGACTGAAGTACCCCTTGACCTTATTAGACAAAGAAATTAATTATTTCACTTTGTGGATTAAGGAAAATTTTCTTGTGGTTATAGATAGATAGGTCTTTTTTCTGTGCATTCAATATTAAATGGTTTTCCACAATTAAAAAAGTTCTAAAATAAAATTTTAGGATTTTTAATTTTAAAAAATCATTCCTTAAACTGTTTTGATTTTATTAACCAAAACTGTACATACTGGAGGATATGTAGACTGTAGTAGGTATTATGTGGTAACGGAATCAGTAAGAGGGACCGCCTGACAGTTTCCAAGACCAAGTGTGTATTTTTTTTTATTTTTTTTTTATAATCCATATTCCCTACTTATGCCGAATAAATTTTGCACCTCCTAAACACCTGCTTCTAATATCTAAAAGGGATAAATCGCAAAATATACTTCAACTAACATTCAAGTTTTCAATAAGAATGGTACACTTTTGCGCACAAGCATCCCAACCTATAATGATAGCTCGAAATACCTCATTCGTAGGGTCTCATTAGTAGTATAGTGATTGTTCCATAGTGAAATGCATCACAGGTTCCCACCAGAATTCGAACCCTCACCCTACCGCTGGAAGCAAGTGCAAACCAATTGTCCCCCAGTTGAACTGTACCCAGAACAGCCCCAGTGTGTATTATTCTTCCTCACAATGGACTACGTTTAGAGTGAAACAAAATTTAAATTTGTTGTGATTAAATGGAAATTAACTAAAAAATAAAATAGTTAAGCTTCTTTTCAATTTCAAGATTAAAAAAACCAATTCTCAATAAATTTTATTTCACACTATTCTATATAATACTTCTGCCAATTCCAATTTAATTATCAGTCTTAATACGATTAATTTGTTATAGGTTTAATATTTTAGTTCTGACTTTTAGTGTCCAATAAATTTTTATTTTTTTAGTCAAAATATGAAAAATTATAAACTAAAAACAATAATTCTTTGTGTATTTATATCCTGTTAAAATTCTCAAAACTTATAAGTTTCTTTAATAGAACTAATCTATCCAAAAAGTTGAAGAATTTTTTTTTCCAATGTATTATACTTTTTTTTTATACCTAAATTTTTTATTTACACAAATTAGTTTTGAACCTCCTAACCACCTGTCCAAGCACCTAAAAGGAGGTAAATCGCGGAATATGCCTCAATTAGATCACAGATTCCCCCATGACTGTACACTTTTGCGCACTAGAAAGACGCCTCCAAAGTGATTGCTCCATACCAAATTCCGACTGCAAGATCCCACTGACTAGACCTGACCACGGGCCGGGTCCAAACCGGACCCGGCCCATGGCTGACCCGTGGACCCGTAACCGGCCCGTGGATTCACGGGCCGGTTATGGGTCCGAAAAATTTGGACCCGTGACCCGGCGGTTCAGTCCGGGCCGACCCGGCGGTTCACGAAAAAAAATAAAAATAAAAAATGACAGAGCCGTTGCCAACGGCTCTCTTGTGGCAACGGTCAAATTTTTTACCGTTGCCACCAAAGTCAAACGGTCAAATTTTGACCGTTTGACTTTTTTTAATTTTTTTTTTTTTAAATTTATTCTATAAATACCCATCAATTTTTCATTTTTTCCACACTTCAACTCTCAACTCTCAACTATCAATTATCTAATTCTCAATTTTTTAATTTTCACTCTTAATTATTCATTCTCAATTCTATATTATTTTAATTCTTTCATTAAATTTTTTCATATTTCATTTATTTCATCTTTAATTATTTATTATTCAATTCTATATACTAAATTTTTTATCATTTATCAAAAAATGGCCGGTTCAAGCAATAGAGGTAAGTGAAAGATGCCCGCAACCGACGAGCAACCAAGGTTCAACATCGATTGTGAAGTTGAGTTAAGTGATGAAGAGCAAATTCACTTGTATACTACTCAAGAAACAATGAGTGATGCTCACACTCGATCCATTCCATCTTTATTTTTGATAAAATAACACTTCCAAATGGAGAGATGCGAGCAAAGTGTAAATATTATTCGCAATCTTACAAATTTCAATCCGGAGGCGGTTATGGATCCTTGAAAAGACATGTGGAGAAGAAGCATCCAGTAGAATTTGGCATTGATCGTGCCCAAACTCAAATGCCATCATTCGCTTCTTCCGGCGCTGGTGGAGGTAATGATCTTTCTTTATTTAAATATAATGATATTAGATGTAGAGAAAATTTAGGTAGATTTATTTCTGTTGAACATCTTAGTTTTAGTTTTGCAAATAAATTCTTTTTTAATGAATTAATTCAAACAACATATAATCCGGCAGTTAAAGGTGTTCCACGAACCACACTAACACGCTATATAAAAAAATTATATAATAAATTTAAAAAAGAGTTAAAAGAATTATTAAATAATGTAAATAATAAAATTTCTTTATGTAGTGATATTTGGAGTGATCATTGGCAAATACATTCATATATGGGTATTACATGTCATTGGATTGATAGTTCTTGGACACTTCAAAAAAGATTACTTGCATTTACAGTTTTTGATAGTCCACACACAGCGGCAAATATTTCACAAATTATATTTTTAATATTAGAAGAATATAATTTAGTTAATAAAATTTTTACAATATCATTTGACAATACTGCAGCTAATAATGCTAGTATTGGTGATCTTAAAGTTGTATGTGAACCATCAATTGGTGGTAAATTTTTTCATATTAGATGTATATGTCATATTTTAAATTTATGTGTACAAGATGGCTTAAAAATTTTAGATAATCAACTTAAATCAATTAGACAAGCATTTTCTTATTTATGGACACATCCACATATTAATAAACAATGGTTTAGATTTTGCAAGGCTAATGGTGTAAGGCCTAAAAAATTTCCACGGGATGTTCCAACCCGTTGGAATTCAACATATAGATTATTAGAAGAATCTATCGACTATAAAGATTTATTATGTCAATTTTTTGTACAAATTATTTCTACTCCTTTTCATTTATATTCACATCATTGGACAGTGTGTGAAAAAATTTGTAATATTTTAAAAATATTTAATGATGCTACTTTACAATTATCTAGTGTTTATTCCCCAACTTCTCATTTAGTATTATTAAATTGTTGTAATATTGCATCAGTTTTACATGAAAATATTAACTCCCAAGATGAAAATTTAGTAAATTGTACTTTATCAATGCAGTTGAAATGGAAAAAATATTTTTATGAAATTTCAGATATTAATTTAATTGCTGTTGTTTTTGATCCTAAACTTAAATTAGATGGTTTACAAGACTTGTTATTAATTTATTACAATGCTTTAACACGTAATGAAAATGATTATACTATAGATATTAGTAATATTATATTTAAAATTAGAACACTTTTAAATGAATTTTATAATGAATACAGTTCCAAATATGGTCCACAATCAACTCAAGTTGATATACATAAAACTAGTAGTAGTGGTGGTTTTAAACTTACGGCAACACAACTTTTACTTAGGAAACGAACTAAACGTCCTCGAGGAACCTCAAGTTCTAGCCAAGAACTTGAGAGTTATTTTAATGTTTCATTTGAGTTTAATGATACAGATGACGATGGAGAGTTCGATATTTTGCGATGGTGGTCGCAAAAGGAGCAAACGTATCCAATTTTGTCCGTAATGGCGAAGGAGATACTTGCTTCACCTGCTTCAACCGTTGCAGTGGAACAAGTTTTCAGTGCGGGAGGTAATATATTGAGTGAGAAACGCTCAACGTTGTCTCCCGAAAATTTAGAAGCCCAAGCATGTCTTGATGATTGGATCAAGGCCTCAGTACGAAGACAAGATCAGCTGGATTCAGAGGAAGATCAAGAGGAGGACACAGATGGAACAACGACGGGAACGGGTGGGAGTGATTGAGCCACGCCACTCCCTAAGGTAAGAAGGGTTAAAAGGTAAGAGAACTACGTGAGTTTTGATTCCTCTATACCGTAAGAGGATACGTAGGCAACTTAAATTTAAGTTCAAACTCATTTTTATTTTTAAAATAATTTTTAATTATATAATTTAAATTTTTGTGGATATTTTTTTAAAATTTAAGTGCAATTTTTTTTATTAAAATTTAAGTTTAAACTTTAAGATTTCAAGTTGAATATCTTTTTTTATATATTTATTATAATTAGAATATTTGATACTTTAAATTTTAGATAATATTTTTTTTTCAAATTTAAGTTAAACATTCATTAAATTCAAAAATTAATGATATTTTTTTTTAAAATTTAAGTTCAAAATTTTTCATTCAAATATATGTTTAAAATTTCAAACCCTTGTTTTTGTTTTACAAAAGTTACAATTTTAGAAAATTAATAGTTAATTAAAAAATTATAAATTTTCAAAATATAGGTAAAAAAATAAATAAAAAATTCAAGGGTTGAAACCGGAACCGGAATCGGCGGTTAACCGGAACCGTAACCGGAACCGGCCCGGCGGTTCCGGAACCCGGACCGTAACCGGCCTTGACGGTTAAGGTTAAGGGTCAGAATTTTCTTGAACCGTGGAACCGGCGGTTCCGAACCGTAACCGGCGGTTCCTGAACCATGGTCAGGTCTTCCACTGACAATACAGTGATTGTTCCATACCGAAATTCAGTCGCAGGTTCCTACCAGAATTCGAACCTCACCCTGCCGGTGGAAACGAAAAACATATTGATTGATCTATCAATTCCTGTACCCGGGGACATTTATTATACTTTTTTTCTTGCCCGGCTCACTGATGATTAAGAGGGTGTTTGGTTAAATTTATTTAAGAAATTTTATAGTCTTTATAACATGTTTGTAAAGTTTATAAAATATTAAATTTTAATTTTAAAATAAATTGTTGAAGTGCTGTGAAAAAATAAAATTATAAAATTTTTAAAATTTTAGTAATGAATAAAATTATCAAAATTAAAAAAAATATTAAATCTTAACAACAAGATTTTATTTTAAAAATTACTGAAAAAGTTATTGTTGGGTTTCTTTAGAATGAAGTTTCCTAGAATGAGTTTTTGGGCCGAGAAATACTCTCCATTGGTCTTTTCTTGAAAAGCTCATTTTAGGGTGGGGTAGTAAAAGCGACGTTTAATTCATTTTTTTCCTAAATAATTATCATTATTTTTGAAATTCATCATTAATATTTTGTAAATATATACATAATTTAGTGAACTAATGTTTTATACGTTTTGCTAAATTTTATTGAAATTTTATAGGTGATTAATATTTTCTTAAATGAACTGAGATTCTTTAAGAATTGTCTGTAAATATTTGTAGCCTGGATTTGCTTTTCCCCATTGCTTGACCAAATATTCCTAAGATTCTCATGATCCAATTTTTTTTTTTATACACCACTCAATTCTAAATCTTCTAACCACATGTCTATCATCTACGAGGAGGTAAATTATGAAATATGCCTCAATTGAGTCATAAGTTCCTCCCATGATTGTACACTTCTGCGCATAAGGAGTCGCTTTCAAAGTGATTACTCCATACCAAAATTCAGCCGCAGGTTACAACCAGAATTCAAACCCTCATCTTATTGCTGGAAGCGAGAAACATGTTGATTGATTCACCACTTGAGCTATGTCGAGCCAAGATTCTCATTATTTGGAGTAGACTAAACCTATTTAAAAACAACTTTTTATTTATACAATATATATATATATTAAACATACAAAAGTTTCGAGTCTCGATGTTGTCGTCTATGGCCTAATGCATTGTTCTATTTGTGAACTAAAATCTAATTGGTCAAAAAGACAAACTAAAACAGGAGAGTGCGTTGCACATGATGCGCTGTTGCACATGATGCGCTGTTAATTACTTGCTAATGTGCATTTGGGTTCAACCCTAGTGTCTATAGTTCTAAGAATTCTTGAATTTATATGTGGACTCAGCATTCCTAAAAAAGATAAAAAAATTACAAGGTTTATATTGAATAAATTATGAAAATTCTTGCAAAGAGGATCTTGAGTTGTAGCATGAGCAGTTTAAATTCATATCCCTCTATAAATTTATTTTTGCATATAGTAAAGAGTATAATAAGTTGATAACTTAAAAAATAATGTGAATCTATCTATTGAATAGTATATATCATGAGCCCTTGTATTGATATTGACACAATAAATACCCAACTAAAAGTGACGCTTTAAATCGTTTTAAATCATTGTTGACAATCGAAATTCATTTATCAAATAACTCAAATAATTAATAGGGAAAATGTGACCAGACAAGGAACCTAATGATTCTTTGTACGGGCGTAATAGTCGACTTCTTTATAACTTATAACATTATTGGGTGACCAAAGATTTATTATTTATTGAACATATATATATATATATATATATATGTTCTTGAGTTTTTCATAGAGATTGTGAGATAATATGTATATGTTTTCAGAGGGCTAATTACGTGGCTTCTCAAATCTGTTACGAGTTATATGCACTCAATAAATTGTACTATTTGACTTGCATGAGAATTCAGCTTCTTTTATAAGCGCAGTAAATATTAATTTTTTTGATTGTGATAGTGCATTTAAAGATATTCACGCAAGTAATGAGGTGCATCTAACAAGTACTGGTTCCCCACATGATCGATGAACTATTGCGATCTCTTATTTTGAAATAAATCAACAAATTCAAAGTGTTTTCGCAATAAACCTGTAGTTACTAAATATTGTACACCTATCACATGGCTAATTAAAAGAATTAAAGATTTTCTTATTCATGAAGTATTTATAGAGTAATGATATTGTCAATTCTGGATTACCAAAATAATTGATGAATTAAATTATGATTATGTTATTTAGGAAAAAAATCATATAGCAAATTGTAATTTACTTAGTAATTGGGTTCAGTCGGATTTCATATGAACTAGAATTTATAAATATAAACATTCTTAATTATGGTTGTAATTGAGAAGAAACTGAGAAATTATGGGTGTTGTAATATTAATGATACTTCAATTCCAATGAAAAAGCAGGAGGCGATGTCAGATTCTAGAGTAAGTGATGCCGGCTTGCAAGAGAACAAAATATTTGAATGAAGTTGCAGCTATTATTGTAACTATGGCGGCAACCGGACGTCCAAAATTTCATTCAAAAATCAAATTTATTACAACTTATTGAAGGCAATCGAAAAAATTAAATGTTTAATCCAATGCAATTAATTAGTCAAGATTTTTATTGCATGTATTGTTTTGAATAGTTGGGTGCAACTAAATTCAATTAAATTTTGGATATAATTTTATCTATAAGATTTGAGAAAATCTGCAATGTTATGTATCAATTTTGTAACATCGATGATACACAATTTTTTTTTTTTTTTCCTCACAAAATGATTGCCACATTCATCTCTCAAATTTTGTTTATGTAGATTTCCGATCGATATTCACACAGACTCTTAACGTGAAAAACAAACCCCAACGACCAAACAGACCGAGTCAAAGGGTCCCTTTCCATCCTTAAATTCAAGTCCAAATCAAAACCCGATTATCCTCCGCGAAGAATTCAATCCAGATTAGATCCCTCCGTCAAACACGCCCTGAATATATACAAGACCCAATCCCCCCACAACAACAATTGACTGACTCTCCGCTATATATAAACATCCTCAAATCCCATCACACCTATACGCACACGTCTCTGTATGTATATCTGTAGGCTTTGATCAGCTTTCAATGGCAACAGCGGTGGTAGAGCCACTGACAGACCACCATCCCCTCACACCCATGACTCTCGCCAATCCAAAACCATTAAGAGTCTGCTTTTCGTATGCTGCATATGCCAAGAATTTGATACATTACCTCTACTCCTCGAATATTCCGGTGGAGGCCGGCCTTTCGGAGGCGGAGTTCTCCGCCGTGGAGTCGTCTTTTAATTTAGCATTCCCGCCGGATCTCCGCTCCATCCTCCAAGAAGGCCTGCCAGTCGGCCCTGGCTTTCCCAACTGGCGATCTTCCTCCGAACAACAGCTCGAGATTCTCACTAATCTGCCAATCCTAGGAATTTGCAAAGAAGTTTCACGAAATGAATTCTGGATTAAGTCTTGGGGTGATAGACCGGATGATACTGACCGTGCAGCAAGATTGGCTAGAGGGTTCTTGAAAAAAGCGCCGATTCTTGTGCCCATTTACCGACACTTCTACATCCCCTCCACGCCGTGCATCGCGGGAAACCCGGTGTTTTACGTGCATGGAGGGGACGTGAAGTTGTGGAGCTTCGACATTGCCGGTTTTTTTCAGCAAGTTGAATTTAGAATGAATGCCAGCGAGGAGGTTTTGAGGAGGCCGAGGTTATCTAATTTGTTCACTGCGCCTGCATGGGCCGCAACGGAGGCTTGGAGGATTGAATTTTGGACGGAGATGGCGGAGAGAGGGCAAAACGCGGCGGCGCGTTTGGATACCCGTGGGTGGTGGAGTGGGGACTTGGGAGGGTGTTTGGAGGAGGTGTGTTGGAGGTTGAGGGATGGAGGGTGGAAAGAGGAGGATGTTAGGGAAATGATGATGATGGACGGCTGCGATGAGCTTAATCGCGAGGATAACAGTTCTGATGAACCACTGGATATCGAATGCGTGGAGTGGAGCGTGAGGGCGCTGTCAACCAGATTGTTACGTGCGGGATGGAGCACCGAAGATGTGGAGGAGTCGCTTGGATTTCCAGATGATTTTCATCAGAATGGTATTCTTGATGGGGACTCTTGCTTTGATTTCCGTCATACAGCAAGTTGTGATAACCAAAAGCATATTAGTAATAGCCTCTCATTTTTCACTTTCTCTGATTTTTCTCCAAGAGATTTAATTTAGTTATTTTTTTTTTCTTGCTCTTTCATCAGCTGACATTTATTTGGTTTTCTTGAATTTGATTACCTGTAAACAATTCTTTAATATTTCCTAGTTAAAGAGAGGAGTAGTCTTCTATAAATTTCATTCCTCTGCTGTATAATTTATTTTTGGCCCAAAAAAAGGCAGGAAGCCCTTGAGGGCTCAATCAATATTTGACTTTCTGGTGTTACTATTTAGTAAATCTTCTTTGTATTGAAAAATAAAAAATAAAAAAATCCTTCCTATTTCAAATAGGAAATAGCGCTCTTTTATATATATATATATATATATATATGTAATAATGTGAAATACATACTCCACCCGGTGTGCATCGGGTGGAGATTTGCCTATCTTTCTTCACCGCATGAGTGTATATTTTTGTATGTGGATGAAGGGTGAATGATATATTTATATACATATAATTATAATAAGTGAAAATTTTGAAGATGCATAACAGGTTTTTTTTTTCTGTAGACTATAGTTGATTTTTTTTTAATTTTTTAAGACAAAACAATGAATGTTTCTACATGTAATTTTTAATTGAAATAGAAATGTATGCGGTGCAGTAATTTTTTTAAATTATATGATTAACTATTGAAATACATGTATACGGTGCAATTACTTTCATTTAGTATTAAAAAACTTGGTATAATTTTGGCTCCAAAAAAATCTTTTCAAATTTTACCACTGAAAAGTCAAAGAAAGCTCTTGAAACTTGCAAAGTGTAATATATCAACAACTATCATGTTACCAATTCTTCACTTCCAACTTGGAAAATTAGGTTTTATTTCGGACTTGAAATGAATCAAGCGAATCAATTTTTTAAAGATTTTCAAGCTCGAGCTCAAGTTATTTTAAAAGGTTTGAGTTTGAGATTGTAAAGTTTAGCTCAAATTCGAACTTAATTTAAAAACAAACAAAGGCATAACTCTAATACATGAATTAATGTGATTTTTTTTATTTGATCACTTTAAATATAATTAGTGGTATTATTGATTATCCTTAATATTTTCTTACTAATTTATCATATAAAATTAAAATATAAGCTAAAAGTATTTGTATGTTTACACATATATATTATAGTAATATAAATTTATTATTATCACTATTGTAATTTAAAATATTAAAAATAACAAATAATATAAAAGCTCCAGAACTTGTGAAACACCTATAATTGGGCCCGAGCTCGGCTTGTGAAAAAATTTGAATTGAGTTGATCTTCTCAATTAAACATGTTCGTTAGACTTGTGAGGGGATTCAATTCATCTTACAACCCTAATTATAGTATTGCTATCCAATGTTTTCATAATCGAACCGGTGATGAAACCGGTTTTGTTAAAATTAACGGTTCAATCGAATTATATTTTTTTATTTTTTATATAAAATGATAATATAATAGATTAATTGTTATGTAATACATTTTAAATATAAAATATAAATAAATAGTTACATAAAAACATATGTAACAAAACACAAAATTCAAATAATCACATAAATATAACAAAATATCAAATTTAAACCTTTATAAAAATTTAAAATAAAAAATAAAAAAACAATATAAAAATCGGTGAAAACCGATTTTCACTAGAGCAAAATTGGACCAGACCGATCTTTGGTTTCATGTTGAACCGGCCAGTCCGATCCGATCCGATTTTAAAAACATTATTACTACCTATATGGAAGAATGACCCATAAAAAGAATAAATAAAAAAAAAAGTATGTCCATCATAACATTCTTAAACAATATTTTAAGTTTTAACTTCTAAAAAATTTCATTTCAACCTTTAGTATTTTTTTTAATTTAAGCCCTAAAATATGAATAAGAAAAGGGGTAGAATTTAAATCTTTAGAAGTGAAGCTAGGTGCTACAATTTCCAATGAGTACTCCTCTGAGTACTGGTTATTTCAACTTTTAGGATTGATTATTGATTTATTAAGGTTTCAAAACGGGATTAGGATATCAATTTGAAATTTCCTTTTTTTTTTTAATAGCATGCAAATTGCTTTCAATGAATAGTAAGTTTTGGAGGTCACTTGCCAAGGTTCCATAGTTCAGGGTAGGTAGATGTAAAATTTCCTAAATTGTTAGGAAAAAAAGATGGAAATTGACGGACGGGGTGTCCTTGCCCGTTTTTAAAATGTGTGGGGGAACTTTGCCAATGATTGAAATTAAGTGGAGGTCAAAGCAATTCTCCCATTTTATTCTGTACAATTCAAATTGACACCTTGCTTAGTGTTTGTTATTGGCACTCTCACGACTTTCAGTTTTCAACGCATAAGCGTGTTACCCTCCGCTACTGCTGAAATAATTATTGTAGTGTACCAACTTTCTAATTTTTGCTAAGCAATTCAATCGGCAAAGAGGAGAGTAAAGAACAGACGAATGGCGACGGCGATTGTGAGATCTGGCCTTCGTTCCGCCCTACGTGGTGGCGCGTCTGCCCCACGCGTTCCCCAGCTTCCAAGCGCTCCTTCGCCTCTTCCGCCCATCACGATGAAGCTGGTAAGTTATTAAGTATATCTGAACGAATCAAAAATTCATGTTATATTGGAATTAAAGTCGAAATGATGGGAATTATATGAAGTACGAATTTTTATTTTGTGTATACATTTTTATTTAGACTGTCGATTGTCCTATGTCCAATCTAGGGTTTTAATTGCATTTGATATTCTGTGTAGCTTGTATACGCTTAGAGGAGTTGCTGCTTGGTATTTGATTTAACTATGAGGTTTTGATTGAAAATACTGTATATATCTGTTTTTATTTTTTATTTCCTCGTGTTTAATGTAGCTGAGGCTTCCAAGTGGGAGAAGATAACATATGCAGGAATAGCAACATGCACTATTCTCTCTATCTATAACCTCTCCAAGGGTCATCCGCACCATGAAGAGCCTCCTGTAAGAGCTTTTTTCTGAATTTTTGTGGTTCACTGTGTTGAAGTCTGTATATAAGTGTCATTTCAATATTGAAAAGGGGCAAGATTTTGAATCTTGTGGAGAATTGTCATTGTTTCTGATATAGTTTTAACTTTGCGGTGCAGGCATACCCATACTTGCATATCCGCAATAAGGAGTTTCCGTGGGGTAAGTTTGTTGTGATATTACTCAACCTATTTTGTATATTTTGTTTTTATGATATTTGGTCAGTGCTAGTTTTCACTTATTTGATGTTTTTTGCATGTTAAATGTTATGGATTAGCGGGGCATATATGTGGATACTTAAAAGTATATATGAAGCTTGACATTTATACCATTCTGGTGATAATTGTTGGATATTTCTGCTTGGAGAGGACTTACTTGCTGGTCATGATTGATTTTAGATCAATTTCGATTAAAATCTTTTGGAAGATTCAATCATTTAACAAGATGAAGACCAAAAGATATGGTGCTTGTTGTTTGATCAGAGCAATGTATTGATGACCTTGTGTTGATGAGTTTTAATATAAAGGAGACTCCTGTGGATGTTCAGTTCTGTTAGTGGAAGCTCCAGTGCTTGTATTATTAAACGCTCAACTAATTTTTGCATGACATTATCAAATTTGAAACATATTCAACTGAGGTAAACATGTTGATAATATTAATATAATGAAAATAATACTTGCCAAAATTGATGAACTTGCTTAGGAGGCTGCAAAATCGCTCTAATTCTGAGAAGTATTTCCTGAAATTGAAGATTTAGTTTATATTCGTACAAGACATGGGTTGACAATGTTGAATTCATGAAACTTGTATATGGAAAACGTGTCATCTAACTCCTTAAAAATGTTTCTGTCAGCATGTCAAACCTAGTACCATAGGCACCTAATCGCGAGGTCTAGGGGGCTCAACTTGTAAGCAGCCTTATGTTCACAGGGGTGACCCCATAATGACCTCATATCGACTGGACAAATTTACTGCTTCCATCCGTGCTTCATTGCTTCCAATCGAGCATTATGTTGAGAAAGTGCCTTGGGTGATAAAAAGAAGAATGAGATGGGACTAAATTAGCTTGCTTAAGCTGGGAAGAGAACAAATATATAGATGCTGGACGGTGAAAATTTGTATTTTTCAGTTCTAATTGATTCTTGACAATCCATCGAAAGCATATCTTGAGATAATGGAGGATAAAAGACAAAACAGGATCTTCTAGACAAAGGATTAAGTGTTCATTTTTTAAGCCTCTTGGACAAATTATACAGCTTATATGGTTTTTGGCATCGGTTACTTGAGGCTGATTGTTGACGTCGAGTAAATAATTAGTGCACTTGGATAGACGGAGTGAAACTTTTCAGATAATTCATGTCATGCCTTTTGAGTACCTTTTTGGTGCTGATTCTCAGTGTCTTAGTACTTGGTCTATATTGTTTACAAGCCTACTGGTGCCATATTTTCTTAGCTACCTATAGCAAATACAATTCAAGGGGTGCACTTTTTCCCAGCTACTTATTATTGTTGAGGTTGAATCTCTTTAATCTGTTCTCTAATTGTTGAAGTAGAATCTTTGAATATTATCACTTTAATCTACTCACTAGTTGCTGAGGTAGAATCTCTTATAATCTACTCCCTAGTGGATTTGGTATCTCTCTTCTGAAACACACTTTTGGCCTAGCAATCTCAATTGGTTTTATCACTAATCAGTTTGCTTATTTCCACTTCTGTAATCATAATCTAATAAATCTTAACTTGCACTGGAGTGGGCAAATTTGTGTTATTGTAAGCAATATTATTAAGAGTTCTCAAGTGAGGATTTGTGCTTTCTGTATGCATCTTATTATTTTAAGCTTGGAAACTTCTCAGTTGCTTTAATTGCATTTGCTACCATTTTTTTTTTCCCTCTGATTGTAAAACCATGTGGTTAAGAAAACTCTAGAAGTAGCCAATACTTAATTCTGATACATCAAAAAGGATCTGACATGATTATTCTTCCGAGTTAGTAACAAGGCAATCACACTGAACAGAATGTACATTTGTATGGACACTCTCCAGCGCAAGTTACCGACGGCACATGTATAATTATATTATCCAACTCATAGATTGGTGGTGTAGGTTTCCTTGAACAATGTATTGCCTTGGAAACAATAATGCAACATCTACATTAAAATCCGTCTATCTCGAATGACTTTTTTACTTTTATATTGCTCAGCAGTTAAATTATATATCTTTGGGGTTTTGCAAATGCAGGTTCAGATGGTCTTTTTGAGGTAAAGCATCATTGAATCTTCTAGGTAGTTCAATGTGAAGGCCCTACGAAGAATTGGTGATTTAGTTCGATTCTACTATGTATTCAAACTTGTGCTGTTCGGATGCCCTAGAATTCAGTACGGCGTGTCGAGATGACAATCTCTGGAGCCAGAACTTTGGGATGCAGTACTGGATGTTTTTCACCTTCCGTTTTTCTGTACTTTTTACCCCTCCTGCTTACAGCAAAATAAAAGTTGAGGAATAGATGGAGGGCCTTCCTACAGATGCACTGCCATATTGAGACTGCAATTTCTCAGCATTTAACTTGGAATTCATATTCTGGCTTATTGAAATTCAGACTTCATTGCCTATCTATTCAAGAAATAATTATTTTCAACTCAATGGAGATATTTTTACGCATTTATCCCCTAAAAAAGAAAAGGTACAGGAAAATGTTGAAATTCTTGGTGGGTTTTAGGATGCTGGTGCCATTGATGCCCGCATTGCTAAGTCTCTCTATATCCTGGGAAGTCCAACCCAATAAATGCACACGCAGTTGAGTCAGTAGCTGAAATAATGAATGGGCCCTGTGCCATTATCGTAGTGATGTTCACTTGGTTCTTTCTAAGAGAACATATAGAAAGAAGAACCTATGGAATTCGTGTACTGAGCTCTATGCATTCCTAGGTTTCATCAGGTGTCTGGTCAATCTTTTCCCAGCCCCAGTCCTCATTCCTATGTTAACCTACCAAAAAGCAAGAGTAACCTATTTTTATTGTTAAAATCCAAGAGTACCACATCTACTTATTGTGCAAATTTTAAGAGAATTGGTTTTTACAAAACAAACATAATTATTATGCAAATTCTAAGACAATATGTTTTAACCAGAAACACCGTTGGTTTCTTTGTGGCATATGCATTAGATAATTAACATACGGTGCTTTGTGGCACATGCATTAGATAATTAACATATTCATATCGAACCATGGAAAAGCACAAACAAATGTGCATTTGGGATGATTACCTAGACAGTCCGAATGGATGGCAAATTATTGTTTATAAGCTATTATGAGAGGTTAAAACCATAAACTGCAAAAGAAATATGACTACGGAGATTACCAATTGTTATACTCAGAAAAACCTTGAGATAAGAATTGATCAGCACTGATATGAAGTTTCACGTTGACACTATACCTGCATACACTGCTGCTTGATGAGGCTCAGCAGCGAAAATGACAAAGTTCAAGTACTACCACATTTGCTTTTGCAAGAGCTAAAATATGAAAAACAGAGAGAATGTAAAGCAAAAAAACCTTTGTAACTACAAATAATCATGATAAATGTTACTTGGCAGTTGCATCATGGTTGTTAGCTTCAATTCCTGCTTCGGGAAGTGTATTCAGGTCCGTATGAGCTTCTTTCTCTTCTTGAGGAATTGAAGTGGATGAATCAACCTGATCCTGCTGGGCAGTATCAGAAGAATTTTCCAACCTACTTTGGCCTGCATCAGTACCATTGCTGTCGTTAAAGGAAGTTGTTTTCCCATCTGTTCCGGAATCATTATCAGACTTCTGGTGCTCAGCTGAGTTACTTTCATCTACAGTTGATGTTTCAGAATTGTTTTCCACACCTTCAGATGTCTTGGATTCAACATTTTGCTCCTCTACTGAACCAGATTGTATGTTATTAGGAGAGTCGTTCAAACCGCCATTTTTCACATCCACATTCCCACTTGTTGAGGATGGAGTTGAATTTAAATCTGATTTCTCATCACTGGTATCAGTTTTTTCTGATTGCTCCTTTAGAACGACATTGCCTGATGTGTTGCTTTGGCTTTGAGTGAAATCATTGGTAGAGTTATCATTAACCTCATGCTGTTGTTCATTGGATCCAGTTGTTTCTGCTGAAGAATCATGATTATGCCCAGAATCTACATGCTCATCAACCATACCTTCAGCAGCTAAGCCTTTCGAAGAATTATTGTCCTCAGTTATCCCATTATCTGGGTCACTGGGCCGCACCTCATTCTCATTCCCATTGGTTGATTCCGAATTGCTGTCGCTATTTTCCTGAGACTCGTTCTGTTTCTGACTACTTGGCTTCTCCTCCCCATTGAAATTAGCCAAACTAACTTTCTCTGTTTCTGTTACATTTTGAGAATTCTGAACTACATTACCAGAGACATTTTCTCCCACACCATTCTCTTGCTTCACGCTCTCATTAGTTACATCAGTTCTGCCTTGGATCTCGCCCTCAGATGAACTTGATTCTTCAATTGAACCATCTTTTTGCTTCTCCACTTTCTTGTTTTCCTCCTGCTCTTTGCTACCTTCTCCATCCTTCACATTACTCTCTTCCTCACCATCATTCTTCTCTTGTTTATCTTCAGTTGGGTTCTGTTGTGAAGCTTCACTTTCGGTCTCCTTTTTCTCATTCTCTTCCTTAAATTCTTCATTTTGGTTCTCTTTGTTCTCATTTTCTTCCTTTGTTTCTTCACTTTTGTTCTCTTTGCTCTCATTCTCTCCTGTTGTTTCTTCACTTTTGTTCTCTTTGTTCTCTTCGTTCTCATTCTCTCGTGTTGTTTCTTCACTTTTGTTCCCTTTGCTCTCGTTATCTCCTGTTGTTTCTTCAACTTTGTTCTCTTTGCTCTCATTCCGTCCTGTTGTTTCTTCACCTTTGTTCTCTTTGCTCTCATTCTCTCCTGTTTTTTCTTCACCTTTGTTCTCTTTGCTCTCATTCTCTCCAGTAATTTCTTCATTTTTGTTCTCCATGCTCTCATTCTCTCTTGTTGTTTCTTCAATTTTGTTCTCTTTGCTATCCCTTTCTTTAGCATCATTCTCTTCATTTCCTTTCTCCTCATTTCCCTTCACTTCATTATTTACACCATTTTCACCATTCTCTCCCTTTTCTACTTTGACATCCTGTTCAACATTCTCATTCTCCTCACTTTCTTTTTCTTTATTCTCTTCGCTTTTCTCTGCACCTTCCTCTTCTTTGCTTCTTTCACTGTTTTCTACCATTGTTTCCTTCTCTTCACCGTCTGTTTTCTTGTCATTGTTCGCCTTATCCTCGTTATCACTGCCTCCGCCATCTTCAGCCTCCTTGCTACTTTCCTTATTTCCATTCTCTTCTTCCTTGGTTTCATTTTCCTTACCCTCTTCTGTCTCCTTTATACCATCCACAGAATTTTCTTTATGCTCAATTTCTTCTTCTGTTTTTCCTTGTTCGTGCCACTGATCTTCTGGCTTGTTTTCATCATCAAAATGTGCACCTTCCTCTGGTTGATCCTCTTTCTGCTGCTCATCTTCAGTATCTTCTTTTTCTGTCCTGGGCTGGAGATCCTTTCTCCCTAACTTGATATTATCACTACCATCCTCTATCTTTGCTGGAATTTTTGTGTTTTCTACTGATGCCTTCTTGTCACGGGATTGCTGCATCTGGTAAAGCAGCCAGATGCAAACTCCAAGCAGCAAACATATCTGCAGCACATGCTTCACTTTGATTCCTTTATTTCTCTGGTTCCTACGAGGTGATTGCTTAAACATGATGACTTCACTCAAACCTTGACCAGAGTAGCTCCAATTTGCAGATGTTCTGTCGAATCAATAGCTGGAAGGTCAAAGAAATCTTTGGCAAGAGATATGACAACCTGCAAAATAATACCGGTAAAAACACATGAAACATCAATTAAATCATAAACCGTGGACAGTTAACACCTCCGTTATAGGGCTGCACAATCTTCACATAATGAAGGAGATAAACAAGCAAAAGTTCAAAAGAAATACAGAAAACCGAAAAGACTTTCAATCTTGTTTCAAAAGGCAAACTATTTATGAAGAAAATTAGGTAGAGGCAACAATTGTTTAAGGTGGCAAGTCCAAAGAACGACCTTGTTAAAGCAGTCCAGATCCGGCTGCCTAACAAAAGAAAAGAGCAGAGTACAAAACGACAGTTGATATGTTAGGCAAAGCCATATCTTGAATCTGCCTTGTTCAATTATTGGGTCATCATCAGATCCAAATAGTCCACCCGAGTAGTGAAACTAAAATATTAAAAAAAATTACCCAAAGAGGAAAAATAGGTAAATGCAAACAAAACACTACCGACATTAAAGAGCTTCTTATATTTAAGACAAAACTCAGACAATCATTTTAATCTTTTGACTCATATGTACATTGAGACTGAATCACAAGCAGAGCTCAAGTATGTGAAATGGTTTTTTGGTACAGAAATATTATTGATTTCCCAGAAAATATACTACTTCTCTAACTTACACAATTCAATTAAGAAAACCCATATACAATTAAAATAGAAGTCAAATAGTAACCAAATCATAGTAACTTTCTACCATTCTTGAGCCAACCCAGCACAAGAAATCAAAAGGTAATGATTAGCAAGACAAGGCAATAATTAAAGCCTATAAACAGATCAAAATTCCAAATCCAGCAACTCATTCAAACAGATCCATATATATTTTCCCATCACACTGCACGATTAATGGCCAAAGATGAAATCTTGAATATGCTAAAAAAGAGATCAAGAAGTTTAGAAGAAAAGCCAAACCTGATGCCAGTATGCCAAAATAGAGCTCTACAGATCCCTGTTCAATGATGCAAAAAGTAAGCTTTTTACACTGATAACTATGGCTTATGATTAACCTCCAAGAAAAGGTAATGTGAATATAATAACTTAGTTGATGGTTGCTTAAATACAGTGAAAGGCAACAGGGATAGCGGGCAGTGCCCTCCAACAGTTATTGAGAAGAGAAGCAAATAATTATTGGTGGGTATGAAGTAAATTTCCAAAGGTTAAATGAAGCTTTCAAAATGGATTGAGCAATGCAAGATGCTTCTTGCTGAACCCCTGAAATAGATCTGAAATCTGCTTCACTGTGTGTCACATCTGTGTGTAGAAGTAATGCATATATATATATATATATGGTGTGTTTGTGTGTATTTAGAGAGAGAAAAAGATGTGTCAGGCTATCGATCTGTTCTTGGGCTTTCAGGGATTTCGATGTTGTCTTCACGCACTTCCATGCGCGTTGAAATCTGTTAGTGAACCGACACCTTATACTGTTTTCACACCATTTGCTTTTTACTAGGATGCGATGAACACTGTTACCTAATCAAAGTGAAACAGGCGGAAGTGGATTGGACTCGCGAACATTTTCAGTGAAGGCAAAATTTTGTGGTTTTTGAAGTTAATGAAGCATAGATTAACATTATCTGGCTATTCTTAATTCTAATTTAGACATAAATTTGAATTGATTGTATTTTAGACGAGAGACTGAACTAACATAATTTTATTTTAATTAAAATAAATACTTTAGTCTTTTTCAAAAATTATATTTTCAAGTCGATAATTTCTCATATAATAGAAATTAGAACATTATTTTGAACCACCGATTTTGGTCATGGTTTTGGGGAGAAACTTACGAAATAAAATTCTTGTATAAATATAAAAGAAAAAAAAGAGATTGAGAATCTATTTTTGTAACTTCAATCCCAATATTATTTTAACAGTTAGTGCTTACTTCGTTAGAAAGAAAAATGCAAAAACATAGATTAGAATGCATGTTCTTGAAACTATGCACAGAATTGATACGTGGATGGCGATGGAAATGACGTGTATGCAAAGATTTGTATACTTTGAAAGAATAAGAACTATATTGTGAAATTTAAGTAAGTTAATTTTAGTTTACAAGAAAATGGGTATATTGTCAATCGAAGTCAAATGTATTGTATATACAAATTGTATAAGCTTATTGGAACTTGGAAGTGGAGATTTTAATTATAAAAGTATTATAATATATTGAGTGGGTTGTGATTGTAATATCTTCGATGTATGATCCTATTGATAGTATCAAATGGAATAGATGGTTTTGTCTTGCCTTGTATAGCTACAATTCAGAGAAGTACTTGACTCTTATTTCTTGCAAGCTAACATTATGCAAACTGCCAAAGCCGTTTACCAAGAAATTTGTCATGTCTATATTGCTTCTGTCCCAAGATTATGAATCTAATTTGATCTGCCAAGAGTTAGTATTTGTGGGCCTAGACCAGCCGCTACTTTTGCCCCACAAACAGTTGTTGGGCTAGAATTTGGCTATAAGTAGGAGTCCATATTTGGCAATACTGAAGCTTTAAATATGATTTTTTTATTTTAATTTAATATTATATATTATACTAATTTTATATTTAATTATAAATTTTTTATTTTAATTCGATGTTACGGTACATTATATTTCACATATAATTATAAACCGAAAACTCAAAATCACTATAAAGAATCCAATATTGTAACGCGTCATCTTTTAGAGCGCAGCGCATAGATCATATTCTCACGGTTGGTGACGAGGACTTGAGTCGGTCACTCAATTTATATCCTTGGCGGTGCCTTTAACTTCCCCTGGAAAATAAATCAAATCTTGCCGTTTACCGTCTATCTTTCGGAATTGTTTATTAGTACAACCCTCACAGCAGTGGCGGCGCACCAAATTAAGCAAACGAATTCCAGAAAACATCAAGAATCGCGAAGATGGCCTCGAAGCTTCTAGCCAACGCCATCCGTCGTAATCTCTGCAAGCCTACCGGTGCCCTCTTCCTCCCCCGCCCTTTTTCCACCGCCGCAGCCGTGGCCGCGGTTGAGCCTCTGGAAGAGGAGTCGAGTGGAATATCAATGAAAGGAGTCAAAATCTCCGGCAGACCCCTCTATCTCGATATGCAGGCAACTTCGCCGGTGGACCCGAGAGTCCTTGACGCCATGCTTCCCTATTATCTGTCCCGCTATGGAAATCCTCATTCGCGGACACACCTTTACGGATGGGAATCGGAACGGGCCGTCGAATCAGCTAGGGCCCAAGTATCGGCCCTAATTAACGCTTCCCCGAAGGAAATTATCTTCACCTCCGGCGCCACCGAGTCTAATAACATCTCGATTAAGGGCGTTATGCACTTTTACAAGGACAAGAAGCGCCACGTCATCACCACCCAAACCGAGCACAAGTGTGTCTTGGATTCCTGCCGGCATTTGCAGCAGGAGGGCTTTGACATTACTTATCTTCCTGTGAAGCCCGATGGCCTTGTAGACTTGGAAAAGCTCCGGGCTACAATCCGGCCTGATACCGGGCTGGTTTCTGTGATGATGGTGAATAATGAGATTGGTGTGATACAACCGATGGAGGAAATTGGAAAAATATGCAAGGAATTTAATGTTCCTTTGCATACTGATGCTGCGCAGGCCTTAGGGAAGATTCCAATTGATGTGGATAAAATGAATATAAGTTTGATGTCTTTGAGTGGGCATAAGATTTACGGGCCAAAGGGAATTGGGGCTTTGTATATGAGGCGGAGGCCTAGGATCCGGGTGGAGCCCCAAATGAATGGGGGTGGACAAGAGAGGGGGATAAGGAGTGGGACAGTCCCAACACCCTTGGTTGTTGGGTTTGGTGCTGCATGTGAGCTGGCAATGAAGGAAATGGAGTATGATGACAAGAGGATAAGGGCATTGCAGGAACGGATGTTGAATGGGATTAGAGGGAAACTAGAAGGGGTTGTTGTGAATGGGAGCGAGGAGAGCCGCTATGCTGGGAATTTAAATTTGTCCTTTGCCTTTGTGGAAGGGGAGAGCTTGTTAATGGGGCTGAAGGAGGTGGCTGTATCAAGTGGCAGCGCATGCACAAGTGCAAGTTTGGAGCCATCATATGTGTTGAGGGCGTTGGGAGTGGATGAGGACATGGCCCATACCTCCATAAGGTATGGGATAGGGAGGTTCACCACCGAAGAGGAAATTGATAGGGCGGTGGAGCTCACTGTGAAGCAGGTAGAGAAATTGAGGGAAATGAGCCCTCTATATGAGATGTATAAGGATGGGATTGACATTAAGAGTATCGAATGGTCGCAGCACTAAGTGATTGGAATAACGGGATTTTGTGATTGTGACGATAACTTAAGAGAAGCTTATGGAGTTGCGGATCAATCATACGGAGTGCTTACTTCTGCTGGCCGAGCATATGGAATGCTTACGGGGTTTTACCAGGTCTTATCTTGGATTTCTCTGGAAATGCATTAGAACCTTGATCTGTAGTTGCATTACAGTTAAATTTGTTACTAGATGAATGCTTTTGATGTTTACACTATGATAGTGAACAAATAAATTATCATGTTATAAATGTGGAACATTTATATTTGGTAGTAGTATACAATTAGAAGGGCTTCTGCTTCTCGTTCCCTTGCTCTTTATGCTTCTTTGCATAATTCTAGATATAATATGAGGTTGTAGCTGTAGTGAGGTCTCTTGAGTGGTCATTGTTAGATGTATTCATAACTGTAATGTTCCAATGATGTGGAGGAGCTCTAACGCTTAAGATGATATGGTTCCATTTGATTGCTAATGTTTATATATATATATAAACATTATACATATAAATAAGATATGGTTGGTTACTTAATTTCAGATAGTATAGTTTCAATGTATTCCCAAGAATCAACAAGTCCCCCTTGTTACAGCTTCCTTGGTTGTGCTCTTGCAGTAACTCTTCATCTCATTTGATTCTAACAAATTGTTGCTACAATTCAAAGACTGTTATAACATCCTCTTCATTAACTTGCTTGGTACCCTTTATGTTGATTCTCCCCCCTCCCAACACTGTCATTTTCTTGAAATTATCTTCTTTAGGACAATTTTCTCCAATTGCTATCAGCTTTTTGTGTGATATTTTCATGAATAATCTCTCATCCCCCCAACTTACAGCCAAAATTCTACTCCAATGAAAGTTGTATAAGACTACTTTGCAGATGCTGCAAAGTGAGTAGTTGTTCTTGATGTTGGAAGAAGAGGGACTTTGGAAGATCATTGTTTATCCAAAATCATGTAGGAGCGGCCTGCATATTGGAATTTATCCCTCTTCAACTTGTTTTCTTCTATTATTACTGTTCTTTAAATATTTTGGAGTTGATTGTCGGAAACTGAATGAATACAAGGGAATTGTTTATAGTGCAATTTGTCCGAGAATGAAAACAATCTATTTTTTTGGGTCTTGAATATCTTTGGGTGTATGACTTATTAATCATTTAGTTATGCATTATGCATTATGCTAGATGCTGGTCTTGAGTGGAGATTTGTTGTTGACTGGAATTCAAATACGTCTCTGCTTGATGTGGGTTAGGAGAAAACAGAGTTCCTTTTTGTGTGTTAATTGAAGATTATGTCATGAAGTGGGTTTTTGAATTATGTTCTGCTTGGCGGCCATATTATGTGGTCTTTCATTGTTGTTCCTGAGTTTGAATTGCATGTTCCCCGTTTTGGTACGGGTGAAACAGTTCGGCTTTTATCTTGTTTACTCCTTTGAGAAATAGAACATTTACCTGTTTCAGCATGGTGTCTATGTGGAATAGTCATCGAGATATTTTGACTAATTTGTGCTGGAGATGAATTGGGAGGAGCAATGAGATCTGACATCACACTTCTTTAGTAATAAAAGGTGAATCACTTGGGTTTCCATTAGGGCATAACCATATCTGGATGTTGATGGGAGATGAGGTTTGCTGTAATTTCATCCTTTCTTGTCTGCTGCTTGTTAATTCTATCTTTATCTTCAATGGAAGAGTTATATAGGGATCATGCCTTACGATGGGTGGGAACAAGATATGGAATTTTTGGACTGTTACTCTTGAGGCGCAGAAGCCTTTTGTTGATAGGACACAGAATAACTATATGCTCCACAGAATATGGGTTGCTTTTAATACAGCTGTCATCTTCCGAGTTAGGCTTGATTAGTGATGCTTGTTCCATGACCTGAATTCTTTTGAAAGTTTATGGGTTGTCTATAGCTCCAAAGTTGTATCCATAAATTGTATTTAAGGTTAATTCCAGTGAGGGCTGTAATATCATTCATTAGGTCTATTTTTCTGATATTCCAATGAGAACTTTTTGCGGTCCAGGTATATCAAAGAGATGAGAGTTTTGAAAATTCAAACTCTGATGATTGACTCTTGTTTTTATCACAACTTAGTTTGGCATATATAATGCAACAAAAGAAAGGCTGTATTTTGAAAATTTTCGAAGTCTACTTGGATAAAACAAATAATGAGAAATCTAAGCCATTAAAGACCACTGTGATATGTTACGCAAAAATAGTGTTGAATTTTGAGAGAGATGCTAGTCACCATATGGTTATCACCTGGATATTCTGTAACCATATCCTTTTGTTGCGTTCTTTTTGCAGTTAAAAATTATCCATACCTAATTTAATATGAATGGTTTAAAGGTGAAAGACAACTTGGTGCTGCTGCTATTATATTTGCTTAGCTCAAGTTTAGTAGCTTAATGGTTTGTTTTTAGGAAGTGGGTGTCTTGTTGCATTTGAATGCTCAGTCTGTTTTGGACTTATATTTGCCGGGTAAGATTAAGGTTGGAGGTCCAATGGCTACTTTCTCAATAAAAATGGACTGTAATGGCATCTTTCAAATAATTGCTGCTCTGGGCCTAATGATTGTCTATAAATGATGTAAACTAATGACAATTAAACCTCTGTGTCATGGTGTTCCTTTTTCTCGGTGAATTTTGCATCGTGTACAGCCTTTGCATAAAGTCTTCTGCCAATATGAAATGAAGAATCTGCATGGGTTAACTAAGAAGTTTTGTTTGTCATTATCAACAATGGCTATAATAATACTTCAACCATTGGATGTTTTGCATTCAAATAGCATTTTTACTTGTGAATGTTTCGGGATTTTTCAGAATTTGAACATCTTTTAAAATGGTTACTATATAACACTAGCAACCCAGTTTTCCTTATAGTTGGATTGATTGAGGTGTCGTGAAGCTACATTGCAACTTGTGGCTGGTGGTTGTGGATTCCTTTTGAGATTGGATCATTTAATTTTAGTTTGCAGGTTATAAAAGTGAATGTTGGTAGATTGGAAGTACTAAATGCTTCTGTAGGAGTATAAAATTTCAATAGAAACTCAACATTCCCCAAGGTTCATGATGTGTGTAATTCTTTGTAGTTTTCCTTGCTACAACACGGACGATCTTGAAACTTAAGTATATGATAAGTTTGAGATCCTGGACGTGTTATAGGTGTTAAAGTTTGGTTTCCCGTTTGCTCCCTAGTAAAACAAGCCACCAGGTATGTTTGTGTGAAATTCCCCCTATTAGAATTGGCAATACTCAGCTGAGGTCAGAATCATCAGCAATCTGTGGATGGACAATCAAACTAAGGTGTTATAGTTGCATGGATATTTTATTTTTCCAGGGGTAGACGGAAGTCATATTCTGCAACGAGAACAAACTGCCAAAGTATAGCTATGTTCAATTCTTCACTACACTCCCTTTACAAAAGAACTCTGTTTTGTGTATAAGTCACATATGTGCTCTAAAATGTGATTTGTTAAACAAATTAGATATACCACCAACTCTATGTACCATGTGTGAGATGTTGATGTCGTAGGGCTCAACGTAACTCTCTACTAATGTTAATTATTAACAGAAGCTTGCTTTTCCCATAAAAAGCTTAATAATGTGTGTAGAATCTTATTTAAGGTGCATTTAATCAAAAATTATAAAATTATGTTTGGATGGAGATATTTGGATTTGAAGAAGGATTTTTGAATTAAAAATTTTAAATGACTCTCAAGAGTTCGAAAATTTTTCAATCCACACACAGCCTAAAATAATTCCACTAGTGCATGAGTTCTTTGTGGAGGGTGGGTCACAGGAGTTATCATTTATCAAGGCATCACAAGTTCCTGGCTGTAGGAGTATTTGATTCCGAGGAAAGGAATAGTTTATTGGCTTTTCTGATACTTGATGTGTACCATCACTTGTGTACATTTTTGTCCTGCTCTAAAAAGGGATGGTGAAATTTCAACTGGAAGCCCTCAGAACAGCACTGAAAATTTTTTGGGATAAGAAAGGGAGTTTTGGAATCAATATCCCTTTGCCTGGAAGTGTTTCAGCCTTTCAGCAATCGTCTGTCTTGATCATGGCTTTAAAACATTCTCTTCACTTTGGATTTTAGGACAATGGATAGAGAAAAGAGCTTGGGATTTTAGGCAGTTACCTGATTCCACACGTGACCCTTGCATGTTTCCCCAGTCCCTTTTGCAATTTTTTTCTCCAAAATGGATTTATTATTGGTGTTTGAAATTTTAATAAAAGCATAGAAACAAGAAAGCTACAGCATTCATATATAAAGTTTTTTTAGCATTTTTTTTTTAATTTTTAAGTAATGTCTGCTATTGATCAGAAAATCAAACTGAAGAAGTGGGAACAGAAGGGCCATAATAATTTTGGTGCAGAACCTAATTAATGCTCAGATGAATTTATAAGGTTAAAGAAAACAAAAACAAAAAGGAAAATTGTTAACCTGCACTGGTTAAATGGCTTCTGCTTTCGATATGCTATACCTTTTTGACAGACAGATGGAGTTTTGCCGCTTATTCTCACAGTGATTCCCACCTTGTTCCTTTTCATCTTTTTTCCACCATCTCAGAGAAACTTTATCAAGCTTAATTATTGAAGCATAATTTACATTACGGGGTTGAATTAAATGAAACAATATTACTCAAACACAAATTACTAAATTCAACTAGTATTACAAATTGAACTGACCCAAATGGGATGTACTTAAAATTAAAAATGCTATATGAATGCAACAAATTAAGGGTTGCGTGGGGATTGTAATAGAAAATTTTGAACCAAGTTTAAGTAACTTTTAGTTTCATAAGTTTGCTATTGATCAGTTCAATTTAAATTTCTTTTATTTTCTTCATTTCAAATTTAGGAATTTTTAGAATCTTATTTAAATCAATTATGATGTGACCTAAGTTAGGGTAGATCCCATTAGCGCAAACTCGAACTAGCGGGATTAATGATTGAAACAAGTGTGCAAATCGGGTTAAAAATATGGTTCAGTTGGTTTGCTATATAGAAGATCATCTACGGAAAGTGCAGGTCGGGCATAAGATAGTGTTAGCTCGGGCCAATGATGGTATATTGACAACCTTACTATTAGAGAATACAATAAGTCAAGTCAGCATGGAGACATTTTAGGGATAAACAGCACTGGATAATCCAAATCTTGTGCGAGCCACCCCTAAAATGGGATAAATCAACTTATTCCTTAGGACGTACCTATCTCAGGTTAAACACGTTCATACAGAAGGATAAAATTAAAAGGTTAATTATGAATAAGGACAATAAATCTGAATTAAGATAAATTTGAAAAATAGTAACGTGTATTCCATACGATTATAACAAATTAAAGTTTAAATTTTTTTTTTTAACCTTGTTACGATGTTTATAAATAGCATTTGATCAACTTAAGGGAAAGGTTTACATCCTACATACATTTTACATATATATTGCTTGTTCTTTATTTTTTTTCTTCAAACAAACATTTGAGTTTTTACAATGGATTCAACCCGACGCTTATTTTGCAAGTAGCTGTTAGTGGAGTTGAAGGCGGAGCTCAACACTTGGATTCTTGAAGTGCACCAATTATTTTTAAAGTACGTAGAATTATATGATATTATTAATTATTAATTTTGAAATAATATTTATATTTTTTTAATTTTTATCATCAGTGTCTAACCATCATATAAAGTCAAAAGAAAATTAAAATATTGAAATCAGTAAATATGATTTAATTGTATTGAATATGCAATCATATATTTTTTATTTATTTTAGTTAAATAATTTGAAAGTAGTCGACTATATAAATACCAATGTGCTCGTATCAATTTCCAATTACACGAACGTGTACAGCACATTACGTGGCCATCAGATGACGACAAATTGCTTTAGTGAGCAAATCAAAGTAATTAAACTGAGATTGGTCCATCAATGGGACTGCCCAACTTTATCAATTATCAGTTCTCAACGAGGAAACCGAGGCGCCCAAATTTCTTGAAAATCAAGCAAAGTAAGAAAATTACCCACTTTAGGCAAGAAGCATTGAATTCTAGCGAACACCTGCATGCATGCCTATATGCCTATTTCCCACCCAAACAAATATACCAGTAAGGATAATTGATTCTTGCGTGTTCACTTTAGCATTGTTGTTCAGAAAGGACAGCTCCTCTGGGGAAAGAAAGACCTAACGTAACGGTGCCCTGTGCTAAAATCAGTATACCACACACACACACACACACACACACACACAGAGTGATGAAGTTGAAGAAAGAATCTCCATCTGCTTTTTAGAGTTGAACTCAATCTTTCATCTCCCCCTCTAAGTTACCATTGTCACAACTATTAATCCTTTACAGTCATTTTATAAACCTGTTTTATACATTAAACTTGTATTGTATGAAGTATAAAATGAAATATTGTATTAAAATAAAAAATTCCAATCAAAATATCACATCTTCCTCTTTCTTGATATGATTCTTGGATGGACCTGGATGGACCGATTCCAACGCCCCTTTATTATGGGTACTGTACAAATCAGAATCTCTGCTACAATATCGCAAAAGCTCAGAAATCAGAGCTGCATATGATTGCCTTCATGAGTTGGGTGGGTAAGAGTGCATTAATGCCAATGCAAGCTATAAATATTTACCATAACAGTTGTGTCACAATACTGGAATTTATATGACATATGCGGAAGTTTTTAAGATGCCCAAGAAAAAACAGAGTAATTTTTTTCCCCAGAGTAGAACTAGAGACTAACAGCCAAAGCCCTATAATAAAACAAAAAGGGAAATACTGCTGCTAGAAAGATCAAAAACTGGTGAACAAATAATGTTATTCACCTTTAATCATATACAGGATTTTTAACAGGTTCAGAGTAATAAACAAAATTAAGGATTGAAAATGAGGTTTCCACATTTACATTTCCAGCTCATGGGCTTGTAGTTTGAATTGTCATCACCTCTAGCTGAGTTTTCGATTCCGCTCCTTATTTGGGGGTTTGTGGGAACTTGAATGGCTTCACAGTGCGCACAAGAACCGCACCTCCGCTCGCACCGCGGGGGCCTGGAACCGATTTGGGCTCTCCAGATTGACTTATCTTCCTTTGCTGACTACCAGATGAAAAAACAAAATCCACTTTCAATGATCCTAAACCAAGAAGAACACACACATATACACATAGGAAACACACAATGAAGAGTCAAAATTAAAGGGCCAACTCTTACCGTGGAATTGAAAGCTGTTTGGGCTAGTTTTCTACCTGAAACATGCAAAAGATTGAAACTTCATGTGAAACTGTAACTGTATATAGACAGAGGTAATCAATGTCTGCGTGTGTGTGTGTGTGTGTGATTTCAAGAAATTCGATGGCTAAATCATGTACCTTCAGCATTGAATATTCTCAACTGGGACGAGGTCGAGATCACAAGAATGAGAAAAGAAATGGCAAAATGGTGATGCCTATGGCCACATATGAGATTGTGAGCGCACCCCATTTTCTGGGAAATGGGATAGAGGTTTGTAGCTGAGAAATTGAGAGGCGCAATATAGAGTTCTGGAGGAAACTTAGATCCTTACAGAGGAGTAAGCTTGCTAGAAAATGGCGTTGTAATTGAGATGCCAATAAGTAGAAATCTGTTAACTGTGTAGTGATTGAGATTCCAATAGTTGAGATCTTTTTTTTTTTTCTTTGTATTTTCGTAAAACTAAGAAATGAAATCAAATGAAATACAAGTGAACGCAACAAATTGACAATATATGTTGTCACATTTGTCAATCTATATTTAACTCTGCGACTGTGGTCATTATATTTTTTCTTTCTCTTCTTTTCTTTTCTTTTCTTTTCTTTTTTTCTGTTTTTTTGTTTTTTTCGCTTTTTGGAGAGGTTGAGGCTTTAGAATCTGAGATGATGCAAGTGGAAGGACAGAAGAGTACAGCAGAGAGCTAAAAAGCAAAGAAGGGAAAACAACCTGGCAAAGGGAAATTGAAGAAAGAAAATCTGAAAATAATTTGAGAGAAAGAAACATGATTTTTGAGAATGTACTTTGGATGACGGATAAAAGTACAATTATTACTGTTGATGTTATATTATACACACATATATATATATATATTTAAATGTTTTTGAATGTGGATATAGTATGTATATGAGGAATAAAAATTTAATATTTCCCATTGATATTCTGTTTGTGAGAGGTGTTTGAGTATATATGTATATATATTTTTTGAAAATATGTAGTGAAAAATTTTGTTTAGAAGAAATGAAAAAGAAACACATATTTTTAGAAAAATATATAACTTAAGGTGAATTTATTTAAAATCATTTCATAAGTAATCATTGATGAAGTTACGTTGTGGAGTGAGCCCTTTCCAAACAAAAAAATGAGATATTTTTTTTATCGATGAAAATGAGATAATTTTTTTTTAATCAATAAAAATGAGATACTTCATATAATGGAAGAAAGAGAAAAACGAGGAGGGGATGTGAATTTCGACAAGGCAGAATAACGAATGAGAGAAGAAAGGGAAAGGGCAGGGGTTTTACGATAGAAAGAAAACAAGAGGCGAAGACAGCAACAAGCCCCGGAATTGTGGCATATCCCCACTAACGGACATCTGAATAACGAATGATCTTCGTTGAATTTTTGTAGGATTACTGCCCAATTCATCTCGCTATATTACAATATTGTTGTGTAAAATTTTCGTGAAGAACCCCAGGCGAATAATGCTGAAGGGGAATAATTAGGAATGGCAATGGCTATGCGTAAAATTTGAATATTTCTCAAACTAGTTTCAAATAGAATGCATCTCAACAGTATAAATGAATATGAATTGGATACTGAATTTGTTATTTTTAAATCCAATTTATTTATTTTTTAACAAAAATATTATATATTTATATGATATTGTAACTAAAAATATAATTTTTAATATTTTAAAAATAATAAAATATATTTAATAAGCTTATCCATCGATTCCAGGTCTAGAGCTGGTTTAAGTATGAATTTTAAAAACTTTAATGGGTTGGATCTTGATTTCAATCAAATCTAACCCACTATCGTCCCTTATGAATAATTTATTCCTCTCATTACTCACCCTGTATTCTACTAATTGTGCAATTTTATGTTTGACTCAGGAGTTATGATCCGTGAACATTTAATATGCTAAGTTTAAGAGATTCATCTGAATTGTAAATTGAAATAAAGACAAATTTTGATATACCATATTTATGAAATCGATAAGATAATAAATAAATTAAATTATAATAATTAAATTAACCCCACTATTGTCATAAGATTCAAACTCATATCAGCAATGTACTTACATTCAATTTTCATTATTAAAAAATATATAAATAATTACGTACTTAATTATTAGCTTATTCTACTTGTTTTGGTAAGACTTAGTGTCTAAGCATCCCCACCCTTAATAATGTCTATGATGTAGGATTTGTGAAAAATAAGAGAGATGCCACATCAGTGGCTCTATTTGTTTGTAGGGAAGGAGGGAGAGTTCCATACTTTCCCATTGTTGCTAATGCAACTACTCCCCCATTATATAGTTCCATTGAATTTTAGAGTCGCATGTAATTCTTTTCGAAAATAATGCTATGGTTTGATTTTTTTCAGAAACAGTTGGATTATTTGTTTGTGCAATAATTTTTCGAAAATTTTGAACATAACGAAAATAATGATATGGTTTGATTTTATTCAGAAACAGTTGGAGTGTTTGTTTGTGCAAAAATTCTTATGTTTGAAAATATGTAATTGTATTCAAATAAATTGATTAAAAATAACAAATTTTAATTATTTTATTTTATTGCCCTCTTAAATATGTCGGGATAGTAATGGAACACCATATTAGACGAAATACCAAATACTATCATATATGCTGAATATATGACTTGATTACCTGAACTATTATCAAGGTTTTATCTAGGCTTTGTAGCTCTTTAAATTGGGCTTAGTCCCAAGAAACATGGGCTATATTGTTTGTTTTTGGGCCTACATTTTTCTATTCTATGGACCTCCACCTCGGAGAAAAACACACAATCGGTACAGCAAAAATTAAAAAAAGAAACGGAAAAATCACACTAGCTCTAATAAATAATCCAAGGTCTCTATTAATTCAAAAAATGGATGGTATTGTAAATTGATTGACGACTAGCTTACACAATACTTCTCAATCGAAAATATTTAGATTGTGATCCTAATTTTTGCTGATTAGCTTAAAATAAAAAAACAAAACAAAAAAAAGATGACCTTCGCAAGAAATTAAAATTGAACTAATTAGGGGGGAAAACGCACACACATCATCTGGTTCCATATATATGAAATAAATCTAATCAAAAAACACGTAAAACTACAAAATAAAAAGGATGAATAAGCCCAAATCATGAATTGTCACAAATTATACGATAAACATGAATTAACAGTTAAATAACATACCTATTTATATTTAAGGATGTGGACCAAAAAATGGTTTGGTAGCGGGACAAAGGGTGGTTGTATAGTCTGGATAATATACAATCAATGTGACTGATGCCCCTGCACTACTCACCCCCCCCCCCACCCCCCACCCCACCTCCCAATTTAATTCATATGCGTTGTGGGTATGTCTAAGTCCATCTCCCATACATTCACTGATGTTGACACTTTACCTGTACTGAACTTTCCATTCCACCCAATAACTCCATTTTTTGACACTACTTTATCGTGAATTCAATCTTAGATGTAAATTAATCGGGTCTGAATTATATTTTTTTCTACATGAATACTGGTAAAGTTCATATTAATTTCTAGGTATCATAGGATAGAAGTCGTTATGAGAGCAATGATTCGCTAGGAAACTGCGTTTATTGTGAATTAATGGGGCTTGTTGGTTTAGTTACCAAATACGTTTAGCCAATGATAGTATTTGAATGATTGCATAGAGTTATATTAATTAATACTAACATAATTTGTATATTAAAGTATATACATGCAATTTATTTAGTTTGTGCTTGTAATAAGTTGTATTTACTTAATAAATCAGAATTTGCATACTTTTATAAGGGTTGAATTCAAATTCGAATAACAAGTTTGAAGTTATCCAAACTATAAAATCACTGATAACATTACACGTTTTTATGAAAAAGCCCAATATGATAAATAGACTTGTCCATCTAATTACGTGTTTCTACGGTATCATTGCCTTTAAATTCCCTCCAACTGCTATAATAAATAAATAATTGATTTTTAATCTTCCTTTTACACTTATTTATATTTAGTTCATTATTCTTTTTTAAATTTGATTTGATTTAATCATTGAAGAGTTTAAGATAAGGGTCACTCCAATGAATTTAACGTATTTTTAAATGCAAATCAACTTAATTGTTAAGAATCCGAAATTGACATACGACTTGAACCCAAATGAATTAATATATAATTTGAATGTTTTAATTATGTAGGTTCTTGTTTTTATAAATGATGCCATTTGAATTGCACAATGTATAACAGGGGTATGAAGAGTTTGACAAAACAAATGAAATTATAACTAAAAATCAAACTGGTTTATCACATGCTGATTTGTCAATAACTTTGTGGTCAGTAATTGTGCTATTATTTTAGCTGATACTATGTTAAACAACTAATTAAATGGAGATTTAGCTAACGTCCTGAATTTTTCTCTTGCTTATTTTTCAAGAAATGATCTTTGAAATTGAAAACTCATAATAGCAATTTTTATTTTTATTTTTATTTTTTGAAAAACTAATTCTGTCATGAACAATTTTAATAAATTTATATATTTAAAATGAGTTTTCTGAACACTATCAAATGCGCTGTAGACTTTATTGCATAAACTGAAGCTCAACTTAATTTCAAGTTAGTCTAGGAATAGAAGTCATGAAAACAACACTTTACCAAGACAGAATATGTTCTTGCAGAATTGCGAAGGACCTGTTGGCTTAATTATACAACAAATAGGTGACAAATTATTACATGTGCTTACTTTATTATGCGAATAATTATTAGTATCTAGGGCCCCTTAATCACCCAGCTCATTGGTCACACTCATCAAAGGGTATTTTAGCTATTTTGAATTTTTTTATTATAATTTGGTATTATGGTATCATGTAATCCATATTTATTGATGCGCGTTTAAATTTATATCTAATAGCTGAAATGAGTTAATCAATAGAAAAATAAATATACATTTATCTCGTATCTAAGATTGACTGTGAGTCGAATTTATCAAAACTTGAAATTCGCTCTACTAAAATTATTGAAAACCCAATCTCACCCAAAATACAGACTAAGATATATAATTTTAAAATTTGTTAGACTCACTTTATAATTTTAAAAATATTAAAAAGTATATATATTTAAAAAATAACATCATATAAATATATACATACACTAAATTTAAAAAAAATAAAAAAATAAATATATTTGATTTCAATCGGATCAAATTTAAAAATAAGAATTTAAAATTTAAATCATACTTATTTATACTATTAAAATTTGTCTTGTAGGGATCGAGTGTTAATTTAAATCCGTATCAATGTCATTCATATTCGTATCTATATTTTTATATAATATAAAATAAAATAATAAATTGAAATTGAATGTTTAACAGATATTTAAATACCTTCTTATCAAGCAATCGTTGTATGCCACGTATACTTTGATAGAGAATTTGTACATCCCGTCAGGACAGGAGATTCGAGAAAAACGTGATGGGTTCCTCAGCTACTGGGTTGACCTGACCATATATGCCATTCGATGTGAATAATTTTCTCTACACTTCAATTCTTTCATTTTACATAGTTCAGATAAAAGAGATCTAGTTGTCCTGATTCAGCGAAAGTCTCGTCAAATCAAACCCTGCCCGATCTTGTTGGCCCACCCAATCTACATCTCATGCAAAACTCTTTTTCAGGCAAAATTCTATCTTGTCGCCTCAAGGGTGCAAATGGGTAGATGATCGGGTTCCAAATGGATCATATTGCTGGATCCAAAAAATGGATCTAATCTAGAACGGATTAGATTGAATTTAAAACTATGGCCATGCTTTATTTAAGAGGTTATGTATGGTCTTTCAAATAACGAACATAATACTAAGCTAAATACTTGTTTTCTAACTAATTTTAGAATTTTTAAATTGATTTGTATTTTTAAATAAAAAATAAGTTGAAACTAGATTTATTTTGAATCTCAAGTCCGACTAGATGTAACCGGAGCCAATTCACAAAATGGTAGGATCCAACACAGTCAATCTAGTTCTAGATAGAATTAAACTCATGAATCCAATATTATTTTGTCAAATTTGTTGGCATAATGTATTAATTACCCTATACTATAGTTCCATTTCAATTGTTCAGTGTCAACGAAGGTTTTCTAAAATAATAAAGACTAACATCTTTAAACTCTATGAAACCACGTGTATCAATTTCGAATTCAATCAAATATATATATATATATATGTATATCATTATAATATAAGTTACCTTATGCTTTAACTTAAATTACGTTACACAATATTTTTTATTAAATTAACTATTAATATCTTAATATAGTGATAGAATTTAATTTCCTCACAAAAAAATAAAAAATATAATCTTAAATCCCGAATTAACAAGTTTGCATCATCAACACTCGTTGACAGTGGTGATATTTAGTTTCACTTTTTATACATAAAATTAAGGGTTCGAATTCTAATCCTCGTCTCATATCCTCATGTTTCAGGTTCATTAAAAAATAAAAAGTAAAAAAGATAACAAGTTTGCCGTCAAGCGGCTCAAGCCTCACATCAAAGATACTATGTATTTTTTTGTAAGCTAGCTATTGAAACCATGCCCTTGGCTTTATCATAAATAATACTTATACTATTTCTTAATGTGAAGATTCAGTACCAAAATTACCTTTGGCACCTTAAAGAGTCAATTAACTAGAAATTTTACCCGGCTAACTGAACTGAGCTACAAACACATAACAAAAGAAAAATAAAATAATTCAAGCATCTATTACCCTAAAAAAAAAACAAAAAAAAAACAAAAAAAACAAAAGCCTCCTCTCTTCCTCTCCTCGTCTTCATTGTAATCCACCATAATCTAGGCAAATCTTCTTACCTTAAAGGTTTGTTACTTCGTCTTTTTTGCCCCTCTCAATACATTTATCTATTGTGTCTTGGTCACTCTTTTACCCTCTCTATTTACATGTTAAAGTATTCTTAATATTCAAATACATCTACCATTGAATGAGGAATATTTGTTATACTCAAGTTTTTATTAGCCATTAGCACTAATCTTTGCCCCCACAACCATTATCATATGTGATGTAATGGGTTACCCGATACCTGATATCCGATTTAAATTTTTTAGGTCGGGTATCGGGTATTATTTTCCTACCCGATTGGGTAATGGGTACCCAATTTTATTTTATTTTATTTTTTGAAATATCCCTTTAAATAATGGGGAAAATTCCATTTCATACAAGATGTTTTCTTTGACTTTTTATATCAAATAAGAAAAAATAATTTTGTATTTTTCTCTCCCAACACTTTTTTTTTACATCTCATTAAATTAAATTAAAGTACATAATATATATTATATAATAAATTTTCTTTTGTAAAATATGTAATAAATATTTTGAGATTAAAAAAATAAAATAATAGAAATTAGTTTATCATCATTAGATATGATAGTTTAACATCAACAAAATATAATACTTACACTATAACATAAGTTTTCTTAAATAAAAAAATCAAACCCGACACGTTGGGTTCCCAAAAATTTCGGGTTGGTGTCGAGTACCCTTTTATGGTACTCGACAAATTGGGTACCCGACCCAATTATCCGAAAAAATTGATTACCCGACCCAATTATCCAAAAAATTGATTACCCGACCCAATATCCACCCCTAAAAGAAATCATTTAACATGATAGAAATTCATTTGTTTTTATGCCGACATACCCAACCTGAAATCAACCTAGAGAAAGACCCAAAACCACAACTACAAAATGTGCACACTAAACTTGACGGGGGAAAAACCATGAGTCTGTCCAAAACACTATAAATAGGGTTGAAATATTGCATTAAAGGTACGAATACATTTAATCAATTATGACTTTAGTATAAAAAAATTATAATTGAAGGTCATCTCAACAAATCTGATGATCCTTTTCGTATTTAAGTGATTAGAATTTTTGATTAAATTTTTTTATTAAGATCGTATAGAACGAGTTCATGTCGAGTTAGATTAAATTTATCCAAGTGGGATCAGAGTTCATCTAGAGTCGGATCAATATGTAAATTGAAAGGGCTAAAAATGGATATAATTTAAATGGTTGTCCTACGACCACGTCTATAAGTTTAAGTACATTTCATTTTCCTACAATTTCAGAAAATTGCATACATAACCCGTGTGAGAGATTCCTGGCATTCGGCCTCTCCCACAGTGCCAATCTGAACCCAGATGTACAGTTAGGCCCACATTGGAGGCATTGTTCTTCTCATGGGCTGGTCATCATGGCAGAGATAATTTTCCTATTGCCAGAGCAAAATCATGCCAATGGACAATTAGACCCTTTGAACCAATCTACATCAAGTCATCGATGGAAGAAATGTTCTACATTAGGAATTGAGCATCCACAGAAACCCAATCCCATCAATCCCATTATCTTTGGTTTCACTCGACTAATACTGGTGCCCAACTACATGTATCTCCAATCCCATTTGATTTCACAATTTTGCTCTGGCAATGAGAGAATTTCTCTGGCATTATCACTAGCCCTTCTTATGGTTGTGGATATTTCATTCTAGTAGTTATTATAAGAACAGTGGGTGGATTGCATTGCATTAACTCCATGCTACATTAAAGAAGATTTTATTTTTGGCCATTCAGATACTTAGCTAGAAATATGTGGTACCAAATAAAAAGCTCTTCTAGATTTCTGCCGTCACCACAGCAACAACAGTTCTCCACTTTTAGCAATGATTTCACCATTTCAGAAACGACAATAATTGAATACTTGAACTATTAGCCAGGTTTCTAATTTTAGAGAATCTTAATAATTTAGTAGTAACATATGATAATTCAAAGAGGAACTTTGTTCTCTAAACTCAGTTCAGGAAATTCTATGCACCCTAAATAAAGTAAATCTAATATGCAACAAAATCACACACAAACACATTCTACACGCAGTAAGGCACCAACTGATACAATAGAAAATCTTATCCTCGTTGATGCAGAATTCCTACTACGAAAACATGAATATACAGACCGATTTTGCACCACAGCGGTAGAACATATGGATTGAAAGAAAACACAAGCATTAATGAAAGTACAGGAGCATATATGGATTATATTTAACCGATCTTTTGCAGATGACAATAATATGGTTGGGTAGGGAGAGATGGCGGGTCCAGTGACGGCTTACCATTAGCTGTATGGAAAGCTAACTCTCTGAGAGCGCTTTCTTTCGGTTTCAATGCAGCAGTCTCTCTCTCTCTCTACTTATGCTTATATAAATAAGCCCACAATTTTATCTTGTATAATATCATCAGAAACACAAACACACGATTACAAAATTTAATAATTTGATATACCCAGGCCAAAAAATGGCAGCATTTGGGTACTCAGGATTGATAGTATGTATTCTGGCGTTACTTTCATTCACTGTGAGTGGTCGACCGGCCACGTTTTTGCAGGATTTCCGAATCACTTGGGCGGACTCTCACATTCGGCAAATTGAGGGGGGGAGGGCCATTCAGCTTATTCTTGACCAGAACTCAGGTACAACTAATTTTCTTGTGCCATGTTTCTGCGATGATCATAAACTAGTATGTATATCTTTGTTGCTTCTGATTAATTGAGAATGACGAAGAAATATGAATTTTAGGATGCGGGTTTGCTTCCAAGTATCAATATCTGTTCGGGCGTGTCAGCATGAAGATCAAGCTCGTTCCCGGTGACTCTGCAGGAACAGTCACTGCCTTTTATGTATGTTCATCCAATCATATTTTTTCTAGAAATTCTTAGAGTGTATCTTTTGTTGGAGAAAGATATATTGACTCACCATGATTTGCAATGTGCAATAGATGAACTCAGACACTGACACAGTACGAGACGAGCTAGATTTTGAGTTCTTGGGCAACCGGTCCCGACAACCATACACAGTCCAAACCAATGTGTATGCCCACGGCAAAGGCGACAGGGAACAGAGGATCAATCTTTGGTTTGATCCTGCAGCAGAATTCCACACTTACTCAATATTATGGAATCATCATCATGTCGTGTAAGTCTGTCTCATATATGAATGTTTATAGTTGTACATAGCATGACTCGAGCTTATTTAATCTTGTTCTCTTCACACTTTTTTTCACTTGTTTTAAATTCGATATGACCCTCTACGCCGTCGAGTCTGCACATAACTAATTCAATGTTCATTGACTTGGGCAATTTTACAGCTTCTACATAGATGAAGTGCCCATCAGGGTCTACAAGAACAACGAAGCCAGAGGAATTCCATTCCCAAAATTCCAACCCATGGGAGTGTACTCCACTCTCTGGGAAGCCGACGACTGGGCGACAAGGGGCGGTCTGGAGAAGATAGATTGGAGCAGAGCCCCATTCTACGCCTACTACAAGGATTTCGACATCGAAGGTTGCCAGGTTCCAGGGCCAGCGAGCTGCGCCTCGAGTCCTAGCAACTGGTGGGAGGGTGCAGCATACCAACAACTGAGCCCTGATGCAGCCAGGCGGTACCGCTGGGTGCGGATGAACCACATGATTTATGATTACTGCACCGACAAGTCCCGCTACCCAGTTACCCCACCGGAATGTGTGGCAGGAATATAATTCCAGCTTTCCCATCATCAAACAAATCAAAGTGTCAATTCCTTGGTTTTTCATGCTTTAAAAGACTATACGTATATGCACTAGCCCATGCATGTTGACTGTGAGGGGTACAATGGGAAAAATATAGCTTTATGGTATCCTTGTAATTTGTGATTATTACATGGGGTGGTGCAAAAAGTGGATGTCATTTTCCTTCGTACGTACACTGTTGCCTTGTTGCGTCTATTAGCTCTGCATGCTGTTTGAGCCAATAATGTGTCTGCATGATTGTGAGAAGGATGTATTTCTCCTTCTTTGTTTTTTTCAACTTGAAGATATATAAAGGAAGCTGTTATTCTTGAATGAATGAATTTCCTTAGTTAATCTATTCTCTTTTGCTATCGATTAGGCAACCATGTTGTTTATTTGCGACAAAAAATTAAGTTCAAAATATCTCTATTAATACAAATATAAGCCCACAAGTTTGTTGAAAGCATGAAGTCATGGAACAAAAAATTTACGACTTTGAAATTTCAGAAGGAAAAATGGCACAAGCCCTTTGAAGGGGGATAAAAATAGCTTTGAATAGTGATATTGCTAGAGCAATTATGCATTTAGGCAAATTTAGCCTTACTATATATTCTGTTGGTCAGTCATTTTTCACTCTATGAATTCTTATTATATTTTATCTCTAACACTCTGTTGTACTTTTTACATTCCATTCAGAATATTTAGATGACAATTTTCATGCTATCCATTTAAATATTGTTTAATTAAACTTGGGAGCTAATAAAATATATTTGATAATATCATCAAATAAAATTTTAAAGTATTATATATAATTCGATAGGTCACGACATTATTTAAATAGTATTCAAGTAAATAATACGAGTAATTTTTGTCAGTATATTATTGTTGCATATCAATACTCACGTCGGTGAAATGTCACTTTCCATCTCATTCACTTTTAAATTTTTTCAAATAAAAAAGGACAAACATAAACAAAAAAAACAAAAAAGGAAAACGAAAAAGAATGATGTAAATATCTTTGAATTTCCTTTCACATCTTTCCACCATTCCTAGCTTTCCTTTTCTCTAGAAAAACAAAATCTGTTCCTAAAGATTGAAAACCTTAGGATAACACTTACGTTTTTCCTTTCAAACACATTGAATCAATTATTTTCACCTAAATCAAGATGACTATACCGATATGGATTTTGCTAAAATAGTGGATTTGAAAAGCCAACAATTCCTTGAAGAACCAAAGCTTAGCTTAGGTTGTATTTTTAACGAAGAATTCAAACTATTGACAACATACGCAGTTACGGATTTTAAATGACTTAATATTAAGTTAGATTTGAGGTCATTCATAATATCTGAAAAACTAATTCAAAATGATTGCTCATAATAACTCATAATTATTCAAACAAGTAAAATTACTATTTTATTGATTTGAAATTTTTAAATTTCAAAATTCTTTAATCCTATCACAACATTAAAAAAATAAATAAATTATGGTAACTTATGGATAAGAATATCGGCAGCGTACGGTAGTCTAGACTTCACCAATTGATGCACACACACATTCTTGCTACTTTCTACAGTGGAATTAGACACGCAGAGGACAATGTTTCTAAATGTGTCCCTTTGCGCGTTCAACAGAGGGAGCAGAGCCCCTCCTGAAATGGCAATAACTAATTTTTGTAGTGTTCAGCAAGAATACAGAATGGAAGACGAGTTATATGGATATGATCAAAGCAAAGAGACCCCATGCAAGAACAACTTGATCTGCAAGAACTCAGATCTTTCTACTTTCTACAGTGGAATTGGACACGCAGAGTACAATGTTTAGAAATGTGTCCCTTTGCGTGTTCACCAGAGGGAACAGAGCCCCTCCTGAAATGGCAATAACTAATTTTTGTAGTGTTCAGCAAGAGTACAGAATGGAAGACGAGTTATATGGATATGATCAAAGCAAAGAGACCCCATGCAAGAACAACTTGACCTGCAAGAACTCAGACAAGAACTCAGACAGGGTAGACAAGAACATAGAGCCCACTGCAAGCTACATTAACTAATTAGTTAAATTCAGCTTCATGTTGTTAAATTTGTGTCCTGTGTAGTAACTTGTTGCTCCAATTTGGTATAATTCAACTTCTTGGATGGACCGAGTGTGTTGAGTGTTGCTCCCAATCCATCCAAGATCCTTGGATCAAGGGGGATTGGGTAGTAAAACACTCTCCTACGAGCCAAGGGCCAATAGTGGAAGGGAGCAACATAGAATGACCCCTCCAATTTGATACAAATCATGAGATCAAGAATTTGGCTCACCCATGTGGCCGCCTACCAGTATCAACAAAAACTGGAGTACACGATAATACATCCTCATTGAGATATTGCATAGTAACAGGAAAGCCAACACAAGTTAAGAAAGACACAGTTCTGCTATAAGTACTGCACAGAGAGCTTTGGTGTAGAGATAACTTTACATAGAGCTCATTCAAATCAAGTATGTAAAGGAGTGGTACTCCATATTTTATTTTTTCTTTTGTAAAACAAGATGTATTGCAAATTTCTCATGATATCTATAGGTTGGAGATCGTTGCCTTAATCTTCCACCCGTAACAAGGTGCTTTTCATTGGGGAAAAAAAGGTACTGCACAGGGAGCTGACAAAACGACAAAAGCATGCAACCAGCATGAACAAATGAAAATAACTTTGCTTGGATATAATTGAGCAATTGCATCTCATGTTTGATTCACAATAGACTTTGCCATTAGAATGGGAGCAGAAAGGCAAGACAGAAATCTGCTTAAACTTGCAAGCAAATCTGCTTTCAAGATTTTCCAGGGTTCATTTTTTCTCCTTTTCTCCAGTCGAGATGAAGGGCATGAAGACAGCCATATAAATCTCCTGTTCTTTCAAACCGGGGAAAATCTTGAGATATGAGGGGAAGAAAACGAATAAAATGCTTCAGCTATTCTTCAGGCAGTATGAATGGAGAGAATTCGCCGCCGTCAGATAGGAAACAATTCTTTTTATGCTGTAATGCAGTAAATGTATTACTTCTTGCTGCTGATTTTGACTGCAATGGGATCTGAACAGTAAGGGCAGTTCCCAAACAGAACATCAAATGACCTACAATAAAATGCAAAGGCACATGAGGATATTAATTCAAAGAGCAAACCTAGACAAGATATGAATAATGAAATGCTAGTTAAATTGAAGTCAATAAACGGAAAAGATACGACTACTTGATTTAGGAGAAGGCAAGGGGAGGAGTCACAAACCACATTGTTTACCTCTCTCTTCACCAGATAAATATATTAGATTAGGCAAGAACATCTTCTTGGCAAACTGGAAAAAGCTAATTTAAAACTGAGAAATTTAAGAAAGATACTAAAACATCTAATGGTCGATTTCCAACATTTAGTGACAATATTTGTTTGCGATGCTTAGAACTATTTTCTAAAAACAGACACTGGTCAAGGAACTGAAGGAAGTACTTATTTTCTTTTCTTTTCTTTCTTCTTTTTTCTTTTTTTTTCCCTTTCCTTAGAAGCTAGTGATTATAATGGTTATCACGAACATGAATTTAAAAAATGAATGAGATCTGAAGAGCATAACATACTTCCTTGTTGTCGTAATGGAGCAGAGCCAATCGCCAAGACAAACACTGTGGAACGCCCGATTACAGTTTCCATTTTCACATGTATAATCAGTTGCACTTCCACTCTTAGCACCAAGTTCATCATCTAGGACAAAAGCACCAAGTTAATGAATATGCACGTGTCTGTAGGTTCTCGGTATATTTATGTTTGTCCGTTTTTGCACGTAGAAGTCTAAATTCCCACATTCATGGGGAAGAAAGGCTATCCTGATTTTATCTAGAGATAATAAATCATCCATAGCTACATGGCATGATAGGAAAAATTTGAGGTGGCCTATTGCAGGTGTTGGCTTTGTTCTTTTAGTGGTGGCAGTGGTGCTGCTGCCAACCAGTGAGGAAGTTGAGGACTGTCCATATTACTTTTCTTCCCTTTCCTATCCTTTGAAGTTCTTTAAGTGTGCCAGGGAGACCAACCAAACTAGAACTGTCGCTAAATACATGGACATGTTTAATGAGGAAACAGGCTCCGGTGGCAAAGGAAAAATAGGCCTCCGATCCTTTAACTTAACACTTAAACCATATAAGTGTGTGCTTGAGTGTACAGCTTTGTAACAAAAATATATTACAGAATTACCTGTGGGAAGATATTGAGCATAACAAATGCCACATTCAACCTGCTCCTCATTCTTTAGGACATGTGGAGGTTGGGGTAACTGAGTGTCAAAAACACGCGCAAGATTTTCAGGAAATGATTTGTCTTTCGCCCTATTTCCAGAATAGAGAGTAACTGTTAGATCAAAGACAAATACCACCAAGTAGAAGCTATTAGTAAACATAACAAACAAACATCATGTATTTAGAGATTCTAGATAAACAAGAAATCAGCAGAGAGCCTTGGCAGCAGCACAATTCAGATCCAATGCCTCACTAACTGATTCACAATATGTAACAAAATGTGATTTAAGATACATGTCAGAAAAAGGTCCAGATGGTGAAAAAGCCATCCTGAAAATCCAAATTGACGTGACCAATTATGCATGACAATACACTTTAAAGGAATATATCATCTCAAATGACCAAAAAGATTGGAAAAGCAACAATCCAATCATTAAAGCATCATTTCAAGTTTGTTTTAGTTTGTCCTCGTGCTTTTCAAACAGAAAAAAAAAAAGTAATATATAGAAATGCCAATTGATAAATTTATAAGTTTCAGCATCAAAAGGTTTGGCTTTTACTTTTGAGGCACAATTAAAAATGGAAATGTCTGTCGATCAATATTATGGAAATTTCAGTGGCATTATGTAAGTATCTACAACTTAAACATAGTTGGAAACATTATCTACTACATATAGGCATAACTAACAAAAGACAAGGTTATCCACGAGAAATCTAGAAGATCAGAACCATAAGCAAATAACAGTGCCAGACAACCTTCACAATCCAGATTTAGTACTCATTATGACATCTAAAGGCTGCAGATATCCCAACAAGAATTTCGAAAATACCATCTTTTACAATTGCCCTTCCAAATATCCCTCATAAAGTTCACCATGGTATCTGAACCCAGGAAGCGACACCTATCAGATTAAAAGTCCAATTAGTACAAGAAGTTTCTCAGACCAATTGTACTGAAGAGATAACAATAAACAACTTATTTTAGAGGATCCTACTCGGGTAGGGATGGCGGATCATTGACGTTTACAGACAGTATGATACAGCAATCATTTCCTTGAAAAAAAAAAGGTGAGGATTAGAAACGAGAGCGAGAAACCAAGAAAAGGACAAAAAATGATTTATCAAAATTTGTTTAATAAAAACTAACCTATATTGATTTGGCGATATGTCATTGCATGGTGTGAATGTTTTGGATCAGTTACCCAAAGAGACCGATCAATGTCATCCAAAGTGGACCAAAAATCCTGGAGCTTATCCACATGCTAGGCATAGTAGAGGAACAAAAATCGGTATGACCAAAAGAGATCATGCATCAAGAAACCGCTTGGAAAAATAAACTTGAATGAAGGACACATTGAACCAAATTCAGAAGTCTGTAGAGTTACCCTTTGAAATTGCTGGACAACATCTTTTAACTTTGAGTTTGATGACCATTCTACATTAAAATTATAAGGCACATCCTGGGGACAAGATATAGACCTCAGTTTTCGCACATTTCCAGAGAAGAAACAAATATGAAACAAGAGGTGGTGGAGAAGAACAAACTGCTGATACTGAAGGCGGACACCTTGGATAGGTCTTATCCAATGTTATCTCCAGAATATGAGCTCTTCCCTTATTGTCCCTAGCAAAAGCACCACAAACAACTAAAAACATTGAGGACAAAAGTGAATAGAAATGATGACGAAAAAGTAACAGAAATATTTAGAATGAAAACACTGTGTTCCAAATCCTTATTAACAATCTGTGGTACCTACTGTTTGGACAAGTGCGAAATATTCTCTGAAATGGCAGATAATCTGTTCTATCTCATGCATTCACAAGCCAGATAAGACATTGGAACTTAACACTGGGCAATAAGTAGTAAAGATTTAGAGGATCACTTGAAAAACTTGATAACTGGTCTCCACCAAACTATTTCATGAGTGTTGGGCAAACTGGGGCAGCTTATTTTAGTGAAGGAAGTGTCTCCAGGCTATCTGTAAAATTATGGAAAAACTGGCCCCATTGTATTTCATTTGACATAAAATCTGGCAGGGTGTAAGTGGAGAGAAAACTGCTTTAAATTTTAGCCAGAATTGAAACTGACAGTAAGCATTTTAAGTAACGAAGAAAGTAGAACAAATGAATGCCATATCTCATGCCGGGCATCTTCCCTTCCCAAAAAGAATATAGTCCACAATAACATTACTACATTCTTCTAGCCCAATTAACTCTCAAACATCTATAGTGAACCTTAACCAAAATAACTGCCTGATAAAGCATTTTGCTACTTTCCAGTGTCCTAATGATCGAGTTTAACAATGAAGCTGGTCCAAGTAGCGTAATTGCCGAATTCCAAATCAAGTCTTATTACATGTATATTTTTATATAGATGGTTCTCAGTCGTAGTTCTTCAAAGCCATTTATAGTGAAATTACCATCTAAACAGAGCACTCACATAAACTTGTTAATTTACATTCTTAGCTCCCACTAAATGGGTATCCTGAGAAAGTAAAAGCAATGTACTCAGATTGACATTGAAGACAGCATGTATAATTGCATTGTAGTTTATTTTTCTTCCTTCTACAAGAATGCTACAAAGGTTCTAATATGCAAATATACTTACATGACACGAAAGCTAACAAACGTTAGATCTTCCCCAGTTTCACTAGGTGCTCCCATCCAACCTCTTCTACCTGTAGACATGTACCAATTTATCCCACAAATCTCCACTATGAAGTAAGAGCAAGAGCCTTCAATAAAATACAATCATTGGAAAACTTCATATCTGGTAAACACTGGCACCAAACTATATTGCAGTTTGTTTAAAGTGTCAATCTAGAGGATGATATGTGACAGGCATCACTGCTCTCAAATACACTGTGCAGAAAAAACATCACCTTGGAACAACAGACCCATTGTACAAGGAAAAAACTGACGAATTTTTTAACATATTAATATGCTCATATGCTGAGACCGTTTTTCCAAAATATTCATGAGGCCCATCGTTATGAGTTCATTCAGAAGGAGAAAAGTACTTAAACAAAATCACCTCCGAGTATATCATGCGGCAAAAAGACGATGACATTGCCAGCTCCCGACATCTACTTTGTTCAGTAAATTTCTACAATCCAGCGACACAGTTGAAATTCTCATTGAAAAACTTCAACCCTTCACTCCGAAATTCTTAATACAGCATAAGATGTTACCTTGCTGACGTCCATCTTTGCTTGGCAAATAGTATCAGGATTCAGCGAACAATCTGTGAAAGAGGTAAACAAGAAACTCCATAGTGACTACATACAGCATTCCAAAAATTGATTGCAACGACTTCATTAGAATAATGCCAAAAATCAAACATCTTACGGTCATCAAAGCTTCTTCCGGTCTTTTGACGTTGTTAATTTTCAACAAGTAGGGAATGCCCTATGTCGTTGTTAGATTTTGCTCAATTTTTCACCAACTATTGCAAAGCTTTCGTATTGGGCCCTATACTTTTATTCCATTCACGCAACAAGTCAAATAACAATGTTAAATTCATATGGGTCAATTAAAAAGAGTACTAAATTCAGCCCATGCTTGTCCGTAGGAAAATTCCACTCTTGTTTTTGTCCCAAGGCCTAGACAACGTAAATTATAAAAAGTAACCTGAATAAAGTGGGCCTAAAAATTAAATATATATCGCACTAAATAATAACCCCAATTGAAGGCGAAGGCCAATTCGTTCAAAAGTTGTACATATCATTTCATGGTTCATTCTTCATTTTTACCAATCCATGTTGACAAATATTTATAACCGATGACAAAGGTAAATGATTGATTTTTGTACAAATTTCATGTCATGATTTTTTGCTGTTTAAAAGATTAATACTTTCCCATTCCTAATAAATTTGAAGTTTGATTGGAAATTATTGGAGTGCAAATTCCATTGATGATATTGTTGATCAAATCGAATTAATATCTAGTTATCAAAACATGTTATCTTAGTTGGATCGTGCAAAGCTTAACCAAAAGTGTGAGAGAAAATTTACAAGTGAAAAGACTAAACAATAACCTAAAAATTAATAAGAAAAAAAAACTCCATAACTTATGTATTAAGAAAAAAAAGCGGGGAGGCGGGGGGGGGGGGGGGGGTTCAAAATTGATGTTCTATTTTGTTTTTTTTTTCAAGATTTGGAAGAGTAATATTTATATACGTAATTGGAAACTTTTTCCTTTTCCTGTCTGTATTTGAGAGAGTCCCTTCAGATTGTGAGCTGTGTCCATGCCCAAAAATAGGCTTAAAAATTGATTTCAACCATGACACCTCAAATACATATAAAAGTGATAAATCCCGGGTGGTTGAATTGGTGAAGTAGGATTGTGCAGGCGTTATATCCTAAGTTCGAATATTCTTTTAATATTTTTTTGATCGAGCCTGTCGCACCTACTTGTTCAGTGCGATTTACCTGATTGATTTGGTTTGCATTAATTCGAGGATTTATTCAATACGCACTCAACATCTGCGGGTTGCCCGTCATAAAAAAAAAAAAAAAAAGTGGTAAAAGTGGTTTATTATAAACATACAATTACATTATCATGGTTTCTTATATTTATATTTCTTAACTATATCATACTATATATATCCATGTTAAGTGTAAAGATACATCTTCTTAATTTTTATTCATATTGGAATTAGCTTAGTTGGATTAGTTTAATATTAATTTGTGGCTCAAAATATGTTAGGAAATATATATGGTAGAATACTTGTATGATGACAATAATTTTACATAATATTGATTCTTATTTGGTGAAACCCTTGCAAAATTTGCTATGTAGTTCACCTTTAAAATAAATTACTCCCTCAATCAATTATTATCTTAAATAATGTGGAAGATTTGTTTTAAGCTCATTAATTTTGGAGGTTTTGGTGTATAAATCATCCAAAGCTGAATTATATTTTTAAATAATATATTATATTTTTAGATTCTAAATAAAAATATAAATAAAGATTATAAAAAGTATTTAATTTTCATTTTTGGTTACATATTACTTTAAAATGACTTTTTGTGCATAAGATTGGGCTAATAATAGTACTGATTTATGGAGTATGATGTGTCGCTTTAACTTGTTGTGGCCAACTTTAAGAACATGCCCTACTCTGCAAATTATTGTGGTTTGACATATGGTGCAATTCCACGTCATGAATTTTGATAGGTCGATAGAGTTAAAAATGTCACACTCTACTTAAAAAGAATTAAATAGACGAGGTTGTCCCCAAACACAATATAAAGGCATGAAGCAAATATGTTAGAAGTTTTGTTATTCAAATTATTTATGGACTGATAAATTTGACTAGGTCGGGTCCCAGGGCTTTAGCTCCATGATAAGGTAATTTGTTATGTTTGATTGACGTGGATTGTACTAATATCACAGTCGCTAATACTATCATTGAAGAAAATGGAAGAAATGAGGAAAATATTATAAGCATTTAAAAATTTAAATTTTAAATACTTATAATTTTTAGTTGTGTTCAATATTTTTGTATTTACTCTAACCGAGAACCAAAGTGATGGGGTGTCAGTTCAATCAAGTTAGGTTAAGTGGCGATGATGTTTTAAGATTATGATGTATTGGGTTCAGATTTTATTAAAATGTATATTTATATCTATTTTTTTAATAGTTAAAAGTTAAATGATTGATTGTTGATTGTGAATTAGTTGCTAATAATTAATATAATAAATTGATATAATAATGTGTATATCAACTTTATTGGGAAAGAAAACTTGGGTTAGATTGGGTTTTAAATCATCATTACTAAATGATTGTTTACATTTTCATGAATGTAGGGCCAATGATTAATATAACTAAACACTCTATTTAAAGGGATCAAAAATTGGAGAAAAAACCTAAGTAAAACATACTTCAAGTTGAAATCATATTAGGTCATTACGGATAATTAATTTGAAATGAAACATTAATATTGTTAAAGAAAACAAACCCCGACCCTCCCCCGACGCCCACCCCAAAAAAGAAAAAAAAAAAAAAGAAAATCCCCTCTAAAACAAAATAAATCAAAGATGTAAAAACCTCAAAAATTGTCCTTTCTCCTTTGATTTTCCGCTTTCATCTTATATGCATATCATTAAATGTCACTAAAAATATATATGAATAATTTTTCAGTGAAAACTATCATAGTGGCAAAAAAATAAAAGTTATTTTCAATTAAAATATATAATTAATATCATTAATTTATTATTATTCTAGTGATTCGTAAAGCTCACAAATTTATTTTAAAATTTTACTTGTGCATAAATAGAATTCAGAGTTGGAGCCGAGTCAGCTGCTTTAAAGCATGATACGAAAGACATGATAGATAATACGAGGAGTAGCAATCTTAGAGACTTAAGCACGTCGACAATTTATCCAACATAAGACATGTGTCGTCCAATTTGTTCCTTTCCTTTATTTCCTTAGTAGACATTACGTGCGCATTCACGGATTGCAAATCTTCCCTCTCCACTGTGTCTCAAAAAGGAGATTAAGCGCCATTTAAACTAAATCCACAAATCGTACTTTATTTATTGTTTTATATATTTGTGACTTGCCCTTTCCTGTTTCCCATAGGCCTGTTTCCCTTTTCTTGGAAAAACTGGATAAGTTTGATCATGGGCAACATATTTAACCACTCAACTAAGTTTTCTTCTTTTCTGCAATTCGCTGATTAAGATACCACAAAGGCTGTTGTTGCCCTGAAGGCCAATTCTTGAAATTACTTTTATTATATGTTTATTAGGATAAGAAGCAAGTTGTCTATCAAATAAAATAAACTAGATGGAAAAAGATAGATTCACGTCATCAATGATCTAAAAAGCACTCTTAAAACTAAATTATTTACTTTTGTTTGTTCAAAAAATCAATGTTCAAAGAATTTTATTTTTATTTATTTTTTTATTAAGATTCTTCATAGCAAATTTTCGAATTAGCTTTTCTCAAAATATCATCGTCATGCATCATGTGGGTAAAAAAAAAATACATATCAACTATCGTAGTAATATTAATTATTAAACTGTCTGAATTTTTGAATTAATCTTTCTCAAGGTATCATCATCATGCATATTGTAGGTGTATAAAATTTATATATTAATGACCATAATATTTTGGGATTTATCATTTAAAATTTAGTACTTTTTATATTATATGTGGACTTTGTAGGGGTAAAGTGACAAGAATAATAATTGTAAAAGAAAATGTAATAGTGCTAGTAAATTTTCTAGAAGTGGTGTTGAAAGAGTAGAAGATTATGAAGATTTTGATGGTGATAAGTGACGACATCCATGATGATTAGGTTATCAATTAGCTAAAATCCGTAGCTTCCATGAAAGTCACCTGATTATGATGGTTGGTTTGGTCTACAGTTCCACACCACCATTATCTGTATTCATAGGCCTAAAATGCAAATAATAAAAGGCCAAAAAAAAAGATAAAAGATAAAAAAAAAAAAAAAAACACAAAGTGGACCACATAGAAGAACCTGATAAATCCTCTTAATGATTCAATTTTGAATTTTGGCCGTGACTAAATATAATATAGCGTCTCTACAAAGGTATACGTTTATATAATTACTAATAGAGATAGCAATGCCTTAGATTTGAATGTAAAAATATACTAACTAATAGCACGTCAATTTTTGAGAAAATTGTATTATGAGCTTGAACCCATCTATTTTTCCCCTCCATAAGCATCTCGACGTGTTATACCATGCTAAAGCACTTTTGTTAGAAAAATTAAAGAAATATAACCTTTAAAAGTTATGATAGAAATAATTTAATTTGTAAAATAGAAGTTGTTGTATACATAATCCTTTCACATGAAAATCTAAATCTATATCCTACCTTTGACTCATACGTTAAGAAATAGTAAAAAGACTAAACATATCAAAGCGAATGATCTAATTAAATTCTAATTTTGGGACTGACCAAGTCTCCAATTATGTACGAATACTACCATTAAAAAAAATTTCTAATTATTCAAATACTTGGACCATTATCAAGAATGTAGTGGGGCTTCACAAATATTAATGGCCGTAGGAAAGAATTCGAGGAAGATAAGATGGTTGGTATATTAACATCAAGAGGTTAAGTGGGCTCAGTCCAACCTAAAACATAGATGGTCCGAAATTTTGAACAAAAGTCGTGTTGTTCGTAATTGGTTAGGGAGAAAAAAGATTGGGGATAGAATTGGGTGGGGTGGGGTGGGGTGGGGGGACACGGGAACATCACGTGGGGCGTGACCCACCGGTGCCCTAAAAGTTGGGGCATCTCACGCGGCCATCACGCCCATGCCCCATCATCCCAAATTCCCATTATATTTTTCCTAAAATAATCTTCTCTTTTTTTTTATTATTATTAATTTTTTTTGGCTTTTTATTTATTTTCAACGGATGAAATGAAACGAAATTGCATCTGCATTATAATTAGGAGGATTTTTTTCCATTCCTTTCTTATTGTACACGCCTCTATCTCCACATTGCCTTTTTGCATGTTCGGTACTCTCACTAAATAGAGTGTTTATGTGAAAGTATTTTGGGGAAATGTAAAATGTATATTTTATTTTATTTTGAAAAAATGAAGGAAAAATAAAAATATTCTGGAAAAATAAAAACAAACATTTTCTAATAGAACTATACACAGACAAATACATGTGAGCCAACCATTGTATCCTAGTCTTTACCCTAATAGGAATACCATTTTTTTTTTAATTTAATTTTTGGTGCTAGAGATTTTGATTGGTATTAATATTGAATCAAATAAAAAGTAAAGTGTTAAGTAAATACCATGATAGAAAGCATTTTACATCCTATGTTTCAATTTATATTTAATCATTTATTGAATTTTATATATATCAATTTATATTTGATCATTTATTACATTTCATGATACACGATATACTATATATACCTCACAATCTAAAAGTGTTTAGTTAAATAAATATTTTATATATTTGATGCTTATATTAAATAGAAAGAGTTAGAAATAAGTAATAATTTAGATCTAAGTGGTATATTTAATCAATCACCAATCATATACCAATAATTGAAAGAAATCCGGGCGACAAAAAGGCTACATGTAGAAAGAAACACTAAACAATAATCCCTTCACTATATATATTCTTAATAAAATAATTATGATATACAACTATTACACATAAAAATAAGGAAAAAACATGATTAGTAATTTTCTAATTTCTATGAATTAGCTGAAACTTATCTTTTTTCGACAAGCCCTTAACCGAATAAAAAAAAGGGTTGTGCGATGGTTCCATAATTCATATGTACTACCATTTCTTTTTTCCTTTTTTTTTTCTGTAAAGGCTAAATTAACAAGCTGCTGATGAATTGGTGAAGGGATTGTAGAAGTGCGGCTTTGGAGCCATGACATAGGGGCTCTTTGCCGCGTTTTCTGGAACGCCGCCGCCGATCCTTTCACAGGAAGGACACATGGTGAGGGTGGCGGCCGGAAGCTGCATGTACAGCGGCTGAGCTAATTTTAGCGCCTTCAGCTCCTGCAGCTCCTTCTGCAGCCGGCGGTTCTCATCTGTTAGCGTCTCGCAGCATTTCTTCAGGAATTCGCAGTCAACTTCTGTTTGCTTAAGCTTAGTCCTGTGAAAGCCGAAAACAAAAATATATCATTTTCAGGGTTTGTACCATTTGTGACCAAACAGAAAAACTGTCGATGATCAACATATAAATAATTTATTTTAAACAAAATAGGTGTCCACATAATTTTGGCTAATAGCTAGAAGTTAAAACACCTCGCCCCTGGAAATATATTGGAATTATCTTTAAAGAAAAAGTAATATGTCTCAGCTTTCTTGTTTTATATAATGGATTAGTTTGATTTCCTCTTTTCTTTTTGGTTTGGTCAAAAAGATAATGAAAAACTTAGATCTGTTTTATCAATTCTTCATGATATATTTATATTATTGATAAATTCCAAGATGGGCTGAGGATGAGACCTGGCTCTTCTGTTCTGGAACCACACTTCAACCTGCCGGGGCCTAAGCTTCAACTCCCGAGCCAAGTCTTGCTTTTGTTTCTGATGAACAAATAAAAGGGAAAAACGTAAAATCAGCATGATCCCTATAAAGCAATCATATAAAGACATGGGTATTTGTATGTATATGTAGATATTCGACAGAGGGATTACAGGATTGAGAGTACTATGTTGCTTGAAGCTTTCCTCCAAAAGGGCAGACTGAGCTTTACTGAGCCTAAGCTTCTTCCTTCCATTGGATCCATCATCATCTTCATCGCTAACTCTAGAGGAAACCCTCTCTATTTCTACCTCTTCACTGCCAATCTCTCTCTCCCTCTTCACACTAACGTTGGAGAAAGATGAGGCAGCACTGTCTTGTCTGTACAAATCAGCAGACTGATGATCATTAAAACCACCTTTGTTGTTATCGGAATCCACCTTTTTCACCGCATGAATCAGATCATAGGTTTCACCAGATAGGCTCAGAGTCAATGAGGGCTCAGAAATTTTCCCAACGTAATCAAGCTTTTGGGCTGCAGATGGCCTTTTAGACTTGAATTCTCCGGTTGATGATGAAAATCCCAACCCTAAAACCAGGCCCGTGTTACATAAATCATCCAAACCCATTTATATTTTCAGTAAAATTGGCTGGAAAGTTTGGGTCTTTTTTGGCTGTGGGGAAGAGAAAAGGGTGTAGTTGATTGGGTGAAGAATGGTGTTTGCGAGTATATATTGAGAGAAAAAAAGTGTCTTTTTTTTCCTCTGTTGTGGGGGAAATGAGATTAACAGAGCCCTGAGAGGAGACTTTTGTAATGGGGGATTGGGATGGTGGATTGGTGGGTGGGTGGCTATTCTATGATTAATAATCAACAGAATGAATAAGTATGGAAAGGAATTTGGGTGAGGAAATGATGAAAAGTCACTCTCTCTCTCTCTCTCACACACACACACATAGCCACACCCCATCTCTCTATCTCTCACATACACCAACGCAGCTCGGTTGACCATTTGAACCCCACTTATTGTTATCTCCAATTATGATGACCAACAACGAGGAAACTAAAATAAGCCCCCCAACCCCTACACTCATTTGACAGAATTCAGAAGTCAAGAATCAATGTAAAAGAACGAATACGTGGATTCACATGGCAATGGGGAACACACATCAAGAGAATGATTCTTCTGCCATTTCGCCACCCATTAGCACGCCAAATTATACTGTTTTCACCACTACCTCTCCCTCTTTTCTCATGATTCTTCGGCCAATTTGGTCTTTAACCTCATGTATTTACAATCTTGTATGCGTATTTACATCAATCATTAGCCAACTTGTGCAAAAGTCAGTATATTTGTGCTTAACGCCTTCAACGGCTGAAATTTTGTCTTATCAGTAAGAAAAAAGCTTACATTTTACCATTAGGGAGCTTTTTTTAAATGATAACATGATGGACCCTCTTTTTGACAATCTTTCAACATTCACAATGATTTACGTGCTGAATACATTGAGAGGTTAAGAGTGGATTAGCGGCAAATTAGGAAGGTTTTTCCTTCAAAGTCAAATATGATATGCAATCCTGTGTTTGGAGAGGTTGTGTTTCATGGGAATCACATGCAATTTAGTACCTAGTAGTTGAAACCTTTTTTTGTAGCAGACCACATGACATGTCTCTGACACCATGCTTAGTTTAATTTGTTGGAAATGGGTCTGATGTTACTTTGCTGACTAACTCTTTCCCCTTTTCTAATCAACAGGATGTGGAGGATGGAATGTAATGTCCCACTGCAAAATGCTGGAGGATGAGATAGAGATGCGCACTATGTTCAAGAGGGGTGATTGCTTAATCCATTGTTTCGCCTGTTTGTTGTGTGGGAAAAGAGTAAAAAGGGAAAAAGTAAAAAAAAGGGCGAGAGGAGGGGGGTGGGGGGTAGGCCATACACACCATGGAGGTGGGTAGTTTCATCTTTCATGGAGTGTATAATGGTGATGGAATATGATTCATAAACACGAATCAGGATCTTTGCTTAACTCGAAAGTTGACGGGGGAGTGTTTGGGGCCTACCAATCCGTAGGATTGCAAACACATTTAATAATTCATTGTCGGCTATGCTGATGAGAAGTTAGGCCACCAGTTAAGCATGATTAGTACACCTCTCAAGTTAGAAATAACCGATAATTATGTGCACTTTCTCAATTTTTTGCTTTGCCTCCAACTTGTAGTGTTTTACGAAGCTGCCATTCCTTACCCAATTAGCTGCCATTATTGAAAGTGCTATTTTTATGCGTTGAAATCCTGTGAATTAATCCCATGAATAGTTGTCTTTATGTGAAGATGATGTTATCAATACATATCCCGTTTGTAATTAATTGCAATAAAGGAAACCTTTTTTTTTAGGAAAAAAATTGAACTTTTGATTTCTTTTATAAGTGCTATCATTTCATTTGTTCTCTTTATTTCTTTTTTTAGGTGGGATGTGGATAGGCTGTAATGGGTTGGGTTTGAGTTGGTTTTCCAAAATTGGAGACTCCGTTAGTAGATTGTTGAAGACTTAGCCAATTCCCAGTAAGTAGCCCTGTTACATTTACTTTATAATTTTAAAAATATTTAAATATATTTTTTATAAATAAAACTACTAAAACTTTCTAAAAAACATTTTTAAAAAATTAACATAACACAAATGTATATGTAAAAATTTAAACATATCAAATATGGATCAAATCAAATTAAAAAAATAAAATATAAAATTCCCATCCAAACATGACAGGATTAGGACAATTTCAAATTTGAATCCTTTCCACTTGATATGAGTTTGTGAACCGTGAAAACACAAATACATAATAACTTCAATTATATGCAGGGATGGCCCCATCACCCATGAACTATAATAATCCAACAGGAAGGTGTGATGCACCCATTTGCCACAATTTATATGGGCTAAAATTATGAGCATGATCCTAGCAGCTCAAGTTTGAAAATTATTGATTTTTTGAAAATTATTGATTTTTTTTTTCTATTTTATCTATAATTTTCTGTTCCTGTTAAATAAATCAAACATTTTAGTTTTAAATCATGCTTCGAAGTACTAGTTCAGATTTTAAACTAACAATAAGAACTGCAACATAGCTGTTAATTATTTAGTGCAAAGTTTAAAGTTTGGGTGCAAAACATGCAACACAACATGCATGATTCATTCCACTAAGCTTTTGTGTTTGAATGGATGATCTACCCAATAGAAACTAGATTAGCATTGACTTCGTCTATAATTTATTTATTTATTTTCTATTTCTATATATTGGGCATTGACCTGGTTTGAAATTTAAAATATCTCCAAATTTAAATAAAATCCGCCCGAACTTAAACTTTCTGGGGACGATTAGGAATAACTGCACATCCCTTTTGCTAATCATCCCCTAATGGCCTAATCTAATCAGCGCCTAAAATTCTCATCTAAACAATTGTATTAATTAAATTCAATAAATAATTGGATATGTAGTTACATCACCACTAGTCTTTTTGTCGCTCGTTTGCACAAAATTCACAAACTCTAACGTAAGTGGTCCTCAAACATTAATTAATGTTTAATGACCTATTATATAAATATCAGGAAAGGGTAATGATATTATTTGGAGCTACAGGTATCCATAATAGGATTCTCTACACTCATTTCTGTTAGTTTTGCATAAATGCTTGGTTATAAGGTAAACACAAAGCTAAATATTTTCGTAATTATTTTGGAAAAAAAACATACATTTAATTTTTTAATATGAGTATATTTATATAAATAGAATTCAATTGTCCATATATACGTATTACGATACCTAATGCTGTTTATTTTCGTAATTTAGGATTAATAAATAGGAATGATGAATAATATAAATAATAGGAAAGGTGTCGTGTTAGAACAACGAATTTAAAGATGGGTAGACAAAGGGGACCCGCCAATGATTTGGTATGATGGGCATTTTGATTTGGTTGAGGATTTTTGAGCGTAGAAGTTGGCAATGATGGAGGCTAGAATTTGTTGGGGGTTGGGGGTTGGGGGTGGGGGTGGGATAAGGTTTCGCGATATCCGTTGTTAGTTCCTGTCTTTCCGCCCAGCCCCCCAATGTTGCTAAGTCTACCAAGTGTTCATACAATTTGTGTTGTGTCCCCTCTCTCACTTCTCCAATTTTTGCTTTCTTTGGGTATCTACTCACCCTCCTCATTTTTGGCCACACACACCACAGTTATATAACACATCACAACTCTATGAATAAAATTATTTCATATTAAATTCAAGATCTATTAGTAAAATTTTATTTGAGTTCGTTTGATTAAATATAACAAATTAAACTTAAATATATTTTTTCGTTTGATAAAATATAAAACTCGATTCGAACTTAATTCAATTAGTAAAAAATAATATAATATTTATAAAAAGATTAAGCCACTCGGACTATTCGAATCAATTCGATTAACAATCAAATCAAATATACACACAATTTTTTAATTTCGATAAAAATCCAAACAAACTTGAACATTAATGTATTTGGCTCGACTCAACTCATTTACATCGGTAACAGTATATGCATACAAGCTTTTAACCATTATATTTTTTTATTTATTTTTGTTTTGTTTCTTAAGATATCATTGAATTTTATTTTTTTTCACATTTTCTTTTACATACGTACGTAGTAAAATTATGTACGTCTGCCCTTATCCTTGTTCAATTGACTATAGTTATACGAATTAATAATTTTTATTTTTACAAAACTCTTGTATTTATTGAAGTACTAAATAATTTGTAACAATCAACTAAATTACCTTATATTGTATCCAATAAAATTAAGTTGACTGATTGAAAATATTAATTAAATTTTCAATTCTGAACAGAAAAAGTATATCATAATTTGAAAATATTAATATTCATGCATACATCTAATGTGCCAAGACTAGTTACTTCACCAACCAAACTATATCAATCGATCTCCTAATAATAATTTTCGTGCATCATACCAAACGAATGTGTATTCTATGAAAACATAACAAACGTGTTATCATTTAATTATTTTAGCTAAACTACCCATCACCCACCTTTGTTTGGTTTCAATTCTTCGCATTATTTATTAGAACAACCGCACATGAACAACAATGTTGCTAGTCAGTCTCATATTTAATATCCCATATCGAATTGATAAGTAAATTTGGACGAAAAAAAAAAAGTGAATATATTGAATAATTTTACAATTTCATTTTTGAAACTAGAATATAAATTTAGTGTATCATAATATTTTTAAAAATGAGATATTTATTTTAGAGAATGAGAACATTCGAAGTTTAAAAAAATATATATGAGCATTTAACTTATGGCGAAAGACCAGTTGTCAAATGTTCAGACACCAAGCAACCCTATTTTGAACTAACAGAGCCAACTGGTTGAATTATAGAACTATATTAGCTCCCAAATGAGTATTCCAGACCAAAAATGAAGCAAAAATGAAAAATAATACATAGTGCAAAACACAAAGTCTAATTCTGTGGCTGCCAAAAATATGTAAGGAGATATGAAAAATCTTCGAATAAATTAAAATTAAGTATTCTTTACTTTTCCTTGATATAAGTAATTTCAGGGAAACACAGATGAAATTTCCCCTTTTAAGTTTTTCTTCTTTCTTTTTTAGCTAAACATGCACTGTAATGTTGAAATCTGCAAGCTCCATAAATCAAATCGGCATAGAGATCAGGGAAAATTATAAAATCAATCGCACAATGATTAATTATAGTGAAAATACCCATATAGAAGAGTAGGTACAAAATAGAGAAAATTAGGGTCTGATTAATAATGATAGGATCGTGTTATATATATATATATATATATTGCTAGGTTAATTATATGGACAATAATTTGATGCTGGCAAGGACATGATAATCTAGTTTGGGAATTTTTTTCTAAACAGAGAAAAGGGCACCGACTCTCACTAAAGCAAATGCTTTTAGGCTTTAGCATTGCCCCCACATTTCCTCTCCATCTTCTAAAAATTATCATTCCATCATTTCTTTCCCAAGACTTTTTGTAGGACTACTAGAGACTTTCATATGGAAACATCATTTCTTTCGTTTAAAAGTTGACAAATGCCCTACCCCACCCCACACCACCCCCACCCCCCTACCCCTCTCCACTTTTAGTGACTGATTTTCTCATCATCTAGAAAGAGAAAGGGGAAAAGAAAAGCCAAGAACGTTCATTATAGTGGTGTAGAATGTAATGCATAGGAGGTCCCACTTGGAACAACTTGGTTGAGGATGTTATAGCAATCTTTAAAGTTGGTAAGAAGTGAGAGATTTTATAGTTGAAGGTTTTTGCCGCCTCTTTGTGCAGCACAAAGTTGTGGCAAATGGGGTCTCTTCCCCTAATATCTCACATAATTTTGAAGTGTTCTTGTGCAAAATATTGCAAGCTAAATAAGCTTTGCTCCATAATGGGTTTTCCGAGTAGACGCTGTCAAGAATTTAATTTAAATGATGAAGTTGAGATCCAACGATTTATGATTAAACAAATCTTAATTTTTTTGGTATCTAAATGTGTTATAATAATTTATTTTTTGATTTTTTTAAAAAAATTATATTCCTCTTACTTCAAACATAAAAATTGACTGTTGGATTTTGAGCTTAACTGTGAAACTCATGAATTTACTAGAAGGACTTATACTTCAATTTTAGACAGCTATACTATATAGTCCAGAAGTGGAAAGATTGAAATGAAAATGGAAAGAAAAAAATAAATAATAATTTGACATAGGTCAACATCGTAATTATTGGATTCTATCCATTTTCGCATTTTAAGAGGAAGGAGATAGGAATATCTTTTTCTTGTCTTTCAACTTTTGTTATCAATGAATTTGATACGCAGTGGAGAAAGAATAAAATGGTTGGGGAATGTCAAAATATTCATCCCTTGGTTTATCTTCAAAAAACATTTTTTCGACTACAAAAACGTTGATTTATTCGATGATTTTTATATAAAGCAGAATGATTTTTGGATCCGCTAGTTTTGCAAAAAGTGACGCTTGCTTTTGCATAACTAGAAATAGAACAAAGCCAATTTCGTTCCCAGTACAGTATGAGAGAATATGTGCCTTTTGATGTTTTCCTCGAATATTTTCTCTCATGTTTTGTTCGTGAAAAGACCAAAAAAGAAAAAAGAAAAAAAAAAAGAATAGTGAGAATCAGAATGAAAATCATCTTTGATGAAAGCAATAAAAACAAATTTAATTTAGATGGATAAACAGAATTGCACATTAAAAATATGCATACAGTGTCCTCCAACATTCTACGGACTTCAAAACTTAAGCTGTTCGTGAGTTTCACGATGTCTCGAGACTATATTTATGCTACATCATCAGTTGGTTGATTAATATGTCCCAGTAGAATATAAGCGAGAGAGAGAGAGAGAGAGAGAGAGAGAGAGAGAGAAGAGAGAGAGAGAGAGAGAGAGAGAGAGAGAAATTAAGCGAACTAAGCATGTAATAATTTGGTAGAAAAATATTAGTGACAAGATGTCCAATGATAGTGTTACTGATTTTATGTATTATGTGTTCTATCACAATAATATATTTTTATATATTTAGTGATAAAAATTGTATATAAGTATTCTCACTATTGAGAATAAAAAAAAAAATACAACGAACAATTAATGAGACATATATAGTAACAATTCAATTATGATAAAAATTAACATAATAACTTCGTGACAATATTAATATTATTACTTAGTAGTCACTGTATTTGAGTAATAGTGAATCCTCAACAATGATAATTTATACACATTATTTATGAAAATTATTACTGTAGCAAAAAATGTGTATCACTTGATACATATTATTGGTGACAATTTTGACGTCATTATTTAGTATTTTTTTATTAATATTAATTTTCTTATGTGGAAGTAATATGGTTTTTGTAAAAAAATCTTGATTGCATGAAATTTGTAGAAAGAGGGGTACTTACTCATTTCAAATCCACTAATTCAATGAAGCCCACAGGCATTTGATTTAAAATATAAAATACTGATTATATAGTCAAAAAATATGGGCCTTGACAAATAGGGCAATCGCTTAAAAGATTTAATTGCCTGAGGTTTATACATACGCACATATACATATATATAGATATAAATATAGATACAGATATACATATGTGTGTGTGTCTGTGTGTGTGTTTCCTGCTTGACATATCCATGCATCAATGTGTTCCTTAAAATATAGTAATATGAAAACTGAAATAAAAAATACCACATTTTTAAGGCCCATTTTGTAAAAATAATATTTTTCCAAAAAATAAAGAAAATAGTAAAAATAATATTTTGGAAATATACTTTGCTAGATTCATGTTAAGAGTACAGCTTTTCCATTCATGTTAGCATTTCTCCACTTAAAACGCCCCCCAAAAAGTCAGTCCAATTTACTTTAATTCTAAAACATATTCCAAGCTTATCATCACCATGGAATGTCAATATATTCCTCGCCTTGTTGCTTTAACAAAAATCTTACTTCCAGAACACTTGAACCTTTTTCCATATGATTCAAACTATGGATTTGGAATAATCTTTAGTGGAACCGTACGATGACGTTTCTGGTAGCACCACCCCCCCCCCCCCCCCACCTCCACCAACAACTACTTGTCATCTTTTTTTTTTCTCTAGAAGTGGATCAATAATTGATGCAATAAAATTCTGACGTAATTGATGATTTTTTTTTTTTTTGTCTAATGTCAAAATATATATTTATCAAATTCCTTTTTCTTAAAAAAAAAAGTGGGTGTTAGTGTTAAAACATAGTTATAATACTGAGAATGTGGTCTGTATTCGTGGTGATGAAAAATTTATGAAGAATTTATTCTGTAATAAATAGTAAAGAGCTTTTCTCTCTCGTATATCTCTGTAACTTTACCTAGTATAAAGTTTCTTTCTTATTGAAAAATAACATAAAGTAAAAAAAGGCATAGCTAAAGTTGCTAGCATCATGTCAGATGGAAGAAGATACATATCAAAGATTCGATAAGTAGAAAATTATGACATCAAATCAAAGATTTTATTGGAAACCATTTTGTTCAAATGTCTATTCTTAAATGTTGATTTTTTTATGTAAATTCCCATAAAGAATCAAATCATGGGATTTAATATAAGGATCAAGATCATCTCCATTTACATATTTGAATTTTGTTATATCATCATAACCGTGATTTTAACCAGCAGAAATGGTGTGACAGACATCTGAAAATATTATATTATTATCGCTATCTTTTGTACTTAAAATTAGGGGATAAATTTTATTTGAAAATAATCAAAATTCTATTGCTTAGGTTAATCGGTATGTTTTCTAATTATGCATGATAAATTTAAAATAAACTGAAATTGAAAATTTAATACAGGGTTAGGCGGTTAGCTAACGGGTGCAGTTCAGGTTGAGCGACTTTTCTTATTTGAATGTAACTTGCTTAGAATAAAACTTTGAAGTAAAATTTGGTCAACGGAAATGCAAAAATAGCACGTCAAAAAAATTAAAAAGATGTATTATTTTTTAATAAATTAAATGATGTACTAATTACATTTTCTATGTAAATTCAAGTCATTAACTACTTTTAAGTAAAGAGTATTTATTTATGGACGTTGTAGCTAAATATGTTTATTTAAAATTTAAAAATAAAGCAAGATTTCTTTGAACAGATATGAAACCAAAGATATTATTGATATTGACGCGCAACTGGGATAAAAAAAGCTTCCACTGCTATGACCAAGCTTGTTGGATCAGCCCATTGGTTGATGGCTAGCCCTTGAGTTTTGCACAAAATAAACATTCCAACGAATGAGATGGGCTAGACATCCATGCCCATATACTTGCCCAACACTTATGTTATTTTTGGATCTTGTATTTTAATGAATAAAAAATAAAAATAAAAAAGTTTGAAAAATAAAACATATCCCAAACCTGGGTGATCATGACCATAATAAAAGTTGGGCGAAACTATGTGAAGGTCCGAACTGACTGATGTTTAATAATCAACGGATGAGTTGTGGTTAGAGGTGAAATGTCACTCGAACCCATAATTAGTTTATTTTATTCGAAATGCGTTAGAAACATATCAGTTGATTAGACATTTATAAATAAAATAGTATTTCGATGCGAACTGTAAGAATAATATCAAATGAAAACAATATAACCTATAAATAAAAGTACTATCATTTGGAGCAAAGAAAGAAAAATATTTTCTTAATATTTTTTCACAAAAAAAAAATAAAAAAAATCCAATGATCAAACATAGCCTTACAAAAAAGTTTGAAAGTGTCAATAATGGGATTTGGAATTACCAAAGTTCTGATGGGCCTAACTTGGTGATGGACAATTCTTGATTTATTTCCCATTTGGGTCTCTATCTACATTAAAGAGAACTTGAGTTATCATTCAATATAAGTAGTTTGAGATGAATACAGATCCCAATTCCATATAATTGCTTATATTTAAAACTAAATCAGCTATTTTTTGGGATAATTTTTACTTTGGATTTAAAATTCATGTTTAGGCAATAACTAGATTAGAGTTACGCCCATTTCTAATATACCATCTTTCTGAACATCTTCACATTCAAATGGTGGATGATTCACGACTCAAAAAGAAAGGAGAGGGTAGTGAAATTCATGTCTCCTTACAAAGGATGAAGCACTTTCTCTATTACCCTTTAGTTTATAGGCCCAAGATTTATGTTTTGCTTCAAGAAAACATATGGTAAGATTTGTTTTGAGTTTTCTTGATATAGATGGGCTAAATAAATCTTTCTTGATTTGATTCTTAGTTTTGCTGGAAAGATGGCAAGTCATAATTCTTAGGAGGTTTCCTTTTGCAAATGAAATTTGACATTGATTGATGGTTCTGGATGGAAGAGGCTATTTTCTGGTCTCATCTTGGAAAATGATTTGAAAAATCTGTTGGAAACCTAAAATAAAATTCCTTCAATTTTTATATGTGAAAATTATATATTCCTACATAAGAAAGATAAATTTGATATTTCAACTTTTAAAATTTAAATTTTCTCCAAAACAACAAAATGCTTTTTTCAATAATTATCCCGAATAATTATAGCAATTAATATTTAATTTCCATGTTATAAAGTAGTGTGGCAGAAATCGGATATAAAAAAAAAAAGATTGTTAATTAAACGAAAGTGATGGTTCTGAGATCGGACTATAAAAAAGTACTGGTGCTAGTGATTAGTAATTTATTAGTTATTAATCAGTCCAAAGTCATAATTGACACAGACATCAAATATTGACCGTAATCCAGACTGTACTCCACGCCAATACTATCTCAATTTTAAAAGTTTAGACAAGGAAATAATTATCAGCGGCTTAATTTAATTAATTACACGATTAAAATAACCCGACTCCTTTTTCCATTCTTGAACCTCGATACGGCGTCGTAGTTTCGAGAATGACCAAAATAAAAGGAAGAAAATGAGTAGAGAGAGAAAGTGTGGGTAGTGGAGTCCACAATTTTTTTTTTCTGAAGTGAAGAATAAAAGTAGAACTGAAGTTGAGAAATCCCCAACTCAAAAATCAATCGATTTAAAGTAGAGATTCAAGAAAAAGGAACAGCTGCTGAAGCATTAGAATCTCGGGTTTTGATCAGTCGATGGCGAGCTCGGCTTCTCGCTCGGAGAAACTCACAGTGACTCCGAGGAGCGCAGCAACAATTGCACTGTCCCCAAATTCAGGTTCTGCTAGGGTTTTGAAAACCCCTTTAAGCGATGAAGCCATATGGAAACGGCTTAAAGAAGCAGGGTTTGATGAAGAGTCCATTAAACGCAGAGATAAGGCCGCACTTATCGCCTATATTGCCAAACTAGAAGCTGAGGTATCGTTTCACAACGTTTGTTTTACTCAAACTAACTTGTTTCTATGTTTATAGATCGATAATTTTTTTAGATTCTGATGCTTTCTTGATTTTCTTGTACGTACAATTTATTTTAGTTTTTTTTTTTTTTGGGTGGTCGTGTTGATTGAGACGTATTTTTTAGGAGATTGTGATTTGGGTTTTTTATATTATCACTGCGATCTTAGTTAGAGTTGTCTTCATCATATTGTTCTTTTTTTTTTTTTTACTCTTGAAGGATTTGAGGAAGGGGGTATTTATGTTAGCATTTCTTGCTTATTCATAAATTGATGTTTCATTTGAAAAGATTAATAGGCGGGAATTATTTCATTAATTGCTTTCTACATTGGTGTTGCTTTTAAATAGGGTAATCTTTTCCTTAACTACGGGTGAATATTGAGGAATCCTTTTTTGACGAGTGAATGTGTTGGATGCTCTAATTTAATCTACAAACTTCCTATTTTTTTCGTGTTTTCATTTGTTTGCTTTTGCCTATTTTTTAGTATTGATGTGGCTGTGTCCACTTTTATCAGATATATGAGCACCAACATCACATGGGGCTTCTAATTTTGGAAAGAAAGGATTGGCTGTCAAAGTATGAGGAAGCTAAATCTATGGCTGATTCTGCTGAGCTGAATTTTAAGCGCGAACGGGCTTCTCATGTCTCGGACTTGGCTGATGCCAGAAAACGTGAAGATAGTCTCAAGAAAGCTCTTGGCATCGAGAAAGAATGCGTTAAGAATGTATTGGTCTCTTCATGTGTACTTTCGATTGTTATATCCATAGGTCATTGTCATGTGTTTTTGATTTGAGAATTTCTGTAGATTGAGAAGACATTGCATGAGATGCGTGCCGAATACGCAGAGGTTAAGGTCGCAGCTGAAAGTAAATTTGCTGAGGCAAGAATTATGGCGGAAGATGCTCTGAAGAAGTTGACAGAGGCTGAGGAGAAAATGCGTGCAGCAGAATCTCTGGAAGCAGAGGCCAGTCGATATCACCGAACTGCTGAAAGAAAGTTGCATGAAGTTGAAGAACGTGAAGATGACTTAAGGAGGCGTATTATGTCATCAAAGTCTGAGTAAGTTCTTAGTTGATTATCTTACTTTTGTTGCATCCAGAAAAGGCTGGTTGTCCTTGGTGTCCTTTTCTTGCTTGGGTGTTAGTGAAATTGTTTGCCATGTCTATACACAGTTGTCTTCTTTCAGTAATGTAAATCAGGGATCTGGGACAGTGGTGTTCTGGAAATGAATGAGTTTAATTAAGTTGGCATTGTGGATCTATTTGTGGTTGCTAAAAACCCTCATCCATGGCCCTATTCAATTTCATTGAAAGTTGTAGTTGTTTGAACATACTTATGTTGATTAGTCTTATTGTTTTGCCTCATCTGTGTTGTTTGTCATATCTGAAGTTTCTTCTGTTTCCGTTATTCGGTTGTCAATGTTGAATCACTTATTTCTGAAGTGATTGATAATGTCTTGTGATCGTTATTACGTTAGTCTTGAAGCTAAAGAGAAAGAGATTCAGCTTGAGAGGCAATCCTTATCTGAAAGGCAAAAAGTTCTACAGCATACACAAGAAAGATTACTGGATGGGCAAGCTTTGCTGAACCAGAGGGAAGAGTATGTTTTTAATAGAACTCAAGAGTTAAAGAGATTTGAGAAGGAGTTGGAGGATTTGAGGTTAAGCATTGATAAAGAACGTATAGCCCTAAGTGAAGAAAAAGTAGTTCTGGAGCTAAAAGCAAGTTCTTTGTCAGCAAGAGAGGAGGTTCACTTATGATTTACTTTTTCTTTTCGATGTCAATAAATTGATATTTTGCATCATTAGGGTTCATGATCTATTATTTTCCTTTGAGGGTTACTCATGCAGTTCATTTTTGTGCTCCTAGGCTGTTATCAAAAGAGAATACGATCTTCTCAAGAAGGAGGAAGAGACACTTTTGTTGCAAGCTAAACTTACGAGCAAAGAATCTGTAAGTCTATTCTTGTGGATGAAAGAAGTCAAGATAGTGTTTGGTTGAAATTGTTGGAACTGAAAAACTGAAGCACAAAGCACTGAATCATAGTAAATACTGAGTTTCCTACATGCAAATTTGTTTTGTTAGGCATTAACTTCTAACGACTGAGTTGGTGGAATACTGCAATGACCGAGTTTTTGAATATTTAAAAAAAATTAACTCTTTAACGCCAACAAATTATTATATAATGTGAGCAAAAGAAATGTATTAATTAGCTCATGGTAGTTCTAGAAACATACTATAATTATACCATCATTGTTTTCTTACTAGTGTGATGTTATTTATTGTTATTGATAACTTCATTACTTGTATAGTATCTGTTTAATATTGATCATTTGAAAGTGTTACTTGAGTTATTATATTGAATAAAATTCATTTATGCATTTTTTTTATATTGTATTGCTTTTTATTAGTAATTTTACATGTTCGTTTATGCGTGCATATGCTAATATGTTTGCATGTATAGTTACACTCAAAACTTTGTATGGAAGTGTTGTCTATGATTGTTTAGCAGTTTAGTGAGATGTCATTGTGGTTAATGCTACTAATTGAATGTAATAAGCTCAAGATATTTTAGCATTTTAAGTGATGGTGGCCACTAAGAAGTATCCTAATATGTTTGCATGTATAGTTACACTCAAAACTTTGTATGAAAGTGTTGTCCATGATTGTTTATCAGTTTAGTGAGATGTCATTGTGGTTAATGCTACTAATTGAATGTAATAAGTTCAAGATATTTTAGCATTTTAAGTGATGATGGCTACTAAGAAGTATCCTATTGTTTACTTTGGGACCTGCCATTTTGACCTCAATTTGCCTCTTGGCGTACTCGCAGGATAATGTTCAACAAGTAATTTCTAATCACAAAGCAAATTTGGCATTGAAGAACTCTGTTTTTGAAGCAGAAGCCGAAATGAAGCGCAAATTGCTGGAAGATGAGATTAATGCCAAGAGGCGGGCTTGGGAGTTGAGAGAATTAGACATCAGGCAACGGGAGGACATCATCTCAGAAAGAGAACGTGAGTTGGATGTTGACTCAAGACGTCTTAAAGAAAAAGAAATGGAAGTGGAAGAGAGGTTAAGTCTAGTTGAAGAGAAACAAAAGAATCTTCTGGCTGCCGAAGAAGAGTTGAAATTGAAGAAAAAATCTCTCAAACAAGAGAAAGAAGAGATCTGCCAGATGAAGCTTGACCTTCAAAAGTCTTCTGATTTGCTGGAGGAGAAGAAAAAACATATCAATAATGCAGAAGAGAAAATGGATGCAATGACGAGTGAAACAAATGAATTAGTGTCGCTTGAATTGAGACTTAAAGAAGAGATTGATATTATTAGTGCACAGAAGCGGGAACTTGAGGCTGATGCAGACCACTTGAAAGCAGAGAAGGCAAAATTTGAAGCTGAGTGGGAGTTAATTGATGAGAAAAGAGAAGAGCTGGTAAAAGAAGCAGAGCGTATTGCTGAGGAGAGGTCAACCATCTCTAAGTTTCTGAAGGATGAGCATGAGAGCTTGAAAGCAGAGAAGGATGCAATGCGGCACCAATATAAACGTGATCTTGAATCACTTTCCCATGATCGAGAGGCTTTCATGAGTGAACTTGAGCGTGAACGTACTGAGTGGTTCAGTAAGATTCAGAAAGAACGTGAAGATTTCTTGCTAGATATTGAGATGCAGAAAAAGGAGTTGGATAACTGTATTGAAAAGAGACGTGAAGAAATTGAGAATTACCTAACAGAAAGAGAGAAGGAATTTGAGGAAGAAAAAAAGAAAGAACTTCAGCATATTGCTTCTCTCAAAGAAAGAGCAGGAAAGGAACTAGAACATGTAAACTCTGAAATGAAGAGACTTGATGCTGAAAGAAGAGAGATAAATTTGGATCGTGAAAGGAGGGACCAAGAATGGGCTGAGCTGAATAATTCAATAGAAGAACTTAGGGTGCAGAGGGAGAAATTGGAGAAACAAAGGGAATTACTACGAGCTGATCGAGAGGAGATTCTTGCTCAGATCGAAACCTTGAAGAAATTGGAGGATTTAAAAGAGAGATTAGATTCTATTGCTGTACATGAGATACACCAATCCAACTTGCAGTCAAACAACCAGAGGCCATCTACTAGAAGATTTATGAATCAACAAAAAGAATTAGTTTTGGATCAAAATGAAAATATTAACAATGGGATTGGACATAATAATGCATCTGGTATAAGAGAGTCTGATAAGTCTTCTCCTCTCTCTGCTCCTTTCTCATGGCTCAAACGATGTGCTGATACGCTTCTTGAGCAGAGACCAAACATCAAAAAAAGGAGGAAAGAAAAAGATGTGACAGCACATGGATCGGAAGATACCACCCCATGGTACCTTCTCCTCCAAACAACTAAGTTCTTCGCTGACTCTTTATTATTTAATGGTGATGCTGTTGCAGACCACTTTTCTCTTCAAGTTCATTTATTTCTTCTTTTATGCAGTTCGCGGCAGAAGTACTCAAACCCATCCATGATTGAGCACACGGTAACGCCATTCAATCAAGCTGCTGTTGGTGCAGAGACCACTGTATATATAGATAAAATCATCACAATTCAAGAAGTAACAACAGTTGACGTTGAAAGAGTCACAGGGGACAGTGAGGTAGTTTATAGTTGAAAAATGACCTATCATTTTTACTTCTGATGTGCAGTCGAAGTCTAGAGATGATTTGTTGCTAGCCTGCAGCATGTCACAGTTTCATTGATATGATGCATTAATGTGGAAAATGATTTCAGCCTGGTTGAAAATTATACTGCCTTTTGGTGTCTGCTGTCATTTACATAATGCTGATATGCCTTCTTTATCACTAAGAGTAATTTTGCCTGCTTTGGTGTTTCTTTTGTTCATCTTGCGTTAGTCTGTCTGAATTGACACTTTGTGCAAAAATATTGCATATTCCTTCCTGTTGGCTCATCTGTGTGAAGTGTACATTGCATCACTTCAGTGGTACTGTATATTTTTGTCCTTCTTGGACCCTGGTAAGAACAAAAAACGTATGTTTGATCAATCCAATACCCTAGTAATTCCCTGGTTTAACGTCAGTATTAGGTTTAGCACAATTAAAGTATCCTTGGTAACTAACATAATCTAAGTATATTTGATGTTGGATTGTGCATGTCTTTTGATGTTAATTATGTGCAATCTAAGAACATGCTCACCAAGATGATGATTGAAACATCTTAAATTAGTCCAAATTATTATGTCTTTGTAATCTGTTGCTGGGTTTTTGTCAGACTTCACCACAATGCTTATGTTTTTGTCTTTTGTGATCTTATTCAATCATTTTCTACTTACTCCATACTCCCATTCACTTTCTGTGATCTTATTCAATCATTTTCTACTTATTCTGTACTCCCATTCACTTAAGAAGCTCGTGTCTGATTAACTACTGCAGGAAGCTGCATTCCAGCATACTGATGAAAAAGTTGAGAACAATGGTGATGTAGGATTAGAGATTAATGGAAAGCTTTGAAAGGATCAAATGGACAAATCTGCTTCATTTTCTCTGACATCTAGTTCACATGGAATAGTTACAGATTGAAGTATATACCTCTCTCTCTCGTCATTTATTTGCTTGATTATAGTCTTACTAAAATGTTTCTTGAGGTAATACAACTGTTGGCTTTGGTGGCCATGTAGGCTAATGGTGCTTTATAGGTTGTGGAAGGTGACTTGTCTCTTGTAGGTCCAAGCGTGTAAATGACCCAGGCTAACATATATACTAGTTATTTGTAAAATGCATTGATATAATGGTCATGTAGTGTGGTGGAGATTTTTGTGTGGTTGGTGTTCATATTGATGAGTAGTACTAGTAAGATGGAAGATGTCGTTGTTAACTTGTTTCCGATTGTGTATTTTGAGGAAATATTCCTTGATGAGTTGAAGATGACTTATTTTTTGTGCTGCTTTGGATGTAAGAGGTGGTGATGTAACTGTGTTTTGAAAATGACTGATTTAACTCCTTCTGTCTTTGAACATGTTGGCACTTATTTGTTTTCTTCAATTATGAAGGGAACTCAAGGAGGAACAGTGGAATTAGAGATCTTAAAACTCTAAACCTACAATTCTTCCAAAAACTGTTGTATTTACACCCTTGCAATGCTCAAGCCCTTAATATTGTCTCTGGTGATGGAATTTTTTGACGTTTATTATGAGATGACAATGCATTCTCGGAAAACATCCTAATTAGGACACGATGTTGTTGCCTTAATGGACAACAATTTTAATGAAAAATGTACTCTGTGCCTCTTCCTTCACCATTTACTTTCTATCGGCTGCTGCTGCTGCTTTAGTGTCCGCAAAAGATGTGGATCACTGTTTTAACTCTTTTATGATGCTTGTCACATAACTAATACACCCATTGAAATGGAGTGGGTTAGGTTTAGATTGGATTTGTCTGGAATTGAGATTTGATCCCTTAAGATTCTTAAGGATTCATATCCAAATTTGTCTTGAATCCAAATTTGGTGGGTATATATTTTATAATTTAAAAAATATATTATATAAAAATATTATTATTATTTTTTTTAAAATATATATTTTTAAAACAATATCATAAATATATATAATAATTTTTTTAATAAATAAAAAATAAACGAATCGAGTTTGAATTGAATCTGAAAATAATAAATTCAAAATTTATTTCAAACTTATTTATAATATTGAGGCTCGCTCCATTTAAAACAGGGTTGAGTGAAACCAAACCCTTTGCCATGTATACACCCACCAAGCGTTTTTTTTCTTATGAAATATTTGTTGTGATAAAAAATCTTTTTTGCCTCATAATAAATTGACTTGAGAAATAGAGGGCAACTATAGTTGTGTTAGAGCCTTGATGTGGAATTTAATTTCTTTTATTTTTTGTAACTATTAACTCTTTACCTTTCAGTCACACATGGAAAGTTCTGTTGACGCTCAAAAAATCAAAATTATTAATTTTCTCTCTTTCTATTCAGCTTTTGACAAAGAAATGTAAAGAATTGAAACTTTATTTATTTTTTCCTTTTTTTTTTTCTAAAAGGGAGTAAAGAGAGAATGAGATGTCAGATGTCGTTAGAAGGATTATAGGAGTAAGTTTTATTATTTCCCAAATCTATAGTGCATTTTATATTCTCTCTCTGAAAAAGTGGTTATGTGTGTACGTTTTTCTTAGTCGTCCATTTGATAAGGAATTTTGGGTATTGAATAACCCACGCAAATGAATTCCCATTGTCCACTTTAACACTTTCCGTCTTGTAAAAGTTGATGTTGTTTTTCTTTTTACCCTTTTTCATAGATTAATAATATTTTATAGCAGATTTTTGTCTTGCTTTTTTAGATTTTTTTATTTTTTTTAACTATGTTTTAACTACCATGCTCTGACTCCATCTTAAGATCTGGTTTGGGAAATTTAATTCTTATAATCAGTATAAATTCTCCTCCTAAGTATGATTAGTATATATATAGCATATGTCCCTGAGGCAAAACAACAATTGTAGGTACAAGGATTAAGTTAGGAGGCTTCATTTTCAACCTCATTGTTCGAGTGAAAAGACAACAATGGAGGTGAGTGTTTGCTTGTATTAGTTGTTATCTTGTTCCGAATGTTGTTGCCATACTTCTAATCTTACAGCATCATGCCGTCAGTTTAAGTTTGTCGACATAAGAAATAATTGTACATGTTCTAATAAATATTTAATTTCTTAACATTAGTATAATTTATAATTAATGTATATAGCTGATATTTCACTATTAATATGAATCTAATTACTGAAATAAAAAGTTGTGTGTTAAATTACAGTATTCGTAAGAAAACTATATTAAATTAAATTACAGGTAACTGTTCGAGAGCGGTGTTTACACCGTATTCATTAGATGCGTTTGAAAGGTGAGATATGACAGCGTTTTTGACAAGAAAATTAAAAAAAAAAAAAAAAATCTTTATTTGTAGTGTAATGTAATAAGGTATGATTATTATCTATTCCCTATTCTTCCCAGCTTTTGGGCCTGTGAGTATGCAATTAGTGTATTCTAAAATAACCATTTTCATAAAATATAAAAACAATGTCCAACCATAAATTAATCGAATGAACTTCAAATTTACTACATTCTTAGCCATCTACATGGATGAATAAATGGTGTATTAATCATTAGGAATTTAGGATTGATTAAAGAATCATAAAACTCTTAGATTACATGCTATACATGTCATTCATTTAATTTAAATATCATCAACACATTATGTATAAATGCTTAAAAACATACTATGTTCATGCATTGTAGTTGCAAATGAATCCTTACTTACCTTTCTTTTGATTGGTGGCTTAATTTAGATTTATTTATTGTTCCCCTCCAATCTTACATGTAAAATATTTTGTAATATTACTCAACATTAAGCGTTATTCCTAATTTGACAAGTTAAAAGTATAAAATATCATACTAAAACCTTAAACACCAAACTATATAGGTAACAATTATGCTATCACAAACTAGAACACAATCTAATCCCTCAAATACCTTAATTTCTCATCTAACATACATGTAAATATCATATAATTGAAATATTACAAGTTTAATATCATGTACCTAATCGTTACCTGTCAATAGTAACATGTTTAAGTAGAAATATGCTAAATTATAAAATGGAACAAATTCATATTTTGATATTTTTTTGCTGTCCAATTTAGTTACATGATAACTTTGACATTGTTAAATATATCCAATCCCTCCCAAATTTTTACCATACTTAAATAACATATATATCAATGTAATAATATTTTATAATTACTTAAAATCACTGATTTACCCCAATACAGCACAAAAACTACACGTTCTATCATAATAATTTTAAATATCTCATTAAATATCAAATCATATTTCAATTTATACCCCAATCAAAAGATACATAAACCTCCTAAACTCATATATAAACTGTCAAATATTAAGTATGGGCTCAGAGAAGTAATTTAAATAAAGTATTCTTGATTAATTATCACAGCCGCCAGCGTTACCTACTCTATTAGACCCTTCAACCCTTTTGAGCCACTACTTCTTCCAAGTACTATTTTGCCACTGCCATAGTACTCCTTCATAAGTATCATACTTAAAGCAGTGTTTGGGGTGATTAATGTTTGGAATTAATTTACTCAGTTTGATCATTTTCGGTCTCTTTAAGAATATAGGGGATGATAGTTTGATAATAATATCTTTTCCTTTTTATTATATTTTGATGATTTAAATCAAAAGGTCAAAATCTGAAAGATCACATAAATTTTCAACTTTTCCACTTAAAGGAACCAAGATTGCACATTTGTATAAAGTTAAAGTACTAAGAGAAATTTTTGCTCATTTTTATTTTCCCATTGAATTTGTGATTGGTTGGGTATAGAAAACGGCAAATTGAAAGGCTTTATTTGGTTTTCTTATTGGGGAATGTTTTTATTCCCCAAAAATAAAATTAATTATTTAATATCATTTTCAAAAAAATAAATTTTGTCTTTTTTTTTAATAATATTTTCAAAACATTCTAATCACTACTATACCCCCCCCCCCCCCCCCCACACACACACACACACACACATATATATATATATATAGATAGATATTCTGAATTTCTATATATATCTTCATACATTTCCAAACTATTATATCAATAAAAAATATTTTTATATTTTTAGAATAAATGTATATCATCTAAACATTAATATAAAAATAACATATAACAATATAACATAATAATGTGATATTATTATCCAAACAAAATCATATCACACATGGCATTTAGAAATTGTCTTGCTAGATTTAAAACCAAACCATCTTCCAAAAAATACACAATCAATAATTTCCAAAATCATTTCTTTTCAAATCAAATCAAACGAAATATATATTTTTCAATATATTTTTTTGAAAATGTATTTTTTTGATTTGTTTTAAATACACAAAATTGATAATTTTCAAAATAACATTAAACATAATATATATTTTTCAATATATTTTCTTAAGGTGCATTTCTTTAAAATATCTTTCTTAAAACACTTTGAAACAAAACCAAACATGGCCCAAGTTTCCGTTAATGGTATGTGTTAATACTCATCAAAGACTTGATTGTAGTGGAATTTTGTTAATCAAACAAGGCCTACGTCTTTTAATTTCATTAGTATTTGTTCATCGTTTTGGGGAGACACTGGTCAAAGAGAAGGAAACGAAAACTTGAGGCCATAGAGAGAAATGGAGAGCGGCGCTGTGTTCGCTGGGCTACACCCCAACCCCCCTTCCCACGACCTTCTTCTCGGCCCTGCCCGCAGCGCTATTAAGCTTCTCCCTCCTCTTTGCACCGACAAAAAACTCCTCTCTTCTCACCCTTTTCCTCTCCAGGTACTTGTTTCCTGCTACCGGAACCACATTCCCTGTAATGGGTTTTGCCCCTTTTTCGTCTTTCTTGGTTTTTTCTGTAATTTCAATTTCATGCTGTTGTTTTGCGTTCGCGTTGTACGTGTAGGTGCCTGTTTGCTTATTGTATTGATTGTGTGCAGCTACAGAAGCAATCGCGTTTCGCTTCTTTTAGTAATCACAACAATAACAATGTTAATTCTCTTCAAGTGGCCTCGCCTGCCAGGTGCCTTTATTAATGGGATTATTATTGTTTTTTACTCCATTTTGATTTTATCATTTTGGGTTTATTTGATGTTCAATTTTGGCAGCACATTAGAATTAGCTGACATTGATTGGGACAACCTTGGTTTTGGGTTTATGCCCACTGACTATATGTATATCATGAAGTGTTCCCAAGGAGAAACCTTTTCTAAAGGTGAATTACAGCGATTTGGGAACATTGAGTTGAGCCCATCTGCTGGCATTTTGAATTATGGTCAGGTTGGTCTCTGTGTGTAATTGCTTACTTTTAATTTCTCTGAAGTAATAAGTTTGGTTCTTGAATTTGTGGTTGCTCAGCTTTGCATAAGTATTCTTTCAAATAAATCTGTAGGGATTGTTTGAAGGCTTAAAAGCTTATAGGAAACATGACGGTATTATCTTACTATTCCGTCCTGAGGAAAATGCACTACGACTTAGGATGGGTGCAGAACGTATGTGCATGCCTGCTCCGACTGTGGAGCAGTTCTTGGAGGCTGTAAAAGCCACTGTTTTAGCAAATGAAAGATGGGTAATGTTTCAATTCAACATTGTAGTTTGGTTTTATGGTTGGTTTTTTTAATATTAAGAGCTCATTTTTCTATTTAATTCCAATTTCAGATTCCCCCACCAGGTAAAGGTTCTTTATATATAAGACCATTGCTTATGGGGAGTGGAGCTGTTCTTGGTCTTGCACCAGCTCCTGAGTACACCTTTTTGATTTATGTTTCCCCAGTGGGTAACTATTTCAAGGTAAAATGACTTCTCTTTTGCATGCCTGTGCAACAGCGCTAATATATGCTGCTTGAGTTATTATCAAATTGTATGTTGCTTTCTGCGTATAATGGAATATGATTCTGTCTGAATCTTCTCTTTTTCCTGTGTATGATTTGTGACAATAAACTCTTCAATGATAGTACATAGGCTGCCTTTCATAAGGCATATTTACTCTGTCCTTTTCGTTGAGCGCAGTTCTAGGCTGTGCTGAAAAATGCTCGAATATTCTGAATATTAATTTGGCTATATGCCCATGCCTATTTGAGGTAGAACAAACTATAGATAGATATTCACGGTGCATTTTTTTTGCAGTGTCTGTGTGCTTGTGTGGGTGTTTTTTTAAAATCATTTTATCTGCTGGGTGGTATGCAGATTCATAATATTTTCTATACCTTGTTGTCTTTCATAGACTATCTCCTGTACAAATTTTGTCTCTGGCACAATGGTATATGTTGCAGTTGATTATGTGTTCTATTTCCAGGAAGGTTTGGCACCAATAAATTTGATAGTTGAGACTGAAATGCATCGAGCAACTCCTGGTGGTACTGGAGGAGTGAAGACTATTGGAAATTATGCTGCAGTAAGTGACTTTTATGTTGATTCTTTATACTCTATTTCTGTTTTGTTATTTATTTGTTTATCTTCCAAGTATCTTTTCGTTTGCGAAAGAGGCTTCCTTTACACAGTGTCTTTCTATCTTTAGTAATTTCGATTTTTGTTCTTTCCTTACCCCTTTTTCTGTTAAGTTAATACCTTTTCTTTTTATTTGCATACTTAAACATGCTAAATTAAATTCCTGTTTGATGCTTCACTATTCCTGTCTAATACAAGGGTCCGGATAGAAAATTGTGCTTAGTCTCTTGTTTATGCCGTTGGATTTGTTTCTTCTTACTGAGACTCTGAACTTTTGGATTACGATATAATGATTACTCTTATGCAAATCATCTTTTGTATTCTGATTTTGAAATCTGAATACTGTTTATGCTGATGTAATCCTTACATTTTCTGAACTATTAATTATAGGTTCTACAGGCACAGAGTGCTGCAAAAGCAAAAGGCTATTCTGATGTTCTGTATTTAGATAGTATTCACAAAAGATACTTGGAAGAAGTCTCCTCCTGCAACGTGTTTGTTGTGAAGGTACAATATCATGTAATTTAACCTAAATGATTTCAATTCATATTACCAATATTCATATTGAGTTAAAAAACTTAGTCCTTTTTTGGAAATTTTACTCATTGTTTACAATTCTTTTCTTTGACTTCTACATGTTTTTTTTTCTCTTCTGTAATTGTGGGGAGTGTACGTGTTCACCGAAAACCAATACTTTGTTTGCCCTCAAGTGCAGTGTTAAACATCGTACTGGAACATAATAACGCTTTTGTGAATACTTTTAGATGTGAAACTTTTGTTGTGCTTCAAAAGGTTGTTGAACAAGTCGCATCACTTTAACCTTTCCTTAGCCCACTGATTACTATAGAAGTGACTTATGTTAATTTACACTGAACTTTTATGATCAATCTAGGGCTTTTGAAGTTGAATGATCTTTTGAATTTTAGGCCTTGATTCTTCAATGTAAGTATTGGTTTAAGTCAATTTAACACATACAATTTGGAAATTTTTCTGTTCAGATAGTTTGTGGTGAGTACTCATTTGAGTTACAATACACATTTTTGTCGAACGCTGAATTGTGCATAAACAGGGTCATTATGGGTGTCTGCTATATTTCTATGAGATCTTCAACGCGTTTTTCCTCTCTTATTTGTTTGTGTGATATTCTTGTTTACATTTTACTGAATCTTTTCATTTAACCATTTGTTAGCTCTATTCAACTGTCTAAAACTTTAGATTGAATCTCAAATTGAATTACTAAATGGTCAGGGAAATGTGATATCTACTCCTGCAATAAAAGGGACCATCCTACCTGGCATCACCAGAAAGAGCATACTTGATGTTGCTCTTAATCAAGGATTCAAGGTACTTTAATTAGTTTTTGAGTTTCTGAAGATACTGAATATCTTAGGGGGGTTAATCCTATGGTTCAATTAACAACTAAAAGAAGAGATACCTGTAAAGATTAATGTAAACTGCCTATGTATTTGCTTTATTACTAAGCTGATAATACACATTGCTTCATTACATATTTGTATATGGATGTGAGAGATGGAATTTAGTGACAACAATTCATTAAATTAGATTGCATATTAAACAAAGGCGTGATATGTCATTTGTTTCTGAATGTGTCATAACCATGCACATCCTTCTCATAGTTTTCATGGTTGGCCATTTTGAGGTGGGATTATGCTTGAGATTTATTTGGTGAATTTAAGTATCATATGAGTTTAATTGGCTACCATTACATTCATTGGATGAGCAATTCTTTCTCCTCGGTCAGGTATATAATCGATTGTGTTAAACACTCTACAGATTGACTATCTTATAAGTCGCCCGAATACTCTTTGTGTTTTTCTTGTGATGTCTAGGTTGAGGAATGCCTGGTGACAGTGGATGACTTGCTTGATGCTGATGAAGTCTTTTGTACGGGAACTGCAGTTGTGGTTTCCCCTGTAGGCAGCATAACATATCTGAATAAAAGGTTATTTCTGCATCCGAGATTTTGTAAATGTTACATGATAAATAATTAATAGAAAATATTATTGCAATTCTGATTTGAATCTGATTCTATTGACTTTCATTTAGATTATCTTTTATTTTTTTCCCTTGTTTTTTTTTTCACTTGTCATTTGCTTTGGGGAGAGGGTGGGGTTGAATGGGGGTTTAAGAGTCTTCACTTTGGTGACAGGAATATGTCCTAGTGAAATCTGGTTATGCATGATATGTTGTGCTTAAACTGGGAGTTACGTTCATGAACTACATGGAAGCTAATTATTTATTAGTTGGTCTATTACTGTGAAATCCTTGGTTTAATAGTCCTATTCTTTATCCATGTAATCATATCCTTGGTGCATGACCTGACCTAGCATTTTTGACTATATAGAGTTTAGAATAGCATATTCTTGTGTGAAGGGAATGACTCTGAATTATATTCATGAATGCTAAAATATGAAAATCATGTTGATGTTGTAATGTTTGAATTAGTTATATTGGTAACATGGTGTCAACAAGTGGTGATTACGAGTCCGATTTCCTGATTTGTCTACATATTTTATCAATTGTCTTGTTTTCTGCACATTCCTTTCTTCATCTCATTTCTGATGATGGACAAACTCTTTCACCTATACTTTCTTTATTTTTCTTGTGGGTGCTTTGTAACTGCATCTAAGGTGGTCCTATGCTTATGAAGGATTGTTTTGGAAAAAACGATCCCAAAAAGCTTCACTAGTTTTTTTAAGTTTAAACATTGATGTATAGAGATAATGGGTTTGTGTTTACGTAAAAAGTAAAATTGAAAAAAGTATCTAGTTGATCTACATGAACATGAAACATGGATTGATGCTTGTCTGTGTTCTGAGAGGTCTATAAGATCCAACATATAGATTTGGTCACCTTTTATGTTGCATACGTCAAACTATGAATTCATTTGGTTTTACTACACTCTTCCTAATAATGCATATGTTACTTCCTTCAGGGTAACTTATGGAAGTGATGGAGTTGGCCGCGTGTCACAACAACTCTATTCCGCACTTACCCGCCTACAGATGGGACTTACTGAAGATAAAATGGGTTGGATAGTTGAGCTCAACTAGGCTTTATTTTCAAATATGTTCTCTTTGTATTTGGATTTCTGGAAATTTGAGTTTAGTTCCCTGCAGAATGATATGGTGGTAGGAACTTGGAGTTTGGGAAACAAGTCGTTGTAATTTGCAGGCTCTCGATTTTCTTGAATACTGAAAGGACTTGGGAAAATTTCATTTAAATGTGACTTTTACTGTAAAGTTTTCTGCTCTCCCTAAAGCTTGTGGCTGTAAATATCGAATTCGGTCCCTTGTGTAGGTATATAAACAGTTTGGAAATTGCAAATATGTTTACCTTTCAGATCAATCAGAGTTTATTTGGGAAATTGTAGTTAATGGAGTACGAATTTTTAATTATAGAAAAATATAATAATTTTTAAATATTTAAGGAAAGGGACTGCTAAATTTTACACATTAGTAAAATGTCAATTTTAATGCTAAACATTTATGTTGCTTGTTTCTTTCTCTAAAAATTACAGAATCTCCACTCAATGGGTTTTTTAAGCACTAGTTGGATTTTTCCTTTTTTCAGTAAATCCACTCATCAGATTGATTAGAAAATGCAATTCGTTTTTTACTATGATGCAAAAAATTGAATTACACTTGGAAAACTATAAGATAATTGAGAATTGTATTAAATAATATTTTTTCCCTTTATAAATAACAACTTTAGACGGGATTGTAGTCGTGCTTGATTGGTTGTATGATATTTCAAATTATTATTAAGAATAAGATGGGTGTAATGAAGAAAAACTATTGAGTGGAGAATTGATATTTTTAAGAAAGAAAATGGAAGGAATAACATAAATGCAATTTTGCACTAAAATTAACATTTTCATATTTCATAAAGATAAACAATCCCTTCTCCTTGATTAATTGAAAAATCATTGAGCTTTGTATTTTAAATTTTTTCTAATCCCTTAACCATAGTTTTCCCAAATTGTTTATAGCTTATTGATCTCATAATATTCATTGCCATGACATGTCAAATACTAACTAATGCCACTATGAGAGCCCACCTCTCAGTACCTCTAATACATTTGTTTAATTCATTAGATTATGTTGGTGGAAATACTAAAATATTTAATTTAATTAAATATTTAGTTTTAATGATAATGAATTATGATAAAATCTCAAACTTGATATAATTGATAATTTTTGCTAAATAATTCATCTGTTGTACCAGGTTTATTTATAGTGGATATAAAAATCTATATAGGGTAAATATACCTTTAAAATTATTTTTTTTAAAGATATTTATATGTTAAGGATAACTCCATGACTCTAACTAATAATTAATTCACAATGTGAATATATACTTTCCAATATGGAACACTTATTATATGTAAATATATTATTTTATATAACATCATTCTATATATGAGGTGTGATGAAATAATCACATATAGAGATGACAATAAATTTAGGTTGGATCCGAACCCGCTTCGCTTAGGGCGGATTTGAGAAGTTGTAAGCAGGTATGGAGCGAATCTTATGTGTTTTTTTTTAATATATATGTATTTATATAATATTATGTTTTAAAAATTAGTTGTATTATTTTTTTAAAAAATATTTTTTAAATATTTTTAAAATTATAAAGTGGGTTTAATAGGTGCAACGAATCTAATTTGGATCCAGCGGATTTTGGGCGGGGTGGGATTTGGGTCTTTAAAAACCTTAGTGGGATAGGTTTTGGGTTTTACCAAACTCACAATTTTATCATTCCTAATCACACCTCCTATCTAAAATATCTAAATATATTTTGATCATAATATTCATAATTTTAAATTTAGACAAATTTATGAGAATGAGTTAAGTATAAATTAATGAAAGTATAATAATCCACATAATTTATATATTAAAGTACACATTTGATTAAAAATTTGAATAATATATTATTCAAATAATTATATAAAGTATAAATAAAAATTATTGAATAATTTAATTATAATATCATTTCTAATCATATTTTTATATGATTCCTCATCTGAACCAAAGAACTAAAGGACATGACCCCAAGACATTATTGTGAACAAAGGAATTCTACAAATAGGCAATGACCTTGCTGATGAGCTATTCATGATCATATTCAACTCCTTTAAGTCCAAATCTGATTTTTTGAATAATTTTTATTTTAGCAAACTAAATGTCAAATATTTTTAGTAAATATTTAATGTGAATATTGAATCTGAATCTGCTTATATCTTTTCTGAATCAATCTCTAATTTGATTGTCAATTTAAATCTTGTATTTTCATTAAATAGATAAAGGTTCTCGGATATGGTATAGAAATCTAAATTAATGCAAGAATCCAGTCCCAATCTAATTCACTGCAGTCCCAAATTAAAATACGAAAAGGTGTGAACAAGCAAAAATTAATGGGAATCATTGATCTACCTATCAAAACTTTTGGCCACAACAATTCTCATATAAATCCTTTTTTATTTTCTTATTCAGGTATCTAGAGTGGGGATCAAGCCCTGACTAATCCTGGGAATAACTGATTTGATTTTATTGACTAGCCACCAGATAAATGCTATGGCGAGAGCGATTCACGCCTAAACAACACACGACTCATTCTGTTTCCAACTAAAAGCAACAACACACAAAATCCCAATAACCTTACGGTATTTTTAATCCTCTTAGGAATTCGAACTGTCGCCTTTTGTAGATGGCCCAAACACTTATTCCATTGCGTCATGGGACCGCATCACCTAATCTTTCTACTTATGACATGATGAAGAAAAATGCCTGGAGAAGAAAAGTTGGAGATTTGAGCATTCTTTCGAAAGCCAATACGGCCTAAGCTTTCACACACAACACAAGTAAATGGAGATACATTTTCTAAACCCTCAGACCAGACAGAAAGAAAGAATTGCACTACCAAAAAAGGGATATGAACAGCAGAAGAAATTTACACTTTCAGCAGTTTTAGTTGAGATTAACAAAAAAAAAAAAAAAAAAGAAGGCTTTTACGTATGAGTCAAAGAAGGTGGGGTTTAGTGAAAATTTACCATATAGAAGAGTTCACCAACTTTTAGCTATAGATGGGCGTTGAACATTGCTCCTGCAATTGGTGCATATTAATACGTTTACCAGTAAATGGAGTGGATAATAATGCTTAGAAAATTCTCAACCCACATGAAAAGTTTTCTACACTTCAGAAGGAACGGGTCCAACGGTGCAGGCCCACCACCCCACAAATTGTGATATTCTAATCTGCCTTTCGTGGGGACTTTTAGAACATGACAATTTGTTCATATTTTTAGTTTTCACGCCATGAGTTTTTCCTTATGAGATTGAGGAAGGTTAGGTTATGAGATTGGACAATTGATTTTATGAGAAAAATATAAAAAAGTAATTCTAGAAGAACGGAATATGATTTTAGAAATGTGTTTGAATGAAACGTTGTTTCATGAAAAAATTCCAAAAAAATATGTCGGGCTGTTAATCTTTAGAGATTTTTTAGTGAAACTTGTCATGATATTGATTGTTCCCTGTATTTATGAATATTACATATGTATATATATGTGTGTAATACTTGACTATTTGTTTAATATGGTAATTAAATTTTTATTAGAATGTGATTAAATAATTAAGTTGATAGTTAAATATAGACACACACAGACGCATTTAAATACTTTATTTACATTTATTGATTTGGTTGCTTTATTTATTTAACTTAGTCACTAGGTTTTTTGATTATTTGTTTTTGTGCCACTTTATATATGTTAACGTATACATACATGTATTTAAATTTTAGAAAATTTGTGAAATCATCAGATTCAGGCTAAAGCTGCTATAACGGAGCTCCAACTCGATCAAGGTTGGATAAGTATAAACGTTAATGTTTAATGAAATTTTTAGGTATCACTTGAACTTCATTGAACTCAAGCTCAAGTAATTTTTCTTTATTAATTTTATTTCAAGAAAGCAAATGAAGTTTAAATATTGAACTTTGCAAACTTAATGTTTATTTATTTTTTAATATTTAACTCTAATATATTAGTTAATTACAGTATAAATCTCGTTGCTTTTCACTCTTATAAGAAAACTAATAATGAATAAAACTCACCTTGAATAAAGAGTATGTGGTATAACTAATATTATTTCTAATTTAGATTAGAATTAAATTGAGCCATTAATTTAAATCGTCATTAGAGGGGAGCGGTGCTTTCAGCAAACTTTCAGTCAAATGCACAAGCTTTAGATAAATCCTTTCGTAAGACTCTACCAGTCTTTGCCTTTACCAAAATTAATTGATTAAAAACATTCAAATTGGTTTTCAGCGTACTAAAAGGTATTGTCTGAAAGGCACTTCACAATTCTCATGGTTGGGCTTTGTTGAATAACGACGACGGTGAAGACTGTTTTGCGCTTTTGTTCTACAATTGGGCTTGAAATGAAAATTCAGCATGGATGGAACTACATATTTGTCTATTTCTCCTTTTTTTTTTGTGTGAATATCAAGACTTCATATTTGCCAATATAAGAATATGAGAAAAATAATATAAATGAATTTTTTATTTAAATTTGATGTTCAATTGTGCATATAATTTCTATTTTGATTCTCTAGTCTTTGCTTCAAGAGCACGTTATTTGGATTTTGATAATCTTTCAAAATTGATTTATTCTTTAATAATATTAATTCAAGTATTTAATATTATAATCTCGAATTAAATATTATAACTTTGATATTTATATTGAAGATTATAGATGATGAATCCTTTTGAATTTGATGAATTTGAGTTAGGAAAATTTTAAAACCTCCTCCAATATTTCTATTACTTGTAGAATTAGTTTTGCGCCTTTTTTTTCTCACTTTAACATACTTATAAAACAGATTATTACAAAGGCGTGATTTGATATTAAGAAACTAACGACATCTACAACTACATACGTAGTATACTGAAAAGGACGACATTTATTTACCTAATAAGGACGTCACGGAAATTCATTTCATTTGAACTATTCAAATACATAACGTAATCTGGGACTGGGAGTTTGCCATAGATTATTAGGCCTTGTTTGTTTTCGTTTTTATTTTCTATTTTCGCTTTTTCTACATTTTATTTCATAAACATTTATAGAAAGCTTGACCATTAATTTGCAAAAGTGACACAATGTGCGTGGAATTCACAATATGTAGATAGCTGCTTTTAGCTTATATAAGCTGTTGTGGACTGCTTTCGAACTTAATTGTATGGAATAGCTTTTTGAAAGAGTCATACACGCCGGGCTTAAATAATTGCTCAATGATTGACAATGTGAAGCACCTTGATCTAAGACGTGTTTTTCCACTTTCCACTTGCTTCTTAATTAATTTTTGTTGGACTAATTCGTATAATTATTTTAACCTAGCTTTTCTAAAAGATGATTCTACAAGAATTTGATTTGGTATAACTTTTAAATTTTTGTTTTTAAAGAAATAGTTTTGTCAAATTGAGGAATTTCGATTTTAGCTTTTACAATTCAAAATTGATTCTATCTAATTTGAGTAGCCAAACGTCTCTATAAATTGCCACAAAATAAAAGTTATTCTACTTTAAGTTGCTAAACACAATAAAGATCTAAAATGATATTAGAGTCCTAACCTCTGGCCGAACCTATTCTTATTCATGAATGAATTGATGTAATATTAGGGCTTTGTGAATTACAAATATTACTTTTGATAGGTTTGAACTATTTACAAAAAAATAAAAATTATTTAGCTTTGTAAATTATAAATAGTCTATTAATATTTATTTTATTTTACAAATTGCACTAAGGGAATATTTGTAAAATAAAAACAAACTTAAAGGGTACTTATAATTTCAAAAAATAACTTTTTTTTTTTTTTGTAATTAGTCTAAATTTAAAAATAATTTTTATAATTTATCCTTTAATTTATATAGGAGTCTAGACTTTATATGTCTGACTATTATGATACATTTGACGTGACTAGTAGTTCAAATTAATTAATTATGGTTGTCAAAAGTTGTAACACATAATATATAACTGAGTGCGTGGTTCAGATAATTCAATATATGGAAACATTCCTTCACGTTGAATAATTACGGTCACCGCCTTATCTTTTTGGCTCTAGCTGTCGACCTTTTTTGCTTGTTCTCTTTTCTTGTTTTTTTTTTCTAGAACACAAGCTGGTAGAGCTCTAATCGAATGTAAAGTAGCAAAATTTGAAATTAATCAACAATCATCTAACTCAAAAATTAAGGTTGCATTTGGTCGCGAATCAGACTGAATCTGCTCGTAATATAATAATGTATTTATCATGATAAGTACTATCTCTGGATTATGTATCAAAATATCTCCCTGTATTATGTTTGCTTTAAAGGGGAAAATTTTAGAATAAAATTTATAACGTAGGAAGAAATTAAGTAGGTTTGTCGTTGGATGAACTAACACTACATTTTCTAAAATTACACAAACACGTATAATTTGGATATAAACCCTTCTACATTTATACTATAGAATAATATGTTTTTTATTTATTCTTTTGTTTATTCGTATATTTTTTCTTTAAAAATCATGTGCAGAATGTATGCGCATAATAATCACTTTAAATTTTATTTACACAATGATTATGAAAACGTGTGTATATATATATATATATTATTTTAAGATTAGGCATGAGACATGCATATTCATCCAAGGAATGAAACACTTTTTTTTGAAATAAAATTAAATGTGAGATGCACGAATGTATCTAAGTCGGGTATAAAGAGATTAGAGCTATTTCAGAATTTTGAATTTTGGTGTGAGAAAAAAAAAAAAACGAACAAAAGATAAAACAAAATATTTTTATTTAAAATGAAGAAATTATTTTTTTTAATATTTTCCTCATTAAAATTCAAAAATCAAACATTGCCTAAAACAAAAAGTTATGAGAAATCCCTAATCAGATACTGTGTAAATTCCGATTCTGGAGTAGGGACTAAAGACAATGGAGAAAACACTTGGTCTTCGCTTCTGGCATTCAAATTGCTGCATTAATATAATACATAAAGAAGTTCATCTTTTTCCTCACTCCACTTTTTAATGTGAAACCCGATCACCATTCCATCCCATGTCTCTCCTTCTCCAGTTATTATAATCTCTCGATCTCTACCGGGAGAGTGTATAAATACAACATAATATAATATATGGACAATTATGGATACATTACAGTACTTTATGTTTGTCGTCATCTAGTAAATAAATCCATCCATTTATAATTTTTGACAGATAATAATGACATTAGGAAAAAAAAAGACTTAACTAAAATTTAATTTTGCCTTCGGGGTTGCCTAATTTAGGGGTTTGACAAATTTTATAAACCAAATTATCCTTAGGAATAATTACATAACCTCACCTGAGGTTTGGTCTCTATATCTTCTGAGATTTCTGAAATTATAATCTTCCATAACATTTGTTGTCATGTTATATATGGCCCTAGTAGTTTGTCATACCATCAGCATCATTGTTTTATGAAAATGACAAGTTTTAATCATCCTCTTATTTTTGTTCAAATTTACAAAAACATCCCTTTATTTATATAAATCTTTTTGAAATTTATCTAATTTGTACTACCTTCCCTTGAAATATACTATTTCTAATTTACAATAAAAATTTAAAGTTACAGTTGTAATATTAATTAATGTATCTAAATTACTTTAATTAAAATTATTAGTGTTTCCAAAATTAATTATAAATATCTCATATATTTTATTTTTTATATCACCTTATTTTTATGTTTTAAATTCAATAAGCATCACAACGTTGTTGTCACCTTCATAAACAATCAATCAATTATTTATGCCCAAAAATACGACTTTTAGAAATTATTTTGAATCTTTTAGATTTGATAGCTGTGATTTTTGGGACCTAGAAAGAAAAAAGATATTGACCCAAATTTACATTTAGATCTATACTGGTAGACCTAGGATTTAGCTTAGTTTATTGTCAAAAATATCTCTAAATACTTAGGATATTTTATTAGGTAAATCATAGGGGTCTAATGTGAAATGAAAAAAATTCACGGATATAATTATAATATAATAAACCATGGAGATCCTTGTAATTTGGACAAATCTTAAGAAGGTTTGTGTAAATTTTAATAAAGGGTAGAAGAATCATTTCATAAAACATATTAGAGTTTTCTAACAAGTGTTACTGTGAAGAGATGTTGATATTTAGACCAAATATCGAGAGATCTCTGCAATTGTCCCTATAATCATCAGCAGGTTGCAGCAAAGTGAAAGCGAGACTTAATTCAACAGAAATACCCCTTCAACCCACTTAATTCAAAGTGCAGCAAACATGGGGAGAGCTCCCTGCTGTGACAAAGCCAACGTAAAGAAAGGGCCTTGGTCACCTGAAGAGGATGCCAAGCTCAAGTCCTACATTGAGAGGCATGGAACCGGCGGCAACTGGATTGCCTTGCCTCAGAAAATAGGTACTAATAGATTAGATATTGCGAATTTTAATTGTCAGTCATTTTTTATTATTCTTTCTTTCTCCCTTTGAGCTTAAATGAAGAAAACAAATTCATTATCATTTGGTTGTGATCAGGTCTTAAGAGATGTGGAAAGAGTTGCCGGCTTAGGTGGTTGAATTATCTCAGGCCCAACATCAAGCATGGAGGGTTTACTGAAGATGAAGATAACTTAATCTGCAGCCTCTATATAAGCATTGGAAGCAGGCAGCTAGTTACACTTAAACTTGCTCATTTTGATATAAAACTGTATAAATATCACATCAATAGGGTTTGCGGTTCTTCATCTGTGTCCTAATGAGTGAATATATAAATAGTGACATGTTTTCCATGTCTGTGTTTGCTCAGATGGTCTATTATCGCGGCTCAATTACCTGGAAGAACAGATAATGACATAAAAAACTACTGGAATACAAGGCTGAAGAAGAAGCTTTTAGGCAAGCAACGCCGAGAGCAACAGGCTCGACGGGACAGCGGCAGCACCAAGCAATCAGAGACTAAGAATGAATGTGAGAGCTATATTTCAATCAATGAGTGTTTCAGCCTATACCCTCGGCCCAACAGCCAGTGGCGCCGCCCTTGCTGGTGGGATATGCAAGTCAGGAAAACCGGCTGCACGAGCCAGCTTCAAATTCCCTCACCAATATTTTGGTCATGCCTCAGTTTGAAGCAAAATTTTCTTATGATCATACACAACCAAGCAACCAGGGGGAATACTTTGAAACTTTTCACTGCATTTCTGATGTTTCTTGTGCTCAACATCAACAAGTGTGCAAGAATCCAACATGCACGAGCTTCATGAATGGCTTGTCCTCACCATTGGAAAGTGATTTCCATTACATCAATGGAGTAGCAGCTATCAATTTTCCAGCTTTTGATGGTACACCAGAAGAGATAATGTACAGCATGCCACAACAGTTAGATGGACTAGACAGCTTCTCTACGGTGGACATGGTCAATAGCAGCACAATCAGTTCAGCTTCACCGGGAAATGCAAGCTGGGGAGATATAAGTCCTATTGTTTACCCTTCTTCTCTCACCAATTATGAAGTTTGCCATCAAAAAATGCCACAAGACTGGACATTATTTGATGAGCCTAGGTTACTAGGGTACTCACAATAACACCATTTTTTTGTACATCAATGGTGTGTAGATTTTCTTGGCTTGTAGGGAATTCAGTGCCTGCCGTATTCCAGGTGTACTTTGTTGAACAGGGAATTTCTTTGTTGTTGTACTATCACTTTCATCAAGTGAGATGCTTATCTTTCTTTTTTGAACTACATGTTGCATACTAAAAGTTTGAGGATTTCTTTAACATCTTTTTTTCTGGACAGAACTCTTGGTTGCTGCTGAAACTGGGAATCTTTGGAGAAGATAAATAATAAATTAGATGGTATTACTACTGACATATATACATGCTGCAGTTTTCAATTTCCCACTTTTCAGTGCGACTGTAGGTATCTAATCTTTATTTTGTTGAAGAGGGATTCTTTTTCCATCTCTTTAAACATGGTCAAGAAATTGTGCGGATTTTCACAAAGTTGCTGGCGAAGCCTCCATGAAAATCAATGAAATAAAGTAGAAAAAAGATGCTTTTGACGTTTTGGCCACAACTTGTTAGGTTTTAGCAAGTAGAGCATCCAAAAATGGCGGTATGTTTTTATTGTTATCTAGGAGACTTACTGTTAAGTAAAGTGAGAAGGGTCTGCACTAGCACATCTTGCCCCCATCTCAAGCTGTGCCGATGAGTACAGACAAAAATTGAGTAGCTCATCATCGACTGTTACTGTCTTAAAAAGATAAAAGCTAACTGTGTATGTATATATAAAAGTTATACGATTTTTAGTGCCATGTCCCTGGGTTGTCTGCTTTAATTAATTAGCACTTAAATTCCGGGTTTTAGTATTAGGGGCTCCATTACAAGAAAACAAGCAAGGGTAGATAAAATACTGCAGGATCAAATCTAGCTAGTAGGAAGCATTTCTTTCTAAGCCCCAGGGCAGTATGGTAATTTTGCTACATTTTTCCGAGGAGTCCTTGTGCATTTTCTTACCTAGACAGGGTTTGGGCAAGTATTTGGAAAGAGCAAAAAATAAAAAATAAAAAATAAAAAAATTTAATGGCAGAAAGTAATTTGGATGTTGAAAAACCATAATCCAATTAATGTACTTTCATATACTGCTAATTAAAATTAAGAATAATGGTTTTGATTAAATAAAAAGGTTTTTTTGGGTTCTCTTTTCAACAGAAAATAAAAGACAAGTAGAGATGAGAAAAGTGAATACTATGTACTAGCCATATCTTTCTTCGTCAAGTCCAGAAATTCTTGAATCTTTCAAAGTTGTTGAAACTGAAAGATTCATCATCAAGTCCACGTCACTTGGTTGTACACTTTTAACTAGTCAGCAAGACACCGTGATTTTGTTTGGTGTTATTTTAAAATAATTACTTTAAGGGAATGTATTTTGAAAAATGAAATTAAGAAATATATGGAGAATAAAAATATATTTGTATGTTTTGTTAAAAATAAATAATATAATGTATTTTGAGGAATATTATTTTACTGTAAATATTTTGTTAATATTATTTATTATATTAGTGAGAGACAATGTCTTATTAATATTATTTTATTATAGTTAATAGATATTATAGTAGTGTATAAGATTATATAAATATTGTAATGAATGATTGATATTTTTAAGAAATAAAAATACAATTTAACAAAAGTATTTTCGTTATTGAAAAAAGAAAATATAATTTTAAAAATAAAACCAAAGAAAGCCCAAGATTTTCCTAATCCTTAACGTAGTATTTTATTGTACAATATTCATCTCTGTAACTATTGAGGATGCGAAATGGCTTAACATGGGCCGTTCAAGGGCTGTACTGGTGGCGTTTTCTTTTATTCTTTTTTTTTTTTTTTTAACCCTGCTTCTTGAGTGTCTTTTTTTTTAAGTTTTGGGTTAGTGGTTCAGTGGCCGCCGCTCTTGAATGGCTAACTCTCCTACAGCACCTAGTGTTCTAACCATAAGTCTTGGGCTAATTGGGTCAAACGATCTGGACCTTTTGACCCAAGTTGTTTAAATATTCAGCCCACTATTTCCAAGACAATCTGATCCGACTCTTCATTGGCCCAAATTTTGAAATCTCATATAATTCTTGGGCCTCAATACATTATTCTTGCTTGCCCTGGATTATTCTTGTGTGCTGGTTTAATTGAACTCGATTTCAAGCCAATGGAAAAGAAAGGTCTGCAAAGTGGAACATGGAGAATCAAATGCCACAAAGATTCCAGACAAATCCAAATCTAAATTCTTCTTTTTCCAGATAAATCTGGAAAAGAATTGGCCAGTGGGGGGAAATAAACAGGGAAAGCAAGATCAAATATATCAATTTATGCCATAAAAGTAAATAATGATTAGATGTCAGGAACCCATATCTTTCTGTGAGATATTCAACCGGGATATATGGGATCTTCTGACCACCCCGGAAGCAATTAAAAAATGCTTAAAACTAGAACTACCATTTGTTCGTGATTGGACGGTTTAGGGGACTAAATGGAAGGAAATAAATGTTAATTTGGGCATTTGAAGCTGGATAATTGGAATCCGTGGGACCTGGAATTTATAAATATCAAGGGCAATTTTTATGTTTGGTTTCACAAATACAAGCATGGGCTAGAAGGTCATAAACTTGTAATAATTGCAAACAACACAAACATTTTATTTATTTTTTAAATGTGAAACAAGAATAGTATTTTCTTGTAGATAATTTGAGTGTAACAGTTTCCATAATCTTACGAGTAGTAGATGATAACAGGCTAGGAAAGTTTTAATGCATATTTTTTTAATTTATGTATGTACATCTTTCTACTGTGTTTTAATGACAAACTCGCATTTTTCAAAAGAAAAAATAGAACTAGAAGTTGATCAGGCAAGTAAAGAAGGAAAAGCCATGACATTAAATATTAAATTTTAATTTTCTTCAAATTTAAGCTTTTGGATATATCTAATGCGCATTCTGTCGACTAAGTTCCAAATCACTTAGTTGGAAGTATTTGAAGTAGTGTGTGTAACTTCCATGATTAACAAAATCGTGGGTACGAGAAGTGTACCAACACGTTCCTCTTAACTGATATTTGAAGTAGTATACATATGCATGCACTTGTGAGTAGGGAGGAAATATGTTAGATATCGAGGGAGATATATCTGCTATCATATATGCCAAATCGAATACATTGTTTTACATTCTTGATCAATGAAAGTATATGTCAAGGTTGCAACTGATAATATGCAATAAGTGTGATGTGAAATCACATTTTGTTTATAAGGTTGATAAGCTGCAAAGTTGATAAGTTGTAAAGTTTATGGGCTATAGAGATGGAGAAGTTAATGAGTTACTACTTACGTCACGAACAAGCATTAAAGCGCTGGGATAGCCCGACGAAAACCTTCCGACGTTCAAGTCAGTAAGGTGAGTAGGTGAATCAAATCAAAAATCACAGAATACTTAAGATTTAATTGATTACATACCTTTCAATTATGAAATGAGAGGGTATTTATAGTTGTAAGGTTAGAAAGTGTAATCCTGTATGGAGTAGTGTATGTACCAAATGGATCTTTTAGACCTATTAAGCTAAATTTATTATATGGACCTCTTCAAATCGTTTCATTGAACTTGTTTTATTGGATAAAATCTTTGTTACGATCTATAATTTTGATAAACCTATTGAACTTAGATTTTTGGGTCTATTTTGGGCTCATAACCCATTACAAGCCCCCTCCTCCCCCACTCTTAGGCAAACCTCATGTAGGGAGGGTTGGTCGAGAGTAGAGAACGTTGGAGTGGTCATTTTTTGAGGTGAATAACTTAGGGCGGATCGCCTCTTGGGGTGAACAGTTTTGGGTTGCATTCCTTGTCCACTTTAGAATATCTCGGCCTTGATATCTATTTGTTTATTTGTCGGCTATGTGGACTAACATAAACTCTCATTTTATGGAACTTAAGAATTTTCCTCACTTATGTGGCTACCAATAGCTTTCTTGATTTTATAGTTTCACCGAGTCATTTCCACTATGTAATTTGGCTTTCAAAGTCTAAAAAGAAGGATGAGTGTTGGCGAGGGGTCATCATTGTCAACGTCTTTTATGTTGTCACTATGTGCGAGGACGCTATAGAGGATCAACAAAGATTTAGATTGAGTTATTAGTTTGGCTTTGTGGTTATTGTCGCTAGTCGGTTTAAGTCTCGATATGAACTTAGTGGTTCGTATTGCTCCTAAAAAATGTGTAGCCCATTTTTAGGGATTGCACAGGTTTTCAATAGATACTTTGATTTTTTTTAGTCTCTCTTTCTCGCTCTTGCCTTGTTGACTCTTTTTCTTGATATCGTGTCGAATATATTGGTATAGTTTAAAATTTAGAGAATCTTGGTGCTAATGATGTCGTAGAGATTGGGGTGACGACACTAGGGTGTTGTCGCTGAATTCATGTTCATTTACCCTCTCGTCGAGTGGTGTTCATGCAAAGGCGATGTTGCCCAGATCAATTGGCGCTGGCGCATGTGATGGTAGGTCAAGTGTGATGCATAGGTCAAACATGTTGCACATGTGTTGGTTGAGCAAGTAGGTCATGTGAGCTTGTTAAGCACGATAAGTGCGTAGGTCGAGCATGGCAGGTGCGCAGATTATGCAAGCTTGTCGAGCGTAGGTTGGGCATGACACATACATAGGTCAAGCGTAGTGTGAGCGTGTTGTAATTATTAATTGCCATCTCTACATGATAGTTAGAGAGTTTATTCTTTTTCCCATAGTGGGAGTGAGTCGAGTGAAGGAGATTAAGTCTTCGTGATCATCATCATTGTCATCATCGTCACTAGAGTTTAGTGAATTCGAGAGTAAGCTCATTGGTTCTCCATCTCGAGGTCTAGCTGGTTGGCGGATGTGTTTGATAAGCCATCTATTTGTAGTTGCATCATAGACATCAAGGTATTGACACACATTTGTGCATTGGTGGACTCACATTATTTAGCCCCTTTTCTTTCTTGGATGCATGGTTGATCTACTTAGCATTTTTAATGCTTTCACTTCATTTTTGCATTTAATGCTTTTTCATTTGCGCAAGTTCTCATAGACCGACTTTTCATACCCTTTTGGTGGAAAGGGCATGCCATCTCTTTGGGGAAAGGGGAGTGGTGATGATTGATGTGACACTAACGTATGTTGGTGCAAGTGAAGGATGTGACACTGACATATGTCAGCGTAAGTGAGGCGGTAGGCCTTCTTCCCTCCTCGAAATGGCAACGAACAAAGGTCGTTGTAGTATGACGTAGTTGGTGATGCTGGAGGGCAACCCATTAAAGTGCCACCAGATGATCACTCTTCTTAGGGATCCAAAGGCTGGCGAGCTCCTTTTGGAGGACAACAGTGTGAGACCTCCTCTTGAGGGTACATAGACGGTTAGCTCTTCTTGGGACGCGAAGTCGCGACGGCGCGCGTGAGCTCCTCCTGGAAGAAAATATCGCAGACCTCCTCTTAGGGCGAGAAGGTGTGTAAGCTCCTCCTAGGGGCGTAGAGGTATGTGAGCTCCTCCTAGGAGTGCGGAAATGTGTGAGCTCCTTCTGAGGGTGCGAAGGTGTATGAGCTCATCTTTTGGACACACTCGCTAGGTATTTGAGTGCCCAGATGCATTTGCTAGGTCTTTATGTTGCCTGGACGCAGTCTTCAGTCCTTTAGGTAGTTAGATAAGTTTGTTAGGTCTTTTCTGGTGCCTAAACGCATTTGTTAGGTCTTTTAGTAGGGGTGAACTACATTGAAAAGACTTCTTAGTAAATGGATTTTGCTATATTAGCGAAATTTTTTCACACCGGCTAGTGTTGGTATAAGAGTTTTTTTTTTGGACGTGCTATGCTCGACTCGACCTGACCAGGTCGAGCTCGCTATGCTTAACCTGAGGACGTGCCGTGCAGATCAAGCCATGCTCGACTCGACCTATTTTTTTTTTTTTTGGTCGAGTGCATCGAGTTTGTTAGGCTCAACCTAGATTTGACTTGGAGTGGTCCTCCTTCATGTGCGAACGAGGTTGCTCGTCTTCTCCTAGTCTGAGTCCATGTAGTCGCAACTCTTCTCATGATGACTGGAGAGTTTAGTAGGTGAATTAAACTAAAAACTAGAGAGTATTTAAAGTTTAATTAATTGCGTATTTTCAATTACGAAATGAGAGGATATTTATAGTTGTAAGGTTAGAGGATGTAATTTTGTGTGGAGTAGTGCATACACTAAATGAATTTGTTAAACCCATTGAAATGAATTTATCATACGAACCTTCTCAAATCGTTTTATTGGGTTTGATTTATTAGATTAAATGTTTGTTGCGACTCATAATTTAAACGGATCTTTTAAACTTAATTTATTGAATTTATTTTGTACCTTGATTTCTTGGGCATATTGAGGGCTCAAGTCCCATCAAAGTAATTTTCTTTTTTTTTATTGTTAAATTTATGCAATAATTACAACAACTGTATTTAGATTGACAATTAATAATACATATACAGTAGTAACACATACAATTATATAGACATTATTGACAATTTTTATTATTACTACACATATGTTTCATCAAGCACAATCCTTGTCATATCTAAACTTGTTGAATCAAATTGTAGTAAAATAAAAAGTCTTATTATTTAAAATGTAAAATTACTATTATTATGATATTATCATTTATATCTTATCATTAATAATATAATTTTTTTTGTAATGTATTGAGAAGTGTGCAGTAATTATATGCACAAACAAAATTGACAAAATAATTCTCCCAATCTAATCATAAAAGTTTTGATGTTGATGGAAGTTTTTGTGAGTCTAAGAAAGGGCACAACTAGGCAGAGGCCATAGGCTTTGAGACTAGAAGGAACACTATTAATTTATTAAGACAATACAATAATCTTCCTCCTTTGCTTGGACCATTTCACATGGAAAATCATATTAATCAATCTGTTTTCTGAAGATGGTCCTAATACTTTTGGGGCCTGCTTTAAGATATCTTGAATATCATGGGTATGGGGAGTGGGTCATGCTTAGATCATGTTCATATGGCCATTCCTGTCTTCATCAGAGAGGATAGCATACCAGGTTGTTTTTTTGAATGAAACACGAGGGGAGACCCTAAAACCCGACCCATTTACTCCCTCAGCTCGCTCATTATGCAGGTGTTCTCTGTTCTCGTTCAGTTTGCATGTGATTGCATGGGAGCACTCATGTGAAACCCACGTGAACCACCATACCTCTCGATCTAAATTGTCACTTCCTGCCTTCACCTCTTTCAATAATTCCACTGACTGGGATTCAAATATTGCATGTTATTTTTAAATATGTTTAGATGAATAGACATGGTTCAAAATGAAGAGCTATGTCCCCTGATTTTATTCACATTTCATCTCTTGAGATGATATTGGATGATTCTATGTTGTCTTGTAAAAGAAATTATGAAGCTTTTTACTTAAAGAGTTACTTATTAAATTTATAATCTTCTTATAATATCTTACAAGATGTTTTGGAAGTTTATAAAGTATTCTAAAATATTTGGTGTGGTGGAGCTTATTAAGTTACAAAATAAGATATAAGGATCTTATAAATTATTTAAAAAAGTAAAAAAAAAATCTAATTTATTTTTTAAAATCTAAATATTCTTTTGTTTAATTTATGTAAATTACAAAATTGTTATTATTATATCTTATAAGATGTAAGAGTTGATAAGAATGAGTGTTTTAATTAAAATTAATCAAACACTCTCGATGTAATTTGGATGTCTAAATTAAGTAGATACTTTTTGATGTTAGGATATTCTTCTAAATTCCTCTTAAAAAATAACCTAATTTATTTTTTAAAATCTTGCCAATTTTTTTAATTTCAATTATGTAAATTGCTATTACTAGTATTTATTAAAATAAAATATATCATCTTATAAACTAAAAAAAATCTTATAAATTGTAAGAGCTTATAAACTTCTGATGCTTCTAATCGGTCTCAAATTGCTTGCTTTAATTGGGCCATGGCTGCCATTGAACTGGTAGTAATGTCAACAAGATGTTTACTGTCTAATGGTACAACAGGAAACAACTCCACAAAGCTAAAGTCTTCTTGTCTGGAAATGTATTCCATGTCTGCTTGCAATCCCACAATTAATTTATAAGCGTCTTTTTAAACTTTAAGGCTTTGCTTTTAGCTGATTATGTGGCTTGATCTTTGCATTCTGCAGCAGAAAGAAGTTGGGATTCTGGAGAACAAAAAGGTTAATGCAGAGACAAAAAGGAAAAAGTGCTTTTATTACCAATTTTGTTTTGTTTATCAGTTCCCCTTCTTTAATTCCCAGAAGTTACAATGTGATTTGCTAACTGAAAAAGGAAGTCATTTGTGTTAGAATTCCTTGATGTCCTTTACAGCCTCAGAATTGTACACATCATACAAGAAAACCATCTAATTTAATGAAAAGTTGTATTATTATTAACACTGCTAAAGTCCCTTTTCATTAGTCAAAAAAACAAAATCTTTCATTTTTTTTAACAGTTTTAAGTTTTTAGATTAAATTATTTTTTGGTATATAATTTCACAAATGTTTTGGAATCAAGTCAAGCTGACTATCACATATATATGAATTTCAGATGTTTGGGTTCAAAATAAATAAATAAATAAAATTAAGCGTCCAATGTGAGGACATGTAGAAATATTCAAATAAATAATCAAGTTCCTTTCTTTCTTTTTTTAATAGATTCAATTTTTAAATAAAGTCGTCATTTAATAAGCAGATACTGCCACACAGAATTTCGAGTTGTTGATCGAATAATTATGAATTCAAGGAAATCTCGTCAACGAGCTGAATATTGTTTGGTAATCATATTAATGCATATGCCTAGATACGTAGTAGGAAGTTTATTTAGTTTATTCAAGTTAACAAACAGTATGATTCTTGAGCATTGATACTTTTATATTTAATTTGCACCCTAACAACTATACACAAATAATAATAATAATATAATAATAATAATATAATAATAATAATAATAATAATAATAAGATTTAACCAAAATCATCACCTAAATAAGCACCGAAAGCATGTATTTGCAAAGCACATGGATATTGTCAATAATAACATGGGAAATAACATAAATTTGCACTCCTCTAGTTTATATTTTAATTAGATGCACTTTTATTCTTGTTCAGGATGCCAAATCCCTCATATCACATGCCAACGGATTAGGCTATCAGCCGCGTATCATGATAATATATGTTTTGTAAAAAACAAACATATCTATAATTGATGTTTATTATTTGATATCCGAAGTTGTAACGACCGAATTCTGAAATTAGAATTGGGAAAGCAATTATTATATAATAATACTGAAAATATATTCTGTTGATGACATTATGACTTATATTTTATTATTTGTCGAATAATACAATAGATTTATTGAAGTTGAAAGTTGCACAAATTAGGCAGTAAAGATACGGCATTTTATTTGCTAATAAATAAGTGTTTCAGTGAGTTGAAATATTTTTCTTCGTCACAAGAATCCAAAGTATAGTATATTTTACTATCAGATACTCATATTGAATTCAAAAGATTGGCGACTCAAAATTGGGAAGAAAATATTAATATCACCATAAACAAGAATGAAAGGGAGAAAAGGGTTGCGAAAATTGAAATTTAATGACATATTGATGAAAAACACGAAGAAAACTTAGAAAAATATTCATGTGAGTTGGATAAGAAGCCTCTAAAAGAGATCAACCAGTGTCTGTAACTTAGCAATTGAAAAATATACATAAAATTGAAAAACAAATCAACTTATTCGATATTCGATTTGATATCGATAATTAAAGCTCATTTGAGCTTTTTTTTTTTTTTTTTAAATTTAACAAACCAAACTTGAACACATTCTTTCGTTTAATAAAATTTAAAATTTGATTCGAGTTCGACTCAATTAATAAAAAAAAAAAATATGTAAAAAGATTGAGATATTCATGCAAGTTTCGATTCGTATTCGACTTTATTAAAACTCGATTAAACTCGATTGAATTAACAATCAACTCAATTTTAAACATAATATTTGAAATACGATAAAAATTCAAATAAATTTGAACAGTAATATATTCAACTCAACTCGATTCGTTTACGTTACTAAATTTATAACACTAAAATTTGAATTGGAATCAAAATACAGTTAATTCATAACATTTGATTCCATGTTAGCTTTGCTTTTTATCACATCTGTTAATATTGTTCTAGTACTGTCAAATAAACATGAAGAAAGAAAAAAGAATATTACCAGGTACAATTACCAAATTTTGGATGGATGGAAAAAAGTTTAGTGTAAGAGGAGTCCACGAAGATTATACATAGCTTATTAATTAATTTGGGTTTAGCTTGTAAGGTAAAAACATCAGAAAAGATTAAGCGATTAAAAGGCTTCATCAATTTACAGAATTGAAACAACACACTCAAAAGGAAGATTTGTTTTACAAAGAAAAAAAATAAAAATACGTGAGAACATAATTTCCCTTTTTTCTCATCCATTATATGTAAAATTGAGATCAAATATTAAATATATCTAATTTTTATTATTTTAAATTTTTAGATGAGAAATGATCATTCAATTTAGTATCAAATTCTTGTCTTGAATTCGTCATGTCTCATTGTCGCACTTTAATGAAAAAAAAAAACACTCCATATGCTAGACTTCCGAAGAAAAAAGGAAAAAACAGGTCTACTCATTGGGTGTGTTAAAGACATTATTAAAACACTCAATGCATTTTCTTTGGTGAAACAATCATTGTATATATTATTATATCAAAATATTAATTATTAATTTATTCCAGTAATAATCATTATAACAAATTAAGCTCACATCAAATTGATATAAACTAATACAGAACTATACAACTTCACATGTCTCGTGAGACTCAAAAACTTAAAATCCGAGTTGTGGATGTAAAATAAAATTGTACCAAAAGTCAACAAGAGCTAAAAATATTTCAGGTACGTAATTCTTGTTTTCGGCATAACCTTTTGGTTGTTAAACGATGATTGACATTTGACATTATTGTCCACATCAAATGAAAAATTAACTATTTACCTAAGTGTAGAAAAACACAAAAAGAAGAAAGCAAATTCTAGTAGATAGAAAGGAATTAAGGAAATGACAAACTAGAAGAAAATGGAATATTTCTGCTTAAATCACTGAAAAACTTAATGGAGCTTTTTGAATATTTATGTTCCCCTATAAAGCAACTCTGATTAGGTGGGGGATTCGCACTCGAGAGTCGGGGAAACCGCGTCAAAAAGTTTGCGAGATCAAAGTGTTCGAAACAAAAAGATTACTTGAAGGCAACTCAATCCCCCACACCCCCCCCCCCCCCCCCGGTTACTGACGTTTTGTATAGAAAAGCTTGTTCAGACTTTTCTTGACTCCTGATCTTCTACTTTTTTTTTAGTATTAAAGGGGTTGACAACATAGGGTGTTTTTTTCTCACCCTAAAAGAGAGTGATTTTTTTTTCTTTCCAAAACTTGAATTAATAAATATACTTATTTTCTTTTTGATGTTATAAAATAAAATTTTATTTATTTACGTGATGATGTGATATTAATAATTCTAATTTATTACTTTTTACTATTAAAAATAATATTATTTAATTTTTTTATTTTTTCAACTCACTGTAATAAACAAAACATAAAAGTGTCATCCTTTGACTCTATGAGCATGCTGCTTCCAGGGATTAAACCGCGTCACAAAACATATAGTAAATGGTCGGTTAATTGACAAGCATTTTAAATTACGTTTGAAAAACCTGCCAACGTCCAACGTCGGCAACCCTTCCCCATCCTCTTTTGCCGTTAATGTCGCCGTTGTCATTCTTATCATTGACCAAAGATGCCATCGAGTCTATTATTTCATAATTCATCTATATGTGTATATTTTATTATTTCTCAAGACACTTATCTGCAAAATGAGATTTTTCAATGTTAACAATGGTAAAAAGGGCACAAAGACATTCTATAATTATCATCATATGCTGTAATTAATAATGGTAATAAATTCGACAACATTTCATCAAACATTAAAAATGTTTACAAATTACTAAAGGGCAATTTCACTTCACGTCCACATGGACAGAGTGCAATCTCTCTACATCAACAAAAAGAGAAAAATCTACAAAAAAAAAAAAATATACGAACTCAATATTAATAAGATATTGAGTAAAAAAAAATTGTGGAAATAATCAGTGGGGTGTTCACACTGCAGGACTATCGTTCACGTTCACGATCATGAAACGATAGCCGAAAAACCCACTTGGTGAGTGACTTTCTTCGCGAGCTCTTGCCTGAATTCTGAGAAAAACCATTGCTATTTTTACTTGAGGAAATGGCATCCACGAACGATTTTATGCGTTGAATGGCCAGGTCTAGCGTATCTTCTGACATGTTGGCGAAACACACGCGGAACCAACCTGGTTCCAAGCAATGGCACGAAGAACCGGGCGAGATATTCAGCCCGACTTCGTAAACAATCTTCTTCCAAAGCTCCATTTCTGCTTCAAATGTTTTGGAAGTTAACAGATGTCTCATGTCCACCCAGCAGAACAAACCGGCATTGCTCTCCAGGCATGAAATTCCGGTACTTTGCAGGCCGCGAACCAGCATTGCGTGCCGCTTTTTAAGCCTTCTTTGGTTTTCAACGATGTAAGTTTTGGCAAACTTCTTGTCTGAAAGCATGGCGGAGAGGAGATACTGAGTTTGGGAAGAAACCAACCCGAAACTCGACATTTTCGTGGCTGCCGCCACTACCAGATGGTCGTTGGAGTATATGGCTCCGACCCGGAAACCCGGAAGACCCAAATCCTTGGACAGACTGTAAACAATGTGAACTCGGTTCCAAACTTCAGTGTTCACGTAGTTCCGGTTAACCAGAATCTCCATGATGCTGACGAAGCTTGGCGAGTTAAAAACCGTGCCCGAATAAATCTCGTCGCTGATGAGATGGATGCCTTTTGCATCAATGAAATCAACCAGGAGATCAAGCTCGTGGCGGCTCAGGGTTATCCCCAGCGGATTGGAAGGATTAGTCACTAATACTCCCTTAACTTTGAGATTACGTTTCTGGGCCAGTTGATAAGCCTCTTCTAAAGCAGGTGCAGTGATTCTGAACCCATTAGAGCTAGTGCACTGTATCGGCACGATTTCGACTCCGGTTCGCCACTTGAGGTCTCTGTCGAACCTGCATTAATTAATTCCATCTTTAATTAGAAAAAAGAAAATGATAAAAATAATTTTTTTCATAATTAAATTTATATGTAACAAATAAAGATGTGACGTAAATTAATCAAGTGATGATGCATACCCAGGATAGTACGGAGTGGGGAGAAGAAACGCGTCGCCGGGCTCAGCGAGGCAAAACATGAGAGTTTCATTGGCTGAGGTGGCGCCGGCGGTGAGCACTAGCTTGTTCGGCTCAAAGTTGACTTTGTTTCCTCGGATTTCTCCCATAAATTGCACCAGTGCCTGCATATATACACATTCACCATTAGACTGAGTCAGCTAACAAAAATAGTTTAATATGTTACTACATACTTTAACTATTGTATAGTAGTGATCATTAATTAATATTGCATGCTTACATTCTTGAAAGCAGGAAGACCATGATAATCTTGAAAGAGGGCAAGCTCTCTGAAAATGGACTCTCCATTTCTCTTGAACCCGGCAGCATCTGGATTTTCTGCTAGCCATGATTCGAGTAGATCGAAAGAGAGCTGCAGAGAATGTGAAAACGAACTCCGTAAGAAAAGAATTTCTTTTTTTTTTTAAAAAAAGACTGTATAAATAAAGAAACAGAAGAAATGGCCATGTAATTTTTTAAGCTTTTATTTTCTATTTTTGGTTGGATTTGGACATATATGTACCTGATTCTCTGCAAGACCCATCTGAATAATTCCCTTGGGATTCCGGACCTCATCGTATGGGTTCTTCTCGTACTCCTGCCATCCCAGGAAGTAGGAAGAATCTTGGCCGTGCGAATTACAGGTGGCTTTCTTCGAGAGCGTCATTTTGTTCCAGGCCGATTAATCGGATATATGCTATGAAAAACTTGACGAATGATCTAATAACAAGTCTTTGGAAGCTGTGGCTTTGATACTTGAAAAAAACGTACCAAATAGAGAGATTAGCACTCAGAAATTCTAGAGAGAGAGAGAGGGAAAGAGAGATTTTTGAAGACTTGAGAGAAGGTATGTTGCTATCTGGGCATATCCAGTGGGTATATATAGGAGTTTAGCAGTAAAGAAATCGACACGTCAGATGTCCCAATATGTTTCTGACGGGATTAGATTTTGACACCAATTATTTTAATAATTAAGTTTTCAGATTATTTCAGCCATAAATAATAAATAAATTTATGACTTCAAGTCTTATCAAATTTTAGAAATTATTACAGATAGAATTTAATCTAGAATTTGTTTATAGGAATGTTCAATGTGGAATATTGTACTTAAAACTCTAATTCCAATAGCTGCATCAATGATCCCAACTTACTATCATTAATCAGTTTCCACATATTCAATTCAAATAACAACAATTTGATATTCTTCCTATCTTAAATTGAATGTTACGTAAGTTATTTAGGCTGACCATGCATCTTGACTAGTTCTTTTGATTAAATTGGGTGGTGAATATTCAGTTAATTTATTTAAATGTATTAAAATATTAAACCACATAACAAATATGAAAATATATTCTTTTTTCAATTGAGAAGAAGGTTATATATATATTATGAATTTCCGTCAAAAGGGCTTGAATAAGATTATACAAATTGATTATTATACTCATGATCAGTTCATACAGATACTAGTATTATATAACCTAATCTACTTTTTTTTTTAAAAAAAAAAAAAAAAAACCTTAAAAGTGCATCAAAATGAGACAGAGAAAATTACAACACGAAAAATCGAATATTTTTATGAAAAAAGTAGAACTTTTATGGTTTAGAATATATTCTTTATTTATCATTGTTGACTGTTTGAGAAGCTGTTTTCCAATTATCCCTTTTTTTTAATATTGATGAGTAGGTGTACCGACAGAGCAAATCCGTGGAGTGAAGACATAATGGCAAAAGAGGAACAAAGCCCATTTAAAACTGGACCGGAAACCGTGCTTTGGTCCATATCTCACCCGGCGAAATGGGCCCATCTCTTACTCTCATGTTGACCACTCTCTTTCTAAAAAAAATTTCTATGCATTTGAGTATATAATTAATTTTGTTTCATGATGTTAGCAGCCTAACAACCTTTTAACTTGAAGTCAACCTCTTCTAATACTCGGCATTCCCCACAAGAAATTTTAATATATGTTTTTAGATTCATCTCAAATCAATTACGTGTCTAAGTGAATTACAACTAATGTGTACTTTAAAGAAAATTGAAAAATAATTGCAGAAACCGTGTCTATATTTGAATTGAAGTTTAGATTTTGGAGTTGTAATTAGAAATTATCGCACTCAGATGAATTACATTGCAAACCCGAATATTTGCATTTTAAATAATATAGGAAACATTCCGATGAAATGATTTTTACTACTTTTGGACATATTTTTCGTTATAGACCTAAAATATGGGATCCAGCAATTGCCAAGGTAAATATACCAACCAAAGTGAGAGGACCTGTGATTTTACAAACTCACAAATATGGAAATCAAGAAAAAGTCATAATTAATTTTTAAAAAAAATCCCAAACCAATAACAAAACAATGAGTTCCGCCGTTAGTATTAGCCAATTGATTTTGTTAGTGTCCTAAACGAATGACCTATACAAGCAGGTAAACCATAGATAAATTAAAGGACAGCCCATTTCGGGGGTAAAAAAAGAAAAAGAAAAGGTGATTGAAAAAAGGACAAATAAATTACGTTTTGGCAGAATAAAAAATAGCAAAGTAAGTGACACTCTGACCCCCGGCCGCTGATTTGGAGGCCTGGTTATTCTCTTTTTGGAATTGTTAATAGAAATGTGAATCCCATAAAAAAAAGTTTTAAGAGACAGCTGAGGATGGGACAGTAGCAATGTCTGATTTGCCTTTTTTTTTCCAGTTTAAACTTATAAACCTCTCCCCATCATCAATTGAAGCTATGATGATGCACTATCAGTTTGCTTATTTTGGAGGGAAACACAAATCTTTGATGAATGATCTGTGAACCTTCATCTGCTCTGATTTGAACTTTATGCTCTGTATTGGAGTTTGAGTTATTAATTAAAGTGACAAGAACAAGTTTTTCTTTTATTTGCTTTTAGAAGAAAATAACAGAAAAAAAAAAATTCAACATTATGGAATGGTTAATATGGTATTTGGTGGGACTGAAATCGTTTTTTGACAGTAAATATGATTCAATCATTAAAAAAAAGTATTGGTGACAAGTATTCTTTTTAGTTTGGAAAAACAAGAAATCTCGTTCATTTGGTTGGTGCATTTAATTTGGAAATATTTTATCTTTTTAGGAAAAACATAAATGTTTTCTTGGTTTGTCAAAAAAATGGGTAGTGTAATTTCAGAGATTAATAGAGCTGTAACTATTAATATTTATTGTGAACGTGAGAAAATTATGCATGTGAAAGACGATTCACATACAAAATCTTTGCAAGTTATACAATCTTTAATTGACCAAGATGCACTATTTTGTTAGTTTTTGCTCCTTTAAAAAAAAAAAAAAACTTAAAATAAGTCCAGAATACAAAAAATAAATGTTAACATGATGAACAAAATCTTGTTTAAAAAGTAAAGACTAATGTTGTTAAATTTACAAATCTTGTCAAACTTACGACATTCATTTAAAAATCAAAGTTTTATGAAGGTATTAAATTGGGAATAATGAAGTTCATTTCTAAATAATTAAAGATTATCATACTTTTACTTCGAAGTTTTCATAGGTATTTCACATAGTCTTTTTTTTCTTTTTTCTTTTTTTTTTGTTTTGTTAAGGAAGTATGATTGATTGACGTTGCATGACACTTGAGTTTTAGACATGGATACATGAGGGTTGCTAATCACTCGGATTAGTCCTTAATCTAGTTCTCATGATGTCTAAATCTACCCAACCAATTAGCAGAGTTGGCATCTGAAATGCTAAACACCTGATTGATTGATTCAATTCTCTGTTAATTAAGTACATTTAATTAAGGGACAAGAAATGACATCTCAGACAATCGTAATAAATTGGTGAAAAACATAACAAATACTAATTATTTTTTTTACTTTGTTTATACAACTATATATCAATTATGTCAAAATCATGGATTTTCACATTTCTATTTGTTATTTGATGCTCGCTGTAAAAACTTGTACGATGGAGCGAGCATAAAGACTTTTTTGACATCAAATTTATATAGGGTGCATATTCCCAATACTATTAAGCATACATAACTTTTTATGACAAAACTTAACCAAATAAGCATGCATGTTTACCAAAAACAAGTTTTAATGCTTTAAGGGTGTTTGGCTAACTTATTCCAAACATTTTATGCACCTGTCTCACCTTATAAGATTTTTTTGAATTTATAAAATATTAAATTTTATTTTTTTAAAAAAAAAAGCTTTTAAAACGTTTGAATAAAATAAGCTCATAAAATTAATTTACAAGATGTTAGAAATATTAGTTATTTAATCAAGTATAATTAAAGGATTATTGAGATATTAAAAAGTCGTATTTATAAGCTAAAAATAATTTATTTTTAGCCTTTAAAATTCTGGACAAATATTTTAAGACATTTAATAAAATTTTCAAATATATTATAAGATGTATTGAGGAATTTATTATTTCAATAAATCACTACCTTAATAATGAAACCATGATTGAAGAAAATGGATTTTAATATTAAAACCAATTGACTTTGGTGGCGTGGACCATTTTGCATTCCTATTACAATAATAATTTAGGCATATGGGACTTGAATTCTATTCACATGTAGTATCCTAACAAAAGCACATGCAAGTTCCTCGTCAAGCAACCAATATTTTAAATATGTCAAACTCCCCTAAACTTAGTTTTTTTTCGCAATTTTCAATTTTTCATGCTCTTCATGGTCCTTACTTAAAATTAGCCAAAAAAAAAAGGATTAGATTACTTACAACTTGGGTAAAAATGGTATCTTAGTACCTTGGAGTGATTGAATGAAATGATTGAGAGGGGGCCACGTGGTTTGTTGTGGGAGGAGGGTGATTAGGGCATGTGAAAGCCTTGTTTAAGTGCCCCCACCACTGATCCACCCCCCACCCCCACTACCCACCCCTGAAAATTGTACAGTGGATCAAGGGGCCATTAGAGAGGTTGCTTATGGTGACAACTAACATGACTGGCACACTGAGTCCATCCCTTACCAAGACTTCCCATGAGACACAAATATGGACCATTTGCTCCCTCTTATTAAATAGCGTAGGCCCCTCTCCCACCCCTCCATGGCTTCAATCGGTCGACTCACAAATTACTAGTTTAACTATATTCGATTACTATTCCATATCGCGTAAATGAAGTGTTGGAGTCTTGAGAAATAATTTATATATATGATTATAGGGCCATTTAACACTTGTAGGGTTTGATATTTTTATAAAAATATTGAGTTAGATGTCACAATCTTTTGCAAGTTGGTATGCATACGAAGTAATGAAGCTGGTAATGAAGTTTAAGGGGTAGTTTTAGGGGTTCAACATTGAGGTTTGAATAACTGTTTTTAGAATCAGATTGGATTGATCGATTTAATTAATTCAATCAGGTCTGATTGACTTTAATTAATCGAATTTTCATTTAAAGTTGTCAAAATCGATCAAATCGGTTAAACACCAGTCAAAACTATTTTTACTTGATATTTGATTATATGTATATTGTTATTTCGATTTAGGACTTTGTAGATGTATTTTTTAATTAATTATTTATTTATTTTTATTTTTAAAATTTAGTGCATAATAATTAATCTATTACAATACTATTTTACATAATATAACAAAAACATAGTCAATTTTAATGCAACATTAACCCAAGAAATATGCAACAATAAACTCATTTTAGTATGAAAGATTCTGTTTTTTTTTTTTTTTTTCTCAATTTGGTATTTTTATATAACATCAAGCCAAGAAATAAAGTTTATGAACTTGGTGTCTGGCGATGGTTGAAGATAAACTTGCTCAATGGTTTACATTAAAAGCCAACTTGAAAGGTCAACGAAAGTTACGCATACCAACTTGACCATATAAGTTGAAACACACGTAGATGCATGGAAACTTAAGTCATCCCATGCTTAACTAAAACAAGTGTAAATTGGTTCATAAAGCTGTTGACTTGTACAAAAGTCGTGCGCAAATTCGATTCTTTAATCAACCTTGGATGTTCTGTTCTTCGGTTAAGTCAATAAATCTGAGCCTTAAACCTTAATATTTCCAGTCAAACTTGAGGATGCCATTCACTATCAGTGCCCCTTAGGCAAATTGTTTCACTGGTTCTATTGCGTGCCTCAGAGGGCAAGCATAAATTATTTTATTGTTTATAATATATATTTAAAAAGAGAAGGAAAAGTATAGATAGATAGCGAGAGATTCAATAGTCAAAACAGGAAAATGAAGAATAAGAAACGAACCACCTCAGTTTATATATATTGTTTTAATGTTAATATACGAACAATGACAGCAAATTATTTACTAAAAACAAGAATATTTGAATTTACAGATCATCTCTACATCAATATTGTGTTACAACTAATGATATAAATATCAATTCTGTTACCTTCATAAGTGGGCCTTGACCCTTGAGGAGTTAGCAAAACAATGAATTTCTCATCTAAAATTATGATTGAGTCTCTTTAAGAAGTAGCTTAATCAAGAAATGACGTTGCTTGAATAGGATTTGAGAGCATTATGTGAGTCGAAGGTGCGTAACAACTCAAGTTAGAGTCTCTTTTGTGTTAATTTATAAAAGCTAAAAGTTGGAGCTTTTAATAAAAATCAATTCTTTCGAAATTAATTTTCATAAAATTAATTATACTAAAATCAATATTTATAAGAATCAATTTTCCAAAAATTATGTTGAACTTATTACAAAGGCCTAACCCAAGCAAACAAACCAAATATATTTAATAATACCGTGAATCTTCAACCAAGTCTTGGAGTAAATTTTGTCAAACACAAAAACATCACTATAATGTAGAAAAATGGTGATAATAAATTCGTAGTTTACTAATTTTCCTTTGCATCTGTAAGAAAAATGGCGAGGACTTTTATGATCACTACAAAGTGTTAGACAAATATAGTAATATACATGTTAGAAGCTACTTCTCAAATTGAACTTCGGATAAACTAGAAACGTGGATACAATTTGTGCCTTGTGGAAATTCGATTTCCTAACATGCTAGCTGTAAATTTGATGATTTCCCGAAAAAGTTTGGCACGAAAAATATCAGTTTCAAATTTGTGGAGGAGGCCAGCTGATTTTTTCTCCGTTATTTCTAGACAAATCACATCAACAAATTTACTTAACGTCTTAGTAAATTCTTGTCCCCTAGGTTTTAATTTTCAACTTCCCAACGATGTATACCTGATTCCGTGGTGTTTATATTCTTTTACACGACATTGGGTATATGGATAGGAAAAGTCAATTTAAGTAGAACAGGATACTGTCTAAAATGTTATTTATATATATATATATATATATATATATGTTTGGGTATTAATGTGGATTAAAGGTAGAATGGAATAATCTCTTCCGTTTCTTTGTTTAATTTACTTAAGTATAAATAAAATTTTATTTATTGTGATTATTATGCCCTTGTACTAGCAATACGATGTCCATATTTAAATATAAAAATGTGATGCACAATATATAAAATGGTAATATTACTTATATACATATTATGTATTAGCACACACATACATATACATATATGTATATACGACCACACACGCATTTAAATACACACATTTTATGTATGTGTATGCACAATATGTATATAAATTTTAATAAATAATATATTTGTATAAAAATATATTTATAGTATATATGCATATTTTCATATATATATATATATATGTATATATTACTTTATAAGTATTTATTATACATATACATTTTCTATATAGATTTGTTTATGTATAATATATGTATGTACACGCATACACACTCACACACATTAGCTATTTTTAGTTGATAAGGATCATAACTAAAATTCTTAGGGTAAGGAGGGAATATTTCTAGTTATGACTAATTAGTAGTGAAAATAGTTATTCCACATGGCTGAATGAGGAATGAGTTTTCTAATTTTCAGTGAGAATACTCTATCAATGGACTCTTCAATTCCACCTATCTTAATCTCCCCAAACAATGGGATTAAGGGTGGTGGGAAAGATGAGTAAAACAAGTGCATTTTCAAATTTCAAATAGAAAAAGTTGGCTTGAAAATGAAAGCAAACATCCTCGAACCGAGCCAAACGGATTTCCACATTTTCTAAATAATTTTCTAAAATGAATCCAAACCGAGCCAAAGCTTGCTAGGGAGTTAATCATATGCAATTGTTTGTTCTGGACACAAGTTCCACTGAATCACATGATGTTGAAACTCAACTCTTGCCATCGATCAACTAATATTTAGCGTAACAGCTCAAATAATTTCTCAGTCACAATTGTCGAACTCTAGCTGTAAATCTGAACAAACAAGAAATGAGAACTAAACTTAATCGAACTAAATTTGGCATTCTTTAATCGGATCAATTCTATTGACTAAAGCCAACCCATTTTGACATTGCAAAATCTCATCAAAAACTTTGAAATTATTTTATATATGGTTTATGGTCCCATGTAAGCTAGTTCTAATCTTGCATGTTTCTTTCAGAGTACCAATGAATTTGTCCATACATATATAAATTGGTTGTCAGAAGTAGCAATCACTCATGTAGTGTAGCAAACTCTAACGTCAAAAGGATGTAATTATGGAGCTGATTTTCTACAAAATTCTTTGGCCCACCCATCAATTTAGATGGGACTATTCCAGCTTTGCTTGATAGTGCTGCTCAGGCAACGAGCCTCATTGAATTGTACATAATAAAATTCTAGCATAATAGGCTTAATGCAAATTAAGCCCAGGTTCTTGTTTTACACACTGTCATTCTTCATTAGCAACATTATATTTGGACAATTAGGCCAAGTGCAGAGGAAGTTGGGGTCATCTTGTCTCAAGAAATAGCACGATTTATTGTCTAGAAGGGAACAGTTTTGTGCCAAAGAAGAGGAACACTAACGATCGGATAAATGATTAACGGGTGGTATTGGTTTAGATATGTCGAATGTAGGGAACCACCAGTAGTGATAGCGTACGATTATTTGTTTTGGTTCTTTTCTTGCCCCGTCGTTTTAGTAGCTAAATAGAACATTTTTGCATGAATTTTTTGACAAATTGTTAAGAAAAATCGTACGTTCTTGCTTCCGAAGACCTAAACATAACATGAGGATGAATGCGAACCAATGATTATCTAGTGAATGTGGTTGTGACTCTACGTTCCTTATTGTGATGTGGATAATAAATATCATCAGTAGAAGTATAAAATTGTTCCGAAAGTAGGATAAAATTGCTAGAACAGGGCAGGGTCTTCATCAGTATTAGTGGATGGATCTAACCCAAGTCCAGCCCTGACTGAAATCTGTTTTCCCAGTCACACAATGTGCTCGGTATATACAGTGACCGTGTTGTCATGTGTGTTAATCAAACTCTATAAATAGTCCCTTCAACCCTTACATTTAAGGTACGCATTCAATACGTTGTCCAGTTTATATTTAATTTTTTTTTTACCCATCCAGTATAAAAGATCAAATTTTAGTATTTAAGGGTTATAGTCGCGACTGCCCTAACTAGCCTAAAAAATTCACTGTGTTAACACATATTGGAGATGTAAGAGCTCTTTGGGTCTCACCTAGGCCATCCAAGCGAGTTCAAGGTCATCAAAGTGAGGTCTACAGATCAAGTAGCATGTGTAAAGAAAATGGGATTTAGCATCTTCTTTTTTCCTTCCTCTAGATAGATGAAACATGGAATTGAACAATCCATTCAAATGACAAGAATAATGTGTGTGTGAGAGAGAGAGAATGATTGAATGTATTAAAAATAAAGGACACAATTAAAGATCTAAACACTAAATTCACTATGCATGTTTAATCTTATTCTGTTAACATCAACCTATTCATTGTCAAAACTTATTTCAAGACACATGAACCAAATTCAATACCCTATTGTCATTAAAGTAAGTATGTATATATTTTATGTAAAGCATTTTATACTTACAATTTCGATAGTTATGATTTTGAGTCATGAAATCAGTATCCTATTTGAAGAAAAAATGAAAAATGAAAAAAAAATAAATAAATAAAAAATGTGTATCTTTGTGCCGCCACTTTGGAAGCAAGCTGCAGCTTCTGCCCATTGAAGTTGGCAAGTGTTAAAATATGGAGTTGGGCTACATATAATAGCTACCAGCCAATTGCCACTTAGAATTGCGCTAATAGAGCTGAAAAGCTGAGAAACCCCTTTAACCTTTCCTCTTCAAACCTAATTACGTCAAATCAAAATTAGAATCCACATTAACTGTCGCAATGGAAAGCGATTGAGGTACAAATGTGAGCGGTGGTGATTTGAATTTCCGAAAGGTCTAATAAGAGTGTAAAGGAGTACCGATATTTGTATATTGTTGTTCCTATAGAAAATAGAACAAACCGAGTATTTGACTTGGGTACGAATACGCTGTAAACACCACAAGAACGGATTTACATGGAGCGTATACTTTGGGATAGACATTCTCTCCAAAATTTAGTTCGGGTACAAATTTTGAATACTCAAATATCAAAAAATAAATAAAAATAGATATATAGCGTCCGAAAAGCCAGCAATGTTCCATTGCTTCCCCCACCATGTTCATGTGCCTCCTAAAGAGGTTAAATCATCAAACCTGCTGGCCCTTCATAGTGGCCAATTTGGTTTTGTAAGTGTGACTTATTACAACTTGGTAGTATCATTTTGGAGCTAGATTCGGGGCTTGATTTGATTCGACAACGATGGAACACGCCAATTTTTGGAGACATGGACGGTGGATTCAGTTTCGAGCTTAACATTACGGAATTGGGTCGGAGCAAGGATGTCAATCATTTGAGGCCCAAACACTGCTGGTGTAAGGGAGCAATTGTGATCCAATCTTAAAATTACCAATTATGCCAAGGTGGTGTGGGTCTAATGAAATTACCCACTCAATTGTGATCCAATCTTATTATTTAACCTTATAGATTCTAATTTTGTTAACTTTTTGTATTTTAAGATCAATTACTTGTATATTTGATCCAAAATTAAATTTTTTTGGGTCCAAAACTTTGGACTTTTTTGGGTCCAATACCCATTAACATAGAACTGATAGGTTTCAGATCTCTAAACTGCAAAGGGGTCAAGAATTTATATTCCTACAATTCGATTTAAATTCGACTCATTGACAATCCAACGATGCAGTAGAGCCTATTGGGTTGTATAAGACAACTCCAATGTCGAACATGGGCCGCATGGCTCAAAAGCCATACCTTTACTTACGCTCAAGTCCAAACACATACTAATTGTGGGTACAAGCGCATTATGCTTGCTCATTCGATTGCAGGTGCGCTTTAGATGTTCCAAATCTCATGGAGGCTCAAGAATTTCCGCCAAATTTTGAAAACTTGTATAGACCAAAGGGACCTCAAAACGGGCAAATGCTTGCACACACTTTACATCAAGTCTCTTATCCCACAGCTAACCTATATTTCCAACCACTTCACTCTCCTATACTCCAAATGCGGCAGTCTCTCCGCCGCCCGCAAGGCCTTCGACGCAACCCCGGACCCCAATGTCTTCTCCTTCAACGTCATGCTAGCCGCCTATGCCAAAGAATCATTGCCCCTTCTTGCACAGCAGTTGTTTGATAAAATTCCGGAACCGGACCTCATCTCTTACAACACCCTCATTTCCGCCTATGCTGACTGCGGCAATGCTTCACCAGCGCTAGAACTATTTTTAGGTATGCGAGAATCAGGTTTGGGCATGGACGGGTTCACCTTTTCTGCAGTCATTACCGCGTGCAGTGATGACATTGGATTGGTCAAACAGTTACATAGTTTGGCTCTTTTGGGTGGGTTTGACAGTTATGCTTCAGTGAATAATGCTTTGATTTCTGGGTATAGTAAAAGCGGATTTTTTCATGAGGCTGAAAGCGTGTTTTGCGAGATGGGTGGTGTTAAAGACGAGGTGTCCTGGAATTCGATGATTGTAGCGTTCGGACAGCAGAGAGAAGGGTTGAAGGCGCTGGGATTGTATCAAGAAATGGTGCGTCAAGAGTTGTATGTGGACATGTTTACATTGGCTAGTGTATTAAGTGCGTTTACAAGCATGGAGGATTTAGTTGGTGGGATGCAGTTTCATGGTCAGTTGGTCAAGATGGGGTATCATCGAAACGCACACGTTGGAAGTGGTTTGATTGATTTATACTCGAAATGTGGTGGTCATGTGTTGGACTGTAGAAAGGTGTTCCAGGAAATGCCTGATCCTGATTTGGTTCTTTGGAATACAATGATTTCTGGATATTCACTGAATGAGGAGTTCTCAGAAGAGGCTCTGCATTGCTTCAAACAGATGCAGCGTGCAGGCAACCTCCCCGATGACTGTAGCTTTGTTTGTGTAATTTCTGCATGTTCTAAAATGTCATCTCCTTCCCAAGGGAGGCAAATACACTCATTGGTCATCAAATCTGATATTCCATCGAACAGAGTTTCTATAAACAATGCCCTGGTTGCAATGTATTCCAAGTGTGGAAATTTGCAAGATGCAAGGAGGTTATTTGATAGGATGCCAGAGCATAATAATGTGTCATTAAATTCAATGATTGCAGGCTATGCTCAGCACGGGCTTGGGATCGAATCCTTGTTACTTTTTGAACAAATGCTTGAGAAAAATGTTGCTCCTACAAGTATAACCTTTGTATCTGTTCTTTCTGCTTGTGCACATACTGGGAGAGTTGAGGATGGACAAAGATACTTTTGGATAATGACTGAAAAGTTTAAGATAGAACCAGAGGCAGAACACTATACATGCATGATTGACCTTTTGGGTCGAGCAGGAAAACTAAACGAAGCTGAGAGGCTCATAGAGACAATGCCATATAATCCTAGCGTCATGGTTTGGGGATCATTACTTAGGTCCTGTAGAACGCATGGTAATATAGAGCTAGCAGAGAAGGCTGCCAGCCACTGCCTTCAGCTGGACCCTTTAAATGCAGCCCCATATGTTACGCTTGCACACATGTATGCGGGAGTCCATAGATGGGAAGAAGTGGCAAGAGTTAAAAAGCATATGCGAGACAGGAGCGTGAAGAGAAGGCCTGGTTGCAGTTGGATTGAGGTGGACAAGAGGATTCATATATTTGTAGCAGAAGATAAATCCCACCCAATGACAAAGGGGATTTATGAGTTTTGGGAAAACATGTCAAAGAAAATCAAGCGAGCTGGCTATGTGCCTGATGTGAGATGGGTTTCAGTTAGAGACGATGGAGTAACGGAAGAAGAAAAGGAGACAATTGTAAGGCATCACAGTGAGAAGCTTGCGGTTGCATTTGGGCTGTTATCAACCAAACACGCTGTTCCTTTACTTGTGATGAAAAACTTGAGAATATGTGGGGACTGTCACAATGCTATTAAGATAATATCTGCTATCACAAGAAGGGAAATTACTGTTAGGGATTGCCATAGATTTCACCACTTCAAAGAAGGTCAATGTTCCTGTGGGGATTTCTGGTGAATCAAGTATTTTTCTTACTGTCAGATTCTTGAGAAAACCAGAGGCACGCCAGGAATGACGAAATGTCCAGTTAGGAAAGTAATTGCATTATGTCATTTCAGATTTAGCTAGCCATATATAATCTGTTTCCGTCAGCTTATATTAAAGCAAATATTGATTCCAGATATATTGTACAATCAATCCCTGACTATGGAGCTCCAGAAACATTTTCTTTGAAGTATCTGTCATCAACTTCACAACTTGTTTATAACGTTGCAAATCATTGTCCAGTATCAAAGCTCAGTAATTGCCAACCATCTGTTATGTTCAGCCTGTGATATGGGGAATTGATTTTTGCCTTTTTTCTACATAAACTCATAGCCTTGGCATCCTTGTTATCTTTCTAGCATGATTATGATATTTTGATTATAAGCCAGTAATCAGTGGTGATCCATGTGACCATGTTTCTATTTATTGATGAACAAAATCGAGTAACGTAATAAATGTATTTTCAAGGAATCTAGTGCGGGTTCCCGTGTCCTCTGATAGTTGCATGCTTGAAAATGATGTAGAACACATTAATTGAATATACAAATGTCTATTTAATACTATTTCTAAGCAAAAGTAGCAGTAAAAGTATTACAGAAAGATCGAGTTTGACAGGGAAATTAGTAATTAAGTGTTGTATACATATCAAAATTGTGTACACCTATCATGTATGTTTCGAATATATGGCAAAGATGCAATTCTAATTAATGCGAAGATCTAAAGATGGACATAATCGCATTAAGAAGCGTAAGCACAAATGCACAATCCCATATGCACAACATTTTATTGAGGCTATTGATGTTAGCACAAGCCCTCAACAATTTCATTTCATTTCTCATACGACTCTATAAACAAGAGAACATTTCTGTAAATGCCCATTATTGTGGAGCGGAATCCATTCATATTCTACATATCCTTTAGCTTTTGTAGAAAAAGAAATAATGTTTTCTCTGAACGGCAAAAGAACACTTAGCTTATAAGGGTCATTCTTTAAGTATATTCACCACCATGAATATTCTGAGAATCAGCCCATGCTCATGTATATCGAGTTAACTTGTCAGTCTTCGTTCAAGCAATTATAATATCCTGAAACATGTTTCCTCTTACCATTTAAGGCACTGGATCCATTAGATGAATATCTATCGCTGACGGGAAGAAATAACCTTCATAATCTTGCAGAAAATATTAGGTATCGGATTCAAACACCCTGTTGCTCTGGCTCTTTCCAGAAAATGACGAGCAATATTAGACATCGGCCTCCAGTATCCGCTACTCTATACTCTCTCAAGAAAACAAGACAAAGTTAAGAATAGGAATCCAGCATGACTCTAGATAGTTTCAGGTATATATTGTTATTGTTCAATTGCTATCTCATTATCTTCTCTGCGTGGCGGTCTCCACTTTCGATCAAAGATGCTCCTTTCTACCACTTGACAGGCTCCTAACTTCTCATCAATTAGCTCTAGCAATTCTTGTAAACCAACTCCAGTTACAGCTGATGTTTTGACATGGCCAGTGGATTCTGATTGAGATTGAGAACCTTTAGCAGCAGCCCACCAGTCCCCTGAGAACTCATTTTGTTGGCCATTCACAGTCTCACATCCTACAGAGTGACCGTCATAATCAACCCAAGGGTCTTGCTCATCCTCACAGGAGAGCCAGTCATCGGAGTAATCAGCTTGTTCATGATAAACGCCATCTTCAAGATCCCCTGATGGCTCAGCTTCAATATTTTGATCATTAGCATGTTGATCAGTCAACTGGTCAGATGTGTCATCAGCATCTTCTTCACCTGAGAAACTGCTAGCATAATCTCCATCATCAAGTTCACCAATATCAAATTTCTTTTCCAGAAGATCAACCTGAAGGAAATTTTGGGAACAGACAAGTCAAGTCAGTCATGTCTATCTCTCTTTTACTCTCACCTACACTTTCTTATTTTTGGTATCCATATTTCCTCCTGTATTTGTTGACATTTCTTGCTTTCTTTTTAACTTCGTTTACACGCACATGGAGTTGTTTCTTTGTTTCCCTCCATGATTTTTTGTATGGTAGCATGGGGTTTTTTGGGTGTTGGTGGAATGCGTTTACATGCAAATAAAGCATAAAACAAGACGGCAATTCATTGTCTAGTACCTTATTCCAAACTTCAATCATGTTTTGTAGCTTCTCCTCAGGCACACCTATCCTCCCAAGAACTTGCATGACAGCTTCCCGGTGTTCATCAAGACTTGGAGCACTTGAGTCCAGTACATGCTGCAAAATTTCTAAATTTTTTAAAACATACCGAAAATTACCAGCTTTCCTAATAGGGAGGAAGGATATTATAATAAATTCATACCACAAGGAGGTCAGCTTCAACAACCTCTTCCAAAGTAGCATGAAATGCTTCCACTAGCTGCAAAATGAAACCTTGGTGACCACAAAGAACAGTTTCAGCAATAGAGAAAATATCTGCAGCATAGACTTTCACTACCTGAACAGGCAAATCTGAGATAAACCCAACTGTGTCACTAAGCAGCACTTTCCTCCTAAATATTAAGGATTCAGTTAACAATCAGACAAGAAATGTTAGTCAGAGGCAGAAATTAACATATTAATTTTACGGCAAACACCAAAAACGGAAAATAATAGTATTACCCTGATGGAAGAATAACACTGCTTAACTTTGGGTCAACTGTTGCAAACAATCTGACATAAGGAAAATTCTGTATAAGAGACCAACAGCTGGCATAAACTAAATGGGAATGTTGCATCAGATGAATGTTGCTCACATGTGCAAACACACACATAGAGAGATAAAATGAAGTGTCATTAAAATTGATATCAGCAATGAGATCCACAATGTAAAGCACTACTAAGAAATGGTATTAGGAACTACATGAGTGGTTGTAGGAATTCCTTTGCCTTACCGATCATCACAGTAAAGATAGCTGTTTGAGAGTGCACTAACTAACGTAGACTTTCCCTGGAAGAAGTTTAGGAAAACAAATATTTGATATCACATTACTCTAGTTGGAGCAAATGCAGAATAAAGACTTGAGTATGAGCCACCTACAGCATTTGTATAGCCAACTACAGCAACAGTAGCAATTTCTTGTCCGGGTGACCCTCCCTGCCTTTTTCGAGCAGCCCGCTGCATGGCTCGAGTTCTTCGAACTTCTTTGATTTCAGATAACAGCTTCTTCCTCCGATCCAAGATTCTGAACAACAAAAGTGAAGTTATCTAAAATGCATGTGCAGGTCCACAACAAATGCTTCATGCCAAAGAGAGAGATGTTACAGTCAATAGGCTCTTCACTTGCATGGTGCATTTTCAGAATTACCAGACGAGTGAAAAAATTTCCCAAAAAAGCATCCCACTTAGCAACAGCAAGCCCTCCCAGGGCAACACCCGTATCCATCCAGATAATACAAAATATCAACATGTAACAGAGATGGTGTCACTACTTTTTGCCAAGATAGAAAAAATAATAGTGTTCGTAAATAATTCAAGTAATATCATCACAATAATTTAGAATAGTTTAAACTAGTGAAGTTTAATCAACTCCACTGAAAAAGGTTAATGAACAGAAAATAAGGCACAGAAAGCGTAAATTTGATTCTTATATTGCATGCGAGGCATCTAATAAAAGAAATTCAAACTCGCACATATAAGAACACTCCAAAACTTCGTAAAGAAAATAAAGAAATCTAACATAGTGCAAGAAATTCTTCTCCAAGTGGGAACAAATACAATAATGAACAAGTTAGAAAGCGATAACCTCCATGATTAAATATTTAACACACCTTCGCCGTTGAAGCTGAAGTTCAGTTTCTCCAGCACCACTGATAAAACCACGCCCTCCACTTCCTCTCCTGCAAATCATTAATGCATATATGAGAAATCTAATAATTAACTGATTAATTCAAGGATATAATTTCCTACGCAGAAACGATATTTAGACGCATAGTTGACATTGCAACAGAAATTGGTCCCTAAACAGACACATACTCTCCTGGAAGAAAACAACAGCAGCTAAGAAATTTCCTCATTGGAACTTCATCAATAAACTCACCCTCTGGCACTAACAACTTCCGCTTCTCCAATCCCACCAAATGTATAACGCCCATCAGGACCACGAACTCGAACAAGCCTGCTTCTTTTGTACATCAGAGCTGCTAACTCAGCCTGTAAATTGATTAGAGACTTATGGCTAAATGTTGAATATCATTTTTCCAGCAAAAATAGGAAGATTGCAGAGAAATTCAAGATTACCTGCAGTTTAGCTTCCTTTGTATGAGCATGAGCATTAAAAATCTCTATTATGAGACCGACACGGTCCAGAACAGGTTTAGCCCAGGCCCGCTGTGAAAGAATGAAAACCGGGAATCAGCATAATGATCACATTCACGGAAACTTGTATGAAATTAAATTTTACAGATTGGCTGTCAAGACAAGGACATATCATCAGATACAGAAAACTTGCCTCCAGATTCCGTTGTTGAATACCAGTAAGAATAGCGTTTACAAAAATGGCATCCACCCCATCCTGTCAGTAAGGTTACAATCATGGCAAATTTTATTCCAATTATGCGATCTTAGAGAAATAATTACCGAGTTCAAACATGAAATATCCTACCTTTGATTCCAAATCATTTATGTGGCACTTAACAGTGCCCACCGTCCCAACTCCAAAATATGTATCTGTGACATCATTACAAGTAAATATGACTAAGTTATATCCAACTACACTTTGTCAATAAGATAACAATGCATGAGTCATGGCATTCAATTTCAGTCATTGAGACATTAAACACATTGACTTATTTTTGGTTATACAGACTAAAAAGGCTGATCCAATATCCTTATGAGGAGTGTCCTCAATTCTCACTTTGCAGCATAGCACCTAAAGAACAATAAATAAACATAAGTCCAAATGTCCAACTATTGAGTTCAGACTTGCTTAACTATCTCTTCCTGTTCTCCGTTTTTAGATCAGACACTTTATTTTCTTATTAAGCACCATTTTGCTGCCATTATTCCAATTGAACTTACCCACATAACTTCGCATCAACATGACAAACCAACCACTTTAATAAGCATTTCCATGTGTTGGGAGATTTTCAAGCTATGAACTCATTCAACCGCATTAAAAAGATAAAGGACATAAGTTGCAACCAAGACTAAATGATAAATTGCAACTAAAACTAATAATTGATCTTCTACAAACAACAATAGTTTAGTTAACAAATATTTAACTCAAGAGATTCTCATCGCATTGGCTGCAATCTAAATCGTAGCTACAACATATTACTGCAAGCAATTGAACAAGTACAATTACTTTTCAACCCCAACTCCAAAATCGAAAATGATATGTACCTCTCAGAATCAAACTCATAAAATAAGGCTAAGAGCAAATAATGACGGAACACTAACCGGCCCGAGGTGACTTGGCAGCGGGATTCTGAACAACAAGATGAGGTGGCATTTCTTTGTCCAAAAACTCCGTCTCATAGAACCCATCACGCTGTTGTTCAAGAGAATTGGCAAGATTCAACGCCTCCTGAAGCTTCGCCCTCAAATGGATTTCGGGGCGAATCCTGGGCTGTATGACGAAGAGCCTGGGCGGGCCATCGGGGTCCCTGTTGAATTCATCGTCATTGTGATTGAGCTGCTTTCTCTGTAGTATTCGTGAGTTCGAGAAAAAGGAAGAAAGGGAAGGAAATCGCGAAGGTATTACTGTGGGGGTTGATGATGATGATGAAGGGTTTATTGGGGTTAAGAGGGACTTGAGGGACAGTGTGGAACGCAGTTGAAATATGGTTCTGAGCATTTGATTCCCTAATTTTTTTTATTTTATCTTTTTTGGCTTTTAATTTTTGAGTTTATAAACAGGCTGCAGAAGATAAGTTGATCAACTGTTCAGATTTCCGCCGTGCCGGAAAATAAAGTGAAGATGGAAGATTGGGGAAATGGCGGTGCGTTGTGGTGGTTGATTGAGTTTAGAGTTTAGACCCGCTCGTTATGTGACGGACTGACCAGTATCGACCCGATAATTAATTGGGTTTTAGCGATATTGCCTTTAGGGAATTCACAGATTAAATTAAACAGATTGAGCCAAATAGGAAATGAAATTTTTTTAGTCCAAGTCAAATCTAATTCTGAAATATTTTATATTAATTTTTTTATTCCTAATCAAATCTAATTGAGAACATTTTTAGATTCAATATTATTAGCTTTATGAAAATTCAATTTTTAATTCGGATTTGGTTTTGAGGTTTGGTTAGTGAAAATTGAATTTTTTTAAAATGTGTAATCTTACCAGCTCCATCTATTTAGATTATGTAGTTTTTATTAAATTTTTTTCAAGTTTGTAAGTATATTTTTATTGTTAAATTTTTTCTATTATATGCTTATCTATATGTCTGTTTTGAGGATAAATAGTTTGATTTTCCGTTGAATAATGACAAATTAGGAATTACAAAATAAAAATGGGAGGATTTATAACTTCTGACATAAGATGGGGAGCGCAGAAGAATAATGTTTTAGACATAGAGAATTCCAGTACAAAAAATTTACAGGTGGAGACTAATCAGTAAAGTGAAGATGGGTTTGGAAATTTTTGTTCAATTTGGTATAACTAAATTTGAACCCAATAATAAAAAAAAAAAAAAAATTGAAATCGATTTCCGGTTTTCAAAACCCATGAATCAAAGAGTCTTCATCTTAGGTTTGGTATGAACGTAATCATCATTATATAATTCCAAGCACAAACTTGAGCCACATATCCTCTTTCACTATGATACTTAACCCAGATTCTAACACAGGAATTGGACCTTGATGGACTTGATTTTAAGATTGAAGAGAAGCTCCTGAATTCTTTAACGTAAGACCAAAGAGGATGATACAAAGTTTAATGATGTAAAAATTAACCTAAAGATTGATAGAATAACGTAATTTATTTTGAGAAAGTGCTGCTATACTAAAATATACAACTATGCACTCATTTTTACAGTTCATGGAGACATCTATTTATACCCTACTTCTGCACATCTACAAGTGGGAAAAACGTTGTAACTACATTTGTTTTTCTTACTATTTGATGATGCTACGTTCATTTGACTGGGGGAGCTCGAAAATATGCTGGAACGGTTGCAGGGAAGAACATTTGTCTGAATCCTTCTGCCTTTATAATGGGAAAGATGATACCTGCAGCACCCTGAAATAGAAAATGTGTGGCCTAAATGTCCTTTGAACAAAAGGTAACTTCATTTCCGATCGTTTTGTCTCAAAATAAGATGATGAACAAAAGTTAGCATGGGAGAAGGAAAAATATGGGTTTAAAACTGAGAGCATTTATGTCAAACAGCATGTAATTGTTAATGCAAAATTTCATGAATAGGAAAGTCAGTGGTGAATATAAGAAAAAGACAATGCAGCAGAAATGCCTATTAAGTTGGACATGTGCTCAGGAGGATGTTGACTACATACCGAAATTAATCTAGCTCCAATCCACAATCGTTTGGGAGAAGGAAATGGAACCAACAAACGACCAACACCATATACAGCAACAGCGAAAAAATGGAGCACTAAGCTTAGTGGGCTAGGATTTAGGCCAGAGAGCAAAGCGATAGGTCCTCTTGAACAAACCCCTCCAAGGCTCAAGTAATCAAAACAAGCTTGGCGCATTTCCTTCCTGGCTTGATCAGAGGAGGCACAGAAAACTTTGTGTAGGGCTCCAGCCAAAGTGTTAATGGTAGATGCCACTGGCTGCCAAGTGAGAACCACACCAAAAACCAGGTAAATATAGAAATCAGAGTGAAGTACCTTTTCTGCAGACAACCATAAGCCATTTTCATGAGCTTGAACTGTTAAAATTGAACACTTGAGACATGCTTCACTTCTAATATATTAAAAGTCAGAGAATCCTTCATGTCAAGTACTTATCATTTTTACTACGGGGCTAAAACAGCTGCTAAAATGCAGATATCATAAGTTTTCAATTCATGAAATAACCAAGAGAGTCGTATCTTTCCACCTTCCCACCTCCAACCCCCCAAAATTGGAGTCTGAGTAAGAACAGCAGAGGGGATGAAAAAGATGAATCACCAACCATAGAGTTGATATGGCACTTGAATATCATTGAGCTTATTCAAGACGTCATAGGCAAGGATCTGTAAACTAGCTTTACCTTACGCAAGGTATAGAATGACTCAAGATATTTACACAATGAATCAGCATCCTTCAAGTTGCGCAAGGGCTTCAGAAGATTCTGTAGCACAACAATGTCGGAGAGTGCCACTGTCATTCCTCCACCAGTCAAAGGATGACGCATGTTGAAAGCATCACCCATCAATAGAGCTCCTGGAGTAGGATAAGGAGCCGCTGGCATGCTTCTGTTGGGCATTGTTCTAATGTTCCCTTTATCAACAGCAGATATGAAGGCATCATGTAGCTCTGGTGGAACCTAATTTAGTAACCACATGGTTAACCCAAACTAAGCCCAGGTGACACTTTCAATTAAGCAACAGAGACCTTACAGTGAAAGCCATGCATACCTGGGGACCTACAACTGTTTTCAAATATTTTGCCATCTCACCACTAGCAAGAGAAGGAAGCTTTTGACCTGGTATATCAACCAAGCAGCGAATTTCAGTGCTACTAATTGGATAAAATAGGATGGGTGAAGGATCTGCCAAAATAACATGCCCATGATTTTGAAACGGGAGTTGACAGTTCTCCAATACCAAACCAACAAAACAAGAGGGGATATCCACCTGCAAAGAGACCACAGTCTAGTAAATTTCTGTTGCCATTATTTTAAAATTGTAAGATACAAAAAAAAAAGGATCAAATAGTCCTGTTATCGTGATCTAGTGATTCTGAATTTTACCTTAGGATTGCAGAGAGAACGCCTCAAATTTGAAAAGCATCCATCACAAACTATAGTAAGAGGAGCATATGCTTTCAGCTCTTGGCCTGCTTTGGTCTTATACTGTACACCCTTGATAGTTCCATTTTCCTCAAGCAGAGATGTTACAGTACCTTGCTCCAGTTGTACACTATTGAACAATGAGACACAGATTGGTGGGGGTAAGCTACAAATTATATACTTGGAAGATTTACATACACTCAGACAATGCCAGTTCCATTATGCATAAGCTGATGCCAAGAAACTTTAAATAATAAGCCACTGCAAAATCTCACCAAGTGGTATCCAATTTTATCCAATTATTACAGCCAATATTATGATTCTCTTCAGGAAATTTCTAACCAAAGTGGAATGTGCTTATTCAGATTCATTTATAAAATAGAATTTACTTTCTTTTTTTTTTTGTTGGGGAGCGGGGTGGAATTCCACTCAGTGAAGCAGAGGTTGAAATCACGGGTGGATCATCGAAACCTGACTCTAATAAGTAACTGCAGTATCATCATAAATGAAGTTAAGTACAGGGCAGTCACTCCCTCTCTTGACTTCAATAGCTTCAATTTTATAGGTTATTTCTGAAGATATCACATATTTTCCACCTCTACCAATTATTCATGCAGCCCCCTCGTTCAAGTCAAAGTCCTCGTTTTGCCCTCCATATAAGAATTATGAAGCTGTACCTAAATTTCATAGTTTGACTTAGCTGGATTTCTAGTATACAGCTAAGAGAAATGAAAACCTGATACTAGGAAGACTCGAGCAAAATCTGAAGAATGTATAAAATGTTGACCAGCCAACAGGACAGGGCAAAATAATGTACTTGGGAAGAGTGGCTGCCTTCTCTCTCATCCTCTGTACGAAGCGTCCATTATGGAAACTTCTCCCAGCCACATCTGCGTGAAACTTTTCCAGGGGATAGGACAATTTAGTATTTTTTCCATCCTTGAAAAGAGCATATCCAAGCACACGCTGGGCATCAATATTCTCAACACAATCTGCAGTCGAAAGTAACAAGGAGTATAAGTAATTTTATGCCAGAACTATATGATTGTGATAACAACATTAGAAAGTGAAAGCTGGAACTTCCGTTAACAACACACAAGTTTGTTAACAAAGAACATATTTCAATTTATGCCATATACTAAGAACCCAGCTGACGAAAAGGAGAAAGAGCATAATTTGGTGAAGAACTTGAATTATACCTTCAAGCCCCAATTCAATCAGTTTGAGATACCCCCCTGGCTGTAATAGTTCACCAACAATTCGGTCTGGCTCTGATAAATCTCTTTCAATGACACTTACTCGTCGCCCATCCTGCAATATCACAGAAAATTCAAAGAACCCTCTGCAAATGGTATTCAGTTCTTTTTCTGAGTAATAACTTGTGCTGATGACCAAGGATTATAATATGTCATTTGACAACCAAAAGTTAATGAGAGTCTAGGATGCAAAAGGTTGAAGAAGACTTTGTTCTCTAAATTCAGAAATGCTGATATTGATTGTCATATACTGTGAGAAATGCTAAATCACTGGAAGACATGCCAGTGCATGACGTCATGGGTCCAACACCAACCATTTTAGAAGTTTTTGATTCCTCTTATACAGTACTAATCATACAGCGCATATCATTGTCAATTTGTCAGCCATGCGCAGGCTGATAACTAAATAGAGAAAAATCACCCCAAAAAGCCGCCAAACTCAAATTTTTATAACAAATATTTACAATGTAACTCTGATTCCCAGACAAAAACTGACAAACCAAGATCAACTTCATTCTCAATCAAGCATGAGAAACCACATGTGAGAACAAAAGCAACAATAACATCGTCTAATCAAGTGACAAGGCAAGGCTGGAAAATTTCTTCACAATAAGGTCTTTCGTTTCCCTACTAATATTTTTTTTCTCTCTTCATTTTTTATTCCCTAATTTTTAAGTTTCCCAAAAAGATTTTAATTTTAACCTTCACATACCCGTTAATATTTCTCTGTAAATTCTGGACATCTGTTTGCCATCTAGATTTAAACAGAAAAAAGAGGCACCCCTCGTAGAAAACAAGGAACAAGAATATGAAACTGACCTTGCCAAGGGTATAAGCCAGAGCAGCACCTGCAACACCAGCACCGACTATAATAACATCTGGGTCGGATTCTTCCTCGGGTCGGCTTTCACCATTCGTCGGGTCGCTCCGAATCTCATAGCCACTATCGATCATTCCACGTTTCATGTTAAGGTTCTTTTGCCGGGAAGATTCGATGCTCTTGAGGCGAAAAACGTAAAAAAAAATAACTCCCAACAGAAAAGCAAAGAATGTCCCTACAACGTAGTCCTCCATCGTCTACACACTCTCACAATTGTTACCGGTAGAATTCCTCGTCAAATAAAAAAGGATTGCACTATTGTTCTTTTGAAGGGCGAAAAAAGAGGGAAGTTTCTTTACTCTTCGTGAAACTCTGTGGGGGGTTCGGGCAGGAAAACGTTTGTACTGGTTAAGGTAAGCGGCGGAGGTTGTTTCGTGGTGGAGAAGTGGCGTAGTTGGGGGAGGACGAGAAAGAATGAGCGAGATGTGGGATCTTATAAGCGACATATGGATGGGGAGTGGTGGGGTGGCGGGGAAAATATATTTTCCAGTGAAAATGGGACAGCATAAAACTACAACTTTGCGGGGCTCATCTCGTACTGATGGCGTTGGGTCCGGCGCTGTGGCTTCTGTTGCATGTCAGGACTTTGGAGGAGAATGTGGGGTTGATCAGAGATGGTAATTTAGGTGGGTTGGGTACAGATTGACAGCAAATTTAACGTCATACATGTGTTAGTTTTTAAGGGGATTTATAGATTTACATGATCAAAAAAAATATTGAAAAATAAATCCAATGATGTTGTCCATGGATTATGATAGAGGGATTATAAGGTGTGTGCATATATAATAAATATGTGTTCAATTCATGTCGTGTGGAATTTGAGTTAGCTTAGGTAGGAAAATTTTAGTAATATTTAGTAACATCCATTCAATTGTAACCAATGAATCGTGTAACAAATTTAATTTTACATATAGAATAGTTGGCTGGGAAATTGAAATTTATTTGAATGTGATTGGCATGACTTCAACTATGTCGAATAAATAATAATTTTCTTAAATAGATGTTGATGTAGTTCTATTCGAAATTTTTGTCAGATTCAAATAACACAAGTTTGTATTAATATGCACTTAAGACATGTTAGGTTGGGGCGGCCTTTGTCTAAAATTATTTCATACTTAAGTTAGAAAAATTTATGTAGAATATTAAAAGTCTCACTACATGTCTGACAGTTAGAAAATATTCACAGGTGTTGCCCACATGTAGAGCACGTAAACTTTAGACATTTGACGACATTTCAATCATTTATTATTAAAAACGTGCAATATAATTAATGATAAATGATCGGGTTTGATCACAATTCGAATAAAAGTACATAAACCTTATTATGTGTGAGTAAATAAGATTAAATGCAAAGGGTAAAATAAGTAAAATATGGCCTTTATATATCATATGTGGAGAGTTTCGAGAAACTCGACTGTCATAAAGAAAAAACTCAATATATTTACTCTAATACTATAACGCACCAATCAAGAGAAATATTTTTTTAAAATAATAATACAAATTTAGTAAATGATCTTGTGCATTATACTTTGTCTATCATAAAATTATTTTACTCCATTAATTATAGTACAAAGTCAAATTATATAATTCTTGATGGATAAAGTATAAACTTGTATAACATAGCATGTATTTGTAATGGTACAAAAATGAATAGTGGCATGCATGCCAGTTACCAATATATTCTAGCGGAATAATTCGATGTCTTTGTGCAGTAAATTGGTGGAGACATTAGTATCAACTTGTGTTGGATATATGTCCCTGTTGATGTTAACCCAAGTATAGGATTCAATGATTGCTATAAAATAGTGTTTAATTTAGCTTATTGAAGTTGCTCCTCTATTGGTATAGTAATCTTAGATAGTATTATTGAAGATAAATTCATATAATTGTACTGACAAGTGACAATTAGTCTCTCGTATAATACTCAAATATAATATGAAAAATAGACTTTCAAGCATTATTTGAATTTTCTTTTATAATTTTCATGCAGTCGTACAACTGCAGTTTTAGCTCAATAAAAAAGACGAAATTTTGAACAAGAAAGAAGTGAACATTTTTTTTTTTTTTGAAAGGAAAGATTGAGATTTGGCTAAATGCCCTTTATTTTGAGAGGAAGGGGCCTTCTTGTTCTTGGAAAATAAGTTGGTGGGGAGATTTCAAATAAGCAAAAAGAAAAATGAACACACAAAAGCAAAAAAAAGTAGACAAGAATGATTCATGGGATTGACGATGAGATTTTCACAGATTTTGTGTCGGTTTTTGCGTTTGCTGCCTGCAGGAAACTTGGATGGTGACTTAGCTATATATTAGTTCTTAAGGATTTTTCAACTTGGAACCAAACATTATTAATTAAGAAACTTTAACATCGATAGGTCAATTTTACAGCACTGTCCAGCTAGTATCTAAACTATTAATAACAAAAATTAGTTGCATGCACGTCAATGACCATTCTCAAGAGGTTTTAATGAGGTACCAAAAATAGATAAATAAATTAAACAGGATGAAGAGATTTTGACAGATATATTAATAAACATTAAGGATTTTTGATTGAGTTATAGTCACCCCAAATTTGCTTGTTTCATCAGTATTATTTATTTTCAAGTTGAGGCAAGAGCGAGTTTAAGTAATGGAGCATGAGTCTAAACTTTGAGTTAAATATAAGTCGAGCTTTATTTTTTAAGTAGACATCTTAATTTTATGTATTTTGTCTATTTAGTTGGATTCTTTATTTTAAATAATTTTATTTCTCTCTATTAAATTGAATTTTCTATTTCAAAATACTATTATATTCTTATTTTAACATCATCAATTCACATCAAATGTATAAAATGACTTTTATATATAACTTCACGGATACATACACTATGACATCAATATATAACTTTACGCATATACAATTGATGTATATTGATAATATTAAAATATAAGGTGAAATATAATTGAGAATAGAGGATCCTGACCGTCAATCTATTCCTAAAAAATGGATTATTAGAAGAAGGAAACCTGCTATACAACTTAGCTCAGGACTTCTCCCTTAACTGATGCAGAATGGGAATCCATCACATTAGTCTATGAAAAGCTTACTTTACCATGACAAGAAATAATGATACTTATATTACATATCTTTGACAATTGTCTAAAATACCCATTAACTACCATCAAAATTAATTATTTTTTTTAGATTTTAAAATATTCATTATTTTAAAATATCATATTACATCATTGATTACATTGCATTAATTACAAATATGTGTATACTTATTTTACTGATAAAATTTTAGACCATGCTATCCTTATGATGTTAAAAACTTCATCTCAAAAACAATTAACAAATTTTTCATAATTTACTTATAATAAAGAACAAACTCTTAACTATTAGAAACGAAAATTTCACAATCTCTGACTTATGAGTTGTGGATACAAGCTTATTAATGCTGTCGTCACAGATTTTTATAATGATTTCAGAAGCTGTTTAAAACATTATATGCCAACATCAATTTGTTTTGTTCTTTTGTTCTTTTGTTTTTTTGTGAATATAAAAAGAGGTTTAAAAAAATTCAATTTGTTGAAAGGTCATTATACATGCATGGATCTATTAATTGTGACAGCAGAAAATGGCCTGAATCAGGGACCATTTTCACTGAATTATCAAGGTTCCGTTATTCAAAAGTATATTCCCATAAAAACAATCCAATATAGCGATCGATGCAGAAAAATCCAGAAAACTGATGACGCACCTCTTTGTCATTTTTGTGTTGTCTTCTTTACATTTAAATAATAATAATAATAATATTTGGCGTGGGATTACCTTTCTCTTGAGCAGAACAATTTAGTCAAGAAAGAAAGAAAGAACAAAATACTAGAGTTAAAACAGAGCCCACTTAAAAAAAAAAGATTAATTTAAAATATTGACAATAAGTTGAAAAGAACCACGCTGGGGAAAATATCATGTGAAATAAACAAAAAAGACAGATATATTTAGAGCTAACCGGAAAGAGATTGATTTTTCTTACACAGATAATCCATCATAAATTGTGCACCCACATATCCAATATCAAAAATTTGAGGGTGGGAAAATTGAAGTTAAAATAGATGTAGTACCATTCAACTCTTATTATGTACATGTAACCAAAGGAAAAAGGGCCAAAAGAAAAAAGAGGAGGAACACATTTTTTTAGATTTATTAAGAAAGTAGAAGTATTGAAATGTAATTACATCATTAACTGTTAACAAATACATAAAACTTTTACTATTTAACTTATGTTTGTGAGAATTAAATATCCTTGTTTTTTAGCAAATTAGTTACATCATATAAAATTTTCAATCAATATTAAATAATTAATAAAAATATATAATCAACTAACAACTAATAGGGAAGTATACAAAAACCCACACTTTTGCGAGATTCAAACCTAAAAGTAACTTTGGAATCTCAGTTTTGTCGATGGAACTAGGTCTCATTTCTAAGAATAAACATGCTTTTAAACACAAGAATGATTCACAAAAGAAACAAAACAAAAATGCAAAATAGAACCTTAGACATTCAACTATTATTTTTATTTTTTATTTTTGGAAAGTGATAAATTAATATTTTAATTTAATACAAACATCAATTCACCAACAAATTGCGACAATAATAAGATAATAAACTTCACAAAAATAAGACTAAATATCCACACATTTAGTCAATCTTAACTCCAAAACTTTTATATTTTATAAATTTTTAAAGCCTCAATGTTGATAATTCAACTAAGAGCTCATCCGCTAGACCTTGATCTATTATGAACGCACAAATAAGCTAATAATATTAGCCAAGTATTTTCAGTTTCAATTTTATCACATTATCACAACGTGTATGATGCTCAGCAGCTTCATATTAGCCTTTTATTTCTGGTTCAATTTGATCACATCATCACAATGTGTGAAAAAAAATAATAACCAAATAGACAAAAAAAAAAAAATCATTATCACAATAATGCTAAGCGCAAACAGAATCATCTGTTTTAAATAGTGTTTCATATTCTATCCTAATATTATCAATATACGTCAAGTATGCATTGATAATATTATTTTATACACTTAACACATATTAATGATATTAAAATAAAAAATTAAATACTATCTAAAATAGAAAATGTAGTTTGTGTTACACGGGTGCTAGAAAAAATTTGAAGGTGGACAAGTTGCAATTTGCCAAATTTCAAATCTTGGGGATGGTAACCCCAAGTCTTGTAACAGTCTAGGAAAGAGCTAGCTCTCACAACTATTTCTCCTGTAAAGTGTGTCTAGATTTTTCCATTTTTTGTCTAATACAACAACCATCACATCTGCATGATGTTGAGTGAAAATTAATAATGCACGTACGTTCAACACCCACCATGTAGCAAGCAAGCAAGCAACAACCATGATTTTTCCATATTTGAGAACCTTGTAGACAACGAAACATCAACACATATGATCTATAAAATCATAGTGAAACAATTCATTTCCTACCTATTATACAATTACTTCACTATTTCATTCCCCTCATATTTTCTACTTTATTTCGTACCATCTTAAACAAAACTTTGTGTAACTTTTATTATAGAATCCTGTTACCTCCCTACTCTAATGCTAGATGAATGATAGAAGATTATATATGTACGAAGGCAAAATTTCTACTTCATTCCACATACATTAATTACATCATATTAATAATTGTACAGAATATCGAATTAAGATAGGTGAAACGTGTGGTTAATTAGCTTTTAATGTTCCATTTTCCATGTACGTATAAAGTACAAACAAACGAACATTTACCATCAATTAATGAAATGAAAAGAGATTATCATTACCTATCCAATAAGGGTGAGAATATTGAGATGCGGAATAGGGATCAAGGCAGTGACAACAATGGCAATAGCAATTTTCTGAGGAACCTTTCTATTGCAATGGGCATACAAACGCGGCCCATGCTATGGCCTACTAGAACCACCCTATCATCCGTAAAAATGACAGTTGGTCGGGTTCAAATCTGATTTGTTTAAATTCGAAATCCGACTTGTTAAAGTCATGTTATGTCCTATTAGGACCACCATGTTATCCGTAAGAATGACAGTTGATTGGATATAATCTGATTTGTCTAAACACAAAACCCGACTCGTTAAAGTTTTTAAAGACCTAAATTCAAATTCGATTTTATAATTTAAAAAATATTAAAAATTATATTTTTTGAAAATAACACTATTATTTTTTTAAAATATATTATCATATAAATATATAAAATAATTTTTAAATAAACCCAATTTATTGGATTTGAATATAATAAACCCAAAATCCGATCTATACCAATTTATACTTTTGAGAGTCATCCCATTTGGGATGGATTCGGGATTTACCCAAATTTATTGTCATCTCTTGTCATTGGATGGCAAAACCTCCACAAATTTATCAGGGGCTCGCAATAATCGAGAAAGAGTGGAGCTCCTGCAGTTGTTTAGGATGGGATCCGGCAGCAGCCATGTCGAGGGCAGTGACCCGGTGGCCCTCTGCGCACAGCAGGGCCACCACTTTGTACCAACTCCTTGCACCGCGGCAGGCTCCGTGAACCAGTACAAAATGCTTCTGCTTCCGAACACTCTTGTTCACTCCATTGAAACTTTTTTTCGCCATGTTTTGCAAAACAGGTCTGTCTTTGGATTCGTTGATATTACTATTTACTTTATAGTCATGATTAGACATCTAGATGAAGTTAATATAAGAGCAGAAACCTTGTCACCTTCCAAAGAAAATATAAGTGAAAATCAAAATTAATCAGTTTTCGACTTTTTATAACTTATAACAATCATTGATTTAATGATTTGGTTTTTTGGGTCTCAGTCAAATGGCTAAATATTTAACCCCTTCAAATTAAGAATCTCAGTTTAGATAGTGACGTTGTATTTGTTATTAATTTGAAAAAAAAATTGCTTAGAACTTCAAATAGTGTGCTGCATTACAAGATGTTCCTTCTTTTTTGTTGCAGGCGCGAAGTGGTGTTCATGAGAAATGACAAAAGAAGAAGGTGACACTAGGAAGTTTTGGGAGCATGTATTTGCTCCACATTTGCGGCAGGAGATAGAAATTATCGGCTAAGCAGGCCAATCACCTACTCCCAAATCTCAACCCAGCTAGTGCCGTCCAGAGGGTATCCTCAACTCCATCTTAGGTAAAGAAACTTTTCCACGTTACACTTGTTTTGTAATGTTTTGTAATTCGTCATTTGATCGTGCAAGTTTTACTTACTTTTAAAGGGTTGAATGAGCCCAAATTGAATATGGACTAAAATTACATAAAATTAAACACCTTATTGAAGCAATTGATAATGAATTATAAGTTTACTCCCAATAAAATGCGATGTAGTTATAACAACTTGATAGAACAATCACAAGATGTTCAATATCCTACAGCAGATGTAGAAGATGTGATGGAAAAAACATCAATTTCCATGATTCTGGATTTGGAATCACACATGGGTGGTTTGTTAAGCTGACATTTTCAACTGAGAACCACCAACTGACATTACAAATTGAGAAATCAAAGCAGCCTGAAATCTTCTCCTTCCTATCGATCATTAATTAAACAAATAAAAAGTCAAGACCAACTCTTTTCAAAAGGGAAATAACAATTTCAACTAAAATGCAACTCAAATCTAATTAGAGCATAAAGTGCAGCAAGACCAACAAATTAGCTGAACTTTATCAAGTCTTTCGAGAGTGCACCACTTATTGTCAACTAAGAACATTGTGCCACACATGTAAGGAAACAATATACAGTTCTTAAATATATGGATATGATATCTTGCATACGTCCTACCATTTAGCTATAATGGAGATCTCCTCTAAACAGCTATAGTTAAGAAAGATGGAGCATCTTTCTTAAAAATTAATTGCCAAAACCTTTCATGCTTCTTTATATAGACGAATATGGCTGTGCTGCATGTGTTTTTTCTCATTTTTTGGGTTGCGTAAATTTTTGGGCTGAGGAATTGGCAATTGTGTAGGATACACAGAGGAAGCAGGATTTTTGATAAATTACAAATAACTCAAGCTCAACTCCAATGTCTTCTAGTCCGCAAGAAATCACCTACCATCTTAATCTGATTGGTTTGCTGTTGTATTCTCCAATCCATGTGAAGCAGGTTTTGAAACTCATCCACTGATCCTGAGTACATGAAACAGAATGATTTCTATATGCACCCAAAATGAAAATATCAATGAAAAGAAGTCTCTTTCGACCCAGAAGTATTAGTTAGTTTCGGACATACATATTTAATGTGCTTAGAAAACATACCTCACAATAACTTACATCCACAGAATGGATTAGAAAGAATGGTTGTTTTATGTTGTTAGTGATCATCGTCCTTGCTTTTACCTTTCCTCTTCATCCCAGCTTTATGTGCCCGTTTTGGCGCCTGAACCAAGATAACTTTGGTTAAAATGCGATGATGTAAACATCAAAAATATCAGAGAGCAAGTAGCTGAATTCTGTGGTAGCTATTGCTCTAAATCTAACTTGCTGAGCAGTAGCAGATGCTATAAATTGACCATATTACAACAAAAGTTAAATCAAATTAAGCTAAACTTGCAACTGAAGATCTCCCGGCCTATTTACAAAAGCAAATAAGATACGAGAAAGAACTATCAGGCAACCATATGAAGTCATGTATGATAAGAATTTTAAAGTGGAAGATATGTGTGAAGCTGTATATGGTTTTGGAAATGGATGGAGGAGAGTTTTATATTTCCTGTCTGACTTGGACTCGCATTACGTTTCAAAAGGGAATCTTCTGTAAAATAATTGGTGACATGGGAGTTTCTTTTCAGGCAACTAGCAAAAAGAGAAGTAAGCTGGACTATAGAGCCACACAAGAGCCAAACAATATTTTACCTCGGCAGAAAATGTTTTCAAAGGATCTCTACTTCTTTTAAATTTTCCTTTAAACCCTTTACGACGAGTAGAGCTGGGATTTCCCATGGCAGCCCTAGCAAGCTTTACAATCTTGCTAGCTTCTTGTGTTGTTGGGTCCAACAAGTACTCAGGCACATCACGCAGGTGGGGCGCAGGCGCCTTTTTGCTCAGAACTTTGTCGTGTTTCAATAGATCTGTTCAAAGATGAGCAGCAGTCATATAAAAAATATTAATTATCTGGAGAGTTATATGACGCTAAACATTGATATAACTCCAGTAAGCTTTTACCTAAGTCCCTTGGGTTATCTTGAAAATGAGCTTTCAACCTACACATTTTCAAAGAAATGACCAAACAGCTTATCAGGAAATGTTCACAACTACTACAAATGATCTTGATATCAAAACATCCATGCAACTGCTATCGCCACTTCGATATTAAGAAAAGTGTAAAGAACATCAAATACAGAAATAAAATTTAAGCATTCTCATTTTAGTTGAAGCAATTAGTGACGATGTATCTAACAATGTCACTTAACAATGAGAATAAGTGCTTTTAAAATATATTAGAAGTACAAATGCAGTCTATGGTAAAATCTCACTCCAGCAGAAAGCACTTTCAGAGCCCCACTCAAAAGGAAACCGTTTTCAATAATGTAAATTCACTGACTCAAACAAGCGACGCTTCTAATTCCGATTAGTAACATGCTCCTTATAATTCAATAAGACAAAAGAAATATGCCAAGGATCAGGGCTGTGCAGTAAGATACATAATGACACTAGATGACAAATTTTCTACTGAAACAATAAAAAGAAAATAATTAACAGAAATTATGTACTCAACGGATGTCTCTCAGAGATGCACAATCTGCCAACCATCCAATTTTAGCAAATTAGATATTTATAGTTGCAAATGATGTAGAATTGGCTGCTATTTTTAAGTTGGATTCATAGCTGATCTGGTAAAGTATCCCGAAATAAAGTCTAAAACACAAGCTCAGGGATCAGAACAAAATGATAACGGAATCCTCAGCACTTTTCTTGAGAAAAGCTCTTCTAGGAAGATAACTCACTTTTCAGAATTGAGAATTTCATTTCTTAGATCCTGCGCGCGTGATTCCCTCACTGCAATTTTTGTTACACTCCTTGCAACATCCTGTAAAAACATAGTCAATGTTATGCATCGGTCATAAAGAATAAACTTGGACACTACATGTTTAACCAACACATTAGGCCAAGAACACAAAATTTTCAAATGATTTCAGCAGCATCTTTCATTACAACGAACAGAGAGACTTGCTTATGTAAAAACATCGAACACCTTTAGTTGATAACAATTGATATTCATTCACGTCTAATACCTACACCTAAACAAGTTCTAGGTTGTGCTTTAAGGGAAGAATGGTGGATAAACTTTTGTTCTTCGTGGCCTACAGCAGAATATTGGCAAAACTTCAATAACAGAGTTTCAATGTAAAAGGGGGTCTCGGGTAAGAATAATTTTGATCATTCTTCAAGGTTTGTCATTCAATAAAGAATAAAGTATATAATTTTGATTCTTTGGAGCAACGAAAACAATTTTCATTGAGTACAGGACCCAAACACGGAGATAACGATCAGATCCACAATTTCATAGCCCAGGGGGTTGGTGGGTGGAGAAGTTTGAGAGTTCATGGTTGTCAAAATAAAAAGTGCTACAAAACTAATTGAAAGACAAAAATTTGGAAACAGAACATAATAATTCTCCCATGTTAAGATTTTCCAGAAACTAATTTACTCCGCCACTACCCCTCCCTGGGAAAAATTAAAGAATTCAACAAGTACTAATTTATACCAGAAAGGTTTCTGAAGAAACTAATGTGCCAAAAAAGAATCCACAAGGGAAACTCCATATTCTTGGAAGACATAACTAGAAACACATAACAAATTCTTCAAGGAGGAGTTCTTCCACTTGTGCATGGAAGCTTTTCCTTAGGTGAATAAAAGATTCAATTTACCTCGGCTCTGTACCGTAAGGACTCCACAGCATTCTTACTAAGCAAAGGGAATGGAGCAATAAATTTTGAATCCTCACTGTCATTTTCACCCAAAACAGATTTTATCTCTTCGAAAATTTCCATCTCCTCAGGAGAGACCTATTCCAAGATCAACAAGATATCAAAAAGTGCGCAGATCAGAATCCTATAGCAAAAATACAGAGGAAAATTCTAGCATATTATAATATATCATGCAATTAACGGAAGAAAATTTCATTTACTTTGGTCCAAGAAATTTGTAAGTAAGCTGTTAATATGTTCTGTTAAAGGTCAACATTTAATGTGACGGGGCCCAAATTACTCATCAAGAATCTTACAAGAGAGACAGATGCACCAGTGTTATATGCTCTTCCAGTACGTCCAATCCGATGCACATACCCCGTGGCAGTTTGAGGCATCTCAAAGTTTACCACCTAACGACAGTAAGATCAATCATATATGGGGTATCAAATTGTCTGCTAACAATTATCAATTAAAATCAAAGTATACGCTAGCGCGTAAAAGTGTGCTAAATGAAACAATGCAAGAATATAAATCAATAATATCACCAAGGTTGAAGAAAAATGACCACTAAATAGATTAGACACTTAACACTTTCAACATGCATCAAAGCAAGTTAGTGTATAATCAACTATGTTACTGCAAGTATTATAAAATTTGTCTATACTAAAGCAATTCAGATGTCTCTGCAATCTTCTCTTACTGCAAGTAATTAATCAAACAATCTCCAAGTAAGTTTTTGCAAACTCTTGTTCATAGTTGCATAAGGAAGTAAGCAGACAGGTAAACTCATTTCTTTTTCCTTTTTAGCAACTTTTAATTAGTCTTATACAAAAAAGATATACAACAGAAATGTATATAATCTATATATACATATATACAAGTCAAACCTTTGCAAATGGAAGAAAGTTGAAATTTGTGGGACTTCATTTAACATTTACACTCTTCCAACCATGTTTTTGAAATCAAGAGCATTAAATTTGACAAAAACAATTGTACACAATATGAAATTTGACAATTGGATTGGAGGGTGCAACTGCTAAAATCACATATAAAACCCTATATGGGGTGTGCTTATGTATGAAGTCAAGGGGAGGCCTGGTCCCTTAGAGCCCCCATAAATCCATGGGGGAAAATCGCTTAACCTCATCAAACTATGAGAATCAGTTTTCCCACCTCAAACTGTCTCACATAACCCCCCTCAACTATCCAAAACACTCAAGTTGGTCAACTAGGCCAGCCACAGGACACAAATTGAAAGAAAAGGACTGATATAGCCCGCAATGGGATCACTCTTCCAACTAAACGAATTTATTGACCTCAAACCAGCATTAATTTGCGGCACAAATTTCTTAAAATTTGGCTGATTGATTTTTCTCTTATGAAAATTATGAAATAAAAGTAAAAGGGAAAACAGAGATGAAGGGATAAAAATGTGACGGAGGTTGTCATAGCCATTAGAGAATAAAGCCGTTGAAAGAGAGAGCAAACAGAAGAACCCAGAGTCAGGATTTTGGAGAGGGTGATAGATAATTCTGCAAGACATCATGGAATATCAAGTGCCACATCATAATTTAGGTAAATTTTGACCTCTTCATTTCAATTTTGTGCGAAGAAGTTGCCAGCAGTGACTAAGTTGAAGGTTTTAGATAGTTGAGGATAGTTTGCTGAGATAATTTATAGTGGTAAGATGATTCAAGCCTATAGTTTGAGTGGGTAAAGTGGATTTTACACTAAATCCATCCACGAATCCCCTCCTTCCGAAAGAATTTATTCACACACATAAGCAGACAAATACAGACATACACATAAATATACATTTCATGTCTCAAAAGCAAAAGGAAAAAGCATAAGCACGTCTCTCAAACTAACGTTTTTCCCCTTGGTCAGATTATAACATCCACTTCTTTATAATTTTGGACTTATCTCAATTTTTCCCCCAAACTATCACCTCACTTGAACAATCAAATCATTGTTTTATCCTTCTATTAACCAACTCCAACTGACAAAGACAAGGTCCAAGTTTCAATAAATATTAATCTATCAAAGTGGTAAAGTATTAGAGTGATTACAATATTCATACTTTCAACTCCACCCTTAATAAACTGCTTCAAATCAAACTAGGACATACATATTTCAAATTAATAATCTGGTAGTTAAATCGTATTGGCTTAGTTGCAAGATTGAAGGCACATAAAACACTCGAAAAACCATCTTCAATCCATTTCAGAACACATAACTTGGCATAACATATTAGGAAAGAACTATTCTATCTTCAGACACTCAACTTCGATCGCATCCACAAACAAGCAGAACACTCAAGTAAGATGTACAAGGTAATGAAGCATCAGCTCACCGTGTGCACATTTTTAAAGTCTATTCCTCTTACTACACCAAATTCTGCATCCAACTTTTGCTTGGAACGTTTTTTAGATTTTTTTCGAGGAGCACAACTTTCCTTATCATTGTGCTCTTCTGCTGACTGACTGTCATCAGTTGCAATAAGGTAATCAAAAAGACCAGCATTGAATTCCTGAGATAAAAACAAAAAGTTGATAAATGATGCCAAAACATCATCTGTATGATTTTGACTAAACAAGCCAGGGCGTTGAATAAAAGCTTAGATTCAACCAAAATCAACAAACCATAACACTTAAACGAGTACCTCAAGCATGTGTAGACGAGAATTTTGAGGCAGCTCAGCATTTAAAACTGCAGATTTGATTCCAAACTGCCAGATCAAAACTGTAATCAGTCTTGTGATTCCAATAACATATAAGTAAAGTACCAAGAAGTAAGCTCCCAGTTACAATATGACACTATATCATTAGACATCATGAAGTACGGCATTGCCAGGACCAAACCACACGAGCAAGGCTTATACTAGACAACACAGGAAGGAACACGATCACTTGCCAATGATTTTATAGAAACATGAATTGGCCTATGAATCTGCCAAATCAGTTTCAGCCATTAATTGGAAAGAGAACTAGTCTAACCGTTTTCAATTTTGATAACAATATTCGGAACACTTGTCTTGAATCATAATAGCCTAAGAATAAGCATCGCCTAGATTTAAGAAAAACTGGTCAAGCCGCTAAAGTAGTGATGAATCCCGTAAGTGAAATGGGTCCTATAGAGATTCCATCTATTCCTAATCTCCAATGGAAATAAAAAAAATGATCCATTTATAATCCTATACTAGATTTCTTTATATTTTTTTATCGTTGTGTGTACAAGTATATATGCATGAATGTATGTGTGTGGTATTCAATTTTCATGTGAATTGCTTCCTTGTGAGTGATTGCAAATGCTTCTCTTCAATTATCCTTAATCACTAAGAGTATGAAGCCCAAAAGCACAAAATATGGAAATACTCCAACACATTACATTTATAGCCCATTTTGATTCCCTAATGGATTAAAGAGCTTATAAGTTAGATAATGATATCATTCTTTGAACTATTAACTCTTTCTCAAAGTTTACCAAAGACGGGAGAGCAGCTTATAGGCTGGATACATTGTAATAATATGATTTTATCATATACAGGCTTAGCTAGCTACCCCTAAATTAAGAAAATTGGAAAGAGATTTCTCAGTTCCATTGACACGACGCATTATAGTATAGCATCGTCTCAATGCAGACACGTAGTGAACCATTGTACCTGTTCAAAGAACAGCTTCAGTCTAAAACTCATGTCAATTGAATTAGCAAAAATCAGCACTTTCTTTTGAACCAGCTCCAACTTTAAGAGAGCAAGGATATGCACAAGCTTGTCACGGGCACTGCATGAAATCTATACAAGTAATAAGATCAATAACAAAATAAAGCAATAAATCCTTACTGCATCAAACATAGTGAGGTAACAAATTAAATTAAAATCTACTGAGACAGATTAAACATCAAGAGGCACTTTAGCTTTTCAAAGAGACATCCGTAGAAAAGAACATAAATCTTCAGTCCACAAATATAAAATAAAATAACCTAGAAATAACGTACCAAAGTAGAAATACTTACTATGAAAACAGAGGGAAAACTATAGGAAAACTTACATAAAATTGCTGAACATTTCTGGGGATAATGTCGTCCTTTACATCTCCCACTTCAGGTAAAGTTAAAATGTAGGGATTATGTAGAATAAGCTTTTTCAGCTTTTCAACATCAGCACTGAACAATATCCATGTAAAAAGAGGCATTAGAACTGGCCATATTTTTTAGTTCTAAAAATGAGAAGAACTGTTTATGAAGCAAATGCATTTAAATGTCAAACAAGCTTCCCAAATTAAATAGTAAAAAAATAGGTATGATGTCATGAAAGGAGTTTATTACATATGTGTCTACAAGTTTCAACCGGCAACTGGCCTCAAATACAGTAATCTCACAGAAGAAACATGAGTGGTCGAAAAGGATAGCACTATAATCAAAGTTATACAAGAATAGCACTTTCTAGTTAAGGGAAAAAATCCCAGTTCCCCGCTCATCACAAATTATAACTAAATGCGGAAAACACATTGCAGGCAACTTTCTCTCACTCATCTAAAGAAATCCAAGAGCTGGTTTTCAGAAAAGACAAAGGCCAAATTCAGGATATATGTATGTGGCGGGAGGTATATATATGTGTGTATATATAAGCATTCTAGCGACAGTTGGCATGGAACCAATGAACAACTTTCAGATCTTGATTAAAAAATTACCATAACTATGACAAAGTTATTACAGCAACATTATCAGTGGAACAAACCTCGAAGTAGCAGACATGAGAAGGCATTGGCAACGCTTTGGAACATGAGCTGTAAACGCTTTTAGATCGTCCTCATATCCATATGACAAGAGAAGATCTGCCTGATATGATAAATTAAACTATAAATATCTTGGTAAAATTAGATCAATTTATATATCTAATAAAGTACAAACATGAACTGTGCATCTATAGTGCATGTACACACTAATAATTGAAAACTGCTACAATTCCTTGTATGTGCTCTGAACTTATTGAAAATCCTAATGCTTTTAAGTTAAGCTATACACGACACATTTTATAGATATCAAATTAACTTGGACAAAAAATTTGAACTTTAATATTTCTTATAAACAACTAGTTTTTGTTTTTAATTCACTATAAGCCTATGTTACATACATGATAACAAATTTTGAATATCAATAACTTATGAAATTGTAGATGGTTATACAACAATTAAACTAGCATTACATTGCAAATGACATTTAAAATATCTAATACTAAAATTAAAGATATTTTACAATATCTACACATGATACGAACAATATACATATACACAAACTAATAGGTGTATGTGCTGTGCGTTTAGTCTAGAATTATCCATTTCTGTGCCCCTATACGTTCTGTCTACATAATTTTCTTGGCCGAACTTTTTGCCCTAAGTTTTAAAGAAGTTCCATTATACTTGTGTTTTGCAAGCCAGTTAGTGTTTGGTGAAGTTAAAGTTATTAACAGGACTAATTTAGTTGGAATTGGATAAAAGTGAAAACGCATACCTCATCAAGGACGAGAACTGAAAGTGATTCTTGAAGAGCTTTAGCTTGAAGCATGCCTTTTGTCAAGCATGTTTGTACACAAGCAGGAGTTGATACAACAATATCAGGAAACCCCGCCAAAGACGTTCTCTAAAATAAAATAGAAAAAAAAAAAAGAATAACAAGTGTCATCATTGCAAATTTATATCATATTTCAAAATGATTACAATAAATTACATTTCAAACAAATTAAATTATGATGAACTAAATTCACCAACCAAGTCAGAAGCAGACATCGTGCTCCTCAATTGAACAACTTTCAATTGCACTCTGCATAATTCAATTAGCGACATCACCTCCGAATAAACCTGAATAAAGCAACCAGATATAATAACACGAACAAACTAAAGAGGCCCAAAATTTTTCCGTTTTTGTGAAACTGGATTCAAAGACGTTTACTTGTTGGCATAATTCTCGAGTTGGAACAAGAATAAACGCGGCAGGAGCAAGGTTCTTTTTCGAAGGTGAATCAGCAAAAAGCTTCTGAAGCAGTGGAAGCAGATAAGCTAATGTTTTTCCAGAGCCGGTTTTCGCTCGGGCCACCACATCTTTGCCTTCCTGTAAAAACACAGTCACAGAAATACAACTTAAGCTAAAAATCTAACAAGGAAAATATTAATAAAAATTGAGCAGAGCAATTAAGAACAAAATATACGAGGATAAGCGGGATGGCGACGCGCTGGATTGGAGTGGGCTTTTCGATTGATTTCTTGGATAGGGCCCGAATGAGGCGGGTATCCAGCCCCAACTCTTCGAAACTCTGCTCTTCGTCATCCTGTTCTTCTTCCCCTGCTACAACCGGTTTATCTTCTGCTTTTTCTTGTGGTTTGTCTTGCTCTTGTTTCTCTTCTGCGTCATCCTTCTGAGGATTGCTTTTTCTTTTCGCCATAGGTGATTGGAATTTTGGGTGAGCGGTGGAAGTATGAAGGTGACGACGTGGGAAAAGGCGCCAAGGGATTAGGGTTTTTTAGGGGTTTTGTTTCAGACGGATACGGGGGGTGGAAACGGGTGGGCTTACTTTCACCGATTGGGTTTTTTTTTTTCTTTTTTCCTCTGTTTTTATTTAATTTAATCTAATCAAATTATAAAGTTGTCCACTCCTTTTTTATATTTTCTTATATAATTTTTCATTAATTCAAACAAATCCTTCAGTAGCTCAGTAGAATGACAAAAATTTCTCAAATTCAAATCAATAAAAAGTGTTATTTTTCCCATCCACTGCCCCAAAATGAACCCAAGAACAAGACCTATTAATTTCCCTTTGGATCAAACCCATTGTCACCTGCAATTTTGTAGAAAGACCACCTCGAATTAGAGATTTTGTGAGAACTTTATTCATTGTAATTAGTGATTACTGAAATATGTTTTTTGTAATTCTTTTCGGCAAAATTAGAGAAAGTGGTTAAAAAAAGTGATGTATAAAGTAATACTCTGTAACAATGCTATGGAATTAGGGGGAAGACAAAACTCAATATGTTGTGAAAGGACATGCATTGGGAGTTGAGACAAAATGTTCTAGGATTAGGGTGAAACGAATCAAGTCAAATTTTTAAGTTCAAATTTGTTCCTACCATTTGGAAAACTTTCAATTGTAATTGAAAAGGTACAACAGGGTGAGACATTTTTTTTCCTTTTCTCAAGGTTGTCTCATTGTATATTCAAGTTTGACAGCAGCCTTGACAAGCTTAACTTGGACTTAAAAAAACTTTGAGCAGGATGTGTACTCGGCCGAAATTTACTGGGGACGCTTGTACATGGACTGCTATTACATAAAAAATGAAAGAAGTATATAGAAAAGGATTAGTACAAAACAAAAATATACATTATGTTATTTGCAAATTACGATATTACCATAAGCAACCACATTAAAAAAAAAACATATACATATGGGGAATATGAAGGGCCAAGAAAGCTTGAAATCTATTGATAAAAATGGAAAATGATACAGGAAACTAATGTATATCATCAGCTAACTCTTCATCTTGGGTGTTCAGTGTTTCTTTTGACGAATATATTAGTATAAAACGTTGTGGTTTATGTCCGAATTTCGTCCTTTGGCCGGATTCATTAAGTTATGTTCTAATTAAAGAAAAAATAGGCATACTGTTTTCTGTTTCTTGCACCGTGGGGGGGGAGGTAGGTAAACATAGCCCAACCTCTTGCGCGTGTTGATATACTAAATGCGTGAGTAGTGAATGGGATCATTCAAAACATGACTGAATTCTGTTGTGAATCTTAAAAACAAACATGCATTGCAGAGGCCCCATTGTATGATGACAAACATACACTCTTCTCCCACAGCCCATTAATGAGATCAATTTATTCCACGCTTTTGACTACTACATTTACTTTCGGTGCAACCTCTTTTTTTTCTTCCTTTAGTCATCCGAATATTAAGGGTAATCCCAGATTTCTTGCCAACTAATGACTGTTTTAACGGCAAACTAATGCACATCTTTTGATCGATTTGAAATTATTTTTTATTTGATTGGTTGATCTGACCAAACCCCACTGTTTTCACTGGAAATAAGTGTTTTTATTCGTAATTTATTTGGGGAGATAAATATAGACCCAATAGTAAAATTTAAGCTTTAGAAAGCTTTATTGCAGTATAAAATGAAACCCCGAAAAATTGTCATCATAACAACAGAAGCAATTGTTGCTTAAGGATTTCAAATTCAGATAACAAAATTGGAGAGTTCTTGAGCCTAGAAAGGAACTTTAAAACTATAGTAAAAGAGGAGCTATTGAATTCAAAGTTTCCGTCGAATTAAATTATTTGAGTTTGAGGAAGCTAAAAGCAATATGAACATTTAATTTGCGACATATTATCAAGCAAGTGATATTTTTCGATGAATCGAGTATAACATATTTAATTCATTTTTCACTATTGAAACGACGGTGGTGGTGAAAATACACGCTTCTAAACTTCAATAATCATCAATAAATGGAATGGAATGTGTTTCCCAGTATATTGGGCTAGATTGACTAATGACCATCACATGATCCAAGTCCCATGCCACCATGCACCACCACATATTTATATTTACATGCGCGATACACCTGTCCCCAGGCTAAATTCATGTAATTTTTTATTTTTTATTTATTTTTTTTTTTTTTGGGGGGGGGGGGGGGGGGGGTTAAACGATAAATTTATACAAAACCACATGGGTTTTACAAATTCATGTAATTTGAGATTCTAAGAAGTATTACAAATTAATAGGCACTCCCGGTCTCAAAAAAGAAGCCCTTTTTTTTATTGATCAGTCAATTTTACTCTTTTTCAAAGTAATCTATATATAATTCACCGAACCTGATCAAAATTATTTTAATATTAAGATATGAAAACTTTACAAATTGTATAAAACTTTAAAAAATTAAATAATTTTATTCCACACACAACATTCATTCTGTGAGGCGAGCATGAAAAAAAGTGGAGATGACTATTATAAATTTAGCAAGGTACTAAAAGTACCAAGCAAGGACCACAAACTTTTCAGTTAGAACCACTGAAATATGTCATCAAGAAGTCTCATGAAAAATAGTACACATAATTTAAGTCAACTTAAAAAACTTTGGCTCCTAAAAATCATGATCAACCTAATTAGCCAACGCCCCACCATAATGTCAAGCCACTCATCCACCAACCTCAATCATCACAACTCAACGGGATTCATGCCTTCTACCCAGAGGCCAAATAAATTCTTTCCCAAACTAACAATTTGAAATCGGGATATTTGACTGTGTTTTACTGTTTCACGATAAACATAATTTATACTAGTACTTCATTGACAAATTCTTCAAAAAAATAATGGACAAAGTCACAAGTGGTTTTAAATAGTACTTAAGAGGCTGGCGTCAAATTTGAAAAGTTGATGCCAGATAAAATGAAGTGTTTTGACTCGAGAATTCTGATTAATGTGGCTTTCAAACCCAACTCTACCAACTTTCCCCAACTTTCTTCACAAACTCAAATCAGATTAATGTTTCAACCTGGCACATATCATAATGGAACCGAGTTCATGTATTTTTTTATATAATTATTTTTTTAAATAAAAGAGAAAAGCAACAGATAAGCTGCAGAGATATCCTAAATGAAACAAGATAACATTAAAAAGTTGCTTGAATGTCTCCAATAAAAAATAGGCTTCAAAACCAGACATTTTAATGTGATTAGGCGGCCTCCCACCAGCTGTGGGTGCATTCTTACCTTAAATTATGGAGTCAACTTTTCTGGTGAACATATTTCCAGATTCCAGAAAGTCGTTTTGCTAGCATTACGTATTTTAGTTAATTATTTTCAATTTGCTAGAATTTTATTTTTCTTTTATGCATATCTTCATCATGTGTATTTGCTGCACAGATAAACAAATTTCCCCCTGAATTGCCTCATCCCAAGAAAAGGGCCAGAAAGAAGAAAATTAAAACTAAAGAACGTAAGCTGTTTAGCTAAGATGGAGAGAGAAACAAAGGAATTAGAGTAAAAACTCCATAATTTAACTGGTTCATTCAATTCTTTACACATGTGTACTGACTAATAATATTGTCAAGAATTACTAAGATACAGAAAACCTTAAACATAGGAAAAGAATCACAAAATCAGAGAAAAAAGGCAACAATTGGAATAGCTACCCAACAATAAAAATTCCAATAAATAGGGAAATGACAACAAAAAAAGGAAAAAAGGGAGAAAGAAGAAACCCAACCCACACCTCCAAGAAACTTACCTGCAAAATTAATCTCCTAAGATTTCAGTTGAGTTGCGAAATTTAATCAATAATCATGATTTCAGTAATCAGGCATGAGCTGACTGATCTTGCCTTCATCATTGGCCAATTTCTGCTCAGTAAATCTCAACCAAATACAAACTGCGGTGAAGCTGAGGACCAAGCTCACAAACCCACTCCCCAGCCCGATCCCAACAATTGCCAAAACCGAAAGCCCTTTACTTTTCATGGGCGGCAAAGGGTACCCGTAAAGACCCTTATTCCCTTCGTAAGAGCTAGCATTGAACCGGGGCAAGTTCCCGCTCCGGTTCCCTAACGACGCCGGTATGGGCCCGGCAAGCTTATTATTTGACACATCGAAAACCGAGAGCCTAACTAATAGCCCAAGCTGCTGTGGAATAGGGCCCGAGAGCTGGTTATCGTGGAGATCGATGACATTTAAATAAGCGCAGAGCGCCACTTGCTGAGGAATAGGGCCGGAGAGGTGGTTGGAAGAGAGATTGAGGACGGCCAAATTGACTAAATACTGTAGGTCCGGTGGAATCGAGCCGGAGAGTTGATTGGAGGAGAGGTCGAGGGCTTGTAAATTGGTGCAGTTGGAGAGGAAAGGAGAGATGGTGCCCTTGAGAGAGAGGTTGGAGAGGGAGAGCTTGTAGATGCGGCCGTTGTTGCAGGTGGCGCCTTGGAGGAAGGAGGTGAATCCCTGGCAGGGGTTGGCGAAAGTGGCTCTGGTCCAGTTTTGCAAGTTCTTGAAGGGGTCCTCCAAGGATTCGCTGAGGTGGGTTAGGCACCTCTCGTCGTTGGGATCCGCCGCCGAGGAGAAAATCAGCAGGGCCACGGCCAGCAGCTGGCCCCAAATACCCATCTAGCACATACACGGCACACAGAGTGTTTGTTTATTTTCCTGAGTACTGGCAGGTTAGCCGCAGGAATTAGAGTTTGCTGATTAAGATAATGCTTGGGAGTACAAGTGGAAGAGAAATTAACTAATTAGTACTATTTTCTGGTTGCTTGCTAATGTCGAGGTGCATGTTAGCATCGCAAGAATCCATGGAGAAATGCTTGGTTATTTATGTATACTGTATATATAGGTCACATGTTGGGAGGGCCAGGGGTGCGGGGTTGAGGAGTGGGTGGCACTAAGCCACTAAAAACTGTTGTGGGTTTGGTGAAAATGAAAGCAGTGACACGAGCGAGGGACGGGGTTGTGCGAACGGGTGTTGGGAGGTAAAGATGGCGACAGCACGTACTCTGGTCTCAAGGGCAGTCTTGGCATAGACGGAGTAATTCTTCTGTGTTTTATAGCAGTTGTTTTTTTCAAATTTCAAGATTGGAACAAAACCAAGGGTTTTTTAAACCTTAAAGGCGGTCTTGGTAAATGACCACAAGTTTATCAAAAAAGCTTTTAAGGTTGGAATCACCATTATGATTTTTGGTGATGTTTACTTATCTTGCCAACATTTCACTCAATCGTTCAACGCAGGTATTCAACATAGGTGTATTGGGGAATAGAATTAGACACGAGTTTAAGCGGCGCAATATCTTTTTATTTATTTACTTGGTTTGATATAATGTCAGTCATCCTTGCACTTATTTTTTATTAAAAGGGGCTTTAGATTAAATATTTTGTAAGCGACGCAAAATGAAGAGCAAATGATCTCGAGTATAGATGTTAACTCATTATGAAGAGTGACAACCGTTTAATCTAGAGCAATTTACTATATTTCTAGATGTTAACCCTAAGAACTCATACCCCAACCCCAAAAATAAAATAAAAAATATAAAATATAAAATTCCAACATGAACTTATACCTCAAGTAGAAAAACTCTGGACTCAAAAAATCCCAAGTTGAATCATCATAGCTCATCCATGAAAGAAGGTTCCCGGGAAGGATCAGTATGCTTCATTGCAGTACAAAATTCAATAAGAGGGTTTGACTAAATTTATCTAAAAGATTTTATAAATTTTTATAATTTATAAAATATTTTTAGAATTTATATGATAAAATAAGTTAGAAACTCTTTACTTCAAAAAAAAAAAATGATAACATCTTAACATCTGAAAGTTTATAAGTTCATTTCCAAAAAAAATTATCAAACACTTCACAACATTTATAAATTTTTTTAAGGATTTTATAAACTTACCCAAACACATTCAAACTCGTGTTCTAAAGAGTATTTTTATCTGGAAGATTAAGATTAAATACATAGAGCAAGAACTAATTTTATAGTTATATGTAAAAGCGGGTGCAATAAGTTAACATTTGTATTTATTTATACGACGTGGGAGCACCAATAAACTAATTGACATATACTAGGAGGCATCCTTCTTGTTTTTCCATTGGAGATCATAAATTCTAGGGAAGTTTCTTCCAGAATTTTAGCAAGGAGGTATATTGATACAGGTATAATAGCACGAAATTCATTTATTAAATATAAAAAAATAAAAAAAACAGAAATTCGTTTAACAACAATTTTTTACTGCTCTTATATTAGAATGCGAAGGCACAATCACAAACCAATAATTGGTTGCAGCAGTTTGATAGTGTGATCTAAAAACATGTATTCACCTTGAGCTATTGTTTACTATAAGCCAATAGGATTTTTTTTTTTCTAGTGGATATAATAATTGGAACAATGATAATCGAATTTAGCCAAAACAACCATTTTTGGCTATTGAATTATTATTGCATGCGTTGAGAAGAAAGTTAGGTTGTTGATAATTTTGGAACAAATATATAAAAATAGACACTTTATAATCTTAACGTTTAGATCAATTATAATTAAAAATAGAGTCAGAGAGGTTTGAAGTAAAATTTTGAGGCCAGGGTAATATTTTCTTACATCTTATATTGAACTTCATAATTACAAGTTAAATATATAAAATATTTTTTAAATATATATTTGAAGTCAATTAAATACACTTTTCGTGTATTTATGAATATGAAATACAACATAATAATAAAACATAATATCAAATGATTTTTTTCTGGCTCCATATAAGTTTTCTATTTCTAGAGTAAACATAAATTATTTAAATTCTTATGGCAATCAATGCTACCATTGATAGATTGATAGATTCCATAAAAATTGCCCATATGTCAAATACTTTAAGGAACAAATTCTCAAGATTCATCTTTAACTAATGTGAAGCAAAAGTACAAATACCGTTTACCCAACATTCACTGTTTAAGCAGGTTAGTGTTTCACTTTCTGGGTGTACCCCATAGGCCATATATATAACCTTTTATATGCCTTGACCCAAACTGATTTTTCCCACATAGAAGTTCGTAACAATGTACTATGATAGAGTATTATACGAACGGGTCTTCAATTTTGGGGTGTGATTAAATACTAAAAGCAAGTCACTTGTTACATAATGACCAAAACAGAAATATTGAAACAATGTTTGCTATTAAATTATGATAATGAAGTTGAGCATGCGTGAAAGGTGAGGAGGAGTGTGATGATAATAGAACAATTATTGCTAGGATTTTCATGTTCTTGGCTTGAATTTGGCTTAAAAAAGTGGGGTCGCATTCAAGAATTTAGATTTGTTACTATTGACAAAGTGAAGTGGGTGTCAGCAAAAAGGGAAATATATGGCACATCCCTTCCCAAAATAAAATCTGTGATTCCCTAAAAATATCAAGTTTTTATGCAACAGCTGATCAACTAATAGGAAGTATTTAAAAAAAAAACTAAGAAAGAAATAGTGAAAAAGAACTATGAAGTGACTCTTATTCTTATGTATACCAGTATGTTGGATTTCTATTTATCTATATGACCTGTCTGAAAATTTATTTTTTCATCTTAACACCTATAAGGTGTTCATATTCGTATTTTGATAATTACAGCACAAATTAAGCGAGCCAAAAAAGGAAAAGGGAAAAGAAGAAAAAGAATAGAGATATAAAAAGACACACTATCATGGTCCATTCTGCCCTCCAATTAGTTTGCTTATTCATCAGACACCCATTAAATGGTCCTGAGAGTTTGCATCCAAAAACAAGAAACCAGAAGAAGCAAAAAGTTAAAAGTTATTCTAAAATCTAACTTTGACCATGGAAATCCCCGTATATACCAACAAGAGTACAGCATGAGCGCATACAGACCAACATTCTGTTGGGGGCTAACTCAAGTTCAAACATGGCTCTTTGTCATCTGGGCCAAATGAAAGTGAAGAATCTCCATATGTTGAAATGGGCCCGTCAAAGTCTTTTGTAGTTTAATTCTTGAGGCCCCGTACTCTTGAATTTCCTCCCACCCCCTTTTAATTACCAAAGTGTGTATGATGCCTGGTCCCTCAGACAACATGATACCAAGTTCCTGGTCCATAGAATCTCACACCAAACCTTGTCACTTCAGCACAAAACTTTTTGAGTTATGTGGGTATATGCTAGACAAGGCAGTGTTATGAGAGTGAGATGGATTTGAGTAAGACATATGTCTATTGGTCTTCCTCAGTAGGAACAGCAGTCAAATTCTAACTTGAATACTGCTTCAATTGTTTATCAGGTGGTTTAAGCAATGCCCAAATACTATCAGGATTCAAATGCTACACCCTTTGATCATAGATTAAAAGCAGGGGCATAAGTTTGTGTAGGGGTCTATGTTACAAACCTTTACATGAAATGGCAAATGATCGAGGCAAGCAAGCGAAGTAATCAAAGTTTGTTCAATCAAAGGATGGTATGGAATGATTCAAGAAGTGGTGTTGATGATTTAAAGGAAAATTGTGGCCAGAAAAAGTACAAGATGATTGTTACTAGACATTGGCTTTTTGTGAGTGGTACAGTGGTACTTGCATGTATGTATGGGCTAGAATTCATTTGAGTAGCCAGTGAAGTCCATTCAGCCCCCCCTGCAGAATTGAAAATTAAGGGCAACCCTTAATAAAGACATTGCTGGAGGAGGACTCTGAAAAATATTCACCCTTTTCTTATGACTTTGTAGTTTAACTTATTTCTCCTCTTTTCCTTTTAATCTAATTGATTCTTAAGGTAAAGAGCCAATCTCTTGCTCAACATCGCTTTAAAACTGAAATTTCTACACGGTCCTGACACTATTGCCATTCAATCATGCAGGCCTATGATCTTGGAACTACAACAGTTAATGTCATTAATACATTGTAGCGCTTGTAATAGAGGATGCAATATGATTTGTAATAAAAGATCATGTCCGCCTCAGAATTTGATTGCAACGACCCAAGTTGCATCTTGAGCCTGTAAGCAAGATGCACCCACCATAGAAGCAATGGATGCCATAGTAATAAAAACTCTCTAGAAGCATGATATGCTCAGAAACAATCAACATTGTTTGAACTGGAATTTGGCCTGTATTGTGGTAGACAAAAAACTGGAATCAGGGTTGTTTGGATGGTGATTTACAAACTAAAATGAGACACAAAGTACAGCTTTCCCAACGAGTATGAATAGAAATTCTAACCACCAAGAATCTCATTTGTGGTAGGCAGTAAACAAACGTTCAGGGCACCCCACAAAATCCAGAATCCCAAATCTTTAGCTGTTTCCTGCACAAGATTTGGAGATGTGGTGGTAGGCAGCCTCCTGGACCCTGGTGGTAATGTTAAAATGACCACATTTTATAGAAATAAAATCAATAACCTAATTAATAGGTTCTATTAGTACTGAAATGAAACTACTTTACAACTCAAAATGATTTGATTTGCGAGGTCCAAGTTTAACCACGACACTACACAGGGCACAAAAATAAAAGAAGAAAAATGAATTATGTCCAGCTGGAGATTGATATTCCAAATCCAAATCTGGATCTCCAGTGGAGAGATGTCAATTTGAACCGTTGCAACTTGTACCTGAGAACCCGACCCACCTTGGTCTGATGGTCTTTGTGTTATGATGACTGAAAATCAGAAAGATAGTGATTTGCATGCAGCACTGGACACAAAATGTTGAAAAACTTAAAAAGTGTAAAGTGGACCCAAAAAGCCTGAGATCAAAGTGTGAATTTTGTGGTGAAATTTTTGGATGGACAGGAGTGTCACTATTGGATAAAGAAATATAGTGTTTTTTTAATTTAATGGTTAGTAGCAAATAGAGTGTGATTGTTTGTTATTATTTAATTTTGAGCTAAGTTTTTATATTTTATTAATAAGGTGTTTTCAAACATGTAATATTGGATCTTATTTTTTTCAAAAAAAAATCTTAAAATGTTTGAAAACAATAAGGAAAATGATTATTGAACTTAAAAAGGATTATTAATGGTAATTTTATAATTTTTATGATCAAATTAAAGATCCTTTTAAGATACTTGGCTAAATTCTTGTCTACACCCAATTTTTTTTATACTAAATTGGGATAATAGTGCCGTATCAACTGTGAGATTTAATTTATTTGACATATCATTTCTATAACATTTAATTGTGAAATATCCAATGAGAAAAGTGCTACAATTATAGTGCATGACAAGATAAGGGTTAGATGACTCCCCTTGATAATTCTTCATTATATTAATAATATATCTTTTTTATATATGTGAAGTTGCAATTTAATTTATCTCATCTATAATCATTATTATCAATGATATTTTACAACAAAGTTACAGAGAAAAATTAATGCTGATACAGTTGTCAAGAATCCCTGGATTCTCGAGATTTTACAGGATTTGTATCGGGGTTGGATTTGTTGATCATCAGTGGCTAAGAATTCGATCCGGATTCATATTGGGATAGAAGCTGGCAGTCCCACTGTGGCCCATCATCGAAAATATTGATTGATCCCCACTATTGGGCTTGTTAACCAACGAGTATTGACCCATCAATTAATCAATTTGTTATTGAAGTGAAGTTTTGATTGTTAAACCCCAAAAATTAACTAACTTACCCAACAGGATCTAGCTGACCCCAGACCCAATCAAGCCCAATTATTATCGGATCGTTGATTATCAAATCAAATTCATCGGATCGAATAATTGGCATCCGAAACATTTCCTACGTAGGTGGGTCGGGCCCCTCCGCAGAAGTTGAGGCTTGACCTGACCCATCTCTAAAACATACAGGTTTTGGGTAAACTGATCAACAACATTTAAGACACTTGTAATACAACTATGACTATAAATCACATTCTGTTTTTTCATGTCAGATTGTGAGCCAATTTCCATGAACTATAGATAGAAATCGTTTTCTTTAGCTAAAATTTGAAGAACAAGCCAATATAGGTAATACCCTTTTCAAAAGCATAATCATAAAACCCGAAATTGACCCAAAAAAGAAAAAAGAAAATGTACCCTCTATCAAATGAAGATTGGCTGCAACTCGTCAGGAAATTCACTTGTCTAAATTTCTCGAATCTGCAAAATGCAACTCAGCTTAAATTTTAGGCTCATATGAGATGAAAATGAAAGAAATAAACATAAACTGTAATAAGGGGGAGACTGAAGAGGTCACAGCAATTTACCATTTGATTGTAGAACTTCAGCGTCCGACTTGGATACAATTCGCACTTTGCTATTCCCTGCCTGTTTTTCTTGCCATAGTTTGCCATCTAAAAATGGGGGCAGATTATTCAAATTAGACCACTGTGAAAGGATGTTAAATAAAAAAGATTGAATGTGAACACCCTTACTTGAGGAGGAAGTGCTGGCATAATTGTTGGGAAGGCAATGAAAGTAGCTCACTTCATGATTAGTTACTCTGGTTGCAATTACTCCTTGCGAGTGATAGACCTGCATAGAGAAGAACTATGGTAAAGCTTAATGGTAGCCGTTATGTAAACTAGGTTAACAGTTTAATTTGACCATTCATAGCAGACAACTTAGTACATACATCCTTTGACAGACGAGGATCAGTTTGACATGTTTCTCCAGGATCAACAGCTGCAAGCTTCATGGACAAAAACTGCCAGAAGAAGAAGTTCAATGTCCAAAATCAATATTCAGAAATTTGACACTGAGAGTCGGCGGTATAGGGCCAGTAGATATTTGAACCCCCAGATAATGAAAATGCCTGCTTTGAGATGCCTTGAAATCCTGCCCATCGATACCCCATTTATGCACAGGGAAGCGCCCCCTTCATGGATTTTAAGACATACAAGACATTCCATAACAGTATGCAATTATATCATCGTATTAACAAGATATTCTGTTCCACATGATTTATCTGAATGCAATAACATTTCTTCAACTGGATATCAGTGCTCCTAGTGGGGTGGTGTGTGCATACAGGTGTAAATCAACTTCAGATGTCACAACCTCAGACATGAGGAGGACCTACCTCAATCTGATGTTGCAATGAGAGTACATAGTTGATTATCTCATCAAGCATTACTGCTTTCCCAGTGATCTGAAATGGAGTATTTAGAATCCATTCATTTGTAATATAGAGGTGAAAGAAGCTCTCAAAAGTGATTCCTTTCTAGGTTTACCTTATCACAACCGGGAACAAGACCCTGAAGAAACTTCATTCGTTCACTTATCCTTTCTCTTCTAATCTGGGATGCATGTGCGTGTCATATTAACAATCTTGGGAATAAATATGAGAGGTCAGAAAATAGATCACACAGCAATGAATTGAAGCATACTCTTTCAGCAAGGCTGTGCCTGCTGATTGCTTGGCCTCGTTTTGCCCTCATTTGAACATGATCTTCCTCGGGAGCTTCAGCACTAAATTTTGGAAGAACAATGCCACTTTGTGCGGCCCCACTATTGGACTTGTGGATACGTTCTTCTCCAACAATTGTACTGGAGCTTTTGGCGGCTGACTTGTGTTCAAGTTCTAAATTCTCCTCCTCATCTTGCTTTTCAGTAAGTTCGTTTTCCTCTTGGGTATCGCTTACGTTCTGTTTAGAAGTTTTAACAGATTTTAAATTTCTCAATGACCATATCAATGCCACATCCCAATTAAATAAAGAAACCTTGATACTCAAAATATATTGAGGGAATATAGAAATATGTTCACTAAAGTACCCTAACCTCTGAGGGTGTTAATTGAGATGCATCATCAGATGCCATTTTCCTCTTCTTTCCACCAAGTGAATGCTGCAAGCTTTGCACATGAGACTCGTGACATCGTGCAAGCTTACTGCAGGTCCGTGGCAAACTCAATTCCATCTCAAATCCTTTTCCCACCAAGAAGCAATCAGGCGTATGAACAGAGTCGCAAGTCTGAGGGATGTTGTGCGGATAAAAGGAACTGTCATTTTTCGAGACATTTCCATTCCAAAAACCAGTGAATTTAGGCTCCAGTCCCACAAGAGTATCATCCAACTGATACAGGAAAAAGTCATCCTCATTACTAAATACTTGGTTTTCTGGCATATTAATGTAGGAAAGAGCATCTATAGGATCACTAGAGGCAAGTGAGGTTGTCCTAATTGCCTCATGCTTGACTGGAAAAACTGAAGAAACAGAATCACCACTTTGAGGTTCATTTTTCAAATCTGATCTCATAGCCATCCCAAGAGTTTCACAATGCGCACAAGAAAAGTGATTTGTGCTCTGCTCACATCACATTCTTAGTTGAAAAACTGGATCCCCAAAAATCTGTACAGGAGATATAAAACCAAAAACTCTCACATTCAGCCCTTCAACTTTACATTGAACTGGGAGATGGTGGAGTACTGGAGTGGAAAGACTTGAAAGCTCTGTATGTTGGACAAGAATACAATGAGTAAAACTGTAAAGGAAGATTTGCCTATTAGCTGTAAAAGAGAATCTCTTGTAAGACTAAGCAAGAAACAGACATCTTTGGCAGCTTTATAGAGCCCAGCGGAGCTCAAAGAGAAGAAAAGGATATACCACGGTGCCAGAATTCCCCTACTCTTCCAAAGCAAATGATCCAAAATACAACAGGAAAGCATGTCCACTAATCTTAAACTCTAAAACCATATCATAAGTTTAAACAAGTTCAAAACCTTAGCACATCAGAAGTCCAAAATTTTCTATATCAAGAACAAAAGACCTTTCAGAAAGCTAGTTAAAAAATCTTTTTAACACAAATAGTGAAATAGGATGACATGAGAGAGTTAACAATTTACAAACCTTCAAAATTTTGAAATCCAAAGATTCTTCCTGGGGAACAGAGGAGCAATTTCCTCGGCCCTTTTCAGGTTTCAAAAGATGAATGTCTGTAGACCATGACATTATAAATCTAGGTTCAGTCAAAAAAGCCCAAATGGGCTCCTGATTTCTAATCCCTTGACATACTTTAAAGAAGAGATATCAGCAAAGCAACTTGCCGGTGTCTCAAGAAAGAGGCGAACAGAGAATTACTAACTTTTCAAACATTATTCCTGAGTTCAAAGTAAACAATCGCACTATTAAAAGGAGTTGATTAACCAGAGACTCTTCTACATTAAGGTTTTTGAGCCCATATATGGAGCACCAATTGGCTTGAAGGCAACCTCGATTTAGAAAATTGAAGTTTATTTGCAGTTATTCAAGTAAACAAGAAAATACTCCCTCATAACTTTCTTTTACTACAGAGAAATTGTTCTACACACAAATTCTAACGCTTAACCGGAAAATTTGAAGTTAATCACGTTTGATTTGAATTTCAAATGCAATTTTTGTTATGTCTGTCGGACAGTTGTAATTTCATTAACCTATGGATTGGTAAACATTAAACGTAGCATTGTGACATGACGAATTCAGGGGCTCACTCTGCGCAAATTTGTTTTCTATTATTTATTCAAAAGTTCTGATTATTGTATTTACATTTAAATAATCAGTTAATTTCCTAACTTTTGAATCACAACATCAGTTTTTAAAGAACAAAAGGCTTTGTTTGACTTGATTTTGTTGTTTCGGGGGCAAATATATTTTGAGAAAATATATTGAATGTTAAGAAGCATGTTTAGTTTCATTTGAAAAGAATGCATGGTCTCATTAAGATTTTGAATGTCAAGTCAATATTTTAAATTATTATATATTATTTTGATGTAAATATAATGATTGAAATATGATATTGTTACTATTATAGCAGAACTAGTACTTCCCCTTTTTAAACTTGGCCACATTATAGACGATTGATTTACTAGGTAAATCTTGATTATTAACAAAAGGTAAGTGTCTAAGTCAAATCCATTTAAAATAATTTTTTCACTCTCTTTTTTTTTTTTTATAAATATTATGAGACACTCTTACCAGTTCCTCGTTGCATTGTTATACTCCCCATTTGGTAACACTTGAAAATTACAGAATACAAATTTGGTTTGCCCTAATGACCTAATCCATCAAGAAAATTTCTACCTCTAGGAGAGAATAAAGTAATTCGGGATTTACCGTGTGACTAAAGCGAAGCAAATTGCCAACTTTCTGATTGGCATCAATATGACGATGGAATCTAATCAATTATCTTTGTGATCTCTGTGTCCTTTTTACCTGGTTTTTTTACACATCTTTTTCCAGCTGCTGCTTGTGCACCGCCAGGTCTATCAACATTTTGGCCAAATATTTACCCCCAAAGTCACATCCTTATCTGCCTTTGTCCTCTATGAAAACTGCAACATCTTCAAGATTGATAGTCGGTACTTGTGCTTTTATGGAGAAAATCTTTGAGCTTGCACGGATAGTTAGATGCGTTCTCTATTTTTATTTTTATTTTTATTTTAACAACTAAAACATGAGCTTTCATTACAGAAAGATTACATGCAGAATTAACTTGTCTGATCATATCTACATTGAACAATAGTTGTAAACATTTCTTTTTATTGGCCAAAACATCTCTTGCCATGTTGGATTTCCTCATAACTAAACACAATTGCTGGAAATTAGTAATCTAACTCCAGCACTTTTGTTGTAGTTGGCATGGTGAGGATCTTAGTTGGACATTAACGTGTCTTTTTATTTCAGATAAGTATACAAGTCGTATGTAGGCTCATGTCCCCATAGAGGATTATTTGGTGGCCAAAAAGACAGAGACTTCTTGATCACTAGACCAACTCTAAAGGATACTATTGACATGTTACATATAGCGTGATAAAAAAAAAAAAAATCGAATCTATTTCTAAAATTAAAAAATTCCTTTTTTAAAAGGCCAATTTTCAGCTATATTATTAATATTATAAACCAAATTAATAGGAAAATTAGAAATAAAATCTCCTTGATTATTCCACGAATTACAAAAAAATCAGGATCTTTTAATTAATGACCAATCTAGATATATTTTATCTATACCACACACGTTTTTCTTTTTGGTACAATTATTGTGCGAATTAGTGAAAAGTTTGTAACGTAATCATCTAATTTTGAGATGTCACGTTGTGATCACCTTAGTACTTATGCCACCCTGAAGTTTTATTTGTAATGACAATAATGTGGTCAAATTATTACATTATATGGCCATACTTAACTTTTGATGTACTTAGAAGTAAATTGAAGTTCGTGCAACTAATAATTCTTACATATTTAATTTTCTAAGCCATGTAAGAATATATTTTTTATGAACCCGGGTCTGTATAAAGTATATTTTATTTTTTTATTATAGCAAATAATTTGAATAAAAAATTAATTATGTTTAAGATACTATAATTAATTGAAAATCATTTAGAGGCAAGGAGAATAGTTGGAGGGCTTAAATATTCTATACTTTTTCAAAAGTCCTCCCAATATCAACATCTTACAAACGAAAAATTCCATAACTTTCATTGTTGTCATCCTTAAAAAGTTGCTTGAACTCCAAAAATATTACATGCCAAGCTATCAACAAAAACGTATAAAACAAACAACCCTACTCTATAACGTTAAGTATTTATCTGAATATATTTTAATTTTTTTAATATACTGTGAAGTCGATAATTGATTGATTATAATGAGTAAACTTATAATAAAATTCACATCATTTACTTACACTAATTAATCGAGACAAATAACCCAATTTTGTGTGGAAATAAAACCAAAAATCTCCTAATATCTAGTTTCGTAATATATTGCTTTTTAGCTGTGTGTCCGTGTATCAAGATTAACATTAGTTTCCTAGTTGTAGTATATGACTTTGTTGTGCTTTGCTTTTAAGTCAAATTTCTTCTTTTGCCATCAAAATAAAACCTTATTGTTATGTCTCTATCAAATTTTCATTGTCCTTGGGTAGAGACAACTGGTACTGTGGACGAATGATGAAAGTTTGCAAGGCGACTGAGAATGTAAAATTCAATCATTCCCAGCTGTCTTAAAAAACTTCATGGGGTTGCTGTAATGATGGGGCAATGAATGTGAAACCAGCCCAGTTCTAGCGTATTGGCCGGCAAATCTTGCAGACGCCTGCATATCAAGACTTTCACAGACGCATCATTGTGAACCTACTATTCACTTCTAAAATGGCTGCTCTTAATGACTTTTTCTGTTTGCTACAAGATTGATTAATAAGCATTTGCAACATTTTAATTAATTACTTTGAGCAGAGGAGACTTTTTTGGCATCATTTTCATAGTGATGGCCAGGAGGGCTCTTCAATGCCAAATCAAGATCTTATGGAAAAATAAATGACAGATAAGCTGGTCATTCTGAAGGGTAAAGCTTTACGAAAGTGCAGAAAATGGATATTTTTACCTAATTATGGATAACTTTTAACAAGAGTCTGGCAATGACTGTGCGAGTGAATTGTGGTCAAAGCCTTTGTCTGAGGACGACCCTTTTTTGGCACAATTCAGGTAAAATTGAGCTGGTTCTGCAGGAGATGAGACCATAAAAAGCATCATCTAATCATGAAAAGGGTCATCCCAGGGTAGTCAAATATCATTTCATAAAAAACCTCAAATAGTTTCGTTGAAAGCTGTCCAAATTGATTTGTTGAAAAACTTTGGAACTTCTTGACAGAACGTTTAGCCCCAGCCCCCACCAAAACAAATCAACCCATGATTTGTGCCAGTAATTTTGAAAATCTCACAAGAGTTATCGACCATTTCAAGTTCCTGTTTCTTTTGTACATGCAAAAGAAATCAACTATTCTTTCAAGAATTACATCATGATGCATCAGTCCATGCAGAAAAAAGAGGCACTTGAGGCCTCATCTGGGCCGTTGGGATCCAAGGAGTCGTGTTACTCGTTGGGCAGGGAAAAAACTTGGATGCCAGTGGAGGAGGCAATGCAAACTGCATTGGGAGGACGTTGTTTTTATCAGGGCTGCCCTCTCTGGAGCTGCTCAAGCTTGTTGCCAGTGAAGAAGTAGTAGATAAGTGACTTGCCATCTTCCCCGGCTCCCCCACATCTTGCTGACCAGTGTTCAATGCCTCAATTCCAATCATTGCATTTCCTGGAACTGAGAAATTTGCAACCTTAAAATCTTCAACTCCTGGTTTCTCATGAGAGGACTGATAAAGTGCCATTCTCCACTCAGACACATTGCTGTTGCTTTCTTTGGAGGCAATTGATTCCACGATATTGCTAGGATTAGAAAAATTGTTAAATGAATTCTCACTGCATGAAGTGACATCTTTGCTACGCCTAGCCATTTCCCCAGAAAGAAGGCCATTGCTTTCCATAATCCGCTCTACATCATACCGCGATATGTCAAAGTTGGTTACCGCGTTTACACCCCTAAATTTAATGGCAGCAACATCATATGCCTCAGCAGCTTCTTCTTGGGTGCCTGAAATTATATCATCCAGCACCAGTTAGCACTACCACCAAAACATACGAATTTAAACGAAGTTGTCGACTAAATAACAAATACCAATTTCTAAATAAACTAAAAAAATATGATATAAAACAGAATTTTAGCCAAGGACTAGGCGGTGGGGACAAGTGATACAGGAGCATCCTTAAGGGAATCACAGATAATAAAACTTTTCTTAATTTTTAAAATGATTTGATTACAAGACATGTTTCATCAAGAAATTGCCCGCAGATATCTTTGGGATTCAGATAACTCACTGAATGTCCCAAGGTAAAGATCCTTGTTTCCTGCCACTCGGCCTATTCGAGCTTGCCACCGTCCATGTTGATGATGTCTGCTAAAGAACAATACTGAAACTCAGACTTCACCAAAAGAAAGTTACTGTTTTTAAATAAAGACTATACTTTCATAAAAGCATGCAGTATATCAAGACCTTGTCACTCCTCTGTAAATTGAAGCTCCTCTCGAGAAACCACTGCTTTTCCTGCATTAAATTATGGCAGTATGATGTTAAAAAGAAAAAATGGATGAACAAGCTGTGGCAGAAAACCGTCAAGCAGTAAAACCAAGAATCAGGGGCCAAAAATCTACCTTCTTAAGTGAGCAACATATTCTTGTCTGCTCATGTTCTTCATATCTTCAAGTTCTTGTTGATAATTTTCCAACTGCATTAAGTTAAAAGGTATAATTTCTTATTTCTTAGCAAAGGAACAATGCTAACTAACTAAAATAAAATGATAATCAAACCACACCGGAAAATTGATATGGGTTGAAGGTCCCCAGTACTTGAGTGCTGCCAAATCATAAGCCCTTGCAGCCTTTTCTTCCATATCATATCCCCCTAAAATCGGCATTCATAGATCAGTTTGTGTACAAATGTAGGCTATGTAGCAAAGTGTTGGTTGATCAGTTCAAAAAGTGGCTTAATACAAGAACAGAATCCACAAAAGTGTTTACCTAGGTAAACTGGAAAGGAGAGTTCATATGACATCCCACAGGAACCAAGATTTGGAAAAAAAAAATAGGGCAAGCTAAAGTTAGTAAAAACAAAAATAACAAAGTTTGTGGAACACAGGTAACATTGTCATGGATTGTCTCACTAACCTTGCCTTCCCTTTCTGCTTTGGCCTTCTTTCTTACAACTGTTGTCCCATAGATGGGCTTCATATCTGCCTGTCCATCTGTGCCTGATGCACAGATCCAGAAAGCAAAAGCATCCTCAGATTATACAACTAAATCAGAATGATAAAAGGCCTGTGCCAGTAAAATTGGGAATACAAGGCATGGAAGTATTGGGGACACAAAAGCATCCGAAACGATGAACACAGAAGAACACTAGTACCATTTAGTCACTGTTTACAAAAGATAAGCATGTTCTTCTTGGAATGCAGCAACAGCAGTTATAAAGAAAGGCTGTAATAGTTCAAGAGAACCACAGAATGATGACGCAAAAAGAACATCGAAAAGGAAAACTGTTAAAAACAGGTAATCATCTAACCTTGTGACTCCTCTATACTGTGAGGTCCTTTGCCCAAATGTATCAATGGACTTCCTATGAACTATCTGCTTCTGATCAACCTTTTCAGGGCCCCTTTTCTTATTCTCCAAGCCCATGCAGTCAGCCATAGCTGGTGAGATGTGCTGTGAACCGGTCACACAGCTTGACTGGGAACCAGGGCTCATTGATAAGCTCAGAGACTGTAAATCACCATACCCCATCGAACTCAATGTCCCAGATTCCCCCGCATTGTCCTCCATGCAAATCCCCATCTTCTGCTCCAAAGCATGGCCATTTTGGTAGTTTCTTGGAACCCAGTTTTTCATGCCAGATATATCATCATCAGCCATCGTTGGGAGGTGAAGATTGCGATCTGCAAGCTGAGGTTCTTTAGGTTCCCCTTCAGACGCCTGGTACATTTCTTGTCCCCTAAATGCTGAGTAGTGTGGGTATTCTTGAACCTGAAGTTGTTGGTGCCCGGAGTTTTCTTGGTGATGGCTTAAAAAATCTTGGCCATTGTTGGTCTGGTTTTCAGGGTTTTGGTGATAGTACATGCTGTCTAGGCTCAGAGCCATCCCTCCTCTGTCACAGCCTTCATAGTGATGGGTACCCATTGTTGCACCACCAAAGAAATCCTCCAGTTTGGGTGTTGAAGTTACCACACCTTCACAGTGAAAGTCAAAGACAGTATATTCCGGAACTATAGAAAAGCATGCAAGTACACCAGTGCACAACAAATTCCCAGTAAAAAATAAAAGTCAAAAAAGTGAGAAAGTTTGAATTAAACCTTGTGGTTGTGACCTGTTGATAGCTTCCATTAAGCACAATGACCCATCAGACTTGAGTGGCATCACAGTCAAATTAGAATAGAAGCCAGCATTGTCCCCTTCAACCCCATAGTAAATTCCTGGATAGTTAAAACTAGACGAAAAGCTTATGGGAACGGCATTAGAAACAGCATTAGAGCAGGGCTGAGTTTGATGGTGATCTGCTGACCCCTCCATGCTGGGAGCAGAAAGAGAGAAACCCAACCAGTTGTTGTTTTGGTTGCTGTTACTTTCATTACTCATGGACTTCATTTTTCTCTATGAACCTCCTTTCTCACTTAGAAAAATATAAAAGGGAGATCGATGGCAAGTTATTTACTTGTTGCGAGAAAGCAAGTCAATCATTGGAAACAAATAAACTAATCATGTGGCAACTCTCCTTTGCTTCCCTCCATTTGAAGAACTGGGTTTCTTTTGTTTTGTAGCTGCAGACTTAAGTAGAATGAAATCTAAACCAAAATCTAGCCAAAGCGCATCCTCTGCTGAATGGCTGAATCTATGGTCTCTTTCTTTTGCTTTTTCCTCTCTCTCTCTCTCTCTGAAAAGATTTCTAAAGAGAACAAAGCAAGGCCCTTTAAACTAAACAAAAAGAATGAGTTCCAGCAAGCAATGCTGGGCATCGTTCCTGCATTCCATAGGGATCCGTGCTCGAGAAAGACATTTTCTTTTGCTTTTCCTCCGCTCCACCCCTGCGTCCTCCCTTTTCCTTTTTACCCTTTTTAATTGCATACATACGTGAAATACAGTGTATATCTCTGCAGCTAGCACAACAATGTTTACTCTAAGTTTCAAGAATCAAGACCCCTTAAAAGAAAGAAAAAAAAAAAAAAGAAGAAAAACTAAGCTAAAATCTCATACGCAATAATAAAAAAGCTCGTAAGGTCCAAAGCTTGCACCATACCAACTTGAGAATTCTAATCTCTGCAGAAAAACAGTTACTTATTTACACTGAGAAACCCACTGTCATGTTAGAAAAAGCAATAACTATAATAACAATGAATAATATAAAGCACTTTGAGCTGCAAGTCCCTCTTTTTTTTCCTGAATTTAATAAGCCTGAAGAGGGTGGCCAAAATTAATGCGATATGATATAACAATCAATTGGCCTGGCCTGTCTCACTCTGTCCCAGTCCCACTAGATATCTAACAAGCTTAACTAAAAAAATTCCCATTTAGTTTTCGATTTTTCATTATGGCTGAGTGTTGTGTCTTTTACAATGCTTGCAAAATCTTTACATAGATTTCTCTAACTTGCCTCTCTGGTCATTTCACAAGAAGTACATACACATGTAGCCCTCTGTATGTTCTGGACCTACCACACAGTGAGTATAGGTATCTACTACTCCTACATAGCTACTCTTGGTTACTTGACAAGGCTAAACGATGCCGTCTAAAAAAGTGTCGATACAATTACAAAAAGTGTGTTTGGCGATGTACAATGCCACAGGAATTCAGCAAATGTGTGTAAGAAAAAGAAAGTAGTTTGACTGGGTGCATGCCTGTGGTGCTTTTTTTAAGTTTTTTGGCAGGACAGGGCATTGTACCTTTGTAAAGAGGTCGAGATAATGTTTGAATGGCACACTATCCAAATGTGGTTATTTAGCAGTTCCCAAATCTTAATAACTTTTGTACATTGTGTTGCGTTGTGTCTCTGGGATAATTTTTGTACGGTTGGAGTGTAGCTTGAACGCTCCATTTATTGTTCTTGTTTGGGCAATAAACGAACAATAATGTAATGGCATTTTCAAACTGAAAACAAAATGAAATGTGAAGACCTTTTTCTTTTTGAGAAGCTTTGCATTGTTTCAATATATAAGTTTTAATCTTGATTGAAGTCTAAACATGATTCAGTTCTTTTCTTTGTTTGATACCCCACAAGCAGATACATTAAAAAAAAAATTAAGCTGTTTATATAAAATTGAAGAAATATTTCCTACTATTTGGGTTTTTTTTTTAACTAGGAAATCAACTCCATGTTTTGATTGAGACCTTTAGGCTCAATCCTACCAAAAGAGTAAAAAAAAAAAACTCAAAAGCAAGGATCTGCCAATTTTGACCACTCTTGCAGTGCGATTATAAGCTTAAAGCAAAATTGGAGTTTTATATGTGAAAAATGATATTTAGAGGGGTAAGTTTGAAATTTAATAAGTAGGTAATCCTCCACAGTTTCTGTCCACTTTCTTTTAATTCATGCACTTCAATAAATAATGTAATATAAAATTATAAAAAAAAATTCAATCCGCCAATATACACTTGGATTATATTATTACACGCACAAATTATCTCTTCACCAAATACTCACTTTAACTCAAGTTAATAGACTATTAATTGCATCAGAATTTCAACAAAAGTTTTTCAATAAGGAAAGAAAATCACAAGCCCTTAAATCCCTCACATTTTCTCTCTAGCAAATCAATTGACTTTGATATAAAATTTTCTTATTATACTGTAACTAAATTGACACTGATACATCTCGGCTAAATTTTCTAATTATACTGAAACTGACAAGAATTAGTGCAGAAAATTAGTTTGACCACAGAATGTTACAAATCTCGCGACTCTCAAGAGCTTCGTTCCTGCAAATCTCTCAATGATTCAAGCATCATAACAGTGTCTTCGTGTTTGCAGAGGAAAAGACCATTGTCACTCTGAATGCTTTCACAAATTGAGAACTTGAGCGCTGAGCATTATAGCATGCTATAAAATTGAATCCCTAAATGGGATGCTCATGTTCTGCAAATTGAATAAATTAAAACATAAATGAAATTCGTTAATCATTTTAAGCTCCCTGGTATACCACAAGCAAAATGTTAGAAATTAGATTCTTACTTTTATTTATTTTTATTAGCTTTATTATCTTGATATTCGTATTTAATTTTAATATATGTATGGGTTAATTGAATTTTTAATAGGGTCTAACCAGTAGGAACATTGATCCAATAATTCAATTAATTATCTATTCAATTTTTCCATTCCGTATAAAAACATTATCTAGGAGAGCAGCTGGATTCAAGTACTGTCATATTGAGAATGAGTAAATAGTATTTTATCATATATTTTTTAAAATGGGGAATATAACTCTTTGGCTTTTGAAATGAAACATATAACTCATTGTCTTTTTAAAAAAAGAGAAAATAACATCCAAATATACAAAATAACCAACTTACCTTATATATAAGATGTAAATTTCTTTTCATTTATCATTTTATTTTTGCTTTTTTCCTTACCCGAAATATTAGTAATGTTATTAAATACACATATGTAATATATATATATATATATATACGTAGATTTAATAACATATAGTATTTGAAAGATGTGAAAAGAAATTTCTTTATTAACATTCTTATTATTTAATTCATGATAATTTGGATAATTAAATATAAAATTTAATGTTATAAACTTTAAGGTCTATAAAATATCAAGAAAAATGACAAATATCCATTACATTAAATAAGTATATTGAACTTCGATATATGCTAATACATTTTATTTTTATTTTGAATATGTATAAGTAATCAAATTTATAATCAAAAATTACTTATATTATTTTTATATTTTGGATTATAGTAGATGTATGTTCTACATATGTTCTTATTTAAAAATTATTTCCTTAAGTGATTATGAAACATGGAAATAAATTAAAAAATTCATTAGTATAATGTATAATGGTCATTTTTTCAATTGCACTAATGACAAAAAATTGAGTTGACTCTTACTTGCCTTTTTTTTTTAAAAAAAATACAAAAATATTATGTGCCTTTCCATCCATTTTGCTGACGTGGCACATATTTTATGGCTATAATTATTTTAAGACAAAATTACCCTTGTGGCAATGTATATGTATGTGTGTGTGTGTGTGTGTGTATGCTAATATTTTTTTTTTTCACTTGTTTCTACCCAACTTCAACTTCAACTTCAACTTCAATTGCGAAGAGTTAAATTGTTAATTATCTATAGAGAAACTTATCAACAATTTCATTTTTAATTGTTATTTTTAAAATGTCTAATAGTTTTTCAATTTCACAACAATCATGCTTTTTTAAAGTGATTTCTCTATGCTTTTGACAACTAAAAAGATTTTAGAGTATAATGTCTTCTTTGATAATTTTTTGTTAATTTACCAAAATAACATTTTTTAACAAAAGATCATGTCATAAATCTATACTCTCTCATGTATGCACTTAAAAATATTCCATAATATCCATCTTTATGTAACAGAATTATGTTTATTGGAAATTTTTTTGTAGAAGATTTCCTTTTGCTCTCAAATTTTTGAAGTGGCAATATTTTAGTCCTTGAACTCTTAATAATACCGTTTTACTCCTTAAGAGTACCATCTTACTCCATACCTCTAAATCTCTATAAATCCGCATATTTTTTATTCAAAGTTAAACAAAAATTAAAGAAAAAATAGTTTTGGTGAGTAATTGTAAGTGTAAAATGAGTATTTGAAGTTTATTTTCTTCACAAAAATAATATTTTTTAAAGGCAAAAAAATTAGATTTCATAGTATTTTACATGCATTTTTAAAACAATATAATTAATGAATTACTTATTATTGTAATATAATGTTATTAAACCAAAAAATACAAGATAGATCACTTTGATATGATATAACAAAGTAAATTATAAAAAAATGAGAGATATTTCACGTGGTTGTTTATAATTTTTTACATTGTTCATTGGTTAAAAATTCACGTAAATGAGGGGACTATATAACTTTAAATCAACATATTAAAAAATAATGAAGAATTCAAAGATTTCAGTATAGTAGTTTTACTATTCTGAAATGCATAAACGATGTTTATATAAATATTTATCTTGCATGTATAAATAAACCTAATCCTTTTTTATGTCTTTTAATTTATTAATCAATGAAAATTTCGGCAACAAACTTATAATATTTATTTTCCTCATCATTGATTATATAAACCACTTTCCGTTAATAAACTGTTAAAATTTAACCATTTTCTCAACTAGCCTAATTCATGTTTTTCCCTTCCAAATAGGAGTAATTTACGACTCCACATGAAAGGCACATTTTTAGGGCAAAAGGGTCAACTTTATCATAACTTTAAGGACAAATTTGTAAAATTGACGTATAGAACTAACTCCGTTCAGCCATTGATATAGAGGGGTAAATGTCACATTTTTCTAGTTTAAAGGTGTGGATGAAACATGTCAAAAAAGTTCATATGTAAAATGTATTTAATTCTTAATAGACTTTTCTTAATTCTTAATAAATAGCCTTTTCAAAGGATTTTTGAGAATTACTACAACCCCTATAAGAGATCATTACCACACTCCTCCAATATTTTGGGACACCGAAATATAATTATGTAATTCTCTCAAAAACTCCATACACAAGAACAATATACATTGGAATGTAAGTAAACACAGTATATCTATCTCACACCATTACATAAATCAAAAATTAACAAAAGTAATTATATCTTAGTCTATTTGGATTGTCTTCTCTCAAACAAGTACTATTAGTTATCATATCAGTCTTCTCTCTCCTCAAACGACAAGCGTATCTCAAGAAATTTGACACCATTAAGCCTTATGACTTATACTTTATAATTAAGAATGTCAATTATGATTATCATAAATGCTATTCACGTGCCAGTAATATACACCGATGCTTAAGGTTTTGTGCGAAAACCCCATATACAAGAACCAACGCATTTAAACTTTGCTTGCTATTACACCGTCGCTGCAGATGATTTCGTACGTTGGAACTTGCTTGCTCTATCTATCAATCATAGCATCATTGAAATTCTTAACAGTTTCCGACCATTAATTTTCAACAGGCTGTGGGTGTCCTGGAGGTTGCCCCATAAGCTCTTGGACATCTATGTGGTTGTACTTCACACACAATAACTTTAAGCCCTTTGCACTGGGCGTCTTGATTACATAGTACTGGAGTTTTGGCTTGGCAAATGGTTTATAACATTATATGGGTAAACTGCTGTTACTATATACCAGCTACTCTTTGGATACTGCAGAGACTTTGTGGTCAAGAAAAATGCTGCCATCTAAATTGTTGGGGTGGACAAAGGAGATTGTTGCTCAAATGGCAGAAGTTTGGACAGATGTTGTTTGAGACGCTTTAATTGCTTTAGCGGCGTAAATTGTATTAATATTGTATTTGAACGAAAAGATTTGAATTTATGCGAGAATATGGGGAAATATTTTGAATGATTCTATATAAAATAAATTTAAAATTTATTATGATATTTCAAAAAAAGAGCTCAAAAATTTGAAATATATTGTATCATGATATTATCCAAATAAATTTAATAAATTTATAATTATAAATTTAAAATTCTAAAATGATTAATTCAAATGGAGCCCTACGTCTAGTGTTTTTATAATCGAACTATTGATGAAATCTATTTTGCCATTGGTAATCGATTCAATTAATCGGACTGATTCAACAACCGATATAATGAAAATTAATTATACTTTTTTAACTACATGATGTAAAATGATAATATAATAAATTAATTGTTATTTAATATATTTTAAAAGTAAAATAAAAAATAAAAAACCAACTAAAAAGAATATCTAACAAAATTCAAAATTTAAATAATCCCATAAATATAATAAAATACCAAGTTTAATCAAAATAAAAAAAAAATAATTTGATTAATTTTTGATTGATTTAATTAGTTGAATCGCAAATTAAGTATTTAAGATTAATTAAATCGGACCGACTGTTATTTCACAATTGAATAGATCGATTCGATTCCGAAAATATTATTTAGGTCATTAGTGACTTTGCAAGAGAGTTATGAGTCAAATTCTCGAAGGTGGGTTTCGTTAGATTAATTTAATAAATTATAGTATATATAATTAATAATTAATTAATTATCGTATAATTAGAGGGGTTTAATAATTTGCGTGAAAATACAATTGAAGTTTGCGTTTTGAATTGAAAGCGGAAACTTCAATTGCGCTTTCAATGTTTTTTTATTTATTTTTAATGGAAGTGCAACTTAGTGTTGCGCTTTCATTTATAATTGTGATTTTAATAATAATCACACAGTTAATAATTAAGTGGTTAATTTTTTTGGATAATAATTATAGTACTTGATATATACATTATAAAAATTTTAAAGAATACAAGAATAATAAAAAATATTAAAAATGGTCACTAGTGTCACAAATATATCGGTAGTGCTATTCTCTACTTCGACGTGCAACCTCAACAACAACAATAATATCAGTATTATTTGACTGATTTTGAGTCAAATCATCAATATATGTACTATAGTTTAAATTGAAATTCGGCCGACCTGATGAAGTTGTGGAGGTTGATTCTTCACGATTATGATACACGCTATCTAGATGTGGAAATACAACAGGTGAGACAATAAACTCTCTACGTCCAGAATCATATTCTATTTACAATAAACTATTAAATTAGTATATGATATGATTTTGAATGTGGAGAATTTATTGTCTCGTTTGTTGCATTTCCACATGTAGACAGGATATGATTCTAGATGTGGAGAACTTATTGTCTCACTTGTTTCATTTCCACATCTAGACAACATGTATCACGATCTTGGAAAGTCGACATCCACAACTTCATCAGGTCGGTCGAACTTTAATTTAAACTATAGTACATATAGTGATGATTCGATCCAAAACCTGTTAAATGACACTGATGCTGTTGTTATTGTTGAGGGTGGATGTCGAGATAGACGATAGTGCTACCGATATACTTGTGGTACTGGTGGTCATTTTTCGTATTTTTTATTATTCTTGTATTTTTTTAAAAAATTATAATATATATATTCAGTACTATAATTATTATTCAAAAAAATTAATCGCATAATTATTAATTGTGTGATTATGACTAAAATTATAATTATAAAAAAAAAACCGCAACATTAAGTTACATTTTTATTAAAATAAAATAAAAAAAAATTGAAAGTGCAAACCTCAATTTCACGCAATTCATTAACTCGGTCTAATTATACGTTAATTAATTAATTACTAATTATATTTACTATAAATTATTAAATTAGTCTTTTCGTAACTATTGACACCCTTCATATTAAATTAAACCAATTATGAAGTGTCTATCATCTGCATTTGCATTTAGAGGAATTCGGTCAAAATTGTGTAATCAAAAGGATTCACATTTTCGAGTCAATTAGAATTTGCTAAAAAAGTATTCCCTTTAGTTTGAGAAAACTAGCTTTTAAAGATAATTTAATTTATAGTACCGATAAGAACAAAGAAGCCACAAAATTGTTACTCATATTTCTAGTCTAAATCTAAAAATTTAAATAACAAATATACCATAATAAATTACAAAAAAAAAAGTATTTTAAAGTTCGTTTTTCTTTTGTATTATTTATAATGATTTCTCGGCACGGAGGACAAACCAATAATAAGATGACATGCCTTGTGGGCTACATCTAATGAGCACGTCGCTGTTTCATGGCTCTGTAAAAAAATTGTTAAGGCCATTCAATGTATGACTTCAATAGGACAAACATAACCTTTATATTTGTCCTCCATTCCTGGAAACCTACATTTGGAAGCACTATCCCATTATTTTTTATTATTCAAAATTTTAAAAATATATTTTTATTTTATTTTTAAAATTTATTTTAAATTTACTAATATTTCATGGACTTACCAAACTCATTTTCAAATTTACTAATATTTTACATCTTTTCATGTAAAAAATATCACTAAATAAATATATTTTTATTTTCAAATATATATAATCTACATAAAAACATACTAAATATAAATATATTTTTTGTTTTTAAATAAAAACTTAATAAAAATATGTTTAACTCTAAAAATACTAAAAATAAAAATATCACTATTATTTTCAAATATATATAATCTACATAACATACTAAATACAAATATATTTTTTGTTTTTAAATAAAAACTTAATGAAAATATGTTTAACTCTAAAAATACTAAAAATATGAAAATAATTTTGGAAATGAAACTACAGGGCTCGATGTGTTTGGTTTTACATAAATTATGCCAAAAGTTATCGTACCTTGACTCTTAAGCACACTAGAGATTAGCTTTTTAATAAGTTAATCTGAAAATGTTGGTACAATAAATGGAACATGTTTGAGCACTAATAACTAAGTGATGAGAAAAAAAATAAAATAAAAATTAACGTTGTTAAAAACTGACTGGCCTGGCCTCGATATTTTCTAGAAAAACTGCACCAAATTATTCAGGTGGAAAGTGTATAATATTAAAAGTATGGTGGGGTGGGAGAAGGCCAGGTCTAGACCCCTACCCCCCTGAATCCTTTGTAATAAATGTTAATAACAGAGGTCATGATAGTCAACATATTGGCATTGTGTAGTCATGAATTAATAGACATCAAATTTTGGTTTGACCTTTTAAGTAATTTTCTTGAATTCTTAATGCAACTGATATATAGGTGCCATAGGAGCTACAATGGGTATAGTAAATGAAAACAAAGAGGGTGATGCAATGCACCTCAGGTCGGAGCAGAAAATCCAAACAAGATCTAATAAGATCACAGCAATGGCCAACACGAGTCAACTGTGGAAAAAAGTAGATTACAGACAGCAACCCAACTGAGAATGACCACAGAAGTCTGTAGGTGTCCTGCTGTTTGTCTGAGAGCTAAAGCTCTTTGAGTTTTTCCCCTTTTCTAAGAGAGAGAGACAGAGAGATGGCTTACTTATCCACCCCAATTAAAGTTCCCTTTATTTAAAACTCTCATGCCAATTTTCAGCAATTGCTAATCCTACTCTCTCTCTCTCTCTCTCCTGTCTGAAATGTCATAGTCCAAAGCATGAGTGTCATGTCATATTCACTATAAGATTCTCTCTATCTTGAGATGCAGCCACCTTGGTGATTGTCTAAAGAATGAAAATCTTGTAATTTCCCCTAAAGATCCAAATGAAAAGGATTATATTTATCTGCTTTTTTTTTTTTTTAATAATTTAAATTTCTAACTTGCACCAAATTAATCCTAAACCTTCTAAACACATGTCCCTAGCACCTAGGAAGGGTAAATCGCGGGATATGCCTCAACTAACACTCACATTTACAACAAGAACTGTTCTTTATTAACATGCATTATTGATTCTTTTACTTAGTCTATATTCATGGGAATGAACAAGTATTAGAGATCAATAATATATATAGTGAAATCAAGGGATAGTATTATCTATGAGAACTAAATAAATTACTAATTAAATTGCATGGGGAACTTGAAACTTTGGTGGCTTTGGAGCCTTGTGTAGTAGAGACCCACCAATACACACACACACACACACACACACATTAGAAACAGAGAAAGCTCCAAGTAGTAGAGAAATCAGGGTTAGAGTATCAAGCCTACACAGCATGTTTCAAAGGCATCTCAAGGCAATCACAAAAATATCCACAATCCTAGGGTCCCTCTTAGGCCTGAAAGAAGGTCAAGACAGAGAAAAAAAGAGAGAGAAATTATGGCAGAAAGCCAGAAAGCATTCAATTCAACTGCAAATAGTAGCTGTGGGGTTTTACTTTCAGAGAAAAAATCCAAAATGGTTTGCCCTTGTTGTTCACAGGAGGAGGGTGCCTTTCATGTCTGCTAATATGGATCTTGACATGAGTTGAGTTGATTTGATTTGCCACATAAACTTTTGTCCCTTACACAAAGGAATATGACTATAACAAGATAATGCCCATTTATATTTATAATAAAAAAATATATTTGGAATTATTTTGTAATATGGGATGAACAAATTTAATCAGAATGTATTGAAAATGACAACCATCCAACTGTTTCAACCCATTTCATTGTTAGGGCATCAATCCCAATTTTTGCCTTTTTTTTGGTGCTATTTTCTTCTTATTTTTTCAAATTTTTTTGGTATGTTAGGGGAAGGCGTTAATAATACTAACTCGATTAGATCTACCCGGGGTCCGGAGTATCCATTTAGAATTGGAAAAGGAAAGGAAAGAAAAGAAAAGTATCTTACGCAACAGTGAAAAAAATACCATGGCTTTGTTTTGGAAAAAAAAAACTATTTTGAAAAAATGTATTTGGGGAAATGTATTAAGAATATGTAATATGTTTGATTTTATTTTGAAAATGATTGATTTGATGTATTTTTAAAGAAATTATATTTGATTTTATTTCTAGTGGAGTTATTTTCTGTCATATTGATGTGAAAATTAGATGATATATATTTCTAATAATATATTGATTAGAAGGTGTAAATATATATTCTTTATTAATATAATAGTTTGAATATGTATAAAGATATATAAAAATTATAATATGTATAGTAATAATTATAATATTTTGAAATAAATATATATTTTTTGAAAAGAAAATAATATTAAATATTTAATCTCATTTATGGGGGAATGAAAACATTCCCTCAAAAGAAAACCAAACAAAGCCTTTGAGTCATTAAACGAGCTATTAAATCTTGTTTTGTTAAACCAGAACAGCCAAAAGAAAGTGGTTTTAATAGCCTACTTTCTTGCTAAATTGTGCTATCTTAGATTAGGCAAATGGTAAATGGTACATCTCAACAAAAGAGTTATGATTTGTTTGGATTAAAATTCTAGTGACCAAAAGAAAAGGAAAATGAAAGGCATAGAAATATATATATATATATATATATATATCATCGCGTTCTCCTTTTGGGTAACGTAAGCATGTATTTTAAATTATTTTTTAATGTAATTAAATATTATGGAAAAATACATTAATCAGCTATATGTATTAATAAATGTATCTCATACCAATTTTGTACAAATATTTCTTTGGTATTTTCTTTTAATACCAAACACAACAGTTTTTTGGCATTTGTCTCTCCAAAATCCAAGATCCAAATCTAAGTGATTTTGACAAAAATTACATCTTACATGAAATATCTAGACCCCAAAGAATTGGTGAAGATAGAATTTTGATGGACTCTAATAAACTTTAATTTTTTATCACTTACATTATATCCGACAGTGTTGCTAATAGGACCCTTCGAGTGAGGTGTGTCGAGCTATCATTGTGTATTGGCCTCTTTGTGCGCAAAAACGTACATCTTTTTTTGAAAACATGAGTGTTGGTTGAGAAAATCCAAAACTAATTCGGCGCAGTTGAAAAATTAAATTATTAAAAAAAAAAAATTATTTAAATATTCTATCATAGACAATTATCCACATCGCTAAATATTTTTCCGTGTCCAATCCATTAAAAACAAATATTTGTTTATGAAAATGACGGAGACAGGAGAACAACAAAAGAATAGAGTATTAAAAAATGATTGTGGAAAAAAGAAGGGCAAACATTGATCATCCCACTGCTTCGTAGGTTTAAGCATCCATGGATAAAGAAAAATGAACAAAAAAAGCATCAACATCCAATGCTCTCGCTTGAATTTCTGTTTGGTTTATATTATCTGATAAGCTTTGGACAACATTATGTTGCAACTTGAAACCATCTCCAATCTATTGCATTAAATTTAATATAAATTTTATATTAAATTTAATATTTTAGTGTAATTTGATTAAAATCATCTCCAATCACTATATCAAATTTTACACCAAATTAATATTTTATTTTATTTTTTTATTTTTCAATTATTACTTATTTATTTTTTTATAAAATTATTTAATTATTTATATTTTATTGGTACTAATTCTACTAAATAAAAAATTATATATAATTAATATTATATTTATTGATTATATTATAAAAATAAACATTACAATTAATATCAAGTAACGAAAAATACTACATTGCAAGTAATGTTATTTTAATGTATTTATTTATTGTGATAATTATTATAATTTATCGTAAATATTAATTATTTGTTAATTATGATAGTTAATTACTACAAAAATTATTGCAAAATAATAAAAAAATTAAAATTGAATAAATAAAACTAAATTACAAATTAATTAAATATATAATATAGGATATAAATAAAATTAAAATTGAGAGTAGAACAATTTTAGGGGTAAAATAGAAATATATACATTACACCAAATTTGGTGTAAATGAATAGGGTTACACCAAATTTGGTGTAATATTATTCATTAAACCAAATTTGATGTAATATTTGATATTCATTGAAGATAAAATTATATCAAATTTGATATTTTTGTGTAGAATTTAATGTTGAATTAGAGACTGCGTCCATCAATTTTTAGCGACAAGTCTTTTATGAACCTCAACATCAGTAACATTCATAGTTCTTAACAAAACTTCAATTTGACTAGGAGACTGAGGATTCCCCGGAAACGAACGCAGCTTCCTTGGTTTGAAGTGAGATTACAAAGATATAGATAAAAAAAACAAAATAAACTATTAGATACTTGATTCGAGGTTGACTATTGAAAATTTATTTGAAATCGATTTGTTAATTTAATAAATTAAATTTAAATATAGTTTTTTGTTCAATATGAGCTTAAACCCTGTTAGATTGATTAGTAAAAAAATAAAAATAATATATAAAAAAATTAAATTATGCGAATTCAATTCATAATTAACTCAATTTAAACTTATTTAATATCAAATCGATTAACAATAAATCAAAGTCCAAGATAATTTTTAAAACTTTATAAATGAATTACCATTTCCAAAAGTATAGATTTAATCATTCCCTCTTTCCCCATAAATTTAGTCATTCTCAATCAATGTGAATGAACTTATATTTATTTTGGACAAATTTTTTTTGCTAAACTAAATAAAAATATTTGACAAATTTAGAAAGACAATGGGTCGGATTGAGTTTGCTAAAACTCGATCCCTCAAAATTTTGTTGGACCTGAACTCGCCCCAAACCTAAAAGACCTGATTTATAATTTTAAAAATATTAAAATATATATTTTTAAAAAAATATCTCCATAACTTTTTAAATATGAAAATAAAATATTATTAACAAATAACTAATTATTTAACTTATATATACAGATTTTAATTTTTAAAAATTAATTTTTTTAAATATATTTTTTATTTTTATATTATTATTTTAATTTATAAGAGTATTATATTTATATTTTTTTATGAGTATATATAAGTTACATATACTTTCACACACACACACACATATATATACACACACACACATCACACATCACACACACAAAAATATATATACAATGTTTTAAGGATCGACTCTTAAAACTAAAACTTAAAATCCGTCTTGAAATTCATTTATGATTTCAAAACCTGCCCCAAATAAAGCGGGGTGGTCTCAATTTTATTTAGATTCATTGTATCCCTAATAAAATTCAATTAACATAAAAAAATATTTTATTTTTCTACATCATTTTTTTCTACTCTTTATCCCAATCTAATTAATAAAAAAATATAAAATAATTTTACGTGTTGATTTTTTAAATGAAAAATATTTATATCTACGTGAAATTTTGTTCAAATATATATATATATATATTAATACACAAAAACCATAACAAACTCAATATGTAAAATATATAAAATAATAATAATTTTAAAAATCTTTTTATGAATTGTAATTTAATTATCAAAAATAATTTTATTCTATTCTTACTATTTATTTCTATTTATTAATCATAGGATTGAAAAATAACGATTTCATTCTTTCTACGTACCAAACAAAAAAAAATTATACTTATATAATTCATTTACAATATCATTCTATTCCCAATATCATTTTATTCATACATATCAATCCTCCATAATTGTCAATGTTCGAGTTTCACTTCTCTTTATTCTTATGTTGGCTATTTAGACAATATTGGCCTGGGATGGGGCCCATCAACAAGAGAAATTAAATAAATGAACAAAATAAGAAATAATTAACTACCAAAAAAAAACATAAATCAATTGGAGAAAATCTTACCGTTCTTCCAAGATCGTCTTCAAGTGTGCCATTTCAATTGATATTGGGGTCAGAGAAAGTAACAAAGCCCAACTCGGCTGAAGCCAGTGTTTCGGTCCTTGATTGCTTCGGAATTTTCAATTCGGGCCGTTATAAATCAAGCCCAAATTCCAATCCGATTTGATACGTATTATCCAGATACAAGTAGGCCCAATGACAAAATCTTTGAACCGACTCACTTAATTCAATTCAAGTGAAAGTACTAAATAACCACACTATACTATTGCACATACCAATAAGAACAACAATGATGAGTTATAGCAGAAATATAAATCATAAGATATAGTTATGAAGTAATATAAATAATTTTACAGTCCAAAAGAATAATTGCTACTATTTCTTAGAATTTGTTTAGTAAATTATTTCATTTGATTACTGATAAGTGCGCCCCTACGTCTATGTTCATATAATAAATCACTTAGAATAAATAACTTGTATTTCGAAAGATAATTAGATACATATTTTCCACCTTCAAGTGGGAAATACAATTCATGCAATTTTCTAAGCAATGTAACATGTTGTCGAATACTATAGACCTCCTATAACGCTAATCACATAGTAATTTGGTTGCAATGAATGTAATTTGAATCAATTACTACTCACGCTAAGGTAAGAGATATATTTATGCCATTTATTCCAAAATAAATGTTACATTTATTGCAACGAGAAGTTAAACTTCTAACTTTCTAGTTAATTTATCATATTAATTCATTTAAAAATGATAATAATAAAGTATAAAAGCGATAATATGTATGTTGTCATCAATTATACGTGTTAACTAACTATAATATTTATTTTTGCCACAATATTACCTCTTAGAAGTTTAACAGTGAAAAAAATAAATGTTTAAATTGTCAATATAAATAAATTGTGATATATATAGTATTTATGTTCTCATTGTTGATAATTAATGACAATATTAATTTTATATATATATATATGTATCAATAATTATAAAAAATAACAATTTTAATATAATTCAATCTTATCAAGACTCAAATAACTTTTGAATAAGAGTCCAAGTTCAATGTAGTTGGAATTCCAAAACCCAATCCATGTAGGACGCTCCTTTATAAATTCCTAACCTATTAAATTCAATTTATCACTCTTATTTATGAACATTTGAACTTTCTAGAAGTTTGAGACAAAACCATCTAGGTTGGGCTAGGACTCCAATTCAACAAGATGAAATATACTAATTTTTTTGTCACTTAATTAATATATATAATTAGTGATAATTATTTTATTACTAGTATTCATTTTTCTTATTTTTTTATAATTTTGATGTAATAAATTTCAATATCCATCTCAAAATTAAGGGTCCTATAAAACTTGATCTGAAATTTTAAACGAAAGTTGAATTTTTTTTATGTATTTTTATATTATTCTTTTGAGAGCAGAGTTAATTATGTTATATTATAATTTTAATTGATTGAATAATTTAAAAAAATATTTTAAGAAATGCATCAAATAAGGAAATGAGAGTAATCAATTAATTGATGGAAGGAATACATAACTTGGAGAGGAGAATAAAATTCTTCATGACATATAATCGTGATTTAAGTGCCCAAAAATAAAAGAAGCATCAAAAGTTACAGTTACGCTACTAATCTTGTTTAGTTTTGACCAAAAGGATTTGACAAAGTGAGATTAAGAAAAATACAAGAAAATACGGAATAGAGATCAAAGAAAAATCTCGTTACTTTCCCAATTTTTATCATTAGGTCACGTGGGTCTGAGCTGGACCCCCTCCGACAAAAGATATACTACTAAAACTTAGAATAAATAAAGCCATGCTCGTGCAAGTCAAAATTACTCAATTACCCTCCAATCCCCCCCTCCCCAAGAAAAGCATTTCTTAAGAGGCAGGAGGAAACAAGAGTGGGAGCAAGAAAATTTGTGTGGAAGCAACTTAGAATAGCTACAAAAAAAGTAAAATTGAGTAAAAACAAAGTTTATTTATTTATTTTACAATTCAATAAATTCAAGCAATGCAAATTGGGATTTTGTTGAGAATAAAGCTAGCTATTTATCACTATGTCCAATCTTCCTTTTGTCCTTCACAAGACCAATTGATATCCCAACTACTTCTCTTGGCTTTATTCAAAGTTGTTTGGTTCTCATTCTTCATCCAAAGCTTTTTAACATTTTGAGTAAGTTGGAAAGACCGTAAACATTTCAATGCACATTTAATGTGTTTGGACTGGATTGATGGGACATTACTAAGATGACATGGTTCGGATGTTGAAACCCAATCTCCTCTTGTTTTTCCATCAAGTGTGTCTGGATGAGGATATGCTTCATATTGGTCCTTGTCTTATTAAAATAAAAAGCTAATTATTGGTCCTGAGATTTACATCATTTTGTTTTAGCTAACTACCTAGAGCATATGGCTCTCTTGGTCATGCTTATAAGTAAGGAAATGCATGTAGATTGGGCACTCTTCTCACCTGAAAATGTATTGTGGATTAGGATGACGGGGTTCAATGGGTTGAATGTTGTAATAATGAATCACGATCAAATTAATTTTATTAATAATTAATCTAATTGATATATAATATTTTAATTAATAGTTGGATTAGTCTAATAAAAATTTATTATATTTTTTTATTAAATTATGTAAATAATAATATAATAATTTAATTATTATGGAATATATAAAAATAAATAACTACATAAAAAATACAAAATCCAAATAATCACGTAAATATAATAAAATATCAAATTTAAACTTTTTAAAAAATTAAAAACAAAAAAAAAGATGAAACTGATTTGATCGGTCAAAGGATTTTATGTGCCTGATCGGAGTGAACCGACCTCCGATTTTCAATTGAACCAGTTGAATCGACCAATATGATCCAATTTTGAAAACTAGGTCTCTATATTAGGTTAGAAAATGCCAATTATTTTGAACTAATACGAAATGCACAATGATTTTGATTTGCGATACGAACAAATCGTTAGAGGAATCGTGATGTTTGAATGATAATTTTTCAGTCTGATTGGACATTCGAAGGGTTATCGTAGGAACATTTCTTACGCGTCAAACAGTTTGTTCATATCACAAGTTGAACTTCTATACATTTTATATCACTTTGAAAGAAAAAAATGACGATTTCACTCTTAATTTTAAAATTAATCACATCAAATATTAATTTATTTATAATAAATTGAGTCTTCTATCCAAGGATAGTTTATCATTTTTTGATATGATCCAATTCTAACTCATCAATATATTTTATTTTACCTTTTAGCCCTCATTAGTTAAGTTTGAGGAAGAATATTCTCACTCTTTTACATCAAGAATATGTTGATTGCTAGAGAAATTTTCTGGACTTGTCATAGAATGTATAATGAATTTGGTATCCTTTTATTCAATGTGGATCAAATTTTTGTTATCTTGATCCGTTTCATGGTGGAATGTACGCACACAATGACACACACTGCTCATGATAGTGGATATGGGCAAAAGTACACTAATATGCCAAAACTAAGGTGTAACGTTTGAACAACTTTGGATTTGCTTTAGCAAATATTATCCCAAATTAACAACTCGTATAAATTAAGCTTAATCTCGTCGCTTTAACAATTGAATTTCATGTTAAATTTCAATCAAAACAGGGTTGAGCTTAATTCTTGGTTTGATTTTAATGATTTTCTCATAAGATCAAGTAAATAGTAATTTCATTTGTAAAAGCATTGGAAATACGATTTACTACATGTACATGTGCAAACCCATAAAGAATCCAACTTTTACTTATAATTTATGTCAGACCTAAGTTCATAATTTGGTAAAAATTTATGTTGACATAGTCAAATAACATAATTGGGATCAAAACTAAGTCAATTTTAATTTAATATAGATCAAATAGGAGGCAAAGTTTTTTTTTTCTTTTTTTTTAGAGGAAGATATTGTTTGATTTCCTGACTACCCTCCAAAATGAGACTGAATCCAAGATTCAAACTTCATCTATATGTGAAGTGTGAAGCATAAAAAACACTTTCCATTTGTGGTGCACTGGACTTATAATGAGGTTGTGGCCAGTGAGAGTTAATTTTCCACAATTAATAATAATGCCCAAATAAATTAATAATTTCTCAAAATACCAAAGTTTTTGCATTTTTATGCACATTAATTGAGCTTTGAATTTCTTGTTTTATTTTTTCTATTTCACTCGTATTTTATTTTCTGGATGTATAATAGGTAAATAAAGTTTAAATAATCAACAGTATATTTTTATATTATAAATACCTCTTATATATCCATTTTAATAAAAAAAGTGGAATAAAAGAATTAAAGCGTTGTCCATATTTTATCATCATGTCATTCTACAGTGAATTTCACTATTGTCATCACATCATTGAGGACATTTTAGTAAATTGCTCTTTCCCTTAATTAGATAAATTTTCCCTAAACATGGCATGTCCGAGATGAGAGGTACTCTTCCGTTGAACTACTTTTGTCTCTCTCTCTCTCTCTCTCTCTCTCTCTCTCTCTCTCTCTCTCTCTCTCACTCACTCACACACACACACACACACACACACACTCTAAGGCACTATTAAGTATTTTTCACATTTTTTTTTCCAAGTATCAATCTTGCTTCTCCTCAAATACATATAAACCAAATAAAAAATCTCGGTGAACACTTCCTTAAGCTGCGCCTTTTCTCTCTCTGATTTTTCTTTCAAAGAAAGTTGCTTGAAATGAACTCATGCTCTGGTGTGGGGATAGTGCTATAAACTTGTTCATTTTCATGAGAAATGGATTTTGGGGTGGTGAGCCACAAGCAAACCTCTCCTAATGCAGCTTGTCTGGGTTCAACTGAGCCCAGAGATGAAAAGGGTCATGGATCTGTGAATCCCAAACACCAAAGATCTGGGCTTGCTGAGGATAGCTGGAGGTTACCCAAAATGCCGAGGCCTGGTGAAGTTGATTTCTCTTCCAAGAAGGCTAGTGAAAGTTTTAGATCCAATCTGTGGCCATCAGCGGGGGATGATGGGCAGAAGATGCTTTCGTTTTCCTCTGCCGAGCCTCACTGCAGTGGTGGGATGGGTGGTAGTGGTTCCAGCAGGAGTATAGCATTTTCTATTTGCCAGGATGAGCATCATAGCAGAACTGGAGGTACATATGACAATAAAAATACTTGCTTTATCTTTCAGTTGATTTTCTTGTCTTTATTTTTCCTTGTATGTTTCCCTTCTTCGTTTCCCTTTGTTTTTGGGTGAAAATATGATTTTAATGCAACTTGTTAATGGGTTTTTCTAAAGATGGCGATTTGTTTATGTGGCCACTTAGCAAAAATTAAGAAAAAGTACTTGTCAAGTGTTTTTTGTTTTTTACCATTACTTTTGAGATTTGGATGTGGAATGTGATGGTGATACTTATTCATAACGTTAAAGTTTGGGATTATTTGTCGGCGTTTTTCTATGTGTGGAGTTATCTCTTTGTACTGGATGCTAGATGAGGGTCTCTTTGTGCGCAGCTAATTAAGATTTTTTGTGTCTTGTCCAGATAAAGAATAGGTTTTCATACTTTGGGCTACAAGTACTGTGAACGAATAAAATAACAAACAATTAAGTGTTTGATTTTGTGTATGGCTAAATGCTACATCCGAAAAATAAGATAAGATGGGTATCCATTACGAGCACCAACAGAATAACAAGCAGTGGAAGATTTGCATATCTCACTTTTGCTTTCCATATGAGTGTAGGTCTAATTTCTTGCAATCTGTTCTGAGTTATATCTGATTTACCACTTATCTAAATATAAATGCATATAGACTTTTGATCTCTATTATTTCATATATTTACTGGACTTTCTCTTTAAAGAGAAAAATCCAACTCCTGTCGTTCTTTGCTTTTGCTATTGCTTCAGGAGGAGGGCTAAGTGGAGGAATGCGTGGGCCTTTTGCCAGACTAAAAGGGCCATTTACACCCTCCCAATGGATGGAACTGGAACATCAGGCTTTGATCTATAAACATATTGTGGCAAATGTGCCTGTTCCTTCCAACTTACTTGTACCTCTCAAGAGATCCCTCTACTCATATGGATCACCTGGATCTTATGCCTCTAATTTTTGTAAGCTTCTTTCATTGACCTGATTATGATCTCCGGGATCTTTAATTTGTAATTTAATTATGATAATCCTGCTTTATTGCTGTGCATGGTCATTTTCTTTTTGTTATATGGCTTTCAAACATGTTCTTTGATATTTTCATACTGTAATATATCCCCCATCCATTTGAGAAATTATTACTATTATTATTGTTGTTATTTTCTCTAAGAAAACAAATGTTCAAAGCTATATGGCTGGTATAAAATGAAGTTTATCAATTGAGGGCCATATAACAATTCTTTTCTAATTCTTTCCTGAAATCCTTTGCACAAATTATCGCATGCTTCTTGCCAGGTTTTTGAGTTTTTGACTCGTATGCCGTTTTTTGTTTTTTTTGCATGCAGGGGGGTGGGGTCCTTTCCATCTAGGTTTCTCCGGCAGCAATGATCCTGAGCCAGGTAGGTGTAGGAGGACAGATGGAAAGAAGTGGCGGTGCTCGAGAGATGCTGTTCCTGATCAGAAATACTGTGAAAGGCACATTAATAGGGGCCGCCACCGTTCAAGAAAGCCTGTGGAAGGCCACACTGGCCATGCTGTCTCTGGATCAACTGCTTCAAAGGTGGCACCGATTGCTTCTTCCTCATCAGCATCAGTGATGTCCAGCAGCAGCGCATCCAACACCCTCACTGCAATGCAGCATCAATTTAGTTCCCTGCAGCCCAATACTGCGAGTGCTTCTGCTGACCATCTTGTTAGCAGGTGGATGATCTAAATGCATATCTCATTTTCCTTTATTTCTTTGTGCATATTCTCCATTAAATCTTTAAAGGAAGATTTGAGGAGTATGCATTTAATGTGGTTTTCCTTCTCTTTATTTTGAAGTGGACCCCTCTTTTGGTATAAAAATATGGAGAAGGCAACTAATTTTAGCAATTAAAGTTGAGACTTTTTTCCGTAGGCAAATTCTCCTTCTGCCTATGTCCAATTCTATTAATCTTTTAGTATCTATTAGGTACAAACTCTCTGGAAATTTTATGCACATAACAAGCGCACATGTACACTTAACACATTTAGTTGTGCTATGAATCTTTCTTGTGCTGCCATTTTGTCTAAAATGACAAAAGATTGTATGGCAGATCACAAGGATTTCAAGGACTCTCCTTGATACCTCCTACCATTGGTCTGAAGTCTAAAGATGCGCCATTCTCCATTCAAAAGCAACATGTGACATTTGAAGAATCATCTCACTCAGAGTTTGGAATTGTCTCCTCAGATTCCCTTCTCAATCCTTCTGAAAAAATCTCCTACATGAATAGTAGTAACTCTGGTTCTTTCTTGCGATTTGATGCCAAAGAAGCAAACAACCAACATCCAGTTCACCATTTTATTGATGATTGGCCAAAGGATCAGTCAGATCGCGCCTCCGGTTCCTGGCCAGAAGAACTGAAATCAGACTGGACCCAGCTTTCAATGTCCATCCCCATGGCTCCAGATTTTTCATCTTCCTCTAGTTCTCCTGCACAAGAGAAGTCCATCTCAACTCTAAGGCTCTCTCACGAGCTTGACCCAATCCATATGAGCTTAGGTGTGAGTTATGATCTTGGCGAACCAATTCAAAAGCAATCGTCATGGTTACCAGTTACTTGGGGAAATTCGATGGGCGGGCCACTAGGAGAGGTCTTGACCAGCACAACTACCGGTGCAGGAGTGGGTGAGAGCTTCTCTTCTGTGAAAGCCTGGAAGAGTAGCCCTCAGCTGGGATCCTCTCCCACTGGTGTTCTGCAGAAATCTACCTTTGTTTCGCTTTCTAACAGCAGTTCTGGAAGCAGTCCACCTAGTGCTGACAACAAGAAGGCACCCGACAATGCTAGTCTTTGCAATGATTTACTTGGTTCAGTCCTTGTAAATTCTGCAGCTATTCCATCTCTGTAGGTGAATGATCAGGCATGAAACACAAACCAAAATCAAAAAATCTGGCGTGGATCAGCAATGGTGAGTTGACAGGGGAATAGCAAAAGGTAACTAAAGGTCCTAAAAGAAAGAGGATTTTAGAACGTTTAAGTGTGCTTATTGAATTCTGTGTCTTGTTTTATCTTTCTTGTCTTACAAGTCCTGAACCAAATACTGCTTTGTGACTTGCTTTAACGTGTGATTTCTCTTATCCTGTAACCTTTTAACTGCCACCTTAGCTTGACGAGATATATATCTGCTCGAGTGTAATTGTGAGTTTCTTGCTGCATCTTTGCTACTTAAGTAGGCCAAGTTTCACAATATTGCTTGGTAGCCTACCCATGCAGGGATACAGGAAGTTCATTAGCTTGAACTTGCGGACATCATGCATTTTGAAAATTTAACATGCAAAACATGTGATTCTTGAATTATTGGAGCGAGCCTTCCCTCATTTGTGTATGCTTTGAGATCCATTCCCTAATTTATGAAACTTCCATTTTGGTGTACAAGCGAAAGGATGTGAAATGAACATGTATAATGGCACTTCCAAGAAGTATAATTGATTCGCCAAATATGTTCAGGGAGGTTTAGCGATCAGGTTTTCAATTGCAATCTTCAAACCCCTGTGTGTATTCCTTGAAGAAATTACTTACTCTTATGGTCTTAGTAATACAAATCTTATTAGTTGCTGGGAAGCAATACTGAAACTCTAGGCAGAAACCCTTCATGTGAGGAATTTGATTTCGATTGCCCTTTTTGTGGAACATAAATCCGGTCTAAGAATGGTAAAGGTGAAATTTGTAAAATTGTGGTCTTGAATGACAAGCCAGTTCTTGAATTTGCCGTGGTGCCTTATAAGTTATTTATTGCATAAATTCCTTCCATTTTTTGTGCTCAAGTCACAACTCAAAACTCGCAATCAATTGCTAAATACACTGATTGTTCAGGACAATTTAATTGTCATGAAAATTATAAATTGCTGTCATTTTATAGTAGGGATGGTCTTATTTAACTATTAGTGGAAAATTTCGTATCACCAATTGGTATGGTATTAATGAGTGTCTAGCCATTGAAGCTGTATACCATGCGATAAAATAAAATTATTTATATTACCACATATTACTTAACGATTCATAGATTCGTAATTTCACGTGGACAGCTCCCAAATAAGGGTATGTCATGAGTTCTCAATTGACCACTTCAATTGATAGGAACTAACAACTGGGCATAGGTGGAAACAATGAATTGGCTTCAACGTTAACAAGACATGCATAATGGCACCAAATAATAAAAGAAAATGAAGTAGCCTCAGAGCTCTCCCTCCAACTGATGGGCTTCCTGAGCTTATTTTATTATCCTCTGAAATTTCAAAATTTTCAAAGGAAATATTTCTCAAGTGTTCCTGCATCAAACAAACAGTAATTATGTAATAATTATATGGAATACTGTCAATCACATTTAATTTCTTCCAAATTGGTTACTGAATCCCTGCAAAATGAGATGCAACTACTATGCGTTGGATACACAAGATGATCTACTTATTGGGTGTTTGGCCCTGAGTCTGTGAGATGTTAAATTTTAATACTAAAAATAATTTTTAATGTGATTGGATAAAATAAAAGTACATAACTATTAAAATATTATTAATAAAAATTATTTAATTTTTATAGGCAAATTAAAAGAGATTATTTAGATATTAATTAATTACAACCATATTCATTTTTTCAAAAACACATAAAACTGCCCTAACATCGTATCATTGAAGCTCTTAAAGTCCCCCCTGCATCTTTTGCCACACTTTACATGTTATAAAAATATTTAATTTTTGTAAATTCAGCCCTTCACCCTCCTAATTTGGAGGGGAAGAGAAGTAGTTTACAGTCAGCTTTCCACATTCATTAATGTCATAAACAATTTGCATTGAAGTCAATTGACTACAACATATTCCTATTCAAAACATTCAATTGAACTTTAAAAATTATATTTAAACTTAATTTGATTATTAATTCGATCAAACTTAAATAAATTTTAATCAAATCAAATATAAATCGAATTCAAGTAATTTACTTTTTTTACACATATTTTATTATTTTTGTACTAAATAAATCGTACTCAATCTAAATTTTAAATATTATAAAATATATATTCAAATTTGATCACAAAACTTGATCCCCTTATGTTGAAAAAAAAAATGATTTCAAACAAATGCTTCTATCAATCAATCTAAAACCGAGTATTAAATAATTTTATTTATTTTTCAACCCTAATTGAAATATTAAGATAATTAAGAGCAAGAAAAGATTTTTTTTTTTTAAATTTTTATCCAAGAATTTGGTTTTCTCAACCAACCAAAAGCAAGGAAACAGGAAAAGGAAACGAGTATCTTGTTTCCACATTTCCACCACCCCAAACCTAAACATGTGGGGATATCAGAACGAAGAGATTATTTCAGAATTGGTCGTGGATTTCATAAGTCCAAAAACATTCTACTACAATTGGTTAAACCTTTTTAAGCTCCAACATTGGATGAAGTTTGTGAAGAAATAAGACAAACTCATAAGTTCATAATAAAATCGTGGGTTGGAAACAGGGTAGGGCTTTTGTGACATAACAAACAAAGGGCTAATTTACAAAACATATTACACGAGAGATGTAAACACCAAGAATCACAGTACAATTTAGGCCTTGGTAAAATATAAGGTGTTGCTCAGATTTTATGGTTGTCAAGAGTCTGACCTGCCACTTCCACTGCCATTGCCATCTAGGCCGAGAAAAACAAACTCCTTCAAAATTAATCAAAAGAATTTATCTGAACTGAATTCGTTATCTTAATAAATCAAATTTAAACATATTTTTTCATCAGTTAAAATTTGAAAATTAATTCGAATCAAACTCAATTATTAAAAAAATAAAAAATATGTGTAAAATATCAAATTAGTGTTGCCTCATAAATAAACTTGTTCTAACTCAATTAGGTTAGTTATCATGCTATAAAATTTGATAAAAGATCAAACAAGTTTAAAAATTCAGGCATTCCACTCGATTCGAGTTTACACCCCAAATGCAATCAAGAACAAGGATTGCACTTGATTGTACTTACTGATGATTTCACTATCCCTCATAATCAACTAATGTAGATTAAATTGCAGCGAAGTTATGAGCAACAGGACGCTCAGACATAAACTTGAAAATGTACAAAATCTGCCTGAAAAAATGCTCGTCTCATAAATTGAGCATTGAGAATCCATTAACCAGTTCTTCATAACCTACGCAATTTCACTCATCAACCATAAACACACAGAAAAATGTCCAAACAATACGGAAAAGGAAAGTTTAAAAAGCAGGGGATTGCTCAGATTCTATGGGTGTTAAACAGAGTCTGTCATGCCATTAGCATTCAGAACGAGGAATTGTATTTCTAATCATCGCAAATCCCCCAATTCTTCACAATCCAAAAAGAAAAAGAAAAAACAGAAAAAAATACAATCAATTAATATAATATAAGACCAAAAAATTAGGAGAATAGAAATGAAGGAGGCTCAGACACGCACAAATAGGTCATCACAAATAAATGAAAGGTCCGTAACTCAGCATCGAGAAATGATTTCTGTCTTCATCGCCTCATAAGAATTTACCCAAAAATATAAAATGCTAAGAAATTGCAAAAAATCATTTATGCCAGAAAAGTTGTACGAAGATTATAAGCACAAATCTGTATGAGAAAAATGAAAGATGCTCCTCGCTTTTAGGGAATAGCTGCGGAGTTTTATTGTCTTAGATTTAGGTTTAGGGTTAACGTTCAGGACCAAGTTATTTATGGACCGCGGTAATTACTAGGAACCCATTTGTGTTCATAGAGCTTAGAGCGTCTGGGCCAGATTATTTTGAGGCCCAGGTTCATTCTGGACCGTGGTGGTTATCTGCATTCCATATTTGTTTCATTTCTAAGATCAAGGCCTTTTTAGCGCCTATGGGTCTGGCCCGTGGTGTACGTTAATTATTAATTGTGGTGGCTGTTAATAGTTAATTTTTTTATTGCTAATAAATTATTAAATATTGATATTTTATTAAAATATAACTTTTTCATCCAAAAAACTCGTGAAAATGTTTATGAATCCAGAAAACATATTCATCGATTTTTATTCCCAAAAACAGGAATGCTAGCTTTTTTATTAATGCCGTTTTGATTTTATAATTTTTTTTCCCTAAATTGTGTAATACATTGAAACACTGCAGCCGCATTCCTAAAGGTATTCACATATAACTACAACAATAAATAAATAAATAAATAAAACAATTAGTGACAAAATTATGAGTTCTAATATTAAATTTGTATGTATTGTGTCACAATAATTTTGATTTTACCGTGAAGAAATTACAAACTTAATAGCTACAAGAATTGTGTTTAAAATAGTCATTGTTTGAAATATAGTGACAACACAAATATAATCATTAAGTTATTGTAATAATTTTTGTTATTATTGAATTATCACTCTATAAATGCCATTAATTCTTAATAACAATAACTTATATTAAATTTTTATTTCATTAATTCTCAATAATGACAACTTACGCAAATTATTGAAAAAACACTTACCTAAATTTGGTGTTCAATGACAAATAATGAGAATTATACCACATTACATTCGACCGCCTGCGTGAAATCATTTTTACTTTTTGTTGTTAGAACGCAGGTGATAATTTTTTCAATTCTTGTTTATATTACTAATCTTGTAAAAATCATTACTATGATAAAAAAGGAAAATTATCTTTTAATATATATATATATAATTATTAATAATTTTGATATTCTCACTTTCATTTCTTTTTCTATAGTGGATATAGAATTAATTTCAAACTTGATGTCGTGTGAGATTTAAATTTCGATATTGGTTCTTCTAGAACGATCTTAAAGTCCAAACCGGTATAATATATATTGAGAACCAATTGGGTTTGGGTTGCATGCGACAGGATAGAATTAGATTTGGGTGAACCAATTGGGTTTGGGTTGCATGCGGCAGGATAGGTTTTCGGGTCAAATGGGAGTGACTCGGAGCTGGTTATGAGTTTAATCAAGGGCAGCGGTGGAACGAATCACATGTTTGGTCAAATCCAAGCCATTATCATTCGGCTTATCCCTAAACGTATACATTAGAAGAAACACAAATAGATTATCCTTACTTAAGAGACATGTCTTTTCAGTGATTAAACATTATCTTGTGTTATAATCAAACACCAACAACTTGTGGCTGTCAATTTTGGTGATGGTTCATCAATTATGTGCAGAGATTTGAGCTTAATTATCCTAAAACAATGTAAGTAATGATAGTATATGACGGCATTCTTGACTAAGTTTCTGTGTTTCGTGTTTCACCAGTCATCAAAATTCCTTTCTTAAATAACAATCCAAAAGAAAATGGTTGTCATTTCATTGTCTCTCCACAAACCCAAATTTTGCTGCACAACAACCAGACCATAAGTCCTTGACTAAAGACAGCCCCCGAAGAATGTAATCTTAATAGTTCATTTTGTCAATATTAATGCAGATAATTGTTGAAAATAATGTTAGTACTGTATGCATTTCTCTTCTTGTTAGAGACATGCAATAAACCCCAGTCCTCTAATTAATTCATCACTATCATCGGCATGTTTTAAGACAAGTACTGAGTTCAGGCATATTATGTTTCGATTATTTGCTCAGTTTTGCCATTATACCTTTCATGTCTCATTTCATACCCGAACCCGTTTTTCTCAGGAAGTTCCCAGGACCCAGTCCATCAAGGTTGCATCTAATGAAATACATGAGCCAACGTTGAGTTATAAATGAATTCTATGCAATCGAATAATTTTGGTTGAATCCAGTTCAATAAAGTAAGACTTCCCAATAAGCACAATGAATTTTCATTCAAGTTTTATGAACTTGACAGATTAACCTATTTAACCTAAGTTTCTCATACAAAATGATTAAATTTCCTTTTTTCCAGTTCACCAACCCAAAAATAAATTTATAAGAAAGCAGTGAACTTGATCTATGGCTCCCTTAATATTGACAATACAAAACTTCTGACCAGATGATAATCCATTTGAAATCGTCTTCAGTCGTATGGACGAAAAAAGTCTTAACCTTCTCTTGACTTCGTGTCTATTTCTCTCGCACAATTACCGTAATATCTGAAAATTGCCCTTCATATAAATGTCATAAATCATTAGCAGATTCTGCATTATTTTCTTACAAGCAATGAGTCACCGAAAGATTCGTTCGCAAGGGTATGTCCCATTTTCCTGGGAAGAAAAGCCTGGAGTTCCCAAATTCAATCACCAAAAGTCCCCCTCAGACATGGAGCTAACTGCTCTCAAAATCCTGTCTGATAATTTCAGCAGCTCTGGGGTGCAGGCTCAGCCTACGAACATTGCTCCTCCACCTCCATGCACGTCTCAACCTCCAAGAAAGAGCTACTCTGGAAAGGGCCTGTGGTGGAAAGATGATCCATTCCTCGCAGCTTTAAAATCTTGCACGAAAAGCGAGTCGAATCACAGAGGACACGAGGGATTAAGGCAGAAGGGCACTGAGTCTAAGGGAAAGAATATTAGCAAGATTAGTGTTTTCTCATGCAAGCAGTCTTGTAATGTTGAGAGTGATAATTTGGTGAAGTTTTCAAAGCTTCCTCCTCTTCCTAAGGAGAGATACAGCGCCAAATCTTTTGTTAAGAACTCGCAGTAAACTGTATGATCATGTAAAGTAGATGTTGTAAAGTTTGCCATTAATATTTAGAGTATGGTTTTTAATACTTGTATACAATGTGATAATTTAATCAGTAGTTTTTGGTATCCTCTGCAACTATGTATGTTTTCTTGAATCAACGCACCTCCATTCAATCTTTAACTATTGAGAAGAGATTCTTATGGAATTTATGGGACCTCTTTGCTTTCGGCCGGAAAATTCTTTAATGCATCGGTTGGCGTGACCGTGTGGCTTGATAGTGCCATCTCTTGATGCGTGTCTAATTTAGACAATCTTCTACATTGAACAGTTCAAATACCTCTTGAAAATTACTGCAAAATCAACATTAGGAGTGTTGGGTTTGTTTATTAGATGTGATGTGCACAATATTAATCTAAGTTCATTAGTACAAAAAGGCGTAGCTCAAAAGACCCAAATTCAAGAACTTAAGAGGCATTATCAATGCATGCACCCAATTATATCGGAAAACAATCTTAACTGAAACAATTATAAATATTTCATTTCTTTTCATTTTGAGAATGTAAGTCATTTGGCATTTATAACTTTCTGCTTTTTATTTATATTCTCTGTTCTATTTCTAACTTAAAAATTTGAGGATTTTTGTCGAGACTTTCCCAATATATCTATCGACTTGTTTGTATTGCAAAATAAATCTATTCAATAGTTGGCGGCTCACAAAAGTTTGACTATCGACGAACAGCTAAAAACCAATCTAAATCTTGTTGGAAAGCATATATATATATATAGATAGATAGATAGATAGATAGATAAAAATAACATTTTCTAAGTGGGACTCAACATCTTATTGCACCTAAATCTATTCATGCTATGATTTAAGATATTGTTCCTACTAGAACTCAACAATATAGAAATTTGGGCCTCCAAAGATAATTAACTGGGCCTTTCATGGATTAGGATGAACTCATTAAAGCAGTTCATCCTAACATTGGTTATAGTTATGGGCTTCATCTCATTCATGTACATCACTTTTTAGTTTAAATGGTTTGGCCTAACAACTCAAACCCAATAACTTAGAGCTAATTGTCAGGTATCATCATTTATTTTGATAGAGTGACATTATTATAATCATAGAATGCATATCGATGTAGGAAAGTATTTGAGCTCGTACATGTAAACTTAATCGCAACCAAATCAATTTTAATAAAAGCAAGAAGTGATTTTTAGATCTTCATGTTGACTAAAGTGAAGTGTAAGGACTTGCTAAAAAGACAAACTCAAATTTTGTCAAAAACGTATTTAAATGTTATTTATGATAAAGCAAAGATGTTATATTCTCTTGAATAAGTGGATTAATATCGGTTGCTGCTCTTTGTAATAGAAAGGTCTGTCACATTTTCGAAGACTCTCCATATCACTTGTAGCACGTAGGTCAACAGTTATATGTATTATTTTCAACTTTTCAATAACTAGGATGATAATGAGTTGGGTTTGTCTGAACCTAAAATCCGATCGATAAAATTTTTAAAAGCTCAGGCCGCCTCAAATTCAAACTCATCAAATCTATTTTATAATTTAAATAATATTAAAAATTATATTAATTTAAAATAAAATTATTAAAACTTTCTAAAAAAATTATTTTTTACACAATATCACATAAATATAATAATTTTTTTAATAATAAAAAAATTAAATAAATTGAATCTGGGTCAAGTTAAGTCTGAAAATAAAAATTCAAAACTCAACTAAAACTCGTTTATACTGTACTCTTCCATGTGATGTGAACCACGTTGAGATTCCAGGATGAGAGACATAACACATGCACCCGTCTGTCTATATCTTTTTACATGAAATTTGAGTCCACTTTAGGATTCTCGATATCTTTGTACTATGAAAAGTCTAACTCGTGTCCTTTTTTTTTTTTTTTTTTAACTTAAATCCGAAGAAAGGAAGTGACACTGTCTCAACACCTTTATCCCTCAAGATCTTTTTATGTTTGTGTGTCAGGTCAACGCGTTCAACTTATTGATAATTATTAGATTTTGGAGAGGTGGTAATATAAATATTCCCTCAATTCAATAATACTAATTGAATTGAATGTATTGGACATTTTTCAATAAGTCCACTCAAAGAGTAGAAAGCAAATAGGTTTTATTAGGTAAAATGCGAATGACAAAATCAAACTAAATCCAATTTGCATTAGAATTTAAATAAATTAAAATTTTGATTTGCTAAAATATTATATTAAATACCAAACTGAATTAATATATTTGATTCGGTTATTACTAATTATTCTTTTAAATTTCTTGATTCAGTAATTCGATTAATTAATTTTTTTATAAATAAAATAAAATAAAAAAAGTACAAAAAGAAATATTTAAATATAAAAGTTATATATATAAAAATTATAATTTGATATTCAATTTGATTCAATAAATCGAAATAAAAATTCAAAATCAATCTGAATATGAAATTTTTGTAAAGATGAAAACCAAATGCTGAACCAAAATTTTCAATATTCTCGAATTTTAAATTTCAATTCTTTTTCATCGGTTTACTTAAATTGTGAACATGCTTAAAAAAACAAATTGCAAAAGGGTCTAATCAAGGCGAGAAAATGAAAATTTAAAGAAGTGCAACAGCCAATGGGTACTTGTCAATACCGAACTCTCCGCAAGCGCCAAGACAGCGGACCAGCCATACAACGGTTAACACATTTTGCATAATTGCTGATAGAATCATTCTACTGACCGTCATATGTTCGTCTGATTTGATTGACTAATTATAATAGTGGAAGATATATGCATGTGATGAGTTGTAAGTTTAAAATTGATGAAAATACTAAGTTAAACAGGTTGGTTTGGATTATAGGCAAGAATAAAAACAAAAAATTGATAGATAAGTTGGGATTCATTAAATAACTGATAAATTGAATTATAATGATTAGGTTAAAAACGATTGAGGCTATAAAACTCAAGTTCAAGAAAATCTATGTTATTATTATTATAAATATTTTTAATTTTTATTATTAAAAAATACGTGATTAATTATGTACTTAGTTGCTTTCAATATTTTTAACTTATATTTACTTACTTTTGAATGGACTTGAGTATCGAAAGATTTTTATCGACGTAATTTTCAACTTCTAACAATTTTTTGTTACGCATACGATAACCAATTCACAATTAACTTCTAACTAAAAATTTCAAAAAAATAAGTAATAACACATCAATTGAAATATGAATTCAATAGAAAAACTCAAGTTTTAACACGTCATGTCATCCATTTAAAATATCTTGAATCTTCGCTTTTTTCCTAAATTATTGCTATTTTGCAAATGTAAGGCGAATGTTAACAAAAATATTGATCTTACGAGTGGAGTGATTAATTGTACCATTCTATCAAAATATTAATAATTAATTTAAAATAAATATCAAATATCAATTAATTACAATAAATCATAAAGTAACAATGTTAATATAAATCTCTATACTTGTGATGATGAGATTCGAATGCAAATCTTTATAATTGTAGTTTGAAGACATTTTTACCATTAAGAAAAAAAGTCTCATTACTAAAAAAATATTAAATTTACTAATTTAATTTAATACTCAAACAACTTGACAATTTTTAGTACAATCGAAGCAAAGACGTGTGTATGCATGAGATTTATTAGATTCCATAATACTTGGCGAATCCTAATGATTGTAAATCGAGGAAGCATATTTTGAGCGGCATCTACATAAGTGGACTGTTGTTCTACTGTAATTTAATTAAATCACAACCGGATGATATAGGATAACTATGTTAAATTAAATTAAAATAAATTAAGACTAATCTAAAAGTACTTCAAAATAAAATAAATTTTTTAAAGAATAGCTCAACTTTTAATTCATTCAACATACTCCAATGAAAACGGTGAACCAATCTATATATATGCTTTACATAATATAGAACCGAAATAACTAAGAAAATAAACGAAACTAAATTAATAAAATTAATCTTGATATTCTCGTAATAAAATAATGTAACTAAATATTGAAAATACAAAAATACAAAATGTCATATTCCTTATAGATCCCCGTCATTTGTCCCCGATTGAAAAAAACTTTCATGTGAAAAAGTAATGGGAATATTAGTAGGCATCCACACAATAGTGAATGATACATGCCCACTTGATGATATGAGCCAAAAAAGTCCAAAAGAAACTGCCAAATATGCCAAACAAGTATTTGATTAATATCCAAAAATTTAATGGTAAAGCAAGTAAATATATTTTATGTCCATATTCAAGAAGAAATCGGTACTTTATTTTCTTTATTTTTTTTCTGGAATCGAGGAATATTTGGTAACGAGTAGAATTCAGACACGAATAGAAAAAAACAAGCAAAACTTAAACATGGAAGGGCAAAATGACAAATGGATTAAATGGATTGTTGAAGAGAATCGGGTGGTTTCAACTAATGTAGGAGAACTACTTGAAATTAAATTAAATTAAGAATAATTTAAAATTACTTTGAAATACACTAAGAATTTTAGAGAATAACTCAATTTTCAATTCATTCCAAAAGTTGTTCATGTATGGACTTTAATAAATTAAGGAAATAGCCTAAATTAGGAAGCTAAATTAATAAAGTCGTTCTTGATATTCTCCTAATAAAATAATGTAACTAAATATTCTAAATAAAAAAAAGTACAATTATCCTATTCCCCCTTCATCTCCATCACTTGAATGTTAAATAGGTAATATTGTTAGCTTTTCGAATGACAATATTGTTATACTAGAATAGTCTCCCATCTGGCAATAAAGTAAATTCCCAAAGAAAATCATAAATTATAATTTTCTACTTCTTGTGATTAATTAAGACATAACACAAAGAACAATAACGTTAAATATTATTTTCTACTATTTCATCAGAAATGGATCGTGGATGAGAGTCAATTACTGTTAATCACATATCCTTTATTCCAAACTATTGATAGAGTCATAGTGGGACCAATCAAATGATCATATATATGAGGGGAATATCCATCGCACCTGCAAATAAATACCTTTGCTTGTTAGTTGCCCACTAATACAGAAGCCACGCCATTGATGTTTAGCGTTGCTAAACACTAATGCTTTACTTAATCAAAGTCATTAAAAATGGAAGTGACGTGTGCATCTCCTTTTTATTATGGGGTTAATTGGACTACGTCTTCGTGGGCCTCTATTTTTTTTTTTTAATTATAAAGTCATACATCCGATTTTATTATTAAAAGATTAAAGCAGCTATCTTATTTTGTACTTGATCCAACACCAATCAAGTTTATTAAAGAAGAAAAATTAAAAAAAGAAAAAGTGGGTTTTGATATTTTGATATCTGTGGACTTGCTTGTTCACAAAAAGTATCATATTCGCCGCCTCTGATTGATTCTTTGTCCAACATTATGGTTTTTTCAATTTAGGGTTTCTTCCTCTTGGGATGTGGACTGAGATTACAAAAAAAGAATTAGGATTGATTTATATCTTTTAAACAATAGCAGATCTATATATCACCTGTAAATAAATGAGGAAGAAATAAAATATTCTTCAAGATAAACAATATATGAGGTAAATAAAGCTATGAGGAATAATAAATCAAACTATTCGATATTTAACTCGAAATCGATTGTTAATATCTCGTTTGAGATTAGTTCGTTAACATAACAAATCAAGTTTGAATATATTTTTTTTGTTCAATAAGATTTAAAATTTCGATTCGATTATTGAAAAAATAAAAAATATGTAAAAAAATCAATAATGAGTTCGATTCGTATTGACTAGATTAAAGTTTATTCAAATTTGATTCGATTAACTATCAAATTAAATTCAAACATAATTTTTTAAGTTTGAAAAAAAATATTAAACAAATTTAAACAGTAAAGTATTCGCCTCAATTCGATTTTTTACACCATGATGAAACTGCTATTCCTGATAAAAATTTCCTTTTGCATTACTTTATAATTTTTCCCTTCAATGTTGAAGCTGTATTATGCATTTTAATTATTCATAATAACTTTGAATTGGAGATATTATATAGCAAAACAATTTTGAGACATTACTGTCTAATTGCGCTTATCAGTGTATCAAACTATATATTTGAACTTTGTAGGATAGAAAAATATTACTATATTAAAATTCCAAATTCTGATCGTATTTATGATTTTGAAGTAACATCTTTTTATATTTCCCAAGCAAGACAAGAAATAGAAATTCTTCAAGATTTTGTTCTGTAGTGGTTCTTGGATCAATCATGTAGAATTCACAAAATTTGTCATTTGAATCAATCGAGTGGCATGAAAGGAACGAATATTCTGATTCTAAACTATACAAAACTATATATGTATATTTCCCCAAAATTGCCTTACTTCAATGATTACATCGCTATAAATATTTTTTGTTGGTATTTTTGTCCTGATAATAATGGTTTACTTTATTTAATTAGTATGTGTTGGCTTCCGCGTGGCGCTTTTGGTTTTGGTTGCGTGAAATTTATGGTGGTCGAAAGTTGTTTTGGTGTTATGAACATAAATCGTACTTTGTTGAAAGTTGAGACATTAGAATGGTCGCAAAACATAGCTAGTAAACGTGCTTTTAACTTTATTCCACTACTTGCATTAATTAACAACGAAATTGCACCCAATCGCCTCTCTATACTGTGTGTATAAAGTGTGATTGCATGCTTTGCTTTTGTTGTCTGATCCATTTGGTCTTTACTGATTAATAATTTGATTTATGGAACGTACGTGATATTTAATTTAATGATAAAGAAAATATAAAAAGAAAGCATAACTAAGACTTTAAAATATGTAAATATTAAAAAACCCCAAACTTTTAAGACTCTTTAGTTACAGAATGGTTCACTCTGGTTTTGCCAAAAACAACACCATTGTTCCCAAAACCAGTCCCAAAATTCATTCCTAATGTTCTATCTCTACTAGCTTTAATTTACACAGGCACTCAGCATATCTCAGAGAGAGAGAGAGAGAGAGAGAGAGAGATTTCTCGGGTTCATGCAAGTTTCGTAGTGCTTGATTGGCTGATTTTTGTAATTAATTAATTAATTAATTAAAGAGTGGAGCTGCGCTTGTCCTTCGTTAATGAGATGCGACGTTATTAATGAGGGATTCAAAAGCTGCTGAAGCTGGCGGGCAAGCAGTACTTGGCGTATGTCCCAAAGTCTTTGCCGGAGCATCACCGTCTCCGACCGGAGGCATTCATTTTCCGTGCTGAACAATTGGGTTTGATGCACCGCCAACCGCAGCCGGTTCATTAGTTCCCGGTTTCCGACTTTAAGACGGTTCACTTGGGTCCTCAAGTTCTCCAAGTGTTTCTGTTTTCGCATGCGGGACCGCCGCGCCGACTCCCGGTTCGATACCATACGCCTACGCTTTCGCTCGTCTATGATGGACCCTAAGGGACTAGTCTCCACAGAACCGGAGCTTAAGTTTTTACAATTATTCTGGTTCCGTTCGTCCGAACCGGAGCTTAAGCTTTTAGTTTTGTTCCGATTCGGTTCCGAACCGGAACTCGGGGCTGGGTTCGATGTGTCTGAACCGGAAGAAACCGGTTCAGGTTGTGGGCTAAAGACAACCGGGTTTTCTTCTTCTGGGGGAGGTGGGTGAAAGAGGAACGAAGGCTCATGGTATTCCCACGGCGGAAAACCGGATTCAAAAGGCGGGAAGGGGTTTCCGAGGAATGAATCGGCGGAAAGAGTGGCCGGAAAAGTGGACAACATGGCCGGAAAATGTTTAAGTGGGAGGGAGAGAGGAGAAGTGGGGAAAAGGGAAGAATCGAAGTATAGGAGAGTGGTATTTATGGGCAAACCCATGGGCAGTTTCCTGTGGCCCACACGTGGGCATTTTGGTCATTCCACTGCTTTCAAGGGGTAGCTTTTGAGTCAGGCGGCACTAGAGGTGGTGGTGGGGGCCGTGGGGCACCGGTTGGCTTTTTAAAAGGGTGCTTGGGCTTACATCAGAATGTGGGTCCCGGTAAAGCTTAGTCATGAAGAAAAAAACAGGTGGGATTATTGTGGACACGTGTCGATCTCTCGTAATCTGGGCGTTGGGCAGAGCCAATAGTTTGGAAAGGTGCTTACGTGAAACCCAGACTACTCGGCTTAGGCTAAGGCGCGCCAATGAGAGTGGATATTATTCTGCACCATTCTTTAGCCAGTGTGTCATCTTATAGCTATGGATCATATTAAATTGTTGGGAAAATTTATTAATAGTTTGATTTTATAATCTAATAAATCGAGTATTTATTTTGAGAAACAATTTTATCCACCTTCATATTATTTTTTCATAAAACAATAATTATATAATTCAAATATCAATAAATTATTAATTCGACACAATCATCACTACAAATTTTTTTTTCAATAAATAAAATAATAATATTATACGCATTATTCAGAGTGAGATAATATTTATATGTTTGATGATATATGAATCAAATTGTTCATTTTTACGCACATACGTGTTATATTTATCCAAAATATTTGCATCCACTAAAATCTAATCCAAGAATGACGTTGCCACAGTAATCTTTTTTATCCAAGGCACTGCACATGACCTATGACTTCTTAGATGAAGAAATAAATGCCAAAACAGGAGAGACTACTAGACTAGTGAGTAATGGCATAATATCTTTACTAAGACAACATGGGACACAGTTTCTTTCTGAAAATGAATGTGAAACCTACTTTATAGCCGCGCATTTTATTTGCACCATTCCTTCTTACTTGGTCCACGCCACTTGATATTCCTTTTTCTTTTTTTTTAAAAAAAAACATGCTATATTCATGGCTGTCTTTTTCTTCTTTTGCCCGTTTATCGATTTCTTTTATTTTCTTGTCTAGCCATAAGAATCTAAAAAATATTATATTTGATGACATATATTAAATATATATAATGTGTATTTTATTATATTATATATATATATATATAAATATGTATAAATATATGATAAAATATATATTAAATGCATAGCATCTACAAAACTAACTTTTTTGCTTCAGAAACTTTAGCGAGCTAGAACATTCGTAGGAGGCCATACAAAACTTTATGGTCTAATTTGAAATGGGTAGCATGAGGCGGACAAGCCAAAGAAGTTAAAACATTTGCACTCTATTTCAGTCTGTTTTTTTTTTTTTTTTTTCCTTTTTCCTTTACTCTTTCTTAACTTTTCTATTTTTTTTTTAAAAAAACTGTTCCTCCCAGGTGATGGGATTAGATTAACACATGATCAATATATTGTGACTATGATTGATTAACACGTAGTTGTGATTAGATTCCATCAACAGACCGTCCATGATAACTATGTTTCACCTAATTGAACTCTAAAATATTTTTAACCTATCAAATACTGTTATGGCTGTATTCTAATTTAGAGGGAATATTTGCTTGGTTTTTAGTTCAAGAACAAGGGTTTTCCAGCAGTTAGCTAATGAATAGTTACTATAAGTGTGGGGTCCATTGAAATTTGAAAGTCATTGGAATAACAAAGATTCTTCAAATCGAAGTAGTGTTGAACGTTTGCAGAATAACTTTGTGTTCATTAGGGTTTTAAAAGCTAAATTTAATAACTTGTGAATTATAATAAATTTACAGAGTAGGAAAAGATTAGGTAAAAATCAGGTGAGAAGAATAATTTTGTTTGTTGAAAGATCAATTATATTATTATATCAAGATATTAATAATTAATTCAGTACAAAAATTAGATCCTTCACATCTAAGAGAGAATATTTTAATATTAAAGTACATAAATTAGGCACGGCAGTAGAATTCATTACTTTATCATTATGGACCTTAACTTTAAATTTATATCTTATTAAAAGAGAAAATTAGAATTTTTGAAAACTATTTAGAACATAAAACCAAAGAGGGAAGATTCATCAAAATTGTAACTTTAAAGCCAGCCAAGGCGGAAGGTTAGACATCATTATCACATTAATTTTTCCAAACGTACATTGTGGAAAAAACCAAATTACCAACATGGGCGGCAGAAGCAAATAGAAAACATTTGTCACATGTAAAAATAAATAAATAAACGCGATCGGGGAATTTCGGTGACTCAGTCAACGCCTTTTCTCCCCTAGAATATTATCCTGCTTTTTCTTGGCATATACTTTAGGAAAGATATTTCAAGAAAACTCTAAAAAAAAAAAAAAAAAGTGAGCAGATTGTCTTTAAATTTCTGTAAATAATATGGTTTCTACAGGTAATTAACAGCACAATTTGGTTTATGTTTTGAGAAAACTTTAAATTTATAATTTGATTTTCGTATTATTTGATTTGGATTAAATTGATTTGAACCAATTACTAATATTTTAGTACAATTATTTGACCTGCCCCGAAAATCAAACTTATCTATTTCACACTGTCTAATTCTTACTTTCTTCCTGGCTCATTTTGCTCCAGCCTTTTCTCACTGCTGATGAGTCACAAGAACCGAAATTTAGAGAAAATTAAATATTTTTTTCAATTATGAATATATCTTATGGTTCCCATTTGCAGAATTAAAAAAATAAATCAGGCGTTTGTCTTGAAAGAAGTTTCATATATAAATAAATAAACGCATGAAATTGGCATCTTAACAAATGGAATTATGGGATACCTTAATTAAGATTTCATTTTAAGAACATCCTTTTTTTATTCAGTTTTTATCTAAATTAAACTAAATAAACTAGTAATTTCAATAACAATAATAATAATGATAATTCAAATTATTATTATTATTATTTATTTTTGTTGTTAATTACCGTTTATTACCTAGTTAAGAGTGGCGCGTTCACTTCACATGAATGACATCCTTGTGATCCTCAACCATATGAACCTCCTCCTCCCTACGGTTGCTGGTACATCTGACGTCAGTGGCCGGATATATGATGTCACCACGAATCAACGGCAAGCTACCACCATCATCAACATCATCTTTGGTGGCAATATTGATGCAAGAGCACCGTTCTAGTGAGGCAAAGAACGCGGCCATAACGCCGCTCAACAGCCGTGTCGCCACCCCATCGAACTTCTTGGGCACCACCGCACAACTGGTGGTTGGTGGTGGTTTGATGGCGGAATTCGGTTCGGCTGAGCGATCTCTGCAATAACAAAAGTTCATGCTGCACGTTGGAGTAGTTGCATTTTTGGCCATCTGCGCAATAAAAATTCTTGATGAAAGATTAGTTTCGCCTAGAGAAAAACGTTGGTTTTGTTTTTCTTATTTGTAAGCTTCTTATATTCGTATTCGTAAATTCTCATTATTGTTGGCATGCCACTGGTAATTATAATTAATTAATACAAATAATTGTGGGATTTTAATATGTGAAAAATTATAAAAAAAAAAACGCATTTCATCATTTTTCTTATGAAATAAGCGTAATGATGTCCATATCCATGCTTGATTCTTGGTTACGATTTTTGTGTTATCATTAAGACAACAACCTTAGCCCTTATTTCAAGTTAGAGTGATCGTGAACCCTAAATCTGAGCTAAAAAATTGGATACATTTCATAGATTCGAACACCTACAGAGACTTGTAATGGAACATGTACAATATCCGCTCCACATTTAATGTTTTGTTTTTTTATAAGGTTAGGGGTGTAGCAAATCGAGTCAAATCGAATAAATTACTGTTCAAGTTATGTTTGAATTTAATTTAATTGTTAATTGAATTGAATTTGAACAAGTTTTAATCGAGTCGAATACGAATCGAGTTTGAATATTTTAATATTTTAAAATATATTTTACTATTTTTTTAGTAATCAAATCAAATTCGAACTATACTACAAATCTTATCTAATAAAAAAATATGTTCAAATTTAATTTATTATGTTTAACCAGTTGAGTTTGGACGAACTTTTGAAAATCGATATTAAATCGAATATGCAATAGGTTGGTTTATTTTTTAGTCATATTTCAAATCAAATTGAATATCGAATAATTTAATTTATTTTCAAGTCTATATAGAGTAAAAAAATCTAGTTATATAATATTCTAACTATTTTATGATATTTCATCCCCATGAACGCTCCCATTTCTTTTTTGAAATATCCGCAAATTATGACCTATTTTCTAAATATAAATATTCTTTCTAAAAGTAACATATACTTCTCCACCAATACTTTTAAATATTAAAACTGCAAAGATTTTCAAATCTTTCACTTTTTTCATTATTAATCTAATAATTTCGGGTCAATTCAAATTTGGACCACAATCAAAATGTGAGAATTACTTATACATCCAAAAAGTCAATTAGGCCATTAAATTATTGGCAATTATTGTAATTAAAGATAATGATGGTGCATTAGATGTAATATTTGCTTGGCATAAGAGATAAGAACTATAAAGGACATTACTATAGCAGAACAACCTTCAAAATGAAGTGAGTTAAAGAATTCATCACCTAGATTCTAGTAGCATTTAGATTGGCCTTAAATGGGATCCAAGGAATTGAAGCAATCCCTTGCCTGAAAATTAATTAAGGAATAATGGTCCTGTTAAAGATGCTTATCACAAATTCAGAATCCTAGACAATTTGTTCGCTTGTGGCAACCTAACATTATTTTTGTGTGTGTGGAATTTTGCTTTTTTCTTTTGAAGATTAATTGTGATTTATGTGAGTTTATCTTACATTAATAAATCAATAATAAATTAGACACAATAATTGAAAATTATTAATTTTCGATAGTTACTATTATAAAAGTAAACAAATAACCACATGACTCATGAATTTAAAATCTTGGGCCTTAACATTCTTGAGTTTGGCCTCATTAACATTTATATGAGTTAACTATGCATAAAATCAACTTTTTTTCAAAGTTTTCTATATGTTTTTCAAAAAAAAAATCTTAAAAATCGCTGTTTTTTAGAATTTTAACATAATATTACAAACAAGAAGGGCGGAGGACGTGATATATTAAATATTTGATAGAAATGAAATAAAAAAAAAATGATTATCTTACTTATATAAATGGGAAAGGACAAGTATCCTTCAAAAGACTACGTAGAAAGAACAATTAAAAATTAAAGATTAAAAACTAAAAATTAATAATTACAAGTTAAAAATGAAAAAAAAAAAAAAAAACACAACTAAAAACAAGAAGCAGGCTCCTTCACCGTTGATACTGACAGAAAACAAGTGAATTCACCTAAATAATAAGCCCAACAATACCGGCCTGTCTGCTTTAGAAAAAATGGTTTAATGGAAAATAAGTCCAAACTCATAGATCAAATGCCCAAGAACACAAATGGGCCAAGTAAAAAGGTCGTTTATATGAAGTAAATTATTTTATACCAAATAATTAATAAGTAAAAGATTTAATTTTCATTTTAGGTCAAAGGAACAAACAGCAATTCTTGCAGTTTAATGCAATTGAAACAGTGCTAATTAATTGTTGATTTTTGACTGTTAATTAATAATTGATATTAACATTCATAATATAAATGACATGTAACTTTTTCATTAAAAAAAAAAAGCATTAATTCTTACATTGTAGCAAAATACTTGATAAAAAATGAACTTACACTTCAACTTTGGACATGACTAGTATTCAGAATTTCGTTTTTAAATCTTAGTTACTGTCAATTGTGCCACTAATTAACAAAAAGAAAAGGATTAATTACCTCTTTTTGTGATGTCGCATCACTTCATATCTTCAAATTTTCGTCGAAATAATTTTCTTGAATAGGTTCGTGTCTACAGCACGCACAAATAGTTAGAGATTTTCGGGGAAATTCTTTCGACGCTCAAATCAGTCATAGAGGTAGATAGAAAGAATGCGTAACATTTATTTCACGTACCTTATAATAAGTTAAAATGATGTATATTTATATTTTCATAAAAGGATAATTATTTAGTGTATAGTAATACATGCAACAAATGAATTTTATAAACCCATTTGATTGAATTTATTATATGGAGCTTTTCAAATGATTTGTTAAACTTGCTCCATTGAGTTTTTTTTTTTTATTTCGACCCATAATCAATACGAACCTTTTGAATTTAACCCTATTTCCGCTCACATCCAGTCATTCTGAAATACTTATATTACAACTTCTTCCCTCTTTTATTTATGATTATAAAAATCTCCTCTATGAGTGTATGAGTTTACCACGTTTACCCAACTTTTCATGCTGCTTGAGTTTGGGATGAAAAATTATGACGTCAGTAATTTTTTTTTGGTAAACTTTCTATTTGTCCCTTACCCAATTATACTTATATTTTGTTAACCAAAATGCTAATTGTAAGATCTGAAATTTAGAGAAGGTGTACATGTAATAATCAGATGCATAAAAGGAACAAAAAGCAATGAAATATTGTTCCAGGAATATAGCCGTTGAATGAAAAACTTAATTGATTGAGGTAAAAGAAAAAAAGAAATAATTGTTGGAGGCAATTTTTGGCCATCACTTATACAGACTAACAACTATTCTTGTATTTATCCAAGAAAAATAATTCGTACAAGCAATTATATTGGTGTTATAGGGTTGAATATAAGAAAGAGATGTGCATTTGAATAATAATTACATAAAAAATTATTGAAAAACTCTCTCCATTTTCCATTTTTTTCCCTCTATTTTTCTTTTTTCTTTCTCAATTATTTTTCTTTTTTCCAATTATTACTTTTTTTTTTTAGTTGAAGATAATATTTTTTATGTTGGTGATAGACAATAAATGCAATTTATAAGATGAAGATCATCGTTAAAGGAATACTTATAATTTTAAAATTAAGAGAGAGAGTTTATGTAAATAGGCCAAACATAGGGCATGCTTTTTATAGTAAACCCTAAATTATAACTCACAATTAATCCATATCTTCCACAATTTGGATGTTACAATAAGTACTTGTAGTTTGAAATTGTATTGAAAAATTTAACCTCTCTAAGCCAAATTTCATGAACACACAAGAAAAATTGATTTGGGCCAGTATCGAATATAAAATGAACTTTTATTTTCAACACTAAAATAATTGGTACTTTGCACCTTTCCCTTAACTTCATTTGGCAGATTGCATCATAAAATTAAATATTTGGCACATCACACTATCTAATAATTTCCAATCAAAATTGAGGGGTAAAATAGTCAATAATTGTTAATTCCTTCTATTTTTTGCCTCATCTTTCCTTTATATGTAAATTGCTAATTTTTTTAAAAAATTATTATTATTTTAATTAAATTAGTTGAATAAAATTTAATTATAATACTAACAACAATGATATTTTCTCAATTTATTTACAAAATTATAAATTACTTCACATATATTAATATTGTTAAAATATAGCTTATTGAGATGATAATAAAAAAATAATGAAAATTTATTTTTTAGACGATAGTAATAATTATATTTTCTTAATTTATTTGCAAAAATATAAATTATTTCACGTATAATATGTTGTTAAAAATATAGTTTATTGATAGAAAAAATGATTATTTTTAGCTTACATATATACGAAACAAAAAAAATTGTAAATACAATTTTTTTTTTTTATTTTGTAGTATTTAATGGTTGTTATTTTATATGGATATGACTATTTAGATTTGTAAAGTATTTTATTAGGTATAAAACTCCAAACAACCATATTCATATAAAAACAATCATTAAATATCACAAAAATATAAAAAAACTAATATTTGTCAAATAAGAGGTATTATATTTACAAATTTATGCTCTATTTGTAAACCTAAAATCTTTTGTTAAATAATTTTTATTATATATTTTATTTTTATATATTTTAATAAGCTATATTTTTAACTACATAATATATGTGAAGTAATTATTATTTTGCAAATAAATTAAAAAATATAGCTATTGTTAATAATAAAATTAGATTTTTTGAACTAATTTAACTAAAATAATATTAGGGTTTAAAAAAAATAGGAAATTGCAAATGAAGAGAAGATGAGGAGAAAATAAAAAGAATTAATCGTTAATGACTATTTTACCCTCCAATGTTGGTTAAAAATTACTTTAGAGTACATTATGACAAAAAGATATTGATTTGAGGGTGTAATCTGCCAAATTTTCTATTTTATGGTGCAAAGTATTAAATGAACCTAATTAGAGGGTGCAAAATGCCAACTACGCTCTCTAAGCCAAATCTCATGAAGAAACAAGAATAATTGATTTGCGCCAATATCGAATATGAAATGAAGATTTATTTTCAACACTAAAAGAACTCACACTTACCCCGTTTGCGTTAATTACCAAGAAATTAGCCATTTCTCCCAATAAAAGAAAAAAAAATATCTATATTGGAGTTAGAAAGTGTCTGCAATCACTAAAACAAAGTTATTTTTCAGTTTTTGGTTGAAAAAAAAAATAATTTTTAGTATTTTTAGATGTCAATTTCTAATTCTGCTTCAACTTAATTTCATTAGAATCATGGAGTGGAGTGCTTCTACTTCTCTAAAAGTGCTTTTGATATTTTTTGTAAATATATAAAAGATTATTTTGACATTTTTACTTTCAAAACTTTTTCATAATAAAAAGTGCTTTAGGCATTTTTTGTCATTTTATTGAAATACTGATATGAAAATATTTTTTTACCAAACATTGTAAATCCTAAACCCTAAAAGCTTTTCACTTCGTTTTTCAAAGGCTAACCATTATTGTTTTTTTTTTTTTTTTAACTTTTCAACAATTTTTAATTTTAATCACTTCTTTAAAAATATAATTTTTCGCAAACACACCTTCAATTAACGTCACATCTTAAAGAATTCCAAAATTTGGTGCAATCACTAATGACGCACATATGGTGAGACAAGTCTCATTCTAAAGCCTTCTTCACAATTCATGCATTTTACATTATTCAAAGCTTTTCCATTGAAGTTTTTCAACATTAATTAGTGAGGGTGGGACATGCAGACCATAGCAACACAATGCCAAACCTTAAACCCCACAATACATTATTATCTGATTAATTTAAGCCAATCATTCATGTAATCAATTATATTCAATTCAAACGTTTTATCGGGCAAAATAGTTTCATATTTGCGAGTTTCAGAGGCCTGTCAGTATTGGGTTTTTATTTTTCAAGAGAAATTTATATGTTAAAGTGAGAGGACCATGTAGGGTGAATCCAACCAAAATTAAAATTTCCATACATATTTAGAATTGAACTAAAAAAATCCAATTCTCTATTCTATTTTCACTTTTTGAAAACTCTGGTTCTAGATTTGGTTTGGTTTTGATCTTTTTATTGATTTATGGAACCATACCAAATATAGAATTATTTTTTATTTATTTTAAAACTAGTTATTTTCCAAATAATTTTAATATGTTTTAATGTTTTTGTTTTTTATTTTCATCTCAGTTACTAGAATAATTAAATTTATTTTAATACAATTTAAAAAAAAACTTAGTTTATGTTTTAATGATTCAAAAAATATTTAAATTTTTAATTTTGATTTATCAATTTATTAAATAAAACAAAAAACAAAAAAAATCAACTATATGACAAACCAAACTAATTAATTCAATTTGGTATTTGGCTAGCAAAAATACTATACCAAATTTTCAATTCAATTTAATACGATTTTATCAAATAAATACCCCAATCAATCCTAGCCATTAAAATTTAAAAACTAGTCAATTACTTCGACATCAATATGTGAATGAAGATTTTGATGAATGGATATTAATTACGTATTGCACTTTGTGATTAGCAATGACCCATAATCTAGGACGTGGAATTTGTGTTGAATTCTGGTTCAATCAATCAATACTTACAGTGTTCACACAGGGAGGGGTGGGGACAGTCTATCATGCTTCTTTTTTGACTCCAATTTCTACAAAAGATTCAACATATCTCAAATCTCAATCCTTCTACATGAGCTTTAATCATTCACAAATTATAATTGCATCTTGATTGTCTTATATATACTGTCCATTAACTGAGAATCACCACTAAGTTCAATATATATATTAGAACTTCAATTTCCTACTATTCCAGAACATGATTAGGATGAGAACCGTGTTAGGATAATTCCCTGTTCTATATATATGTCTTGAGATGAATTTACCAATGGATAGATTATCTTAGAATTTATGGATTGCACACGGATCAAAAGTATGCTGCATATAATCCAACATAGATGTATAAAATTTTGAAATTACATTTTTGTTCTCGATCATTAAAATATCTAAAATATACGAAGGATCGTATTTTTTTTATTCAGAACCCAACTCAACTCGGACTTGAGTTTGGATCGACCCGATCTCGCAACCTTTAATGAAACGAACTGATGGAAATGGAGAGGTAACATAGTCTGTAAGACCTATGTGGACCATCAAATATAAATAACATAATATTCAACTGTCATAAGGTAATTTATACTCAATTCCTGAAAATCTTTTGATCTGACTTAAGTATTAGAGAATTTTAATTGGAGGTCATCCCAACTAACTAACATGTGTTATTATTTGACGTATTCTCAAACTCAAAATAAATCAACTTGAGATCAATACGACCTGAATCGAGGTATATTAATTTTGACCAAAATTAAAATAATTGTCGATCAGTCCTATTCAATTAGTCAGGATTTCTCAAATTTTTCTTATGTAACATTGAAAAGATTAACATGATTCAAAATTACAGATTATCCTTATAGTCTTGGGTGACTTGTTTCATAGAAATCAAGCATAAAAAGCCGCTGGAATGTCTGGAATCGAAAATTTGTCCTAACAATGAGGTCTATAGAAGTCTGTATAATATATATATATATAATCTATATATATATATATATATATGTCATCTTGAAGTCAGAATGATAGAGTATATATTGTGGTTTTTCACGAGAGTGTGAAGGGTGTTCCCACAACAGGAGAGAAATTCGTGGGATGTGGAAATTTCTGCCCAAAAACAGGCCTGGTTTTTCCAATCCCTATTATCCAGATGATTGCATATGTAGTGCCCTGCATCATGACATGGCTCACCAAGTCAAATAATCTGAATTGAGGTGCTGGAAATTCTAGATTAATTGGGCACACATTTCCGAATGCAGACATGCTTGTCTTCAGAATATCTGGATGTTTAGGATGAAAACAAATCCCTGGTAGAAAATAATCCCCTGGAAAAGAAATGAATGTATGAAGATTAATGCAGGTAAACGTCAGAATTTCAATTCTTGAATGGGACAGGTTCCTTTTTTTTCTTTTTTTTTTTCCCTCCCTGTCCGGCACATGAGAAAACCCCGAATGGATTGAGACGAAATATGAACTCTCTATAAAATGCGTTTAGGGCTTGTTTTGGTTTTAATTGTTTTTTTCTGGTTAAATCAAAGAATTAAATTTTATTACTTGTTTTAACCAATTGATTCTTTTGTATAAGCTGAAAATTTTTCATTCAAGAAAAAATAAATATTTCTGATGTTGATTATTTTGAAAATCAAAGCCAAAAATACAAAACCAAAATGTAATAAATATACTCCGAGTATGATAAGTAAAACATGTGGTGCATTTTCCAAAATTGATTTCTCTTTCTTTCTAAATTGTATTTGTCAAGGAACTGAAATTTCAAACTCGGACCAAACAAGTTCCTAATGAAATTTCTTAAAATCGACAATCAACCTTGATTAATCCAAAACAAGTTTTATAGGGCAATTGTTTATCTTCCCTTACATGTATAGTTTCACACCACATGACGTTCATGTATATAAAATATTATCTTAAATATATATTTTGAAATGTATATTATGTAAAATACAAGATATAATATAAAAATAAAAAAAATGAACTGAAGTGTGTAGCACTATACAAATTCCCTATGTACACTGAATTCCGACAGGAAAACTGAAAAAAACAAATTAATTTCAAGCAGTAGTTAGCAAATAGAGCAAAACAAAACATAATTAAATTTGAAAAAAAGAAAACGAGTAACGTAGAGTGAATAAGAGAAAAACAGGGGCGCGCACAGACACAAATCCAAAGACCAAATCTGAGAGATTACAAAAGTTGATTTCTTTCATCAGAGGAAACGTATTTTTGTCCGGACGAATTCACACTTTAGAAGCCGAAAGGAATACTGATGGTCTGTGCTTTTGACTCCATACAAATCCAGTTGCTTTTTGACTGAAAAAAACCCTCCAGACCTTAATTAAACATCTCTAATTCCCCCGAATTAAATTGTAATGATTTACAATCAGTACGATTCTTTTATTTAGCCTATTTTATTGGATTTTAGTCAAACTTATAAAGTAATTAATCAAAGTTGCAGCTGTTATTAACTAATCAATTCATTGCATGTGACCTTCTTAGCACGCTTTTTTCATTTTTTTTGTGTTTCTGGATAGATTTATTCGTTCTGATTAGTCGTCATTTTATGCCGACGTCTTTTGGAAGTAGCTGCAAGTACGTGGTGCATGCTTTGCTTCTGAATTGGCAGATAATTAATGCAAGATTTGATATTTATAGTCGGGAATCTAAACGTGATCTTGAATTTTGAATTGATTCGTATACCTACCTACCTGTTCCTAGGAACACCAAAAATATAATATATATTAGTGAAAAGAAGTCAAATGAGTATTAAAATTGTCATTAATTATATATATGAATTGATAAAAATATTTATTTTATCATATTAATATTTTTATAATTTTTATAATAATAAATATGAAGTAAAAGTTGCTACTCTGAATAATTAATTGTAAAAATTATGTAAAAAAATGTTATAATAGACAATTGATATATAGATTTACAAATAATGAATGGGGTTCTCACGGCACTTATTATTAACAATAATAACAATTTAGATAAAAAAATTATTATTATTAATATTTTTTTCAAATTATATTATGACAAAATTAAAATTGTTGTCATTTTATGGATATCATGAATGACATCTTTAATTTTACATTTAATATTTTATTATTAATATTATTTCTTCTTATAGTAAAATAATTGCATCCTTTGTAACGAGCATAATGGTGTGACATGTGACCTTGATGGATAGGAGAAGACAAAGAAAAATAGATCCGTAAAAGATTTTTTTGGTCCTCAAAAGGTTTCATCTCTGAATTTTTAAATGTATATAATATTTTCTAAACTCTAATTATGCATCAATTCTTACTTTTTTCAGTATTACATTGAAAGAAAAGTGATTTAAAAGTAAAAGTAAAATATATTTTGAGTTTTTTTTTTCAGGAAAGACTATGAATTTAGGGGTTAATTACAATTTTAGGGTGGCCAAAAATATAGTTTGCTCAAAAAAAATTTATAATGGCAAGGTTACTAAAATAAATAAATAAGAAAAAAAATTCTGAAAACGAAGGAAATATTTTTAATGGTGATATTTTATATATCCTTACTTGGAATTTTCAGTCTGGCAGCATACGCGGAACTCACGAGTTTTTCATTGGAATGAAATAAATAGTGACTATTCATTCTGGAACTGGAATAGCGACGACCAGTTTATGAATATTTACCTAACCAAATAATGGAACCAACATGGAACAAACAGAAAAGGACTCCAGGAATTGTCCATCACAACTATACCACTTTCTCACATGCTACACACAATGTAGCTTGACCCCCCCACCCCCACCCCCACCAAAGGAATTTGAAAAGACCTTTAATTTCTCATCAAATTTAAAATGAGAATATTTTGCTCAATTTTTATAACAACAAAAATAATTCAGACTTGATATGAATTTTTAAATTAAAATTTAAAAGTAATTTTTTTATATCTTTTTACATCGTTATTCTAAACAGTAATTGTTAGAAGCCAACCATCCACATCAGTAATCTAGATAGCTTTTTTTTTTTTCTTTCAAAAACAAAAAAAAAAAAACAAGTTTTCGGGGAAAATTAAATAAATATTTCTCTGTGTCCATTTCATCAAAATTGATAAACTTAAATAAATGAAGGTAATATCTATGATATATATGATGTATGGTACACTTGACTTGATGTATGAATGAACTTTAAATATTTAATTTTATAAAAAATAAAATAATTAAATAATAAATTTATACTAAATATATGTTTACAAAAAAATAGCATTTACAGTAAGGAAGGCAGAAGATATCAACCACAAACAACTTGCTTATCTTGGAGGAGCAGTGTGCGACTATGAACATTTGACCCTTGAACATTCCTTTTATTTAACCGATGAAGTTACAAAAAGGTCAACAAGTCCCCAGAAATTCTTCAAATTAAACGGCTATGTGTACCATTTGCTACATCATACTCATAAACTGACAGTTAGCATTCTATTATCATCATCTAAATATATTATTATATAAAACCCAACAAGTCCCTAACACATTTCTAGAACATGCTAGTTTTATATTAATTTACAGATTATCTGTCAGTATGAAAAATACTACTCTTGCAAATATTTACTATTTAAAATTTTAATATTTTATAAAATAAAATATTTCACAATTATCTATACACCTACTGCTAAATAGACCATGTATTGTACAGCAAAAATCAAGTAAAAGTAGGAAATTTTGAACATCAATTGCTGTAGTGCTCCATGACTGGTCATATAAAGTGAATGTAAACCAAATTTTTTGGCTTCCAAGTGGTGGGCCAATAGAATTAAAATGAAAAAAGGAAAAAGATAACACGATTTTTCTGGTTTCGGGGCCACTTTTTTAAAGATGAAAATGAGATTGTTTTCACTTGTCAACGCTGGTTTTTTTCAAGAAGACCCCATCTGGCCTTTTTGTTGCCAAAAAATTAGTCAGCAAATACTTTAACTTTAAACCAAATCACACACACACACACACAAAAACAAATAAATAAATAAATAAATAAATAAATATGTAGTGTATATCTACTGATAATACTAATAAAATTCAACCCAACGCCCAGTTCATGGTATTGAACCTTTCTCTCCTAGAGTTCCTGTGGTCACCATTAAACAGTTGTGCTTCTTCTTCTTTCTATCATTTTCTTTCCATAAATTCGTCAAAATTTAATTACAACATTAATTGCTCCCTACTTATGCATTAAATATAAAGTCCCCCTTTTGCTCTTCTGAGTTCACACTGGCACATTTTACAATTTCCCCTGCCTTATCAATCTCTATATAAATTGACACCATTTCTAAAACTTCTCTCCATCTCAAGCTCAATAACTTGCCACCAAACACAGCATCAAAAGAAAATGTCTAAAGTCACGACCTTTTTGATTGTAGCCCTCCTCTTCTTCTCTCTATGCTCCGCCGCTCGTCCGGGCCCGACAGTTGATGGTAGGGTGGAAGCCAGAAATGAGGTTAGTCATGCTCAAAGATACTTTTTCAGCCTCCCTTAATCTTTGGTATAATGAACACCCTGTTTGGATTTGGATTTTAAGAATTTATTTGTGTTAATAGGTTAAGGCAGAGGGAGCCCAAGTGGAAGATAGCTGCCAAGGAATTGGCGAAGATGAGTGCTTGATGAGAAGGACCCTGGCTGCTCATCTTGATTACATTTATACCCAACATCATAAGCCGTAGAAATTATCAGAATTTTCTTTCTTTTTTTTAATATTTCTAATTATAAATATATATATTTTCATGAGCTGTAAGCTAGTAGCATGTTCATTACTTGGAAACTGTACCAGAAGGACACGATCAAAACATCCTAGTTCTTCCTAAATTTCTTTCTTTTTGTTGAGTTTGGTTATGGTTACTGATATATGATGAATTATTACTTGATATCATATACTATGTGAGTGTAAAAAAACTTAGGTGCTGTATGAATTTGCTTAGCAGAGTTAGTTGTATTTTATTTTGGTGCTTGTTTCTTGTATTTTCTTGTCTTGGTTGAGTTATGGTTCTCTTCTAGATTCGCCTTGAAAACCTAAAAGCACAGTAGGAGATGGTGCAGAGAAATTGAATGCAGTATAAGTGGTTCAATGAAATCAAAGAGCTGACTCTCAGTTCTGAGTTTCTAATCAAAGTCGTTCATTGCGGTGACGAGCAGAATTAAGACATTATGGTTTTAAATGTCTCCAACTGTCTGGTAATCGCCGTTAAATAAGTAAAGTATATGGCAGAGATCGATACTTTTGTCTTGAAGTGTCATGTAACTACATGAAAAGTATAAACTTGGATGGTTCATGATCAAATTATTAACATAGAAATATAGAACATATATATCTTACATGAAATATCTCCACCCAACCAAGAGAAGATGTAATTTTAATGGGTTTTATTTAACTCCAATCTTTCATAACTGAACGCGTCATCATCAAATGGTTGTAAGAAAGATCATTTAAGATTATATTAATTTAGTACATTTAACATTACAGTTGAATAATATTTATAGTATCTTGGTTGCATCATGTACAAGGAATGGGAATTCGGATTTAAGCTGGATAGGGTTCGGGTTGGATCTGACCCTATTCTACTGATCTTGTCGGAAATGATTTTTTTTATTCCAAATGAATAATTTCATCCTTTTGACAGATAAATTTATCACTCGATAATATATTCTACTTGTTTGTAGTGTTTTCATCAATTTGTGCTAAGGACTTAGGTTGTGTTTGGATAGAAAGGCTCGGATTGGTGGGAGGATTTTGAAAAATAATTTCAAATAACTTTATACATAGAATTTAAAATTTACAAAAATGATTTAAAAAATAGTTCAAAAATAAAAATTCACATATTTGATATTCATTACAATATGAAATTATTTAAATAAATTTATGAATTTACTATTATAAATTTAAAATTTTTAACTTTAAATTTATCGTTACAAATAGTTTTTTTATGTAAAAAGAGAAAAAAGATTCAAACGAAAAGTACCCCTCGAGCATTTCAAGGAATAGCGTTCTCTGAACTATTATATGATTGATATAATTTACAATTAATTAATTAATTAGGACCATAATCTAACCGAGAAATAGCAATGCATGGATTTTGAGTCAGTTTTTTCCACTATTTATCAATTTGGATGTCTACAAAATCACATGAGCATACTTGCCAACTAATTTTCAATGCTTCAATTTGAATTCCCCATATCTTCATCCATGTTTTCAAAAAGACTAAATATAGACATAGTCTATTGTTATCTCAACGACGTCTCACTAATCACTAATTCACTATGTCCACAGGTTTAACATGTTTGGATGCTAGTGATTGCGTGTAATCTTTATTTTGTCTGATATTTTCTTCAACCCGTAATCACATTGATGATCATTCAAATTAGAACAACATACACATCTTGCAATATGTTTGGTAATTAACGGATAATTTAGGAGCCAAAGAATATAAATACGTGGATCTATTAATTTGAAGTTGGGGAAGTTGAGAAAAAGTAAAAATAAATAAATAAATAAATTTAATTCACAGGTTGATTTTGATGAGGGCCGTTGACGGTTGAGGCTTTATTATTATTATTATTATTATTATTTATTGTAATAGATATAGTAATGACTGTTACCTTGTCGGCCTTGAGCATTCAACACCTATCGCCATTCCTGCATTTTCGGCCACATCAAAAGGCTCATGTTTTTAGAATGGGCCAAAGTATCAGGCAGCTGCTATCTTCTCTCCTTTTCTTTCTCAATTCTTGTTTTTTAGTACTTTTTACTCTTTCGATATTTGAGAATGGAGAAATTAATTATTACAAGGTATGGACACTGTGATGGTCTTAATATTTCATTGAAGTTCATGCGAATTAGGGTTGATAAAAAGTTAGTTGTATCTTCCTTAATATGAGTCTCAAGGAAAATGGTTTCACGTGATATTGATTATTGAATGAAATTCTTACATGTTCTATACAAGCTAATGTGATTTAGTTGGATTCGATATCCCAAGGAATGAGTTGACCTGAGTTATTAAATATCCAAGTAATCATAAAATAAAATAAAAAATACGTTAGACTTGTTGGATGACTCCCAGCAAAAATCTCCAACGTTCAAAGTAGGTCGAATTCAAAAAAATATAATGAGGTTAATACAAATAAGCAAACATAAATGATTAAAAGATAAATTACTTTTTTAATGTGTTATTTTAGAATATTTATAAGGATATCTTCACGTGCATCGTACATAACTTAGGACAGATGTCATCATCAAAATGATTTTTTATTTGTACTATTAAAACAAATCAAATATTATAAAATTTGGGGTCGACCAAAACCATACTTTCAAATCAGATCGGGATCCGTAAAAAAATAAACGAATCTTGTCTTATTTAGTAATTTAAGACTTTTTTAAAGGTAAAATAGAAAGTTCAAGCATATACACATGATGTTATCTATGAGCCATGTCAATTTAGAGGAGAACTTTAGGCTGCAATTGATTTAATTGCACCCAATTTCCAAATCAATCAAGGGTTAAGTAGATTCTCATTTCTCATTTCTCATATAATTGATTGACACTTTAAGAAAAGTGACACCTGAGTAAATATAATTACATTTGTAGTTCCAATAACACATAAGTGAATATTTCTTGTCATTTGCTTAATTTGTGATCCATACACTCTAAAGAAAGAAAGTAATAAAGTGAATGAATATAATTACATTAATATGTGACTGATCTGCTACTGATAAACTATTAGCATACTCAGTGTAAAGCAATGTGAACTTGTGACAAAGTCAGTATCATGAATGGAATCCTCAGCCACTGAGCATTCCAAGTAAACAAGAAAGTGTTAGGAAAACGTCACTAATATATAATTGTAGCTTTTGTCTTAGATTCCCCGGAAGACAAACAGCAGACTGCGGTGTGAAAAGCCCTCCACCCACCAGATTCTGGTCAATTAGTTTAAAATTGTAGTTGGATTTTACTATAGTTAGATGGTTAGTAAAAAAATGTACAAGTTTGGTTTCATTTTTCAAATATTATTTTCTTTTCTCGACGACAAAAATGTGTTTCCACAGTTAAAAATATATCTAAAATCTTATTATATTATTTTTTCAATAAAATATTTAAACACATTTTTATTTAGTACGACTCTCAAAACCCACTTTTCATAAAACCAAACAGAGCCTAAAGAAACTGGCGTGATGGTTCACGAGACAGAAACAGGGACGGTTGGTTAAGCGAATTGAAAGGCCCGGAAATCATCAATGCTTTTTTATAATGGAGTTGAAATGGGTCAAAGACGCACCATATTTTCTTATGGCCTTTTTTGTTTTGTCTTTTAGCGGTGTATTCAGACCTCTGACTCGGGCCCATCAGCTACGACTTTCTGCACAATGATTTGTTGCCTCCCTCGTATATATGGGTTTTATTATTAAGGAATCATTGTCTTGGTGTTGGAATTTGGATTAATTTTCATTTAATTCTAAGATCTTTTCATAAATCACTCAACGAAAGGTTGAGCATAAATTGGAAGAATTTTCAAACACAAGATGAAATATTTGTTCGGTCTCGATAGACTTTATATGTAACGATAATTTGGATGTAAATTTCTTATGTGAGCATCAATATATCACAAAAATATTGTGGGGTGGGTTCGGTTTGTTTGGGTTGGCCCAAGTCCATTAGCTATACATGGTGGAAAAAAAAGAACAAAGAAAAGAACATGAGGGCTTATTTGTTTCAGAAAATAAGAAAAAAAGTTGACAAGCCAAAAAAGGAAAAAAAAAAAAGTAAAAAAGAAGAAGAAGAAGAATCCATATTTGAGGGCCCGAATCAAATAAAGTGTCATTCATTCTACCAAAGTTTGAGATTAATTTGGAAGATTTTGTATATGGTTTAGTAAGCATAAAAACATAAAATTGCATCCTTATAAGAATGTTTCAGAAGTTGAGATGGACTTGGGAATTTTTCATAAAATTTATTTGTATTGCCTGATTTTTTTACGCATAATTTTTTCTTGAAGATTGTTGAAAATTAGCCTTCTATGTCATAATTCTTATATACGTAGTTGTCTTTATCACGTTTTAACAAAAAACATAATTATATACATGTCAATCTTTTGCGGTGCTTTGTTGCTTTTTACAAAAAAAATTCGACCAGAATATTTTCCTCCAAATGTTAATCTCTTCAAATACGAAAATTGTTAACATAGACATATGGTAAAATAAATTTCATATCATTAAATTACTAATTAATTATTTATTAGACACACATATCGAATGCCCCAAAATGATTAATATAGTTAAATGACTAATTAATATTTTATTCAGTGAAAATTATTGTTGAAATTTCGCCAAAGGAATGATATTTACCCGAATTCAAATCAAACCCTCAGGGATAATTTTGAAATTAAACTGAAACTTCAGACATATTTTGAATTATTTCCTAACTATGTAAATTAAATGATTTAAATGCCATTTATTCACCCGAAGAGATATATAACAAAATTTAAAACTTCAAAAATGATTTTAAAACCAAACTAAAATCTATGGACGATTTTGAATTTTTCTTTTTTTCCCAGACAGATATCAAGATATCTAACCTCATGGGTCAGTTGAGCCCCCATTAATCAAATCGAATTCGCCTTGATCTGGATTTTCCACCCAACAAGAATTCACGTATTGTTGTCAGGTAAGGAGGTTTCACTTGGAAATCAATTTTGTTTCGGTCTTGCCACTTTTTCTAGCCGACAAAAGTTTGCGTATGACCCTAACACTTCCTCTTAACAGGCCCAAGACTTATCAGCCCACCAGCCGAAACAACTTCAAGAAGAAAAGAAATTTCTGAAAAGCTGAGAGTTGAGCTTCTGAAAGAGTATACTAACATCAAAACTCATGTGTGATTTAGTACATGGGGCCTCTAATTTCTTGGTAATTGAATAAAGCTTCAAAAATGTTCGGTCGAAGAAGATTTCTCTCACTGCCTCTGGTCATTGGAGCTGTCGTGTAAGCTATTCCCTCCTTTTTCTTCTCTCTCTCTCTCTCTCTCTCTCTCTCTTTTGTATACTACTCTTTGCCATTGAATGATTGTTGTGCACCTCTTTATCTGTTTGAAGAAGTGATTTTATATTTCGATCGTCTTTTAATATTTAAATTTTTGGATGAGCCCATTTTACAATGGAGGTAGGGTAATTTCTTGTCCTCCCCCCTTCAATATTCTGTGAAATTTCCACAAGTTTCTGGGTTTTGAATTGCTTAATGGAATCCCTAGATATATCCAGTTCTTTTAATAATTCATAAGGGAATATGATATCATACGTATTTTTCCAATTAGAAGTTTGGTGTCCAATAAATTTGAGCGCATAGTGGGCAACTCAAAACGGAAAATGCGGGTCTAGGGTTTCCTACCTTGAAAATTCGTAACCGAAGCTAAAAACAGAGAAATCCGTGCTTTGAAGGCCGAACATGGGTGTTTAAATTATTACAATAGCTATTTTCATGATGTAGTGACCACCAATCCTAAATTCGTTTGAGTTCACATATTAAACCCCATTTGTGAATTTGTAAGAGGTCATCAGGTTATGTTTGCTCAGAATTTCCACTAACTGGAGCCTATGATGTTTTGATCAACCTATTAGACATCCTTAGTTTTGTAAACTGAAAAAAAGGATGTTGATTGATGATGTAAATGCATGTATTGTCCAGAAGTGATCTATGCTTTCCAAGAAATATAATGCAAGGTAGGTTTACAAGTTGAATGTGAACCCTAAAGACTCGCATAATCCAGAGGTGTGCATTGCATTATATGGAGAGTTATAATTTAGCTGTTATCATATCAAACTTTAACTGGGAGGTTTCCATAGGTTTATTGGTTGTTGATGAAATGATCTCATTGAGTTTACTTTTGGTTAAATGCCTGATTTCATTGTTTCATTGTATTTTGCAGGATAGGAGTTGTGTCTGGAAAAGCTATATTTGGGCCCCCTCTTGATGAGTACTGGAAAAAGAAGCTTCAAGAAGAGGCAGCAAGAAAAGAGAATGATGCTAGTTCTGCTTAAAGGATTTTAAACTTGAGAGATAACAAAAGGCTAGGGATCATTATCTGTACTGACCAGCCTTGCTAGACTTCATGTGAGGAATGCCATGCCAAAATTTCAGGTGCCCGTCATGCTGCATCCAACAGCATTATGTCTACATTTTATGTCATCTAGCTGTCTGCTGGTTGAAATTGTTATGTAATAGAACACCTTGGTCTTCATGTTCTTTTTTGGAGTTCAACCTGCTTTACTGCAGGAAAATTTTAGTTATTGGTGTTATGTTAGAAACAGTCCTGAAGTATTTACTGGTTACAAAATTTTCCCAATTATTCAAGTTAAAGCAGGCCAATTAAAGTATGCTCCTTCTTATAATTATTATACGTTGTGTGCAATTAATATGTCCAAGAATTATAGAATAATTCATTTTCCTGCTTTTCCTACTAGATAGGGAAGATAATTGATTTCTTCACATCTTGGCTGAGACATGATGCTGTAAGTGCATGTATGGTTTTCTTCGAAGGCTCACTCTCCCTCGTTTATATGCGGCACATCACTTCCATTTTAGCTGAAAATGATGCGAGGCACTTTCCATCAAAAACACACATTCAAGCTACAAGCAGCAGCCAAGCTGAATGCAAACCGCTTTCTTTCAACTGTCTGTGTTTTTTGAAGATTTAGATCAATGAGTTCTCAACACATTATGCTGGGTTTTGTAGATGTTAATATACATCTAACCATGCATTTATATATACTTACACACACACACACACACACACACACACACACACACACACATATATATATATATTAGTGTATATAAATGACACATATATATATTGGTATATATAAAATATATGGTAAAATGCACACCAATGCACATTACCACGTGTGGCATCTCTTAAAGCCTTTACGGTGCCGGTCAGTAGCTCAGACTTCAGTTGACTGATTTAGTGGGCTTAACACCTGAGGAGAGAGCTATAATGCTTGTGGTTCATGTGTAAAATAGCTAACAAAGTTACGCACACGTCCAACACATAGCCAAAGAGAAACCTCAGGATATGATTCAAGTTTATTGCAACTTCCTAAGATATTTATCCACTCAGTTTACACTCAATCGGGACCAAGGCGTTTTAAATGACGTAAGGAACATTCAGTGGGAATGTTCCATAAATTATGAATCTAACTAATGTAAACCATTACGCAGCAAAACAGAGAAGAAGAAAATCAAGCAACACTAAAATCGAATTTGAATCACTTTCCATAATCGATTGAATGTTATACATTTCAATCAATTCTTACTGAGAAGTCATACACAGTATCTGATTAAGTTCCCTGACAAATGGATCTTTACATTCTATTTAAGAAATATGAAGCCATAATCTGGATTGTCCACAATAAACATACAAAGAATCATTTGAGGCAGGCGACACGAGTCTTTTTACCAGAAGAATATTGGGAAAACTAGTAGGGCGCCAAAATCCAAGGGCTGTTCAATATGTTCAAACATAAAGTAAGACACAGTGTAGTAACTGCAGAAGATTTGCCACTCACATATCTGATTGCTTCAACTCCCCTGTCAACCACTTCCTGGTGAACAACATCAACACTTCTCTTCATGCACTCTGACAATTTCTGAAGTAGAAACTCGAGAAAAGATCTGACAGTTTCAAAGGTCACTATCCCAGTCATATCAAGAACAAACTTCCTATTGCTGGGCACGGCCAAGGTTGAAGACATCTTTCTCACCCATCCACTGTCTTGATTCTTGTCCGTTAATTTCTTTTCTTGTAATGTGGTTGGGTGGATTAATTTTGCCCTGATGCTGGCTTTCTCATCTCCACTGAAACCATCTTCGAAATCAACCTTGGAGTAAGTAGAACTCAACTTTGAAACAGCAACGGAATTTGTAGTCCAGACATGATGAGATGTCCGGATAAAAGTTTCTACTGCACCATTGCAGACAGACACTAACATGTCTCTTACTTTAGCTTCGTGCCTGGGATTAGTCAAACCAAAGAAGATTTCATCATAGGTGTTGATATTCATCGTTTTGTCCAGATAAACAGCCACAGCTGTGCTCACAAATTGTTGAATGCAATCCCCGACTAGCTCCCTAAACTTATCCTCACAGGCAACCTCAACCCATCTGGGAACGTGCTGGTTTGATTTCGAATTAAGATGATCAGCATTTGGAAAATCATCCAAATCAGATCCTCCATCGTGTTGCCGTTCTGAATATAAAGCCATTACCATATTTCTAGCAAAACTCCCAACAACTACAGAAGCAAAAGCAGAGCCTGCATCCGAAAACAATTTATCTACAACCCTGTCAGAGAAATCCTGGTCGCCCCTCAAAGATTTACCACTTTTTATCAACTCATGTTGATAGCCTCGCAAAATTCCCACTGTCAAAGCCCGTGTAATCCTAGTCAATGACTCGGAAAATTCGATGGACCTAGCAATTTTAGAAACTTGCTTCAAACTTTGAGGAATTTGATTAGAATCCGACCCCAGAAATTCCTTCAGATCTTTGGAAAGAATCCCAATTGCATCAGCTGAATCAGACATCATTTCAGCTACAGAAACTAATGCACCCAAGAGTTTCAACAATCTTTGCCTCTTCTTAACAACAGAAGGCAAGTTGTAAATCCGGTATGCACCATAACATGTGAATCCCAATGCTCCTAAAACAACAACCCACTTTTTCTTCTTCTTCGCATACTCTAAACCTTTCTCCAACAATTCTAAATCCATAAATTTACAAAAGTTTTACAGATGTTAAACAAAATAATAAGTGGGCTCGGTCTCTAAAATCACTATTCACAATCAACCGCCCAAACTTTAAAAATGATGCACAGTGATACCCCTGTTCCAGGTCTAGAGGTAAAACTTCATTTTACAGGAACAGATGCACAAAACAAATCTGTACACGTAAAACACTAATAATAGCTAAACAAAAGCATACACCTATCTGAAAAATCTGTACACAAACAGAGAAGGGGAGAGATCGATGTATACGCAACCGTGGGCAGAGAAAAAAAGGAAAGTGATGACGAGGAAGCAGTTGCAGAAAAGGGAAAGGGGTTGTGTGCACGTACAATTATATGCGAGAAACAGGGAGAAAATTCAGTTGAAGGTGATCCAGTAGAAATCTTGCACTTAGATTTGATAAGAGCGACTGAATTTTGGACAGCCAGCTGGTCTCGTTATCCAAATGATCAAAATTCAACACTCGGTCACAATATGTATAAATACGTGTACAGCAGCTAAGATGGATATGGATGATTTGAACTTAATTCGGTTATCTGGTAGTTGTGATAGGAGGATAGGGATGAAGATCAATCAGGGCGGCTGGCCCAGTGCTAGGTGTTCCAAACTTCTTGAATTGACAGGTCAACTGGGTGAATTAATTGAGCTATAACTACGAGTTGGTAAGAATAAAGTTGTAAGGTTATAAGGTTAAAGGTTTTCTAAACTTATTTTTGAATATCTCATAAGTTCGTTTCATAAAATATTTTTGAATTTTATGAAATATTAAATTTTAAATCAAAATTAAAATTTTAAAGTATTTGAATAAAATAAGCTAATGAAACTGATAATTTTATAATTTATACATGGTTAAATAAAAAAAGTTTGTTTATATATATATATTTTAAAATTGAGCTTATAATCGTACCTTTGTTTTACTTATTTTTTTAAGACAGCGTTTTTTCAGCTTTTCAAAATCTTATAAGACATTTGAAGAATTTATAAATTCTGTCAAACATACTTTTATTCAAGATTAATTCCACTTTTTTTTTTTTTTTAAGTTCATTTGAGCTTCAAGTGTAGAGTGATGTGGCAGTTTTGAGTTTGAATAAATCAAACTGCACCGCCTATATATGCATATGAAATTTTTTAATAATCAATATTAGTTTTAGTTTTGATAATTAATTAATAATTATAATATTTATTTAAATTTCACGAAATTAACTATTTATGTATTCATAAACCTCTCATAAAATTTTTTTATTTTTCATTTATCTCAAGTTGTAATGTAAGCAGAATTTATGTTTAATTTCAATTTTAAAAAGTTTAGCATTTTCTTTTTCTTTTAGAAGTGTTGATTTATTTAATTTTTTCAAGTTTTTTTTTTGTACTTATTTTCAATTGTTTACTTTTTCATTGTATTTTTATGGCATATGAATGAATTAATTTTTCTTTTCAAAAAATAGAAAATGAAGAAAATAAGTATTTTTTCTTTTTATTTTTGTGTACATACTCAAAAAATTTGTGTTTATGATGTTTGTATATTCAATTTTTTTTTTCTATTTTCATTTTGAAATATGAATTTTTTTATGCTATTTTCTCTACCATACATACTATAGTTTATATAATATAAGTAAAACTAAATGAATAAGTAGAATATATAAAATGAGTTGAAATTTATGTACAATAATTTAACTATTTGTTAGTACTAGATAGACTATACTAATATTTTCAAATTATGATTATGGTGTTATTTGAAGTGATTTTTTCTATTAATATTTTTATTTTTTTATGGCTTAATCGTTTCACTTTAATAGTAAAAAACTGCTAAACGGCTCGCAACTGCTTAAAATCGTATTTTTCATTTTAATGGATAAAATCACAATTTGAAATTAAATTTTAATAAAATCGTACGTGATAATTTAATTTAATATTAATAAAAAAAAATCACAAAACTGCACAATGATCACCCCAACTTGCAGTAGCTATTTTATTACATTTTTCTTCCTCTTATCCTCCAAGTGAACCTATGCAAGCTCCAATTTGAACTTCTTGAATCTACTAGAAACAACTATTGATTAGTAATGTTGAAATGCAAAAATATATCATGTTGAGCAATTATTTTAGAAGCTAATTATGTGGAAATTAAGTTTATTGTATTTAGCTTTAATTTACTAATGGACTTTGCTTTATTGTTACTTTTTATGCCATTATTATTATTGTTGCATTTTAAGTTCTTGGAGTTTTTCAAAATATTTATGTATGACGTAAAAAATTTAAAAATTATTTTCTCTTACCAATTTTATATAATTGCTTAAAAGTTTTAACGACTTTTTTTAAAAATAAGTATTACTATGAAAAAGATTAAATAAATTCCAAATGTTACTCTTTTCAATAATATTTCTCATATTATTGCTCCTAAAGCCACATGTACTGCCATGTGGATAATAGTTGGAATTTCATGTTTCTTTTTCTTACTTTTTTGGCCAACTTTGTTAGAATTTCATTTCTTTTAACTCTTTTCAACGCTCTCCTGAAAATAAAATAAAATAATAAAGCTGATAATAAGACTTTTATTTTCTTTTGCCCCAAATAATTGTTTATGACCAATCTACACATTAGAACTCGAGGGTTAAGTGACACATAATTTGTTATTTATTTTCATTTTTTTCTCTTTTTTTGAATATTGGTCAAACATGAATTTATGATAATAGCTTATAGAATTAAATCCTGTTTTGCAAAACTGTCTCCATTGATCAATTTTGTCTCATTTGTTGAATGCATGTTTTTCAATCAAATAAGATGTTTATTGGCAATAAATTTTTTATTTCTTGTTAATCTATTTGGTTTTCAAGACCTGCCACTAATGAGATGCATTATTGGAGTTGTATGCACTTATGAGTGTTCTACATTTGATTAACAAGAAAATGCTTTTCCACATTTTGAAAAATAATAACAATATTTTTTACTCCATTTATTTATTCCCTTTTTGTTGATTTTTAATTTAATTAGTCTGTTTTTTATTTACCTTCAACTTTTATCGCCACATTAATTTTGGCTCAACTTAATTACAAGGTTAAAAAATCTTGTGCTAATGGAATGAAATGATATTATATGATTCACATGAATTTAGTTATGAAGGTGCTCGTCTGAAGCCAATTAGTATTAGTGTACTCACTTCATAATATTAATGGACATGAACCACAAAATTATTCTCAATTTGGAGTATATTTTTTTTCTTTTATATGTTTCAAACAACGTTAACATACTAAAAAAATAAACATATAAATACTAACAAATTTGTATCAACATGGTAATACATGGGGTATTAGAAGCAACAATATGAAATCTTTTTTTAAAAAAAAAATGATAGTTGAGATTTTTTTCTTCAGAAAAATAATATTTACAAAAAAAAAAAAAAAACGAAAGGAAAGAAAAGGGCAAAAAAACCTCAGTTTTAACGCCAAAATGGCAAATCTGCCACAAAAACCCATACCGCGAACCCTGCCAGAGTCTTTGACTGGGGGATGGACGATTTTAGCCCCCGAAACGTGCATCCCGAAATTGATTCGCGGCCATTAAATTTTACTCAGAAACAACGACGTGTCAGCTCCAGCGAGTCCGAGCCGCCGCACTTGTAATTAGAAGAGCCACGCGCCACGTCATCCCCCGCTTTCTACGTGGCGCGTTCCAGCTCTGAGTCCTCTCTCCCGCCACCTCTTCCGCCGTTGACTAAATAAAATGCAGTAAAACACAAACACGCACCTCCTCCACCTATTTGGCTTCTCCTATTTAAAACCAAAACCAAAACAATTACTGAAAAAAATTATATACACTAATATTTCATGTTGCACCTCTGTGTATTTCCCTCTCTTTCTCTCTCTCTGTCTGAAACTAATTAGCCAGAAATCCTGCAGCTATTTCCAAATTTCCACCCCGAGATAGCAGCTTAGTTTTCTTCGTAGGTAATTCATGGTTAACTTGTATTCATGAGTGAATAATTTTCTCTTTGCTTCTTTTTTTCTGACTCATTCTTGACACGGAATTTTGGGTCAATATTTAAACATATATCCGATTCTTGAGAAATTTTTTTTCCAATCCAAGAAGCCTCCCACTGTTTTCTGATGCATATCCCATTTTTCTTCCAATGAGTTTTTACTCTTTCTTCCCGAAATTTGATTACATTTTCACTTCAGGAAGTTGTGAAAACGGTTTTAATTTCTTGTGTTTAAAGAATTGTTTCTGCAGTATTTCTTTAAATATAGAATTCTTCTCTCCATGTAAACCCACTTTTGGTTATTCAGACTTTTCGAATCCAAGTCAATTGGAAAATTCAAGCGGGTTTTCTTCATATTCAAGAAATCTTATCTCAATTCATGAATACAAGTTTACGAGGATAGAGTTTGGATGTTTCTGTTGATTTCTTGAATAATAGACGTGAAAAACAAGAAGTACACCGTTCCCTTATCTCCCTATATATATCTTGCATTGCATTTCTCAATTTCTCCACGCGTCTTATTAGTCTTTTTTTCTTTTCTATCACGTTCTGCTAATCAAAAGTCTACAGACATTGAAAGTTGGTTGCTTTCAGACTTCTTATTTTCCTTCAAATTAATTTCTGCAGTTTCATCCTCGAAAAGTGATTAGGAAGATGGATATTACATACAGGCCCTACATTGATCCAGATTTCGAAGAACTTATTGAAAGAATCCATCCACCAAGGTTTGTAGCTCTCATAATTAAATTCTTAATATATTTGCACTAAACTTTATATGCTTTTACATTTGTTTACTTACTTATTGCTCTCTTTTTGGGGTTTTCAGGGTTTGTGTTGACAATGATACCTGTTCAGATTGCACTCTTGTGAAGGTTAGTGCATTGAAATTGAACTTCAGTATCTGAACAATTTGGAATCATCTTTTACTTCTTTAATAGTAGTATTTATTTGATTATTCGGTTTCCAATATAACGAACAGGTTCCTCTTCCTTAGAATCCTGTCGAGATGCTAATGATGAGTAGCTCCATAATCATTAGATTCTACAAAAGATGCAAACGAGCAATCGAAATAGCGCCAATTGTCTGCATATAAAGCAGTCTTTTTTTTGTTTTTTTTGCTGATGGTGAAACGTGTTGCTAATTATCGTTTAACTTTTGGGATCTTTATTTCGGACGAGCAATTGAAAATTTTGAAAAGTAAATTCTTGAAGTTCTTAAGGTTCGTTAAGGATATATGGAACTTTACATTCAAACACTAATCCTAGGTTGCACCATCCTCAGTTATTCCATTATGGTTTAAATAGTTCTGACCCACAGAGCGGAGGCCAACAGATCAGATACCTAAAGGACTTGCTAACAAGAATATTTAAATATTTCTTTCCTCAAGCTACCGTTTGGTATTAGGCGCCTGAGTTATCATTTATCCGATAAAATTATTCAGCATCCCACTAGTTATCATTGAAGTTCCGTGGAATTAGTCAGTAATCCATTTTTATGTAGACACTAATGATTTAATGTTTGGCTGGGTAAAGTGGTAGCACTACACGACTTTTGACACATTTTAGGTATAAAGAGTACTTTTATGGGGCTGAGGGCCTGGTTTGGGACCAATTTTCAGTGAAATCAAGTCCTGCATAAGGAACAAAGTGTCTAGTTCCAAGGTCGCTGCAGTTAGTGTTAAATTCTGAGGTCAAGATGCTGACTGGAAGCCAGAAAATGACTGCTGACTGTGAAAGAAACCTTTATATGTTTATGTACTCATTTTCTGTGATTTGTTTATCAAACCCACAAGCTTTTTGCTCACAGGTTGACAGTGCTAATAAGCATGGGATGCTGCTGGAGATGGTCCAAGTTCTTACTGATCTTGACCTCGTGATTTCCAAATCATACATCTCCTCCGACGGTGGTTGGTTGATGGATGGTGAGTTAATAAATGTATTGATTCTCTTTAAAAAGATCAGAATGAATATATTTTACTATATCTCCATTTGAATTTACAAATAAGAAAATGAGCTTTCTGACCCCTATACAAGTCAGCCCACCATTATTTTTGTGTTTGTGTTCATGTGGGGTTGTTTTGATTGCATGGTTTCCAGTCTTCCACGTGACTGACCAGCAGGGGAACAAACTTACTGACGAAAGCCTCATACGTTACATCCAAGAGGTTGGTTTTTCTATTAAATCCAACATGTTTTTTGCTATTATTTGAGTCGATAAACAAGCCAAGAATGACAATTTTATATATAGGGCATTTGCGCAAGTAGAAAGGCTTCCAGGGAGGCTAGACCAAGCATTCGTCAAGAAGTCAGGCCCAGACATGTGTCGACAGAACACATGGCACTTGAGATGACTGGGATAGATAGGCCAGGTCTAATGTCAGAGATGTCGGCCGTCCTTGCTGAGCTGGGATGCCACGTCTCTGCCGCCGTGGCATGGACTCACAACGGCCGAGCAGCCTGCATCATCTATGTGGAAGATAGTGATAAAGCTGGGCTGATCATGGACCCTTGTCGAGTGGCCCAAGTGCAAGCTCAACTTGAAAATGTGGTGGAAGCCCATCACCACAAGGATGAACGACGGAGCGTGAGGTTGTCTGCCCCAGGCCCAGGCCAAACCCACACAGAGAGGCGGCTCCACCAGCTGATGGCAGCCGATAGAGACTACGAGAAATGCTGCTCTTGTTGTGGTGGTAATAGTGAAGGGGATGATTTCTATGTGTATGGAGGCTGTCATAAAGGGCAGAAGAAGGGATGTGATGGCACACATGTAAAGATAGAGTACTCTAAAGAATCTGGCTATTCAATTATTAACATAAGGAGTAGAGATAGGCCAAAGTTATTGTTCGACACAGTGTGTACTTTGACAGACCTGCAGTATGTAGTTTACCATGCAGCCATTAGCTCTCAGGGCTCTACTGCATTCCAGGTAAACACATGACGAACATTTTCAATTTGGACATTTTCAATTGTGAATTCTTTGGTTCTAAATCTAGACTTCTCTCAGGAGTATTATGTAAGGCGCAAGGATGGACACACTTTGGATTCTGAAAGTGAGAAGCGCAGGGTTACTCAGTGTTTGATTGCTGCCACAGAAAGGAGAGTTTCTCATGTATGTTACTGAAAAGAGTTAACCTCCACAACTGGTTATTCACCCCACATTTTTTAACCGAAACAATCAGGTACTCACCATTGCTTTAAATAATTTGTGCAGGGATTGAGACTGGATATTTGCACTAGAAACAGAACCGGACTGTTATCCGATGTTACACGAGTTTTTCGAGAAAACGGGCTATCAATAAACAGGGCAGAGATCGGTATTCGTGGTGAAAAAGCAGTTGGAACATTCTACGTGAAAGACACAACAGGGCAAAATGTGAATCCAGAAACACTGGAGATGGTCAGACAAGAAATTGGAGGCTGCATTGTTGTGGAAGACAAATCTTCAGGGACATCTCCAGAAGCTACACCTTCAAGATCAAGTAGTAGCAGCAACAGCAGAATGGAAGAAAGGTCGAGGTTTTCCCTGGGAAACTTGCTCTGGGCGCAGCTGGAGAGGCTTTCAAACAATTTCAGACCCATAAAATCCTGATCACCATCTTGCAATAATAGTTATTACATCTTTCAATTTCAGACAAACAAAATCCTGATTCCTTAGCAAAATACCAGTTAGCATCTTTAAACTAGTTACATCATTCTACTGTAAATAAATTACATCTAGATCTCCACCAAAATACTGGGGGAGTGTTAGAAAAGATAAGTATATGCATTTCTCTTCTTTGCTCTTTCCACTTGGAGGAGATAGAATAATTGAAATCTAATTGTAAGTATATATGTGAGGGATTTTTTAAATATTTGCATCCCACTAAAGGAGAATTAACTAAGAACAATATCCACACATCTTCTTTTTAATTGTTACCATCAGACTTGTTGAAGACCTTTTTTCACCAATGGAACAAAACTTGAATGCATGAATAATGGCAGAAACCAAATTGAATTGAAGAATATAGTTTATAATTTGATCTGAAATACAAATATATTAGTGCAATTACATAAAACATTTATACTATGTGAGTTATAATGATAAACTTTTAGTCCCAAACTGTTCCATTTTCAGTTCATCTAATTAATTTAGACCAACTTCACTGGAACTTTTGAGAAAATTTCTGTTATGACTCATGAATAGGGCTGTACGTTTGGCTTCGATCGAACCGAACTGAAATTGAAAATGTGGTTGGTTAGAGTACTAAATCGAAAACCGAACTGATTTTTTTTTTGTTTACTGATTCGGTTTTTCGGGTCAACCGAAATTTAATAAAAAAAATTAAAAATAAATTTATTTATTTAATTTTGATTCGTTGGTTTATAAAATCGAACCGAACAAATAGAAAATCAAACGAAACTCATTTGAATTAGGCAAAAATCGAACTAAGAAAATGAAAAATTAAACCAGACATTTAATCATTTTCTCCCCCTAATGTCATTTTCTCCTCGTGTTCTTGGCTTCACATTTATAATTCTTCAAATTAACTTGCTAAGAAACATAATATAATTACATAGCCTCCAAATTAAAAATTACAAATTACATGCTTAATATCTAAAATCAAATAACACAAGTTAAACAACATAAAATGACTCCCTTCCAACTTGACTGCTTCTGTCTTCTTGTAACCAAATTCATTTGTTCCTTCATGGCTTCCTCAATCCTGCCATACAAAAAGATGAAATCAAAATCAAGTCATGCAAATATATTTATCAATCTAATGCAAATAACATTTATTTGATAAACATTAGACGAAACAAAAAGAATTGAGTGTATCTCAAACCATTTTGTCCATTCTAATTCTCACTACTCATTGAATCATTCAAGTATGATAGCAACTAAAACTTTCAACAAGTTCATTTTAAAAGAACTAAATCCAAGAATTCATTTCAAAACATATTTAACGAAATGACATAGAAAACTAGAATAGGATAAACTGGCAGCAGCATTTTACCAGAAAACTGTATATCATCCCAAGGGGAAATAACAATCTATTATATCAAGGACAGAGATAAGTGACCATGTTCATCACCCTTGTCAACATGAACGAACTCTACATGCGCCATCTCATATGCCAATGATATTGGAATCTGTACCAACACTTGAAGTCATCATATTTATAAATATTTTATGAGAACCACAATATTATAACATTAAAAGAAGATACAAATAACACTATAAATAGAATATAAATTAGAATACTTTAAGTGATAAAAGGAGAATTTTAAATTTTTACCTTTTTCGATCATTTTAATGACATTGTAATTCTTTTCTAAAGGCTTTACTTGAGTATGATGAAGCCAATCTTGGCAACAAATTAAATCTTGTGCTATTTTAGGAGTCAATGAAGCTTTGAAATCATCAATTATGCGCCCCCAATGCTAAATGTAGACTTTGAAGTTACGATAGATATAGGCATGAGTAATACATCATGAGTCAATATGGATAAAATGAAAAATCTATGAAATTTCCACCAATCAAGGATATCAAAACTTGGAGAAGCTTCCTCTAAGTGCTCATTTAGATACATATCTAACTCCGATTCCTTACCTCAAATTCCAGATATTAATTTTTGAATTCTCATTTTCTTATCCGTCATATTTGTTGATTCTCTTGTAAACCTACTTCCTATATCCACAATTGAAGAACCTGATGATGTCAAAGAAGAATATAAATACTCCTCAAAAATATCATAAAGAGCACTTTTTGCCAAGTTTTCAATTTGCTCTTCGCGTTTGGGCCTATACATATTCTTCAAATAATATTGTAAGAAACCAAATTTGTGACGAGGGTCAAACATAAAACCAATATACAACATCATATTAAACTTTTCTATACTTTTCTAATATTTGTCAAACTTAGATTTCATCCTCCTAGCCATATCTACTAAGTAATCATCATCACTTGTGAGTTAACTTTTCAAAAGTTCATCAACTTCACTGATTTCATCTAAGAAAGTGTTAGAAGTCATAAATAAAGAATAAAAAACTCGAAGAGTAAGTTCATAAAAGTAATGCAACACTTTCACAAACCTTTCTACAATAATTCAATCATACTTTATAGACAAACTTATGTTTCCATAAGGTCCACATGTCATAAAATTTGCACAAAAATCAACATTATAGATCTCATATCTATCAAAAATACCTTTGAAAACTACAACCGTGTCTAGCATTGCATAAATAGAGTTTCATCTTATTGAAACATCTAGGCACAATGATTTTTTACTTTCAACTTTCTCCTTAATGACAAAATAATTAATTTTTTTCAACCTAATAGGTGATTGCCTCACATACCTCATCACCATGCGAATACGCTTAACCGACTCATTTAACTCTTTTAATCCATATTTAATAACAAGATTTATAATATGAGTCACACATCACATATACAAAAATTTTCCATCTAATATCGTAGTCCCCCAATTAATAAATCTTCTTTTTAAATAAGTTATTGTATTATCATTGGAAGAAACATTATCAACAGTAATACCGAAAACTTTATGTATTCCCTAATCAAAAAGGTACTTCTCAATTAAAAGACCAACATCATCACATTGATGAATAGGACATGGAATGAAATTAAGAATCACCTTATGCATTTTCCATTCATCATCAATATGATGGTCATTCAAACATAAGCATATGAGTCTTTGATTAGAAGTCCATATATCAGTGGTCAATGAAAGTCTTTGTCTAGATGTCTTAAAATAAGCCTTCAACTTATTTCTTTCATCAAAATACATTTTAAGACAATCTCTAATTATTGTTATTCTTGATGGAACAAAAAATTGGACACATGCAATTGACATAAATTCCCTAAATCCTTCATTCCCTACAAATTTAAATAGCAATTCATCAATAATGATAATACGAACTAAAGTTTGTCTAACAACTTCTTGATCAAACTTCCAATTAAAAGACCTTTATCTTATGCCGCCAATTATATTTTGACAAAAACTTGTGATTGTTTGATTATCTCCAACATATGAATTATCAGGATGATTCTTGCAAGATTGCATATGATTATTCATTGCAGAAGTACCATTTTTTGCAGGATCAACAACATATGTTCTATCACAATACTTACATTTTGCCCTAGGTTCCCATCTTCGTCTGTGTAATGAATGAAGTGATCCTAAGCCCGAGTTCTTATTGACATTGCTCTCTTCTTTGGCCTCTCATTTTGTCCTTCAACTTCTTCCAGTGTTTCCAAAATGTTCCATTTACAGCTCATGTAATTAATTTAGAACAACTTCATTGGAACTTTTGAGAAAATTTCTCTTACGACTCATAACATAAATGCTAAAGTAAGAGTCTATGACAATAAACTGTACAGAAAATTTGATATGTACTATATTATTCAAAAACTAAATTAAAAAATTCAGTTTGATATTTAATGTTTGGGATAATTTTTAACAATTGTATCAATTTATCCTATGTACTCTTAAAATTAATCAAAATAGTCTTATTCATTGTTTTTAATGAATTTATTTTTAAAATTAATAGACTTGTATAAATTGACAACAACCTCCTTTGTATCAATGTTTTAAAAATCAGAGCGAACCGTTTCAATCGGTCCAACAGTAAATCGGTGGTTGGTCCGATCTATTTGGATACAAAAAATCAAAAACTCAGTAAAATAGATCAAAATTTTTTTTTTCTTAGAATATTTAATTTAATATTTGGGTATACATATATAGTTATTTAAATTTTGAGTTGTGTTAAATGTATTTTTTAATTTATTATTTATTATTTTTATAATATACTAACAATTAGTTTGTTACATTATCATTATATAATATAATAAAAAATATAATCAATTTTCATTAGATCAATATAATCAGTCGTTCAATCGCCTAATCGATAACAAAATCGATTTGTTTATCAATTTATTTATGAAAACAGTTTCGTGTACATATCAAAATTATTTGTTAATTAATAAATGATTAATTTTCACTCAAAAATTAATATCATTTGTTATGTAAATCCTCTCTCTCTTTACTTGAGGAAATCGATAAATTTCACTCTCTATTTAACAGATAAATGGACGCACAAGAAGTGTTTACCAAATTTCGAAACCTATGGAGTTGAAAGTGAAAGGTTGAAACCTCAGGGAGCTCAATGTAAATTAAACCAATAATGCTTTTGAGAGTGCGAAAATAATAGACAAACTCTTCAGCAAAGTCCAGTCTGTAATCTCCCAATTCCCACGAAAGGCAGATCGCCGGCGACCCGAACCGTAAATTTGGACCCCAATATCGTAGTCCACTATTCACAAATTAAAAATGTCATGGTTTGCCCGATCCATCGCAAACTCTCTAAAGTTCGATGACGGCGACGACGACGTCAACGCCGCCCAAAAACCCGAACCTAGACAACCCGAAAACCCTGAATTCCCGAACGACGACAATTCATCTCCGACGTCGCCGTCGCGCGGCGTCAAAGAAGACCTCTCGGAGCTCAGCAAAACCCTAACCCGCCAATTCTGGGGCGTCGCGTCATTCTTAGCCCCTCCACCCCAACCCGAACAGAAATCCGACCCCGACATATCGGAAATCGAGCAGGGTCCAATTTTGGGGATCCGAGGTGACTTTGCGGAGATTGGGGGGAAGTTCAGGAGCGGGATTTCTCGTCTGTCGAATAACATCAACGTTTCTGAAATTACTAAATTGGCCTCGAATTTTCTGCAATTGGAATCGGATGATGAGAATGAAGAGACAGGCAAGAGGGAGGGTTTCGATTCCTTGGGGAAAGGAGCAGTCGGTGTGACTGAGGAAGTGGTGGCTTTCGCACGTGACGTTGCGATGCATCCGGAGACCTGGTTGGATTTCCCATTACCTGAAAATGTTGGAGATAATGTTGGTAAGTTGCACCTTACTATTTATTTATTTTTCTTTGGGGTCTTTTAGCTGCTCGTTATATTTATCCCTTTATGAATTATGAATAGATTCTCAGTTACTCGTTGTGTTAGGCAGTTAATGGTCGACTGTGATTAAGAGTGAGTGGTGATACTAGTTAGATTCTTAAAGTGATGGGCTGATTTTTGGTCATTAAATGCTGTGGTTATTTACATTTCAACTGAAAATGTTATCAAGTTCTCTGTTAAGCAAATTGCTTCAGGAATTCTGATACAGGTTTGCATATAAAATGTATGTGAAATCTATCGGTACAAAAATTAGTAAAGCTTAACTTATTTAATAATTGGACACTGCATGAAAGCTTTACATTTTCTTGGAGTGAGATTTTTTCATATTGGCATCAATATATATAGGGTGTTGAATGTCTTCTGTAATTGTGCAAAAAACTATATGTTTATGCATTAACGTCTTTGTTGAACTTCTTATGAAACAACATATCTGGGGCTGTCAAATGGGCTTTATTAGCCGAGCTTACACTAGCTCAAACTCGGCTCACAAATATAACCGGGCCAAACATTCCGGCTTTGGGTAGGCCCGACTTAGTTGACAGCCCTAAACACATCAAATGGAGCCGTGTTCTTGTTATGTCTATAACTTGTTTTCATTCATGAAATTCAATTCCTTGCTGTCCAAACTACAAGAGCATTATGGATCTTTTGTTTATTCGACCCGAGCCTAGAAAGACTCAAACTCAGCTCAAATATATAAGTGGGCCAAACAATTAGGCTCGGCTCAAATATAAGTGGGCCAAACAATCTGGCTTTGTGTTGGCCGACTTAATTGACAGCTCTAAACACATTATATGGAGCTGTGTTCTTGTTATGTCTGTAACTTGTTTTCATTCATTAAATTCAATTCCTTGCTGTCTAAACTACAAGAGCATTATGGCTCTTTTGTAACAAAGTCTGCTCTTGGCATATCAGAATATCATGAAATTTGCATGCGACAGATATTTGACTGGTTATTCTTTGTAAATGCTAGAGTTTGATATGTCGGATGCCCAACAAGAACATGCCTTGGCAGTTGAACGACTTGCCCCAAGATTAGCTGCATTAAGGATTGAGCTTTGCCCTGGATACATGAGTGAAAGCTGCTTCTGGAAGATTTATTTTGTACTCCTTCACCCTAGACTAGATAAACAGGACGCTGAACTTCTGTCTACGCCGCAGGTTCTTCTTCATTATTACCATCAGCTTCTTCTCTCATTCTTATCCTTTGTGCTCTTCTTTCTTATATAAAATTAAAGAAAGGGAATTTGATAGAGCTGGAAGTAACGTGACATGGATACACAGTACTTCTAGTTATAATTGGAACTGGAGTAAGTTTTACTTATTGTTGGATGCACAGTTGGCAGCATGTCCTCTTGCAAGGGGTGAAACACTACTAGTTGAACAAAATTTGTTTGTTTATGAGTATTCTGTGGTTCTACTTTGAAATTAACGTAGTGTACCATTCAAAAATAGGGCAGGTCAAATTCACCAAGAAAAGAAATCCAGAAATTAGTAGATGGACACAAAGTAATTGTTTAACATCCTTCAATGTTCATGATAATTAGACACATTTTTTTACCTATGAATACCTGTATCTGGCGCATTTCTGATGCTATCAATGAAGAAGGTTCTTCTAGTTGTATTACTCACTTGTTCGATATTTAATTGTCAAAAAATACCTCTGCCATGGTCTTTTCAGTTGGTTCTTTCTTTTCATTTTTTGTAACTTTTCAACTTAATTTTCCTGTGATATCTAGTTTAGTTTGCATATATCTCTTTTGAGAAGGAACAGGTGGTGGGGATGGGGAGAGGAGCCATTGGAGCTTGTGTAGCATCTCATATAAATGAAGAAGTTGAGTTTCATCAGAACTAAAACTGCATTGTGTGCAGGTTGATGTTGGAGATATTACAAGCAGATGCTCTTAATAAATAACACCAAGATTGGTTTAGAATCAGCTTAAAAAATAGAAAAGGAAAAACAAAAACTAGCTTATCATCCATGTTTATCATCTCTGTTCTTCATTCAATTCAGCTGCCAATTGACTAGAAAAGTGTGCTCAAAATGTTTGTTACCAAGGCCTATTTTCAGCTACAATGTTTCCCTCCTAGTTCAAAACAAACATTAGATATTGATTACTCGTCTTTGTTTAATCTATGCGGCTTGAGTGCAATCCCCATTCTTCTTGTACTATTTGTCATTTTTCTGGAAACACCATGGCCACCAAAACGACTATAGCATGTCTACTTTCTCCCTTGTTTTTTCCTCCCATGATGTCAACGTATCTTATAACTAACTATTGGTTAGTAAGTTTCTATGGAATCTTTTTGTACCACAGCACTAAGTCATTTACTCTTAAGCAATGGTCTTGATCTCTTTGAAACCTTGGGAGACATGAGTTTGGAGTCTTTGTTGCCACTTTTTTGTGGGTAAGTTGTTGTGAACCCCTTCTTTGTTAGTCAAATTTGTCTGTGGAAAATTCGAGCTATGTTTTTTTTATATTTATATATTTATTTATTCCTTGACTGTTTCCCAGCTTTCACACTTCTCTGCACATCCATGTACACATTCCAATAAACTTGTGCATTTTTGTGCAGATTCAAGTGTGTGTGTGCATCTTGGAAAGACAGAAGTCCTATGATTAACTTCTCTGTTTCATTTTTTTTAATTGGCATATTTCCATGTGGTTCTTAGAGCTTGGCTTTTCACTGTTTCCATCCAATACTTACATTCTTGCATTTGTTTGTTTGTACTCGGTCCTTGATTTTGTTAACTTAGATTTCTTCGGGGGCAGTAGTCTTAGCTCTTCAAAACTGAACCAGGTACAAGTATTTTCCCAAGAAATACTTTACAATTGATTATCAGCTGGGCTTCTATAGTATGTTATTGAATGAGCTGGACTGCTGGAGGCTATTTCCCTGCTATATTTGACTATGTTGTTTTATTTTTTGGTTCACTGCATAATGAAAGCCATGCATGCTATCTTCCTTTTTCTTAAGTACCAAGTTTATTGATCTCCATAGCTTCCCCCATGCAGATAGTGGAAGCCAGGGCCTTGCTGGGACATGAGTTAAAGAACCGAAATACAACTAAACTGGAAGACTTGTCTGGAAAAAAATCTTTGGATCCAGAGGAAAATGCTATTTCTTGTCATGAAGAGCCCCTTTCCATGCCATCCCTTGGTCTTTCTGAAAATGAGTGTGACAAGGCATCTGGTCATAATATTGGCGCTTCGGCGCTAACTACTCCTGAAATAGTGAAGCACTCAGTTGAGAGAAATGAAATCCAAATTGTTGACAAGTCTGTCATTGAAGAGAAAGAAGTTGGCCAATTTAAAGATCAATATTTGAAATCTGGTTCCTCTAATGTTTCTGGAGAGAAAGACGAAGATGATGCAGATGATTGGTTAAAGGAAGAAACTTCAGAAATTGGTGGTGATGTTGGAAACACCATTCCAATTGAGAATGAGGATGATGTTTCATTTAGTGATCTTGAAGAAGATGATGGAGATGTCCCTACAAGTTTTAGAAAATCAAATTACAGTTCTGATAAAGATTCACGAGATTGGGTTCAATTGGGAAAAAACTCATCCGACTCGTCCAAGGATATTGATGTGAAGCACTTCGACAAGGAAAATGCAAATGACCACGAGACTAAAGAATCAAATGATTGGCTAGATGTTGATGACATTGTTGTCTCTTGATTTATCATCTCAGCCTGGTAATATGTCTTGTTTATTGTTGTGCTGTGAATAGATTCATTTTCATGTCTTTTCTTGTATGAAGGTTTTATAAATGATAATGATTGTATATAATGCACTCATAAATAAACCTTGGATGCTGTTTTCAATATGAAAGATTTTATTAAATGCTCGGCTGAAATTCAGTCTTGGGGAAATTGGATATTTTGGTAAGTATGGAAATAATGTCTGAGTTGATACGGAAATTCGTGTAATTCGTACTTTGCTTTCATACAAATCTTGTTTGGGCCACTGTAATTAGTTGATAATGAGTTGTCTCATGTCCTAGTACAGACACAATTCCAGGATAAATAAAATTCTTGGCACCCCATGCGCATTTTTAGTTTTAGTAATAATTGTCTACAATGGAGGAACTCGTATGACTTTGGGGCCATTGGTTGTTATCACTGGAAGTTTTCTCTCAATAGAGAATAATATCATGAATTTGAACCATATGGTTTCTGTTATAATTCCTTATCATGTCTTTTCTATGAAGCTATGAAGGACAGTAAATAAGGTGCACAGTTTTTCTTTTTTTTTTTTTTCTTTTTCTTTTTTGTATTTTTGAGTTGGGGGTGGTGGTGTGGGGAGTGGAGAGGAGGTTGTACTCTTGAAATTTTATTTTCTCTTTGTTTATTTCTCTCTCCATTTTCTCTTTTTCCTTTTAGTCGTTTATGTTTTTCTTCTTAAATAGAGAAAAGAAAAAAAAATCACAAAAAAGATTTAATATCAAACTTCAAAAGTTGTATTAAAAGCAGGACATTTATGAATGCTATTATTTTTTTGTTTTTATATTTAAAGGGATTTAATATGCTAGAAATACGACAAGCAGGGTAAGATTACTTTGGGAGGAGCATATATGTGTCTAGGGTAAAATGACTGCATTATTAGCAACTTCTATTTTGTTAATAAAACAGGAGGAGCAAAGGCTCATCTCCAACAAGTACAAGGTTTGAAGTGGGCTTGGCCCAGGGAGATGGTTTAATATAACTTTATGTAAGGTTGGGGCTTTATTAAACCCGCTTTGTCTAGTCCATGTGCTAAAGTTAAGGTTCGGCCCTTGTTGTACTTGGTTATAAAAAAATATATATATATATTTCGATTAATATACTAGATCTTATTTATATAAAGTATAATCACTAAATATACTTATTTACTATCAAATAATGACGACTCGGGCGTGGACATTGGTTTAAAATGGATTCAACAAACGGAGGTGTGTAGGTCAAGTTGGAAAAGTCTGAACTCAACCAGAGACATCCCCTCCCCAAAAAGAAATAAACTTAACGTAGAGATCCAGTCTTGACAATAGTTTTACGAGGCTGAAAAATTGGACTTAAGATTGCCCACAGGCTCTAAATAGTAATTGAACTCCAAGTCTAAGAGGTTTCGATTGACTGAGGTAATGGGTTTGAGAAAGTTACTTGTGGCCCATTCAATCTAAGGACGAATTATTGATTAATCAGTTGAGAATTCACATAATTGAATAACTTTCTTTTAACTTTCTTTCTTCTTTTGTGTGTGTGTGTGTGTGTGTGTGTGTGTTCTTTTCTATTTTTTTAAAGGAAGCTAATTAGTGAGGTACAACTTGATGTCTTATATACAATTACTCTAAATTGTCATAACCAATCTTGATGAGGATCTTCTTACCCTAATTTTTAATGAAAAGGTTCATTGCTTGTGGGAATATCTGCCACATCTAAGCAAAGATTCTATGCTTGGTAATACATTTGAATTAAGTATAATTCAGTTTCACTTTAAATTGTGAAGCAAATGCACTTTTTGAATTACATATGAATGGACAGAGTTTGCTACTTTGCTACTCTAAATATATGCTACATAAAATTTCTTCAAGAGTTGGGAATAAGTTGAGAGTCCATATGCTGTTTCACGTATCATTAATAAATTCAAATATATAATAAAATAATGTAGAACACTATCCCATAAGTCCATCAATAGCTTGGTACTTACAACAATAATATATATTAAGTGTATATCTCTCATTATATATTTTATATATACTCACATATATGTATATATAAGTGTATAAATGTATGGTGATATACACATCTTACGTACACCAACACCCTGATGTAGTTTCTACAAAATCTATCCTCACTTAGGATGGGATACAACTCTAGCAAAAAACCAAGGGGAAAGGGGGTTATAAAAAGTTGTTTGATTCTTTTTTCTAATTTAGTATTTATTTCGTATTTTATATTATAGATGAATTCTGTAAAATATTTTCTTAAATTCTGATCTGAAGCATGTACATGTAAGGTGGAATATAAGATAAAACATCAAATTTAAATAAAAGATCTGAAATGTAAAATGACACTAATACACCAAAACCTAATTCTTCAAGAAGAAGTCTAATATACTTTACATAGCTAGCTAACCAGAGAAGTTTGAAAAAAAAAATGCATTTGTCATTTGCATTAAGAACTAATTCCAAGGAATAGTTAACCGAAACAAAATAAAACTGCGTACATGAATAACGTATTTCATCCAGTATATTAATATAAGATAAGATGGTTTTATTTGTTAATCAACACACCATCCTGATTTTCATTACTTCTTTCTTTTAGTGTTTCGTCCTAAACAAACGCGACAAAGAACGAAAAAAATCTAAAGAACTGGACTTGGGTCCAGAGAGGAAAGGGTTCTTGGACTCATAAGAATGGATGAACACCATGCAAGCGATGAAGGTGACAAGCTAAACCCAAGTGGACTAAGCGCCCCAAAACTGCTGTCAAATGATTTCCGGGGCTTTTCTTCTTGTGCTTCGGCCACAAAACCAGCACTGGATTTCCCCGACAATGGCATCTTGACCGAAGGATGAACGATTGGCAGCCGATGCGGTGGAGAGAGGCTCAGTGGGGGCGGTGCCACCTCCTGCAGCCGCGTGGGCTGGAACTCAGGCGCACCCGTAAGCCTGTGAACAACATCCCTGAAATCAGCAGGATCCACCTTGTAAATTTTTGGAGGGATTGGTGGCATAGGTGCAACATATTTCTTCATAATTATGTTCTTGCGAACGGAATGGAGCAGGGAACGGAAAGCCGGCGGTGCTTTCCCACTCTTCTCTTCCTGCTGATATTGAGAAGGAAACTGAGCTGGAGAATTAGATGAATTGGAAAGAGAAGAAGATGAAGAAGCAGCTGAATTACTAGCAGTGTATGAGTATGACTCCATGATCAATTCTTTTATTTATCTGTGTTTCTATGAATTAATATAAAACCGCAAACTTAGATTAGAAAAATGATGAAAAGATGCTTGGCCTTAGATTAGAAAAATGATGAAAAGATGCTTGGCCTTTGGTGATGTATATATAGTGAAATATTGTAAACAATTCTGCAAGAATTTTTATTCAACGGAAGATGGAAATGAATAGAAAGAGAGGTTGAAAGGAGGACTGGGAGTGCAAATATTTTTGGTTTGTCGTGAGCGTCGGCGGGGTAGGGGAGACTGACGTTACATTTCAGGTGCGCAAGTTTGACCAAATTAAAAAATTGCCTCCATTATTGTCTCGTTGATACTTGGATCCTGGTCTTGTTGAAAACTTTCGGGTTCTTGCGTTTTAGTCTCATAATGCAAATAAATATTTATTGATCGTGCAACCTTAAACCAGGCTTGTTGTGGTGGAGATTTATCAGATAACCAGCCGCCAGGGCTCTTATTTTCTTGGTGTTTTTTCTTTTTTCTTTTTTTATATATTGGTCCGTACATTTTAGATATATACTTGTAAGGAAACGTTTTATCAGGAAACAAATCGAGTCAAATAAATTTTAATTGATCGGATATAAATTTAACTTGAGTATGTAGTTTGATATTTTTATATACCTTTTATGTCTTCTTAATTTATTTAATTTCGCTCAAGTCTTATATCAAAAATTGTTAAAGGAGATAATGATGTTTAAGAATGATTGTTTATGTGCAATGAACTGAGCTATGAACTCTTATCAATTGATTTTAGATAAAATTTCGAGCATCTTAATTAGCACGTTTTTTAAGCCTAATTGACACATAATTTTTTATGCAATGAACTGAGCTATGAACTCTTATCAATTAATTTTGGATAAAATTTCGAGCATCTTAATTAGCACGTTTTTTAGCCTAATTGACACATAAATTACTAATTAATGAGATCCCTTTTTGGGTGATAAAGATAGAACTGTGATTTTCTAATAATATTCGGTTATCAGTTTCGAAATTATAAGTTTTGGATGGCATTTTGTGACTGCCATTTGTTTGTTCATGGCTATTTTATTAGGTGGCGGCGCTACAACGTCTCCTTTGACTTGGGCGAGTTGGCTAAAATTGTTCACCTTGTAATTAAGCTAAGCACATTAAATCATTAATTTATTTTCCAACGGGGCTGAAGTAAACATTTAGACAAGATAAAAATATTTCCTGAGCAGAAAAGGCTGAACGAATCATTATACGCATCCTATTCTAATTATCCATGGCCTATTCAGAAAAGGAAATCAAGGGGGTTTTTCGGGATAATTAATTAATTAAGACTAATAAATCTTTTAATCAACATTATTAACTCCCAAATCTCAACCTCTATTTGGTTTTGTTCGATGTTAGAGACGGTGTAGTGCATTAGTTGCTTATTGACTATAATGTGTCTCATACATGCTTTCCTTATTTTGTATGTGTATTTTAAGGAAGATCTTTAAAAGTATTTACCAAACATTTAAGATTTATGTCCTTTTTATATTGGATTTATTCAATTTGAATCCACGTAGATTATTATTCGCCGAATATGTTCTTAATACACAGATGGACTTCACGATGAAAATACAAATAACAATATATACTTCCCACTCCACATGGACACACGGATAACTATAAATACTTCCCACCTTCTTAGCCATAAGATATGAAAACTTTCCCCAACTTATTTATTACTCCAACGTTATATAATTTTCACTATCAAAAAAAATATTGAAGGGTTATTACCGCGGCCAACACAACTAATATAACAATTTCTGAGTTTTTGAGGACTTCAGAGCACGAACGAGATTTGGATCGAAGACACGGAATTCAGATCGAGATCAAATCACCTGTGACATCAGCAAATAAACCTAGTTGCTGCATCCGGGAACCATATCAGTATGGATGTAAAATTTCATGTGTGTATATATATATATATATATAACTACAAATTTCATACTTTTTCATGTATGTGTTCGTTTGTCTGTGTGTAGATGAATGTATATGTGTGTTTTATGCTGGTCAATTATGCACGTCTTTTGTTTAAATTCTTAATAATATCTCACTTATATTTTCACAAAATCCCTTTTCCTGTTAAATTTTGTTCTTCTAAATGAAGGACGTGAAAACTGTATATTTAGCTGAGAAAATGAAAAGATTTCACTCTTGCCATGTAAATTAGATGTTTGAAAACCCTTTTGGGACGCAGTTAGTCAGCCCATTATTCAGGTTGCTTTCAAATGTATAGGGGCAGGAACGGAACTATGGGTAGATGGTGGAGGCGGCCGTCCCACTTCAACTTCAATTTTTTTTTTAAATTAATATAAATTTTATATATAAAATTATTAAATTTAAAAAAATTATTATTCTAAAAAATAAAAATTATCTCTTTATTTATGATACGGTATCATTACTCTTTTCAAAATTCCTAAGAAATCAATTGCATATATAGTTAACTGTATACATCACAAAAAATCGTTAAGGGTGTTGGGGGTTGACTCAACGAAAACTCTCTAATATTTAAGTCAGTTTCAGAGTCAATAGATATAAGTCAGAAAACTTGAAAGTAGTTAAATACGTAATTAATCAATTAACTTTTAATAATATATGTTTGTGGTATTTATAGTATTGATATTAGAGTTTTCATGTATTTGAGTTTTAACTGACTTAACTTAAGCATTATATTTTAATCTTGTGTATTGATATATGAATTTATTCTATTAATTCTTATTTTTGTTACGACTCATAATTCATATGAATCTTTTAAACTTAATATCTTAAGTTTATTTTGAACTTATGATCCATTAATTTATAATTTTTAAAAATATAAATCTCCCCTCAATATTCTTTTTCTGACCCGTCTGTCTGTACAGGGGACTCATCAAGCAATGATAAACTTCAACCCAAAATATGTAAGCAGCCACGTAATATTGTAGGGCTAGTGGGATATCCCATCAAAATTTTCTTATGCTGCCCTTCTCCAAATGGAAGGAATATCAAGATCAAAATAATTAAAAAAATTCTAATCAAGTCCGTCAATATTTACTGCACTGTTATTGTTTATAAAATAATTTTTCACTTTCATATTCACGTACCTTCCCATTTCATGACCAGTCAGTCACAGTAGCACGTGAATTGTGTAAGCATCAATTAATTATTATCAAATTTCAAACTTTTGTATACACATATAAAGACACAGTTCTGATTAGGTCATAGTTTCTCAGGTGTTTTCATGCACGAGAAACAGGCAAATTTGCGTTTTCTGTCCCACAGTATATGGGATATGCATATTTAGTCCTTCGCTTTGCAAGATTTTGAATTTTGGTCTTATTTTCAAACAAACTGAGTATTTTGTATCCCAAAACTTATCTACCATTGACTTAATTGGATTAAAGAGTCATGTAATTATGAAGTGGCCGTTAATTCTAAACTTTGGGACTGAAATTGTGGATCTTCGATCCAGTTCTACAAGATCAAAGTGCAATTTTATCACAGATATAACAAATACGAGTAGTTTATTCACAAAGAATCCAGATAAAAACAGTGTCAAAAACTAAACTTGAACTTTCATAAAATGAAAAACTCTCAAAACATATAATTGTCAGAGAATTCTCCAAAAGTGATGACTGAAATCATTTTTCAAAAAAAATACTTTTAGGGCTATTTTGTAAAAATAAATATTATTCTCAAATAAATATCTTTGTTTTTGGCAAGTCTAATGTTCAGAAAATCCATCCTCTATATTGTTGCATGATTAGTTTAGGTAGAAAATATGTATTCGTGTGTGTGTCTATATATTATATGAGTACATTGACATATAGAAATATATAGTGTAATTTTTTATTGAAATACACTATATTTATATATATATATAATGCTTGTTTGTGTGTGTGTGTATGTGTAGATAAGTATATAGACACACATACATACTTATCTAAATATATAGCTATATAACATATGAACATCATGTCATGTCACGATTTAAAAAGTAGCATGCATATATAGATAAGAACAATACATATATATACCCTAAATCTTGTAAATGATAACATTCAGAGTAAACGGTCGCATAATAATCACTTGACATTTTTTATTTTCCATCCAAAAGTTAACTAGAAGTAAGTTTTGGGACCAAAAATGTGAGTTTTTTCGAAAATTAAGACTAAATTCAAAATTTTGTTAAGCTAAAGACTAGAAATGCAGACTGTCGTATCATGTGGGCCGAGAAATGAATTTTGCGGATCAATAACATTAAACTAATAAATTACCCTTCGATTAGGTCATGAGACTGCAAGTTGTGAAAGCAGCGAGACAGAGGTAGACCAAATTCAGATTGAACTCAAGAGTCCAAAATAAATGCAAGGATTTCTTGTTGAACGAGTCAGATGGATTCATGAAAATTGTTTAAAACTTCAATTTCGATTTCTTTAGGGTTGTTCGTTTTGTTCATATTTAGCGCATATAAGACGATAGAGAAGTTTCTTTAGGATAGGTTTCTCCAGTTTCAAATATTGCATGCGTGCCGGTGGCCTGGAGAAACTTCTTTAGAATTCCGGGGGGCCCTTCAGGTCATCATCCATCCATACGTAAATCAAGCATTCCAAACCCTAGATTGGGTACATGCACCCATAACTACAGCAATATGGAGTAGAATCACTTATATATCTAAAAGTTTATATTGAAAAAAAAAATAATACGCAATTTGTATTATATATCTCTAACACACGTCTTTTATTTTCATAACAACACTCTTTTAATAAATAGCTCTAGGTGAGTCTTAAATCTACAGTTTCGCTTCTTTATTTTAAAACTTTAATTAGATCATACTCAATTATAATTTAAGCAAAAAATAAAAATAATAATTTAAAAAATCCAACATAATAAGATCAATTTTATAGGAGGCCCAACAAATTTATAAAATTAACTTATTTTAATTTAGCCTAATAAAACAATACAAGCCCGTGAAATCTAAAAATACTCAAAATGTATGTTAGGCCCAAATTTTAAATTAAACTCTATAAATAGTTCCCACGTACCATTTTAAAGGCACGGCATTCCTATTGGATATTTACTGTTTTCAATGTTTGGTATATTTTCTCTTCATTGAGTTCTGATTTAAGCATTTAATAATTTGTGTGTGTCATAAATAAAAATATATTTAAAAATAATTAAATTATAAAGAGATTAGCGATCGAAAACTTGAATCCATTACACATAATAATTAACATTTCTAACACTCAAATATCGTGTGCAGGAGGTTAACAGAACTAGATTTTTTTATCTAATGATGACCCTCATTCCCAACCTCATATTGATGAGTCGTTATTGCTTGAAGGCTTGCTTGAAGGCTAAGCCGGGGCAAATAATTAGGTGGCCAGGGATGGTCATGTGTTCGATTGAATTTATATTTATCTTGAATTCACTTCACTTGAAATAGATTTTAAAAAATATAAGTGAGTACGAAATAGATTTTGATTTTTAATTTTTAAATCTGTCCCTATTTATTTTTTTTAATATATATATATAATATTATATTTTAAAAAATATATTTTAAAAAAAATATGATATTATTTTTTAAAAAATATATTTTTAATATTTTTAAAATTATAAAACGAACTCGGGTCTAATCCGGACCTGGCGGGTTGGAGACGGGATGGGTTCCGCACTTCAAAAATATTTTATATATATGATATTTATTTTTAATTTAAAATAATATATAAAATATTAATTTGGAATCGAGACTTGATTCTTCTTTGATTTCCTGATTTTTTTCAGCATTATTAAGGTTAAAATAGTAATTGTAATTGCTTCTCAAAAAATGTAGACAAATACAACTATACTCGTAACGTTATTTTTTCTATTCTTTTACTCGGGTTCACTTAAATATTGCCCCTGGTTGATTTGATTGATGATGGCCCGACACAATAGAGCCGTACTGGTGGTCAGTCCAGTCATTAATTGAATCAATAGTTCTCTTTCATTGTATTCTCTCTGTCTCTCTGTCTCTCTCTCTCTCTCTCTCTCTCTCTCTCTCTATATATATATATATTCATTAATTGAATCAATAGTTCTCTTTCATTGTATTCTCTCTCTCTCTCTCTACACACACACACACATATATGCACATATATTTCTGAGTAATCTCATATAAAAATGAGAAAGAAATTTTCAGTTTATCTATTTATTTATTAACTTGAAATATTAAATATATTTAAATTTAATATTTTCATAATTAAATAAAAAGAGTAAGAGATCTTTTAAAAATTAAAATGTATTGGACAAATTTATTATTTCATACACTTACAAAGATGGTATAAGTTTTCTTTGTTTATTTTGTGTTGCTAGCTTATTGGAATTTTGTTAGTATATAACTTTAGTTTAGCATCTAATTATATATGCAAAATTCATTGTAGTCATTGTTCTTGTTAGGACATGAGGTTTAGTTTAAAAGGGAATTTCCTTGGGGAAACATTCACCTTGTCCCATGTGAATTCAAATGACCACCGATATTGGTGATGAACTGATGATATATTCTATTTTTGTTGTTTGGTTAAAAATTTGCTAATTATCTTCCATGGTTTATAAATTTACGATTAGTCAAAATTTTGATAAAGGAGGAAAACAAATCAAGAAATGATCAAGCTGAAGGTTTTACAATGATACTTGGTCCAACAATCACATAACAAGGAAAACAAAAATAAATAAATACAATTGAGATTGATTAAATTGGTTTTTATCAAAACATTCTTCTTAATATACATGTACTTAGTAATCTAAACAAAAATTCATTTCTTTCTTAATGTAGGTTACTTAGTAATCTAAACAAAATTTGATGTCTTTCATTGGAAAGTGGTTAGGAGGACGCCTCAAGAAGGAAAATAAAATTTCCCCATTTTGAGGTTATTGGGCTCTCTTAAAGCGACAGAGTCCAAAATAATATTTCCCATAGGAACAAGGACATATCGGGCTAATTTTAAGACAAGCCCACTTGTAAGATTGTTTCCGAACCCGTAACTGTGACTGTGCCTGGAATGGGAAAGCTTTTTGGGTACTTGACCCATTTTAAGGTGAATATATGGCGTGAAGTAGACACGGGACGGGTCCGAATGCGATCAGATCGTGACAAACGGGTTAGAACTCGTTGATCACGATTCATGGGTTGAAATCATAACTGGCTCGTCAACTGACAGGTTACGGTTCTATTTTACTCAACCCGTGAACTGATGGGTCAGGCCAGAACCGTCAGGCTCGAGCCGACGATTTTTTAAATTTTTAATTTTTAATTTTTTTATTTTTTATCAAAATAGTGTGAAAGCGTCTCATACAGGTTTTGAACTGTAACCTCTATATTATTAGTAGAATATTATAATCAATTGAGTTAATGGGTTATATATCTATAATTTTGAATAAGTGCATAAATAAGTATTATGATTTTTTTTATTTTTTCCCCTCAAATTGCTTGTCTTATTTTTTAAAATCAATATAATTAATGTTGTACCCCTTTTTAAATTTATTTAATTAGTTTCAATAAGTTACAAATCAAATCCTATATTTAAGCATTCTACATTTTATCTTAATAATAAATAAAGTTTTAAAAATTATCCAATAATATTATTTTATAATTATTTTAATAATAAGTAAATTTGTAATTTTTTAAAAATATTTAATGATTTTATTTTATAATTATCTAGTTTTTATTCTCCAACTTCTCATTTAATATTATTAAATTGTTGTAATATTGCATCGATTTTACATGGTAACATTAATTTCGAAAACCAAAATTTAGTAAATTGTACTTTATCAATGCAGTGTAAATGAGAAAAATATTTTTTAGAAATTTCATAAATTAATTTAGTCACTTTTATTTTTTACTATATATTTAAATTTTAACTATTTTTTTTTCAAATTTAAGTTATTTTTTTTCATTAAGTTCAAAAATTAACAATATTTTTCACAAATTTAAGTTCAAAAAATTTTAAAAAAATTAAAATAAAATATAAGGGTCGGAACCGGCGGTTAACTGGAATCGGAACCGAACCGGCCCGACAGTTCCAGAACCCGGACCGTAACCGGCCTTGAAGGTTAAAATTAAAGGTCGTGGTTTTTTTGAATCGTGGAACTGGCGATTCCTGAACTGTGGTCATGTATAGTATGAAGTAATAACTCAATCATAAATCTTTCTTTCCTTTTTTTTTTTTTTTTTTGGAGAGAAATAATCAATCCTATTTCTTGGTATCAAACCCCATATAATTACATGGATTATTATACTTGATCAAGTTCAACCATTAATATTAGCAAAGAGAGAGCTTCCCCTTAATAATATGTTGCTGGACCCACTAATCAGTGTATATGAATTTAGTCCTATTGAAGACTCCAGTAATTGAGTCCGCCCAACAAAATCTTGCCCTAAAGCCCGAATATTTACAGTTAATAACTTTTGGGTCCAAACATATTAATAATTACAAAATTCCTAACATAGCCAAACTTCATCTCTTGCTAAGTATTGATCGAACATTTTGAAGGATTAATAATCATCAACATGGATGTACATAATTAGGTCGGTATAAAAAGTTGCTCTTGTCTTTGACAAAGAACAAATCCATAAATTACAAAACATTAAGCTACCAAGAAACCCAATTAATTGCCTTTGCTAGGACTCTCACATTTTGGCTTTCCTACTAGAGCATAAAATATTGAAGCAAGACTTGTTCAAAATGGCATTCCTGTCACTCCCATTATAAAGATAGACATTACTTGTATACTATCAATCTTTTAACCTTAAATAATCAAACTTTCATGATGTATGGGGATATCTTCAAATCCACTACAATTTTGAAAAAGTCCACTTACACATACAATAATCAGTTGTGCCTGTTTTTCAACATCCTCTGCATGGGCTCATTCTATGTGATCGTTGGTCCACACAGGCAAGAAATGGCTCCCTATAGCCGACACATCACTTTCAAATTGCTATTATATCAGATCCCTAAATTACTATCTTACTATCATATAATAATCCGATAAAGCTTGATTAATCGAAAGGACAGATTCATATAACATTAAACGACACTGTATAAATATAAGTTCTCACCATTCATTTTAAACAAGATTAGTGCTTCATTCTTCCAGCCATCTTTAAGGTTGCTTCCAGTGATTTTTCCCTCCTTTTTCTTGCTTATCTAAACCAAAGTTGGCACTAGTATTAAAGACATCCTTTCAATAACCTAGTACTTTTTTTTTTTTTTCTTTTTTTGCAGAGGGAAAAATGAGCTCCAAAAGGGTTCGCAAACAGAGCAAACTCATCAGATACATCAAAGGTCCCATTCGGGTTCTGGCCCGAGCCCGGGATTTGTACGTGAAGAGCCTGACGGGTTGTGGCGGGCACGTCAGCTACGGCAACGCCATGGGCTGCCCAACCTCACAAATCCCAAGTCTGCCAAGAAGCTTCAGCGTTAACTCATCACATCCAAATTACAGAACTGCAGACGAGGAGTTGAGGGACCTTATAAGGCTTGCCTCCACTCGCAGCCTCACCGGGAAAATCGGAGCGGAGCTCTACCGCTCGAAAAGCTCGTTGCCTCTGGGAGGAGGAGGAGGAGGAGTCGCGGCGTCTGTGCCTCGCAGCAACACGGTTGCCTTTGGGAGGATTGACGAAGACAAGCCTTCTGAATTTGATGAAGACGACAACGTGGGATTGCTGGGGGAAGTCCATCCGAGGAGTAGAAGTTATGCAGTTCCAAGAAGAATCAAGGTGGCGTGACTTCACGATTTTGAAGATGGAAACAGTCAAATGCAGAAGAATTTGAAGGGCCTGTTTTTGGTTTATTTATTTCTCGCCTCTTGCTCTCCTTGTCCTTATTGACTGTTTCCTTGCTTTATTTGTTTATTAGAGTATCATCGTTTAGCGTTAAACAGGTTGTGTGTGTTTGGAGGTGTAAAGTGTTATTCTAGTCACATACATGATTTGCTCTAGTATGTAGTTTTGAACAAGGGGAAGCAACTCTTCAGGGATTGCTTGTTTTGTTGCATCAGATGAATCAGAACTAATGGAAGTTCATAGTTTGTATGATTGTAATAATAAGAGCGAATGCTTGTTTTGGCCAAAATCAGAATAGGGCCATCTGTAATCTCTTCTGAAGAAGATGCTTATTGAGAAATCAGTATAGTGCATTACTAGTATGATTGAAATAAAAAGTTTCATATAAATTCGCGACTCTTCGTAATTTTTTTTATTTTTTATTTTTTGTTACTTGGTTAACATCAATTCCAGATATATGGAAGATTTGTTACAGTACTTTCCAATATAGTAATCATTTAGTATTATAATGACCATGCTTGGTGACTAATCATAGACATGGACGTGAGCGTGCTGGTTTTGATCCATGTGCGCCCTTTCTAGTTGATATTATTGTAAAATTGTCAACCCATGAAATAGGTATAAATTGCACACTTGGGACAGCAAGGATCAAAATTATAATGAATTTTACAGACAAGAAGGTGGCTTTGGGTGATTTCATGTTAATGGCAGTTAAGATGGTGGCTTTGTATTTAGTCATTATTCTCGTATAAGAGCCATAAGACTATAATCTTTAGACTATTTAGGAGATTTATTTATTAAAAAAAAAAATCAAACCTGAAATATGAAAAAGGAAAAGAAGACAACATTCGAATCTTAACCTTATTTGTAAGAGATAAGTCAATTACTACCACAATTTGTGAGTGTTAGTTAAGAGATATATTATACCAATAATCAACAATTTGATTTGTAGTGGGCATGTGGAATGGCCCTTGTTGCTAATAATGACTTTCATTTTTCCACGAATGGAGTCCCCACTTTCCAAATACTTGATTGCTGCATTAATAATCAAATTGTCTATATTTGCCAATGAATGTGTACCCACTGATTCAGATTGATGACCTAATTTATGGTAAATATTTAGGGATCTTTAACCAAAATCTAAGCTTATATATCCAAGAAATTCAGGGGGTTGGTGTTTATTTCACCTACTGTCTGGGTATTGTCTTTCATTGCCTTGAGCCCAGAAAATAACGATTTTGGGCTGAGAAAGATAGTTATTTGCAAGAAAAGAACAAAGGAAAATATATGTTTACACAGTATATTGCACATCAAAGAGCAAGAATGTTGCCATATCAGCAACAGACAGTCTTAAAGAAGCATGATGGGAGCATACTACAAGTGCCCAACATATAATATTACTAGCTGGACTCTCTGTAAAAGAAATGCCTGGAATGGAGGTGCTTAGTGGCTTAGTGGAAGCCGTAGAACCTGTCAAAAAATTCAAAAATAATTAGAAAACAGTTAGATAGATGATTTGACTTTAATGCCTATTAAGAATTTGTTTAAATAGATGATATTGTCTACTGAAAAACATTATGGACCGCCCAACTTGTTCGGATATGAGTTTAGCAATAGCTTCTGTCAAACCCCTAATTTATTAATGGTATCTTCGTTCAAAGTTCCATGTCCATTCTTGTATTTGAAAAATTTATTATTGTAAATGGATTCGAGTGGGTTAGATCGCAGTGGCTTGCTTTATCTAAAGATACTTTTTATTTTTTTTGGTGAGTGATAAGGGTTAGCAAAATATTTCAAATTTACCCCTCAAACTTGAATGAAAATGAAAGATCAAACATGATAAGGATATGTGTATTTTTACTGGATCCGATCCGATTCAATAATCAGGTCTGGTCTGACCCTCTTGATCTGAGAGGTGGTCCAGACTCATATGATGACATATGTTTTTTTATAAATCGTCTCATGTCAACTTCTTGTAGAGTAATTGATATTTTTAAGTTAATTTATTTATATATTCACAATAACTTCATGATGTTAAACTGGGAGTCACCCATCGAATTTATGTGTGTTTTTTTTGTAGATTTACTCTCAAATTCAAACTATACCTGTTGAATCAAGGTCGATCAGATTCAAACTAAATAGGTATCGCTTATCCCGCTAAATAAGTAAAATTTGGAGTGATGGGGTGGTGTACATGAAGTGAATCCAATGGACATACGCTGACAAATTATGATCTGTTGTGTGGTGGTATGAAGATCAATTCACCTGTATGAACATGAAACCACTTGTAATGTGGACTAGGTCCATAAATGACCCAAGATGAGGTAAGTTATTTTGATTCTACTTATGTAACCAGTCTGACTGTGAGCTTTGATTAATTCATTGTTAGATTGAATATGAACTAACTTTTGACAAGTTCAATTGAGTAACCCAAATAGATTAGGTCTTTAATCTAAGGTAATTGTGTATCAGACACTGCTTATGATCAATATGAAAGAAATGGGCAGGAATCGTACGTATTTCAACATTAATTTAATCACCACTCATTTCCTAAGCAAGCCTAGCTTGTTCAACTTAGTTAGCCAACTTGGGCTGCTGTCCTCTGCATAATTTTAAAAAATCTCGTCGGTACTGACTGTTAAATTTAGAACGAACATATATATATATATAAACAATTTCTGTTTTCATCTTCCACTAATTCAATGGAATTTTATAGTAAGGAATTCATTGTCTAAAAATTCTAGGGTTTTGTTTATGTACTAATTGGACAAATGCAGGGAGGGAGCAAAAGAAGCTTGGAAGGGAACTCATATATATATATATATGAGTAAAATTAGAAGTACTATTTTTTTACATGCGAATTATGTGAGTGTGATTCTATATAATTTTTATGAAAAATTAAGTTAAAGTGAGTCATATAAATCTAAATGATGATATATAAAATTACCGACTCTAAATAATTCAATAATTATTCTTAAAAGCTTGCTGTGATGTGAAAGTCCTGAATGTCTGGTGCAAGCTTTATTTACCAAAAAATTAGCAATTTTGGAAGGGAATTCATTACCATCAAGCAGTGACGATAATGAGGCTTAAAAATTAAAATAGTTGCTTTGAAAAGCTAACGAGGGTGCAGAGGAAGAGGCTTAGAAAGAGGAAGCTCAAGGAACCTGCTTCTTTTGTGAGTGGGATTTTCACGCAAACTCTTGAAAAAATATGAAGGGTTTTTAGATTATTTTTCTTTATCAGGGGTGATTTACAATCTCGATCAAATACGATTTTATGCATTACAGTGTTTTCTACACATACACTTAAATTTATATATATATATATCTCATTGAAAACTTTTGAGATAGCCTATTATTTTTCTTTTTTTTTTTGTTGGAGAATACATGCGACAATTATATGCAAATTCATATTTTTCTAAGGGGATTACGATGTAGAGTTGTAGGTTTTTTTTGTAAGATTCATTAAAAAAATTGTGAATTTTTAAGACTAGGAAGTGCAATCTACTTTGATTAATTCTGGTATTAGTAAATTGTGATTCTCTTCTTTACAATTTTCCTTTTTCCACCCAAAATCATAAAGGATAAGACTAATAATACTCGTACTATATTTATTGTTTCATGTATAAATATCCTTGGATTGCTAACCTATTTAATATAAATGTAATAGGATATGATTGTCTTTTTTTTTCTTTTTTTTTTTTTTTCCAGTTATTGATCAAAGTTGAAGTAATCACTTACCAAACCTTCAAAACACCAAAACCCTGAACCCCTCTGTAGTCTTTCCCTTCTGCTGAGACGAATCACCCACAAACACAGCCTCTCCCTCTCCCTCTCCCTCTTGACCTTTCTTCTTCACTCACCACTCAAACTTGACCATGGCGGAGATAAAACTCTCAGAGATGCGAGACCTGACCCGAATAGAAAGAATCGGGGCCCACTCCCACATCCGGGGTCTCGGCCTCGACTCTGCCCTGGAGCCCCGCTCCTCCTCCGAGGGTATGGTGGGCCAGACTTCGGCCCGCAAGGCCGCTGGCGTCATCGTCAAGATGGTCCAGGAAGGAAAAATCGCGGGCCGTGCTGTCCTACTAGCTGGTCAGCCTGGCACCGGAAAAACAGCCATTGCCATGGGCATGGCCAAATCCATCGGCCAAGAAACCCCTTTTGCAATGCTCGCAGGCAGCGAATTATTCTCTCTCGAGATGTCAAAAACCGAGGCCCTAATGCAGGCCTTCAGGAAAGCAATTGGGGTTAGAATTAAGGAGGAAACTGAAGTGATTGAAGGCGAGGTTGTGGAGGTTCAAATTGACAGACCCGCAGTGGCAGGGGCAGCGTCCAAGACGGGGAAATTGACTCTGAAGACGACAGAGATGGAGACTGTGTATGACTTGGGAGCGAAAATGATTGAGGCATTGGGGAAGGAGAAAGTGCAGAGTGGGGATGTGATTGCAATTGATAAGGCGTCTGGAAAGATCACGAAGCTTGGAAGGTCTTTCTCACGGTCACGGGAGTATGATGCCATGGGGCCTCAGACCAAGTTCGTGCAGTGCCCAGATGGTGAGCTACAAAAGAGGAAGGAAGTCGTGCACTGTGTTACTCTTCACGAGATAGATGTTATCAACAGCAGGTAATATTTGAGACGACTCATTTATCCATTCATTATGCTTGAAGAGTTTATTGTTCATGTTGCACTGTACTATTTTAATTCATTGGTAAGAAACAGTGAGTGAATGTTTTAAATTCTTTATGATGATACTTTAAAGGCTTGGTGGGCTCGGATTTCTTTAATTTTTGCATGTTGTGTGCATAATGTATGCTGGTCCTGGTATATGTGCAAGTATAAAAGAAATGCATTTTATTGTCAACTTGTGTCGACATTACTGTTGAACAAGCCAGAGTACTCTGATTGGCTGCTTATACATGCATTGCTTTCTATGAAAAAGTATTGCCACAGAAGGATGGGAGAACTATAGAACTTGAATACAAATGCACTGCAACTTATAAGATTTAAATTTTGATCTTTTCATTGAGACTTGAGAGGATATAGGTAGGCAAGAATGTATCATTTTGCATGTCAAGAACGCATTTAACTGCCTACTTTCCTGCATAATGTGAGGTGAACTTTTAGCTGGATAAGAAAAGAAGAAGAAAATAATATTAGTAAGTGATTTTCTAAGTTATCTTAAATAATTAGTTAACATGTGATCTCATTTATGATGACAAGTAATTATTGTTATGTGATTAGATAATAAAAGTAATTTGCAAGTGGTTAATCAGTCTCAGAATAGAGCTACTAAGTATAACAATAATAAAATAGTTGCTAAATTTGGGATTTTAGGACATGCAATGAAAATTTTTCTGTCATTGGCCAGAAATATGATAAGAAAAGAACCAAGGTAAGATAGAAGAAATCATTCACTTGCAAACAGCCTTGCTAGCTAACCAGCCTGCAAGTGAATTGGTTGGTAGACTCATTATGAGAATTACAGATGCAATGGGTGTTTCTTCTCTTCTCTGGTTGTGTTTCTTCAGTGTCCTTGACAAGCTTCATATCAAAACTCGTGTATCATTGAGTGAATTGTCTTTAGAAGGGACCCTCGCACATTAGCTCTATGAGTTATATGTCTCTTACTCCATCCACGTTTACTTAAGAACAGTAGTGCTAATTGCATGAGTAGGACAATGGTTTGCTGAGATAAGAATCTATCATTTACATCTTGTTCTACCTTTAATTTGAACTGCATAAGCATGAAAGGAGACTTCCTTTCTTATGCAATGGTCCATTGATGGTTTGGTATTGTATATTGTAAATCCTTCAACAGTTGCATAACAGTTGCTTTTCGGGTTAAATTGTATTACACTCTGGCATGGATGCCAAAAAGTTAGGTGAATGAATTCGAGGCGAAATAGACTATTAAAGATACGGAGGAAGTTTAATTTCTGTTGTCCTGTAGAATTTGTTATAGCTCATTGGTTTGTTTGTTTTCTGAATTTTGGTGAGTTGTAAGTGGCACTAGTGTTTTTGTACACTAGAAGTGCTGCTTTACTTTAAGTATGTATGTGCAGGCTGAATTTATTATTTCCAACTACATTACATATTTGGTTTAATTTGTAGGGATTTATCATGTGGATGTGTTCTGTCTTTCGTATTGTTATCTTTCATACATCTATTCTTTTTCTTGTCAGAATCTGTACATCTTCCCTGTTTTTATGTTATTGCTAAATATTACCTGAATGCTATTCACCTGAATCCCTGGGGTTGCTCTGTAGAAACATTTATTTGTTACGAACACATTGTTATCTTTAACTTGAAAATGTGTGATATGTGATCCACAAATACAACATTTTATAGAGTTTTGTGGTTAACTTAACTGGAGAATGACTAGCTCAAAGTTTCTTTCTCCATTATTATAGGATGGTCTCTTTCTTTAAATCACAGTCTTCTCTCTAAATTTCAGAACACAGGGATTCCTGGCTCTGTTCACTGGTGATACTGGTGAAATTCGTGCAGAAGTTAGGGAACAAATTGACACAAAGGTTGCAGAGTGGAGGGAAGAAGGAAAAGCGGAAATTGTGCCTGGTGTCCTTTTCATTGATGAAGTTCATATGCTTGATATCGAGTGCTTTTCTTTCCTGAATCGTGCATTGGAGAATGATATGGCACCAATATTGGTTGTCGCAACCAACAGAGGGATTAGTTCGATCAGGGGCACGAACTACAGATCTCCACATGGCATTCCAATTGATTTCTTAGACCGTCTGCTAATCATCTCTACACAACCCTATACACCAGATGATATTCGAAAAATTTTGGACATTAGATGCCAAGAGGAAGATGTAGAAATGTCTGAAGATGCAAGGGTTTTGTTGACAAAGATTGGAGAAGATACATCTTTGAGATATGCTATAAACCTTATCACCTCTGCTGCATTGGCCTGCCTAAAACGGAAGGGAAAGATTGTGGAAATGGAAGACATTAGTCGAGTTTATGAGCTATTTTATGATGTTAAGAGGTCAACACAATACTTAATGGAATATCAAAGCCAATACATGTTCAGTGAGGTGCCAGCAGGAGAGGGAGATGAAGATGAAGCCAATGCCATGGTTTCATAAGGACTGTTTGGACTTGATATTGACATTTGCAAGTATATTCTCATCCGGCATCACTGTTATTATCCTTTTCCCGCATCACTCTTATGTGGCTGCACCAAGTGGCCTTGGACATTCCTGTTTTCTTGCTTAAATTGTTCATAATGCAGTTTAAACTAACGAAATGTGGGTTGAATTTTGTACATTTACATGCTCATCAATGAATGCTCCATACCACCCAGAAGGAAGGCTTGCGTTACAGTAGTTTTTCGTGCATGAATTTGTAGGTTTTCTGAAATTTGTTGTTCCATTTGTAGTGTTGGACTGTCTTATGAAACTTGTATGCCGGATGAAGTACTAATTCATTGGTTTTATGCCTATGATTCTACTTAAGGAGTTTTTAGTTTTTGCCAATATATTTATTTGCCCGAGGTTGTGGATGGATCTATGCTATTGGTCATGTCTGTTAAATATTTGTTATGTTAATGATATTTTGTACAACTTAAATTTTGCAATTCTCAAATTTATTAATGAAATTTAACAAAAACTAGTTTAGGTTATTGAACGTTACTTTCAAATAGTTGAAGATTATTTTATTTTTATTTTTGTCGAACTAGAATTGGTAAGTCCATTAAGGCTGAACTAGAATTGGTCCATTAAGGCTAATACAATGGGAATCCGAATTAAAACAGCCTTGTGAGTTGTCACGTTGCACGACCTTCCTTTTTAGAAACCAACAAATATTTGACAGGCAATTTGCGTGGCATTCCCTGTTGGAAAAGAACGTTTATTTCACTTTGAGATGCATAAAATTTTCCTCAAGAAATAGACAGAAAGATGGGCCTTCCAAGATCATATCAATCTGCAGTTTCAATATTTGTCTCTTAAGGAATAAGAAGAAGAAGGCTAATGCATTTGTATGAACTCTATAGGCGTAATTGTTTAGAGTCAAATTTGTCACTTACTAGACGAGGAAAAAGCTCATAGAAAAGTGTCACTCCTTGAAACCACACACTTGACATGCCTGAAGAATATATTTGCATACGAAATTTTTTTCCAAACCCATTATCTAGACTCGAAAACACCCGCTTGCCTTGTGGCGTTAATATCGTTCTTACTAGGTCAGCAATTATCTGTCTTGTCTCAAAATTTTCAAATCCCGCCTACGTTAAATACATAAATCCTTTGCATTTTGTTGTGAAAGCGCAAGTCAGATTACATTCCTTAAAAACTCACTTTCCGTTTCTCCATGTTATTAATTTCTTACTCACAAACTCTGACCATAGAAAGAATTTTCCAGTCCCCAGTCTTACTAATCTGCACATATATATAGTTAAAGCATCTCACATTCTCATTACTCAGAAATCACTCCTCAAAACCAGCCATGGCCAAACCTATTCTTCAGACCAAATCTGCATCGACTTTTCCCAGAGATAGGACTTTATACGTTGCAGCAGTGGGGGCAATTCTAATATTTTGTGCTCTATGGACCTTCACTGACCCGTGGCCTAGCTTTTCATCCATGTTGTCCAAGCCCAACACCAAATACTGCCCCAAGGTGGTCAAGCCCTCATCAACATGAGCCAAGAGCCTATAGATAGAACATTTTACGATGACCCCGAAACTCGTTATACCATAGATAAGCCCATGATTAACTGGGATGAGAAAAGAAGGGACTGGTTCAAGCATCACCCAACTTTTGCATCGGGGAATGGTGTACTGGTCGTCACAGGGTCTCAGCCTTCGCCGTGCAAAAATCCCTTCGGAGATCATTTGCTACTGAGGTTTTTCAAAAATAAGGTTGATTATTGTAGAATTCATGGCTATGACATTTTCTACAACAATGCATTTTTGGACCCCAAAATGCGCTCCTTTTGGGCCAAGATACCAATACTCAAGGCCGCTATGTTGGCCCACCCGGAAGTGGAGTGGCTCTTTTGGGTCGATTCGGATGCTATCTTCACAGACATGGAGTTCAAGATTCCATTGGAGAGGTACAAGGATCACAACCTGGTGGTTCACGGTTGGCCCAATTTGATTCACAAGAAAAAGAGCTGGGTTGCGGTAAATGCTGGCATTTTTCTGATAAGAAACTGCCAATGGTCTATGGAGTTCTTGGATGTTTGGGCCAGCATGGGCCCAAAAAGCCCAGATTACCCAAAATGGGGCAGAATCTTGAGATCAACCCTCAAGGACAAAATGTTCCCAGAATCCGATGATCAATCGGCCCTCGTTTACTTGCTTTTGAAAGGAAACAAGAAATGGTGTGACATGATTTACGTGGAAAACCAGTACTCCTTGCATGGCTACTGGCTGGACATCGTCAAGAAATTTGATGACATCTCCAAGAAGTACGCGGAGATAGAAAAGAGTGTACAGAGGCTGAGGCGGCGCCACGCGGAGGCGGTGAGTGAGAGCTACGCGGCGGAGAGGGAGAGGTACTTGACGGAGGGCGGGGAGAGGCAGGGTGGATCTCGGCGGCCGTTCATGACGCACTTCACGGGGTGTCAGCCGTGCAGCGGGGAGCACAACCCGGTTTACGAGGGGGATTCTTGCTGGGTGGGGATGGAAAGAGCCCTGAACTTTGCGGATAATCAGGTGCTGCGCAATTATGGGTTCGTGCACCCGGACTTGGGGCATGGCTCCCATGTCAGGCCTTTGCCGTTTGATTATCAGGGAGCTTAATTTGAAGAATTCATTAGAAAGCATTGAAAATTAGTGGAATGAAATTTTCACATTTAGCCCTTTTTGTTTTATTTAAACGTTATTTTCTCAGTGGTCGGACTTAAAGGTTGGGCACAAACTTTTTGTATTTACACAACGGAAAAATGTAAAAGCCGAATATGTTAGTACGCAGAAGAAATGGAATTGCCATGATTTTGCTTGGGATTCCCCTTAATTGATGGCAAATTTTGGTTTTCCTTTTTTACTTTTTCTTTTCCATTCTTTTAGACTGGATTAATAACCGCTAATCAGGGCAAATTATCACTCTTCAGTCTCTTCTAGACTCGGATAGGAATGGGATAGATATTGACTGAAAGTTGGCCGACAGATTTTCACTTGGACAAGAACTGTGTCCGAAAATAAAAAGAGAAGAATATTGTGGTTCATATTTTGTATTTTACCCTCTATTTCTTCACCATCAAACAAATAAGCAAGCAAGATCAAGGACTTGTCATCAAGTTTCGTCTACTGTAATTTTAAATTAAAAGAAACATCAATTTAAAATATGACACAAAATATCAATTTAGACATCTTTTTCCACTCTCACCTTTAACTTCTTTCTATGTCCAATTTTCTCAATTGGACAGTCTTTATGTTTAGATGTCTGCAATCTGAAAAATGTCTTAAAGTGTGGGCAGAAACTTTTGTCTTGGCACGGCATCAAAGTTGAAGTTTGATAATTGGGCAAAGAAAGTTGAATTGCCATGACCTGACCAAAGGAAATTAAATCACGAGTCCATATGCAGAAAGCTCACTGGTTTAGCATTCCATTTAATTTAGGCAACTTTAGACCTTTTCTCTTTTTCTTTCTTCAAAGTGGATTAATACCCGTCAATTAGGGCAATCTGTCACATCTTGAGGACACGGATAGGATTTTGAGTGAGATTTTGCTGCAGATTTTCGCTTAAATTGACACTCGAACTCTATTTGAAACTCAAGATTGTCATGAAGCTCCCTATTTGATGCTATAACTATTTGAGACAGAGCATCAAGGCCTCCATGTTAAAGTCTAGAGAGAATAATTCTGCAGTAACAGGTGAAAATATCTGGTTACTTTACGGCCAGTGGCCCAGTACCCGCTTTCAGAAAAGGGAAAACCATAATTGAGTCAAAAAAAAAAAAAAAATGTGACAGGCCAACAGTGTCTTGAAACAGCGATGTTCGCATAATCAACCAAAAAGCATCCATGGCACATGAAGCTCGCGTCTGCATATCCGCCAATCATGCGATGTTTATTCATACTGCTGATGACCAAAAATTTCAATATGCTTTAATTTCAGCTTTCAAAGGTAGAAAAGCAAGAGGAAGGAAACAACATAAAGAGCAGGGAATTATTTGCAAGTGATCACATGAAAAGATCCAAACTATTGTTTATTTTCGGGGTCTTTTGTATCGAACTTTCAATTCCATCAATGGAAATTAACCAAGCATGGGCACCACCATGCCATCCCCCAGAAACACCAAGCACATGTAACCTAATAAATGTAACATGGTTTCATTCCATGATTCTAGTTTCATTGAAGGACCAAGCATGATGTACTAATACAGGTAGAATGGCTTCGTTCCGTGACTTCAACTCTCATTTAAGGGCATTAATACTGCTCGAGATATGCTATGAAGTTGAATATGTGGCTTGAATGGTAAATGAATTGCTTCTGATTTATTGTTGAGGTCATGTCCCACATCTTTTTGAACAACTTTTTTATTCTGCATATCAAATGTATGTCTCAATTATAATGAGAAATTTAATTGGTAAGAAATCATGGACAAATCATTGGCTTCTACAACTACAAGTCTGGCACCATGTTTCAGTGGCAGCAGAGCCACGAAACGGACTCGGGGTTGGGGGTAGAAGAAGCAACATAGGTGTATCTAGGGAAAACTCTTTTTGAATAGTAAAAAGTTTTCATTTAATCAATTCTCAAATCTTCTATTTCAATTTTATATTTCTTTGTATATTCAATTTTATAATTGAAAGAATTAAGAAATATATACTTTACGGACATATGTAATTGTAATATTAAATAATATATCAATTTAAAATAGAAAATTTGTGACAGGCTACAAATGCACTATAAGCCACTAACTAGGCCTACTAAGCTGTTTCTTGAATAACTTGGCATTTGATGTACTTAAGCTGAATTATGTCTCTAGTCCAATGTTTACTATATTGTAGATGCTCTTCATCAAACTGATTATCAAATTTTCAGATGTATATATATCCTAAAGGTTATCTTGTTTTTCACTATTCCAAATTATAGTACCTTCTCCGAACTAGACATTTTACCAAATGGTACTATTATTTTACAATAATTGGGACCATCCCTTCCAGCACTGTAATGAAGAGACTAATTCAAGTCATATAAATGTTTTGAGTAGCAGTAGGGCTAAATAATTCAAGTTGATAACTTCATATAAAAACACAAGAAAATCAATGTCGGCGAATTCTTTTAAAATATATAAACACACATGTGATCCACATTATAGTGCTCCACTATTTGTATTGGCAATCTTCAAATCAACACAGCATTCCTTCTATACAAATTTAATACCCAGAGACTGGCTTGAGATCACTAATTCATATAACCCAAGAAAATTTAGGCCCATAGACAGGAAAACAAACACATATAGTCACAAACTTATATACGTATAGGCTCACAGTAAATTACATACTACTTACTGCTATATTACATTTTGTGAAGAAAAAAAAATGTTACATCTCCAATCATGAAATCTCAAGCAGGATAATCAAAGGGCTGGGGATTCACCGTGGAGGGATCCAGTAAATCAGGGTGCATGAACCCATAATTCCTCAGCACCTGATTATCAGCAAACATCAGAGCCTTCTGCATTGCATCAAAACAAGTCTGCCCGGAATACATCTGGTTGTGGTCCCCACTACACGGCTGGCAACCGGTGAAATGCGTGATGAACGGTCTCCGCCAGCTCCCCCTCCCGTACCCAGCATCCTTGAGATACTCCTCCCACACCGTAGCATAACTCTCGCTCACTTTCTCGGCGTGCCGCCGCCTCAGCCCGGGCACCTCCTTCTCAATCTGCATGTACCTGTCGGTGATATTATCAAATGTGCCCACAATTTCCATCCAATACCCCTCAAAATAATATTCACCCTCCACGTAGATTTTATTCCCCCATTTTTCTTTTTCTTTTAATAGCAAATAGACCAAACCAGACTGATCGTCCGATTCCGGGAAAATCTTATCTTTAAACGTTGTGCTCAGAATTTCACCCCATTTCTCATAGCCAGGTGACTGTGGGCCCATATTGGCCCACACATCCATAAAATCCATGGCCCACTGGCAATTACGGATCAGAAACACACCAGCGTTGATGCTAGTCCAGCTCTTCTGCTCGTATATCAATTTGGGCCAACCGTGGATCACGAAATTATGGGCCTTATACCGGTCCAGCGGCAGCTTGAAGTCCATGTCCGTGAACGCGGCGTCGGAATCAACCCACCAGATCCACTCCGCCTCCGGATGGGCCAGCATCGCGGCCTTGACGGTGGGGGTTTTGGCCCAGAAAGAGAACATTTTGGGCTGGAGCAATACATTGTTGTAGAAAATGTCGATGCCGTGGCGCCTGCAGTAATCCACCTTGTTCTTGAACAGTTTCAGAAGCAAGTAATCGCCAATCGGATTCTTGCACGGCGTCGCCTGTGAGCCCGTCACCATTAAAATTCGATTCTCTGTTCCCGCTGCGAAAGATGGGTGCTGCTTCAGCCACTCCCTTCTCTTCTCGTCCCAATTCTTAACGGGCGGCGCCTCAATGGTGTAGCTCAGCTTCGGGTCGTCGTAAAAATTCTGGTCGGGTGGGTCGTGAAGCAGGTTTGGGCCCGAGGCACCGGCGCAGCTCACCGGCAGAGTGGCGGCACCGGCGGAGGTGTCTGAACCGTGTTGTAGGCTGGATGTCCTGTCGGAAAAAGGGGAGGTAGGGAAAGTGGGGGCCGGGCTGGGGTTAGGGCTGAAGCTGAAGAAAGACCATAGGGCCCAGACCACCAAGAAAGCAACCAGAGCTCCGCCGACGAAAAGAAACCCGTCGGAGAGATAGGACCCTGCTTTGCTCCGACCATTGTACTTAGCCATTGGAAAATTTTGGAACTGGGATATCTCCGAGGACACCATCATAAATCAAGAAAAGCCCACCAATTGATTCCCACGTCGTCACGGTGAATTTCGTCTGCTAGTGCAACTGTGTACCCATCTGGAATTTGGAGTTAGTGCGTCATCCGTCAAATTCCAGCCCAAGATTTGACGGAGCCCGAGAAAAAGAGAACACTTCCAAAACAGCTTACAAGTTACAGCTTTTCAGCTCAAAGGATTTGAAAAAGAGTGGAGTGACGAAGGGACTTTGGAAAAAGAATCAACCAAGCAATAACAGCAGCATAAATATGGTGGGTTCAATTTATTAACCACGGGGGAATGGGGGTGGTTAGTGTGGTTTTATGGTGGTAGAGAGGGGGAGAGAAAACTGCTGATAAAGGTACGGGTTATTGGGGCCGGGGATTGGGGTTTGTGGCTAAGGGACTGATGGACACGTTAGATTACAGCACCGACACCGTTCGTGCTTTTGCCTGCTTTGGTAGGGAAAGAAAGCAAGAGTCATTTATTCCTTGTTGAGTGTAATAAATGTCGGTTTTTACTGCTATAATTAAATTTGCCATCCCGAATGAAAAGATAACGGTTCAAATAATTGCTTAGTTGTCTGTTTAATTCAGCTTTAAGAATCACATTTAGATTAAATAAAGAAATAAAAACATATCTAAAATAAAATCAATCAGCACCCTAATTAGTTTAACGAGAAAGATTGTATTTTTAGTATTTAACAACACAAATACAGATACGAGTACAGTTGTCATACGCATCTCAAGCAGCATTTAACATGCAAAAATGATTTTTAACTTTTCAAATTATTTGGCCGAAACAATTTCAAGGTCAAAATCACAAAAAGTAACAAATTAGAAAGATGATATATAGAATTACTTTTGTAGATCTCGAAGAGCTCTATTTGGTTGCAACAGGTTAATTCTTGATTTCTTGGAGCTAGGTATATATGAACTGATCCAATTTTTTGACTTGAGTTCCCAACTTAATATAAACCATGAACGAAAAGAGGGCATTAGATCTGTTAGTGTGGCCTTCATCTATAATTTTTCAATGCTAAAATTATATATATCAAGAATTGAATAGATTGAATGGTTTTGATAATATAAAATTAATACTTTAGATATCAAAATTTGAGGGTATTTATAATATTTTGCCATTTCACGTTATTTTATCTTTTAAATATAATGCGTACTTTATATAAACGAATATATAAATTTTTAGTCATGTCAAATTCGGATTATATCTAACAGCTCGAATCTTTCTAATTTCTTTTTCACTTTAAATGGGTAGTTTCATCCTTTTATCCTCTACACTTATACCCACATTAGTACTAAATAATTTTAAAAAAGACTTTTGAGAAATAAAATTGGCCGCTTGATTTTTTGTCGGTAGAAAATATTTTTTTGTGCAATTTGAACTTTTAATATAGAAAATTCTAGATTGCATTACGTTGCGTCTGGGGTTCTAACAGAACAAAATCTGATTTAATTTGGAATTTGGTGTTTGTCAAATTAGACAAAGAGCAGTGTACTTTGATACAGTTGTCAATTATTTTTACATTACTGAGAAGAATACTTGACGTTTAGTCAAGCCTACCTTGACCCTATCTGTACAAGGCAGGCAAATTGGTATAACAGATAAATTATTCTCCTCAATAATTTTGTTTATTTTATATTAAGTTCAAATTAATAATTAATATCTTTACCCCGTTTGAAGAAATGCAGAAGTAGGAAGATGTGAATATATAGGAAATAGAAATGACATTGATGCTTGTCTGCTCTGGCAGATGTTTATTTTAATGAAATAATGTTATCATGTTGAGCTGGTTTTTAAATTGTTTGTCAGTAATATTACTGTTTATAATATATATATATATATATATAAGATGAGACAAAGATATGTCTCTAACTGCCAATCATTAACAGCAAGAAATTGTTATGCACTTCTAATCTGTGTCCGGCTACAGGACTTCAACATACAATTTCATTTTCATGTAACAGTTAAATAATATCAATAATAAATATGATGTTACGTGACCGGGACTTGTATTTATTATAAAATTTTCATTTTGAATCTTATTAAAAATGTATAATTGTCTCTTATTATAGAATATAGTAACGTTTAAGATTGAGTGGCGAACCTTAGTTCAATAATATACTGGTAGGGTTGTAGTGATTAAATCAGTCATGTGAATTCGATCCGATCAAACTATATACTAAGAAGCGTTTTATGACATTTGAATTCATTTAATTGGGATAATCATATCAATTATTTACCCGATCTGTTCTTTTATGAGAGAAAAAAAATACGAGGAATTGTAAAACAAGGCATGTTTCCTATAGCAACCCCTTGTCCCCACACCCAAAAGCAAGGTCTAGAGTTCCTTGTTATTCATTTTTAAGGTGTAAAGGATTGAATGAAATTGTTAAAATTTATTTTAAAAAGGGTGCAATTGTAATACACCATAGTCATGTACCACTTTGTTATGGGCATTAATGCCTAAATTATTATTTCTTCCAAATGGGAAAGTATATGATCTCCCAACTGTAAAATTCAGCCCCCAAGACTTTGTATTTCAGAACTACAAAGTTTTGATAGTTTAAATTAGACTTCGACCAAAACTATTAAGATCATGAGCTATTCCACAAAACATATCTTTTTTTTTTCTTATGGTAGTCACAGTTGGTGTAAATTTATTGGAAATGAGAATGTTGTGGTCCAAATTTTTGGGACTTGGGCCATATTTATATGATAGTTATTTCATGACCAAAAAGGGAGAAAGACAAAAAAAGGTTAGGAAAAAAAAAAAAAAAAACTCTTGTTGGAAGAAATAAATTTGGAGATAATGAGAGTGAAAGAACATGAAAATTGGTAATTTATATTGTTAGATACAGTACTATGCACACGAGGTGCGAAAATGACAACTCATAAAACACACCACTGCCCCAATAATGTGATCTCTTATGTTTGGACAAGTAAAAAGAGTCAAAGAATGCTTCCAATTACGCTCTCGTAGCTCAGTTGGTTAGAGCACCCGTTTAGTAAGCGGGAGGTCTTGAGTTCGACTCTCAACGAGAGCAATACCTCATCATTATTTAATTTTTGTTTTAGTTCAGGCACCACCAACAATTTACCTCAACAGTACCTCATTCTTTTTCTTCCTTTCCTATGCTACAAGAAAAGAGAAGACATGGGCTCTTTTATCCTCTTTGCCAATCATGAGACAGATTGAATCTGGGTATGCTCACACAATTATGGTTGAACAATTGCTTTACCATTTGACGAATCAGCTGAAGATGAGACACTCTGGTTTTGCAAATGCCGAGTCATTCAGATTCTGCTGTCTGCATATATGCTCAAGTATTTAGATTGTAAAAATCAAATGTCCATAGCATCATTCACGAAATTAACCATAATACCCTCAGCATTGGCACGACTCCGTTTTAGAAGCCAGGAATACAGCCCTAATACAATTTTTTATTTTTTATTTTTAGTTCATTTAACAGAAGTCGAGCATTCTAACCATTCACTGCAAGTAGTTATACAGATAATAAAGATGGCAGCAATTTTTCCACTGCATACATGTACACCTAAATTGACTTTAATATGCCAAAGCATGGCATTATCACGACTGCTAATATTCAATAACTCTCAGCATCCTTGCAGGTCCCTCCACCTGAGATAAACAAGTCCTGCACGGTAGTGTGTATAAGCTCCTGCCACAACAAGCACATGGAAAAGTTGGTGACTGTGCCCAGCAATGTCAAATTTTCCAGGCATCCACCTCTCTGGAACTCTCATTGCATATACTAGTGCTCCAATACCATAAAATGCCCCCATCAAAACTTCATACCCCGTTGTGTGGAGTGCCTCCGGCTGGTGCCAGAATAAGATAACCTTGTGTAAGATAGGTGCCGCACCAGAGAAACCCATTCCAAAGAATAGTGCTGCTCGAAAGTTACGATATTCTGGATTTTGGAATACTGGGAGAAGGGATACCAAGATTGTACCAATTCCCAGTAAAGTAATAAACCCCATGTAGAGATTGCAGAAGAAAGGATAGCACATGAAAGAGTAGTAGACAGGGGGGTAGAAGGATGTTGAGATAAGGGCAGCAATTCCCGCATAGTCAAGCCTAAGCATAATGTAAGATAAGCGCTCAGAGTGACAGGAGAGCAAGTGGCATGTGCTGCTGGCTAACAAGCAAAACATGGCCCCACCTAAGAAAGCAAAGAACGGCCAACGTGTGATTGGCCTCACCATCAATGGTGCTATTATGTTTGCCACATCCTCTTTCATACTACGCTGCAAACAATTAAACAATGCAAATCATGTTAATAATTAATAAAACTTCATCATCAGAGGAAACAATGATACAACTGTGGCAAAAGACAAAATAGTTCTTCAAAACAGAGTAGACCATCTTTTCCATTCTATTTCATCATGAAAAACAGGAATCCCTCATTTTTGTGTGTATGGTGTACTCCACTTATAACCATTCATCATAATCTTCTCTCTTTAGAATTACTTTCTACTCTGTTTTACTTTCTTTGGTCTTTCTATCATTTCTATTATCAATTCGCTCAACAAAGAGCATTTCTAAGGAAGTGTAATGACCTGAACAAAGTAAATGTTCATTTGGAACCTGAACTTCTCTCAGAGTAGAAATATTAAACAATCACATGCCCACAAGTCACAAATCAAGCTGTGTCAGGGAAATGCAAGTATTTACTTATATATATGCATGTACATAAAGAGAAATTTGGCATCAATTTCTAATAAGCTGAAACACTTTGAAGGCTAATATTCATAATTTTAGCTGCATTATCAGAAATGCAGCAATTGCACAACCTAATTTTCATAGGAAAACCCAAGAACAACTTTAAAAAATCATACATTTAGCATGTAAAGACCAATTTTCCTTTATTCTTTCGTACAAAGGGTGAACTCAACAACACATGCAAGAGATTCATAACAATAAGCAAAAAAATCAGTTATTAGCTCATTTAGCTTCTCCTTGAGTTATAATCATTCTCTAGGTTAATTATTCATATTCACCAGTTATTTATTCCTGAGTATATACCAATGGATATAAGCTGTTCAAGAAAATAATGACCTTTTAATATGTGCTTAAACTCAAACATTTCAGCTAGAACTGTCCCACAAAAGCCAAGTCAAGCTACTCCAATGGTCTGTAAAAACTATTGCAGCGACTCATAAAAACCTCAAGGCATGTTTATATAAATGGTGTTAATGATCTATTACATGCAACAAGCACTGACAAAAAGACATAAATTGTTGCTCTTAACTAATGGTAGAGGTCACACGTGATACTGCATAATAATTTTCCTCAACTAGCAAAATTTACATTCTGTTTTACGTAGAATAGTATGATCAACCTCATGATCAATGACATTACTTGAACCACCACTTAAACGCCTGCCAGCCAAACCAGCAGAAAAGTAGTATTGCATGAATTCACCAGAATCGGATGCAAGAAACTTGTATTTATCTTATTTTGACCATCTCAGATTAGCAGAAGCTCACAAATTTTGACCCAAAAAATTTCAGTGCGCACGCAGAAAGCTTCAAACTTCAGGCCCAACATTACATCATTAAAAGACATAGGATTTGATCTGTGCAGTCAAGCTATGTTGGCTTATGCAAAGTGGAATATTATCTACTTTTATATATTCTTCAGGATCATCACATGCCAAAGAAAGAAATACTCCTTTAAAATCAAAAAAGATAAACAAATGCCAAAGGAAGTGAGGAGATTAATGCATAGGCCATCGAATTGACTTGCATCAATCTTACTAGACATAACTTATGCATATGAAATATTATGAGTCAGCTTTCAATAATACTCTCTGTTTGCACTTGGTCATGACCATACTGTGACATAGAAAATACGCTTTAAAGCTTTTCGGGAAAGTTCAGTTTATTTTAATTACAAACTACCAAATCAATGCATGCAGCTTTCAACTGGATCAACATATAGTGACAACTTCTGAATTTTAGGTTATGAAACTATAAATTGAATTTTCAACTATTTAAGCCCATGGAGCCTCAATTGCACCCAAAAAAATGAAAGAAAGTAAGACAAAAGATTAAACCACAAGGTAGAGAACAGCAAACTGCATAAAGGAAGTAGAGAGTACCAGAACACAAGTATCAGTTTGGTTGCTGTGGGAAAGACTCTCTGGTAAACAGTTTGAGAGGAGTTCCATAATATGCCAATTAGACAAGGATGGTAGCAAGTCCATTGAAGGCAATGAAGTTTTTAATTCCTCTCGAAGTCTGTGCAGATCGGGCATATGTGGCAAAGATGGGAGACAAGTAATAAGTTCCGTGTGCAATTTCTGGAAATCAGCTTTTCTCAGCACATCAGGGAAATTTTGTAGTCTAGGAAGGTCCACAACATTTGGAACCTTCATAGCAGTGTAAATGGTTAGAGAGAGGAAAAGGAAGAACCCTATCAAGTGCCTGCAGAGGAGAAAGATAGTGAATCAATGTTGGGAAGTTCGATAGAATATCTAACCACACTGAGAAAGTAAAATGGCATCACCCCCCACCCCAATCATAGCATCAGCAACAAAAGTACCAGCAATCAGAACAACAAACAACATATCTGTCAAGTCAATATAACGATGCCTTATCCAATACATAGGTCACAACAAGCCACACATCCCTATTTGCAGTAGAAACAGTAGTGTTAGTGATTTTCATACTATGAAATGAAAAATCCCAAAATGGAACAAAAATGTGCCAATCTCTAGGGTATGCCCCTTTAAAGATGGTCTAATTCAATAATCGGCATTTAATATGAAACAACGTATCACAAATAAAAAATTTGCCCAGCTTTTTCTTATACTATAAAATACGTGGTCATCTAATGGGGAACCTTGGACAAGTCCCATTCATCCTTTCAAAAGAATGATTTATCAGCATTTACTGCTCCTTGCCACGGCAGTTTTGTGACTTGGACCACAGGAAGGTGTACAAACACCATAAGAAGCTATTTTTTACTATTTTGAACTTCTAGTAATCAGAGCGGTCATTTATGCCTTGTCATTCGCAGTTATATCTTTCCTGCCTACACTGTTATATGCAAATTTGTAATTACCGAGCAATGTTACGTATGTTACTCCTACTAACCACAAAACCCTATCTAGAAAGAAGGTGGTGGATAAACATTTAGAACAGACATTTAAGGAATTTCTCTCCACTCTCCAGCAAACAAAAGCTCGATACACCATCTTCTTTTCAATTTAAAGCACTTTTAGGAAGTTTGATGTCTAACTCAGTCATTTATTTATATGGAGAGTTAAAGTGAAGCATTAAGTCCAGAAGAAAAATAAAATACTATTGAGTATGATATGAGACATAACGAGATCAGATTTTTATGCTGTAAATTACAGAGTTCATTTCATCTCTTACCAAAAGTACAAGCTAAATGACCATCTTATAATGAATTTGCCTCATTACAGAAAAGATAACTATCAACAAGAAATCTATGTTCTTCACCCTAAACCAACATCCCAAAAAGAGAGTGAATACAGAGAAAAAATCTGCCCTGGGCTCCTGCACTTGGTAAAATATATCTAATGAAACTTAATCTCAAAAATATGGTCAGGATAAATCTTACAGTAGCAATCCATGAAACCATGTGGTCGTTTCTTTAACCTTTCCCCTTATAACCAGTAGGATCTTTTGGTGCAGGAGATTACAAGATAAAGAATATTAATAATTGACTCCATTAAAGTAAGCAAACCAATGCAAAGTTCTATGGATGGAATTAGGGGTACATATGGTAACAAAAGAATGAAGTGTAATATCATAAGAAATGAGAAATAGAGCACGACCAAAACCTTAAAGCCTAACCCCTTCCTTAGTGCTCCGTATCAGAAATTCCCCTCATACTCCAGCTCTAGACCCAGCGATATTTCATCTAGCTACAGAACACTCCTTGACCACATTGCTAAAATCATATGATATTGGAAAGTCTACATTCAAAATCTTGGAGAAAGCACATCACAACCCTCCTAACCAACTGGTGTTTGCTCGATGTTGGTGCAATGACAGTGGCAAAGCTTGGGAAGACCTTGAAATAAGAAATTCAGCTTGCACCAATTACTTTCTTGACCTCCTATTTCATATAAACATTTTCCCATAGCATCTTTTTGAATAATATGTATTCCTATATTGATTCTGTTACTCCTTCAAGTTCAAAATTACAGTATTGCCATCATCAAGCACGTAGCCAAAGAGAGAGCAAGAGAGGCTTGAATGACCAAGCAAGAATATAATCTTCATCAGGAAAAGAACAAAAGGTACAATTCAAGAATTTCATATAAATTTTGCAACCTTGAATTACCAGAATCACCATGCTACAAAACAGAGCCATCATTTTTAAACAAAATATAACAATATTAATAGTTACAAAAGCACGGATCAAATCCTTACGTCCAAACATTGAGGGTCTCATTGTGAATGGTAAAAACGCTGAGCAAGACCTGCTTCAAAGGCCATTCAGACCTGTAATGATCAAGAATATACTCATTATCCTTCAAATATCCAGGCAACGAGTGGTACTCCACCAGCTGGTACTTCACTTTCTTCCACAACCTCTTTCCTTTCCCTTCCCTCGATGAAGAGCACACCGTCTGATCCTCATTTGATCCAGAGCTAGATTTCACCACATCACAATTCCCTTGATTCTTACCCATTCTCTGGCCAACCCACCAACCGTCAAACACAAAATACGCAAAAAATCACAACAATAAAACAATTCATCAAGAATTTATAATTTAATTGAATCATAAAATTTTGGCAGTCAATAATTTTGATAACCTTTTGTCCATTCATGCGTAAGCCATGGGTTCACAAAAAATTAGTGGTACAAGAATACCTGAAACGCAAGGAACACGCCACCGCCAAGAAAGGAGCAAGAAATGTGATTATTCAAGAATGTGTATATATTTATATATTGTATGTATAGCTTGAACAGATCGTCTCAAGAACTCTTCTTTGTCTTTTCGGTGGATTCAACAAGAAGTGGGAGAGGAATTATGAGCCAAAAAAAAATAGGACGGAAATTAATGGGGAAAAAACCAGCCGCCAATTTAATGACGCAACAAAAAAAGCCTGCAATGTGCAATTCTTTGTGGGTTATTTATTAGCCTTTATAGACAAGAAATAATAATAATCTGTCGATTGAAAATATATACGTAATGGATGGAGGAAAAGAGATGCCTCGGAAAATTCGGAGATGCTGAGATGATTTTTGTTGGTTTTAATGGTTACGGATTTGGCACGATTAAGCTTTTTCTCTTTGAAAATAATGAAAGTGACGGGAATAAGACGCGGCTCCAATTAAACTCAAAATTAGAAAAAAAAAACATCAGAACAAAATGATAAAAGATGTTAGGGCCCGTTTGGTTAGCATTCAGGAAAACAGTATTGATTTAATTATTTTTTTTATTTTTTTTAGTGCTTTTGGAAATATATTTAAGAATATAAAAATAGTGATGGGTCCCCTAATAATAATTATATCTGGAATTTGAAATATATGTTTGGATTGAAATTATACATAGATATCTAAATTCATCATTTTAGCACTTTATAACATTTAAAAATTTAAAAATATTTTTTCCTTAATTTATATTTATTATAGTATTTCACCCTTCAATAATATATTTTAAATTAATTTTTCATTGAAATTTTTTTATCAACCATCGTCACTCGTCTTTTTTCCTTTTTTTCTTTCTCCCTTTTGAAGTCAAACAAAAAAAAATTCTAATAATTTTCTGGTGTTGTCAATGAAAAATAGTTATATTTTTGTTACAAATAATATAAATCATAATGTAAGAAATATACTAAATAAATAAGGAAAAAAAAAAAAGATAACCCGATGTTTATTAATATAGTGGCTAAAATAAGTATCATGAGCAACAAGCGACCGATTGAAGAAACATGTGGTTCTTATGCGCATGTGCATAGGATTAAGGGAAAATGAAGGATCTTTTGCAAAAGATCTTTCGAAGTGTTTTTCTCGTTTAATTTTGATAATTGTTTTGATTTTTCCTTTTTTATTTAAAAAGAAAAAAGAAAACCTTCCAAAGTGTTTTGAAAAATCCAAGAATTTCTTGGAAATTTTTTGTACAATTAGTTCTAAGCAACACAAAGGCCCATATGCCCACTAAATTTGATTTGAGAACAAGATTTTACTTTAAAAAAAACATGCAAACCAAACGAGCCCTTACTATTTGATGGCACAGATTTCAACATGATTTGTCGTCATAGTATTCTGATATTTATTTAATTTCTCCATTTCTTCACGAAAGTACCAATCTTTTATTCAATTGTTTCTATGGTGAGGTCAAATTCTTATCCACCACTCCGTTTTTCAACATAATGCTTTTCTGAAGTCTATTTGCATTAACTCTACGGGTAAAATATTTTTAAGGTGGTCAGGCTCAAATTATGATTCCTATATATTCACGACCAAGAATTGTTATATTAATTGTCTTTTCTGATTATTTATTTAAAAATGAGGGGGAAATTCTCTCGAGTAAGATCAACCTTAATTCAAAAGTATAAATATAAAATTTCAAATTGATATTTATAGGTTGGTTTAAAAAATTCTGAAGGTGAAAAATGAAAAATACAAGATAAAATTTATCTTACAAGTTATGAATTTAGAGTTAGGTACTTGGATGTAAGGGCTAGTGGACCTGTTAGCCTGAGGTCCAGCACTAATAGGCTAGAAATTAGAAACTAGTATTTTATTAAATAGACACCGAAAGAGTCCATCATCCCATTAATCGGCTTTAATTAGAGCTAATGAACAAGTGAATTTGACCATGTGGTACACTAAAAGAAGTTAGCTTACATTCCTAAAGCTGATTGGTACCAATGAATTGAAGTAGATATAAATGAAATAAATTTAAAAATTAAATGATAATAGAAATTGAATTATATATGTATATTAATTTTTATGTTTGGTATGTATAATAAATGAGAAAAGAATAAAATCGTTCATTTTTTTGTTTGATTCCAATTGATTGATAATTAAAAATAAGTGATACAAATTAAATGAAATAGTTTATTATATTCAATATATTGTACATCAAAGAGTATGTTATTATTATTTTTATAAATGTTAAACAATATATATAAAATATAGATAAAATTTTGCACTAACATATTTAAAATAAAAAATAAAAATATAAGAGATCGACAAATGGGTTTTTGGAGAAAGTCTCAAATTTTATTTTTTTTTAGATTTGGATAGGAACTGAATACTATATGCTAAAATATTATATATATATATGTATTTTTTATTTTTAAAATATATATTTATGTGATATAAATTTATATATATATATATATATATAATTATTCATGTTACATATATATTGAAAATATAAATATAATACTCTTATAATAATAATATGAAATGAATGAGTAGTTTATGTTAATGATGTAAAAGCAATAAATATATTTAAAAAAAATATTTTTTTAATTAAAATATAAAAAATTATTTTTTTATTAATAATATTATTTTCTCAAATATAAAAATTTTAGGTTTATAAAAATTTTAATGGGTTGGATTTCAAGTTTATCTAATATTTTTGTTATATTTATAAGGATAATTTAGTCAAAAATAAATATAATTTTATTATTAATTAATTAAAAATAGTTAAATTCATAAAAAAGAAAGAAACTACTAATTCATATTTTTTAAAATAAAAATTCTTATGAGAGTGGATATTTTTACCTCCAAATTATATGAATCATATGAATAAAAATAAATTTAAAAATATTTATTCCATTCACACTTCATTCGCAGACGTACCAATCATGTCGTTTCTTATTTTAATATTATCCCCTTCAGAACATTAACAAAACTTTAACCACATCTTTTTAACCTTGTAGTTAGTTTTATGTTTGAATTAAGGAATATAACGAGAAAAGGAGAGAAAAAGCTACATCGTTTAAGGCGAGAACAATATTTTTGTTCGGAGATGATATTAGCATCGGACAACACCTACATAATCGGTTGGAAAATTTGTAAGATCAATTGAAGATCTAATATTTAAGACAATACTGATTTCTACTATTCACAACACACACACACACACACACACACACACACACACACACACACATATATATATATATATTCCCAAGAAAAACACACTCATAATAGATGCTCATACACATGATGTAATTTTATATTTGTTTTTCTTTATCCCAGTTTAGTTTTTGTTAGTAACAAGCACTTGTTTGTTTTCCCTCCCGTCTATTTATTTTTATTTTTATTATTTATTTAAATTGCAACAAAAAATAAAAAATTTAATTTTGTATTTATTAATATATATTTGAGCTGCAACTATAAAATAATTAAGTTGTGAGGGCATAGTCTGCCAATCCATCAAAATGACCTATAAATAAATTGATGCGCTCAATTCGAACAGCCGAAATTCAAAAGATAATTGTATATTTCCGGTCTATTCCTTTATTAGCCCATATATATTAAGTCAAGTTGAATTTGTATGATGAAATTACCTTAACAGTCCTAATTTGATTTATATTTGGATGGAAGAATTTGAATTTGAGCAAAAAATTTCAAATAATTTATTTTAATATAAATTTAAAATTCATCATAATAATTTAAAAAATAATTCAAAATAATAATTTATATATTTGAAATTCATTAAATCATAAAATTATCCAAACAAAATTAATGAATTTATTATTATAAATTTAAAATTCTTAAATTTAAAATTCATCAATCATCCAAATAAAGTGTAAGAGAATTATAGAACCAATACTTTCCTAAACAAATATAGGTTTGTCATTCGTCGTGGGATTGGGAGACCTTCCAGACCGCTCTACCAAACGCAGAATTATCCAACAATTTGGATTATCGGATAAATATAAGGGTTAAATACATTTTATATCTCTCAACTATATGAGATGGCTCATTTATTCCCTTTGACTTCCTATTTGAATTAAATATTCGAATAAAATTACTCTTATTCCAATAATGGAAAGTCTAAAAGAGAATGTTAGTTTATCTATTAAAATTGTAATGGACAATATTATTGAAATGAAAAAAGTTATAGTTACAAAGTATGGGGATGAAAATATAATTTTCTCTTGAAAATAATATTTCAATGTAAATTGATATCATTATTTTCATTAGGTTCTTTCGGTCAAATTACATTGGAATAGAAAAAAAGTATTTCTTTATTGAAAATAAATAGTGAAAAAAATATTAAAAAAAATTATCTCATAAATTTTATTTATTTTTAAATTCATAAATATCACACACAACCATTTCACACTACCAAATACAATAATAAATAAATAAATATTGGAAGGCATGACCTCCACCAAGGGGGAAAAGACATTAAATTGGAAGGAGTGGTCATTCAAATTTAAAAAATAAATAAAAGTTTGAAGGCGTGATGGATTTTGTCATATTTTAAATATCTTTTTAAGTCACGGTATTTCTTTAAATTTTTTTCAATTCACCATAACCTCCAGATGCATGGCTCTGTCAGCTGTGGAGATTTGACTTACGCCAAGTTGTTGAGATCTCCACAATAGCCATAGATTGTAATTTAACTTTTGGCTCCCTCTACATCCCACAACCAAGGAGAAATATGATGGGAGATTGAATTTATTTTTTTTTCAAAAATGATGCTGCTATTTTTTTGTATTTTGAGGTATATAAGTGAATTCTCGACACATAATCACGAATTCGTGATTCTTAAAGATAGACCGTAACACAAATAAATGGTTAGAAGAATCATGAAGTTGTCCCATTAAAATTCATCCGATATTTAAATAAGTAGATTTAATAAATACTAACTATTATAGTAAAATTGCGTAACATGAGTTTTATGGACCTTTGATATAATGTAAGCTTCTCGAGCATAGTTACCTTATCATACAGATATTTTGTATATTTTGGTTATTTAAACCTTTGATAGGACTTGAATTATTAATTTATCTTAAAATCTGAGTTAATTATGTGTTGAATTAAAATAAAAATAAGATAAATAAAAAATATATATTTTTAATTTTTTTTGGGAATTGAGTGGGCGACGGGAAAGAGTTGAGGGTAGATCTGACCACGGTTCAGAAACCGTCGGTTTCACGATTCAAGAAAATTTCGATCCTTAACCTTAACCATTAAGGTCGGTTACGGTCCGGATTCTGGAACCGTCGGTTCCGGTTCTGATTCTTATATTTTATTTTGTTTTTAAAAATTTTTTTGAACTTAAATTTGCAAAAAATATTGTTATTTTTTGAACTTAATGAAAAAAAAAGTAATTTAAATTTAAAAAAAATAACTAAAATTTAAGTATATGATCCAAAACAAAAATGACTAAATTAATTTATGAAATTTCTAAAAAATAATTTTTTCATTTACACTGTATTGATAAAACACAATTTACAAAATTTTGATTTTTGGAGTTAATATTATCATATAAAATCGATTAAACATTACAATAATTTAATAATATTAAATGAGAAGTTGGGGAATAAACAGTAGATATTGTAAAGTAATATTATTAAATATTTTAAAAAAATTACAAATTTACTTATTATTAAAATAATTATAAAGTAGCATAATTAGATAATTTTCAAAACTTTACTTATTATTAAGATGAAATGTAGAATGCATAAATAGAAGAATTGATTTGTAATTTGCTGAAACTAATTAATTAAATTTAAAGAAGGATACAATATTAATTATATTGATTTTCAAAAACAAGACAAGCAATTTGAGGGGAAAAAAAATGAAAAAATAAATCATAAGATTTATTTATATATTTATTCAAAATTATAAATATATGCTTCATTAGTTCAATTGATTAGAGTGTTCTATTAATAGTTTGGAGGTTATAGGTTCAAAACCTACATAATACACTTTTACACTATTTTGATTAAAAAAAAATTAAAAAAATTAATAACCGCCGGGTCCCGGCGGGCCGATCCGAATTGAATCACCGGCACGGGTCCAAAAAATTCAGACCTGTGGTTTACCCGTTGATCACAAGTCAGCCACAGATCGGGTCCGATTTGAACCCAATCCGGTCTGGTTAAGGGGGTTGCCAACACCCTCCGTCCCTAAACATGTACGTACACCCCCTATCAGCACAGAATAGCTTCACCACCATCGACGATGTCACACAGGAACACGAGCCTGTCGCTTGCAACAAGGAGGTACAGTTCCAACTGTTGGGCATCCTCACCCAAGCGAGCCGCTGCAGCCCCATCCGTCCACAAGGCTGCCAAACGGCTGCTTATTACAAGATATACATTAAAGCGACTTTACAGGATCAGCTTAAGTTGACCAAAGTAAATTAAATGATAATTGGTATTCAGCAGTTGCGTTCAACTTTCCAATTCGTGGCCAGACACCCACTTTTCACTTTTTTTTTATATGCTTTACTTTAGTGCATTTTTAGAATTTTATTTTCTTTGTGTGCACTTTGCAATCACCCATATAATGGTATTCGCGTCAGCCATCATTTTATTAGGGACTGAATGATGACACGTTTCAGACCCACTTGGTAATATTGTCATCATCATCACTTAGTTGACGACACATTTTACTAGGGTGGTTTTGGTCAGTATTTTTTATAATTGTATACATAACATAATTAAAATAAAAAATATATATATATATAATTTTTTTATAACTGCATATAAATTAAAGATTTTTAAAAAAATAAAAATTAAATTAGACCATTTTTTTGTTCGGTCGGATTGATCTAGTTGGTTTGTTATTGGATTTTTTATTTTTTACCCCAATTAATCAAATTCAATACAAATTTATAATTTAATTTATTGAATCGATCAATTTCGATTCAATTCAATTTTAAAAATATTGATTTCCTTAAATGTTGGGAAGTTTGATAAGTATAATATCTAAATGGTTAAAGTATTTTTAACAAAATTTCAGTTATAGTCGAGGTAAGAGTTTAATTTTTTTTTTTAAGACGAAATTGCCCAACACTTTGTATTTATGGGATATGACAATTATCTCTCAAAATACAACGACTAATTTCTTATAATAGTAGCACTACAAATCACAAGAACTTTCGAACTATAAAAGTATTTTAGAACTCTCTTATGGACTTGTGAGAAATATAAGAATTGATTGAAATGAATAAAAAATGATGAAATTTTAGGGTCTATTTATAGTTTTCGAAAAGTTGTTGTGCCAATTTATGAGTTAGTGCAATTTGATGTCCAAATAAATCTGAACCGTACGATTGCATCTTTCAGTGAAAATCCACACCTTTACAGTGAACCACTTTGCCAAGGATCAATCTCAACCGTCTAATGGCAACTCTCTGCGAAAGTCCACATCTCTTATAGTAAACCAATTATCAAGTATCAATCTCAATCGTCCGATTACAATCCTTTGTGAATGTCCACGCCCCTTCCAGTGAGCTCTTGCCAATCATCAATCTCAACTGTTCGATCGCAACCCTCTATGAAGATTCACATCCCTTACAGTGAGCTCTTACCAATCGAACGGACATGTCAGCGATTCGGTCCCTCATAGCCTTTGGACGTGCCATGTCAGCAACTGTGTGTCCAGTCACACCTTTTCAGCTTCCAACCGCACATTGTCATGCCACGTGTATACTAACCGGTTGCATCTGCCACATCACCTCATACTAGCCACGTCACTGAGCCACATCAAGCCACCTTGATTCAATTTTTGAAAAATTTATGGTTCATCAACTCCTCGCGACGAGCAAAGTATGCCTCTAAAGCGCCCAATGCGACCTTTACGACGTGCGAGATCGAATGGTGCGTAGCACTATCCTCGTAGCTCATTAACCTAACTAAAACTAACCAAAAGATCACTATAATACAGCATATGAGAGCTCCACTTAATTATTTCTTACTAAAGTGAGATTTTATATATGTAAAATAAAGTTGTTCCACTATTCAAATATGTGATTTGTGACTTTTCAAATTTTCAACATTCCATAATCAATCATTTATTTAAATAATTTATTTTATCCATTAATTTCTCATTCACCTAAAATTAATTTTAAAAAATCAAATATACTAAACTTATCTACTCATGACGTAGATTATATTTAATCAAATTATATATATTTTTATAAAATAAATTTTATTTTATTTATTGATTAAAATTGGGTCAAATCCAATTTTTCAAACCAATTTCTAACATTAAATACACAACATATTTAAGATCCACTTGGTATGTGTGGTTTTAGTAAATCCACTCAAATATTTTACCAATACTTTAGCAAACTAAAAAAGAAAAAAGAAAAAAATTTATCAGCTTCGAAATAAACATTTGGTTAGTTAAGGGATCTTTACATTACAGGTTTGTTCAATGTACAAAGATCTCTTATGCTCAATTATATCTAGTTTCAATGAAGGTAAACATTTGATAAAAATCATTTTTGGGTGAAATAATATTCCATTGACTCTTTTCCAAAAATTACACAAATCTCCCACAAAATTTGTTCAATATACAAAGAACTCCCCTATGATGATATACTATAATATTAAAATAAAACAAAAAAATGATATAATTACCCTAAAATCCTAAGGCCCTTTTAGACTTCAATTTAAGGAGATCAAATACAAACTCCAATGTTTAAATCTAAATTCAAGTTGATGATGATACACTCGAATCCAAATCCAAATTTGGAGTGATGACTCTTCTACTTTTTTTTTTCTTTCATCCTCAATACTGGTAATATATTCATTTAATGAATATAAACGTTTCATTATTTTTCTTCCAATTTTAATTTTTGGTAGGAACATAAGGAAGTATGTTAAAAAACAATAGATTAGGTTATAGGAAAAATATGTACGCCTATTTTTTTTTTTCAAATAACACAATTATAAAAAAAATATTTCTGGTTATTTAGGAAAATATGAGATTTCACTACACTTTTAAAATTTTAAAATAAAAAATCATAATGTTTTAAATTACTTATTATATAATAGAGGATATTCAACTGTTTATGATAAGTAACAGTATTAATTTTCAGGGGAGAATTTTGTATATTGGATAAACTTTAGGGGCATTTTGTAAATTTAGATAAACCTTAGTTGTTGAAATTTATCAAATTTATTTTTGTTGATACCATATTTTCCAGTTAGTCTAACCTTAACAGAAATGATAAATTTGTAATTTGATATCGAACTTCTCAAATACGAGGTTGATTTGAATAAAGAATTTAAACTTCATTGTATTTTGAATTATAAATAAATAAATAAATAAATTTATTATTATATTTTTAAAATTTATAACATTCAAATTTTTCAATCCAAATATTATATAAGTTCAATTAGTAAATTAACGTAAATGAAATCCAATTCATAAGCATTTAAATTGGAAGATACAATACATATGAAATCTTATCTAGTGGTAAAGATTAATGTCTTAAAATTATATAAGAATAAGGTATTAGTTATTCATTGTAAATTTATTAATTATTAATGAATATATTGAATGAATTATTAAGTGAAATATCGATATAATGATATAATTATTATTTTTTTCTTTAAAAAAAAGAAAAAAGAAAAAAAGAAAGGAAGACGCACATATTACCACCCTAACTCTACAATTTCTCAAACTAGAAGAAATCCACTTCAACATGACAAGCAGAGGTAGATAGGTAAATAATACAGTTTTTTTTTTTTTTTTTTTTTTATAGTTAGATTAAAAATCAAATCCCAAACTTTTGGTCAGAATTACAACCAGTCACCAAGTGCTAAATTACAGATCTTAATTCGAATCAATCAATAATCATACTCTTGATATTCACAAATCAAGTCAACTATTACATTATTGCATTAGCAATTTTTTCAAAAAGATTTAATGATATAAGAATATAATCATGTTCTCCACTGACAATGACACTTTTATAAAACTTTTTTGGTAAAACTACGACTATTTATCTTGTCATCTCACATCTTTATTCTCGAGCACAACAAACAAATATTAGTGTCAAATGAAAACATTCCCTCTACTTACAAATTTTTTAAACCATCTTATTTTATTTCTAAATGTCAATTTTGATTTTAAATACAAAACGTTTTTCTAAATAATCTATTGACCATAATATCTCTTAAATTTAACTTTTAAACCATAAAACTACAAAAATGTAGGAGTATAATATCTCAAATTTTTTCAGTATTCTTTTTCTTATATAATTTAAAAGGTAAATAGGTGACAACTAACATAACACCAGTATAGGAGTCTTTCATTGTTATGAAATTTTGGATTGAATTATATATTATTATTCAAAGAAAGAGATTGATATTATAATTTCACTTTAATACTAATTAAATAAAAATTCATTCACGACAAAAATATTAATTTAAGACTATTATTACAAAAGGATTCCAACCCATCACCTTTTGAAAAATAGTACTTTACGGCGTGAAAAAGAGAGAAAATCAACATGAAATGCACCAAACGTGGGGATATAATTGTTTGTTTGATTTCATATTCATCCCAAATTCCAACTAGGCCATTTCAATTTTTTTATTCTATTTTTTTAATTCTATCTTAAAAATTTATAATACGTTTCATAAAATAAACATATACCATTAAATATTAGACGAAATTTATCTTATAAACATGAATTGAAAAAAAAAAAAAAAAAAAAAAGAACAACAACAATAACGAAATAAAAAACAATGAATGGAAAATTCAATCCTATCCCCACCCCCACCCCCCTCCCTGCAAACGCAAAGTCATCATTCTCAGGTGGTTTGGCAGATCTAACACTCCACGTCTCCTCTTCAATGTTTGTATCATAAAAATAGATACCCATAACCAGTATAACCACTCTCTCTCTCTCTCTCTCTCTATATATATATGTAATCTTGCTTATGCTTCCTTCACACGCTCGCTATTTCAGCCCATTAAACCCACAAATGCATACATGTATTCAGAGCATTTGATTTTGCTTTTCCCTTTTTTTTTTTCCTGAGAATCTTGAACTGATAGTAATTTTTTTTGTGTACACAAGTCAGAGAAGTAAAGGTTAAAGCAGGGTTTCTCGGCAATCGGTAACTGATCTCTTTGTCACATCTCTGGATTCTCGCCTGCACATATATATTACACGTCGGAAAAACGTGAATAGTGCGTCACCTTCTCTCATTATTGCGCTTTTCCGCTTTTAAAGCCCGGAAAATTACCCCTCAACCGCTACCTTTCATTCCCATTACTGATTTCTGCTACTTATTCCATATTGTTATTCGCGAGATAGCGGCGGATAATGGGGAATTGCCAGGCGGCGGAGGCGGCGACGGTGGTGATTCAACACCCCGGCGGAAACAATGTGGAGAGGATTTACTGGTCGGTGAGTGCCAATGAGGTCATGAGTTCCAACCCCGGCCACTACGTGGCGTTGGTGATCGCCTCGCCAGCGGAGAAGACGGAGAATGGCACACCGGTGAAACAGCTCAAGCTCCTCCGGCCGGACGATACTTTGCTTCTCGGACAAGTTTATCGGCTCATCAGCTTTGAAGGTCCGACTGTTAGTATACTTTTACCCTAATAATTAATGTTGTCAAGATTTGATTTGGGTTTTTCATCATTTCTTACATTTGTGCAAACAGATGTGTTGAAGGAGTTCGCTGCCAAAAAATGCGCCAAGCTAGGCAAGCTGTTGAAGGAGAGAGGAGCTTTCAACATTGTGCCAAACAAAAATCAGGATCCCAACTCCAATTCAAATTCATCAAACGGCGGTTCCACTAAGGTAAGAAAATATTAATTATTTCGCTAATCTCATTTAAAAAATCTTATAAGTTAATTTTTGAAGGTATCATTTTTAAAGATTCTTATAAAATATTAAATTTTATTAATTTAAAATAAATTATTGAAGTATTTTTATAAAATAAAATTATGAAGATTTTAATAATTTTATAATTAAAATTATGAAAATTAAAAAAAATATTAAAAAAAATATTTTGACAATAAATTAGGTTGTAATTGCATTTTAATTTTCGCGGGTCTTATGTTCTAAAATAATAGTGGGATTGGGCATCTTCTTTTCCTAGTCATGTCCATGCATAAAAGCATCTTTTTTCGGATTCAGAAAGATTTGTAAAGCATGTAATTTTATTCTGTATAAATACATGGTGTATTAATTCTGGCAATCATAATGGGAGTCACATGGCCTTCAACACCCAAATTAAGGCGTTTACTTGATTATTTTGTTTGTTGTTAAACTCAAACTAGTGCATAATTTTCAAGATTTGAGAGCAGCCAAGGAACATTCGATACAAGGAATCTTCATGCTTCCATAAAGTATTGGTTTATTATATACACTTATGTGGTAGATGACAGTGATTTTATTTTAGCTTGGGGTTTATGGTCCCTGGCTCTCTGATAACCCGAGAAGTTGGTGACAACTGACAACAACAGACAAAAGTATCACTTGAATACATTGTTTTGATGTTGATTTACCTATTAAATTACAATGAATTCCATCAACCAACAACCAACTAGAACGGATCATTCAGAAATCTCATTCCCGCCCGGATCATCATTGATAGTATAATCATTTCTGTATTGTCGTACTATAAACTTTTGTTTGGTCCTTGGTCAAAAAATATTTAACATTTCAAGTTATTATAAATAAATGAATGTGTGTAGTCAGTTCCAATTTTTTATTGGAATATATATACATATAATGAATTTTATGATGTAAAATAGAAGATGAGAATTACAATAGAGAATTTAAAACTGTAGTGTTGTGTTGTTTTAATATTGGTTAACTTTTTCTTGTCTTAGAATAAGAATTTTGATTTATCTACACAATGCAACTACAAGGAATGATGATTCATGCGAAGAAAGCTAACGTTGATACATAGAATGCTTGCTCTATGTACTTGTTTTTAAGGTTGATTAACGTAAACAACTGTTAATTAAATGTCAATTTCGCATATAGTTATGAACGAATTTCTTCAGCACCCTTGTTTCACTTTATGGGTTTCTGTGTTCTTTTTCAGACGGATGTCGTCAAGGTGCACCGCCTCGGAAGCAGCCAAAGTGACGGTGGAAGTAGCAGCGTCGGCAGAGGCGTGGGAAGGCATCCTGGTGGTGGAGGGCAGTGGAGACCAGCTTTACAGACAATTGCAGAGCTTGGAACTTGAACGCAGGAATTTATCACACATCGTTTTCCTATGCGTCCACTTTCATGTAGCCTCTCACCAATAAAACCAGATGAAATAATGAAATCCCAGCATCACCTTTGTCTCCTTTTTCCGACTACATGATTACTCCATGCTTTTTTTTTTTTTTTTCCAGAGACGTGCAAAATGCCTACTTTTTCTTCACCTGGGGGTTTGAAAATGTTAGAATTATAGTAGGATTAACCATCTGATAAAAGGTGTAATTAGCTTGTTCGGAACTTGTAATCAACTTGTACTGAAGTCAAAATTTCTTTTCTGCTGTGATCCGGAGCATTTTGATTTTTTTTTAATTTTAATTTTATATTTCATGTTGTATTATATATTTATATGTGTACGCTATAAGTTTATATAAAAAAACAAACAAATGGATGTACAAACATTTGTGATATAAAATATAAAAAGAACCATTTATTATATATATATATATATTAATAAATGAGGATAATAATAGTTTAAATTAGAGATAACAAAATTTCCAACAAGACTTAGGTAGTACCTCGACCCAAATGGTGTGCACAGTGATTTCCAATTCTCCTAACCTAGCTAGGAGAACAGGATACATAACTATTAGTGAGAATCAATTGAAATAGATGATGATGAAGCCCTACTGGACAAAAAAAAAAAAAAAGAACAAAAAAAAATGTTTTCCAGTGAAACGCACATTTACATAAAAAATTTAATGGTTGACCAAACGTAAACGAGACTTGCTTGTCTTTCTTCCATTAGAAAAAACTCCAAAATGAATGCTTTTGATGTGTCTAGCATGGCACGTGAAATGTAAGAAATCGATGTCGATTTATTCCATAAATTCTCCAATTCAAATTAGTTTATATAAATAGTGGACTTCAAATTTCTCGATGGAGGTATCAAGAAATAATTGGTGAAATGTGGATTCAAATAATTGATATAATATGATATGTAAATATTTCTTAGGTATATTTGTTTTTATACAGATATATACGTTTATCTTTATACAAGTATAAAAATATTAAATATTGTAAATAGATGTATAAATATAAATATTAGATTAATATTATAGCTTTTATAAAGAAGACAAAGGTAAAAAAAATCATCTTAATTATGTCAACTATTTTTTTACAATTGTTAGAATACAATTGCAAAATGGGAACACAAATTGGAAGTCAGAAGTCCCATTAATATCACAATGGTTAATAGTTGAGGTGGGGTAAGTATAGGGTAGGGATGCCAATAGATACAGTTTTGGAAGGAATTATTACATTCTAAAAGTTTTTATGGATGACACCAATTCTTCCCAAACTCGAGACAGGATAGGTTGGACTTATTAAATTTTTAAATTCATTTTTTATTTTAAAAATATCAAAATATTTTTCTTAAGATAAGAAAATAATATTATTGGCAAAGAACTAATTATAATTTATGAATTCATATGTGCATGTTTTATTTTTTTTGTAAATTTATATTGAAAGAATAAGCTATTTTTTAACATTCATATTTTAATTATAAGAATATTATATTATATTTTATATGTGAGTATATATACATTATATGCATAGCTTTACACATAATATATATTATATTTTATGCTTAACATTAAATGAGTCGAGTTCGGGAAACACTTAAATCGCCCCAAGGATATATTGGGGGAGATCCACATTTGACCCTCTAGTTAAGCAAATATTTACATAGTTGAGAAAGGGAAAGTTTTAAAAATAATGAAAGGAGTAAATAGTAATTCAACCTTATAAAACTGCGGTTCAAGTCACCGAACACAGATCAAAAAACTCAACCAAGGATGAGATGGGTTTGGGCCTCAATTGACAAATTTATTCAGGATTTCCATGTCCACAGCCCTAAACAAATTTGATTTTCTGAAAGAACTAATTACCCACCCAATTTTCTGAATTTTCAACTGTGTCCTCTGCTGGTTCCAGCTTTAATCACACAAGCGATGGTTACTGTAACTCCACCAGCTCGCATTCTATGGCTTCTCCTCGTATTGTGTTCGATGTTTCCCTCCATTAGCGCCGCTTCTGAATTCTCCTTAGGTAAAGCTCTCTTGAGAATTAGGGTTCTAATTATTCCTTTTCAAGATTATGTTTCCCCTCTTGTTATCTGAAGAAACAAAAGTAAAGTCCATAACTTTAAGGATTTACGGTGAGGATTCAAGTCTGAAATGAAGACAGTTTGTTTGTTAGCATTCAGTTTTTTGGACAAAATGAAATTATGCTAATTTGCGTGATGAAATTTAATTTGTGTGGTGCGTTTGCGTTTTAGGGTTTTCATCTCAATTTTGTAAATACTTTTGCAAGTTATTTAATTTCCTTTTTGAAATTTTGGTGTGTTCATTTAGCGGGAATTGACTTGTGCTGCATTTGAATTCTTTTGTTTTTTGATGCTTGAGAATTCGAATTCACTCCCGTCAAAACTATTTCCAAACCTCAATATACTATATGACACTGATATTAAGAGATTAAAGAGTCTAATGAAATTCACCAGACGACCTTTAGTTTACAATTCCTGAGAGTTTCTGAATACTTGCCTCAATTCTTGCCAAATGATGGAACATTAAATAGCTACAATAAAGGGAAAGATGTAATGCCTAAGTGAATTTGAATATGCAGAATTAAAAGTATATATTTTTTCCCATTATGGATGCATTTGCTATTATTGATAATGATTCACCAAGTTATCTCTCTGTGCATGTCATGTTGCCTGCACACACTCGCAACATGCATTTGTAACAATCCTTCTATATTTTAGCTTAACTCTTTGGTTTTGCAGCTGTTTCCGGGCCTACAACGTTGCAGCTATCTCCAAGCTTGATAGTAGAAAAATCTCCAGGTTCAAAGCCTGGAACTAAAGTAAAATGTGAGAGAGTTCTAATTCACGGTTTGACAAGGATTAAACATTTGAACAAGTTTGCCAATTCCATGAAGGTAAAAGTTTCATGTCTAAATCCAAGTGGTCGTCCGCCAAATATAGAGATCTGTTTCCACAGGTGAGTTGATACAATCAGACTAAATTACACGACTCATAGTAAACCTAATTGCTTAGTGTTTTTTATTTTTTGACCTTATTTTTGTGATCTCCTGTCATAGTCATAGTAAATGTAATTTCTTAGTATGATCACTACATTATTTTACCTTAATTTTGCGATCTCCTGTTCATTTCTACTTGAAACTTTATAGATAGCTAAAGATTTGATCTATTTGCTAAGTGTGCAACTAGGCTGTTCAGAAAGTGTTGTTTTCATTGACTCTTGATTGAATTCTAAAACAAGATATCTGTGATCATAAGGGCATTGAACCTCCACATTAATATTTGCTAAGATCTGGATGATTGTGAAAGTTAATCGGCAGAATGTATTTATTTGAATTATTTGATGTGATTAAATGGAATTTGCTCATATCTCATTTTCATCTCATTTAGAAGCTATTGTTTGTAATGAAACCCAAAACATCTTCCCATTCTTGAGATGGTCCTCCAGGCTAACATCTGAAAAATTATATATTGTATATGTTTTGAAGTAAAATACTGAAACAATACTTTGATTGTGTTAATTTTGTCCCTATCTTATTTTTATTATACACTGATGTGTATATGTTTGGAAACATTCATGGGTATAAGTACATCTTAACAACTACAGTGTACTGCGCAGGAATGTATCTCTTGGGGTAGGGATGTGCCCTCAAGACCAGTGGGAAAGGCTTACTAAGGGATTATGGATTAAATCAATGTCTCCTTTTGATCACAAAATCTTAGACATAAGGATGGTGGCATCTTATTCAGATAGTCTTCAGGTGTCTCTTGATGAAGGTTTGTTCTCCATGATCAATTCTTCTTTTTTGTTGTTGCAACTACCATTTTAGTCTCTTTTTTTTTAATATCTATTTTGCTTGTTCTTTGTTAATATCTCAAGATAATTTTCCTTTGCTTTATTGTTACCTTATATTTGATGTCTTTCTGCAGAATTCTTTTTGTACAGGATATTATTCCTGGTTTTGGGAATAGTGTTGATGAGTCTGGCTTCCTGGCTCAGCAAGTCATTAGTTTTCTACTACAGTGGTGCTATGGTAACAGGGGTTTTTCTTGTGATATTAATGGTCCTTTTTCAGGTAAGTACATGAATTTTGGCCTTTCAGATTTTTTTAAATAATTACTGCTATCATACATCTTTATTAACAAATGATCGAAAAGGCCTCTGGCCCATGATTTGCAATCAAACATTTACTGAGTGATATCTGAGGTACTGATTCATTTAATAACTTGCATATCAAAGTTCAAGTATTCTGTACATAGACGTATGGACACAACTGAGCAGTATTACAAGCTGCAGAAATTCATATTTTAGTATATCTTAATGTGTTTACTTGTTGATGTTGTGGCCACTAATTTTCTTTTTAAGTTCATTGACAGGGGATGAAGCTTCTTCCAACTGGTCAAAAGAGTTCACTTGCAATATTTTTATACTCGTGCTTTGTATGTATATTCATATATCAGCACATCCTATTCTTTTATTTGTATATTGGTGGTTTGCCATGATGATATGTAATTGGTCCATTTGTGTTCAGGTTGGCTTGGGATCTTTTCTACTTCGCTATGTGCCAAGATTGTTGCGATCAGTACTGGTCGAGATTGGACTTTCCGAGGACATGTACAATCCTGTATGTAAGTTTCTCATAGCTAATTCTTGTATTTTTTCTTAGAGTCTTCCACCAATAATGAGATTATCCCGTAACAGTCGTAAAGCTGCCAAATTGCCTTTCTGTTATATTCGCCACTAAGAGGAGACATTTCTACGTATATAGAACAAAAGTTATTGCTAAACCTCATTGCATATTCAATGTTTAGGTATATATTAGAGATTTGTTTTCAGATTCATTACAAGGTTCATCTGTTACAAGTAATATATTGAAAATTCTATGAAGTTAATAAATGGATTGTAACTTGGTTTCACATTCCAAAACGATTTAAGAGACTTCTTCTACATTAAATGTTCAGAGTAATTTACTCAATCAGGTATGTTTACTTGAAATTTGCATGCTCCTGTATGCTCTATCAATTAAAGTTTCTGAACCAATTCTTGAATTAGGATAACCCATGTCTGCTTAATGTCTCACTTTAAAGTCTTAGGTCAAAACTTAAATCTATACTATTAAGGAGTCAAATGCAACCTGAATGCAAATTATCATTTTCTGTCTTTTCATGGAAAGTTAGCAAAACTTGACGTGTTATGTAGGAATATGGTAGCTGCATTCCTCTTTGTAGCAAAACTTTTTTACTGCACTTCTCTCCCTCTTTGTCTAACAGTCTACTCTACTTCTTAACATAATATATTATGTATAACCCTTCTGATTTTAAAAAAAAAGTAGTATTTGATGTTCATGATTTTGTATTAAACATAAACTCAACCTTTTTTTTTTTTTAATGTAAATCATAAACTTTATGAAATTATGCACAGGCATGAAGTGTGAAAAGTCTAGTTGCTGCTGTGATGAGCATCTACATCTAGCTGCTTTTGCTGGATTTGTTACAGGGTGCATCTTGGACCCAAAAGAAAGCTCTATTTGTTTAAAAACTTAATTACTTATCGCTTGAACGCATTGTACTATCCATATGCTCTACTGCAGGGAACAGTAGGAGCTCCTTAAATGGGGATCAACACATGTTATTTTGTATGGATGCGGTGATACATGTTCTTTTTTTCGGCTTTGATTTTTGACCTTAAAAAGACTTAACTTGGAGTAAGAGAAAGTGAACTTACTCATGATGATATAATGGATGGATCATACTTTTCTTTATCAGAGGCAGATAATATTATCAATAAAATGAATGGTGAAAATTATCCTTTCCTAGTAAAATAAAAATGGATCTTGCGTAAGAAATTTCACTCAGCTGGGGAATTGGTGGTTTCCCAAGGCAGTATCTCATGTAACCTAGGCACTTATTAGAAATAGTTTTTAAGCTGCTTCTCATAATCTGATGTGGCTTCCAATAATTAATTGACTTGTGTGCATGATGGTGTGTTCACCATTGTGCTAACACATGCTATTTATGTGATGCAGCTGGCAATATTTCTGTTGGTTTTCCTTGTAATTGCTGGAGCTTGGCTGGGTTTTTGGGTTGTGCGCAAACTTGTGCTCACAGAGGATGGATCTATTGATATTGGTGTATCTCACTTTGTCACTTGGTCAATTCGAATTGTTGCCTCTGTGATGATCCTTCAGGTTTTGATTCTCTGTATTAATAATATAATAGCTCCTTACATGAGTGTCATAATTGTTTTCTCTTTTGTGGGAAGTAATGAACTGTATATATGTGCTTCAGAGTTCCCTAGATCCTTTATTAGCAGCAGAGGCATTGGTGGGTGGAATTGTTGTTTCTTCAGTGTTGAGGAGGTCTGGCCATCCAAAGGTTGTTCGGCGTGTCTACAAGTGAGTCTATGATACTTATCTTGCGCACAATATTCCCCATAGATTGGTGAATAAAATTTGGTTACACGCTGCATTAATGAAATTTTTTGGCATGTTCCCGGTGCATTTCTGATGCTTTTTATTGTTTGTTCCAACCTTAGTTTTGGATATTTTTTTCTTTTTTTTTTTTCTCGTGCAAATTTATGAAAAATCTTGCAGAAAGTTGCGTAGACTGAACAAGATCAATCTCAGGGAACCTCTTGATCCCTATGCATCGCCAGTCACCAACTTGTCTGTTTCCAGACCTTTCACTAGAGCTCCATATACTCCTGTTCAAGGTGGACTTTCCTTCAAAATTAAATATGTTTTCAATTGCCATCACTACAATTACTTCTTGTTGACTTATTTTGCCTTCCTTCCAGGTTCGACCAGCAAGTCACCTACAAGGTTGTCAGATTCAGAGACTTTCTATTCTACCTTCCACGACACTCCTGATCGAAGGAAATTTACAAAGGATGAATGGGAATCGTTCACTAGGGAGTCCACACGCAAAGCCCTAGAAGGGCTGGTTTCTTCGCCAGGTTTTAGCAAATGGGCTGTCTCCAATGCAGATAGGATAACCCTAGCTCCGAAGAAAGAAAATTCAGATAAGCAGAGGAGATGGTTCAATTGGTTTTAAGATCCATCCTGACTCAATTTGATGCATAATCTGCGCTTTACACCAGCTAGATTTATGTATGATTAGCTGCCTTTAGTTTGGGCAGACTTTTGCCTAGATACCCGTGTCTTTTATGTTAACCCCTTGTATTCTGATTAACTCTACGCTTGGCTGACCAATTGACATTGACTTGTACAAGCGGCAACATCTTTTACTAGGACATTGACTGTGATTAATGTAGATCTAAATATGTTTGATGTTATGCTAATATTTCTGGACATGGTTACTTGGCAGATACGAGCATTATACATGTTTAAGCTGGGCAGGTATTGGTAAATAGAGTCCAGGGCGTATATAATTGTTTTTTCTGATCTCTAATAGATTCACGACAGTATAATTTTTGGATTTGTATATTATCTTCTTTGCTATTGACATTGGTAAAGCAATAGGGAATGATTTTTATCAGTCATTAAAACTCTGCCTACATGTGGTAGTTCAAGCCAACTTTCTTTCTTTCTGGTGTAATTTTTCTTGCTGGTTATATATACACCCTTGTGTTATATCAATTTTCAGAATAATGAAAAGCGAATTAGTTTATGCAAGTTCACTTTCAGCAAAAATAGATTCTTCTCTCCATAGTTACAGATGCATGAACTATCCACTTCTCTTTTCCCAACTAATCAATATTGCGCATGGTATCAACTTCCAGATGGTAAGATTTCTCTGCGACTTCGGGCTTTACGAGATCTCAATTTTGTACTATGTGTATTAGTTGTCTGATATGTCCGTATTTCATAGTTCTGTCTAGTGAAAGGGATTGGAAGTTTGCAAACCCTGCAGCCATCTTATTTCTGGAGCAAGCTCATCTTCAACATCAATATTATGATCAACGATAGCCGGCCATGCCACCTTGAATCTAACCAGACAACAAAGAACCTGCTTGCGGCTAATCAACCCCCAACGCCTGTACACACTCTCTCTCTCTCTCTCTACATATATTTGCACATATCCACGTACAAGAAGACACATGCTTGCTGCATGCAAATGTACAGAAATTCACATTACTTTGTAAATATGCTTAATTTATTATGTACCAAATCTCCGGCACACGGTAAAATGCCTTTGGCAAGGGTAGGTAACGAGCTTAGTTTTGTGGTTTTGGTGAGAATCACACTTGTTCAGAGAATCCGACCCTTGACAAAGCACCACAAGGACGGAGAAGATATGGAAAGATAAAGGGCTCATGGCTACTAGCAACTGAACGCATCAACTCAAAGAAGAGCCACTAGGCACTAGCTAAGGCAAGCTGTAAAAAAGGTGGACCCCTTGCTCTATTCTTTGGTAGGCTAGTGTGATTTTATTGCTGTGCTTTGTCTGGTTGAGGCATTTATATTTGAGTGAGGATAATTATAGAAGTATAACGAAATATGAACTAGTATGTCTGGAAAGTTTAACACAATAGGAAGTAATAAATCTTGAATAAAGTATTACAGAGTAAGATTGCAACTTTATCTTTGCCACCATGAAGTTTAGAAACGCCGTGATACGAAAGAAAATTTTAAAAGCATTTCGTCATTTTTTTCATAATTTGTTGTGTATATGTCATATCATTACGCTAATAATTTTTTTGTTGTATATAAGTCATATCATCACTAATGCACTCAGTTATATATCCTTTTTTTTTTATCTTTTTGGAAGAACACACTTATATATATCTGGGATGTAACTTTTCTGGTAATTTATCATGTATTTATCTCCATTGTAATTTATTTCCCTTCAAAGTTCAAATATTGGGTCCTTGGTGGGCCGGCCTCGTTGGAGCTTGCTTCTGAAGTGGGTAGCTGTAGGGGTCAACTGTGATGATAGTCAATGCATCAATTTCTCTTCAATAAATAGATGACAGAATTAAATAACTAAAGATAAATTTTCACCAAAAACATTGTACACAAACTAGTTAGAAATTTATCAATGAGTCTGATTGTCATCAGTGGATGTTTCTGCATGTAAAGTTACTCATATTACAGCCCAGATGTTTTGTTCCGTTAAAAAACCATACGGAATTGATAAAATGACAAATTTACGCTTACGAAAATGGTGATTATTTAGTGGAGCATATATATAGTAAAAAATTTAAAATTGTTACACTTTTCTTTTTCTTGTTTTTATAAATTACAATTAGCTCCCTATGGTTGTGAAAGAGGATAATATATAAGTGAATTATCCTCCGTGAAAATCGACAAAAAATTGGTGAAAAAGTCTTCTTGTGCACAGAAGCATATTTTCGTAAATTGATTGAAATTTTGGCTGACAGTCATATATCATATAGGCAATTAATGGAAGGATGCAAATGTTAGACGGAGCAATATTTTAGAAGATGTAGATGTGAATATTAATACAATGACAGAGGCATTTTTTATTTAAGCCAAATCTTAGGAGGGTGTAATTGTAATTTAATCCTATATTTTTTGCCAATTTGGCATCCATATAAAGGTACATGCCATTGTGCCATGGAATCTTCAGCCAGAGAGGATAATTCCATCTTTATGTTGCCATTTTCTTCTCCACTCTTTCTGTATTCCAGTATATTCGACTGTTCTTTGTGTTGAGGATCGTCTGCCCTAATGAAGGCATGTTTTCTATCATCGGATGCGTCACAATAAATTCTTTTACAAAAAAAAAAAAAATGAAGGAAAAGAAAAGAAGAGTTGTCATAACAATCTGCGATAGCACTCACTCGTGATCGTTTTTGTTTTGGAAAAAATAGTATATATCATCAGAGTGAAGCCAAATTCTACATGGCCTTGACAAGATGCATATTTGTCACAATGCCTCCTAACAAGAAATACTAGATGTGACTTAAACACAATAATGCTTGCAACAAAAAACGATGAGTGATCATTTCTATAGTATATTAAAATTATGTTACCTGACACTGTTTATTTAGTCGCTCAATCGAATTTGAACACGAACAATATTTATGTACATTCTCATTCTTTATTCACGAGATACAGTTCAATATTCTTTATATGCCTACAATTCTTACAATTTAAAGGATATCTATCATTGTAGTCTTAAGGATGTTATATTAGCAAAGTTTTTAGATTATTGTTGGATTGTGTGTCAGTTAGCATTTTTGGTTTATGTTTCTTGATTCTATAATTTGATCCTATCCTTATAACATTCTGTACCTTATTTATAATTTTTCTAATATATAATCAGACCTCAATTAAGGTAATTCAATTTCCATCTTTTTGAGTCACATAAATCTATTTTTCTTGAATCATATATCTCCTTGTATGCTTTTTCTTATAATTTTTTTCTCAAACATCCCATCCCTACCCCCCAACCCCTAAAACAAAATTCCATCAACCATGTATGTATATATATATATATATGTGTGTGTGTGTGTGTGTGTGTGTGTGTGAAGGATTTTGATCTTACTGTAGTGTGGTATTGTCACACTCCATCTTTTACTTCCCTAAACGAAACCTATACTATCTGAGCTTTCCCATAAAACAGGTTACATCCACTCCCACTCCATTGCGTGTCACCTCTTCTCTAATTAGAATAAGTTCAATCTCCTGCCCTTTCACACACACGAACACGTACTGCGTTTTCTCTGCTTAATTTCTTCTTCTCTGTTCAAAATCTTGTCATGTGCATGGCAAAGTCAAGAACTGTGTTTTCTCAGCTGCGGGCCCATGAAAGAACTTGGCCACTGAAACAAGAGAGTGAAATCAGAAGGTCTGATTTGGTGGGAAGAATTGGATTTCCATATGAGATGGATAGAAAACACAAGAGAGCAAAACTAATATCCCTCGTTAGGTGTTGCATTGACGGAAGAGCTGGTGCATGTGCATTGGGTGGTGGTACCTTGGTGAAGGCGATGAGGGAGGCTCAGCCGTACTTTGTGGCCCACAGGGGTAGTACATTGGTGGTGGTGGTGTCCAGTGAAATTATTGATGGTCCCTACTTCCCCTCTATTCTTGAGGTATGCTACCTTCTTGTGCATGTGAGTTTTTGCAGTGGAAAAATGAAAAAGTAAAATCCAGAAAATGACAATAAGATAAAAAAAACTTTGTTTAATTAAAGAATATGCACGTTTATCGATCGTAAATATATGGTATTTAAAAATTGTACGGAAGAATCTTTCATCTTTTCTGCCGGCAAATTGTGTAAGAATGGACGAGAAATAATTATGTAAATATAAATTAATATAAATTCAAATTAAATAGTATTATTTGGTGTTTCAGTGCTTGTAAAGGGTGGGGACTTTGCCCTTTCCTATTCGCGATTTCGTATTCTGTCCCTTGGCCATAGCTTTAATAATTAATATAGTACTTAGCCGCGAAATAACTTTAATGAATTAATATAGTACTTGGCATTTGACAATATCCTACATAACGAAATAACTTTAATGAATTAATATAGTACTTGGCATCTGACAATATCCTATGTAACTAAATTTGTAAAAATCTAATTAATGACTGACCTATCTTCTGTACCATAATATATATTGAATATATATTTCACCACATATTTTATATATGTGAAATTGATTTGAGATGAATATTTAATATATACTATAAAATATAACATCTAAATACTAGTCAAAAATTTATTGTAAAAAAGAGTTGCGTAGACAATAATCATGTATCAATAAGGAAAAATGAAAAAAAAAATGCAATTTTCTTAGTACTTAGAATCTTATGGACCTTATGGCTATTGTTTGCCCTAAGAAATTTGAAAATTTTCACCTTATCATCGACTTCCGCCACCATCATATTATGGGGGTGGCAATTTTGTGAAGAACTCCCAACAACTGAGGTTGTTGCATTTTTTTTCATTTCTATACTGGCAAAATATGATAATTCAATTATTATTTTAGTATTAGTAACTCTTCTCAAAAATCAATCAAGATAATGGAAATGTTTCTTATGGTTCGAGAAGTTGTATGTTATCAATGTAAAGATATATCCCCAAAAAAGAGTTACTAACTATATAAAGAACAAATAATTTGTCAAAAAAAATTCTGGCCCTCATAAATTTTGTGATTATATCATGATTGAATCATATATTCTATTAACATCATTCTATCGTTGAATGCGTCTTAGAGTTTTCTTGATTCATCTAGCAAGTTTTTTTCTTAACAATTAATGTTAGTTAATTATTACCTGAAAAAATGTTTATGCATGGTGAAAAGATTCAATGGCATCAAAGCACTCACTTTAGAAAAAAGTACCAAAATAACACACACACACTCTAAATTCAAGATTCTTGCCTCTATATGAGTTTTGGTTTTGATTCTTTTGAATTATAAAGTAAAATGATGTAATTATAATTTGTTAGTTAAAATTTGTATTATATTCATATAATATATATATAAATAATTATAAAAAAATATTTTTCATACACGTTCTGAAACATCGAGTAATACTTTGTATTTTTGCGATGAAACGTTTAATACATGTATTATATTTCTTCTTTTAATACTTGATGAATAATACTCTATTTTGATAAATATTTATAATATTTAATTATAATCTTAAAATTATTTAAAAAGTATTAATGAAATATCATATATATAAAAATACAATTTTTAATAATTTATCGATAAACTTATTATTATTAAATTGTTATCATCAAATTATGTTATAATTATAAAATAAACAATAAAAATTTCTTATAAAATATTTTTTACATAATTTAAAAATAAATATAAACATAATTTATATAAAAAAATCGTATTTTTACTTTTGAATAATTCTTTTACATTCGTATTTTATTTATACATATACATATCCGTATATTAATCAATTCTATATTTTTTGTTAAAATTTTCAGAGTAATATTTAAACAAAAATTATAATATACACGAAAGTACTAAATGCAATTTTTTTTTTACATCTTATATTCAACTAACTAGGATTGACAGCATTTCATAAGGCCAAATCTTAATTTATATGTCCCTAATTTTGTAAAAAACCACTGTATTTGTGGGTACTCCTCGTCGTTAACCTGACCTTAATTTATCGACGGCATTTGAAAACCATGAAATCAAAGGTTAGTTGGTGTAGGGACAAGTGGCACGTTTCAGACAACTAGAGAGTCCGGGTCCTACTCCGACCCCGTTCCGATCCAGATATTCTCGTTCATTCCAAACCTAAAATTTAAACTAAAGAAAGAAATAACAATAAACGAAATGTCCGTTAGCAAAAACCGCTCAACTACCCCGCCGACTCAACCCTCACCCGGCGCCATTCCGCCTCCATTCCCACGGCCGTCAACCATAACTTCCCACTGAACTAGGATTTTATTGAAAACCGTATTCTTGCGAACTCTTAATCCAATGGCTGCTGCATCTCCAAGCCCCTGCACTCCAATTCAAAACTACCACCATCGTCGTAAATCAGTACTCTCTCCCAGCTCAATTTTGAGGACGAATATTAATTTTGGCGGAATCCAATCGGTAAAAATTTCGTCTTTTGAGGTTAACAATGGCTGCGGAAAGAAAATCAATGTGTTGGGGGAAACAGAGAGTGCGGCAGTTGAAGCCAGTAGTGCTGTTAAAGATGAGCTGTTCGTGCGGTTCTTTCGCGAGGCTTGGCCTTATTTTCTGGCTCACAGAGGCAGCACTTTCGTTGTCTTAATATCGGCTGAGATTATTGATAGTCCTCATTTGGATCCTATTCTAATGGCACGCTTTCTCCTTTCATTGTTTTTCATTATTCCGCTGAATAATGTTGCGTCTGTTGCGTTTCTTAACTGCAAGATAAATTAAACATCGGGTTTCGGGTTTTTGGTTTGGCATTTTGTGATAATGTTATTAAGCTGAGACTTGTTCCATGATTTACTATTTAGTTGGATTAGTTATTGGGATAGGGGAGGTCTAATTGACAGAGCCTTTGTGTAGGATATTTCTCTGCTCCATGGGCTGGGAGTCAAATTTGTTCTTGTTCCGGGGACCCATGTCCAAATTGACAGGCTTCTGGCTGAAAGAGGTAAGCAAAGTTTACTGCATTTTTGTTTTCCCTGGTTCAGATTCATATTCCATGTCCTCTCTATGCTGTTAGCACTGCAGTTTGGTACTTGATTGACCTTTATCCATCAGAATATTTTTTGGTTTCTGGTCGTCATTTCAAAATGTTAGAGCTGGTTCTTGCTGATATGTGAGCTTTCATCTTTCTCGTAGCGTGTCGATAAACATGTTTTGGTCTCAGGATCTGAACCCCAGTATGTTGGTAGCTACAGAATCACAGACTCTGATTCTCTTAGTGCCGCAATGGATGCATCCGGGAGGATTTGTATCATGATTGAGGCAAAACTATCCCCTGGGCCTTCCTTATGTGGTATTCGTCGTCATGGAGACAATGATCGTTGGTATGATGGTGTCAGTGTTGCCAGTGGTAATTTTCTGGCTGCTAAGGTGAGAATACTTATTCAACGGCTTCTGGCATGGATTGCCAACTAAGTTATATAATGTAGTACTACTTATTTTGTTAAATTTGTTTTCCTATTCAGCATTTAACTTTTTTGTTTCTTACCCACTCTGATGAGATGACAAATTCTTCTTTTGGCAGAGAAGAGGAGTAGTAGAGGGAATTGATTATGCATCAACTGGTGAAGTTAAGAAAATTGATGTTTCTCGCATTCGTGAGAGGCTTGATCAAGACTGCATAGTGCTCTTAAGCAATCTCGGTTATTCAAGTTCTGGAGAAGTTTTAAATTGCAAGTATGCTATATGGCTTTTCATAGGTATTTTTGTTGCCACTTGCAGGAAATGTTTGTAGGTTTAATTTATAAATTTGATGAATTCTGGAATCGATAGCTCCAGATGGAATGAGATGATTATTTGGTTTCTATCTTGGATTAGTTTTTGAGAATATTCTCTTACAAAATTTAAGCTTCTATTTTGTAGTTCAATTAAACACTTTCTTTCATTTATTTTTTTCTTCATCAAAACACATGATGAATTATCGACGGGCTTGTGAAATATGCTTCTATTTTGCTGTTAAGTAGAATACTTCTTTTCATTTATTTTTTCCTTCACCAATATTGCATGATGAGTCGTAGGTGTGCTTGTGAAACTGTCACATGAAATATTTGTAAAACATGCTTTTGACTTTTGTACAAGTTAACTATAGTAGAAACGTCAAAATTTTACTTTTTTTGGCAACAGCTATGCTATTTAAGTCCTAAGAACCAGTTTCTTCTCTACACTGCAGCACTTATGAAGTAGCTACAGCTTGTGCAATGGCTCTTGGAGCAGAGAAACTCATTTGCATCATAGACGGACCAATTCTAGATGAATGTGGAAGGCTAATTCATTTTTTAACTCTTCAAGATGCAGACATGTTAATTCGTCAACGAGCTAAACAAAGTGAAACTGCCGCGAATTATGTAAAAGCTGTTGCTCAAGAAGATCTTGCTTGTCTGGTGTATGATGATTCCAATGATATGGTCCCTTCTCCAAATGGGAAGGCTTTCAGTCAGGCTCCCAAATTTCAAAATGGTGTTGGCTTTGACAGTGGCAATGGACTTTGGTCCAGTGAACAAGGTTTTGCTATTGGGGGTCAAGAAAGGCTGAGTCGGTTAAATGGTTACCTTTCCGAATTAGCTGCTGCAGCTTTTGTTTGCAGAGTAAGTTTCCACAATTTGGTGATTATCTCCTTGTCAGTAACCAATTATTTTTGCTGATAACCAGACACTGGCCTTGTTTATTACTGTTGTTGCTAGTTTATTTTCTGTTTATTACTGCCAGAAGTTGTTGGTGATTGATAAACCACTATTTTCTATTTATATTATTCAGAAATGCCTTGTGCAAAGCAAACTTGGGTTATTGTGGAAGAATTGTGAAAAAACTACGCTGCTTTTACAGTTTTCATCAATTTTCACTTTCCCACTTTCAGAAGGGGGAGTTTCCATGAAACCACTGAGTTTATGGCTATTATAAATTTGACTTTTCAAGTCATTGTTTGATAATTCTTACTGCTGTTCTTGGGGTTTTTGAGATCAATTCTCATTTAGATATGGGTGTTTATATTCTTCTGAGCCTGATGATGCCCTCTCCCCTCTAGGAACAAAGCACAGAAAATCACCATGATGCACTGATCATTGCTTGATTCTTTTCACTGTAGATTTTAAGAATTTTGCAAGCTGTGTTGTTGTATCTGTTATGCTGTATGTTATCAGGGTGGTGTTCAGCGAGTTCATTTATTGGATGGCACTATTGGTGGAGTTCTACTGAAGGAATTGTTTCAAAGAGACGGAGTGGGTACAATGGTGGCTAGGTATGTACCTCTTTAACAGATATCTTCCTCAAACAATTTTCAAGCTATATTAGTTTTCCCCTGAATGTTGATTTTTGTAAGACATAGCTCAGCAGCAGATGCCCAAATCAGTAGACACTGTGTATGGAATAATTTTTATGTAGCCAGTGTCTTGAAATTTCTGCTCAAATATTACAAAGTAACTTGGCGGGTTGAACCCTGCCTATCCAAAAAAATTTCATTCTACTTTTGGATGATCCTATTATTGATGAATTTATCATCTTTATTACTCAACGTAAGTGAGCCTGCTTGTGTTACCATGGAGTTTCTTCTCTCCACACTAAAAGTTTTTCTCCCTTGTTTCCACTTTCTGTTTATGCTTTGTGGTATCTGGAACTTCTTTGTTGTCTCACTTTGACATCAATATGCATTTTGGACTTGCTTACCAACTTATTGAAATCTCATGTCACCTTAACAATTTGGCTGATGAATTCAAACCATAACTTCATTAATGTATTAGGACCTAGATTATATTTGTCGTTTAGAGAAACAATTTGCATGAAGGCATTAAGCTATTGTCAAATGGAACCTTCTTATCCTATCCACCCTCCTCGAAAAATGAGAACATATGAAATTTGGGAGATTGTCCAGTCTGTTATTGATGATTTTCTTCCGATTCCTCAGTGATCTTTATGAAGGGATGCGAATGGCTAGGGTCACAGATCTCCATGGAATCAAAAAACTTTTGCTGCCTTTGGAGGAATCTGGCACTCTAATAAAGAGGACTCAGGAAGAGGTTTATACATTTGATCTAGCATATTATTTTGTTATGTATTACATATTATATTTTGTAAGTTTGATCATCATTTCCTGTGCAGTTACTTAAAGCATTGGATTCATTCATAGTCATTGAAAGAGAGGGTCATGTCATTGCTTGTGCGGCTCTTTTCCCTTTCTTTGAAGAGAAGTGTGGAGAGGTAGCTGCTATTGCTGTTTCTCCTGAATGCCGTGGGCAAGGAACAGGAGACAAATTACTTGGTATGACAAAAGATCTTTCTCTGTCTGTTGAGTTGTTTTTGTCAAGCTTGTCCTTGTTGCATCTGTAAGTGCATAAATCGATAGAAAGTTCCATAGGCATTTTTCTACCTTAAGGATTGTTAGGGATTTAGAACTTTGCTATTGCAAAAAGTTTCATCAATTGGGGTCAGAACTTATTTCATTCTGTAGTAATCAAGATAGCTGCTTTATGTAATCAGGAGGCTAAATCATATAACATTGATCCCTTTGATGCAATTATACAACTGTTCCGGCTTCTTTTATCGCCATGTTGTCATTACTCCCTCTCCCATCCATACACACTGTCGCAGTATCACACACGTGCACCATGATAAGGAACATCTAAAACTACCTGCATTTCCATTGCCCTCCCTTCCTCTTCAAAAGACTCGAGTGATAAACTTCATGATCACAACCAAAATATTTTACAAAAAGGCAGCAAATATATTTCCCTTTGACACTTGTTTATCTGCATAGAGCGGAAAGGAGAATATTGAATTTCAGAGAGCCATATGCCAAGTAATTGGTCCTAGTTTTCTATTTAGAGTTCTACCACGCTCTTCGATGATAATTTCTCTGTTGAACATGGTCAGATTATATTGAGAAGAAGGCATCTTCCCTTGGACTGCAAATGCTTTTCCTACTGACAACACGCACGGCAGATTGGTATGCCATTCTGATCCTAGTATTAATATATCACTTGAGCGAAAGGTGGCAAGAAAACCTTAAGTATTTCAGTTTCCTTAATTCTTTTTGGTCATTTCCTTTTCTCCATTTCCCATTATAGAATTATAAGTTATCATTGATATACAATTGAAGATTGAATTCACACTCATTCAACATCGTGAAAATTAAGAGAAGCGAGTCACTGAAACAACCATAGATGATATATGCCAAAATCAAAAAGCATTTGAGGGATTTTATCTTTGCGAAAAATATTTAATAGGGCAATTTCATCTGGAGTTAAAAACTCTTATAAAACCTATTAATGAAACTAGCTATATCTTATGCATTGCATAAGGGTAATATTCTGCTATGGAGCTTCAGACAAAATGTTCATAAAGAACCTTCATCATTTATAGATTTGTCATGTCAATTTTTTGGGGCTGCTAGGACATAGTTTCAAGGGCAAGTGTTAGAAGGAAACCTGGAACCAACCCCCATCCCCATATTTAATTATAAACAATTTAAATTCATGAAAGTTGGAAGTTTAATAGGCAAAACTTTCATGGATGTGTTGTTCAGGAGGATAGTAGCAAAAGTTCTAGGTGGGGAAGCAGGTCGCAACTTCTTCCAAAAGCCCTGGGGTTTGAATGGAAATTCTGCATACTTGTAATGCCATGCTATAGCCAGCAGATAGCTCTTCTGTTACTGTGGTTCTACTTTTCCTTTCTTCATTACAATGAATGCTCAATTTCAGATCAAATGACAAATTATGAACATTACTGTTTGAATATAAATGCGACTTTTAGGGAACAATTCCGTGCCTATTTGCTTTGGTTTAATGTTAGAAGATATGTTCGTTTTGTTGCCACTTCTTGTAATGATGCTCTTGCATTTGACAGGTTTGTAAGGCGTGGCTTCTCTGAATGTTCGATTGAACACATACCAGAGGAGAGGAGGAAAAAGATTAATATATCTCGTAGATCCAAGTATTACATGAAGAAACTTTTACCTGATAGGAGTGGTATTCGTCTTAACGGTGCTTTTGCATAGAGGAACAACATTACCAGCAGTTATGTCTTGTAACACTTTTAGTGTACAATTGAGTGTTTTGGCAAGGACAAAAAAAAGGGGGAAAGAAACCCATCTTAAAATAGTCATTAGATCTCGTCCTATTATGTATTTGCATTGTCCTCCATAATTCCAGAGGGCAACTGCGCCCTCTCAGATCCAAGGAACTCTGCTTAATCAACATGAAAGAAGCTAGAAACATGCTCGGGTTGGATCATTCAGTGAGATGCTGGACTTTAGAATCTTGAGTAATTTTCACTTAAACCGGTTTTTCATGACCTGCATGAAATAGTTCCAGGACAATATGGCTCTAATCAATAACCATGATCAATTTATACCAGCTATAGTCTGAGAAAAGTATGTTTGCCTCTGGTTGGTTTTACAAAATATAAGGGGTAAAGTCTTCTAGAATAATTATTAGTATATTAGTTTATTTTCTATTTATTTCGTTTATTTTTGAGGATATTCAAAATTATAATTTCGAATCAGAACTCATTTTGTTGGGGAAAAAAACATTGTTTACTGGTACATATATTGCAGTCATTTCCAAATCGTTTTACACAATTGTCTGTGTCAAACAGAAGGGAGAAAAGCCCGTCCCCAGTTGGGAGATCACATGCAACATAAAACATTTGGATGTGTTTCGGGGAAATGAACACATAATGAATTTATTGAAAAATGTAACATATTAGGAGGAAAATATATTGAAGAACGTGGTATTTGTTTGAATTTGGATGTGTTTTGAGAGAATAAATTGAGAATGAGATTGTTTTGGAAAACACAAACAAACATAGCCAATTATCCCATTTGCTGCTACTTTGGTATGACAGCCTAAATAGCAAAAGATTTTCTACGCTCATAAAATCAATCTAGAACCCCAAATATATTGTATTAGAATATCACAAGAATAAAGAGCAAGTGCCAGGGGATTAAACCATCTACACGAATAAAACAAACAAGAAGGTATGGGAATGTTTATCTGATTTATTGACTCAAGGAGCTTAATTGAAAACATGCTCTCCAACAGAGGAAACTACAAGACAGTTGCAATGAATATGCAACAGGAAGTACTGAACCTTGTGTCTTCCTGAGCCAAAAAGGCCAGAAGGAAAAACATTGGAAAGTTAAAATTAGTTCTCCTGTGTCTTAGGAGGGCCCTTCCATTTGAAGTTATCCGCATATGATTTCACCTGCAAGCCAAGTAGGCAAGAAGAAGATGAGAGAGCTCAAGTTTTCATTCCCCAGGAGAGTTGAGGGTGGTGAAGGAAGACTCATTTTTTCTCTTTTATTTGGTAAGAGAACATACATATATTCATTAATGTTATCCAAGTACTTAAAAAGGATGAAAAGAGAGAATCTTTTACATGACTATGAAGAATAAGAGATTAGAGATCAACCAAGAGCAAGATAACAATCAATTAAAATGCTTTGTGGAACTCTAGATAAACCAACTTCATGATGAAACATGAGCCTTTATAGCGCACCATACCACAAGGAATTTGTACTTTTTAACTTTTCGGGTTCAAACAGCACTTTGGTCAAAGCACTTTTCTTTCCTTTTTAAAAAATGTAAAGGGATAGTACTTTGAATGCAACTTATGTTTGGAATTTTTAAAATTAAGTAACTATGTATGACATTACTTTGAAAGGAATTTTTTGACTTAATAGGACATCCAGTAAAACCAGGTGGTAGCATATCTTACATTTAAAGCACAAAAAACCACTACTAATTAACATATGGAAATGAACAGTGCTCACCTTGACTTTATTTAATAAGTGGAAACATGTATTATGGCGTCTGAGTGGGATGTCTATTTCATTTGCCTCTCCAGTTTAGTTGGGGAAATATTAAGTAAATTGTGCTTAAGAAACACTTAACACTGGTAAAAACAGTTAACATCTTTCAGAACATTTAACTGCCAGTATATATGAACCAAGCAAGTTGCAACAAACTGCTCTGAACTGAACCACAACATGAAATTCACCACAGATCAACCAAACTCAGTGAAAGTGAAAAAGAAGAAGAAATGGCCAATTTCCTACTGCATGAACTTAAAACTTTCATCACTATAACAGATTTATGCTAATAGCTAGAAGGCCATTAAATTGGTTAAGCAAGAATATCAAACCTTCAATAATGGAGTCTGGTGCTTCTTGACCTGCAAATAATAAGCAACATAATAACATAAGAGAACTTCATTTCTTAATCAAAACTAGAAGTAGAAGACTCACACCTATTTATATTTAATACTGATAGCAATCAGTCAAATGCTCACACTACAAGCATCATAGTGAACAAAAGAGAAAAGCCAGGATATGAATTCATCTTGAACTATCACATTGTTCATATATGACCTATTCATGCCAAACTACTCAACAACATAAGATACCACTCTTGGAATAATGCCACATTGCAACAATGTGGCAGGGTCTCGAGGAAAACAACATCAAACTGGACAGAATACAAATATCCACCAGTCGTCAGTTCTAATGATTTTCAGTAATTGCAACAGAATAGTCTGTTTCTTAAATTCCAAGAGCACCAATAATGAATGAAACAGGTATCCGGTCAGACACCCAATGCATCAATAAACCCATGTCAACAATGCTAGTTATGATCTTCTATTTTCTTCTGATAATACTAAATATAATAAAACTATTTCTAAGTCTACAAAGTAGTCAGTTGATATAGAGTTTCAGGTAACCTGCTCTTCCCCCCCGGCTAAACAGACAAACAGATGAATGCAATTTGAGATCAGCAAAATGTTGAAGAACTAATCTCCTCCCCTTAGATAAAGGGTCTAAACAGTACGCGTAGAAGTAGAACTTAGACAATTTTGTTCACCAGGAGTACAGATAGAATAGGCCATACCGTGTATTCCCAACCATGTCTCTCGGCAAATGCTATTGCAGCTTCTTGACTGTCAAAACTTAATCCAGCATCGCCAACATTTGCATATGGGTCCCCGGTGGATGTCCAACCCATTAATGGATTTTCCCATCTGCATATCAGTGATAATATATGCTTATTGAAGGACCATGGTGATAAAGTAAATGGTGAATAATTGATCATGTAAAAGGAAGCAGAGAAATAATCCATTCTCTTTCATCTTGTCCCTGCTCATTGCACAAAGTGCCAAAATATATCACACCAGTTATGGAGGAACTGGTGCGAAAAAAGCAGTATCTATAACTTGATAAGAAGGACGGCAAAAGGAAGATCATTTTTCAGAAGAAAATGCCCTGTAATGAATTTCCCAATAACTGACACTGAGACAACACAAGCACCATTATGCATGCTGGGAAAGACTTTAGTAGTTACATATTTTTCTTACCATAGAGAGGAGCAATCTTACTTTCCCAATTCTGATATCAATATTTAACATACAAAACTTATCAATAAAGTGTTACACATGTATTTAAGAATATCAAAATTGTTGTGGCCTGAATTTGTTGAATACAATCATGATCCTAAGAGCAAAATGGAATTCAACATCCTGCCTTCCTCTTCCTCCAAAATGAGGAATATAATAGTACAATTCAACAGAGGGAAATTGAATTGAACAGAGTGAAAAGTTGTGATCAGCTGTTTTTGATGCTCATAGAACCCATTACATTAAAAAACAAAAGATATATGTCAGCTTTAAAAATCTTAGTCGACCAGTGATACTCATTCCTCTCAAATATATATGCCAAAAACTGCAAAAATTGCGACCTGTTCTAGCTCAATTATGAAAAAATGCATACTTTGCGCAATGGAGGTTAAACAGACCAATAGTGAACCAGTTTTAGATTTGCTTGCTCCATGTTAAGAACAGTGAAAGAAAGTGCAAGCCCAATTCCGCTAAATGGAGTGTTCAATTGCACATAGATCAAAACAACGACCAGCAGACCAAAGATATATAGCTAAAGTGAAACGCACCAAGCAAGAGAAGAAAGGCATACTTCTGTGTGGACATGAAATTAATTTTCCATCTCCCAACCTTTCCGGATCCTTGTTGAGTAGCAGTTCGAGCAGGTGAGAAGACTTGAACCTAAACCAAAACCCAAATTGCAGCTTAATCTGGCCGGAAAAAAAAAAAAAGAAACCATATCTACCAATTTCACCAATCCTCATAAGGCCATTTAACAACAACACATTGAAGCAAACAAAAAAAGAAAACGAAGAAGAGAAAAACAACAAAGAAGTGAAGTCCATGTCCACTTTATATAATTCAAAGCAAAAAACACTAAAATATTAAAAACGAAAAAATAACATTGATACCCTTCGGCGGAGGTGCTCTTGGGGAATGCCGGAGACCATACCGATCTCTCCGGGTTTTATTTCCACCAATGAATCTTCCGTGGAGAATGCTCTCGAAAATGGAGCCAAAGCCGATCGATAAGTCTTGCCGGAATTTCTTGCCAGCCGTTGCAGAGTGCTTGCCATTTTGCGATCGCTCGATTCACTGCAGATAAAGGGATTCCTGTTCCTTTGTTGGGGGGTGGAGATAATTTGGGGCAATGAAAATTTAACAAATTTAGCAAAAGGGGCAAAAAGCCAATTACCGGTTGTTTTGGGGTTTGTGTGGGATTATATCTAATTCGATTCTTTTACATCCCAATGATTAACGATAATATACAAAACAACCCTCAACCTTCAAAATCATTTTATACCTTTTGTTTTCTGGTGGTGGGGGGTTAGTAGGGTGATCAATGAATTGTTACGTGATTTTACTATATATTAATTTTAACTTATAATTTTATTAAGTAAAATAAAAGTTACAATTTAAGATGGTTGTAGCCAATTTTTATTAAAAATAAAAAATAAAAAATAAAAAATCATGTAATTACAAAATAAAATTTTCAGAATATTAGTAAAAATTTAAATTAATATAAAAAAATATCTAATCAATAACAGATATTAAAGATGGTTACGTAAAAAAGTTGTGACTTAAATCTTCAGTTAACGACTATATTATCTGCGAAAAATTCATGTAATCTTCTAAGGCTATTTGAAGCACAAATATAATAAAAATTCTACCAACTAAAATATATGTCGAAATAAGAGTAGTTTTTGCTAATGTATTTGAAGTGTCAAACTCTATAACTTTAACATGAATAAAAAGACACCTAAAATTGTACTAATATTAAAAAAAATGAGAATAAATGTAGACAATTATGGCGCCCAAAAAGTTGCTCAAATTCAATATATACAAAAATAAAAATAAAAATAAAAAATAAAATAAAGCACACACACACACAAAAACATGAGTGAGATAGAGAGAACAAGTTCTTATAAAAGACTAACTCATAGTCTATAATAAACAATACTGTATCCTATATAATAATGTTAAGTTATAATTAATAAGCTTAATTAGTATTTACATAATTAGCTAATGCCTATTTAATTTATATAAAGATGGGTGCGATTATGGTCAGGTTTTTTTAATTTGAAATTCCCCAAAGCATGGACGCAATTTTTATTTACTATTTCAAATCACGATTTGTCATAAATTAATATTAGTGGGGCAGTATAATACAATTATGACGGTTGGAATACTTTTTTAAAATTTATAATAACGCTTAGGGGTTAGAGTATTAGTGTTTTTTTTTAGTTTTTGATTGAAATGATAATACATTTTAATCTCATAACATCGATGAATAAACTTTTAAATAAAAATTCATCACTAAATTAAAAAAAAAAACTAATATGAAATTAAAAATATTTATTTATTTTTACTCTAAAACTCAAAATTAGTTATAGTTATTGAAGCTGCGAGGATTGAATATAAATACATGTGAGTTTTATGTAGCATTAAATAAATTATTGGTATAGTGCAACAAATAATAAAAAATATTTCTACTCATCCAATGCATTGTAATTGTTTCTTTTTGAGGAATATTTATTTTGGTATATTTAATCCAAACTAAGAGAAAAATGAGAATTGCCAAAGTATACCATTAGTTTTTTATTTTTGTGAAGCGATAGATAAACTAATTTTTTGATCCGAGCACTTTTGCAATTTGTCCTTGGTTATGCTAATTAACCAAGTATTCAGTCAGATGATTTCCTTGTTTGCAATTTGAATTTTAATAAAAAAAAAACATTAAGAAAAAGAATTCTTAATTCAAATGATGTAAATTTATACTAAAATATTTTAATTTTATTCAATTTTTTCTCATTAAAATTTAAGGTCCAAATATAGCCTAAAGAAATTCAATAAAATGCCATTGTTTATCAAATGTAATGTGGTTTTTCTATTGATTGTTTAAGTCTTGGTTGTCTACATATATTATGCTATTGTACTCTTTATTTCAGGTTTTTTAGTCAACATATTTTATGGGCCCCTCTCTTTGTTTATTTTTATAGTTTTTGCATGAGCATTGTTTGGGTGAAAAAATAACTTTTTGTACTAGGTTAGCAGCCAATTTTCTAATAAATATTAGTGTAGAGTTGCTGCTGATTCTTCCAGAACAAGCAAAGAGACAAAGAAGCGGGGGTTTTTGGTAGGTGTCAAATAACGAAAAAGGGTCAAGAAAACGAGAAAATATTCCTTAATTGTTCGTTTCTGGTCCTTGTCTTTAGGGCTTCAATCGTTTTCTCAATGGGGCTGAAATTCATTTGTGAATTACACTCCTATTGACATTTCTCACTGATTTACTGCCATCTCCATTCCGGGTATGGCTACTCAACTCAAAGCACTCACAAGCTCATGCTCAATCACATAATTCTTTATCTTTGAAGGGCTGTTTTTGAGTTTCTTTAAGAATTAGCATCTTCCCTTTTGATGAGACATCTTCTTTTTCATTTGTGCATGTGCTTTTATAGAATTTTTTTATTATGTTTCAATTTTGCGGTTTCAATGAAATGATTTCAGTTAAATGAGATGGGGAAGAAGCCTCAAAACATTTTCTTTTATCCTCTAGATACGATTTTGGTAAATGACATGGAAAAGAAGCAATTTTTTCTGCTATTCGGAGAGCTTCTTATGATTGTAAAATTTGAGTAAAAGCCTTGAATTCTTTGACATCGTTTTACATTTGAATTTTGACCTTTATATCAGTGGAATGGGCTAAGAATCGATCTTTTTCAATTTAGACTTAGAAAATCAGTAGCTTATGCATTTCTTGGAAATAACTGAGGTTGGCTTGATTGTGAGTATGTGGATGGGTGGGGGTAGTCCTGTCGAGCCTTATTTCTTAATAAGTGGGTTTTTGGATGCATTGTTGTGAAATCCTTCCTGCTAGGGAGTCAATAGAGTGAAGCTAGTTTTGCTAATGGGAACACCTTTTTCTCATCCTGAATTGCCTCATTATACACATTGTTTTTGGCAAGATGTTTTTTAGGTCATGGGTTGGAATTGGTATATGGCTTTTTTTTAACTTATGTTTTATAAAATCTTATTTGTTGCTTTTATTGACCAATGATCGGTCACAGAGGTTGTATCCGTTGTTCTTGATCTGGAGAATTTCCAAAATCTAAATTGGTTATAGCCTTAGGCTCAAGTTGTTTATTGCTACGCGGTCGATGGTTATATGTTTCTTGCATATTCAAGTTTGACATGTAACATTTGACATGTGAAAGGTGATTGTTTAGGGATATTTATTTAATAAGGTATGAGAAATCATGATCTTTTGGTTGATTCTTGCCTTTTCCTTTGAGGTGATTAACGAGTCATTAAATGCTGAGATATTTATCTCTTAAAAATCAGACACTGACCATATTTAGAAATTCGGGTTTGTTAATGATTTGGCTGATCAAAATTACCATCCTGGATAAATACAGAAGTTGTAGAGAAAGAAAAGATGCAGTTTGTTTTGTTTGATAAACACACTTGTTTCTATTATTTTAACTCCTAAAGGTAGGAATAGATATCGTTCTTCTTTACATGGTTTACATTGCTTAAATTGGGTCTTTTTGCATTGCATCTCTGCATTTTTGCAGGTGTAACGGTACCGCGCATTACTCAATAGGTCGTTGTTTGTGAAGCATCTTGACTTTATGCAATGGGTGCTCCTAAACAGAAGTGGACATCAGAAGAAGAAGCTGCTCTTAAAGCTGGCATTCACAAATATGGAATAGGAAAATGGAGTACCATACTTAAAGATCCAGAATTCAGCACAGTCTTGCGATCACGTTCTAATGTGGACCTTAAGGTATTAAGTACGAGTTGTTTCCTATCTTCTGCGTTGCTTTTGCAGAAATCAATGTCTTAGATGGACTATCCGTGTTTTAGTGTGTAATGTACCATTACTGTATTAAATTTAATAAATTAATTCTTCTTTTGGTTGAACTGATTTGTTTCCTCTTTACTGGATAGGACAAATGGAGAAATTTGAATTGCATGGCAAATGGCTTGGGATCTCGGCACAGGGCTAGGGTTTCAAGTAAAAGCAATCAGCTTACTGCCAAGCAAGATGAAGACACTACAGTTCGTAGCATGATGGTTGAGAAGGATTCAGAAGTTCTTGACGTAACTTCCCTTGCTGCATCTACTGAAAAATCCCAGGTTACAGGTTCCAGAAGACAAATCTCAAGGTTGAATGATATCATTACATGATGTACCTATTTATATTTGTAACCTAATTCCCATCCTGTTCCCCCTTTTCCTTCTAATTTGGCACTTTCAAGAACATTTTAGTTAATCAATCAGTGGTGGAGGGAATAGGTCAAAATTGAAATATATAGGGGTCTATTGAACTGCGCATGCCATGTTCCTTAAGGGCACTGTCAATGCTCTCACGCCACCGCTATTTTAATTCGTACAGGACAAATAACATGTGTGAGCCATATAATCTGTTAACAGTTTATCTTCAAATATCCGATTGAGATATTTGATAAGATACATTTTCAGCTCTCTCTCTCTCTCTCTCTGTTTGGTGGGTGGGGTAGAATAACTTGCTACTTAGTGGGGGAGGGGGAATGGGTATTCTTTTTGTTGCTCAAGCTACAGTTATGGCCTTCTGTGGTCCGTTAGTCAATCTAAACATGATGCAAAGCCGCATAAAATGTATTGCTCCTAATCTAAACACGTTAATTTTGTACTAGACTTGGAAATCAATATGCTATGTTCTGGAAGTTAAACCAATCCGTTTTAGACATTGTTTAATGAGATGTTTGCGGGCTTCCGGCCATGAATGTAGGCTGGATGACCTTATACTGGAGGCTATAACAAAGTTGAAGGAACCTCGAGGATCCAGTCGGCCTGCAATTGCACAGTACATAGAGGTAATGATTTTCTATCTTTGATGGATAAGTTTGAGAGTAGGATGACTATAAAATCAGTGGGTTGAAATTGACAATGAATTGGTGTACAATAATGTCTTGTAATTTGCTAGAGTTCTGAAGGAACCAAATTTTGATTTTTCTCCACGCTTTCATCTCATGTTAACAATTCTCGTAAAAATTTTGGCTTCTTATCACATGTTTATGTCTACAATTCTCATCCGGACAGCCATCTATGATTGATTCGGAAAGTGGATGTTCACGAATATAATCAGAATTATCTTTGAAGTTTTCTTATATCCGCTATGATCATGACTTTCTAACTCTGACATCATATATGGTTTATATGGTAGGAACTTTACTCAGCACCTCCAGATTTTGAAAGGATTTTGGCTGCAAATTTGAAGATTTTGACGGAAAATGGACGATTAATTAAGGTATTCTATTAGTAACAATCATTTTCCTTTGTTCTTTTTGTGCTTCTTTTTCAGTTTTTCCCCCCTTTTCTCTCCAGGGATAGGGGGTGATAAATGGAAAGTATGAAGTTTCAAATTTTACATGTTTCAGTATGTTAAATTGCATACTTTTGGATTGTGAATACAGATATGGTGTATAATCACCTGTTATGTCGAAGACATTAATTATTTTCATGCAGCATACCTAACATGCTTGTTAGTAACCATGCTTTCACTGGTGATCAAAAGGATGAGACTAATTAATGACTTAGTGATGTAATCATTTTCACGAAGTTGTAGGAAAATTGGGAGGGTCATAGTGCTAAAAGCAGTTGCCAATTCTCAGATAAAATTAGAGTTTGGCTAGTTTTGGTGTCAAATTTATAATTTGTAGTGTTTGCATTGACAGGTGAAGCATCAATACAGGATTGCCCCAAGGTCAATATCTTTTGCTGCAGGGAAAGAATCACAGTTGTTGCTTGAAAATGGAGCTAAGAAGGATCCTTCAGAAGCAGAGAGAAATGGTGTTGTACTTCTTACTAAAGCCAAGATTGATGCTGAGCTGGAGAAAATGAAGAGCATGAGTGCAGAAGAGGCTGCTGCTGCTGCTGCACAAGCAGTTGCAGAGGCTGAAGCTGCAATTGCAGAAGCTGAAGCGGCAGCAAGGGAAGCAGAGGAGGCTGAGGCCGAAGCAGAGGCTGCACAGTGTTTTGCTGATGCAGCTCAGAAAGCGCTGAGTTATCAAACTATCCGTGTCTGGTAAAGTCAATCCTTTGAATTTGAATACCTACAAAGTTAACTTACATGACCTTAATATGACGTGCGCAACCATAGACCATTAAGGAGATTGGAGGTGTTTTCTAGCACTTCCTAGCACCCCTAGAATTTGCTTGCATGAGTCTACAGTGCGGATGGGACAATTATAGATGTTTGATTCTTGGAACAGATCTCAACCCATCCCCTTTGTCGAACATGACCTATGTTGTTCCTTTTCTGGTTTAAATATTGCTTAGTGAAATGGGCAATTACTTGTGTGTTTTCATAAATTTTCTGAAGCATTCACTGTCTGAAGCCAGCCTATTATTTGGTATTATGGTATCACTTAATATGAAATTGGGGATTGCAAATTCTGTCCAAGTTTTCAACTTTGTCTCTGATAGCCTCTTTTTCATGCCTATGCAGTATACCCGGTGGCAGCAACTTCTAATTGCATCTCCAAAATTGTGGCAGACCATTCTGTGAAGGCTTTAGCATGGTGCTCAATCTTTTGCAAGCATATATCTATATGATGTAGATAACTTGCAGAACTGTAAATCTAATAATTTTGTTGATGTCTACGGTTTGTTCTGTCAATCAACTGTGATACATAAAGGAAGTAACTTGGTATCTGAACCCTTTAGAGTTGAGTTACCTTATATAGATGGTTTTTTGTGCTAAAGATTTTAGCAGCAGTTTTATATGAAGAAAAGAGGTCTTGATTATCTCTCTCTTATTTTCTGTATAGAATGTGATAAGAGGAAAGAAAGAAAAAAGCAAATCGGGTTTCCTTTTTGAAAAAATCAGCACTGATCATAGATACCCTTTAGAGTGCGTTTGGATCCTTGGAATCAGCACCAAAGAAATGAGGTTAAACAGGAGAATTGTTGTTCGGTTGTTGGACTCCACAATGGAAATGGAGAATTGGTTTTGAGTTTCTGTTCCAACCTCTCCACTTTCCCACTTCAATACCTTGTTTCAACCAAATAATTTGAAATCCGTTATACAGGATTTCTCCCAAAGAAGCCAAGTTTCTTTCATCACTTGCCCCATTACCCCGCTCCATTAAACCTATGATAAACCTTATCCCTATCTCCAAATTCTTCCCCCCTTCAGTCCTCCCTCCGACAAACTAGAACTAATAGCATTTACCAGACAAAATAGCATCAACCACAAATTCTATTTGCCGTTAAGGCACTCACATTGGCTCTAGTTTTTGTATTCTATATAGTACCCATATTCTCTCTTTAAGTTTGTATAAAGATATTGCTTAATGCACAAAGCAAAAGCCAATAAGATTAGAAACTGGGTGCACAATGAATAGAACAATCCTTACGAGTAAAGGCCTAATAAATCCCACAAAAGAGGCAAGTTGTCAGCTAAGCGTCAAACCTTGCCCTTGCCTAAGAGCAACGAAATTCAGAAAGGGGCAAGGAAAAAAAACATTTGCATCGAAGGAGTTCAGCATCAAGGGATTCTGAGGTATATAATCCTTTATATGCCACAAAGCAAACTAACAAGTTAATCCAAGCTCTCTTGTTCAATTAAGTTCATGATCATACTCAAAGGTCTTACATCCCAGTACCCTTTGTCTATGAACTCATCTCTTTGAGGATAACTATTATACTTCAATTCCACAGAGCAAATTTCCTATATTTCCTCATCCAGACCTCAAAGAGTCTCTTCATTTTTTCGAAAGAGATTAGCTCCTTGGCTTCTTGCAGTCATGCCTTTTCATCTTTCATTATTAAATTCGTTGCATTCTCACTCTGCCCGGCTGTTAATGAACACATCATAGAATAGAAAACATTAAAAACACTATTTAGAAATCCACTTCAGGAAGGCTGGCGCAGGAGGAAATCTTCTCAGTGATAAGAAAACCCCCCAAACACTTTGATGCTTTGAATGCCACCCTGGGAACCAATTAAGCAAAATCAGACTAGCTAATCCAATCACCATGTTCAACACAGACAAAAAATTAGATAATATGTGAACTTGATGCCACATGATCTGAATTACTTGCACATAAAAATTGTCGGCTTTTCAGCTCACAAAATCTCATTCACCTGATTTTTAAAATATCTTGGCTTTAAGGGAAAAAAAGAGTAGACGATGGAGATTACCTGACTTATATCAGTTTTATAGCCGAATGTGCACCAACAAGGTCCAGCATGCCTTGAAAAAAAATTCATTCCATATCATTAAAGCAGAACCAAGTCCTCAGGCCTGCCACTTTCGAGAAGAAAGATGTTTCACTCAACACTTTTTCCTAGAAAACTATGACGCTGTCACAATAGCCAAAAAAACTGGATAATATTTACCTCTATGCCCCTGCATTGAGGCCACCATGAATACAGAAAAAAAGTTCAGCAAAACAAATCTTATTATCAGAAACATAAGCTGAATCAGAAGAAGATACAGGCTCAAAAGAGAATTCAAAGGAATCACAATCCGTTGCTATAAGGCCAGCTGTCTTCCTCTTTTCTCCGGTAAGCTCATCTATTATATATCTGTTGAAACTCTCTTTGGTCATTCACAGCTTCATCATGATTTAAGGAAAAAAACCAAAAACAAAGAAAGAAAGAAAGGAAGAATAATGGGGTATTATTTCATTATGAAACATAGACAACAGCTTCCCTTGATGCAACACCAAGCAACTGATTCACATAGACTGAAAATTGGAGATCCACAACCAGGAAAAACCATATCATAAACAAGCTGCAGAATAACAACTTATGTTGTGTTTACAAATGGTAGATACATCGTAGCTGAGCTAAATGAAACCATGATGCACGGCAACAGCAGAAAATTCTGATGATACCAGAAATTGAATGTCAGAATTGCATTCACTCAACAATTCACGATCTGGTATGGTCTAAGCCTTAAAGGTAACAGTATCATCTCAAGCGAAAAAAAAAATCCAAGATTCATCTTTTATAACTATGAGGAAGTCAATATGAATTTCAATGCTATTGCTTCAAATAACTAATCAGTAGTGAACAACTGAAAACTCATTGAAGCAATATTTCATTTCGCTTCATAAACCAAATCCATTTCATTCCACATTAGCAAAGTGACTAAGTAAAACCACTCTCACGGAAAAGGACTAAAATTATTCATCACATCTGATTTCATTCCAATACCACGGTAGCACCAACTTCCTTGAGCTTCTCAAGAATCTTCTCAGCCTCCTCTTTCGTAACCCCCTTCTTCACCACAGCGGGAGTTTTCTCCACCAAATCCTTAGCCTCCTTCAGACCTAAATCCGTGAAAGCCCTAATCTCCTTAATCACCTTAAGCTTTGTTGCAGGGTCGAATTTCTCCAATTTCACATCGAACGCTGTTTTCTCTTTGGCGGCAGCGGGAGCGGATGATTGGCCGCCAGCAGCCGATGAAGGGGATTGCAGGCCTGGTGCGGAGGCAGCGGGAACGTAGCGATTGAGACCCATTTTGTAGCGTAACAGGATGACGTAATCATGGCGCTCGATCTTGTTGAGGCCCAAGAGCTCGTCGGCAATTCGTTCCAGCTTTTGCGTTCGGGTCTCCGCGGCGGTGCAGAGGGTCCGGCAGAAGAGCGTTCGAGTGAGGGACTTGGAGGGGATTTTAGAAATTATGGAGGACATTTTGGAGAGGGAATAACTTGGGGTTTTCAGAGTGGCATTTGAGCAGAGCGTAGTGAGAGTGAGGATGCCTGTGAGCTTGTTGCTGGGTTTAGGGTTCTAAGATGTCTGAAAATTTTGGAATAAATAAATTTAAATTTAATAAGAATTTTGTTGGGAAGTTTTTAAGTGAAATGTTGAACATGATGGAAGGATGGATATATTTATGTAATATTATTTTCATATTTTAAATAATTAAATAATTAAATTTAATTTGAATTTTAATATCCAAATTCAATTTCTATTTCCATTCAGTTTTAAACCCATACCCGAATCCAAATTCTATTTTATTTGTTTCCAAACATATGGTAACGGATATGATAGACGGATATGGCAATATGGATACAATAGCAACTTTTAAAATGTTGAAGATAGGATAAGTATGGAATACGTGCATATATATATATATACCTACATAATTATCTATTAATAATAAACAATCATCAATATTTAGAATTGAACTTTCTTTTGTGATCATATTTTGACTAGAATCGCCTATTTCCTTTTTCATTTAGTTACTAAAATCTCATCCTTTTCAAGTATAGTAAATTTAAAATATATTTACATATTAAATAACAGTAATTAACAATATGTGTGGGAGTGTGTACAATGATAAATTGATATAAAAATAATACTAAACAATCTCTCACGTCTAAAACTAGAACCTCTTAATTATTCATATATTTTAACTCGTTTTATCTATTTTTTGTACTAAATAAAAACTCATATTTGTAAAGTATGATAGAATAATACAAATTGACGATATTAAATACCAATGATAGTATATGGATATATCTAACAAAATTCTAAACACTACAATGTCAATAGTATGAATATGATGTAAATTACATGTTCAACTCATTCCATTGAGTTTTAACTTCATCATCTCAAGTTATATTTTAGGGATTTCATCATATTTTAATGAAAAATGAATGAATAAAAATATTATGGAAGACAAGAAAATAAGAGATTATTCAAAAAGATTCGAATAAATTTCAGATTTTTATTTGGTATTTTAAATTTGACTTCATTTTTTTATAAACATATCACTGCATCCAATTTTTCTCTCTTTCAATTTTCAAATACTTCATAACCTATTAAATAGGTATCATATCCATATCCATATCCAATGCATATTTGTATCTAAAAAATATTAAATATTGCACAGAATTATTTTTAGAAGTATCCATGCATGGTAATAAATGGGAGTGAAAGGGCGAATGAGAATTTGATCGAACTTTTTCAGACATGCGGAAACATAAGTACACGCTTTATAACATTATCCTTATAAAGAAAACATTAGTTATTTGGCATCTAAAAAGATTATTCCCTTTGATAATTTATTTTTCTATTTTCCTTTTTTTGGTCTTTAAAGTAAGTTGAGCAACTTTACTTGTGGAAGAAACTGTATCTATCTGTCCATACATCATCCAGGAGGCATTCCTCCATTTTTACAAGGAGACCATAATCTCATATATATCAGCACAAATGACAAAACAAAAATCTATAGCTACACTTAAAGCTCTGAGTGTATTATGTTTAATGCCTTGTATCTGGTCTCGGTGCCACAATAGATAGGCACACTACCATTTGGCTTTCTCTGTTCCATGTTCCATATTAGTTGGATAATGAATTCCATGTGAGAAGACCACTAACATCATACAATGCATCTTCAGTTTCATCTCCACAGGCTGCAAATAAGCAACACAGGCAACACCGAAATGTAGGAGGAAGGAAATGCCTTCACTTTTTCTTCCAAGTTTCCAGTATTTCATAGGCTGAAGGAGTACCAGATTCATGTGAGTCATCGACTTCACTGCTTGGGATAATAAGTTCGAAGTTGAACTCATCAACATCTGAGTGCCTCTCTTCATGTTCAATATGCTCAAACTCTATGTCATCAGAATAAGATGGTGAAATTTTGGATACCGAGTCATAGTCAAAATGCTCAGCAAACCGGGTAGGACAAGCCATCACATTTTCTTCATGACTGTTGTTGGACAAACCAGATTCCGAATCTCTCCCTTCCTCCACTCTGCCGTTACTCATGTAGTTATCATGCACTGTGTTGACTGAATTGCCCTCATGTATGTTAAGATTCCAATCCAAGTTGGAACCAGTAGTCTTGGCAGGAAAATTGTGCTCATTCATGCTGTCACAACAATCAAATTCTCCATCACTACTATCTTTATGAATTTTAATCATCATTGGACTGGTGGAAGCTATTGAATTTAGTGAGTCTTCACAAGATCCGAAGATGAATTGCAATGCTCTGGACAAATTTAAGACTGTGGCTTCTTTTACTAAATCATGAATGACAAGTTTCTCCTGCAGTTCATTCAGACTAGCCTGATCAATCCTGTCCCCATTTCTCTCAAAGAGGTTAATCCACTCTTGGAAACTGACTTGAAATGGAGCATGAGCCATTGTGTTGACAATATTCACAGCTCTTTCATAGTCACGTTGAATAGTGGCTTGACATGCCATTTCAGTGAAAAATGATACTGGAGGTATCTCACCAGCTTCCAAAATTGAATCAAATGCATGTTCCAGCAAATGCCACTACATCAGAAAAGATAAAAATCTAAACAATAATGATCCAATCTGACGAGTGGAACTTGATTTGCCAGTCTGGCCACAACCATACATGCACACAAACTGTACAAAGCAATAAATCTGATATCTTTCTTGTGATGTAATGCATAGATTAGTCGGCTATAATCTAGACAATCACACAATTCATGGAAGAAATTTCAGCAGTTTCATGGTTGGCTGGATGATATAAGATTTTAACCAAATGATACAGAATATAGCAACCTGCTATAATAGAGGGTAAAGTGGTGCAGTACCTTTCCAGCTCTAGATGCTTCCACTAATAGAGCAGAGTGTTTACGTTGATCAGCTTGATGACCTGAGAGGGTCATCTCCTTGTACACGTACTCAAAGTACTCCCACTGGAGAGCACTTGCAGATGCCTCAAGCATGGAGCCGAAAGTGTACGCATCTGCTTTGGGGAAAGAACCATGACCATGTTCGCCTTCAAAACCTAAGTCATTTCTCCTGGTCTCTTCAAATAATTCTTTAGCTTTAAGAAACATATCATTCCGGCCATAAACTTTCAGCATGGCATTTATTAGACCAATATCAGGAGCCATGATGGTTTTGCTGTGCTCATAGAGGGATACACAATCATGAACATGCCTACCATCCATGGAAGACATTATCAGGCCAGTGAAGGTTACTGCCAAAGGTCTTGTCGGATGAAGGTCTTTTAGCTTCTCAATCTGCAGCTAATTTTTCATGAGTCCAAAAGTTCCAACTAAAATATTAATATCCAGATGCAATATGTCGACATCATTAAGAAAAAATTTAAATCAGTCAATATAGGCACGAGAACTTTGTTTTTGCCCATGAAACCAAGAACAAATGGATGACAATTGTGCAATTCCTCTCTGTGAGGAAAAAAAATGGATAAAAGGTGTATTTTTCTTAGTGTAAGGAGTTCAGCTTTTAGTTCACGCACATATAAAGAAACTTCTAAGTTCTGAAAAATGGTTTCATCATTATATCAGCATTCAAAATTATTTTTCATAAAGCCTTCCAGCAAGAATATAAAAAAATAAAAGTTAACACAAGGTCATGTTAGGGCATAAAGAAGTCAAGAAATACATGGATAAAAAGAAATGAGTAACCAATTGTCATACCTTTTCAAATAGCACTTTGCTTTTGTATGTAATCCATCTAGTGCTAAAACCAAATCTAACTCAACTAAGCTTCACCCCAACTATATCATATTGGCTACATTCATCAAATTCCTCATCTCCTTTTAAGGATATGTTTGTGGCCAAACTACCACCATTCCACAGTTATTATTATGCCAATCTGAGTTGACACTGCGTAAAATATATATTCAGAGACATAAATAAAATCCTTGTGAAAACTAACCTCCAAAATAGCATCTTGCCACCTGCCATAGAAGCAAAGGCAGCGAGCTAGCTCATAATATACACTTGCTGTCCCAATTATCCCCCTTCTTTCCATATCCCTGACGGCTTGAACAGCATCATTAACTTTACCTTCTTCCCAGAAAGCTCTGACAAGAACTAGGCAATGCAGAGAGTAGATGATTAAGTAACCACAAAGAAACATGTCAGTGATGGGGAAATAATACTACCTTTGTATGTCAGGGCTTTTAGAGCTTCCCCATTTCTTTTCATCTTCCTGAAAAACTCATGGACAAGGTCATACTTTCCAGATTTGAGCATTACCTTTAAAAGGAACCACCTGTAAGACTCAACCACAGATATACTCGGAGAATAATGACATGTTTTACATAGAATATAGTGTTCCACTAAGTGGAAATAGCCTTATCAATATGCCTAGTGAAAAAGGTCTTGCGAAGATAGTACTTTAATGTTGACCAGGCACAAAAGTCTTCAGGACTGCTTTTATTTTTAATTCATTTTAATGAAATTCTGCCTTGATTAGTCAAATGTGGAATTTCAATGTCAGCAAAGAAAAGGAGCATATCATGAAGAATAATCAACTACATCCTAGGCATTAACCTTGAGGACAAACAAAATCACAATATTTAGTTTGCATTGCTAGAATCATGCATCCTTAGCACATATCCAGATCACAATGATCTTCAACTGAATCAAAATAATGCTTGAACACTGCATGTCAGTTGACTTCAGAAACAATTACCTCCATTGCCAGCCCATAGCTTGCTCCATTAGGTCTGAGACCATTCTTTCTCAACTGTTGAAAAACCCACGATACTCCCTTCCATTGGCAGGTCGGAACACATGCATTTAAAACCTGAAGGATCATTCAGTCCAGCGACATAATTATACTAAAAGAAACAATAAAAGAATCTCTCAGAAAAAAGTCCCAAACTCTCTTACAGCATTAAATATAACAATGTCCGGTTGAAGTTCAGGATTCCAATTTTTGCGCCTCCTATTTCTGATCTTTTTGGGCTTTTCCTTCATGGATTCAATAACAATCACCAGCTCTTTTAGAAAACCAGCTTGACCCAGTGTAACGGCCAAACTATGATATGCCGCCATATCAGGATATATGTGTGCGTCTCCCTACGAATAATTCAGGATTAAACTTATATTAAATAAACCAAGACGGGCCTCAATGGCAAAACCCATGGAAAAGGCAAGAAAATTGTTACACGCATCAAATTGAAGACTTGAAGAGCTTCATGAGGTTTCCTGGCTCTCCCAAGCACCTTCAATAATTTTGTGTATACAAACCTAAATTTGCAATCAAACAAACGAATAAAAACAAAAGAAATTGAAGTTGGAACAAATTGTGCTCAGTGATCAACGCTTGAGGGAGAAACAAGTGTACCTGCTCTTGTAATGTCTGTGCTCCTTCGAGTTGTAGACCCACTCTACAACAGAAAATGCATGCCTCCAGTGCCCCTTATCTCCAAGCCCTTCAACTATCTTCAACATTTGCCCTTCTGTAAACTGCAATCCCGAGTATCTCATCATCCGCGCAAACTTCCAATCTTTCACACTCAGCTCTGTTGCGCTTAATCTAAATCAACACAAACTTATGCTAGTAAAAATAACCAGCAAGATAACAATTGAAATAAGAAAACAAAGAGGAAGGAATCAGAAATTCGTGGGACTACAATCCCACATACCTATCTATGAGAAGTTTAATTGCTTCAGCTTCGCTGCGCTTTGGTGGGACCCATCTCCTCCCCTCATTATCAAACCATCCTTCTTCAAGTTCAATATCATTATCCAAAAGCCAAGAAAATTTAACCCTTTCACACTCAATTATATCACTCAGCTCCCTCAGATGCTCGGGATTCAACCTCTCTCCATCGTACTCCATGTTCTCACTCGCAAGCTCTCTCAATCGAAGCCTCTCCAATCTCTCCCAAGGCCTGCCCACCAGTTTCTCGTTTTCTTCATTTCTGATGGATTTTGTGAATTTCTTGTATTCAGACTTGATCACTTGGAAATGGGATTCTTCGGAAATGGCTTGTTTCTGAGTGTCGGTTAGGGGTGGGGGCAGCTTGGAGGTGTGTTTGGCCAAACGACGGTTGGATTTTTGGAGCTCCTTTTTGCGGAGATTGTGGAGGATTCTTGGGGTTGGCTGAACGCCGTATTTTAAGAGCTTCTGCTTGATGTTTTCTAGGTTGGGGTGGGGTGGTGGATTGGGGAGGCTTAAGGGTCCTGTTGAAGCTTCCATGGAAGTTATCACTCAGAGAGCGAGCGAAAGTAGATTTTTGCAGGGAATTAAGGTTTGCTGAAAGAAGCGGCAAGGTTTTTCTTATACAATTACCATAATATCCTTAATCTCTCTTTATTCAAAAACAATATGTATGGAATGTAATTTTTGAAATTGGCAATGAGCCGATATTTTCCATTTCCTCCAAAAAGAAAAAAGTGAAAAAAAAGGATTAGCATAATGTTTCAGTTAGTTTCTTCTCTCTTTCTCAGAAGACTTCAATTGATTTGCGCAAGAAATAGGCCAATTTCACGACTTTTTGTCTAAAATCTCTTGCCCAAAAATCAAGAATACCAAACTCTTCACTACCTAGATTAGATTACGTGTTTAGAATAACAATACAAATTATATTTGTCGAAAAGTAGAAAATAATATGAATACAACCCTCATGTTGATTAATTGAATCATTTTTTTGTAGATTCCTATAGGATTCTGTCTCCGATTATGAAAAGAAGGATGAAAATTATTTTTTTAAATGCACAAAAAACAAAAAAGAAATACTGTCCTCCACTTGCAAAAATAATGATAATGAACTAATTTTATTGTGCAATAGCTACCAAACATATAGCAAATTTTAATTCATCATATTTTGTATTCAGATTGAACTACGTCCGTGAATAATGCAATTTGTTTGGAATTCGGATCTTAGCCAGGCCAAGTCCATCAAATGCGATTCTTATAATTAAATATGCCCTTGATACAGCCCGAAACAGAGCTTCTTGAGCAGATTTCATCCACACCAGGAACCAAAACAAAAAGATTCTCCTAACTGGACTTCTTAACGTACTACTTCTATTGCTTCGGCAGGATTTCTTGTATACCCATGTCCTAAAAAATTTCTATTGTATTTTCATCAAAGAATTTTCACTAACAAAAGAAACATTGGACAAAGATGTAATCACCCAGGCAAACAGAGGAAGAGAAATCAATCGCCATAAAAGCCCAAAGAAACTCCTCTCAGTAATGTAAGTTAGAAAATAGAAACAAGTGTGAGTTGATATATAATACACAGACAACCTTGAAGAAAGCAGCAAGCCTATCGGCCAGAAAGAAGAATGTGCAATCTGGTCATGGACAACAACAAACTGGAAATCCACTTCTCAAAAAAAGCTGTAACACTAGAGTTACAGCAAGTAGCCTTGTACTCAGCTCTTTGACTTAGAATGCTTGACTAGCCAATCAATGACCTGGTCGATGTTGGTAGAGTTCTTGCAAGAGATCATAAAGCAGCATACCTCCCTATCAGTGATTGATTTTAAACCCCTGCAGTGCATAATGTAGTTTTAAATTATCAATCGCAGAATGCACACAAAAAACACACATGCAGAGAGAGTGATTCTCTTTATATCTTTGTTTTGTTTGCCCGGGGAGGGGGGTCAGTTAGCCAAACTAATCCCGTGCTACACTTACATTTGATCAGTCAATGCCTGCTTAGATAGGGCCTGAGGCTTGTCGATCTTGTTCCCTAACACCAGCAAAGGAATGCCGCTTAGTGATGGTTTGCTCAACAGATCATGAAGTTCACTTTTGGAGATACTGATGTTATCATGATCAGCAGCATCAACAACGTACCTGCACCAAATCATGCACAGAAGACTGATTAAATTATTGTGGCATTAGATGTTAGACTTAAACCATGTAAATGTAGAACAATATGCATCAGCTTTAAATAAACAAAAAACAAAACATATTTTTAATAAGATCCCGTCACTAGCCTCGAGTTAGCATAGGAAATTAAAGGTGAAATGGCCAACCACACAGGAACATGAAAATTGTAATCCCAAAATCTAAGTCAAAAGTTGGAGTTATCAATCAGGCTTTATGACCAAGCATAGAGTGGATCAAGCTCTATTGGCCTGGATGATCCTACTCACAAACTCTAACTCATGACTTTTTTTGCCTCAGCTCAAACATAGCTTACATTTTGCTTTTTGAGCTTCAGGTGCATATCGTATTAGATCATATAAAAAAATCCATTAATAGGAAAAATGAAAAATATGATAAAACAAGTATATGAAGATATTGGTTTTTTCGAAACACATCGGTTGAAGACCATTCAAATAAAAACATGTACACAATTTCACAAGTATAATATAGCTCATATATTGATCGCGAATTAATAAGAAGATATCCGTAAGTTTCTAAACTAACCACTAATTCCTTACACTATAAATAAGCAGAGCCAATTTGGAGTTGAGCTTAATTAAACTCAAACTTAACTAACAAATAGATCGAGTCTAATTTAGATGCTCAAACTCAGTCATGCATTCATGCTCAAGTTTTAACCTGACTTAGCTCAAATTCAAGCTGGCTAAACAAGAAAGCTCTGGGCCTACTCTTAAATTCAATTGACAGTCCTACCCTTGAGGGAGTACTATTAGAGTTTAATAAATGAAAATTTAAGCATGGACGAATTTAATGTCTAATTTGCTAATTTCTTGTCTAAATAATCAGCATAGCAGAGGACACGGACACGAGCAGGTAGATGTGATAAAATTTTGAAAATTTATAAAAATCTTTAGATTATAAGAATATTGAGTTTACAACCATATGGATAAAGTAACTTCCACTTGAAACTAACAGCAGAAGCAAACTATCTGAAAGAACATGAGCCATTCAGATGGAGTTATTGACATACACAATTGCAGAAACTGCACGACAATATCGCTCCCACATACTCCTAAATCTGGGTTGACCTCCAAGATCCCACAACTTTATTGTGACATTCCCTTTAGTGACTTTACGCATATTAAATCCTACCTGAAGGGTCAAAAGTCTCTCATTAGTAATCTTAAATGCCTCGGTGATCCAGAATGAAATCAACAATAATCAAATATTAAAGCGAACAAGAATTTTTAAAGAAAACTAACCGTAGGGATCATATCTTCACTATATCCACCAGTCTAGGAAGGAAAAGGAAACAGAGAACAAAGTAAATGCAGAGTACTTTGACCAAATAAGAAGTATTAGCAGACAGTACTACAAAGATGTATCTGTATGAAAGAATAGTACATGTATTTACTTACAGCAACAACATTTACAAGTGAAGTTTTCCCAGCATTTTGAAGACCTATCAGAGACAACTCCATTTCTTGCTTGAAAAAAAGACTGCAACCACAAAATAATAATATGAGTTCATACATCGTTAAAAGCAATTCCACATCCAAAGCAAAAGACAAAAATAACTTCAAGCATCTTATTCTAAAGTGCTTCTCTTAAAAGACTAATGACTTGATCTTGAAACGCTGTTAAAGTAAGAAACAGTATTCATTTACAACATACTCCACACAATATCCTTAATAGAAATTTCACAAAAGCACTCAATTCATTGTCTCACCTCTGATAGTTCAGGAAGCAATTAAAAATTGTTGAATGATAACTTAAACGTAAAATGGAAGACGTTTGCAAGAGTTTTAATGGATGACATTCACAAATAGGCAAAGAGACGTCCAATGAATTTTGTCAAACTTCATAGTTAAAATAATTATGTTGCCAATTAACATTTTACATGTAATCTATCCATACCATTAGATGACTCAGGAATCACATTGAGTAGCACATTAGAGAATTTTAAGTTGGATATGGGTTGTATGTGATGAGATGGAATATTAAACTCATATACTGTCAAAGAGTTGTACAATTAGCTAAATCTAATAATCTCATTCATTATCAATTGGTTAAACGAATGCATACGACTTCCTTGAATCAAAAAAGTAAAAACTAGTCCTTCAAGCATAATATTGGCATCTGAGGTATGATTGGCAATCCAAGAAAAATAACTTATATAGCTGGATCTATCATTGAGACCTTAGGGATCAAAACCATAAGATGCATCATTTTGGACAGTTCAATGACAACTAAAACCATTAAAAGAATAAAGATTGAAAGTCCCATTTGAAGCTCAAAAGTATACGTCTGGTGGTATTATGACAAAAAATAGGGTTCAGAAACTAACCATGTGTAAAAACAAGTAGTTGCGGTTATACCAAACATTTGTCCGTTAATATTCTTATCTATTTCCATATAGATGGCAATGACACATCACCATTTTTTTTTTATGGGAGTAACTTACAAGTCAATATGCCACCTTAAGTCATTTGAGAAATATCAAAATAAAGCATTCACAAACAGCATATGATAACTTATCTTAAAGCACAACCAAGCATCAAATCTAAATACCCTAAAATAGAATGGTATAAGTTCCAAGTTTCCATTGTTTACATCATCTAAAGTATCATGTTATTTGTGAAAGGTCTTATGGAATCAATATTTCCGAGGTCCTCGGAACGGTAGCAAATAAAAGTATTACTTTCGTGTCATCTACAAGCATTCGAGTTTAGAGTATCAAGAGAATCTGTCAAAAACACAAAAAAGTATGCGTCAACAGACTACACCCCAACCCAATAAATTCTTATATGGCAAAATTAAATCCCACATGAATCAGTAACATAATTACAGCTCTGCAGACAAGTAGACAACTTATCTCAAGTTCAAATTCCTGTTATTGAAACAAAATGGATTAAGGGGCAAAAAAAAGGAAAAGACATAGCACCAAGCGATCATCATGGAGAAAAATCCAGCTGCCAAAATCATGGCATAAATTCCTCAATGCCAAACCAAATTGTTAAAAGAAAAATTAAAAAAAAAAAAACACAAAGGGACAACAATACTAGCAAATTACACAATCCCGAAACAAATATTCACCATCAACCACATCCAAAATCTTTCAAAAAAGCAACACAAATTCATCCAAGATTCATAAGATAATCTTCGTGTATCTGAAAATAATAGGAGCAAGCACTGGGGTACCATACCTTCTAAGCCAATTGAGAAAAGCTTCCCAGAGACCCATTGCTTTAATTGACGGATCGCGAGGACTCGAAAACGAAACAGATCTCTTCTCTGCCTTCTCTCAATTGACCTCTCCGAAATTACTTTTTGTTTTCCCTTCCTCTCCTAAGTTATTTTTCTCCACAGTAGATTGATTCTTGACGATCTCTATCGTAATTAGGAGAGGAGATTTTTGTGTACCAGAATAAATACCGAGAAAACAACGTAGGCCACAATTTAGGAACGCTAACAAATGTTACTGCCCCTGTAATATTAGAAAATTACGGTTCCGGCCCGCGGATTTGGGGCAGCTATATTTCGCTGTATGATTGATTGCGGGTGGACCAACCATGAAAGGGGGGAGGCGGAAAGTAGCGAAAGAAGTCTCAGTCGCGTAAAGAAGCGCGTGTATTAACTTCCGATGAACTGTTGAATTGAGGGGAGCTGTAGATGGTGTGATTGGACGGTGAGAAATACGCTTTTGTTTTGTTTTCTGGGAGTGGAGGCACGTTGCTGGAAAGCTGACGTGTAATACTTGTCCTGGTGGCTCTTCCTCATTCGCTGCGGCATTATTCTTTGTACATTGTGGCCCACAGTTTTTCAACTACTTTTGCTATTGGGTTTGAAAATGTATTCAAATTTCAAAATTTTAAATTCCTATTGAATATCTCATCATCACCGATATAATATTTGAAAATGGATAAAATATGATATAGACATAAAATATAGTATTTAAAAAAAAAATCGATATAATTATTTAATATATATAAAAACTATTTTTACATTTTATAAGTATTCATATGAATATATACACATATATATAATTGATAATAGACTTATAGAGATATTGATACAAGTAGAAAGAAAGAAAAGTTTATATCAGTAATAGTATCGAAATTCAATTAATATAATTTGTATACTATATTTGAGAAAAAATTAGTTCTGACTTTCGTAAAACAAAATATGAAAAAAGGTGATTTTGGATGAGGTAAAATTATTTTTTCAAGTAGTTTAAAATAAAATATTTTTTTGTTATTTTTTGATTACTTATATACTATCTAGAATTTATAAAAAAATAATTAAATTCTAAAAATATGTCGGATATGCCGTTTGATGTATCAATTTTTTGTTCTTGTTAATTTATAAACATGCTAAGTTGCATGTCAAATGCATGTTAAAGATGTGTCGTTTCGACATAGTGTCCAACAAAATATAAATTATATTTTTGAAGTATTGGTGCATTATAACTCATCGAAAAGTTTTTTAGAAGTTCATGAATTCATTATTGATTAGCGTAAGTCTTATATATTTCACTATAATTCAAAATTTATCGGTTAATCTAATTCAACGGATTCATTATTCCTAAGAAAATTTCGAGTGGATAATCATTCATAAAAAATAAATAAATAATGAATGAATGAATGGATGAACATAAAAAATTTAAATGAGAATTTTAAAAATAAAAATGATATCTTTTACTTTTAAAAGAAATGATAAGAGTTACTTGTGTCACACGTATTTAATAAAAAAAAATCATTTTATATAAAAATAAAATGGGTACCCTTTGTTTGGAAAAAATAACTTATTATTCCTTTTTAGTTTGCAAATTAATTGGCAAAGTGTAAAATTTTATTATATTATTATCTTCAAAGAAAACTTATAAAGTTTAAATAATTTTCAAAACATACTGAAAAAGGGGTAAAATTGAAATTAAATTATAATTTTGAAGTTGGATAGGGCAAAGTGTAAATTTTTATAATTTGAAGGGAAAAGATGATACCACATGTATTGTTAAGGGGTCCAGACTTTTATTCACCTTTTGTTTTTATTTTTTTCTAAGTTTAAATTCAAAATTTGCACGTTTCGTGAGTGAATATTAATTTTAAATGATATGATAGTATATATAGAGAAAAACTTTAAATTAATCTATGGATGATTTTTTGCCCTATAGTCAAAAGGAAATGTAATTGTATGATGACAAAGTACAAAGTGAATCCATTAGAATTCAATAGTTCAGTGCCAGTTGAAAAGGCGTGGCTTTGTAGTTGATAGGCATGAATTCAGTCTACTTTTAAATATCACTCCATTTATTATCATGATTAATGGGCATGAGTCGAGTCTATAGAATTTTTTGGACTCTGTGGTAAATCGACATTATGTGGTCATGTTAGTATAGCATTGTCGTTATATCAATTATGCTGTGTTTATTTTAAAACAGATAAATATACGTGTTCAATTGACTTGGTTTCAAATACCATAAAATTAAAGTTTTATATAGAAATTTTCAAATTGACATGAATATATAAATATTCAAGAGGGTGAATTAAGGCCTAAAATCAGGTCGAAAGGCATAGACAATGAATAATAAGTGAATATTTCTGTACTACTTCTTGTTGGTCAAAAGAGACAGAGCAAGTTAAATTAACTGAAAGATGATTATCGATTCAACAATGTAAGGTGCCCTTAAGAAGGAATAGAGAAAATGTCTCGAGTCAATATATTTTTAAGTATTTTTGGAAGCGAGAGGAGTGTGATAATATATATATATATATATATATATATATGTTTAGTAATGATTGATATAATCAATTCATTGTGTTTTTTTAAAGAAAAAGCTGGAAAGAAAGGGGAAGAAAAGATATTGTAAGAAATTTTCTTTAAGGTCTGACAATAAAAAATTAATTTGTGATGACTATAAATTTATTTTTGCCAAAAGACTTGAGAAGACAATTTTCTCAAGTATATCGGTGTAGAATTGTCACTCGATAAAGTGATTTGAATAGGATGCAGGATTACGAGTCATTATGACAATGGTCTAAATACTCTACATCTAAGTGAGTGAGTCAAAATTTAAATTATTAAAAATTCACTTAAATACTAATCAAATTTTGTTCACACGGTTTATGCAAAATTATTTGGCCAGTCCTATCCAAGAAAACAAGTTAGACGAAGTGGAAGAAGCTGAAAAACAGATTAAATCGGTGTGAAGGAAGGTTATGCGATTGATTCATTTGAGAGTCCTACAATTACAAAAACATGTCAGAGTTGGGTCAGGGCCCAAGTTCAAGTTTTCATAAGACCAAGTCAGTTAATTGAGTTCAAATGCAATTAATACTGAGAAAAGTGATAATTATGGGGTAGTAAAAGCATCCTTAGAGGTTTGTTTACCTTGAAAATTGTCTTTACCCTTTTCGTCTGACAGAAGAAATATATTACACCAAATATTTTATTTTTCATAAAAATAAATTCGACACAAGATACATACACTTAATATATGTATGTTGCACGATATTGAGTGCAACATCGACAACACGTGTGCATAGATTGACTTGAACATGACACAAGTTTATTCTTTTCTCAAACATTTGATCGACCTTTTATCCAAATGTCGGAAGAGACTATTCTATTTTTCTAATAAATTTAGTATATATATAAAAGCCATTAAGTGGGAATTAGACCAATATGAAATGGATAAAGTTGGCTGTCCTCTTGAGAAGCAGGAGGAGAGTATTTCGAAGCAAGCATGAACCAAAACTAGTCAGACTCCCTAAACAAACAAAAGTTTGTTACGAAAACTAAGGACACAAGCTATTCTTACCTTAATAAACAAGTCAGGGAATTCGTTTCCCACCCTTCCTTCCCTAAATATTTTCGTTGTGCAATAGGCTTCTAACAATCTTTTTCCACTCCTCCACGAAATCCCAGAAAAACAAGATCAATGAAATAATGTCGAAATCAACTGAAAATGCCATCCCTTTTGTGCTCCTCCTGGTTTCCATCACTCCATTCACTGAAAAATCTCTAGTGTTTGGATCCTCTGTCTCGGAGCGGATTGCCAAAAGGCCTGATCCTTTGCAAAAATTCAGACATTACGGCGGAGATTATGATATTAGGAACAAACATTACTGGGCCGTAAGTTGATCGTTTTCTTCAACTTCTATATCATATTTTCAGTCCCTTCGAATTATCTATTTCTATTTGATATTGCATCGTATTATACTTCACTATGCTAAGTATGTAAAATATTTTTTTTAAATATATATTGTATTATGAAATATAATATGAAATTGAAATATTTATAATACCAGTACTACTAACAGTAATAATAATGCGGGAGCAAAGAATGATCAAATTCAGTAGTTATAAAGAAATTATATTGATACACTATTTTTTGTTTTTGTTTTTGTTTTTGTTTTTCCAAATATATCCAGTCTGCGGCATTTACAGGAATTCATGGTTACGCAGTGGCAGGACTTTGGTTGCTCTCTGGCGTGGGATTTGGGGTTTTTGTAGTTGTAAAGAATTTAGGTGGAAGCACACCTCCAGTCGTGGATCATCCCAACTCTTCAAATTTGATAATATTCTTGCTTATTGTTCTGTTTACCATTTTTGCCATGTAAGTTTTTACCTAACTCTATCTTTGTTTATAGTATTTTTACCATTAGTTACCCTTAACCTCACGTTTTATTGTTATTTATTTATTTATTTTATTCAAATCTTTATAAAAAAAAAAGAAAAAGGAGAATTTGAACCCTTGATTTCACCCATAATAGATACAATTAAGTATCACATGTCCTAAAAGAGTAGGTGCACACTTGCACCTCTTGTTTAGCCTCATGTTATGTAGGAATCATTTAGCCCTCATTACCATATAATATGCTTCTACTGATTTTGGAAGGGGCGTTTGATTATTAATAAAAAACACATAATTCTCCTATGTTCTTGAAAAACATAGCATGTTATCACTATAAGAAAAAAATAATATTAAAGATAAAATATTTAGTGTTAGTGTTAAAATTGTCAAAATGTATATATTAAGTGATAATAATTTTTATTTTGGCACAATATAATTTTCAAAGACTTAATACTTAATATATAATAATAATTAAAAATTAAGAATTGTGTCTATTATTGATAATTAGTAACAATACAATTATAGTTAGGGTTGGGACAATTATATTTATTATCAATGTACATTTGTCATTGATCTTTAGTGACACTTTTGACACCTCTTGTTACTATTAAAATTATGAAAATCATCCATATGACAAAAACAAAAATTATTATTACTTAATACATATAATTAATGATAAATTTGATATTGTCAATTAACTTTCTGTTACTAACAATTTGTTTTTTAGTGTATCCCCAAATGCATTCCAAACATTGAATTTGCTTAATTTTGCCTATTTTTTCTGTCTAAATATTGAATTTTGGATGTTTGCCGTATTGTTTTTTCTTTAAAAGAATGACTACTTTCACTTTTTAATTTAAACATGCTAAAATTCTGAGTTGAAAATGTCGTATGAAGTCTATTTCTTAATAATGGAGTGAAAGAATTTCCTAGTGAAATAAAAGAAATTGGAAGAAAATTATTTTTTTAGATAATTCCATGCAGCTATATTCTCAAATATTTTTATTCTACTGAAAATGTAACTGAAAGGAAAAAAATATGTCACATTTGTTAATTTTGGTTGTAACGACAAACTCTTAATGAAATTTAGTATCTTCTTAACATATATTCTGTGAGGAATAAACTTTATGGAATAGAAGCAGCATTATTTTTATTTCACCTTTTTAGCTTAAATTTTATAATTTCGGGTATGTAAATTTGGGGTTTGTGATAAGTAAATGTTAATATCAGACTATACAGACAACTTGAATATGTTAAAACTGTTCATTTCTTTTTAACTGTAGAACTGCCAGCAGTGTCATAATTGCAGCAAACCAGAAGTCACTACAGAGGGCTGAAAAGCTTGAAGAAACTATATTTGGCGCTGGGGATGATGCTTCCCGAACCATAGGAAAAGTTAAAGCCACCTTGCAGCATATGCAGACTTTTCTACTCCCATATGACTCAAAAACTTGCGACCTACTGGATTTGATAGGACATCGGCTGAGAAATGTATCATTAAACATTCACAGTTTTGTCGAAAATACCAGAAAATCTTGGGATCGAGCTATTCAGACATTGTAAGTGTTCTTTCTCTCCAACTTGAATTTAGACATGACTTTCAGTACTTCAGCAATCCCTTGTTTTATTTCCAGATACCTGGTGAATCTTGTGGTCGTGTCGGTTAACTTGGTGTTGTTAGTTGCTGGATTAGGTAAGTTTCGTTACTAGAAATTCAAGCATGTTAAATGTACTATGAGATATGCTAAGTTTAGTATGTAAATTTTTCTACTGATAAAGAAGAGGAGGTGCATCTAATAGTTGATTAATGCTATATGCCGATTTTGTATACGTATTTTCCTTTGATCTCTACCCTGCATGCCATTTTGATTATTTAGTTTCTGCTGACAAACATGTGACAAAACCAACTTGGTTAGACTAATGGATTGCTGCTTTGGCTCAGTTCTGCTTACCTTGCAGTATCGTCCTGGTATTCTAGTGTAAGTGGTACAATGTATTGACGTTTATGGTTTTATAGATTTTTGCTTATCAAATCTGACCACATTATTCAATCCAAGGTTGCCTTTGTTGTGTCTCAGCTTAATCTTTTCTTGCTGGATTCTCACAACTTTAAGTTGGATTCTAACTGGTGTCGATTTCTTCTTTTACACGTGAGTGTCATAAATTTCTCTACTTTGTTTTTGATTATGCATGATTGTTGAACTGTTCCATTCTTCTTCCATCCAAAGAGGAGTATTAACAGAGTGAGTTGCATTCATCTATAGTTTTATTGGGGATACTTGTTCAACTTTGAAGATTTTCGGGGAAGACTCCCAAGCAAACAGCCTCACAGACATGCTTCCATGTCCAAAATCCACAGATTCTGGCGAAACTTTAGAGCAAATTAATTCCAGTGTTCACAATTTCATAGCTGAGGTACTGCACCATTTACTTGTTGGAGAGATGCAAAATGTTAAGTTTTGAGACTCAACCCCATAACGTGTTCTTGTTATCGTTTTCCCCTTCTTCAGATAAACTCAAAGATTCGAGAAGTTCTTGAAATGAATGAACAGAATGAATATCAATCAGTCCCGGAAGTCTGTGACCCTTTCTCCACGGCACCAGATTACAGCTATTCACCTCAAAATTGTGGAAAGGATTCTATCCCAGTAGGAGATTTACCAAGTGTAGGTGATTCTATACATATATACTAAATCTGGAAGAATAAAGATGAACTTAACATTTCTTCAGTTTTTCTATCTATTGCTTTAAGAGTGATTATGCCCTTATTTTCCCATCAAGTACCCCATATAATTTTAAAACTTTTCACTTTGCATCATATATCAAGAAACCAGGACGGAGCCAGAAATTTTAACTTCAGGGGAGGAGATTGAATTTTTTTTTAAAGACCATGGCAAAGACAGAGATATGTTCATATGAAGGGGCACATAATTTTGAATTTTAATAAATTTATGTATAATATTTGTTTTTATATAGAATTAAGGAGGGTGATTGCCCCTGCTAGTCTCCTTCGTTTGTTCCTGCAAGACACACTCTTAGTTACATCTAACATTCGCTAGACCTCACTCTTTGAAAAATTCTGGTGCAGGTTCTTTCAAGATTCATCTGTTTCGAAGTGAATACTTCAGAAAATTGCCTAGCAGATGGGAGATTCATCCCAGAAGCCATCTACACCGTATCTTTGGCTTACAGTCGATCAATTCAGGACTTTATAAACATATACCCTGATTTGTCGAGCCTAATGAAATGTTCGCCTGTGAAACAAGCATTCTCCGACATTGTTGCAAGCCAATGCAGGCCAATTGAACTGTCAACACAAGTGTTATGGTCATCTATGTTAACCCTTTCACTTGTTATGGTGGTTTTGGTATTGCTTTGGTCTGATAAAGCCATTCAGGATTGGGGAAGATGTTTCTGAAGGTGGTCCATTTTCCCTAGAACAGTCCAGGGGGATTAAGTATGTCAAAATAAATGTTGTAGGGGACATTCATTTCATAGGTGGTAAGTACTTTTGCAAATAAATTTATATACTATAAACCACGAGGTCGCAAGACCGGCTTGGTTGGTCGGAGGATTTTGGAAAATGGGTGTTCGAGTGTAGCATATTAAATGAAAAATATATAAATTGGATTGATCATTTTCGCAAATAAATTATAGTATCCCGATTTTTACTTCTAGACCACTCTCTTATCTTTGTGGGATTTTTCTCACAAATAAATAGTGTTTTGTGGGATTTTCTCAATTAAAATTTTCTTTTGGTCGTTTGGATGAAAAGGAAAAAAGAACATAGAAGAACATGGTTGCAGAGCTGGAGGGAAGGAGACATTTACCAACTTTATTCTTTGTGATAGTATATGTTTTAACTAATAATTATTTTGCTGCAATAATTATTTTTTTTTTTTATTTGCCCTTGCTTTAATCTCTATAAATCATGATTAACTTTATTGACGGAATCTAAGACATTGGAAAATCATCTTTAGTTAATAAGCTTGCGACCACATGTACAGAATTATAAACTAGAGGATGCAAAGTGCTACCTTTTAATGACAACCGTGTATTAAAAGATTTCCCTAAAAATCTTGGTAATTTCACCACTCTTGCATTATTATGTAGAATGCGATTTTTTTTTTCATTTTATTTATTTATATGAAGCGAGTTAGATTGTTGAATTTTTTACAAATTAAAAGCTTAATGAAAAATTATTTAAAATCTAATGAGACATTTCATAAAGTTTAAATTATCTAAGTATGGATACCAAAATTTTCCAAGATATAATACCTTGATTAAGTAATGACGTTAATGTTATCCTATCCTAGTTGTAATTAATCTTGAAAGAAAAGCATCATCATTAAGACTTGAGAGAGAGATTATCGTATTATAAGTTTTTTTAATTAAAACAATCGAATACATATCAATTATTATATTAAATAATTAAATAATTTATTATTAAAATATTAAATATAATTATATAAATAAATACACATCCACATTAATTACACTCGAATCCAAAACCCTTTATGACAACTATCCAAGACAACTGTCATTTAGCATCAAAGCCGGTCTTTAATTGAACTGCCTAATTAAATCAAGTTTCACAGTTGCATTAAATTGTGAAATAATCATCATCATCAGCCCCTCAATTTTTTTTTTCTTTTTCTTTTTTTAGATTTATTTTTTCACGAAATGCAACTACGATCTCTACTGTATATATCTCCCATGGTAAAAGACCTAGAGAGAGAAAGAAAGAGAATTGAATTGTGTAGGTCTTCCTTCAGTCGTCATCATCATTATCACGATCAACACCAAGATCCAACAAATAATCAAACTCAGCTCCATGTTTCTTTCTTTTTCTCTTTTTCTCATTAATTCCCTTCAATATTCTCTTCTTGGTGCACGCTTTTCATCAGAAAACCTCAACAGGGTTCTCGTGACTTTTTCAGAAGGGAATACTGAAGCATTTATTCAAGAGAATTCATAAACTGAGGGTCGTAATTTGGAGTTTTATATGGCGACGAGAATAAAGAGAGCTAACAGCAGCAAACCCATGTCAAGAAATTCTTTTCCATTTCTAGCAAGGTTCTCTTCAGGTAAGCTTCTTTGAATTTAAGTAGACCTTAAATATTTTTAGTTTATGCTTCTTTTTTCTTATTACAGCAGTTTGATCTTGCTTGGGTTTTCGTTAACGGTATTGTGTTGGGACGATTACCTTATGGAATAGTTTGATATTAAGTTTTGTGGGATCTGTTTAAGTTTGTCAATTCTGTGAAATTTATATTATGAGGCTTGTTCGGAAATGGGATTGTTGGGTTTCCTTTTGTTATTTTTTTCTTTAACCTTTCTCTGAAGCTTTTCCTTATAACCTTTGGGACGTGTCAAGTTGGCCGAATTTTTGTGCTATTACCACTTGAGCTATTCTGTCGAGCTGAAATTTACCAATGAGTTTGACAAATCATAATTCTTTGCTTCTTGATGGTTCTGTTTTCTTATTTTTCAATTTTTATGAAAATAGCTATTTGAGACTTTCATCTTAGCCATCTGTTTCCAGTTAACTGTTTCATATGCATAATGGCAATTCATTGTTTGAAAAGTTGTAATTTTGATCTGATCGAGTTGCTAAATCAAATTGTTTGACCAAAGTGGCATGATTGTGTTCAGTTGTCAAGAGAACTATTGCATTTCAGTTCTATTATGCACTTTGCAACGATGTGTTCTTTTTTCTACATTTGACTGGCCTTGTGTTCTACAGTTTTTCTATTGCCTCTTAATGAACAGAACCAATGTGTTGTAGGATAGAGTTAAATGCTTGTTGTGTCTGCATTTTTTTGTGTAGGAAACCATTCAATTGTGTTGTAAACAAGATGGGCATTGTTATGACTTTAGTTTGGACCTCCATGTGTTGCATGTTTTTAAATGCAGCATTGTCTTGAAGATAGAAAAGGCATCAAAATGAGGATGAGGAACAAATACCGGAAACCAACTACTTTACGTTGCAATGCAGGGAGCAGATGCTCAATGTCTGTTGTGGTGTGGAGCTTAGTTGGATTCCTTCTTATGCTTCACTTATACACCTTAATTTCACACACAAATGTACAAAGTAAAGAGATACGCAGTGGTATGAGCCACAACCCACTATTACGTGAACTAGAAGAGGTTGAGGAGGAAAATATTCAAATGCCTCCACCAAGGAGGCGATCTCCACGTGCCGCTAAGAGGAAACCTAGGCGGCCTACTACCTTGATTGATGAATTTCTTGATGAGTCTTCCCAAATAAGGCACGTATTCTTTCCTACTATAAAAAAGGCTGTAGATCCTATGAAGGATGCTGGCAACGACAGTTTCTACTATTATCCAGGGAGGATATGGTTGGACACTGAAGGAAATCCTATTCAAGCACATGGAGGTGGTATTCTGTATGATGAGAGATCCAGGACTTATTATTGGTATGGAGAGTGTAAAGATGGTCCCACTTACCATGCTCACAGAAAAGGAGCAGCACGGGTAAATTCTGATTCGTGATATATATTTTAACCTCATTGTTTAGGAAACATCCCGAAGTTTCAGACACGCAGTGTTACTGAATGCATTACAATGTGGCACTGCTTTTTATGTTGTCATTTTCCCTTTGCACTGTAAATTATACATCTTTTTTTCTTTGAGCATGTGTATGCATGGGTGAATACAAAATGCAAGTCAGCACTATGTCTTATGAGCGGACATCGAAAATCTTTATGTCACTAGCAAGTTTATGGCTTTTTCTGCTTCTTCTTTAAATAAACGAATTATTATGCATGCATCAATCATTTTTTTATTTGAAGTTTTTTGCATTTGACCATTCTGCTTCATAGGGTTATAATTACCTGTGGCACAGCATATGTTTGAAATCATGTGTCTCCTTTCTAATTTATGTTAGAGTTCTGCATTAGTTAAATGTTCCAATATTTAAGTTCTTTTGCATGTGAGCTTTCCTTCCCAACCAATTTATAACATTACTGGATAGCATTTTGAAAATGCCATTCTGCTATTTCATAAGCTTTCTGACTTTTAAAATGCGTCTGCCAGACCAAGGATGCGCACATTGAATATTGCCAAAATGAAAACTGCCCGTTTATTCCTTACCTGTACTGTGGAAGGATAAGTTGTAGCTTGAGCCTAGTGAAGAGGGAGGAGCATGGTGTCATTTTATGCCTCGAGTCCAAGTTAGTCAGGCTGATGAAGCAGTACACTAGTTTTTAGGATGATGAAAATGTGAAAGCGGTGGATATGTAGTAAAAGAAGTAGAAAAAGTATTCTATCTAGTTATATGAGGATTTTGAATCTTCGAAGGCATGTTTCATAATATTTACTGAAAATCTCCAAGTTGTTCTTTCTAGTTGGCAATCTTAGGTCAGGTGTTTTTTGTTGCTTCCAACTATCTACCTTTTTTACTTACAGCCCACTCTTAGTATGAATAAGTTAGGAAACCAGGATTTTGGGGGGTGGGGTCAGCTAACAGGAAAATAAGAGTTGAAGACTTGAATGTTTCTGAGATTACAAAATTCCTTGAGCCTGGTTCTTGAATCAACTCTATTGCACTTTCTGGAACAAAATATTGTTGTTTGAAACAAGTGATACATAAAAATAGTGCTGTAGACTGGTTGGCAGTCTTGTTCCCTTGCATTTTGACTTTCCGACCTCAAGTTAGGCATACATTTTATTGGTCTCTCCTTTTCCCAGCGGAGCAAGATTTTTTAGTCATTAAAGATGGTTATTTGATGATGTGACAACTAATCTGCTGGTAATAACTGATATGAATTATATGCAAATCCACATCGCTGATGTCTGCAACTTATGCTTTCTGTTCCCAATGTAAACGGTATTTTCTTAATATCACCAAGTTGAATTTGATTATAGTCAGTACATATGCATTTGGCAAGATGTCCTTGCAATGATTGGATAATTCCCAAGGAGCAACTTAGTTATGAAGATTGTAAAGATAGGAGTAAAGGTTTGATAACTGATCAATACCAAAAGGGGCAGTGGGGGAGCAAGCATCTGGAAAAATCCTTTTTGCCGAAGAAACACTCATGTACATAGTAACAAATTTCCACAGAGCTTAGATAGTGGTGGGTGCAGGATTTAAGGATTCAGGGTCCAAGCTTATGTTCAACGAAAAGTAAGAGGAGAAATATTAGTCAGAACAATATAGATATTGAAGGTAAAAGACATATTTTTGGAAATTCTTCATTATAAACTCTCAAATGAACAGTAAAAGGCACAAAAAAAAATTAGTATTAGACATGGAATAGGTCAGTTGGCCTCTTTGCCAAATTAGGCATAAATATTTCATAATGGTGTCGTGTAATTTTAAGGCTCACAACAAAGAGTCTTTTACATTATTCACAGTCAAAGTGACATTTACGGAAATCATTTAAAAATCTAAATCATGAAGTTTTAGCATATGAAGTATCTACTTACAAACATCAGTCTAGTAATTTATGTATTATAACTTTGTATAAAAGCTGAGGGGGGGCCAACCAAAAGATATTATAGTAAAAGGTGAGGCAATAGTGTAGCTTCTTTTTAAAACATGTATATGTATATTATATTGTTATATAATAGGATTCATATCCCTGCATTATAGCTTTTTCTGGACTCAAATTTATGACTGGTCGAATCAAGCAAACAGCTGGTTCCATTTTAAGTATGCTACGCACTGATAATACCCTACCTTCACAGTTTGCCTGCGATGCGTCGGCCATCAACTACACATGTCAGTGTCTTTGCTTTGTAATTGCATGTTTTGTGAGAGAGAAACATAATCTCATGGTATCGTTTCCAGTAATGTGGTGCGCATTTTTTATGCTAATTTAGAAAATGATGCTCATCCTTTTGTTTCTCGAATTAAACTCGTTTCCCTCCATTCAGGTTGATGCTATTGGTGTTGGTTGTTATTCTTCAAGGGATCTATGGACATGGAAAAATGTGGGTATTGTGCTTGCTGCAGAAGAAAAAAACGAGACTCATGACCTCCACAAGTCCAATGTGCTTGAGAGGCCAAAAGTAATTTATAATGATAAGACTGGAAAATATGTAATGTGGATGCACATTGACGATGTTAACTACACAAAAGCCTCCGTTGGTGTAGCTATTAGTGACTCCCCTACTGGTCCCTTTAACTACCTCTATAGTAAACGCCCCCATGGATTTGACAGCAGAGACATGACAATCTTCAAAGATGATGATGGTGTTGCTTATCTCATCTACTCATCTGAGGACAATAGTGAGCTTCATATTGGGCCACTCAATGAAGAGTATCTTGATGTGACACATGTTATGAGAAGAATCCTTGTAGGACAGCATCGAGAGGCACCAGCTCTATTTAAGCACCAGGGGACATATTACATGATCACCTCTGGATGTACTGGCTGGGCTCCTAATGAGGCTCTTGCACATGCAGCTGAATCAATTATGGGGCCATGGGAGACCATGGGTAACCCATGCATAGGTGGAAACAAAATATTTCGACTCACTACATTCTTTGCTCAGAGCACGTATGTGCTGCCGTTGCCTGGGCTTCCTGGTTTTTTCATTTTCATGGCGGATCGGTGGAATCCTGCTGATTTGAGAGATTCAAGATATGTATGGTTACCTTTAACTGTGGGAGGAGCTGCTGATCAGCCACTTGATTACAGTTTTGGATTCCCCTTGTGGTCCAGAGTGTCCATTTATTGGCATAAAAGATGGAGGGTTCCTGCTCGGTAGAGTGGGAAGAAATTTTGAAGGTTTTGTGAGGTGACTTCTTGTAACATAATCTTTCATTTTTTGTTTTCCTGTTATTCTTTCTCCGGTTTTTCTTGCTGGCATATGTGACACAATGAGGAAACTTTTAGGCTTACAGCTTATAGAATTAGTTGTAAATTGTCCAATCAGATGATGTATTGCTTCGGCTATGTTAATATAACTCGGGAGTACAGAATTGAACTCGTCTTGAGCTTCTTTTTGAATTCATTTGCAACTGTGAAGTATGGTTGCCGGTGTACATTTAGGGCTCATATGACCGGCCCAAAGAAAGGCGGCCGTTCTCATGTGCAATCTAAAATCTGGGCCGTTGTTAGCCTAGTCGAAAGAATTTCACTCCAAGGTCGGAAATGAACTATGTTAGAGCTAAAGAACAAACTCAATCGTGGTTTCATTGAGGGAATAAATTTGGATTTAACTGTCAACTGCAACAAACTGATACATGGCTCAATTTGTCCGTTTAAATTTTTAGATGGAGTGATCATTTATATGGTTTTAGTGTATTCATTTATGAAAAAAAGTTTTATGTGCCAAAATTCAGAAAAAGAATGTTGCTTTTTAGAATGTTTAATCGTAGGTCTCCCAGTGAACTACTACACCAATACAGGATGAGGAAGAAGAAGAAAGCAAGAAAGACAAAAAATTGCCATAGGCAACCCACATTGACGGGTTTACCCCTTGTTCTCCTTTCTTCAACTTTCCAATTTTTTTTTAAAAAATTGCTGATTAGTCGCCATCCATGGCTGAAAAAATTAAAAAATGTTGATGATTGCTTCTGCCTAAAGAAAAGACAATACTAGAAAATGCCTCCTATAGAAATGCGCGTATTTCATACGGGATCATAAAAAACAAAACAAAACAAAAATCTTATTCAAAAAGTGTATTATGCACTTACTGTCAACTTGCACCTGGCCCCCATACACACACATATATATATAGTGTGAAAAACAGCCAGTCCTCGTCAATGTTGGAATCAAAAAGAAAAAAAAAATCAAAAGCTTTTTTATTAAATTAAAGAAAAAGTGTAAAGGGACCATACATTTGTGTGTAAAACCAGATTGAAAATCCTCCAATAAAGAGAAAACTACTATACTATATATACTATACAAATGAAAAGAGATGGGAAAAAAGGTGGGAAAGATAGTGGGGATGTTAAAGTGGAGGGAGCCAAGTCTTGTCAAAAGATTAAGAATGTGAGACCCTTAAAAGAAGTTCCCACTAAAATATTTATTCTTCTTTTTAAGTGGGCCAAAAGTATACACTTTTTTTCTACTTATTTATGATACAACATCACCATGGAAAAGATTTGTTTGGTCACATACCCCCCTCTCGTGGGGCCCAACTCTAGTCCTTCCCTAAAAAAAAATTTTATATTTTGATTTATTGAATGAATTTTTTATTTGGTTATTATAAATATAACTTTAATAACAAAAATGGGTAGGTCAAATTTCGGTGTGCAAATATTTCAACCGAGAAAAATCCAGCCTGTTAGAGGTGATAGACCAAAACTACATACTAGAATACATGAAAGAGAGACCATATCTACAAAGTGTGTTTGCCACTTTACTTATAGCACCACTAATGACTAAACACCTTTTGATAGATTCCCAAACACAACCCAACTCCATGGCCGTCCTAAGATTCTATGGTCCCAAACAAGATAACGACCTTTTGGAAGTTTAACTAAATTTCACAATTTAAAACTCTTTTTTGTAGCCCTTAAGACTTGTATGCTGATATCATCTCAACACACCTAATACCAACTCCATCAAAATTAAAATTTGAACATTACTTGTATTAGTTAACTAGATGTCAAATCAAAAGTACAAACAAACCAAGGATATATATGCAATCATGTAAGTATAAAGGTAAAGATGTTCTTCATTTTCTTGAAAATGGGTTGAGCATTTTGTTTGTCCTAGCATTCTTCCACTTTAGCTTAAAGGACACTAGAATTCATCCATCATACCTCATGAAATGGACAGTTATATTACCCTTAATCTATGATGTGACCAAGTGCGAAATTCTTGTACATTGTGTGTGTGTGTGTTTAACTCTATGGTGATCAACAAAATTCAAATCCATTAATAATCTTTCTAATTGGGATAGAAAGATGATCACAAATAGGCAACAAGATTAATGAGAATTAGTTACCTCAATTCTATGCAATCCAAAAGGTAAAAAAAAAAAAAAAAGGAAAAAAACAATGATACCTTTTCCTATTTTCCTCCAACAAAAACACTTCACCAACTCCATAATTTCACTTCCAACCCCATGCACGTGCGAAAACCCCACAATACACGAGTCACTCTCCACCATTTCTTAGTGGGAGTCACAGTCATCAAGGCTTCCATGCACTAGCCCACACCACCGGCTGATCCTTCCAAGAAAGGAATATTCCGGCAGAATCCGAGCACTGTGCCATTGACCATCCCTCCTTGTACCTCCTCAACAAGGAGCGCACATCATCACACACCTCCTCATTAAACGAAAAAGGGCTGAAACCACCAGCATGCAGGCGGTGGGACCACCGCACAGCCGTCTCCCGCCTCTCTACTGACTCCTGAGGGGAGCACGCCACCAGGTCCACGACGGCGCGCCCGGCTGCCCTCTCCAGCATCAAACGTTCATTGCTTGTTCTTGGGAAGCTCTCATCCAATGCCTCAAAGTAAACCCTAAACCATCTCAAACATTCTTGAAAACCCCTGAGAAATTCAAGCCTATCAACTCCAACATCTAGATCAGCTTCTTCTTCAACAATAGTGACAATCCTAGGCTGCAGTCTCCTGAAAATAGATATCAAAACATCCCTACGATTACCAATGGTCGTGACAGAATGCAAGGCCCCCACACAATTAATAGCAAGCGCTTCATCTTCTTTGAGGTCCAATTCAGCTAAATTCAACTCTGATAGATCACCTGCATGGTGTATAACGTTGAATTTAAAGGGCACGCCCATGAGCCGAGCAAACTTTTCCATCCTGCTCCCTATCTCTTTCATGACCTTTTGCACCGCCGCAGCGCCCCCGTTGGCGCCGCCGGATTTTCTGGCCACCACAGTGGTGAGCCTCAAATGCGGGGTTTCATCGGTGCGAGTGGCGATGGCTTCAAGCAAAGTAGGCCACTGCGTGCAGTAAGTGTTGCTGATGTCAATTATATGCAGCTTGCTCTCACCTTCAAGAGCCTCCATGATTGCACCATTACAAGCAACGTGCCCGAACATAGTCCAGGGGCTAACTTCTTGAAATTTCAGCACCATTTTTCTCGTAGACTCGAAAGAACAAGTCTTTTCAGAAGCAGAAATCAGGTTTTGGTATGTGCGCTCACCAGAATCCGTCATGCGGCTGAACAAGGCTTGGAGGAAGTAAGATGCGAGCTTTTGATCGATATCCCCATAAGGGGAACTCAGCTCATTGAGCATCCACATCAGCTGTTGGACTCGTGCGCTGTTTCTATCAGCTATAGCTTTAGCTGTTTCCAAAAGAATATCATAAGCCCACTTGCTGTTTTGGCCGGAGAGTGAGGCTGCGAATTCCAGGTTCACGTCACGTGCCGGAGAGAAGGTGAACTGATCGGTGGATTGGTCATAGGCATGGTGGTGAGTTGGGGTAGCGCTGCCGGTGGTGTTAGTGGTGGTGGGGGTCGGGGTGTTTGAGGGCTGTTGGTGGTGGTGATAAGGATTGTAGTGTTTAGGAGAAGAAGAAGAGAAATCTTCATCATCCATGAAAAAGTTGAAGCATTCTTCGTCTTCTTGGTGGTAAGGGTTTTGCCTAGAGGATCTAGAGCTGCTGGAAGTTCTGCTGGAGTTGAAGGACTGATCAGATTGGAGGCTGACTAGTCTGAACAAAGTATCCATCTAATCAAAAGACCCACACATCAAATAAAAATTCAACCTTTGTGTGAGTGATTCTGTTAGAATATTGTTGGAGTGGTCACTGGAGAAAGATGGAGTGGTTTGTATTTTTAACTGTGAGTATTGGTTTCTGAGGAGAGAATTTCTGAACTTGGAATTTTGCTAGCTAGATAAGCTTTTTTAATTTCCTCAAGATAAAAAAGATGATTGGGGGTGGGGGAGAGAGAAGAATCTGAATGAGCAAAAATTTGCTTTTCTTTATAGGGAATCGATGGAGAGAAAGAATGGAGTGGGATGGTGGGGGTGGGGTGGTCATAATTTCTTTCTTGTTTAAGTAATGTTTTAAAAGGGTTTTTTATTTGAAACAAGAGGGATTGGCTCAAATTAATATGCTGTGCATGATGTTAAAACATAGGATATATGTTGGCATGGAGTAGGTGGAAAAATATGTCTGACAAAAGGTGAAGAAAAGAAGGAAAAAAGAAATACATAGTTATCATCAAATGGCTTAGATAGTGGTCTGTGTTTTTGGGTGTGTAGTAGTGTGTGTGTGTGTGTTTTATGAGAAGGTATTTTCATGAGTGGGAGCAGGCGTGAGAAATGGGTTTTTGGGAGGGAATGAGAAAAGCTGCGGGCGTGCATTATCATCATCAAACCCACCACCAAACACAAGCGCAGTTTACTCACATTCCTTGCCCCCCAATTCCTCTCCAGAGTCTGCCAAGAAATTCCCTACTTTTTCCTTTTTTATACTACTCCAAAAACCCATACGTATATCCCATCATATTCCTTAAAAATTTTGGTCACAATACTATATTCATCACCATCTCCATAATCAAGGGCCAAGGGCATGCTCCTCACTTTTCTCTCCACCCCACATCATGGGTTTGGTTTGTGAGAAAAGTTGAAACAGTCAAGACTAGGCCATTTCTCTCTTCTCTAGATATTGTGTACTATGCTACATGTATATAGGGAGTCTATGAGCAAAAGAAAAAGGTGGAAAAAATATGGGATTATTTCTTGTATAATAAATGGAGTGAAAGGAAAAAGAAGAATATATAGTGGTAATTAGGAATAGAAACAAAAAAATCTATTTTTTTCTTTCTTTCTTGTTTAATTCTCCATAGAGGTCTTCTTTGTGTGATCTTGTCATTTTATATCAATATTTTAAAACTTGTTAGTCATAAAAGAAATAAATAAATTGGATTTGTTATATGGTTGGTGTGTGTTAAGACTATAAATATAATACCCATTGGCGTGCATGTGATTAATTGAATATGATCATTGGAAAAACAAAATTAAAATAGTGTGAAGAAGATGAATAAATTTCTTTTGATACTCTAGACTATATTTGAATTAAAGAATTAGAGAATGAAAGATTTTAAATTCATTGTCATAAATTTATTACACTTGTTTACATAGTTTTAAGTTAATGATTTCAAATCTTTTTTTCAAAAAAATGTTTTTTCAAACGTTATCATGAATTTAAAATCATGTTAATCTTGTTGACTCAACATCTAATTCTTAGATCCACACACTACTTTTATTTCCCTTTTTTTTTTCCTATAAAATTTTAAATAATATTTTCTCATCGTATTGTTAGTAAATTTTTGAATTAATCAAGCGCAAAACACTAGCCTTATACATTATTATCAGATCAAGAGGGTGAAAATACTTCAACATAAAATGAACGTTCATCCACGCCATCTCAATTCTCAAATACACATTTGAGAATTGTAATAATTGATGATGTAATAAATATGTTATAATTCATAGTACAAAAAATTAGAAAAAGCAAAGGAAAAATCCTTTGTTACTAAGATTAAACAGGTAATTGAATTAGTGTGCTGAGTAAACTATGTCCCAAGGTTTATTGGATTGACCTATCCTCTAATCTTGTCCATGAATACATGTATACAAATATATACACACGTATACATATATGTATGTTGAAATAAAATGTTTCAATATGTAAATTTATTTATTTTTTTTATTTTTTTTTCCTATTCGACAATCATTGGGAAAAATTCCTTGTTGGACTGTTGTTGTCTTTTTCGAGAATTGAGCAATATTATAGGTGTAGTTTCTGTTGCAGACAAATTGTGGACAGTAGTATTTCACAAGGCGACATTGCCTCCCAAAATCCAAGGAAATAAATTCATCTGCTTTCAGCCAAATTTTCATCATCCGTTCAGTTTTGGCCACTAGGGGCCGTCTAGTCATTTGCATTAAAACATCTCAAGAAATATTCCTTGGAAGTTCTAGTCCTTTGGCCAGGAATTAAGGAAAATTTTATTATTTTTTTAAATGATATAATATGTTAATCGGTGAACTGATGCGTCATGCATGAGAAGCTATGCATCTTAAATACGATTTTTAGATAAGTGACTTGTGATATATCACATATAGAATTGAAAAAAAAGAAAAGAATGATTAACATTATAAATACGTACAAATATTGTAAGAATGGTACAAACTTTTGTTTCTTTATTATTTTTTTGTGGTTCCTTTGTAGAGAGAGTATAGAGACAAAAATAAATATTATGAATTTGGATATGTATGTGATCAAATTTAAGTCTCAACGGGTCTAACCCACTTGAACTTGTCGACTGATCAATAATAATTTTGGCCTTGTGTTAAAAAATAATATTAACTCGTATTAAAACACAAAATAAAGAGAGAAAGAGCACCTTCTCCATGAAAATCAAAGATTCACAAGAAAATGAGAGAACAAAATTGCATACATATCAACAATGGTCGTTTCTTACTTAAAAAAAAAAGTTACAAGAAACAATGAGAAAATAAAGGGATTTCAAGATATACGTGCAAAGGCCAAAAAGTTTAGAGAGAGCAATTAAGATGACAATCTTAGTGTATATTTTGTGTGGAGCTACTCAAAAGAGAGGGATGGGTGAGACGAGAGATAAAAGAGGGGTGGATGGTGGGCTCCAAAATCAAAAAGGGAGAGAAACGGAGTTGAGATGTCGACTGTTGATGGAAGAGACCAAGATTTTCAAATTTCAAAAAAAATATAAATATTTATATTTATATTTTTACCCAACACTCGAAAATTTCTAAAATATATATTGAATTAAGAGGTAAACTCAGAGAAAACGCCCTCTAAGAAATTAAATCAAGAAAACAAATGCAATTGAAAATATATATGGTAAATGTAGATTTGCGAGTAGAAGCTAATAAACAATCATTTACGTAAACAAAAAGGTACAGACGGCGTGTGACCAGCTTGGCAAAAATAAAATATTTGTATGATATTATAAACAGCATCTCTTATTTCTTTATGTTAATTAAAGTTTAAGCATCATAGTCGCTATATTATCAGTCTTCACGCGTGAGATTGAAAAATTCTGGTCAATATATGGCTTAAATTGAATATTAATCTTGACGTTGTAATGTTCCCTGCAAAACGCCAGTCCCTTTTGGGGGGCATGGTATACTACTACGACATTTTTTTTATTTTTTTTTCCAGTAACCACTAAAAATACGAATATTTATCTATTTTATTTTAGTTCTTTCTGACTTAGTGTAGGGTCTTTACTACATAATAATTCATTGTACTAAAATAGTTATTACTTAAATCATTTCATTAAAAAAAATAAAATTCAAAGCGAAGACGAGTAGACTAATTTAGGACAAAGATAAATGTATTCATCTCCTGACGTTTGACATAGAAAAACACACACACACACACACACAAATATCTCTTGCAGCTTATCGTAATACTGACTTGGCCCTTAATTAAGATGTAAAGATTACCTAAAGGTGGTTCAGACTTTCCTCTCAAATTTATCTATAATTTTTTTTATTCTTTTTCCGTTTCGGTGATGTCAAGGAGACCCTACATTAGGTGGTGGGAATCAGACTCAAGAAGGTTGGACCTAACCTTTTTCTTTTGTAAATTACGTTGTCTGAAAGGCAATTGCGTGTGTAATGAAACACGATCATAATATGTAATAAGACATCATTTAGGTGCTAATATATATATTTATTTTCTATAAGAAGTTCACAGGAAAAAAATTTCATAAACGAGTTACAAATACACCATCTAATAAATTAAACTATCAGCAGATTATAACATGTATGTTTCAAGACTATAAATTTTTTTGGGGGGTAAATACTTCTTTAAATTTTATCTTTATTTTACAAATACTTAAGCAATAAGTACAATTTATAAAAATAAAAATAAATATCAATGATATATTTATAATTTATAAATTTAAATAATATTTTGTAAATAGTTCAAATTTCAAGAGTAATTTTGTGATTCAATTTTTTTTTTTTATATTAGAAAAAGGACGGCTCAATTCAAAGAGTGAGTTACTACATATTACTAACAATGCCATTTTCCAAATTTCCCCCTTTATTCTAAATCTTCTCTATTCACTTTCTTCAATTTCTTTCCAAGATTTTTTTCCAGTTTCATCACTGGTGACCTACTAATTAACTGGTCGCAATCCCCTGCATGACAAAAAATAAGTGACATCCACTTTCTGCCCCACTTTCCTTCAACTCCACTTGTAAACAAACAAGGAAAAAAATCAACTTCCATTGCATTTTCCATCTCTCTTTTTTTTCCTTCCACACGGTTTCTTCCCAAACCAAAAATGGCTTCACCTGCACAACTTCTTCTTTTTCTTTTCCTATTAGACTGACTTTGTGAGACACACTTTCTACTATTGTGACCCACAAAAAACGAGTGGCCACCATTATCAAATGCTTCTATGTCACTCTTCCCGCCTGCAAAAAGCAAGCCCAAAACAGACCCTCCAGCAAGACTTTCCAATCACTACATAACATGGCAAACAGCATCAACCATGCAGGACTATATCATTCCTGTGGTCACTTCTTTCGCTTACTGTGGGAGCTAAATGAAGCCTCACTTTTGGCAGTCTCAGGTGATTGTGGGAAGCATAATAACGAAGCAAAGGACCACTGATGATACTCTAAAATAACAAGAAGTTAATGTTTTTGGCAAGAATGTTGCTAATGACCATCTCATATGTTCAAAATTATGCATTTAGAGTACAGGAAACGCAGCTATTGCATATATAAGAAAAGAGCTGTAAGGTATGGGAATTGGAGACGTGCTATGTTACAAGCTAAAACATTTTTTCGACACTGCCAGAGTGCGCTAGATATTTTAGACCACGTGGGCTGCAAAGTAGAATTCTTGAGGGAAGGACTTAAGGAGTCCAAGATACTCTAATTACATGAGGAAAATAACACTGAATTAATATGAAAGTGTTCATCTACACAAATGAAATAACAGACCAAGAAACATCCATCCATTCAGCAGTCCAAAAGCAATCGTAGTTCATTTCTTTTTTCAGGAAAACAAAAATTAAAATTAACAAAATATAAGAGAGGACAGATAAAATGTCATAGTAATCACTGCCACCTCATCTCAGTACCAAGCAGCAACACTGGTAAGAGTATGGATATCATGGGGTAAAGTAACTCTCCAGATTCTGTAGTGACCATTCTTCAAAATTTCATCAAATTAAGGGAAAAATAAAATACAGACTCATCCGGTCAAGCCAAACTGTAAAACTCAAGTACATATGCCTATGATTAAATACACAGTCTAAACTCGTCCTTAATTTCACTTGCAAGCAGGCTCATGTTCTTCAACGATTTATGTGATATTCCACAAATTGAACACGTGACTACAATGAACTCCTCCAACTTGGTTAATCATTTTCGCAAAACGATGACAAGTGTGGAATAATTACTAGCAAAGCCAGTTGTGCTGGAGTCATTCGGAAACCCATCCCGTGGGTCCGTGACGTAACAATTCGACTAATACAATGATGATATATCGAAAAAAGTTATACAAAATAATTGAGAATTTTACCAAGAAGAAAAATCTTTAAGTTCGCCACTTGACACTCCCAATTTTCTTTTCTTTGCTACAGACCCAGCTGGCACATCACTATCAAGACCGGTCACAGATGCAGCCTGAGAAATCCTTGCTTTCAAGTACTTCCCAACGCCACCACCAACAGCAGGAGTATCTGTCGATTTCGTCCCTGGATTGCTATACCATGAACCAATCTTGTCCTGAAAGTATTCCAAAAAGCATGTTAGCAAAGATGTCTAACTTGAACAGCAGAAAAAATTACGGGAACACATAATAGCAACATCAAGAGTCTGAAACTAACATTTTCTTCATCCTCAGCATTCTTGTCATCATTGGTCTTCCCTTCCTCCTCTTCATCAGATTCAGCATAAGGATTGACATATACTTCTATACTAATAATCTTGATCTCCTCCTGGACAGGCAACAGAAAAAACAAAAGTAGAAAATTAAAGCTAGGAACTGAAACTCCAATCATGATCCGAAGAGTAACTCGGTCACAATACCATGGAAAATAAAATGCATAAACTTCATGAAGAAAATGAAAGATGAAATGATGTATGGTAACAAAGATAGAATCAGTATAAAGTAAACCAAAAATTCCATACAGAAAGTAAACCTCCTTAACGCAGTCGCAGTAATTGCTGATGCATGAACTTCATTTCATCACAATAAATGCCATAAGAAAATAGATAAACACTAATATATGAAACCGGAACTATAAGAACAAATGGAATTGGATAATAACAGGACAGATTGGATTTGATAAGCATGATTCCAAGATTTGAATATAAAGGGAGTGTCCTAAGGGAAATCAGCAGTAAATTAAAGATTGAAGATGAGAAATAGATAAAAGTGGGGTAGATTGCAAACCAAAGGTCGGTCGTCATCATCAACAGGTACTTTCTCCATTGCTGAAAGGGTTGTCAACCCTCCAACAACCATTCCAAAAACTGTGTGTTTGAAGTTCAAATGATTTGCGGACTTGTACAGGATGAAGAACTGCGAACCATTTGTGTGAGGACCAGAGTTCGCCATGCTAACAACACCTCGTCCAGAATGAACTAACTTGGAGTTGAGTTCATCTTTGAAGGGCTTTCCCCAAATCGACTCACCTCCTCTCCCAGTCCCAGTAGGATCACCACCTTGAATCATGAAGTTTCTACATATCAAGTGCAACGATACTCAATGTCAAATCTTGAATTAAAAAGATGATTTTTCAACAACTTAGATTGGAGTAAAATAATTTAAAAATACCTTATATTTCTGTGAAAAGCTACTCCATTATAATAACCACGTTCGCAAAGAGTGACGAAGTTTTCACATGTCCTTGGAGTGATGTCACAATGCAGCTCAATGTTCAAATCACCATGTGTTGTTTGCAGCCGGACATAACCTTTCTTCTTGGGATTTTTCTCGACTTTAACATATTCATATTCATTTTTGGTGACAGGATCATATGAGGTAGAAGTGAAAGATCGTGAAGCAGCACCGGTTGTGAAACGACTTTTAACCTGAAATATTTCAAACGAACTTAATGAATCAATTAAAAGTTCTCCAGATAAACCTGGTCCGGTGAGAGTAAAAATTGACTACTGCACTAGAAAGATGAGAACAAATCAAAGCTAGTGGCACTCTGCTCATCACAAACAATATAGATCTAAGAGAAAATATCAAGTTTGAGTAACTAACATCTATGGCTGATGAAGTAATGAACAAGGTGTAAATTCAACATGGCAAAAGTTTATAACTCACCACTAAAGAATGATGCCCTTAACTGATAATGTAAGGAGATCCGGACCAACTCTATGTAGTCAACAAGAATAAATCATGAATTAGAATTTTCGATAGTCTTGTTTCCATTTCCCATAGCAAGACTCAATCAGAGGCACAAAATTATATGATCAGTCAATTTTATTAATTAATATATGTCTTCCTTTTTTATTAACTAATAACATGTAAAGCTACATTTAACAACTTTAAGGTAAAAATTAGGTAGTACTTGTGGCACATAGATTTGGCTTTATGTGCAAAAGGATGGTAAGGCTAGCATCGAACTCCACATTTTTAACTTAGCAGGTTGCCTTACATTATTCCACTCAATTGTTCTTTCAGATTTCTATTGCATAAAATAGAAGATCTATTGTGTAAAATAGAAGAGAAACGCATCACATCAAAAGTAAATAGTGCGAAAGCAGGCAGACCGTGCATCTAATGAACCCAATATTCTGCAAGGCAGATAAAATGTTTTTGTTTTCCAATAGATAATGTAGAGAAACAGTTAGCAAAGAAAACTCGGATACACAAGACATGGTATGGTTTGGTTAAACTGTATCTGTGTAGTTTCACTTCATGCAAGGAAAGATTCTATGAAAATTGAGGATTTAAATCTTTACTGACTAAACATCAATAATTTGTAAATTCAGTGTTTTTTAGATACCTTCTGTGCAAAAGAAAAATATAAATGAAATTCTCAAAAAGCGAAGAACTAACCAGCTTCGCATTTACTGGGGTCCTCTCACCAGCCATGTGCATTGCTATGCGAGCAGCAGTTTTATGACTAGCATCAGACTTTGCAGCAGCAGCACTTCTTCCATGAACTGCAGCTGATGCAGCATCTACTATACTGTATGTCTGCTTGGGCTTCTCACTCTTTGATTCAGTGTCATCCTTGATACGTGATCTTGCAGCTAAAATGGCGTCAAGAGCTGCAGCTCTTTCATTTTTAGCCTTGCTTCCTCCGCCACCATGTAATGCAATCTCCTTTCCTTTTTCAGTTCCAAGCTCCTTAAGCATTTGCTTTATATCGCCAGTAACATTTATGTTGTAAGACGGGTCAGATTCCAGTTTCTTTAGTTCTGCCGTAGAAGAAACATAATGGTTTACAATTACAAGTTATACACAGAAAGCAGGTCCAGTAAAAATCGGAAGTATAGTTGTTCACCTTCATCGTCAACTTTTAAGTTTTTCTTCACGTGGTCAAAGTCCACGAGAACCTTACTATCAAGTGCATTAGGATTCTACAGAGTAAATCCAAAACACGTTATGAGACTTAATTCAATCATGCTTCTAAAAATTCTTCTTGGATACCTATCACTTCAACCACGATTAGAGATAATGAAATGATTTCTTACCTGAATGGTTATAATGTCTTCCTTAGTGAATGGTTCATCAGTGAGAAGCTCCTTCCAGTTTTTAGTTTTAATGTTTAATTCCTTAATTGCCTAGCAGCAACAGTTCCAATGAATGAGAATATATATAGTTAAGTGAATGGTAATGGAAGACTTACAAAACATAAAGGAACATACCTCGTGACAGAACACATTTCCTGTAGTTTTTACAGCAACTATGTGTGTGAACTCCGTGAAAACTTTATTTAGAACAGGGCAATGATACTCTCCTACAAAAAGAAATTTGTGTAAAAATCTACAACAAATGTAGCATTCAAAGTTTGGGAAACCGCGGATTGATAGTTAAGAAAGCGAAGTCAAAAACACCAAAAGGTCCTAAATCTTTTTTCCATCCTATCCTCTAATACAACGATACGAGGTCTATTTACTGCTGTTGCCTAACTGTCTGCGGTTAACTTCATTTTTCTACACATCAATTTATGCAAGGTGCATTTCACATGGTGGTCAAGTGCCTTATGTGTAAACCATAAGAGTGGAGCGACATATGACCCACTAAGAGTAAAACAACAGCCAGCAATAGGATATAATACAAAAAATGATTATATTTGAAAAAATAAACATCATTCTTTATTGACCCACAAGAGGAAAATAACCAGATAAGATGGTAATATTCCTCAAGCTATTAATCTTACATATCCAACTTTTCCGATTGTCAACTAAATTTTGCAGTTCATGACCTGATAAATAAAAGCATATGATCTCCGGAAATTCAAACTACGTAAAACTTCCTCAAAATCACAGGGGAAAAATATTAAATAACTCTCAAATAACATGGTTATGCACTCATTCATGAAGAAGAAAAATCCTTAAGTTGCAGTTGAATTGTAACCATTCAACAAGTATCTGACACTGCAATTCTTGATGAAGGTTAACTAGGCTGCATTATTAGATAAAGTTATTGATGAGAGTGAAACAACATGAGGAAAATGTTTGGAGATCAATGTTGAAAAGATAACCTAAATGAGCTGCATTCCATGCATTATCTGCTCCCTGATTAGTGCACCAAACTTTGTATCTATCATTTGTCAATGGAATAGGCGATATCACCTAATGTAAAATTATCAGTTTTAGGTCAAAAACTGCAATTGAGTGACCTCTTCACTGCAAAGACCAATGACCCTAGGAAGTGCAGGATGATGATTTTGTAATATGTTAAATCCAACACACATTTGTACCTTTCAGATAATCTAACAAATTGGCTTCTATTCAGCCAACGAAAATAACAGAATTGCTTCTCATTCTACTAGTTCTCATATTTAAAGTCTATTAATTCCATCTAAAAACACAGTTTATATTTTCTCAATTCCGAAGGCTTCAAACTGCTCCTATTTCATACTAATGCTATACGGAACTGGAAAAATTTCAAGCCTAGGCCTACGTGAACACATGTCAGTAGCTGTAACTTCCAATTTAAATTAGCATATCAAATCCAATACGAAGGTTAACAGAGCTGATAATAATACCTTCCGAGTTCTTGTGGAAAGAGAGTGGAATCAAATCCTCTTGCTTGAGTGTAACTCCAGTTACCGGATGTCTCCCGTACTTCCTGATGTATGGGATTATGTTCCTAAACACCACGTGACAAAATCAGCATAAACAACCATCATTTTCAGCAACCAATTCACAACTCACTTAAAAAACCAAAACTCGTAGTAAACAAAAACTTGTAAGTGCTAACATGAGCTCAAATACACTGCCATCTGCAGTGCAAACGGGGACTTCAAACGGCGTAAACGTGAGACTGCATCAAAAATTCAAAAGTTAATTAATTTCTCAAAACGAGTAACAAAAAAATCACACGACGCTAGAAAGGGTAAGGCGAAAGCGGGATTATTACGCGCAGCAATAGAAAGGGAGGCGTTTAAAGGGGGTGCCGGATTCTTTGGATTTCGCGCCGCCCCACTCGGTGGCCCACTCCGTTTTCGTTATGAACATCCGGTCTTTGCTGTGCTGCTTCTTCCCCATTTCTGCAGTTCACTTGAGTTGTCTGTGAGCTAGAAGTTTGATCGAGTACGGACTAGGTTAGGGTTTGGGGGGAATTTGTGTGAATCACTGAGAAGAGTGGGGTTTGAATTTCGATTGTTTTGAAATATGCTACAGGAGGAAAGGCGGTGGGTAATATTAGAAATGGAAGTTGCGGCCGTTGAGACGGTGGTCGCAACCTCTTTGTCCGGTAGTCTTAATTCGGAGCCCAATCAGAGATCCATAGCGGTTCGGATCGTGATCCTAATGAACCTGTTGGATATTATTCTCACCGCTCTAACTTTTCAACACTTTTCAAAATAACCCTCGTGTGTGGGTTTTTTTTTTTTTTCAATGAGTGGGGATTAAAAATGAGCCTATTTATTAATGTTTACGTTGCTGGGCGAGATGGACTTTCAATAAAAAACGAATTTCAAGGGTATTACTCTATAGCGGGTTTTCAATAAAAAATGACATTCAAAGTTCTTACTTTTATACACTTTAAAAAATTAGCATTAATATGTTATTCTATGTATTTCTTATAAAAAAAAATGTTATAAGATTTTAATTAATAGACAAAAAAATCACATAAATTCTTTATTAAAATAGTCACTTATAAATTCTTTTTCTACTAGAGGCCATTCCAAATAATAAATATATGTTTTTTTTGATAAATTATAAAAACTACCCCTATAATTTAATTTACTTACAAAAAATTATATAATTTTTAAAATTACAAAAATCCATGTAGCTAATAGACATCCAAATATTCTTTAGATTGTATTTGTACGAAAGTATTTAGATTTGATGGGAGAATTTAGAGAGAATAATTGCAAATACTTCATATAAAATAATTTTAAAATTTATAAATAAATTAAAAAATAATTTAAAATAAGAGTTTAATAATTTAAAATATATTATATTATGAGATTATTCAAATAATGTGAATTGATTTGCTACTATAGACATGCATAGAATTACTTGGTCGTGTAAATTGAAATTGAATGGAAACTTTATCCCAATTGAAATTAATAACTAAACGACCATCAAAGGGTTTTTAAGGTAACAAAGTCACGACCACAAGTGCGTTTACGTTTGGGGGCAAAACTACAATTTTCCAAAATTTAAAAGAAAATCTGCTTTTGGAGATCTGGGCTTGGGCCGGAAATGTTATAATGGGCCTTGTTTCTGCGTGGTGCTGTCTAATACAAAGCGAAGCAGAAAGACTGCTTGGCCACAGTATGGGTGGGGGTCGGAGTAGCAGCAGCTGCAGCATGAGCAGTGGGGAGGAAGACGGGGATGCCGAGTGGAGGGCCGCCATAGATTCCGTGACCACCGCCGCCACCTTTATCAAGCACGACTCCAACGACCTTCTGTCCTTGTCCAGCGCCCGTGCAACCCATGAAGACGAAGACGAAAAGTACAAACCCCAAAATATCAAACATTACCAAATCAAGGTATCACTCTTCTACTTTCCCTTATTTAATAATTTGTTATGTTAGTATACATCCCATTGGGACTGCAGGCTGATAATAAAAACTAAGCAGAATTTATGCCTCTTCAAATGACAGTGTGTGGCAAGAATCAGTGGGCAGTTCATATGATTAAGCTAAAGTCTGCATTTTTTCATTTTACTATTGTTACTCAAGTTGATGAAATGTTGTTTATGTGTTTGATTGTTGGTTTGGTAAATGAGAATTGAGAATGCGAATGCTCTGTTCTTTGGCAGTTATACTCGTCTGTTTTATGATGAGCATAATAATATGCCCATCCAATAGCCTCCTACTCAACGATAATCGAAGTACAGAAAGGTCTGATGTGATTTTCTTCGAGTCTGTGCTTTCACGTTCTCATAATGTTATTTATGTGGTGAGATCATGAGATTGCTAATCCTGTCTTGTTCTTGTTTGGTTTTATGAAATTCGTACTAGCCAGTTGTCCTTATATTCTCCATATTGAAGATTAGATGAGTGTGGTTCCTTCATTCCAAAACATGAATCTTGTATGTATATTGAAACTAATATGTTGTCAATTGTAACTCATAAATGAAAAATTCTTTTATCTCTAAACCTGTTTTTTTTTTGGTGACTTTGATCCAATCTAATATGCCTCTGAAACATTTACTTTGTTTATAAATCTGGTTTAGGTGTTTACTAAATTTCTGAGTTCTTTTTGGAGCTTCATGTGGTCTGCTATGAATGTGCATCTTGTTGAGTTATTATTTTCTTTTTTGCTTAGTTGTCAATTGTGAAGCTGGCTTCCGAATAAGCCGGCTTAGGGTAGGTTGGGGAAGGGGTTGATGGTCGGGTGTCGGTAGGAGGTTGGATGATACTTCATTTTTTTTTCTTCATATTTTGCATATTTAATATAATAAACAGGTAAAGTAGTAATTTATATTATACTCAGGTTTGGTCTAAAGTCCAAGTTATCATAGTCCAAAAGAAACAATATGATAAATTTAATTGAGGAGATTATAGGTAAAAATGAACATGACCTATGAGTGACGAATCACTAGAATTTTTTTAAATTTTGTGGATGCCCATATGTATTGGTGATTGAATTGTACCCATCTAATTTGACATGATGGAAGAAAAATGAATCCAGGCATTGGATGTTGTAAACTGTATAATTCTTACCAATAATGATATACTAAGCTAAATGATATGCTCCTGGCGAAAGAGGTGAGAGGATGACATATTAGACACTTTGTCTATGACAGGCTCAAAAGTTATTGGATGACATATTAGACAAGACTATTGAAGTGGTAACAGATACGGCTCATATTTTGGAGAAAGATCCTGCACTCAGTGATGCTGGAGTTCGACTTTTCAAACGTGCTCCCGCTGGGATAGTATTTGATCACAGAGGTGAGAGGATGTCAAATCATAAGTATTGCAGACATCTTTCTGCTTAAGTTTCAATAAGAACCTTACTAGCTGAAATTGCCTAATTATTTCTCTTGCTAAATGTAACGGACTATTTTTTAGAGTGGACTTTTTTGTTTGTTTTCTTCTTTGATATTAAATTTTGTTCGTTTTCTTCTTTGATATTAAATTTTGTTCCTGCTATTGTTAACTTGTGGTTGATAATAAAAGTTGTACTCTGTTACCAGATGAGCTTCATGGACCAAAAAAGAAACCAAAACTTGTACCTGGAGAAGAGCTAGATGAAAAATCGAAAAAGGTGTGCCTATCTCTGGTGTTGCTAACGATTTATCCTATTCCTCAACTCTCATCTGTGTTTCACCTTTTGAAGAGCCTCAGTATTTTTCGTGAGTTTTTGTAGTTTAGGAAGCAACTTCAATCTGCTGCTGTTGATGGGGCTGATATAATTGCTGCGGCAAGAGCTGCAGGCCGGAAGTCATTAGCTAAGCTTGAAGCTAGAGAAGCAGCTGCTAAGGCAGCAGCAAAAAGAGAGGAAGAACGAGTAGCAGAGCTGAAAAAGATGAGGGGAGAAAGATGGCTTCCTTCTGTAGCCAGACAAATGCATACTTGAATATGGCCAGGGCTGGGCTTACGTAAGGCACTGATGTCCTGCGTGTATGCTAGTTCTTTCCAGTTCTCTCTGTCCCTGCCCTTGGATAATTTCTGCTTTCGTCGTGGTGAGCTTTCATCTTATGGCCATTTGGGCTGTACAACGTGCAAGTTTGAAGTTTAAAACTCTCCTCCTGCCATGGCAAAGCAAAACCTGTCCAAGGATATGGGCAATTTGATCGAGTTCTGTTTGTCTTTCTGAGTCATATGGTCTTGGTGACACATTGTTGCCAGTTGCACGTTAATTTATGTTGTAGGTGCCAAAATCAAAATGACATCATTGAAAGATAATGTCTTCCTCTGCAATTTTATGGGCACATTTTTCCTTCAAAATCACAGGCTTCTCAAATCACTATCCACATTTTCAATGTATTTGTTCTGCCCATATAAATATTAACCTGTCAAGAAAGAAGAATATGTGTTGAATTCGCAGCATGGCTTCAGAGTCTCTGTTCCCACTTTTATTCCTATCCAATTTTGGGTGGGAAATGAGTAGAAGGGTTTAATGCGGGAAAGTTAGGTGATTGTCATTCAAAACAATGAATACACTCACCAGTCACCCCTTAGAAGATGATATACCCATAGTTACTAGTGAAATGTTGATATACTCGCATTTAATTTAATAGTATAAAAATAGAATTTGAGTAGAACCAAGTGAATAGTATCTATTATACACGAGAAGCCTTTGATTAATTGTTTTATAATCCGCTAAGGGCAAAAAGTCTCCCTATTTAGAGGGTGTTTGGATAAACTTTTAAACAAACATATTATAAGATATAAAAGAGCTCATAAAATGTTGGGGATTTTGTATAAATTTAGGAGAGGAGCTTATAAACTAAAAAAATAAAATATTGAAACTTAAAAACTCCTTACAATTAATTAATGAGTTCTCATTTCATTTTTTTAAAATCTTAATAGACTCCTTTAAATTGATCATATAAATTAAATACTTATTATTACTAACGTCTTGTAAATTCTACGATTAAAGATTTTAAAAGTTTATTTAAAAATAAATTTTAATATTTTATAAATTTCAATTTTCAACAAAATTGTGTAAGATGTAGAAGCTGATTTGATATTTTAAGTTCACGCAGCCAAACACGCTTTTAGTTGAAACTGAAAAGGCCCAAAATCCAAACAGAAGAAGCATAGAGAAGGCCCAATTATTGAACTCAAATGAATTTACAGCCCAGATTAAAGCCCAAAAGGAGTAATCCAAGATTTCCCTCTGCCCATACAACCCACTATATATATACCAAAAACCCTAACCCTCTACCCCTCGGCAGCCCTCACGCAGTGTCTGTAGAGAAACCCAGCGACACTTTTCACATCCGGCGGCGAAAATGAAGTACAACCCACGCGTCTCCTCCTCCCGGAGAAAGAACCGGAAGGCCCACTTCACCGCGCCGTCGAGCGTCCGCCGCGTTCTGATGAGCGCCCCTTTGTCCGGTGACCTTCGGTCCAAATACAACGTCCGGTCCATGCCCGTCCGCAAGGATGATGAGGTTCAGGTGGTCCGTGGCACATACAAGGGCCGTGAAGGGAAGGTAGTCCAGGTCTACCGCAAGAAATGGGTCATCCATATCGAGCGGATCACCCGTGAGAAGGTTAACGGATCCACCGTCAACGTTGGTATCCACCCCTCCAAAGTAGTTATCACCAAGCTCCGCCTGGATAAGGACCGCAGGTCACTCCTCGACCGCAAGGCGAAGGGACGGGCTGCTGCTGATAAGGACAAGGGGACAAAGTTTACCGCAGAGGATATTATGCAGACCATCGATTGATGGGTCAATTAATTACGGTTGTTTTGGTAATATTTTTCGGTTATATTATTGGATTTTGATTAATGAATGTTGATGACAGGGAGAGGGACTAGAACTATGTCATACTATGTTATGTTGCTCTTGATGGTACTCTGATTTTGTTTTATTCCAATGGAATGCTGATAGTTATGGGTCTTCAATATTGAACTAATTGTCGATTTTTCTATTAACTGATTTGTTTGCTGATATATGGTCTCAAAACTTTTTTCAGCTATAGTTGCACTGAAACTGTTGCATCTTTTAATCTCTTGACATTTGATGCTTGCACTAATTGCATTCTTGAATCTCATGAGTTTTGAGATTGCTTTATGGCATGATTGCATATTCTGGAAAAGATATAGTTTTGTGTACATTTTAGTTCATGACATGTAATGTAAATTTTTTTTCTGTTAAATTTTGAAGTTGGGGCCATTGAGATTATTGTTCGGCGGAACTATTGAGATCAGTATGAGTATATTGGCATAGAAATGGACTAGGAGATCTCTTTTGGGTAATGCTCTCTTGCTCCTTTTTCTATCTCAGCTGAAGTGAGATGGACTTTTTATTAAAGAGCTGTTGACTACTTTGAGATGATTACCAATATGGTTGTTTGATAACTCAGTATATTCAATATCCTTGTCCCTTCTCAGTGTGACTTGCTGGTGCTCTATGCTTTTGACAAGAGAACTTATTCTTTATTGGCCTTGCATCCACTTGGAGTTGCATTCCCATGGCATTTTAGCGACTATGTTTTTGCTCTATTCCGTTGTCCGTTGTAGTTGGCTAGTTGCCTAACACCATGCATCATATTTTTCATTGGCCATACCTTTCCGTTTTGGGTTACACGTTCAACAATGATTGATTACTTGTCATCCGAATAAAACTGAAAAGGTTGAAATGGCTCTCCTTGTTAAGCTGCACTCCAATACAGCTTTTCTGTGCCTAAAACCGAAGAAGTTCGTTTTTGACAACATATTCAGATTCTTGCTTCTGGTCTATGGTCATGCTATTTAGGGGCAATTGTGGATTGTGTAGGATAGAATTATTTTAAATTGCTGATTTAGGCTGTCAGCTGTTCTTCATGCGAGCAGTGGTGGAGGGTTATTTGTTTTGAAAGTCACCTTGTTAGTTCTGTTATTTTGAGACACTGATAGTTTAATTTGAGAATTACTTTATCTGTTTGGTTGCATCTAGTTGTGTGTTTTTGGTTTTCCATTTCGAGCTTTTTTATTATATAGTTTTCTCACTCTTATGGCTATAATAATATGTTTTGATAGCCTTTAGATAAAAGGGCTCGACTGCTAAAGCTTAATCTAGTTTGGTGCAACTTGATACTTCCCTTAGTTTTAGGGCTAAGTGTACTTATCTTCAGAATCCCATCTGAAATAGTTGAAATAATTAAATTATCAAATTTTCTTCCTTCTTTCTTTTCATAATTAAAAAAATCTTTATCATGTTTTTCTTTAACAAATGCAAAAAAAAAGGAACAAATGATTTTAACTATTCTATTTTATTTTTTGATTATCTTTTTTATCATTATTTTCTTTTTGTCTTGGAAGGGCAATAAGGAATATTAGAAAAAGGTGTTAATAACAAAACGTTAACTTAACAATGTGTAAGCTATTATTAATGTTATGTATGGGTAAAAATTATATTTGTATTTTAGATACTATGAATTTCTAGGGTAATGATATTTAAATTCAGCTATATAAACATTACAAATAGACCCTTTATTAAATACATAAACATTACTAAGCCAACCATGAGCAGAATGATGATTTAGTAAATTGATAATATTTTTTATTTGAGGCAAAATTATTAGTTTATGATGTCCATTTGTTTATTAACTAAAATAATTTAGAGAGAAGGTTTTTGTAATTATGAAATATGAAGGGTAGAAGTTGGTAATTTAATTATTTTAGAGGGAGATAAATGTAATTAACCCTTTTTTCCAGTCAAATTTTGAACTTTATAGAAAGTTAATATATAAACTTCGAGCCTGAGAAATAGAACCCCTTCCCAAGTTCAAAGGAAATAGTTAGTGGACTGTTACCAGCTCAATTTGAGATTCATCATAATATGGTTTTTAAATCAATTTAGGGTTCAGATTTTGAATCAAATTTTAACTTTGTGGGGAAAAAGATATCAGATCAACTTTAAGCCTTGAGGTGAAAAAAAAAAAAAAGAAAAAATTCTCTGTGGTTCAAAGGAATTGGTTACTGGACTAGTTTCCAGCACAATTTAAAGCTCACGACTTCTGAAATCAATTGAGCCTAAAAAAAGCAAAAACTTTATACCTGAACGAGCAAAGCCAGAATTGACCTAAATTCAAGTCACTCTACCTAATCAATATTAACGCAGGAAGAAAGACCAAGGAAAGAAAATACAAAAGGGTGAAAAGTAAAAGAGAAAAATATGGGAAAGAGAGTAAAACAGAGTATTGAGAAAACAGTAAGAAAGAAAAATAGAAAGGGGAAAGAAATAAAAATAAAATGTGTTTAATAATTTGATTTCTTTATTTTTCTCACTTGAATAATTATAGATGATTTAGTTTTCTTTTCTTTAACTTTTAGTTATTCTATTATTTTGGTAATCTTATTAGGTTCATGGACATTAATATGTGTGTATATATATGACACAAATTTATATAACAAAAAATATATAATTCAAGTCAATCGATTTTCTCAAATAAAGCCAATTGGTCAGTTTGATTTTTTCAATTGATCAAACTAGTGACTCATTGATTTAATTAATTGTAAAATTTAATTATGGTTCGTTATAAACACTGCTCAAAATAGAGTTGAACACCATACATTATTTTCTTTTTCAATTTGATGTATGCAAGACGATCACATGCGAGGTTCTTAGATGGTAATTTCCACATTCGAACATTCCTATTGGTACTACCTTTTCTTTTCTTTTCCTTTTGTTTTTTCTCTTCATAAAAGCTTGCAGATAAGAGAGTTGCCGTATCTGATGCTTTAGCACACCATTCATACATCTATAATTTACCAATATAAGTGTAAAGTATTTGTATTTTTACCAAAAAAAAAATAATAATAATAATGCTTGCAAAAAGGATGCAAAAAGACCTCGAAGAGGGAAAGGAAAAAATAGGGCTTTCTCCTACACATGCTAGACACGTATAAGAGAATCAAGCATGTTTGATGCCATGAAACCAAGCTTTTGCTCCCGTTTACACAACGAAGCTGTCAAAACAACGAGTTCACTGTTCACCACAGAACTCCAAAGAATACTGGTCATGTCAAAAAGCCTCAACAAGAAAGAGAGAGTAGGCAGTTGAAAAACTGAAAAAAAGATCAGGATCTTTCCCCGGGCATCAATGCAAAATTTGTCAATCACCGAGGATCAGAAAACAGTATATTTCTGTAACTACTTATTGGCAATTCCTTCCGATGCAACCCAAAAATAACAGAAGTACTGGATTCAAACTGCAACATACTTCAGCAAGGTTCTCTTAAGGCCTCAGAGCAAGGGACACACCAAATCTGGGAGTCTTATCCAAAGCCTTGGTGTCAAATTCGCTGGATATAGTCACAAGTGATTTTTGAATGACCTCATGCTGCAAAACAGCCCCTAGTGTGCCATGATTATTTAGCTTCACTTTCACAAGTGTCAGGTGGTCAATGGCGTAAGACCCTCCCACTGTGAATGTGTTCTCGTTCGTGGAGAATTTTCTGGTGATCTCTCCCACAGCAGCACTCTTTTTCAATTGATCCATGTAGTGTATATATGATGCCTTTATGGTGTCCCCTTTGTCGCCCCTACAAGAAGAAGAACAAGGGACTGGACTAACTTTTCCCTCTTTAATAAGATAAAAAGCAATTGAACTAACTAAACAAGAAAAATTATCATGCCTGCTATTTGTGAATATTAGAGCTATCAACCTAAGTAACATCATTAGGACTTACAGAATAACTGAAGCACATGATTCTGGTTTTGTCACAGTGATGCCTGCAGTGTATTTTGTTAATTTTCCAGAAGTGGTCTCATAACCAGCCTCTGCGCCCAAAGCAAAAGTGGGAGTACCAAGGGTGACTGAAAAATCAACCGGAGGAGCTTGGTTGAGACCAACAGCTGCAGTGAGGGATGCATGAGGGTGGAAGTATTGAAATTCCAGCTGCATAAGATAAAACAAGAGCATTTTAGTGAAAGAAGAAGGCTACTGTAGTTCGTGTAATTGCAAAAAATGGGCTACAGACACCTTGCCAGACTCGTAATTGGGAAATTTCAGGGTGGCAATGGTCTTTGATGAGGGGACAACATTGGCAACAGTCAGAGTTGCTGAGATCTGCAAAAAGAAAAAGTGGAATCAGAGAAAAGACAATTGAACAAGCATGTTTGATGTGATAAAAGTTGCACTCTCACATTTGATTCTGTATCAACTTTTAGATCAGCAGAAGTATTCTTATATATGTACTGAGCAGCCACATCTCCAGATGAGTAGCCTCCCTTTTTCACCGTGGATGTTGTCAGGGCCTACATTGAGAAAATATGATTAAAATTTAAAAGTAAAATTGTCATACAATTTCCAGAGAATTCAAACGACAAGAGAAAATCACAATGTGAACGCAAAATAAAATCCCCATAATGTTTAAAGAAACCGTATAATCAGAACAAGGAACAATAACAGCAGACGATCTTAGCAATAAACTACTGATAACTCGCAATGCTGTGAGTTCGACACTGTCGAATAAGTTGAACGCAGAGACAACTCAGGCAAACCAATATTGAGTAGCCATAACTTGAACCCCCCAAAGGGGATGCAGAAACACAAATGGTGAAGGGTTAAGGGTGGGAAAAATATTTTGTCAAAATAGCGGAAGATGATTAAATGATCTAAAACATTCAGAAGACCAATAACCCAATTTAGACATCTCAAACAGACATTAATGGAATAGCAGATAAAAAAGATTCATCAATGCATGTATATCACTTTGATGTTAATCAAAGAGCTTGGTTAAAGTTCAAGCAGCAAAGTTTCTAACTAGAAAAACCCTCATTATTCCATCATGCTACTCCATCAGCATGCTTACTGTGAAATGTCACGCTCAAGTATGGGATGTAAGATAAATCTAAAAATCTGTTTTTTAATAGCATTTGATGGCGCCAGAATATTACAATTATACAACTTGGCTAAGGTTGTTGCCTCCACTTCACCAATAGGCATGGTTTAGAAAGTAACACATCCAAAGGAATAACAAACATGGCCATAGAAGAGAATATCTGGTGCTTCACATTAAAAAATCCATGTGGATCACCACAACTAATGAGAGTAAACATGGCACATTTGTAGTATGTTGCCGAACAAAAAATCAGGACAGACCTTTGTTAAGTGACACGATAGATTAGATCACGAACTTTATATAAGGCAAAAAACATTCTAAGTTATATTTTTCTATAATTGATATAAAGGTAGCCAATCATAAAAGGTGTAATCACAATTCACCTATCATTTAAACTTCTTCATACAAAAATCATAAACAAGTGAACGTGACTTGAATACCATGTTCTCATTATACTTATTTAATTCATAAAGAGTTAGCATAGCAAATTAGGTACAATCACCAGGTTATCAGGATTCAAGTAACTATGGCTATAATCGTTGCTTGGGAGGCTTTCCACAATTTAACAACAATTAGTACACATGCTTTCCTCCTCAGAGAACCTAAGTTTTAAAATTTTGTACCAGCCCAATTTAAATACTTAAAATAGATTTTGGCAAATGATCCTCCAAAACGAATCAGAACTGCTGTATTCGAGAGTACAAGTACTCTACTAGAGATCTTATTCGACACTCATAACTGAAGCAACAGAGACCACAAATAATGAGAACCTTACAGGTAAAACAATAAAAAGTTTTTTAAAGGCTAAAATTATACTAATTCTACAGAAGAGTGATAAATTGATACACACACTATCGCCATCATGGCAGCACAAGTTCCCCTTCACTGCTCTTTTTTTTTTTAAATAAAAAAGAAAATTTTGAGAAAATAGCAACATCAGTAACTGCTTATACATGCAAAACAAGGATCAAGTTAAAGGAAAATACAAAATGAAATCACGACAATCATCCTGCAGTAATTTCATCTTGAAGAGAATTGATTATTCACTACTCTTCATCCCTATATTTTTCTGCTTTGTATTTCTCTATTTGAAAAATAATGTGTGCATAGATGTGTGATTTCTAGCAGCAAAGAAAAGTATTATTTAATGAACATACAAAATAAGAGAAAAAAAATTTCATATTGTAAAATAAAACCATGAGCAGAAGAACATCTATAAGTTAGTGTCCTCTCTACAACTAAGGAAAGTGCTTCAGGAATATTATCTTGCACAAGTCTAAACAAACATAGAAACCACAAAGTCATTCCTACCTATCCAATGTTGTAATACAAAACAAAAGTATGAATATGGCATCAGAATATTTGAAGAAAAAATGCACCAGATAAAACATGAAAAGAAGCACTTAAAATTCCATGCCCCTTTTCCCCTAGCCTCACCCCACCCAAAGGCAGTAAGAAATGTCATGAAGACATTCTCTTAAAGACTACTGTGTGAAAAACTCCAAAATCTAGTGCCTGATCACAGACTATCACCTCTGAGATGTAAAATTTCAACTAAACAAACTAGGAATTGCAATATCTGTTGGAGTCAATGACCAAAAAAATTAAAAAATATCTGTGGCGCATTTTAGAAAAAACAAATTTCAGAGATCAAATGAAAAAGTTGTAACTTCATTCACCAGAAAAAAAAATAAGAAAGAAAGAGAACGGCTAAAAGCTTATTCATAATAAGTGAACTAACAAAAGCAGAAAAAAAGTATACATCATAACGAAAATTCAAGGCTTAATTCAGAAATTAGAAAAATAAGAAGGAAGACTTCTTGATACAAACTCAGTGAACTATTATCGCATATCCATCATAGGGTATTCAGCAAGAATCAAGCACAATAACAAGGTAATAAAATACTAGCATCTTTATGAACAATAACCTTAAATCCAAATTCAAAAGAAATACAATCAGCTTTCCAGTATTATTGTTACTCTTCTATATCCAATCACAGCCTAAGCGCAATCTGCTAAATCCTGTTATTATTAATCGTAATCAAATTTCTTATTGACTTCAATACGAGCACATGCTCCACTGAAAAGCTGAAACCCTAAAATACAACACCAAAACAAATAATTTCTAAATCATGAAACACAAACATAATATACTCATACGAGATGCAAATACAAAGAATTAAACATAATAAACTCATTTATTATGGAAAAAAGAGAGTAAAAAATTGTACCACTCCAGATTCACTGTAGGTCGAGACGGAGAATTTGTGATCAGAAAGGTAGTCCTTAGTCAGCAGATCTACAAACCAAAACTAAAATCACAAATCTGACATAAATTATAAAAAAAGAATAAAAAAAAATTAGAAGAACAGCGTAATAAATTAAAATGCCGGATCCAAAAATAATTAACCTTTGGCTTTCTTGCCAATATCTGAGAAGAGTCCCGGTCCCTTGCTCATTTTCTTTTTAATTTTCTTTTTCAAATTCAGAGAGAGCTGGCTGTGAAAAGTGAGAGTGAATCGAGAAAATCTGTGCAGAGAAAATGGAAGCGAGAGGGGAAGAGAAAATTAGAGGAGGAATTCTTTTTCGTGGTGAACGCCAACTATAGAGGAATATTTCGGAATTGACTAATGATTATCGTGGGGACAGTTTAGACCGTTGATCTAAATTTTCACGGTAAAGATTTGTGATCGATGAGCCTCGATCTAGTCAAGTAGTCTTGCGGTCGTGAGGGGGATTGTGATGGGCACTCTATCACAGGCAGGTCAATATAGAGTAGCGGTGTGCGTAGCGAAAAAAATTAATGAATAAATTCGCATTTGCTAATTTGCTAAATTTGGTTTAGAAATTGCCAAAAAAAAAAATCATTTTTGGAATCAGTCTTCATTCATCATTTTATAGGTTTAATTTTATAAATAAGATTACATTTTGTAGGCAATTTTTCATTCATTTGGACTACCGAAATATCTTCATCACTTAATATTTTTATTTTTTTCTAATTGAATTCAAACCGACCATGTAAGCATTATTTTGTAAATTGAGTAAAATTGGTCCAAGATGCAATACCTTCAAGAACATATTTATTTTTAGATGGATGCTGCCACACTTTTGTATTTAAATGGAGCAGTGATAGGTGTATCTATTTTCAAAACATGGGTTTACGGAGTTATGTTAAAAAAAATAAAAATAGTATTTATAGATTGTATAAAAATTGTTATAGACAACATATTTAGATAAATTATGTCTTAAAATATACGTAGCATCAGATACACATAAGCGTAGTATTAAATGTTCTATGCTTTGAAATTCATCGTACTTTTGTATTGAATATGTGACATTAAATATGAAGACGCGTGGTATATTTTATTGAATGATGAAATAATTTTGAGTTTAGTTGTTTCATTTTCATTTGACCATGATAAATATGAAATTCTAGTTTTATCATGCACCATAACTTATACAAAAATATTTAAGTGAATGAGAGTTGTCTATAATTAATGTTGTTTTACATAATTGTCAAAAAGAATATAACTTATTAGATATCAGTAGTTTGTTTCAAATATTTATAGGCACAACAATTTTGAATCATGTAAAATAATATAATATACCATTATAGATTGCAACGTAAAGAAGCAAATGAGGCCTTAAAACACACACAATATCGAATGCACATGGGTGTGGTATTAAATGTTCCAAGCGGTACTAAATGGTGAAATAATCTTGAGTTTGATTGTTTTATTCTCATTTGACCATAATAATTCCTAGTCATAGGATGAATACAATGATGAATCAAAACTTATGGAAGTACATTTAAGCAAATGAAAGTTATCATATCATTGATGTTTTACCAGTATCAATAAGAACATTACTTACTGATAAAACAACACAAATTTTATCATTGTAAATTATATTAAAACTATTATATACAACATATCAAGACAAATTAATCTTAAATACATGCAGTAGTGGGGGTACATAAGCATGATACTAAATGTTATATGTCCTAGTATGTATTGAATGTGTAATATTAAATATAGAGACACGTGGTGTGTTTTGTTGAATGATTAAATAATATGAAGTTTGCTTATTTATCCTCATTTGACCATGATAACAAGAATTTTCAAACTTAGAATAAATACAATCATTTATTATAGCTTATGAAGAATACTTAAATAAATAAAAATTACCATATTCATGTTATTTTACTTCAGTATATACACATACGGCTCTTGAGTCTTGTAAAATAACATAAATATCATGATAGATTATATTAAAACACACAAAGTATCGAGAATAAATTATTCTTTTTTATTTCTTACATTGCACTTTCAATTGCACATGTTTTTTTCATGCAAGCATGTAAAATCCATCCGCTTTTTCATAATTACATCACAAACGAAATGAAAATACATAAAACTAAAATATCATGCTTGATACAAGATTTTGGATTTTCAAACAGAAAAAAAAAATATATGTAAGAATTGTTTTAAGTTAAACACAAGGAATGAAGAGCATTTAGAGGGTGAAAATCGAAACACTATAGTAAATGGAATGCCTAGAATTGAGCCCAACTATAATGTAGAAGGAGATTGTGCAAGCATTTTGAATTATCTATTCTAATTTATATTTTATTATATATTATATATGTTATGGGAGGGAATTATAGGAAGGAACTAGTGATTTCCCACAATTATTTTTAGAGTGTGCATCAATTGTATAACAATATAAATATTTCGTTTAGAGAGCAACTAAACTAAGTAGGAACCAGAATCTGCTTTCAACAAATTCAATATTTAAGCACATATGCCTGTGCTAAAAATAATATTTCCTCATGTCCTTAAAAAAAACAAAAACCAACCTATGATGTCCGACGATAAAGTTTTGACATTATTGAAACCAACCATATAATTACAAAAAATTAAATTAAATTAAACACACCAACCACTGTATTAAAAACATTTCTAGCAACTCCAAATTTTTCCATTTTCTTAACCATACTCACTCAATTAATTACTTTATATGTAATAAACATTAAAATGGTGGGATTTGACCCCGCACTCTGCGTTCAAACATCCCAAGAAAAGAGGAGCCTTAGGACAACTAATGAAAGACCGTTGTTCCGTTACTTTATCATCCATCACTACAATTTCTTTTGCGGACCTGAAACAGTTTCTTCAGCCAAAACTTCGGATCAAATACTTAGGAAACTTCTTGTGGGGGGTGGCTGCATGTTTCTTTTCACCTTCATGATTCATTATCCAAATGACATCAGTAGTTGCTGCCCCTGTCCTGCGTGCTATGATAGCCCTGACATGTAACCACTGACTGATAGGAAATAAGCTACCATAGAAGGATTACACCATTAAAGAGAAATAAAACTTCGTGTTCTCTATATAGATTGATATTGGGTGTGATCAGGGTTGAAAAATGGAGAGTTTTTTGAGTGATAAATGGGATGTTAAGCCGAAGCATTCGTCCGAGGAGGTGTTGCAGCGGTGGAGGGATCTCTGTGGGGTGGTGAAGAACCCGAAGCGGCGCTTCAGATTCACCGCCAATCTATCCAAGCGTTACGAGGCTGCTGCCATGCGCAAAACTAATCAGGTTCCTCTCCTGATGATTTTAATTACTAGTTATAATGTGTGTGGTTGATGCGAATATAGTAAAATAACATTTTTTCTTTTGTAACATATGATGTCTGAACTAAACCATTCATTCTGTGATTTGTCTTGTTGTCTTTTGACGTGCATGAGTAACAAAAAGCAGTGGAAGTCTGGAACAAATCGTGCTCCCCCATTGATTCATTGACCGTCTAGGATAATTTGAGTCGGGCAAAGAAAATCGGGTGATAAAATGACATTTGTTGCTGCTTAAACTATGGCACAAGTAACTATTTTCTGTCAGCATATCCATTCTGTATGGTCTATGCATTAGATATCATCCAATTGGTTAACAAGGATTTATGTTGGGAAATAGTGATATCAGATGTGTGTATCTTCAAAGAATTATACAAAAACATAAAAAAGAAGAGAATGTGATTTCTATCCTTAATAAGATCTCTTGGCACTGAGATTCCCCTCTTGAAACTTCCTTGATCTTCCTGTTAGAATTTCTTCATATTGTTTCTGGCTATCCTTTCGTTCCATGCTTTATCTGCTGACTATCTGAGTTTATTTATAATGGGACGAGAACCAATTTCAATGGCTGATTATAGTGTGTCTTGCTTAATGTCAGGAGAAGTTGAGAATCGCAGTCCTTGTTTCTAAAGCCGCATTTCAGTTCATACAAGGTGAGGTTTCCTGTAGATTCTGTTGCTTTCGCTTGTGCCATGGTTTTGTGGAACCTTAGGATGAGTCCTGGGCCTAAATGATTGCAGGCATGCAGCCCAGTGATTACACTGTACCTGAGGAAGTTCAAGCTGCTGGTTTTCAGATTTGTGCAGATGAATTAGAATCCATAGTCGAAGGTCATGATGTGAAAAAGCTAAAATTTCATGGAGGGGTGTCAGGTATTGCAGACAAGCTTGCCACAAACTCCTCTAATGGCCTTTCTACTGACAGTGAATCCCTCAGCCGCAGACGGGAGATATATGGGACCAATAAATTCCAAGAGAGTGAAGCTCAAAGCTTTTGGGTGTTTGTTTGGGAAGCTCTTCAGGATATGACTCTCATGATCCTTGGTGTTTGTGCATTTGTTTCTCTAATTGTTGGCATAGCAACTGAAGGATGGCCTAAGGGAGCTCATGATGGTCTTGGAATTGTTGCTAGCATCTTGCTGGTGGTGTTTGTCACAGCAACAAGTGATTATCGCCAATCCTTACAATTCAGGGATTTGGACAAAGAGAAGAAGAAAGTTTCTATTCAAGTTACGAGAAATGGTTACCGGAAAAAGATGTCTATCTATCAGCTGCTGCCAGGTGATATTGTGCATCTTTCTATTGGAGATCAAGTCCCTGCAGATGGTCTTTTTCTTTCAGGATTCTCTGTTTTGATTGATGAATCTAGTTTGACTGGAGAAAGTGAGCCAGTGATGATCAGTGCTGAAAATCCTTTTCTACTTTCTGGAACCAAGGTCCAAGATGGGTCTTGCAAGATGCTGGTTACCACTGTTGGCATGAGAACTCAATGGGGTAAACTAATGGCAACACTCATTGAAGGAGGGGATGATGAAACCCCACTGCAGGTTAAATTGAATGGAGTGGCAACAATCATTGGAAAGATAGGCCTCTTCTTTGCTGTAGTGACTTTTGCTGTTTTAGTTCAGAAAATGTTTGGTCGCAAATGGCATGAGGGAACAACCCTCAAATGGTCGGGAGATGATGCTTTAGAATTATTAGAATACTTTGCCATTGCTGTCACCATTGTTGTTGTAGCAGTTCCTGAGGGACTCCCTTTAGCTGTGACGTTAAGCCTTGCGTTTGCCATGAAAAAGATGATGAATGATAAAGCACTTGTGCGCCACCTGGCCGCCTGTGAGACTATGGGATCAGCCACAAACATATGTAGTGACAAAACTGGGACTTTAACGACTAACAGCATGACTGTGGTGAAATCATGCATTTGCATGAATGTGAAAGATTTGAGCGAGCCAGGCAGCATTTCTGCAATCTCTGAACTCCCAGAGTCTGTTGTTAAAATTCTGCTCCAATCAATTTTCAATAACACAGGTGGAGAAGTTGTGGTTAACAGACGTGGCAAGTGCAAGATTCTAGGAACACCAACTGAGACAGCCATTTTGGAGTTTGGTCTGTCACTCGGTGGGGATTTTCAGGCAGAAAGACAAGCATCTAAAGTGCTGAAAGTTGAACCATTTAACTCCACAAAGAAGAGAATGGGCGTGGTTTTGGAGCTTCCTGAAGGAGGTCTAAGAGCTCATACCAAAGGTGCTTCTGAGATAATTTTGGCCGCCTGCGACAAGGTGATCAATTCAGATGGCAAAGTTGTTCCCCTCGATGAAGCATCTATGAGTCATTTGAAGGCAACCATTGATCAGTTTGCTAGTGAGGCTCTTAGGACCCTATGTCTCGCCTATATGGAACTTGAAAATGGGTTCTCCATTGATGATGATATTCCAGCCTCAGGGTATGCTTGTATAGGAATAGTAGGAATCAAAGATCCTGTACGTCCTGGAGTCAGGGAGTCTGTTGCACTTTGCCGTTCAGCTGGTGTGACTGTTCGGATGGTCACTGGAGATAACATTAATACTGCCAAAGCTATTGCTAGAGAATGTGGGATACTTACAGATGATGGTATAGCAATAGAAGGTCCCGTTTTTCGCGAGAAGAGTTTGGAGGAATTGCTTGAACTGATTCCCAAGATCCAGGTTAACATAATTATATGTAAATACAAATTAGAAAGTCTTGTTAGCTCCATATCTTTCCAGGTTCAAAGTACCGTGCTTTATGAAGTATTTGTCCCTGGACAGCTCTATCATTTTCTTAACTAATGGCAAACCAGCATCAAAATACAACTTGTCTATACCATGGCTAATGATGTTTTACCCTCTTTAAGGTGATGGCTCGTTCTTCACCAATGGACAAGCATACATTGGTGAAGCACTTGAGAACCACATTTAATGAAGTTGTGGCTGTAACTGGTGATGGAACCAATGATGCTCCTGCACTTCACGAAGCAGATATTGGACTTGCAATGGGCATTGCTGGGACTGAGGTAAATTCCATTCTTTTATTTCTGGTTGACTAATGCATGAAATGATACGTAAAATACAATGTTTCGATGTTTGAACATCTTGCACACTAATATATTCTACATAGTTGGGACCCCTCTCCCAACTCCACATCCACAATGGGTTCTGCAACCCAGTTTTGATCTCTCTTGTTACAGACAATTCATGTCACATCAATAGAAGAGAATCACAGAAGCAGTCCTGACTAAATAAATTCACTACGGATCTCATGTAGATGGCATTTTCATCAGCAGGAAATAATGAGTGTGTTATATTGTAAACCTATTGATTTCTGTCCATATTTGACTAAATGTTCTTATGTCTGAGCATGTATTTTCTTAGTACACTTTTCTTTATATTAATCAGTGAAAATTTCATTTTATGAATGAATTCAGGTGGCGAAAGAGAGTGCTGATGTCATAATTCTGGATGACAATTTCTCCACAATCGTCACTGTAGCCAAATGGGGGCGCTCAGTCTACGTAAACATTCAAAAGTTTGTGCAGTTCCAGCTGACTGTTAATGTTGTTGCATTGGCCGTGAACTTCTATTCAGCTTGTAGGACTGGTATAAATCATCTGCTTTTACACCCTATGATGTCCTTACATATTCTTGAAACTGTGTTCCTCTCACAACTTCCTTACATTACAAATGTCAAAGAACTCTTCAATTAATTCTGAATCTTTCAAATGAATGGTGCTTTCAGGAAGTGCTCCCCTTACTGCTGTTCAACTTCTGTGGGTCAATATGATTATGGACACACTTGGTGCACTTGCACTGGCAACTGAGCCTCCTAATGATGAACTAATGAAGAGATCTCCCGTTGGAAGGAAGGGAAACTTCATCAGTGTTGTCATGTGGAGGAACATCTTAGGACAATCCTTGTATCAGTTTCTCATGATATGGTTCCTTCAGGCACATGGAAAGACAATTTTCAGACTTCATGGCTACCCTGACTCTGACTTGGTCCTTAACACGATTATTTTCAATACATTTGTCTTCTGCCAGGTAATTTTCTTAATCGGTTTCTCAAGATTGTTGCAATTAATGATGTCGGATGATATGAGGGTTACACAGTTGAAGAAAGTTCAACAAACTACCTAGAATTTCATCATAAATGGAAGTCTCCTGTTGGGTCATCTTCAGCATGCACACACACACACACACACGCACAAAACTTAAAAGAAACTTGCCAGAAAGTCAGTTGCACTGGACTATTTGCAACATAATTTGATCTACATTGCAGAGGCTGCAGATAAAAAGTCATTTAGCTGGTTTTCATAGTGCTTTGTCTGATAACTTGTGGTTATTTTTGCAGCTCTTCAATGAGGTGAACTCACGAGAAATGGAGAAAATAGATGTGCTCGAAGGCATACTGGACAACTATGTTTTTGTGTTAGTTGTTGGTGCCACTGTCCTCTTCCAGATCATTATTATTGAGTACCTAGGGACATTTGCAAGCACGACTCCTCTCACATTCATGCAATGGTTTGTCAGCATTTTTCTTGGATTCTTAGGAATGCCAATTGCTGTAGCCTTGAAAAAGCATATTCCTTTGGAAACTTAATTAGTGGTGATAACATCTATTGTTGCCATCTAAGCCACCCAACATTACATGAAGATGCGCCTATTGCTTGTCATATCATCCCTAAGGAAAAGAGATGCAGGATTCGTATCTTTCGGCCATCATCAACTACATATATTGCAAGATTCGGTATTTCCTTTCATAATTTTCCGGTTATAAGCAATTCCAAGAGGAACAAATGCAAGTGTGGAGATCAGGATCTATCACAAAAGCAGCAATGCATAGTTAGCACTCACAATTGTCCTTTTTTTTCATCAAGTGTAATTCTATTTGAGAATAGCAAAAATGATCCTTTGTTTAATTCTTAGTTCTTAATTTCATTGGTGCTACCGGTCTAAGTTACCTCATAGATTGCGTTGTAGTGTGTATGAAAGTCGAAATATAAATTGATGCCATTTGAATTTGGATCCTAACCGTCTTTTTTATACCAATAAGTATAAACAAAAAATAGGTAGACAATTGTCAAATAGATATTATTTTCTTTCATTGTATTTTAGATATGCTGCACACATTATCAGATTATCATGCTGTGTTTATAGGTGGTGTCCAATTCTCAGAAAGAGCAGCATTTCTAAATTCGCAGTTAAGAAAATCTTAGAGCTGATAAGTTTTCAAGCTTCAGTTAGTGTACCTGATGCACCGACTATGAAGAAGATTGCTGCTCCAGGAGGGGCTGAAAATTGAGAAATTCACAAGTAAAATATTGAGGATACAATTTGGCTTGCTTTCATGCCAATGAAAGGAATATCATTAGTAAGAAATAAAGGCACCAGAAATTTATGAACATTGCCATCAAAAGCAAATAAGCCAGCCATCTGGTTGTGAGGTTCATAAATATCAGACTTTGAAGAATTTTTTGTCTCAAACAATTCTTTCATTTCTTTCCATCAAGCATATTGTTGGCAACGGCTATGTAATTTTATTCTTCCTCCATTGAATGTCTCCTTTCATCATAAATAAAAGATGTCCAAACAGGTTCAATCAATGCCTTAGCGCTGTATAACTTTTGTCTATCATCCTCACTGTTACCTAGCTCCTCAGCTTCTATCTCCACTTTAGAGTAGATCTTTTCAAGAGATGCCAACATCAACTTAAGTTCTTTCCATTCTCTATCATCAGCGCTGACTAACTTTCCACATACAAAATGCAGAAGACCCAAGAAAACATTGAAATTCTTGCTTCCTAATGCGTTTAGTGAACCAGTTAAGAAAATCACTCCCACAGCATCTAGTATTTTATTGTTTGCTTTCAATAGCTTAGACATTGTTTCTACAAGTCTCTTGAAAGCAGAGAAATCCTTCGGATGCCGAACTCTCTCTATCTCCTCATCTGAGCCTGTATCTCGTAGTTCACAAAGCTCAATCCTTGCTAAAATATAAAACCATGAGGGGAGACGGAATGTGGCATTCTCAGATGAATCAGAACAGAAACCCTCATCCTGAGTCTGTTTCTGCAAGCAGCAGGATCCCAAAGCTAGAATCAGATCAGGAACCCATGGCTGAACAACTGCGACAAAGCGAGCTGCATATCCGTACCCCAGAAACTCTTCAACTGAAACAATGAGATTAAACAGTTCGTTGACAAGACTCTGAGCTCCTGCTTGAGGTAATGAAACTTCACAAGTTTTAAGCACTACATTAAGTAACTTGGCCCCATATGTGAATGAACTTTTCAAACAAATAAATATGTCTTTTAGGTATTCTTCGCTGAACTGCAACTGAGCAATGAAGTGTTCCCTTAAATTTGTAATGATGAATTTCAAATTTTCCATTGTAAAATTCAAGCATCTTTCTTGATAGCGAGGAGCAAGATTCATAGTAGTTGCATCAACAATGAACTTCAAAACTGCAGTTAATGTCTTCACCATATTTGACATCCTTATTTGTTTCGTCAAACTGGTACCTATAAAAAATAATCCAAAAATTGATAAGGTTAATGAGGTTTCAGAGATCAGAAAAAAAAAAAAGAAAAGAAGTTATGAACATAACAGTGCAGTACATCTATACTGCTTAACATGCAGATTGCAGAGAGATAATGCACTAATATAAAAAACATACATCCAATCGTATCTAAGTTGAATTTTAACACCTATAAAATTTATAAAGCTGGATAACAGATTTACTATAAAACAAAAAGAAGTCGAGAAAATAATCTTAATTTGCATAACGTGAGCACAATCATTAAAGCAAGTGTAAATCTGAAATTTCTTTCAGTTTCTCACCCATCAGTAAAAAAAAAATTGAAAAAAAAAAAGAAAAAAAAATAAAAAATGAAGCTTACAATCATTTGCGAGGCTAAACATACCAGTTTGACATTCTCCACGATCTGTGCTGCATCCGGGTGCTATCTTGCTAGCATTCAGTGATTCTGAAAGTAACTTGCCAGACTTTTTGTTATTGTTTGTTCTGAATACATTATATGCACAGTAAAGCAGATGGTCCAATGTCAAGTCTAAGATAGTTGCCTGGTAAGAGATGGGCACAGATTATCAACAAACAGTTTTAGTGTCAAAACCTTGCAAATGCACTAACAGCAAAATTTTCTACTCGCCAGTTAAATGGCTAAATAATATAAGCCACAAAGATATTCCCTCCGATGTTTGTGCTGTCTTCTGGATGCAAGTTGAGACACATCCAAACCATTCTATGCATGATTCTCTTGCAAGCACCCATATAAAGGTTGTTCCTGCCTCTTTAACGTGATTCCTATTGAGTTTCAAGGTTTCATATCTAGAAAGACAACGTTGGGAGACCTACTATGATGGCGGATACTTGATATTTAAGGATCACAGTATGTCCTCTCTGCTGCTTGCTTCAATGTTCACGCTTTGGCAGAAGGTGAGTGAGAATCAAAGCAGTTGTTTTCATGCTTTTACATTTCATTTTCATTTACCACTTCCCTGCTAAAAGAAAAGTCATTTTCAATGAAAAACAATTTGTCTTTGGCATATTTAAGCCATAGTTGTGGTGTCATTACACTACATGATGAACTAAAGTGGCTGCAGAATGAGGGCAAAGATAAAAGGGATGCATGGCGTAATATCCAGGGAGGACAACAAATGATGTTTAAAGGGATAATAGGCTTTATAATCACCTTCAATAGAACATGCCCAACTACCTTGGACGATTCTCTTTTACTGTCATTCCTTGTTTTTTGGAGATAGATAAAAGAGATCCTAAGAAGAAGTAAAAGATATTCAATACAAGTATCTCTAAATTCTCCATTTCCATTCTCTTTCTTCTCCAAATTCCCAATTTCCCTTTAAACTAAGCAACAGGTTGTAACAAAATGCTCCCAAAAACTATACAAAATGGTGCTTGATATTTACTCTTCTTCATCTTTCTTGTTCCGATTTAAATAGTGGTTTTTGACTTTCAACTAGACCCAGTCACCACAAACAAAAGAAGCCGCCTGGTACTCCTAGGAAGTTTGAGTCTTTGTGCTATGTATTTTAGTATTTAATAGAAAAATGTAACTATGAAAGTTCAGAAAATGCGGGTTCAACCCTCCAACTTATATCAAAAATCATGAAAGCAAGTTACCAGTTTGATGGTTGATTGACAATGAAGATGCCTCAAGTACAGAAATGTGCATTATATTAGGTTGTTTCATAGAACAAGTAAATATAACACATGAAATAGTAAAACCACACATTATGCATGTTGAGCCACATCATTGACAATTTTGTTAAAGGGAAGTAGATGGGAATATCACTTGCCTGTGTAGAATCCCTGCTTCCATCTGTCTGGATGTTATGAAGAGACATATGCAGAGTCAGAGTAGTGTATGCAGAAACAGGATATGTGTTCAAATAATCATGCTGCAGGCAATGCAGAAAACTAGCTTCAGAAATGACCTTCAGCGCTAAGCATGCACTTTCTAAATTTCCAGAACCTAACATAGCTTCCCTTGTATTTTCAGACAAAAGCAAGTCCTTCATTTGCCATGCTACTCCAACGGCAATTGCATAATCTTCCAAAAATCTATTTTTGTATGTGTTAGATGAATTTTTCCGGTTGCTGTGTTTCAGCTTTGATGATATTTTCATGGAAGATTTAGTTCTCATTCTTGTTGCTGACCTTCCATTTTGTTTTCCTAATTCTATACCAAAATTTACATGACATCCGCAGGCTGCTCTTTGCAGAAACTCAACCAGAGCTTCAAACATGTCATCAAACCAACCACACGACAAGATCATCTTGTGGGCAGACCTCACTTCAGCTTGCCTTTCAATATTATCTGATAAACCACTGCATTTAGTAATCAAGCCCATGCAATCTTCAAAAAGGTCATCTACAGCATCCAAAGACATGGTTGAGATAATGTTGCAGACAGAAGATTGAGCACGTGCAGTCGAAGCAACTGCAAAAAGGGTCTTAAGCTTTTCAGCAGACAACTCCTCCTTCAGAGCTGCCTGGAAAGAAGCATCCTTTGCAAGATTAGTACAAAGGTGAGAGGCAGCAGTAAGTAAACCTTCAATCTGCTCTTCATCAAGCTTAATGGATGACAAAGTCGCAATAAGAACTTTAAAAAGTTTCATAAGAGATCTGAGAGATGCTCCTTCCAGTGCTGCAAACTCACAAAATCTTGCTCCGGCTGTAGGAGACCTTTTAATAAGAGTAATGCAGCGCTTACATGCTTCTTCCTCCGTCACTTTAGAGGGGAAGTAGGATGGTATAAGAAGTTTTGTGATTTTCCGTGCAATAATTGGTTGGTCATCAGCAAGAATTGAAAACAATACATCTATGCGCACTACCTGAAGGAGCAAATCGAACAAGTAATAGAAAGGGGAAGATCATAAACAGGGACAAAAATTACAGAGTTCAATGTATAGGTCTGATTACCTTATGGAATTGAAAATTTCGGATGTCGTTCAAGAGAAGGAGGAGATCAGCTACAGCAGCACGTACTACTGATGCGGAATCCATAATCAGATTGCCTAATCTAGGTAAAAGCACTTTAAGAACCTCGTGAGATTGAGGATTGCCAAGCATATATATAACACCATTCACTGTGGAGATTCTGACCTCTGTGCAAGCATCATGAGTCATGTAGTCAAAAATTCTAGTAATAATCCTTGTAATGGTTGGTGAAGGAATAACTTCCCAAAACAGATGAAGAGTTCGACAGCTGCCTTCTATTGCTACAACTCTCACATCTGGGCATTCATCCAAGAGTAATTTCTCCAACAGAAAAAATTGCTTTTCCAGCAGCGTATCCTTAGCCTCCTTATTGGCATCAGGATCTTCCAAAGGAAACAGGTCTAGAAGTAAGTGCAATGCATTTTGACGAACATTTGAGTTTGCAACCTGCAGAACAAACAACACTCCAAATTTGAATTTAACATAAACATCTGCTCCTCGTTGGTGTGTAATTATTTGTTTTTGTCACAGCACTGCTGGGGGAAAGGGCTAAACTGTAGCGGTGAATTCAATCCAAGAACACACTATCTTGCAAAAATTGACTGGAACCAAAAACAAAATTCTCTTCCCAGTGAGTCATGCTATTCATGAAATACAGAATAAAAATATATAAAAAGGGAAATGGAAACTCTTCAATTCACGCTGAGAAAACATAAACAACTATCTTGTTCACTGCTCCCACAGTGATCAAATTCCGCTTCATCTAGTGAAATATCCCACATTTACTTGGAAAAGAAACAAGAAAGTAAACTCCAAGTTTCAGATTACTTTTACACTACTTTACAATTATATGAAAGAACACACTCACTACGATTACTTAAAGTCATTTAGCAATGTTAGCCTAATATGCTCCATAAAGACAAACCTTGGCCACGACTAGTCTGCTATATTCTGTTTATTTCTTGTATGTACTGCCGTGCATAACAATGCAAGATCAGATATAAAAAAATAAAAGGCCAAACAGGATTTGAGTAGAAAAATAGACTTTCACATCTAGTAGTCAAGTGTTTAACTGTTTAACTCATTACAATTCCCACAACCAACTCAAGCCCAGTTTACCTGGTAAAGACAATAACTGCACAAATCTTAAACAGTGGACCCGCAACTACTTGAATTGTTTCTTCAGCTACCAAAGAATAATAAGATACATCCACAGCTTCTAAGCTTCTGAGCCAAGTATAATTCTCTTTAAAAACAAATTAAGCAGCTCAACAGTAAATTAGGCCTTTGCTACAAGTAAAAGGGCATCTTTTGTCTAGAAATACTCTCTTCAAATCATGCCATTTGAACTTTGTTTCATTTCTTGCTTTTAAATTATCAAAGGTATCAGTATCACTGTTCATGAACTCGTGAAAAGCCCCCATCTCTAGAGAGTCATGCAGAATAGATTTAGGAATTTAATATTATAGACAAAATAAGCACTGCAGACCACGATTCACCAAAAGCAGAAGATTTCTTGCTACGAACAAAAAGTATGTTCAACTTCTGTCTTGACTAAAATCACAAAACAGAATATAGTACCTGAAGCGACCGAAAAATCACTGGCTCTGCCAGACAAAAAATCAGTTTCTCTACTCCCTCTGTCGTCCGTTGATTAACAAAACCCCATATAATCCTTCTAATTGATGCTGCTAATGCCGCCGAGCTGGCGTATATAGCACCCTCGACCAACCCTTGTAAAAACCCATTCTCAATCTCATACTTGCATTCCCCCTCCACCGCTTTCCATGCTCTAAAAACAATTTCACCATACGCCTCCAACATTGATTTACGCCCAAATGGGATCTGTGATTTTATCATCGCACACACTTCCTTCGTGAGCTGCACACTAAGACAGAACATGAAGGCAACGAATTTCCTACCCTCCTCTGTTTTCAAATACAAAGGCGAAATCACACAGCGAATCAACAAATGCTTTAAGTCCTCAATACTCTCATCCTCAAAATCGAACAGCGTGAAAGCATCCCGAAGCGTATAAACTCTGTGAACATCCACTTTCTTCTTCAAAGTCAACGAGCGCGACAAAATAACTGGCAATGATTGAGAAATTAGGCTTTCTTTCCCTAATAAACCCCCCTTCCACCACTCTTCACATAAATTAGCGATCTCCGACAGCAAAATCGAGTCGGACTCGAACAAAATTAAGTTATCATGCAACTCTTGCAGGGCGGGTAACAAATCAGAAACGGAAAACACATTTTTGGGATGGAAAACGCAGAGGTGCAAAATGTAGGCATAAACCTGGAGCTTTTTGGCGATAGACTGTCTCTCATTGTCACGGCGTTGGGAGGGAGATACGCCATCGTCTTTCTTGTTTCGGGCGGATCTACGAACCCGCTTTGAGGGAGGCGTTATCGGGGACGCCGTGAAGGTCGAGTCGGAGAGGTTTTTGAATTGGGAAATGGAGTGTGAAATGGAATTGCAAAGAGAGAGGGGCAGAGTGGAAGTTAGATTAGAGGAGGGTTTAATTAAGGAGTTAATTAAGGTTTTGATGGCTGATTTGGATGATTTGAAGGGCAATTTGGCTGCGGCGGAGAGAAATTCTTCGGCGGAGGTTTGCAATGACGACCGGAGTCTTTTCTCCATTGATAGTTTGATACTGTGCGAGAATTTCAGAGTACTGCTCCAAGTTGTTTATGCACCGTTGGTTTCAATTCGAGGATTTTTGTAATTATAGGGTTGGGTAACAGCATAACAGACCAATGAAAGAGATAGAAATTGCAAGTACTTGATTTGGATTCGTTTGTTGCATAGAAAGGTGACAGCCTAATGTGCCTAAGCATTTTGAATATTTGAATCTATTTTTGGCGGTCAATTCTGTGTTTCTAGTGGATTTTTGCTTGGGAATCTATAGCCGGCTACAGGTACTCTCTATTTGGAGTCTTTTATTTTCATTTAAAATTTAAATATGTAATTAAAAATGATTTAATGACATTTGCAGAAGAATGATACTATGTAAACTTTGCCATTTTCATGAATTTATTGCGATTCAAAACTGATTATCAATTATATAATCTATAAACAAACCTGATAATTTTCATAACAAAAGTAAATAAAGAAAAAAAATAATGATAAATTCTAGGGTTTTTTGCAATCATAAATGTTGATCTAGCGACCACCACCATTTCGTGCATGTTTGTTTATCTCTAACCCAATCATATACCACAACTACATTACCATTGAAAAAGGTAGCCATTGCCATTTTCCACCACCTTTAACATTACTACCAACTTGTTCACCCACCACAAGTTGGATAGGATACAAATATCATATGCCTTATCCTAATTAATCTTAATCTTGGCCTTCATTTGAAATAAATCAGTATGAACTTATATAAAAATGAAGCCAAAAATCAAATTAGGTTAGACTTGAGATTGGATGAATTTTATTTTCTATATAGTGCAACAAATAAATGAATTTACTACATTTGGACATATGCATATATATAACAACGTCGCATCGGTATTTAAATATTTAACTATTAAAATATCAGAAAATATCAATGAAACGTGAAATAATACTATCGGGCAAAAAATATACAAGAATACATATAGGTACTTATCAAAATAATTTTTTAAAGCAATCATATTTCTAAAAATAATATCCGATATTTCAAAAAATTTATACCCCATTTTCAGAAAATACTTGTTTTTACATTCCAAAATAAGTACACCAAATATTTTTTATGACAAATATCAAAACAACCATTGAGTTAATTGATCAAAATCTACACACAATTTCATTTTGCTTGAAGGATATACACTCAACCACTGACTCTAGTGTGTTTATTACATTTAGAAAGTCTTTTTATCTTTCTGAAATGTCATTTCTTGCACTCATTTTTTTTTTTTTTTCACAAGAGAAAATTTGATGATTCATCAAAAAGCAAACACCTGCAGCCCAGTTGAGTACATTCTTGAAATGATTTCTTGACATATTTGTTATACACAATAACTGCTGGACCACAAAATTTTAGACCAGCAGCAGACACTGCAGAATGATACCATGGTTATTAAATGTAAGCTGAAAATTTTAATCCAGTACATATTTACAGACTGGACAAACTATGTCCTGGAAGCAAGCATGTGATGAAGGGATAGGGCTGCAGTACTTTTCACCATGAAACATGGACCGGAAAAGACTCTCAGCATTCATATGTATGTATGTCGTTAGCAATGGCCTTGTGATGCCATAGTTAGATGTATAGAGTGTGCACTTCAAAAGAGAGTTTCATTTGAAAACTAATCCAGTGATGATCAAGGAACAACGAATTAACAATTTAAGATTACAATCTATTAACAATCAACTATTACATAAGTAGACAATACTTGTAATTTGGTTGGACACGAACACATGATTTCGGATTCTTGGGAACTCAGCCTTGCCATTTGATCTAGACCTCATTAGCCGTTGATACAAAATCTCAACAGTTATTTGTACATTGCTAATGATACAGAATCTACAATCTTTTGTCAGAATTTAGGTATAATCAATAATGTACAGTGATTTGTGGTGCACTTCAATTGAACAATAAATCCTCAGAGGACCTCATTTTTTAATCTCCAAAATGATTATCTGGGACTTTATGACCCCAAACCCCAGCACAAATTAACAGTAAAAGAGTGAGTGCCCCTACCATTTAAAAGCTCAAACAAAGCTAACAGTGTTCAACTTATGGTGCTTTTTGAATGGCCCAAATGCCACACAGATATATCACATCAAACAAAAACAATTTCTCATTCCTCATTCGCCATCCCCCAACCATGGCTTTTTAGCCTTTTGAAATACATAGAAAGCATCTCAAGGCTTCTCCATCAGTATGTAGGGCATACAACAAGTCACTGGTGCAGGGATATGCAACAAATCAAAGCAAAAGAATGGTGGACATTGTGAACTAAACAACAATTTCAAAAAAAGCAATAAGCACCACTAGTCGCATTCGTAAAACCAAAACACTACTAAAAATGACCATCCACAGGCTTTAATGGAGTCTATGGACATTTCTTTGGCTCTCACTCCCTCACTAACTGGCTTTTGAACTTTAGTCAGCTTCTTACTCATCACTTGTAAGCTAAAGGTATACTTTTCTTTATTTGTGCTAGTTCCACCTTTCACTATTTGCTTGAATGTCACTACCTAAAACTTTTTTTAAATACTGCAAAATGGAGCCTCCTATTGAACTCCAAACCATTCCATGTCTTGGTGATTTCACTTTCATTAGAGGACTTAATTTAAACTTATCTGCAGAGTTCAAAATGTCGCTAGTGTGCCATCAGAAACTACGAATTAATCTCCTTCATACCGGATCATGCTGGCACTCAATATGATTTAGGAATCTTGGGCGGAGGGCAATGTTGATCACCATCGATATAGGTTAGTCTTCTTTTTTCGCCAACTGTGGATGTGATTGTTGAGTCATCAAGAACATCAATGGAGCTCGAATGAGTTGACAGTAAATTAGGGGAAGTAATCAAATTTGACGTCTTGGATTTCAACATCCCAATTTCTTGCAGCAAACTATAACAGGAAACAGTATGCTCCTGTTAAAATGAATAAAATTGAAGTTAATCAGTTGAGAGAGAATAGCTCAATCCTTTCTTAATGACTGACTGAATCGCTATCTAATTAAAAAACTCCAACCATTATAAAGCAAAGGAACTCACTTTTTCTAGGGACCCCAATGATGGGACTGCATTCATCTTAATCTCCAGTACTTTTTTGGTTAAATGATAATCATAAGCTGCTAAAACTGACGCTGCTGCAATAATGGATGACCGATGTTCCATTACGTTAATCTCTGCATAAAACAATTGAATAATTCAGTAACAAGCTTCTTAAATGCATTTCCAAGTAAAAAGCCATCTATATAACTCTAAATTACCTCCCATTACTGCCAAGATCAATTCAACTGCTCGATTTATCAGATCTTTATCCCTAAATTCCCCACAGAACTTGGTGGTGAAATAGTTTAGATAGGCAAAAGGAGTGGCACAGCTCATTTTCCATTCCAAGGTATTCAAGACCAATAATTCCATTCTCTGAATCACATTTCCTTCAAAATTGTATTCATCTACATGATATTCTGATAACGCAGGCACTTCACATTCCTCCATCTTTGCAGCCAAAGATAAACACGCAACCGATAATAATCGAATAGCCCACAATTTTTCATTCTATCAACATCAACAACATTCCCAAATTACACAATAACAAATAGAATCATAAAATCCCATATCAAGGCTACATCAGAAACCAAATATTTAAGTCACACTTACATCAATCGACCTTCTTGAAAGGAACCGATCAAAATAAATCAGTGAGAGATAGGCTGTGCGGAAGTGAAGTCCAAAAAGAGCCCTTGTCTGTTGACACGCACAAAAACTCTTTTAGCAGTAGTAATAATCTAACAAAAACTGCAGTATAAAAATTATGCACAGAATCACTTATCAAGGAAACAGACATCAAGAATCCATCTGATGGCATCCCTACGTGCGCATTTCAACCAGCTTCTGTCACTCTTGACTGAAGAGTTGTTGCTATTCGATTGAAAGATGGTTTCCTTCTGGATTAACATCTCAATATATTCAGAATCAGACTCGGAAACAGAACAAAAATCCAAGTTTTCATCTTTGTAAACGTACTGTTCCTTCAAACAGGACTCGTCTTCTTTACACAAAAGGCATGAATTTTCAGAATCCTCCATTTCGATTTTTTTTCTTGCCTTGTGCAAACCCGCAGGAAAAGAGTAGTGTAAAGACTTAGAGAGGAGAGAATATATGGTTTGGAGGAATGCTGAATGGTGAAGAGATTGAGGAAATCTAGATTCTAGGAAGAAAGAATAAGGTAGCAACCGGAGGAGTCGAGGTGTGATTTTGGTGCCGCCAAATTCCGTAGATGGTATGTTAGAAATATGTAGTGTGCTCTTTTTACCATGGTTGGCTGGATTGCTTGGTAAAGAATACCGAGTTTTGATACACTGTCGATTGTCTTGACCATGGTTACCCGACTGGACCTGGCCGTTGCTTGGTACAAGAAGGTCGAATTTTGATTACCAATCTATGAATTAATCACTTTTATGGTAATGAAATTTTAATTTAATATTTCAATGGACTATAGTGATAATCCTTGTCACAGGGTTTTGTCTAACTTTTTTTTTTTTTTATCATCATTCCCCTAATGCCTATGAAATATAACAAAATTTAAAGTATAATATTTTAAGTTCAAGTCTCATAATATTTTTTGTATCAATCAAATGTCAAGAATTTATTTTCTTAGTATTTTTGCCTTTTCTTCACTAAATTCCTTGTAACAAACAGGGCGTATAGGACCTCTTTTCTAATTTTAAAAATAAAATATGACTCAATTGATCATTTGTTTAGCATATAAAATTAAACGCGATGTGTCAATTAATAAAAATGTGAATCTTTTTATTTATGCCTATAAACTCAATATACTTTAATTATTATCTTTGTCCCAGTTGCAAGATGGCGATTGCCTTAAACCCACACACAAAATAATAATAATAATAATAATGATAAAATTCATACATTTAAATGGAAGAATATTGTTTCCTTTCATACTTTTAATCATACTAAAAACTCGCACTTTGTCCTTTCAATACTTATACAATAGTGTAAGAAGACAATGGAAGAATTATATACATTTAAATGAATTGATTCTTTAACTATTTTTAATCACTATTTTAGTTCCAATAGACAAACTTCGTCTTCTTCGAATGAGAGAAAGTTTGACAAACTGCTTAGGAATTTATAAATCGACATTTCTTGAACTATGTTACTGTGAAGCAGTTGGCTTTAAGTGCTAAGCTTGCAATATTTGCATAATCACTTAAACAAATGCATCAAAATTTTTGAAGATAAGAAAAATATTTTATAAGACATTTTGACTCAAAAACTTGATACTTAATATGTACAAGTAGATTTCTACAATCGAACAATTTAACAAATACTTAATCAAAACGTAGATAGAAAATATGGATATATATATATAAGTATAATACAAACACAAAAAGTAATTGAAATTAAAAAGTGTGACTTATTTAAACAATAATATACACTTATTGGAGTGTGTATTTGTATGACACTTAAAACTATAATTAAACTCCTTTTAAGTATACTAATCCTTTTGTCTCAAATTTATTAGTGTTATTTTATTTTTTTGGATATCCTAAAATAATTTTTTTTTTAAAATATTTTTTTTTCAAAATTATTATATCAATTAAAATAATGATGTGATACCATCATTAACTTTTGAAGACAATAATGTAAATATATGTAAAAAAAATTATTTTTTTTAAATATCATCTACAACTTTGTGTACAATTAAATTGAATATTTAAAAATGAGACAGATGTAGTATTTCTCGCTAACAAATTTAAGTATACCCGTTTTACACATGCTATTAGATTATTCAAACGTGGCATTGAGAAAAAGAACTAAATTAATTATTAATCAAGATCTCATTATCATTCTCATTACCAAAATATAAGTTTTCAATAAAATTACAAAATATTAAGAAATTTTATGAAATGAGACAAAATAAAATCTTTTTCAGTTATTTACATGTGGGAATACTAATAAACGCTATAATTTTAAATGGATTCAAGACTTATAATTAATTTTATTAGGAGATTATAGTTGCAAAGAAGAAATAACTACTTAATTAATTTTAAAAAACACAGGCTTTTATTACATCAAGGAATAGTGATAGGTCACTTGGATATGTCAACCATCAACTGGTACTCGATATCCTTGTACTAAATCCAAAATCACTAACGCTATAACTTTAGTTAGTACTAGATAAGTTGAAGAGACGAGACAAGGAGTGATAAGCTTGTCCTTTTGTGTAACTTAGCAAGGGGCATTTGGGAACTCTTCATTCTTGGACTTTTATCTTTTCTTGATTGGTTGCTAATCTTTCCAGGATGATGATTTGTAAAAAAATCTATTATGCCAATGAAGATAATAATTGAGTATCCACTTTTGAAAGTATTAACTTGGATTCAAACTTGAGAAAAAAAAAAAGAGTTGATATTGCTAAATAGTTCGTAATGAGACAAAGCAAAAATAGATTTTAAAAGGATTCAATATAAATTCAAATAATACTCGTTGATGAGTCTAGTTCAAATAGCAAAAATAACGATCCAATATTATGTGGTACAAATTTCAATTGAGTACAAGTAATTGTCTACTTTCATAATAATTGTTAATTTATTTATTGGGTCTATTTTCATAGTAATTATTAGTTTATTATAAATTATTGTTAGTTGTTAGTAATTAATTGATAATTGTTATAATTGTTGATGTTGATATTTATCGTATAAAAATATTGATGCAACCGTTTTACTCTGAAAATGAATTATTTTATGAGAATTGATCCGTTTATTTTAAATTATGAGCTTTATTAATATTTCTACATGTATTTACGTGTGGACTGAAGGATTCGAACATTAAAATTTTTAAATTCATAATAAAATAAATTCTTTACGAGTCTAGATAATATTTTATTACCATTATTTTGAGTTTTATTTTTATTTTTATGATGAATTTAAATTCAAGCGCAACCCATAATGTTTGAATCAAAACCAAAGCAAATATTTGACTACTCAAGAAGGAACTCTCATAATTTTTTTCTTTTTTAATTTATCCCTTTTATTTATAAGTGTTATTGTGAAGGTAACTGAGTTGAAATAACTTTTATTTCCTTGAAAATCAACGTTGGCGACTTGTTCATACTCAATATTATGCAACATTTCTTTATTCAAATAAGGATAATTTATATTCTCTTTATTTCTTAAGTAGGCCACATTATACTGCAGAATAAGTAAAATACACAAAATTTAAATTCAAGCCCTGAAAAGTTGATGGTTAGAGGTTTAGCAGTCAAACAAATGTTTAGTCAGCAACCATTAGGAATCCCCACAGAGGTTGCTGTCCTACATTAGTTTTGGCTGTCTAATTAATTATCTCTAAATAAATACTGCTAATGAAAAATTTAAAATAACAAAACAATAGAAGACAAACGCAATTATTTGATTAAATTAGTACTAAAACAGATAAATGATGGAGGTAATATTCTTAAAAATTGGAACCAATCACAACTGCTGAGGAGCTTCATGGTAAGGAATAATGGAAAAGCCAAGCAGCCAGCTTTTCTTGGAACTTAACCTGGAGAATTAATTAAATACCATAGATTAATTTAACCCAAATCTGTGTGCTTTTCTATAAATCCAAAATTTCCACAAAGGGATTAACAACAATTTGTATTAACATGATTTTATATATCAAGGGGGACGCAAGATCCGAAAACTGGACCAATTTATGGTACAAACAACTAATTGGTTGGAATGGATTTTATTTAGTTTCTTTAATATATAAATATGTATAATTGCTTTATTCCATGCAATGTAATGACAAAATTTGGAGGTGAAGGCTGCCTCAAAAGACACTAAATTCCAGGATTTTTATGCCAAATTTGTGCCTTGAATACGTATACTTTATAAGGTGCAAGAATCTGATATAAAGTTTTAGGAAATGGTTCTCATGATCTCATCCACTTCTTGGGTCTTAACATTGTCACGTTGTATTCTTGAAAAGTTTATTCTTTTAGTTTATTTGAAGACAAATATTAATGTTTTTTTATTAGTGAACACACAACCATGTCTTTGTTAGAGGGGTGATTTTCGTCTTATTTTCTTGGAAAATATTGTTCAAATTGAGTGTGAATTAGCTACTACAATATATTCAATAAATGCAATTTCATTCGTTGTGTAAGTCTGTCGCATTCTGAAATATACACCACTTACATGACAAATTTGAGGCTATACTTGTAACTTTAAAAACAAGAGTATAGTTTTTTCTAGAATTAACCACTTTTAATCTATTTAAAGGAAAATAAAATTTAGATAAGATTAGGTTCTATTTAATCTTATATTTGCTCACAAACATTTCAAAACCTATAAACATGAGAGGAGAGAGAAGATAAATAATGAAACGCATTAAATAGTAAGAATTATATTACGTCGATATAAATTGAATCTTATTAATGACGTAGCTATCATTCTTATCATTTATTGTAGAAAAAATTAGTTTTCATGAAAAGTGTTCGATAGAGAAATAATCTAATCGGCAAATAAACATAAAGTCTAAAGTAGGGTTGCCTTAATTAAGATTTAAGGAAAAATGAGAGAGGGGACAAAATCTATAACAACCCAAGAAAGAATCTTGCCAAGCAGCAAGGTTAAATTCCGATTTGTTCTTCCTGTATCCAGATTAAGGAGATGCCAAACACTATATTAGTCTGATAATTAATTTTATTTTAGTTTAACCTCATTTTGCATAGAAATTCGCATTTATTTATTAGATGGAAAAGTATACTATATGCTTGGGTACCCTATCCATTTTATTTTATTTTTTTTAAATAAAAAAATAAAAATCAAATCCCTTTTCAGCAAGAAGATTTTTCATGGAGAAAAAGAAATTAGGCCCACGATATCGATGTATGAAGAAAAAGTGTAGATAATATTAGTATGGTTTAACACGTGAATATGATAGCAAGGAGCGCCTTCTGGACCACCCCAATATCATATCAACTACGCTCCTTCTCCATTCCCAAAAATTCGTGCTTTTTTTTATAATATATATATATATATATTTCCACCCTATTAAATGATCACCCTCAAGTTATACTATAAATATGCAGATTCCTCTTGTCCACATTTAAATGCCAATTTTTACAAATTCTGTAATCTTTTGACTGGTATATTGTATTGGGTTTTGAAAGTTTTAATATTGTAAGATAGTTGGATATTTTGTGTAGTTTAATATTGACGTGGAAAGATTTAGTTCCTTACGAGCTGTAAATTATTGAACGGGCTTATATCTATCATACAAATAAATCATTAGATAATCCAAAATTATTTTGATAAAAATTCATCAATGCTCTAATCAAAAGTAGAGTAGAGAACGTAAGTAAATAAAATAAAAATATAAAATGCCAAGTGAAATTACTATCCTCAAAATAAAGATGAGAATGGATATTTATAATTGTTTTAGTAAAAATTGTGTTTTTGTACGGTACGCCGCATGTGTTGATTGAGTGTCGTAGATTCTTGGACTTTAGCCATTTGAAATGGGCATTTTTATGTCAATAAACTTGGATTATAATTGAATAAATCAAATATCATCATAGTATTTTTTTGAAAAATATATAAAAATAAATAAATTAAATGATCAACAATATTCGACTAAATAAACTTGCACTTTTACATGCTTGTTCTCATATAATTATTATTGTTTTTATTATTTGGGGGTTTGTAACTTATAGCTTGTGTATGCAACTGTAGTATTGTAGGTAGGCTGGGGTTGAGTGCTAGATGCTGATTTCTGGACCTTTGACTGGGAATTACTAAAACTAGGATACATACTAATTTTGACTGGTACATTAAATGTGCTGGATCTGTAACTATTAGCTGTTTTCAAGACTTAGGAATAAAGACTGGAATATTTATGGTTTTTTTTTTTTTTTGGAGTAGAGAAGTAGGCAGGACAAATTGATTCAATGGGGTGCACCAGATGAATGAAATGATGGTCAACTTTCACTGGTTCAGCCCTTTATTTTTATTTTTTTTTCATGGGGGTTGGTTGGAAATGTCTCGCTTTTTCTGTCCTCAACAACTATTAATCACGTTTCTTTCTTTCTCTCTTTGATGATGTAAAAAAATTACTTCTATCAAAAAATTGATTTTTTATTTGTATATTCAATATGATCTATTTAAGGGGCAATGAAGTCAAAGCATCGTATAAAAATGCAACGCCTGTTTTATCATACTGTACTTGTGCATTACTCAAATTTGTAGCATATAATTCAAGATCTCATGACAAAGTAAATTGGATTTGGGTTTCGGATGATCTAATTGGACTGTATGTGCCCTAATTTTCCCATTTTATTCCTACATTAAAATTAATGTTCAAATAGGATAACGATCCACTCATTTTTGTGCGGATCTCATCCCAATCATTGGGTCGGATCCAAAGTTGCTCGACCGCTATAGATATGAGAGGTTGACATGATTTCGGATGACTCAAATAATGACAACTCTCCGTTCCTATAAATAATTTCATACTTATTTATCATAAAATAACTAGAGTTTTGACTTGTTGTCTATACTTATTTTAAGTGACATTGTACATAACTGATTTACGTATTGGAGAATCTTAACTAGAATCACCATAATACACCTAATATGTGTTTTTATTGTCGATTTTCATCAAATTTAAATCAATATATCAGATCGAGGTCTCCCTAACCTGAACTCCAAAATTATTATAATGATCGAGAATCTGAATTGACTAAATAATTGGTGAAGTACTAATTTGCATATTTCTTGTTTATTATGGATCAAGTTTGTTAATTTTGTTACATTATAGATGGCTATGATTGCTTTTATATGGAAAAATTGTTAAAGCATTCCTCATAGTTTTGATTTAAATTTATATTTCTCATATTTAAAAAAGTGTTGACTTCTAGAAAAGTGAAAAAAGTAAAAGTTTAAAGTATTTTTTAAATATTGTTGAAAAGTATGAATAAGTTGAGAAAGAATGTCTAATAAATAAGTTGGAATAGTAGATTTTTTTATTTTTTATTTTTTATTTTTTTATTTGTGAGTGTTGAAGTCTATTCTATTACCCCTTGACTCCTATTTTGGTATTAATTTTTTTTCTTTCACCGTTTTTCCCACTCTTTTATCTTGTTCTTGTTCAATCATCTTCCACCTCTCATTCTCAAATGGTAAAGAAATGGCTGCTCAGTCTCTCTTAAAAGTAGGCAATGAAAACATAGGCCCAAAAGACTCTTCTTCTTCCATTTCCTCCACTTATCTGTTCATTTTTCCTTCTCTATTCTTAACCTCTCTCTCACTGTCTTTTTTTTTTTTTTTTTTTTATCACCGTCAAATTCTCCACTTATGTCTTCTCCATACGTTATTGGAAACAATTTTATTGTAAGAATACGAATTTTACAAGGGGTATATCATTCTTCTTTTGGATCAACTGATTTTGGTCCGACCCAAACATGAGCCCACTTCACCTTGTTTATAGGCCAAGACCTGAAATGGGAGCAAGAAGTGCTAATAATTGATTTTCCTTAATTTGGGTCCATTTTGGGCCCTCATTGATTAATACTACGTGGACCGAGCTTTGTCGTAGCAATTTGATAGGCCTGTTTTAAATTGAATTTCCCAAACTTTCATTTCAAATCCACGTGAGCAGGCTACGTGTCATGAAATCAAGAACAAAAAGACCAATTCAACCGAATCCATCAAGAATTCATGTATTAAACCATAATCTATAAACTGAAATTGTTTTCGTCAAACAGTAATATTTTTAAAATAAAGTCATATTTGTAATATTAGTAGGAGAAAAATTCATCGGATTAAAGAGATTTTAGCAACATTCAAAAGCAATAACCCAAAAAAAAATTAAAAAAAAAATGGATGGGAATAAAATGAGTTGGAATTTGAAATGGACAATTCTCTAGTCTATATTTTATTTCAATATCTAATGATTTTTTATTGAAGAAAATCAATTTGTTGGTTGACATTTTTAAATTTAAAAAAGACATCTGCATAAGCTCCACATAAGTGCACGCTTGGAAAGTCAATTATTGATTTGGCTGCAGAAAACTTCAAACTTTGGAATTAAAATTAGATTTTTTTTCACTTATTTTAATAACTCTTTTTCTAATCCAAACTGTAAGAGTTTAAGTTTAAGCACTCAAAATATATTTTTTAAATATTATATAATATGAGATTTGTATTCATTACTTCATTGACTCATCTACTAGTATATGTGGGTCATTTGCATATTAAATGAAGAAAATTGTTATTATCATTATAACAACCACCTTTAGCGATCACCCTTTTCCTTAGTTATCATCATTATTACATATGAAAAAAATTGTTATTATCATTATAACACCTACCATTGGCGACCACTCATTTTCGATCTTATATGACATACCTGATATTAGTCCTGACCACGGGCCGGGTCCAAACCGGACCCGGCCCGTGGTTGACCCGTGGTCAACGGGTCAAAACCCGTTGACCACGGGTCCGACCCGCGGACCCGTAACCGGCCCGTGGATTCACGGGCCGGTTACGGGTCCGAATTTTTTGGACCCGTGAACCGCCGGGTCAGCCCGGCGATTCAAGCCGGGTCGGCTCGGCGGGCCGACCCGGACTGAACCGCCGGGCTGACCCGGCGGTTCAAGAAAAAAAAAAAAAAAAAAAAAAAGAAAGGAAAAATGAGAGAGCCGTTGCCAACGGCTCTCTTGTGGCAACGGTCAAATTTTTTTTATATATTTATTATAATTAGAATATTTGATACTTTAAATTTTAGATAATATTTTTTTTTCAAATTTAAGTTAAACATTCATTAAATTCAAAAATTAATGATATTTTTTTTAAAATTTAAGTTCAAAATTTTTCATTCAAATATATGTTTAAAATTTCAAACCCTTGTTTTTGTTTTACAAAAGTTACAATTTTATAAAATTAATAGTTAATTAAAAAATTACAAATTTTTAAAATATAGGTAAAAAAATAAATAAAAAATTCAAGGGTTGGAACCGGAACCGGAACCGGCGGTTAACCGGAACCGTAACCGGAACCGGCCCGGCGGTTCCGGAACCCGGACCGTAACCGGCCTTGACGGTTAAGGTTAAGGGTCGGAATTTTCTTGAACCGTGGAACCGGCGGTTCCGAACCGTAACCGGCGGTTCCTGAACCGTGGTCAGGTCTACCTGATATATATAAATTTAATATGAATTTAAAAATAATAACGAAGTAAATCCAAATCTAAATTTGCATCCGCATTACTTGGGGTGAATTTTTAAAATTATAAATGGATTCGAACGAGTTTTGAATTTTTATTTTTAAATCTACTTCGTCCCAAATCCACCAAATTTTATTTATTTTTATTTATTATTTTAATATATATATATTTATGTAATATTATATTTTAAATATATATTGTTAAAAATTCAGTGATGTTATTTTAAAATAAATATTTTTTTAATATTTTTAAAATTATAAAACGAATCTAATGAATTTAGAGGGTTCAATCTAAAACCGACAAGTTCGGGGTGCAGCTGGTTTTTTATTTTGATAAACCCTCATTCTTATATAAACTCATCGTTCAAATGTCTTATATTTTTATAAAATAAAATACTTAAATTTTATCCATACACTAAATATATTATATATTAGCATATATATTATTACTCTCTTTTCCTTAGAGGCGCGGTAGAGTTAGTAATGGGGTGAGTTCAAATTTAAAATCGCCCGTAAATTCGTCTTATTTGGGATATATTTTTACTATTATAAATAGATTCGCGATGGGTCTTGAATTTCTGTTTTCAAATCCACCCCGTTCTATTTAATTTTTCTATTTTTTTTTGTATAAAATATAAATTTATATGATATATTTTAAAAAAAATTAATATATATTTTAAAATAATAAAATAGGTTCCAGTGGAATAAATTTAACGAGCGAAGTCAAAACTTAAAAAATATTAATGTGGCAAATCTAAAATTTGATACACCTACTTCATTTCCATCCTAACACAACATCTGCAAAATCCGAAATAAAGGAATTGACCAAGTCAAAGGAACAAGAAAGGAAACTGCCTAATAAAGCTTAGTCGAATACAAGATTCAGATAAGGATAACACATCAGAGTATCTACTTTTTGATAATTATTTATATACAAATATATGAAATTACCAATGTGTACACACAAATTGGCTCGAAATACCTCTCGGGACCGCACGTTTTTGGGGTGGAAAAAACATCGGTGCTGGAGCTGACAAAGTGACACATCATTCCCACATTATTAAATTCTTTGTCGGAGCTGTTCACACGCCAATGCATGTCTGTCAATGCGCCTCCACCCCATGTATATATTCACAATTTTTGAGTTCTCAAACGCCTCCCCACCTCTCTTGCAGGCCTCAGAAAATAGCCTATCATCCAATCGTTACAAGAATAAAGGTGTTTGAAAAACTGTTTTAACATTTTTTGGGATTCTTCAGAGATTGGCCGGTGAAAATATTGTCTTTTTTTTCCCAAGTAAATAGAATGTTTGTTTGATGTTTACATGAATTGTTGAAGATCAAGAATTGTCAGAGAGACAATCAGAAAGGATTCAGGATTTGAGAATCAACAACACAGATTCGCATTTCGACATTCTTTATATTCACTGCCCTGTTATTCTCCTGGAAGGATTTAGAAAGGTAATGAGGGGATCTCCCCTTTGTGTAATCTCTTTGCATTCATCTCTAAACAAGTCTCCAAATTATTCTTCATTTGTAATTTTATATGCTTTTTTGTGTTTTTCCTTTTTCTGTAAACGCGGGTTATTAAGCATTGTGGATTTAAGATATTTGGACATTATTTGATTTTGATGCATGGTTCTGTCGGTGGGCAATTATTTGATGGGTAGGTGGAATGCAATTCAAATGCTCTATTGCAGTTTCATATTTTATTTCACATAAATGTATAAAATAATACGAATTAGAACAGAGAATCCAAAATGTATAGAATGGGATTGGAGGGTAACATCGATTACATACCATTTTTCCTTCTATACAAAAGAATTTCACGTATGCGCAACTTAGAAAATAGAATCAAATGATTTGAATTCATCACTTTTTATTGTTGATTGATATGAATACAAAATCTTATTGAGAAAAAAATCTAGATATTGGTAGATGTTGGATCATAGTGTCTACTTATGCTAATCATGTTGAGTTGTTTTATTGAGGGAGTAGATCCTCTCAGTAGTTTTTTTTTTCTGGGTTCTCTAGCATTCTTTTTGACATTCTTGTACATGGGAATTGGCTTAAGTGTCAATGCAGAACGGAAATCAAGAATTATTCAATCTTATAGCTGAACCTTTTGCAGACGTTAAGGGCAGAATTCCAAATAATATAGCTGAAATGATGGTTCTTTCTTTTTCTGCAGAACTGAAGTCCTGAAGGTTGTAAACGAAATGGAATGCAGAAATGAGGAATCTCCCTCGACTTTGGAGAAAGCATTACCTCTTCCACCTCCATTGCCTGCTCATTTCAATACCAGATTTCATCAGAAAGGCTTGATAATAACCGGATCAAAGATCAGAGGACACTGCTGTGTCTCTGATGCCGTAAATAGTTCATGGGACCATCTCTTTGATGAAGGTTATAGAGCAGATGTCTCAATTTTAACAGATGATGGTGGTGTAATCTATGCACACGCAAGCATTCTTGTAAGTTCTTGTGCTTTTCTTGGAAGAGAACAACTATATATAAATCAAGTGGTGACTTTATTTTCCTAGTAAGATGAAAAGACACAAGTCTCAGCCTTGCAATGCTGAACATATAATTTCTATGATATTCTCAAGCAAAGGAATAAAGGAAAAAGGGAACAAAGATCTTAAATCAAGCTCAACAAGTATTCTCAGAACTTCTAGTACTTTTGAAATTCCTGTAATGGAACTGAGTGAATAGTAGCCTGTTGGTGTGCAATTTTGATTATCTTGCAGAATATTTGTGGTATCAACTATGTCCAGGATAGATTTGTTGATTTATAATTCAGATATAAATCTGCTAGTGCTTTAATCTAGTCGAAAGTTGCATTGCATATGCAGAAAAGTTATGTTCATTTCCTCCTTTTCTGATTGCAGGGTGTTGTTTCTCCAGTCTTCAAGGGTATGTTAAAGAAATTAAAAGGCCGAGGTCACAATCATCGGCGATCAATCTCAATTCTTGGAGTTCCACCCGAGGCAGTTCGTGTTTTCATTCGATTCTTATATTCTTCCTGGTAATTATTTTTCTGTGTACAATAATTGTTTCTTTACAGTCTCACTGTATGAGGGATTCAGGAGTAACATGTGACCTCCATATTGTAGAGCCTTGGAAAGTCTGGACTTTTAATGGTTGATATCAGTTATATATAATACAGTTTCTTCGGCACTTATTACTATCCTATACATCATTTCTGTAAGCTAGTCACTGCAAAAATGAGGTGTTCAAACATGGTGGCTTTTAATTCTGTTTTTAATTCAGTTTCTTCTGCAAAGTTACTGTTCTCTTCTTTGTATTTGAATTATGATAAATTGACATGTCTGTGAAATGGATATCCAAAGAAAAATTATTCTTCAAAAGAAAGTTTGGCCTAAATAAGGGAAATACGATAAATTACTATCTAAAGTTATGAGCATCAATAAAATGAAAATTATATGCTAGTCTATCATAGAGCTCTTTATTTCAGTGACGAGAACTTAAGGACTCTAAGTGCTACTAGCATCAGAGAAACTTTTTACACATGCAAAAGCTGTTTCTTGTTTTTGCATGCTGCTGTTTTGTTCTGCTCTTTGCTTATTGCAAATTTTACCTTTATAGCTATGAAGAAGAAAACATGAAGGAATTTGCACTGCCTTTGTTGGTGCTGTCACACGCATACGTGGTTCCCCAGCTAAAGCGACTTTGTGAGTGTTGGCTTGAGCAGAGATTGATTACCACAGAGAATGTAATTGATATATTTCAGCTTGCTTTGCTGTGTGATGCTCCTCGGCTCAGCCTCATTTGCCATCGCTTCATCCTGTCAAACTTCAAGGCTGTTTCTGCCTCAGATGGATGGAAAGACATGAAAGAGAGTCACCCAGTCCTAGAAAAGGAATTACTTGAGTCTATGATTGATGAGGATGCTGTAAGTAATATATTTCTCTGCTAAATTTAACATGGAACACAAAATCAAAGAATCTATGATATTCTTGGTTTTTATCTGAATGTCACATTTTTTCAATGTTTCCAGAAGAAAAAGGAGAGGACCAGGAAGATGAATGAGAAAAAAATTTACATACAGCTATACGAGGCAATGGAAGCTCTCGTTCACATATGTAGAGATGGTTGTCGAACTATTGGTCCACATGACAAGATTTTAAGAGATGATCAGGCTCCTTGTCAATACGCAGCTTGTAAGGGGCTGGAAGCACTCGTTCGCCACTTTGCTGAGTGTAAGATGAGACGTCCTGGTGGCTGCATCCATTGCAAGAGAATGTGGCAAATTTTGGAGTTGCACTCTCGACTTTGTGCTAATTCAGATGCTTGCAGAGTACCTCTGTGCAGGTCATTTCTTGTTTTCCTTCACTATCCCCCAAATATTGCATTTCATGGTTAAAAACAAAGTTTGTGAAAATAACTTGCAGAATTCTTCCCCGGTGGAAGCAATCTTTCTAGCAAACAATATTCTTTGATGTTACTGAATGCTGTGGACATTAGTGTTCTACTTTTTCCATGTTTAGTAGATGGGACTCATTTAATTATATCTACCTCGTCTCGGACGAGTCAGCTTGTATGTCTCACTAAATGATGGAATTCTTCCATTACAGGAACTTTAGGCAGAGGAGAAGGAAACAAAGCAAGAAAGAAGATATTACATGGAGAATTTTGGTGAAAAAAATAGTGAGATCAAAGAGTATTAACGGAGCCCCATTCTTTTCATTGGAATCAGCATAATGCAAAGGCTGGTTTCTCATTGTAGACAAAAATATAATATATGATTTTTTTATTTTACTTGTTTGTAACCAAGAAAGGGTCCATTTGTAGCTAGGAAGAGATAGCAGAAGATTATTTTTTTATTAATTTTATTTTTTATTCTTTGATTTTTCTTCTGTTCTTACATTGCTCTAAAGAGGCATAAGATCATGTCTTTACCTCTCTAATCCCAAATCATTTAGACAAACTCAATTAGTGTTAAAGAACTTTTGCATTTGATATATGTAAAATGGGAAAGAATTCGAACTAAGTAGAGTTTCCAAGAGCACGACCAAATAATTGAAATTGCCAAACATTTGCCAGGCATATCAAGCGATAACATGAGATCAGAGGCTATATTTTCAACCGGTATGGCAATGGCCCAAGTTTGCCAGGCATATCAAGCAACAACTTGGGATCATGGCTAAATTTTCAATAGGTACGGTAATAAGATCGAGTCAAACTCGATTAATCAAGCCAACCTCAAACTCATCCCAAGTGGAACAGGTTTTAAAATCATAAATAAGTTTTTGAAGTAGATTTTGAGTTTTAATTTTTGGATCCCAATAAAATAATTTGTATATAATTTTATTTTTTATTTTATTATGTATGTATAATGTAATTATATTCATATATATATATATGTGTGTGTGTGTGTGTGTGAAGAAATATGTGTAGATTTCATATATACTCATATATAAAATATAAGTATAATACTCTTATAAATTAAAATAATAATAAAAAAATAATAAATAGCTTATGCTTTCAATATAAAGAAAAGTCAAAAATATATTTATAATTCTCAATCTTTGACAATTAAAACATACGTCTATAAATTTATAAATAATTAGTTCTTTATTAACAATATTATTTTATCATATTTAAAAAATTATAATAATATTATTTTATAAAAATATATATTTTATATTTTTAAAATTATAAATCCAAGTAAGCAGTGCAATCGAAAGTCTTAAGTTAAAGCCCAGGATCCCAGCTCAGCTCTATAAAAATCTTGCAGATGTCAGATCCAAATTCTAACAAACTTCCCAAAATCTGACTACGTCCCTAATTCTCAAACTCATCACAAAGTACGTGGTTGGTGTGTCGGCAAGTTTGGATCAGTAGAACTGATTATGCGGCGGGCAATTGATTTTAATATAATCCATACGTCAACGGTTTTTCATTTTCAAGAACAAATTTAGCATCAATAGTAGTGGTAATGACTGTAATAATTCTAATAATGATGGCGACAACAACAACAATAGAAACAAGTGTAGTCCGAATGCATATTTTACTTTACTATGAAATCAGACACTTGAATAAGTGACTTCACATTGTGGGCAATGATTTTTATGTTTGTGCACTGAGTATAGCCTAGAAATCTAGAATTATTGCATCCAATGCTAATAGAATTTCGGAATAGCAATCCCATGATTCATCAGCCAAGAGTTTTTTAAATTTCCAGCAATTCTTGATTGAAAAATATCCAGCCTTTTACCCTTTTCCCCATGGACGGAAGGCCTTTTCCACGTGCGGCCACAAATCCACATTCATTCATCATCATTCGTTGCTTTGGCGAGGTGGGCATTCCCCGATTTTATAGTACTCTGGACAGCCTATATCTGGATCAACTTTGCGGTGCTTCTCTCTAATTCTCATTCCCCCAGTAGCAGCGGCATTTTCACATTCACCTGGAGGTCACAATTCTACTTTCGTGTAAATTATGTAACGCTTACAGTTTTGCTGGATGTGCTCGCGATCAGTTTAACAAGTATAATGTGATATAGAACAGTGAGATGAATGCTTGAACAAGAATTGATATGAAAGAAGGAATGTGGACGGAAAGAAAGAATTGTTGCTTACTGAGAATAAGTCGACTCAGATTCTGAATACTTTTATGATGCCTGGCATTGAACTCTGTGTTTTTCTAGATAATATGTATATAAATGGACAGACTGATTCACCTAATGCTCTAATGTTTAGCAAAAAACAAAAATTGAAGCCTCTTTTTGCTATCATTTGGGCACTCTTGCTAGATATTGTACTATGCAGTGTTCAAAATTCCACAACATCCCAGCTGCTTATTTGGGTTCTTCTACAACAGCTTGCCACCTGTAGAATCTGTAAATTTTGAGGTATACCGACAGTAGGGCTGTACAAGATGTTCTTTTTTGATACTTTTGTTTCACCTTGTTATTTTCCTGCTCCATTGACGTCCTGTGACAAAATTATGGCAGTTCTTGACATAAGCCCTCATGTGTCACTTGTGCATATGCCTAGATTACATGCTATCATCATCGGAACTTCTGTCATGCCGCACATGGTATCTATTGAGCACTGGCAACGATGCAGTTACTGGCATTCTGAATGATCTCCCTGCTCCCATTGTTGCTCTATCCTGCATCCTCCCCACATCTCTGCACACGTTATCTAGTATGGAGAGAAAATCTCGTACAATCATGAAAATTCTGAAAGGATGGGCCTCCTCTTTTGCAGCATCTCCATGAAAATACTCTGTTACCTCTTTCACCAGTGACAAGGCTTTTCTTTCTTCAGCCTTAATTCTCGTGATTTCCTCAACAGCCTCCTTAAGAAACTCTTTCATTGAATCGAAGAATTTACCTTGCATGCTTTGCCTCTCATATTGCATAACCAATCTGACTTTATCGAGTCCCATTTCAAGCTTGGAGACATAGCTACTTAATACATCTGAGTCCATTCCTGCTGCTTTTTTAACATTGCCAAGCTCTTTGCTTAACCCAGACACAACTTGCAATCCTTGCTTCTTAAATTCCTCTTCTTTAAATTTGAAATTGGTATTTTTTGGCTGACTCTCACTTGCAGGATCAGAATCTGCTCCTTCTGACCTGATAATCTCTTGCACCACAAAGTGAAGTAAGGTTGTCTTACCATCTGTTCCTTTTATGTCCACTAATTTTAACAATGTATCCAATTTAAAAGCTCTGGCATCGCCACGATTAGTGCCATCATTCATGCGGTTTCCTGTCCTTAGAACAGCTTCAAGGAGTTTAAGGAATAGGCGACTATTCTTCAATTCTTCACTGGCTTCCTGCATAGTGAAATGAGCTGTTTGTATAAAGATTTTTGCAACTAATGAGCCATATGTAAAGAGAAATACTTAGCTAGATGATTACTGGACACACATATACTTGACCTATTTCACATTATCAATAAACTTATCATTGCAATAGCCAAATGGAATAATTTTTAGTACCTCTAGTGTTTGAAAAGACTTTCTCAAGTACGTTACTTCTGTATCAAAGTTCGCTCTATACAGCATAGCCTCCACTCTTTTAAAGGCAAATGGAATATCAAGTATTGCCTTGAGGAATCGCTCTGCTGATCCTAGTTTTGAGCTTTCACCATTGTAGTCTTTAAGTTTTATCTCTTCCTCCTTGGTTGGTGCCATCTTCACTAAAGTCTCCAAAAGCTCTGGACCCAATCCCTCTGGATTTCCTGCAGAACCCAAATAACATTTTTGCCGGTGTATAATGAGGAATTTTGAAGTTCCCTTATTTGACGTAGTATTTAAGCATTGTAATCTAGGAGTTGTAACAGTCAAGGATGAACTCAGCATCAACCAGCAGGATTCCTATGTCTTCTAAGGCACCATGCTGTGAAATGCAAAGTTTACTACAATGCATGTTTATTATTTTATTACATATCTGAGTATGCTGATGTTCTAAATATCATATGATGCTGCAGCACTATGCCATTTTAATCGCCAAACTTTTTACTAGCTTTTCTGTGAGTAAAGTTGGCTTAAATTTCAAGTCCAAGAAAGAATGCATATTTATCATATGCCTAGAAATTTGTTCTAGTTCATCTTTTATGCTATTTCTGGTGCCTCCTACAATATGCCATAATCCCAAATTATTGCTGACCAAGGAAGTGATAGAATGAAACCCAGTCCCACATGGCATGGGCTTTGATTTTGCTTTAAATCTCTAACTTGATTCTGTTTTTTTTTTTTTTTTCTTTGGTTCCTCTGCTAGGACATTTTGCTTGTGGTAAAACTTTAATGTGGATCAGAAAATTATTAAACATATTTGAATTTGCTTATCTAGCTGTAGCACTATAATTTATTATTGCTCTAACCACATCATAGACAGTAAAGTTTAAGGGACAGGGAAGAGAGTGTATTAGTTCTCCTGTGAAGCGTCAGGTCATTAGAAACACTCACCATGGGGCACTTTGTTTTCTTTCTTTAGCAAATAAGTGATGATGAACATTGCTACAAAACGGATTAAGATCTGCTATTTTGCGGATAGCTTTAGGTGGGTTGGGAAGAGGTATAAGCTGTGGATGGATGTAATACTGCAACTACAATTTGTTCCATCGGATGAGTCACCAGTTAAAAGATGAGAAGCCAAGCATGTTTCTCACTAACATGAATGAAGAGTAGGAGATTGAACATAAATGCCATGGCTGATGATGACGGGCTAATTTCTCTTGCTAATATCTCTCCATTTTCTGTCTGAATCGGCATTTACTTTGAAATTAAGAATGCTCTCTTTTCAGAAGTAAATTTTCCTTTTTACCTCTGGTGCTCAATTCCCTGTTTTTTAGTATCAAACTTATACACCTAAACATATGTCTTCAGATTGAGGATAATCATTAATATCATTTAGTTTATTTCATTCTCGTACTACAAAATTTATTGAAGAACATGGTTCCACTTTTAGAACTGCAGAATGGGTAAAAAGGGTAGCATACCGTCTAAAAGTGCTTCAGACACCTCTTCTCTTGTCACATTCAATGCGCGTATTAGTATAGCGATGTTTTGGGATTTCTTCGGATCCAGCACTCTGTTCTCCTGCTCCAGAGCAGGTAGAGCTGACTTTTTAGTCGCTTCTTTGGGAACTGAATTTGCAGAATTACATCCGAAAAGCGACTCCATGGCGTCCTCATTCAACCTGTAGGTACATGATTCAAAATCATAGACTGTACATCGGCATTAGTTCCATAAAGAAAGTATTTTTCACTTACTGGAAGGAGCTTGATTTCAACTGGTCCCAAACTGTGGCTCGGTCTGAGGTGGCTCGTACTTTGTCCCAATGCAGAGGCTTCAGTTTCGGTTTTGATCCATCCTTGTCCTCTCTATCAACTTTCTCTGATGAACTGACACCTTTATTAGCTTCATCAATAGGGCTTGTATTCTTAGTCCCTGGATTTGCTTTGGGACTAGGACTCTTTGACCCTGGCCTTATCACTTGTTTGGAAACTGGTGAAGGGGTATATGTTTCCACAGCTCCAACTTTTCTTGGGATTGACAGCTGCGCTGGTGGAGGCGGTGGAGGTGGAATTGGGATCTTAGATGTCGGCTGATCATCATTGCTAATTGATTGGAGCCGTGCCATATCTAGAGGTGGAGGGGGTGCTGGAAATTTGGCCCTTTTAGGAGTACATGATAGTGTTTTGCTAGGCTGCAGTGGCCCCAAGAAAGAAGTTGCTGGTGGTGGTGGTGGAGGAGAAGGTGGCAGCGATTGCTTAATTGATGGTATTATTACAGGCTTTGTATCCGGAGATGATGCTGAGAGGCGAGATTTTGGTGAAGTTCTCTTGGAATAAGGAACAGAATTAGCAACACGATTATCTGGCTTGGTCTGGTTCACCTGGCTATTATTGTTATTCAAATAGCTGTGACGTGAACTAGGAGACTCATTGCTCATAGATGACCCTTGTGGAGTGTAAAAATTGGTTTCATGGCTCTCATCATCCGACGATGACATTGGAGGTGGTGAATTTATGCTCGGAGGTGGTGGGGGCTTTGTCAATGGTGGCAGTGGCTGAAGGTCAGGACTGGGTCTATAACGATCAGATCTTTTTCCTGAATTCAGTTTTCGGTATGGCGAGACACTGGCACCATTGGTCTCATTCACTATACTTCTGCTGGATGGCTCCACTGTCCCAATGTAAAGGAAAGTAGATGGTGGCATTCTTGATTCTTCGTTGATTCTTTGTGAATTTCCACCAACAAGCTTTTGGGACTCATCTGGATGTTTCACACGGTGCTTATACAGATAGAAAGCCAATGCCGACAGCATTCCCAGGGTCAGAATCCCTGATGATATTGCAATTGCCACTTTCTTGGTTAGATTAGATGACTGAGTGGCAACTGGATTTGCCACCGTTGTGCTGCTTCTGGCTGGTGATGGTGGGGGTTGCTGGTCCTGATCCGGCGTTTGTCCAGTCGGAAGTTCATGGAAGAATGGCTGGTCTTGGCCTGGCAAATCTGGACTAGCAGGTGGAGGTGGAGGTGAAGGTGGCGGCAATAGTTCAGATTGCGGTGGTGGTGGTGCTGAACTAGATGGAAATAAAGGTTGATGCAGAATTCTCCTGTTTTTCTCTTCACCTGGAAATTTGGAGTCTGCCCCTCTTGTGGATTGGACCCTGAAAGATGTAACCAATGATAGGGTCAAGAAAATGCAAATATAATTAGCTTTCATTGTGTTCTTTTCTTGGTAAGCTCTCTTATGTTCTTTTCTTTCACCTTATTCATCTCTGGTTTTTTTTGGTCCTAAATTCTCAGTGGTCACCTAGATTGAGAGTGAGAGAGAAAGAAAGAGAGAGAGAGCCTGTAAAGGAGAAGCTTCTGTGAGCTGCAAGATCTAGATGCTCTATCTCTCAGCAGTAGCCGTACTTTTCCATATAATATTCCAAATATTTTATAATTTTACAAAATCAAACTTAATTTTATATATGGAAGTACTTAATTAAGGAATTAGACGGAAATGTTTAATTAGTAATTTTCTGATTTTGCACTGTGGAGGTTTATTAAGGATTAGTATAGAAAAGTCACATGGGAATGGAGAATGGTCCTTTATTCGTGCTTTTGGAAATTAATGGACGATGATGACTACGTAGTGCCGGGGCAAAAGGACCACGTTGGTGCACCTTTTTGTCCAAAAGAAATTGTATTTATGTTATCGCCATTTTGCTTTACGTGGTTGCCGAGGCGGACATTTCTCGACGGAGTATTTTCTTCTTGGTGCCGTTAAATCCACGGCTACGGTTATGCTGCACACTTATTGATTTTATTTTCAAATTTACTTTTATGTTTTTTTGTATTTTTACTAAATTTTTGAATAAAAAAAAATATATTTAAATTAGTTATGTTTGTTATTTACTATATGAGTTTGGAAACGATATGTATTTATTTTATGAATTTTTTATTTAAAAAAATATAAAATATTAGTACAACTATAAAGTATTTGATGGGTATATTTCCGTATCTAAATTTGACTAAAAAATTTTAAAAAATAAAAATAAAAAATGAGATTTTTAATAAAAAATTAGTACAATAAATATATTTTTAAAATTTTAAATAGTGAAAGTTAAAAAATGTTCTTTAAGAATATAAAGAATCTAGCTCTTAGCATATGATAAAATTTGTGATAGCTTGGATAGAGTATCAGAAGGCAAATAGTATTTACAAAATAAAATATTAATATTAAGATATCAATTCATAACGAGCAGTATCATTTTATGGGCCCTTCTTAAAGGAAAATTACTATCTAAAAAATCAGGTTTCAATTAATAATCAAATATAATTAATTAGTCAAGTCAATTTTATGTCACTTACAGTGTGGTTTTCTGACCATACACGTCTCGTTTGTGTTTATGAATGGCTGTGATTGATGGCGACATGTGATGAAAGATACACCTTTTTCATCTACAAATTTTACCGTTAAATTATTCCGCGTAGCTCTTGAGAACTGCTTTGGAGCTGTGCATTGACGGATAAAGTTCGCTATTGTCTGTTAAATTTTCCTACCTTAACATGCTTACAATGTCAATATTTTATTTTTTACTAAATTAATAAGAAAAAATATTCTTTTATGAGACTTTGCTAATTAAGAACAAATGATTATCTCGCTTCTTCTCAATACCAAAATCCGTGTGTAGCATTAATTTTTTTTTACTAAGTTAATAAGAACAAATATTCTTTTATGAGACTTAATTTATTAAGAAGAACATAATGATTATCTCGTTTCTTATCAATATCAAAATCCACGTGGATCATTAACCATAAAAAGAAAAAAAAAAAAAGAATTTAATTTTGGATCTATTTTATTCTTCGTTTATTTGTGAGTTCCCATCATCTCTTTTGCAAGTCCTCCTCATCGAAAATTGATTGATGGATGAATTTTTATTTGTGCGTGAATAAACGGTTAGAAGTATCAAGATTGTGATGAAAGTTAGAATTAAATCGTAAGAGCTTATTTACTTAATTTTATTAAGTTGGATATTAGTTTATACAAGTTAATGAAATGTTTATTTTAGATGATGATAGCTTAGGATAAAATATCAACCTTGCTACAATTGAATATTTTGATTGGATAATTCATCAATCTATGTAGTATGAAATAATAACACTCTCTCGTCTAAATTATCTAGAATATATTTTGACACAATATCCATAATTTTAAATCCTATATTACAATTTAAACCTATATTAATTTATAAAAAAAAATTATTAAGAATAAATTAATTAAAAACTTAATAATCCACATAATTATTCATTAAATTACACATTTAATAAATTTTTTAACTAACATATCATTCAAATAATTATATGAAGTACACATAAAATTTAATAATAATATTATATTTTATCATAATTTTCATCAATTATTTTGTATCCCAATTAAAGAAATAAAGAAGCTCTAAAAATTTATGTTAAAAAAATATGTCACGTAGACTATTAGGGCAATATGTGGGCTTGGGCCAGTTTTCTTGGCATTTTGAACATAGTCTTTCAAACAATATTGACTTAATAGAAAAAGACGAAATTAGGCATCAGTATTGAAAATAAAAAGGATCATTTTCCCATGTGATTCAAAAGTATTACTACTGCGCTTAACGTCCGTTATCCATTTTCCACAGGGGTATTGCTGACAACATTTAGCCTTTACCTTTTCCTTTTCCTGTTCTTCCCTTTCTTTGCATTTGTTTTGCTATTTGGCTTCACGTTGATTCATGCAAGTGGAATGCTGAAAAGGACAGCAGTATCCTTTTTCAACTTTCCCATAAACAATTCCCCAAATCTAGGCCCGGCCCTCATGTTTGTTACTAGGATGCAATACTCGTATACCAATACTTATATACAAATACAAAAATTTATAGTGCTTAGTTACATACAATTTCGAAATACTTATAATGACTTGATTTGCATGAGAAGATTAATATGCAAAGGTAGTATAGGAAGGTGATTGGCTTTTAGTTGAAATATTTATTTTTTTTGTTTTTTATTTTTATCTTTTCGACCATCCAAATTATATTTTAAAATAATGTATTTGAAATGTTATAATAAATAAAGAATATATACATACATACATACATGAATAATAAATAAATATTTTATATTTTTTAAAAAAAAATACTTATCAATCAATCATACAACTAATAGATATTATATGCCGTGTAATATGAATATTACGTTCACTTTACATGTGATTGGAAAACTGATCCACTATCTTGCATGCACAATTGTAAAGAAATATATATATATATATATATATAATATATATATAAAATATTCTCTTCATTTACTCACGCATAAAATATGTTGGGATGCCATACTAATAACGTGTTAAGGTTGATGGGGGAATTTCTGTTTACTAGTTTAAGAAAGTTTTGGCTTTGTTTGGTTCTTTACGTTTTTCTTTTGCTGAAATGAAAAATATATTTGGGAATCAATGTTATGAGAAAATACATTTTTATTATCTTAAATATTGTTTCAAGTTAATAATTATATAATATATTCGCAATAAAATTATATTGACAAAATATTTATAATTGATATTTTTTTTTAATTACAATAAAATAACATTGATAAAATATTTATAATTAAAAATATTTTAAAAAATATACAATATCATTATTTTTCAACAAAACATTCAAATATATTTTTATTATCCATTTGTACACAATCTCATTATTTAAAATATATCCCTCCAAAAAACTTTCCCAAAAATGCCCGATATAACACAAAACAAAGCCCAAACTTTCTTGAAGGGCAGGACCATTAAAGCTACATTTGGTTTTAGTTCACTTTCACTTTCGGTGTTTCCGTGAAAAATAATTAAAAAAATTATCGTGTTAAAATATATGGGGATCATAAGGTATGCTTGGTTTCATAATTTTTTCAGAATACATTTTCTACATATTATGTATTATAATACTTTATCTAATTAGTAGTGTCAAATTATTATCATATATTATTATATGTTAATTTTATTATTAATATAATGATTAATGATGTATGTATATTGTTAATAAGATGTTTTGAATATGTGTATATATATATATATTATATGTGTGTAATCATGATTAAGATTTTATAATATTTTGATAAGAGATGAAAATGTGTTTTGAAAGATAATATTTGAATGTTTATTTTCTTTTCACGAAAATACTAAAATTGTCGAAATTGAAACTGAACTAAAACAAAACATTACCTTAATTTTTTTGTTCGTCCCTAAGGATTAGTAGTTGTTCAGTAAGAGGATTTTCTTCCATCAATAAATTAGTTGTGGTATACTAGGTTAAGGATTAATTAAATGTTTCGTTAGCTCAAATTAATCTTTTCATTTTTAATTTAGGATGTCACGTCCAATATATTTTTTTCTTAAGAAAAAGCCATTTTAAGCCAAAAAAAAATTGGAAGATTAAGCAATAATTTTCTTTAATAAGTTTCAATTAAAAGTCCTTTGCCAATTAAAGAGAGACACCCATTTGCAAATAGAAAGTGAATTTCACATTCATACAAAATGTAAAACAAATACAAGACTGGAAAGTGGAAATTAAGAGAGACAATAATTAAGCTTGATTGTCGGTTTGGTGCTATTTGGTAACTGTTGACTGTTTAGGTCAGCAGGTCAATTCAAACACTGAATTGTCAGTCACATATTTGGAGACCGACGTTACTTTTCTTTATTATTATTAATATTTTGTCTTTATTATAAAAACACAATTAAATCCATCATTTATTTTAAGATATCAAGATTGTAAAATCCAATTAACATATTATTAAAACGTACGCCTCACTCGAAAAAACTGCAATTAGAATAAATAAATGCCAATGATTTTGGGTGGTACCCAAAATCAAGATTTTTTAGATATTAAATTTTGGGATTTCAAATTTAATACTTGGAAAATATTTAGTACCATTTTTCTTCTTGTTGTCATTGTTTTGAAAATTGGGGCCAAATGACCACAAAAACCTTTGATAGTTGGTAAACATTAAATGCATATGAGAAAAAACATGCCTAGATTCATTTTCCAAAATGAACTGACTAATTGTGTTCATAAATTAATTTGACATTTTATTTTAAGAGAATATGATTGATTTGCTTATGTTAAAAAAATGCAAAAAGAGTAGTGGAGTATGAGATTTTAAAAAAATGTAAAATTCAAACCTAGAGTTGAAAATATATGTTGGTTTCTAAAAAAATATTTTTCTAAAAACAGTTTTAGAAAGTGCATGAAATAAATGCAATTTGACATTTTTAATGAGATGAAAATAGAAAATATTCCATTACATAAAATCCAAACATAACCCATATAAAATAAAATAAAAATGCAGGATTAAATTATACACAATGCCATGAATCAAATTTGAAAGCTGATTGAAACTAGGGCTGACGAAAAATATGCAGGACAGAAGCGAGTACCTACCACTGTACTACCTACCAATAATGCTGACCGACTGAACAAAGTTTAATTACTGAACCAAAAAGGCTTAGGTGATTTAATGCCAATTCCCATTTTCATATTTTATGAATTTGCATAACTCTATGTCAATTTTACATGTTTTTTTGGACATATTTCTTTATTTTCTCCAAACTTTTCAATTTTCATACTAACGAGGATGGCAAGTATTTGCTTTAAAAAATATTATTTAACATGATATTATTCGATTTGGTCGATCTTACAATTTTGTCTTGTAAAAAAAGTGTCGTTCAAGAGGTATTATTTGTTTTGATTGGCTTTATAATTTTATCTTTGAAAATGAGCGCCCATTTAGTTTGATCTTATAATTTTATTTTGAAAAAAATAATTTTATCTTGAAAAATGAAGATTCGTTTTGATTGATTTTACGATTTTATTCTTAAAAATGAGGTCCGCCTAATAGGTGTCGTCCACTTTAACTGGCCTCACAATTTTATCTTAAAAAAAATATCTTTTGATAGAGAGATTGTTAGTCGTTGCTTATAAGTTACAGGTCATCCGTATGCTCATTTAATATGTATGAATCATATCCCAATACTTAATAATACAATCCTCTAATATAATTAATATTTAATTTTATATTATAATATTATTAATATACGTTAAGTATATTAAAAGATAATATCAATTTATAATTTTTTTTATTAATAGTATTGCAATAAAATATAAAATTATAATTATAAAAAAATGTGTTAATGAGAAAAAAAAAAAAGACAGAAAAGAATCATGCTTGAGCACTACGTGTTATTAACCCACAACTACACTAGTACTGACAAAACATTATTAGATTTAGAGGATTTGTTGAGTAAACAAAATGATTTGGAATTTGTCTTAATATCGATGGCAATCCTTATCAGAAGAACATAATTATAATTATTTACTGTAAGAGGTAAGGACAATTAACCGAAGAATATAGTCTTTTTTAATTATTAGTTTTACTCTAGCATACGATTTGTCTGTCGGATTATTAGTCATTATTATGTTGTTAACAATAGATTAAGGAGTTGTTCAATTGTGAAGGTAAGAAAGGGTTGTTGGCCTTCTATTTTTTATGTGTAGAGAAAGTTATGTTCTAATCAAATTCTTCAATTGTACTCCAAAAAGAAAAAAGAAAAAAGAAAAATATATTTGTTTCGTAGTACAATAATACTTTTACTATTTTAATTATTCTATTTTCAATTTCACACGCTAAGCATCCCCACCTTTGCTTCCATGTCATTAATTTGGACAATCTTAGGGGCCAATGGTGTCTTTCGTACAATAGAGTCCACCCACCCCCTCAACACCCCGCCCCCACCCCCACCAAAAAAAAAAAATGAGTAAAGAAAAGCCATCCAAAAATTCCAAAAGAGCATTCGAGGAGTACTGGCAATAACGTGAGCTCATTCATGGGAATAGTAACTTGTATTGAATTCAAGAACTTGCCTTAAATAGCATAATATTCAGGGATGCGTTTGGTTAAAGGATAATCTATATTAATAAATTTGTTAAACTTGTTTAAGTAATTTTTAATAAATAACAATTTCAACTATATAAGTAATAATTTTGAGTTGTTTTTTTTGGAGCACTATAATTGATTAGAAATTCATATAATTTTGGAATCCGTCTAAATTTTTACCTTTAAAATTAATTTTTTAAATCCAAACCATTGCATACAAATTTTCGATTGAATGATAGCATCTGATTAATGATTTCGTACTAATCTTGTTTACGCTGTTGGACATTATAACTTGCTTCCTGGCTACGTATTACTATACGTATATGAAGGCAAGTCTACTCATAATTTCCACTCCATACATACACAAGGCTGGACTGTCTGAGCCTAAAACTAAAAGAAGAAAGTGAAAATGGAAAAACCGACAGGAATCCTAAATCAGTATTGCAAGTGAAGTGTAGTACACGAAACCTTTGACGACATATTTCTCAGAGACATCCTGGATGGATGGATGGATGGATGGATGGATGGATGGATGGATGGCTATTATATGTTCATTCCAATTCTCATGATGATGATGATCAAAAGACAATGTCCAACTCACAAGACAAACATGTCTTTTGGCCATATCATACCCTTTCTCTCTCCACAAAACTCGTTGGACCCAAAAGCTACGGGGAGCAGCATGAATTGTATGGTGTGTGCTTCATTCTTGGCTTGGCTTGTCCACAAAACATTCATTCCATCTTCCAATCTTTTGTTCTTTCAATTTTTTTTCCCTTTGCGCTTTTTTAATCAATTAATTCCACACCATCTGAGAGCTGTGGTGTGTGTGTGTGTGTGTGTGTGTGTGTTTATGGAGTTGGGTGTGTTTTGTTCCCTTGGGCATGTTCATGTCTCATGTTTTAAGAATATCTCCCTTAAAAAAAATTAACCCTAATTTTTTTTTCAATATATATAAGATTTACCCTAAGGAAGTTTAATTTTTATTACAACATGGGACAACAAAATTGTCGATTGTATTCCTCTTGAAATTGAGGATTTTTTCATTTTAGACAGACAAGTACGATTTCAAATCATTTTTTCTATTCCACTATTTGGGATGCATGATACGTATTCATGAAATAAATATATTTTAATGATCATTTGAATGTGATTAATTTTATAAATGCATGTCATGAATCCAAACAATAAAATATAAGTAGAATAGGAAAAGTGAATCAATCAATTTAGTTGTTTTTTGAATGAATGTAATCTAGTCGATTTTAATAACATAGCAAAAATAAAAAATTAACAATTTTAGTTAGACATGTAATAAATATATCAAAATATTGATAACTTTGATCAATTATCATTGCATAGAGGTAGTATAAATTACTAAATTTAGTATAAATATTATCATATGCCACAAGTAAAAGGCAAAGATAGATGTAGTGTGAAAAACAATTAATAGGCTTAAGCTAGCGTATCCCACCATTAAAGCATTAAACACATATTAACCAACCAATTCTTCATAGCTGCTGCCGACACGTTGCTCTGGTGTTTGCTATAGTTGACTCTCAATAATATTCACGACGATGGATCATGGAACAATTTATTTTTCTTTCCTGTTCTACTTATATTCAAATAAAAAAGGTTGAAGTTTAATACCCAACAGTTCGAATTGAAAAATATATGTATTTCTTTTTTTGTTGTACACGTATTTTAGAAGTGAGATTGAGAAATGTGTTGCATATGAAAATATATTTGAATAATTTATTAAATAATAATAATATGATATATTTCATTCCTAGAATTTTTTGAAAATGTGTTTGGTTTCTGTTTTTTTTTCTTAACTGAAATATTTTAAATTGTAAATATTTTATCAATATTATTTTGTATATAGGGTATATGATTGAAATAATATAAAATTATTGAATCAAGGGATGGATAAGTAAAAACACCAACCTACTATAATATTATTAAATGAAATATAAATGTTCATCATTTTCTTTAAAATAATGAATATTGATGAATCAAGCTTGTTATATTCATGAATATTCTATATAAGACCATCAATCAATGACATTTCTATAAAACGTCATCTATCAGGAAATAGTATCATGAACAATTTTTACCTTTTCAGCTAGACTAGGTTTGGTAATACCACAGTAATTTATGATGCGTTCCCTTTTATTTACTCCAAGTTCAGATATTCGCAATAATTCGGTTGGAATTCAGCAAGCAAAAATCGAAATAATCCAATTTGTCGGATACAACAAAGTGGTGCCATTTTCAGATTCCCATATATATACTTCATTGATATCTATGGTTTCGTGGTCTGGATAACAGAACTTGGACTTCAATATATAGCAAACTATTGGTTACTTATAAAGCCTGTTCAATTTCAATTTCAATTTCAATTTCAATTTCAATTTCAATTTTAATTTCAATTTCGTCCGTCGTTAAGTTTTAGGAAGTAGGAAGGCGAAAGAAGCTGATACGGTCCAAAAGTGGACAGAATCAAATGTGGGCCCAGATGAGAGCTTTAAGGTTTACAGTCTTACACGCTTTTTTGAACTGGATTTGGGAACCGTATGTTTGTGTCCCGTTGGAATGCTTTTTGCTCATGCAAACGACGCCGTAGCCAAACCTCAAAAGCACGCCTCGTTAATTGTACTAACGCTGGCTCTCAGAAAGAAAACAGCTGGACTCAACAGATAACATATCCCAACAAAGACGTCCATCCCTACAGAAAGGGGTGGGCCCCCACCAAATTATTCTTTCATTTTATTCACAATATTTTCATCTCCCTATTTCATTTTGGATTATATATATATATATATATGCAAATAGAATTAATTTTTTCAGGATTATAAAAATCTTTCTTTTATTTGTTTTGGGCCGGGCCGCCTTTTGTGTGCATTGGGTCGTGGGCTTTGACACTGTTCGCGAAATATGTCCTTTTGTTCTGTATACATGCACAGGTCCCGAAATCCCAACAAAGTCTAGTCCTTTTGCATTCTGACACTCTACTCTAATTCTGGATTGCCCTTTATTTCTATTTTTTACCCCCGACTGTAATTCAACTTAGGTGAATTTCTCAATTGGTTTATTTTGCGTTATAATTTGATAAATAGACATCAAAGATGTATTATTTATTTAATATGTATTTATAATATAAAATATTAAATTAAAATAAATAATAGAGTTATACTTGCAGTAAATAAGGAATTCTAAGGCTGTATATAACTATCTGAATTACCTGTTTATGTTTTGAAGCCTTGTCTTGCACTCCATAAGCATTTGCTTTTTTCATTTGGTGCTTTCTCAACAGACTGATTAGTGTGACTGTAAAAAAATGACAGAATGAGTGTCAGACTGAGAGAGAGAGGGTTCTAGTGCTTTTCAGGTCTCACAAACTCACTCCACTCTCTGGTTTTGCTCTATCTTCATTCACTTCTGCTGCCGACTGCCGAACGATGAATATGGTTTGGTTGCTTTCTCTCTCCTATCTCCTCCTGTGCTTAACTGGTAAGAAATAAGCAAGTTTTTTTCCTTTCCCCTCTTATCGCAACCTTTTTCTTTTACATATCCGCTTAATCTTCAGAACAAGCATTTTATGTAGTACTAATAATTCTTTTCCTTCTTCTCTGCAGCTAAAGGTCAAGAATCAGCGGAGTTGTTAGCACTCCATGACTCAACTGTAGCCCTCCAAGCTTCATCTGTGGATGGACTGCCTGTGGCTGTTCAAGTGGAAACTGAACACCTCAAGAATGTGTCAAACAGTGTTCTCATGGCTGAAACTTGGCTCAGAAACTATGTTTTGGTATACTACCCTGTCACCAATATAAGCACTATAATTGTTGGCCACACTGTCTTCTGCAACAAAGATCAACAACACAAGTTGGGTTTGGTTTTGCCAGCAATCAAGAACATCCACTATTCACTCACTAGGTGGGGTTTGCAGAACGACATTAAAGTGGCTTCTTCTTTTTCTTCTGACTGTTTGGACTCAAACTCTGAAGCATACAGAGCTGATGTAGCCGAAAGTTACATCAAACCCCTGCTTAGCATTTTGCAAGACATAGGCTCACCTTATGTCGTGAACCCACCTCCACATTTGCGCACACTGTCTGATGAAACCTTCAGTTTGCTGAAATCCCACTCTAAATCCATGAAAAATCTTGGAGTTTTTCATCTGAACAGGATCAATGTGATCATCAGTGGTCCAAGAAAGGAAAAACCTTCCAACAGAAAGCTCTCATTCATTGATATAAGCAACATGGTAGTTCCATTTCCGCCAAGGCCGACCCCTATAGCCCCGTCTCGTTCCCCTTCTGTTTCTTCTGTTCCAGCCTATGCTGCAATAACTCCTCTGCCTCCATTAGTTGGAATAGTTTCTCCTACACCAAATTCTCTCCCCTTTGCTCCGTCACTGCCTCCGGAGGCAAACCCTGCAAGCCCTCCCTTTTTACCACATCTGGCCCCAATGGCCAACCCTGCTAGCCCTCCATTTGGACCCCATTTGCCTCCATGTAATCCATCTGAGGGTGGTGGCTCTGTGGGTGCACCAGTGGCTGGGGTACATAATGGGCTGTGGTGTGTGGCTAAGCCTAGTGTGCCACCAGAGACACTGCAGGAGGCATTGGATTATGCCTGTGGAGAAGGTGGTGCTGATTGTGAAGCCATTAGGAATGATGGGCATTGCTATTTCCCTGATACTGTTGTGGCACATGCCTCTTATGCTTTCAATAGTTATTGGCAAAAGACTAAGAGGAATGGTGGCACTTGCGGCTTTGGAGGCACTGCTATGCTCATCAACTCTGACCCCAGTAAGCATCTGCTTCTTGTTTGATGAATTTGATACCATATGGTTATTGCAAATAATGGAAACTCAATGTCTGAAATGTGTCTACATTTTTCTACACTTGTTATTATCCATATGCATTTTCTGTTAATACCAGTTACACTTCTATAAGTTCAGTCTAATTACTTGGTGGATCTATATTTATGTTTTTGTGTGGCTTGTTTTATCTACTCTTACTTTTTGCTATCACTTTTCTAATTCAATGACATAAAATTTTACTGTTGCAGGTTATCGTCATTGCAGATTCATTCTTACCTAGTGAGATTAATTAAGTGGCAATGGTTGGTGACTTCTCGGCTTCTGTTTCTCTGCATATAGAATTAGGACCTTTTGATATCCTCTGGTTCTGCAGCAGTCTTTAGTTGAGTTATTAGTATCATCGCAAAAGAGCTTAGGATTCTATGAACTTCTGAGGTAGACATGTAATAATCTAATTCTGTTGTTAACTTTGACCTATCTCTCTACCTTGCATTTCTGTTGGAACTTTATAGCACATTCCTGTACTTCATTTTGTGGTTTACTTTCTCTTCCTGGATTTTTTTTCTTTCTGGAAAACCTACTTCTGATAGTGGGAATGTTGCTGAGAGAACCTAAAAGTGGTCAACATATAAAATATGTCAAATTATTTCCTAAAATATGTAAATCTTTTTGTTGTCCTTAGTGTAATGGAAAAACGAATTACAATCACTCAATTGTATGATAATAATACCCTGTAATCCCACGTATTTGACAAATTTTGGACAAACAAATGTTGGACTATATTGACCTAATTTCCCCTTTCTGCTTGCTGATTTTCTTCAGTGTGGTGTAAGAGCAAAAGCCAAAAGGTCAAAGCAAGTTGATATTACTACATTGTTCAAAAAACAATCCTCTCTCTTTCTTTCTGAGGCGTGTATAGCCCTGGTTATATTTTTTTTTTATCCGTTCAAACAATACAAGAACCGAAACAAAGATTGATCAATATAACTGCAATGAAATTAGCTTGTAGACTAGGGGAACAAAATGAACACTAAAATAAAGAAATTGAATGCCCATGACAAAACTATCCATGTAATCCATCGGTATAATACTTGGCAGGAACATATCAATCAACTTCTTCATGGCTGTTCCTCCCTGCTCTAGCTTGACCAGTTTCCTCATCCTCTGTTACATTGGTACTATCTTTTTTCTGCAAAAGAGCATAACATGAAAAAACATTATGGTAAATCCATAGTTAAAATTGTTAGCTATTTGCGAACTAAAATCAACTAAGCAACATAGATTGAAACCAGATGTTGAGCAAAGCGACGTTAGAGCTACTAAATCTTTTTTTCGTTAAAACAGAAACAGATACAAATTTCATACGTTCCAAACTATAAGTAAAGCATATTCTGTGGACATGTTGAGAGCTAGCCAGTCTTAACAATTCAGCCACCTTCCTTTCATAGTGTACTAAAGTAAACCATTAAATGTTGCATTATCAAGTTTGATTCGAAATACATCATTCCTGACCTACTCCCACTAAAAGAAGGACTCTCTTAACCGTCTTCAATGCATCAGGTATCTAACCGTGCATGTGTTTGTCCTCAAGGCTACTTTATTTTGGTTGGATGTTTGCAGAAGAGGTCTTTTGATATAAGCAGATAATGGAGGGGAGGAACATATTATGTAGAACCAGCATATGATTCATTCTTCTCAGCGGATATTTCTAAACTCTAAATGTATTCCTTTCTGAGTAAAATTTCAAGAACTCCACCTGCCAGGAGCCATAGTTTTACAGTCATGTCAACACTTTCTCTTTCTCTTTTTACTTTTTGACTAAGCCAAACTTGATTAAGAATGGGACACCCCTCATATATACAGTACACCAACTGAAATGATATGGTGATTTAGATTCTTGATAATATCAACACAGGGTCCATGAAGAAAAAAACATAACTTGAATGAGCACAACAATTGAATCAAAACCAATAGGCAAATAGGCAACTAGCATTAAATTGCAATGAAACCACCAAAAAAAGAAGTGCAAGAAAGCAAGCAACAGAAATATTATACTCTTGCTCTCTGAGTGCAATAGTTCACAAGAGAATTAATTCACTTGGAACAAAAAAAATTAGTCAATAAGTACTTGTAATACAACATCTCCAAACATATAGATGCAATATGTCATTATACCACGGAGAAGGCACCGATCGGTGGGAATACCATTCTGGAAGGAGGAGGATGAGACATACCTTGTCAATTAAACCTTGAGCTGCCATAAACTCATAATACTTGCGCATCAGCATTTCTTCCTCTACCTACAATTCACACTGTAATTCAGCACCTCGGCCTTCAACTTAAGTACAATACTCCATAATTATACCATTATAATTGCATTAATATTAGGCAGCAAGAATTGCAAGAATTCCATTCAAATTTGTAATGAGTTTTTATGAACTAGAATTCAGAGATTCCAATTCCATGTCAATAGAAATTATCACCAAAAATAGAATAATGTTAAGGAAAAGCAAAATTTAAAATAAATATCGAAATGAAAACCTGGAGTCTGTGCAATTCATGAGACATTGACCTATATGCATCCATTAGAAGCTCGTTTTGCTTCTCCAAATGCCTGCCAATCATTACTCAAAACAACTTAACCCAATTTTACACATAAGACTATAGGCATACGGCATATGTGCGCTTACATACAATTGCATATACAGGCAAAGAACACTTACTTGAGCACATCTCCTGAGTGCTTAGGATCCATTACTGGCAACAATAGAAGATTAACAAAACAAGCTCCCAGAAACTGGTGATAATGCAAAAATCTTGATTTTTATCAGAACCTCTGATAATAGAAAAACAACTCCACATTAAATTGTTAAAATAAAAAATGAAAATTTCAAATAAATAATTCGTTGTGATCATGTCAAAATTCCTGGTTTTGTGTCATAATAGTTATAAAACAAAAAAAAAACTCCAAATTAAAAGAACAAAGATAAAGGAGATTATAAGTACAGCAGAGAAACCGTGGTCCCAAAGAAAATAACAACGAATGTTCCGACCTCGTCGTATTTAAATTATTTCTAGATTTAATTCTCCCGTTCTGCAACCCAATGGGGGAAAAAAAAACTGAACACAATTGCAGCACTAGTCTGGTGGAGAAATTGCACCTTCGGCGAGGTAGATGGACTTCACGACGTCGCCAATACACCGGATGAAAAGAGAGAGTGAGAGTTATTATGCCAGGGAGGTTGGCTGGGGTTTGAGAATTTTTACTGGATTTTGATCCAAAGGAGACCGAAGCCCAAAAAGCCACAGATCCCTACAAGAATAGACAATATAGAGCCCATGAAGAAGATATAGGTGGTGGTTGGGCAAAAGGGTTGAGGCAAAAGGGTTGAGGCTACAAACAATTAGGGTCAAGATTGTTGATCATGAATCTTTATTTAAATTACTGGAAGATCCAATTCAAAATTCTTTGTCCATAAAGTTAAATATAGATTCTATTTACTATTGTTCAGACAAGAAGCAAGAAGCAGACAACTAAACATGAATTTTACCAACAAAAAAATAATTATAATTTATTTTTGAGCATTCCTATGGTCAAGTGAACGTTTTTGAGCTTGAGTTAAACACGAAAGGGGGAAAAATATCAGAATCTGCTTTTGCTTTAGAGATTCTATTGAGTACATCCCCATTGGTCATCATGAACATTGAATCCGTTGGCTTTTTATTTTCTCCTGAATTCTCGCAGTCAATGAGTGGATTCAACAACTTCTTTTCTCCCTTTTTATACAAATAAGAATTCGAGAATAATTTGTTAATTATCAAATTTTGTAGTTCGAGTATTATTTGAGTAACTTGGATAAATTTGTTATTTGTCTTTAAAATAGATGACTAATTAGAAAATACATCGATATAAAAAAAATTAATTATTCATAAGAGTAATGCATTTATATATGGAGATTGTTAATAAAGATTTTATTGTCTAGAAAATTTTATATAAATATAAATAAGTTAGTATAGTATAATCTTATTAAAATAGTAACAAAATTAACAATTCGCTGTATTAATGATTTTTTTTAAAATAATAAATTATGATTTATGAAATATATAAACTGGTATTTTATGATCGTAAATTTTGTTACTATGGTGTAGGCATCGGAAGAGGATCATTATGCGAAAACATCAAAATTTCAAAACTTAAAAAAAATAAAAAAAAATAAAAGGTCTACTCATTATTGATCATGTAGATGCAACCCTAAGTATGCGTAACTGCAATTACACTTCTCTACTTAGCAACAAATGAGGAGGAATCGGACTAGGAGAGTAAAGAGAGATCGGGGTGGTGGCCAGTTTAAAAAATTCTGTATGACTATAAATAATTTAATTAAACTCAACTAATTACATAATAAATAATTATTTTATTAACTATTCTTTTTAAATTCTACATCAATTCGTTCAGTAATACAGGGTAAATTACGACCGTAATATCTCACAAGGTCCAATCAAATTTGACGGTGGTTACTTAAGTCACACCAAGGTAATGTGATGAGAGGTAGTGGGTCTGGGTATGGGTCAAGAGCCATTGGATCTGGGCCTGTACCCCCTAAATGGTATCGGGCCTGGGTGGAAGCCTACTTTTAATCTTTTATTTTTAGAATTTCAATTTATATGTACTCGATGGAGATGTTTGTAATTTTGCAATTGACGTGCACTCTGCACGTCATATTGCACCCAAGAAACTCCTTAAATGATTAATTAATTCGATATTCAAATTAGTGAGAATTTAAAAAATACATATATATATATTATTTAAATGTAAGAATTGGAATGTAAAGTTAAAATTATATTTCAATTCTTATATTTATTGCGTGCAGGTTATCGTAAGTAGTAACGTACAATTTCATTTTTCTTTAAAAGAATTGATTTTGTCATAATCACTATCTTTTTTAAGTATTAATCATAAATATTATTATTTCTTTATCAATTGATAACTAATTTGCTACAAAATTTCAATAAGTACCCGTATTTCACAGGACTCGACCTGAGTAAGATCTTTCTTGTCTCTTACGAGACAAACTTGATCTCATATCTCCCTGAACTGATGTGAAAAGTATAGTCCCGCATCTTGCAGCATTTCAGCTCGGCCCGTCATTTTGATTTTGCTGAACCAGACCGAATCTTGTTCAACTTTAATCCTCTTACAGTCCAAGCTCATTATTCTTTTTGATTTCTGTATATAAAAAAAAAAAAAAAGAATCGAGCAATGTACTCAAACTTAAATCACCTCCATACGATCTTCATAATGCTACATTAACGAAGTCAAATCTAAACCACATCAACATCGTGATGGGATATTTTTTGTTAATGTTTAAAATAGAGATTGAGAGTATCTCACTTTATTCACAGTAATCTCCAATGAATTTACGATGGAAGATATTATTCCCAACTTGTTGATATGGTGTTGAAAAGAATAGATCAATCCCCACCATTAGCCCATGAGTTGTTCAGTTTGTGAAGAGGACGTAACGGTGTCAACATGTGCTGTCTTTTTCCTTTTGTTTTGCTGCCAACAACAATATTCTTGGACCTTCTCACTCGATTTTTTTAACAAAATATTTAATAATAATTAAAAAAATTGAAAATATCATCAATCAAAAACCTTTATAATTTTATGGTAAATCCTTATCCAATTTCTATTAATTTTTAGTTTTATTTTTAAATAAATTAGTCCGTAGATCAAGCCTTGGGAAAATTAAAGCAACACCCTTTTTTTCTTTTCAGTTGCTTACATACAATAGTATTACTCATATTTACAAGTTCAAAGTACAATAATAAAATTATTAGCTTAATAGAATCTCCACATAAATGATATAATATACAAAACTCGCCATAATAAAAAGCATATATTTATTAGTGAGAATTACAATTATAATTAAATGGACGTTATGTTTGTAATTCATATCTTATTTTACGCACTTCATATTTTTAAATTATAAAGTCTTATATGATCATTTACTTACTAGTTGATTTTTTTAATTTCCAAAAAATTCCAATTTCCTTTAATTTAACAGTAACTCTTTTGAATAAGGGGAAAGCATCTTTTGGATATTCCTTCAGACAACGTCAAGCGACATTTCCTGCTCAAATATTTGGTGCTCGTCACTCGGATCAAATTAACCAGAAATAAATTATTGTATGTGGAGATTTTGTCCACGTCAAAGTTTAATTCTTTGTCTGCCTTCTTAATTTTTATATTAATTGTTGGGGAATGGGAACCCAAACACCCACACCTTCAACCTTTGTACTTTTTACTGAAAAGCCTGATAAAAGGGCCCTTTTAGTTTTGGGTAGCAAATTTATTTTTCTTTCTTCTTTTTTTTTTAACCCTATACTTATAGCTATTGAGCTAGGTTTGGTCCTCTCAATGTTTAGAAAATTGAGATTGAATTAAAAACAATTATTTATTTAATTGTATAATAGAAAATTACTCTTTAAATCATATTTCTTAAAATTCTTATAAGGAACCCAAAAGTCTCAAGATTTGCATCTCTCCTTAGAATAATTGCTAGAAACAAGGAATTTGAAGATGGTAAATTATGCTATTTACAGAGCATAACAGAATAATCGCCCAAAACAAAAGAGTTGGAAAAATGAGAAGGGTATAACAGAATAATTGACCCAAACAGAGAATTTGGAGAATAAGTGGTGTAACCTTTGAAAGGCTTAGAGCGTTTCTTCCCTATTTATTTTCATGCTGTACCCAAAAAAAAAAAAATGTAAAAAGAAAATGAAAATGAGGAGTAAAGGCTTAAGGAAAGGGACTTGCATTAAATTGGAACATGGTCAGGGTTGGCCAAATTCCACGTAGTGAACCAAACGCCTCTATTTCTTGAAATTGACAATGTAGCCACAAGCTGGTACGATATTCGCTATTAGTATCTTGATTCTTGAACCATCCAATACCAAACCAATTTCGTCTACCACACTGCATTTTACAAGTTTTTTTTCAAATTATGCGATCATCTATTTGGCCATCAGAATCTAGTTGTTTATCACTAGATCAATAATTATAGATACTAGAATAATTTTATTTTTCTAAACTCTTGAAAGTACAAAGTAACGTGCACTATATAAATTGGATTAATTAGTCATCGATTAATTATATTTTTTGAGCAAATGACGGTACTAATATAAATACTACTGTAAATATTATCAAGATTGAAATTTTAGAATATATAATAATAAGATCGAGAATTATTTTGTCTTGCTATTTCCAAAATTTTCCATTTTCAACATAGTTGGAGGAAATCTTGATTTAGGTTCGTAGTTATTCGAATAAACTGAATAGTTACGATTAGGTTAGTTCGTAATCTACTATTGTCACTCAAAACAGATCATACCTATAATATTTTAATTATTATTTTATGTTGTTAAAAATGAATTTTTGAATAAGACAATTATTTTTTTAGGTCAAAACTTCCACAAGTTGAAGCAAACTCCCAACAGATTTTCATTAAATTAAAGAAAAATAAAAAACAACTAATGCGACAAATTATCGTGGCGGAATCTGTCACAAGATTGTGATGCAAATTTATGTCAGGTTAAGCCTTAGAGTAAATTAATATCAATTTTTTATTTAGTGGGCATAAATTGCATAGATCCTCTCATACAAATAGTTAAACATAAAAAATTAACATGGAAACTTAAGAATGTATGGATTCTCGGCAGTTTTTAATTAACTCAAACTGCACATTATTAGTAGGGGGGATGTGCTGAAAGGGAGGAGAATATGGTCATATCAAATTAATTATTAATAAAATAACAATTTTTATGGAATTTTGGTGACGTTGGAGAAGGGGATTGGGCGCACACGGTTAGGCATACATCGAGATGAATTAGTTGGATTCGAAATTCAATCGTTAAAACTTTTAAAGATTTAAATTAAATGGAGTTACCCGTTTTATAATTTAAGAATGTTAAAAAATATATATTTATAAATTATAGTATTAAATCTTTTTAAAAATTTTATTCTTTTTAAAAATACCATAGAAATATATAATTAAAAAAAAAGATCGAATCAAATTTAAAAATAAAAATAAAAAATATAACTCAAACCCATTGTTAAATCACATATTAAAGATTTGAAACAAATTTAAATTTATATATGACCGATTGCCATCCTTAGCATGTCGTGTGATTTAGAAAGAATAAAAAAGAGTCGGAATACGAGAAAAGGAATGTGGCCACAATTTGTCCACTGGATGAAACGGGGAGATGTCCATAACTTTTTTATTGGACCAGTTAATACCATCATTTCATTAACACCAAAAAATGTTTTTGTGATAGTTAGTTTATTATCAATAATTGATCATTAATTCATTATAACGATATATTTAATTATTTCACAAAAAAAAATTGAAAAAATAGCGTTCTATTAGCGGATATCTCATTTTCAAGGATAATGTTGTTTCGCTTCCATATCATTTATCTGTCAAATAAGATGTTACTAATTAAATTGATGATATGATAGCAATAATAATAATGTGTGACATGTAATTTTGATTTCTAAAACTTTAAATACTAATGACAAAATTTTAAAAGTCTTACCACTTTTATAGTAAGAGATACAAGATTAATTTAAATGTTCTTGAAAAGGAAAACAACATTATCTTAAAAAGAGTACAAGATGAAAATCTTCATGGTATATTTCAAATACTCTCAAAAGTTGAAACTATTAAGATGATTTATCCATAAGTAATATATAATTTGATTTTTTTTTATTTATATTTTATTATGTATTTTACATTATGAATACGTGACTCACAACTAAATATTTATTATAAAAAATATTTTATATACTTAATATTTATATATAAAATGAAATAAAAAATAACTTACGAATTTTTGAATGAAGATAAAGGAAATTACTACAATTGTGCAAAACCAACACAAATAAGTGGGGTTGTGATTGAGGATTTGAGTCCCAACCCCAAAGAAATCAGTCATGAGTGCCCCATGTGACCCCCATATGATTCCTTCTCATTATCGTATTTCTTGATGAGTTTCAGCAGCAATTTTTCTTTACTTTAACCAATGAATTATCATATTTGCTTCACTTAAAAAAATATGGATAGAGTTGGATGCCATTATTATCACAGTACGAGAGAAAAAGATGGAGGGTCGTTTTCTCTTCTAAAAAATTATACTAGAACATTTGACAAAATTCCAAAATAGAAAAAGAAAAAGAAGAATTTTGTATATGATGAAGGGGGCAACAGTGTCAGGCTTCGCGTGCCTAAAACTGTAGACTTTGTATATTTATTGATTGAAAAGATTGAGGGGGTCCTCACTGGCCTTGAGCGAAAGAGAAGCCACCCCCACTTTACAGTTAGAGCTGAAATACAGAAAAGAAAGAAAAGAAAAAAGGTACAGCTGATTTCTAAGATTTAAAATAATGTGCAGCACTTTTGGCAATATTATTTACATTTGTGGGGGGGATTCATAGGTATAAAAAGTATAGTGAGAGCAAAAAGGGTAGGGGTGGTGCTGATTCTCAAGGGATAGATGACTGTGGGAACATTCTGAGCTTGGCATTTTGTGAGAACATTATGTTGCTATGGTGGCCAGCAAAGATTAGGAACAACTCATCTTTTTAATGTTTTGATTTTTTGTTGGGCTGATCCCTTTCTGATACAGTGGCGGTGGGGTTTTTCTTCTGCACTGTTTTGCTCCCTATTGAGTATTGATTCTTTGCACGGAGAAGGGCTTTGGCTGATTCGATTGCCTTGATTTACATGGAAGTGTGGTGCCTTCCAATCTAAGATGAGTACTGAGGAATACAGAGGTTCAAGTTCCTTTCTTTTCTTCTTTACTCTTCTGATGAGTGATAGCTTTCTTGTATCTAATGCTTATTGGTTTTGGAATAGAGTTAGAATATAATATTTCATGGTAAACATTTGATTTTTATGTTCTTTTCTGGTTAAAGATTTGCCATCTTGATTGTATACCATTTTCTGTATTCGGGTTCTGCTTAATGTTTTGCATGTGATTCTGACCTAAGAAGGGTAATTTTGTACTGATAGCCTGGGTTCTTGATTTTATTATTTGCTGATTACTACTAGTTGTGTTCGTTCTTGGTTATGATACCTTTTATCATGTGGTGTATTGGTGTTGATGCATTCGTTTGGGGAAATCCTGAGTCTTTTTTACTCTGCCATTTCAGAGAACAAATATATTGGTCCCAGTGCGCGCTTGTTCATAGATGTAGATATGTTTTCAGTATCTTCCAAAACTAGTTGATGCTTGCTGTCTGTTTTGGTGGTGCTCCCCCACTCATACCGAGATTTATGCTGGCTTTGACAGGTCTCTCCAACTTCACTGGTGTGTGGATTCTTGGGCTTGAATTCTGAAAGATAACATATGATTTTATAGTGAACTTAGAATAAAGTTAATAGTTTGGGAGATAAAAAAAATACTGGAGGGTGGGTGGTGTCAGTGGGCAGCAAGTTGGGGAGTCTGTTTTTGAGAATTGTATTAAGCTTCTCCTTGAGGGGTTGATTAGTCTGTTGGCTGTCTCTTGTGACCCGGAGTCCTTGGACTTTGCTACCAAGCAAGCAAGTAATCCTCCTCCGTGGATCTCTTCCCCTTCAAGAGATTGATTTCTTCTGCATTAGTCTGTTTTTGAGAATTGTATTAAGCTTCTCCTTGAGGGGTTGATTAGTCTGTTGGCTGTCTCTTGTGACCCGGAGTCCTTGGACTTTGCTACCAAGCAAGCAAGTAATCCTCCTCCGTGGATCTCTTCCCCTTCAAGAGATTGATTTCTTCTGCATTACACTATTGCAAATCCCCCATAACCCCCTTTCCTTGTCATTGCTTCTTTCCTTCATCGCTCCTCTTGATTCTTTAAGTATTCTGCCTTCACTTCCGGCGTTTCATTCTCTTCCCCTGCAGTTTGCTCTTCCAACTTGCTGTCTGGGGTGTAAGTGGTTGAACTGGGAAATTGCTGTGATTTAACGGAAACAGGAGACAGGGTTTGAGATCTTAGACGTAACAAAAATATTTGCCTGCCAAGATGAAGTTTATGAAGCTTGGTTCGAAGCCTGATCAGTTTCAGACTGATGGGGACAATATCAGGTTATCTATAACTGTTGTTAACTCCTTGTAATCTGTTCTGTCAAAGTTTTAGAACGAAGCAGATTTTGTGTCATTGCAGTTCTCATGCTATGAGCTATTTTTTTTTATCATAAGTTTTTGCTTTTTAGTTTTTAATTTTCATTATTCAATGAATGCTATGTTTAGTGTCTTATGTTTTTAACTATTTATTTCAAAATATTGTTTTTCCATTCTCCCTCCGTCCATGCACTTCACGGAAAATTTTACCTTTGGTGATAATTTTACCTCTGTACTTATGGCTTGGGAGCAGTAAAGTTTCATGCTGACAAGGCTGCTGTGCCAATTAAAAACAAACTCACCATTTCTTTATACTAGTAGATGCCACACACACTGTGTGTGCATATCATTTATGAGTTACATAATTTCATTAATGATAATTAGTTAAAAAAATATCTGATTTTAAATAGTAAAAGAAAATCATGTGATTGAAAAATTAAAAAATAGGACAGATAAAAGGAGAGAAGTTAGATGTGAGGAGAGAGTATTTCGGTTTTCTACTAGTGGGTTTAACTATCAATGGTTGTGGTTGCTGCATATGCAGATTTTTTTGGTGAATATTCCAGTTATATGCTCTTTCTCTTCCAATCACTAGGTCAATCTGTTGAATTTTAGTGCACGACAATTCTATAAGTCTGGTACTTTTATTCTTTGAGAAGGGATCAAAGTTCCCTCATAACAATGAGATCTATTTACATGCCGATGCCAATCAGTTAGCTACTACCTACTAGCTAGCCATCCACTTACAGTGTAGGAATAGGACCGCAGATTGCTAAGCAACTAATCAATCTCGCACACATATGCCAGTACTAGAACTAGCACAAAGACTAATACAAGAAAGAATGGCTACCGTTACTAGTTCGACTGCTATCAATTTCACCCAGCTTTGCTACCAGTTTCGGGAGAGCTACGAGTCCTTTGCCCTGCTATACCCCTAACACATAAAATGTTAAAAAGTTGGTCTTACTGCGTACAGGAAAGCAAGAATAACACTAAAACATCCTGACTATAAGATTCTATCTAATTGCCGATGCTTTGAGGGTGGTCAACAGCTTCCTGATACATGCCCTCCTAAGTAGGAAAAACTTCTATCTACCTGATACTAAGGAGAGTGCTACTGCTTGCGGGCGATTAGATAAGAAGTGGGTTCAAGCTAAGAGTTCTGTGCCCAGATAGCCGGTTGGGCTCCCAAAGTCGAGACTAGGCAATGGTGGGTCAAACTAGCCCCCAGCTTGTTGATATCTTTTGCTGCATCTCCTAAGAGCTGACGACGAATGGCTCACTCACCTTTCTTTCTTGACCTTATATCGATATGTGATTGACAGAAACCACTTTTTTAAAGATAGTAGAAAATTTTGAAAGTAAAACTACCACTTGGACACTTGTCAACTTTGTATAGGCAAACAAATGACAGGCCCAAAAAAGTGGCCACACCTGGTCCTCTTCAATTCCATACAGTGTAGATTTACATACATCTGGATATGGATAGTCAAATAGTTGATATGTTTCTAAAGTTGGTAATTTAGAAATTCTATGTTCAAGGTGTGACTTGATAGTATTGGCATGTATTTTGATTGAAATCTTCTTCTATTTTCTTCTATATTAGTGAACAGCTACCAATTATTTAAAGACATCAATTTTGGGTTTCGAAACAGTAAAAAACAGGGTACTGCTGGAAATAAGATGGTTCAAAGCTGGTCAGTGTAAACAAAATCAGCATGTTAGTAGCATTTCCTGTAAAGATAAGAGATAGAAGAATTGTTTATAAACATGTCTATAGAATTTTTAATTGTCCTCTGTCGCCAGTAATAAATGTTTTTGTGTGATGGTCAATAAAATAACAGACATCTTATGAGAGGATACGAATTTCCTTTTTCTCATGATATTTTTACTGGTTTTTCAATTGTATCCTACTATAGCATGCTCGTTTTTGTGTCGATGTTCAATATGTAAAGATGCTGATATAAGTTTATTGCAAATTTGACTGTTAGAAACATTTGTATTTCAGGTATGTCGCGACAGAGTTGGCAACTGATATGGTCATTAGTGTTGGGGATATCAAGTTTTATCTCCACAAGGTATAATCATTTTATGCTTAACATGATGCTTCTAAGTACTGAAAACATATTTTGGGTAAGCTGTACTGAAAACATGAAGCCACCTTTGTTCATTTGGTCTTGTGTAACATACGTTGTTACTAGAGTTTGTTTAATCAAAATTGGAATCTGTTATCTTTTTGCATGCATCGTTCCATCAATGGCAACTGTGAGATTTAACCTTCAATGTCAGCTCAAATTCATCAAGAACTCACATAGATTTGTGCTTGTATACCCAAACATAGTTGAAATACAATATTTAATGAGAGGTCACCCTGATGATTACCAACTTGGTTGGTCTAAGATCAGTTATCCACAGTTATAAAACTCAAAAATCACTCATAACTCTGCTGTTTATCTCAAATCTGTGTCTGTATGCAGTCTGTAAATAGGTGTTTGCCTATCTACTAACAGCAGTTCATCTCGTTGTAGTTTCCTCTTCTCTCCAAGAGTTCTCACCTTCAGAAGCTCGTTGCCAGTGCAAGTGATGAAAACGATGAAATTCACATCCATGATATTCCAGGTGGACCTGCTGCATTTGAAATATGTGCCAAGTTCTGTTATGGCATGGTCGTAACCCTCAATGCGTATAATGTGGTAGCAGCACGTTGTGCGGCAGAGTATCTGGAAATGTATGAGACCTTTGAGAAAGGAAATCTCATATACAAGATTGACGTCTTTCTTACTTCTAGCATTTTCCGAAGCTGGAAAGACTCAATAATTGTGCTTCAGACTACAAAATCTCTTTTTCCCTGGTCAGAGGAATTGAAGGTCGTCAGCTACTGCCTAGATTCAATAGCTTCTAAAGCTTCCATTGACCCTTCGAAAGTTGACTGGTCATACACTTATAATCGTAAAAAGCTCCCATCTGAGAATGGACATGATCCACTCTGGAATGGTGTGAAAAAACAACAAACAGTGCCAAAGGACTGGTGGGTGGAAGACCTCTGTGAACTTCAAATTGATTTATATAAACGGGTTATTACAACAATACGAGCAAAAGGAAGAATTTCTGCTGATGTTATAGGAGAATCATTAAAAGCATATGCCTTAAGAAGGCTCCCAGGTTTCTGCGAAGGCACTATACAAGGAGGTGATCTTCTGAAGTACAGGTACTTGGTTGATACCATCACATGGTTGCTGCCCACAGAGAAAAATTGTGTACCTTGTAGTTTTTTGCTCAAGTTATTACAAGCATCGTTTTTGTTAGAATGTGAAGAAATGGGAAGAAGGGAGCTAATGCAAAAAATTGCACAGCAGCTTGGGGAGGCAACCCTTGCTGATCTTTTGATGCGTTCTCCAACTGGTGAAACAACCCTGTATAACATAGATATAGTACACGACTTGGTTGAGCAGTTTGTGATGCAAGAACGTGGCACTCAGACTGACTGTTCGGATGACCCTGAGTTCCACGATATATATACTGGATTCACTTCAGATGCTTCAAAGATTAAGGTGGCTAGATTGGTTGATGGTTATCTGGCTGAAGCTGCTCGAGATTCCTCTTTACCTTTGTCCCGATTTGTTGATCTAGCAGATATGGTTTCTAGCTTCCCGAGATCAACACATGATGGAATATACCTTGCTATTGACATGTATCTCAAGGTTTATTCCTGTATTCCTCTAGACTATTATTATTTTCTTGTTTTTGTTATGTTTTTGGCTTTCGTAAAGTTGACTGAAACACTCGGAAATGGTGATGTTATTGCCAAATCTTGCAACTGTTTTCACAATTTAGTGTCCGCTTCATTAAAGAAATATTTGACAGCATCCTCACCACTTTATTCCCCCCACCCCCTCTCACTCCCTTTTATTCTTACACGTCCCTGTAACTAGTTTCCTACTAATATCTGTGACCGATCATTATCGTCTTTACAGGAACACCTGGGGATGACTAAGAGTGAGAAAAAGAGAATTTGCCGGTTGATGGATTGCAGGAAGCTATCAGCTGACGCATGTGCGCATGCTGTGCAAAATGAAAGGCTTCCTTTGCGGGTTGTTGTGCAGGTTCTTTTCTTTGAGCAAGCAAGAGCAACAGCAGCAGCGGGTGGTAGTAGCATGCCCGATCTACCTGGCTCTGTAAGGGCTTTGCTCCCTGGAGGATCCTATGGTAGCTCCAGGTCTGGAACTACTAACACAGATGAGGACTGGGATGGTGACCGGACATCCACGGAACTGAAGGCTTTGAGAGGGGAGCTTGCGTCTCTAAGGTTAAACAAAGGAGGAGGTGGTGGTGAAAGTGGAGGCACTAATGACACCAAGTCAAATGCAGAAAAAGTTGATGCCAACACAGTGAAAAAGATCTTCTCGAGACTCTGGTCAAACAAAGACAGACAAGGCGAGAGCAGCAGCTCGGATACATCTGAGAGCCCTGCTTCTACTGCAGAATAAACTAGGTCCACCCCTTCAAGAAGTAGGAGACATTCCTCATCTCAAAATTAGTCGCAAAAAAAAAAAATGATTGGGAATCAACTTGTAAGATTGTTCCTTGTATTTCCCTTTAGGATGTCAGAAGCCCAAGGCCACAAATCGGAGAAGCCAATGATTTTCTGCTGAAAATTTTGGAACTTCAGAAGCGTGTGGCTGCTAGAAAATGTTGGTTTGGGGCATATATGTTTTTGCTGTAGTGTTTTTTGAATTGCGGTTGCCCTTCCCAAAGAGAAATGTAGGTTTAGTTTTCTGTTACAGTTATATTCTTCCCTTATAGTTTATTTTCCTCGGCTATAGTAGTTCCAAGTTCTTACATCACGCTTGAAAGAGATCAATGACAGCCATGTGTTTCAGCATTTAGATCCAATGGACGTCATAGTTAAAATTACCTGAATTTCTCTTATAATTAATTTCATTGACGGAAGATAGCAGAAATATGAGTTTAAGACGTATGTATGTAACAATTAAGCCTTGCAACTGTCTCTTGACCACTAAAGATTATTGACAATTGCTGCGTGGGATTATTGACACAATAGTTTTGCAGAAGGTGGTTTCTGAAATAACAGTAAACTCGTGTTTGGTACAGGGATAGGAATGGCTATTTTCAGGGAAGAACATTCCAGGAAATTGAAATGGTACTGTTTGCCTGCACATTGCAAATCAAACAGAGATGGAATGGGATTGTAGACTTTTGGGGTGGGGGGGGGGGGGGGGTGCTCTACACAGGAATTGTTTTGTCCAAACACCAAAGTTGCATTGTTTCTTATCACATCTATTCATACTCCATGTAAGAATCAACATCGCACCGATGTAAGTGCATTTAATTTTTATTCCAGACTCCAGATTAAGACAAGACTTGGGGGCTCGTTTGGATTTGTGAATGTGATTGGTAAAATTGATACAGTTCACAAAAATACAAAATATGAGAATTATGAGTTTGGTAACTTGAATTGTAAAACAATCTCAAAACCTGCCCAGAATGTTATCTCAATTAATTTGGAGATTGTCTATCAGACCCTATTGACAAATCCAAACGACCCTGGGAGTTTAATTCAATCCTAATAGAATATATATGATATTAGGCTAATGGGTCAGTTTTGATTCCTAAAGGTCTGCCCTGAATAAATGGCGAGGGTTCATATAATCTTCTTTTTTCTTCTTATCATGTGATCCTTTGCAACATTGGTATGGAAAAAAAAGGAAAAGTTTCATTATGGGTTCTCTTGGTCTGAAACTGAAACCATATGCTAATAACTTAGGTCCATTTATATTTTCAACACTTAAAATAATGGAAAGTTCGAAAACAAAACAAAACAGGCTCTTAAAGTTTCTGTCAAGCATCTAGTTTTGGCACAATTCCAATTACTGTCTGAAATAGGGTGACTGAACCCGATTTAGTTGTTTGATTATCAGTTTTTCACTCAGAAGTTAAAGTACCAAGATCTTATAATAGTAGAAATTGGAAATTAAGGTTAATCGATGAGTCGAACTTGATTGTGTTTAGAGTGTGTGAGAATCAAATTACTTGCAATGATGATCCCCGCTTCTTAAATTCAAGTTCATCTTAACAATTTAATTACATTCATAAACTATTCGACTCTTTACTTCTGCACTGGTCAAGAGCTAAATATATGTAAGTACATTAAGCTAATGAAGAATGAAGACCTTCTTGAACTAACTAGGTTTAATAAAAGCTCCTTTGACTTGGTCAAAAATAGAAAAAGATTTATCCGAAATTTTAAGGATTGTTGTCACTATAACTGAGGTCAAACCACACAAAGATCACCAGGAATGGGCACATCTGAAATGATGAGTCACGAGAGTAACGAATATTGAATGGGCTTGGGTTGACCCTTACCCAAAATTGGACAGTGGATTCAGGCCTAAAAGGATTGGTAGCCCACTGTTTGTTGCGGATATTATGTCATTTCATTGCAACAGCCAAGTCTATATATATCTACACCCACACTGCAAAAAACAAAAAAAAGGCAACAAAAAGTAGAAAAAAAGGTCACTGCTAAGTGCTAAATAAATTTTTTGAAACTGACTAGATCAACCCCCTTGAGCCCCTTAAAGTGTAATCTTTTCTCCTTTTTATTTTTCATTTTATTTTATTTTATTTTTTGGTGGGAGGGGGGTGGGTGTTTGTGGGTGGTGTTAAGTGGGTTAGGCTTCAAAAGTAAAGCCCAACTTCTTTTTGACATTGACTCTCTTCTCATCTCCCCAGGAATGTGTTAAAGAAATGTTATTAGTCAATGCAGGTTGGTGTAAACTTTCTAGCCACCACCTATCTTTAGAAATTTTTAAGGAATTCTTTTATCAAAATTCTAAAGATAAACCATAACTATATACCAGACACACTTTAAACTAGAACTACTCTTTGTTGCTTCTGATTGTCTGTTGTATTCAATGTCAAATTTGACTATAAAAAAGGTGCCGTGTAAATTAGAGAGAGGAGTAAAAATGATATTCTACTACCTATCCTTATCTTATCTGGATGTTTTAGGTTTTTTTAGAAAGTCCAATTTTCGAAACTAATAATATACTTAAAATAAAAATAAAAACTTCTTTGTTAAAAGTAAGTCAATTTTTTTTATTTATAAATGATTACTTTTAAAAATAAAGACATAAGTGCGCGTTAAAAAAATATTTAACTCTTGTCTATAATTTTATGTCAATTCAAAAGTCATATCGACACAAAAAAAATAAAATAATAATATATATATATATATATAAAAAGGTTTTCGATTTTCAATGTAATGAGCCTAACTAATTGAATGCATTAAAATTGAGAATCATAAAAAAAAAAGAAAAGAAAAGAAAAGCAATTTGTAAATAGAATTGAGAGGTCGTGATAGTTTTTGATTAGAGAATTGTCTTTAAATATTTCCATGATGTGAACGGAAATTTTGTTAACATTAGACTTTTCATCCCCTTTATAAACCTTTTTTTTTTTATTAATTGGAGAGGGGGGGTTTGCCTCCCACTATTTTGGTGGTGCTTCGGTACAAAATAAATAAACTCCTTTTTCATAAGTCTGAAAGTTTCATTTCAGATAATATTTTGAAGTGAAATAAAAGCAAAGTCATGGACATGGAATTTTTAAAGACCTCGACCTTTCCGACCACCTTATTAGTAACTCATTTTTTTTTCCCCTGATTAAGGTACCTCTTTTAGATTCTTTTTTTTTTTTGTAAAAAATAAAAATTATTATTACCTTTCCAAGTTGGTCTGGAAATCCTTGGTTTTTTTTTCTCTATGATTAACCCTGAATTGGGATCGGATTCCTCAGTCAAAACTTGCGTGAAGTGGGTTCAAATTACAAGAAAAAGAAATTTGCTTTACCGAGTTAAGAATCACTAATTTTATATTTTTATCTTTAATTTACAGTTCATTGTTGTCAATAATGCAATTGATTTGCAGAATGAACACGACAAGGGAAAGACTTATGAGGAGTGTGGTGCTCAATCAAGCACAAATTAGGGCTTAAAAAGCAGTTTAAAAAATCGAAGCACTCTGCTCAATCAAGAATTTCTTTTTCACCTTTTTTATAATGCATAGACAGTTTTCACACACACACACACACACACAAACATATATATATATATATATATATAGGAGAGATGCAGGCATTATATATTTTCAGCCATCTTGATTATTTTGAATCATCTATTGAAATTTTAAAAAAAGAATGATTTCTTGAGAATCTGGTAATCTACAACATATCCATTTCCAGAAGTGAAACGTCTCAAAAAGCTTCAAACCATAGAAATCGTATTGATCAAATTAGATTTAATATAACCTTCGTTTTAAAATGAATGTTCCATTGGTGTTATTGTTCAAAAAAATAGTGCAAAAATGAATAGTTTTGATTATTTTGAAAAATCTTTAATAGTAGTACTAAATTAAATTATAAAATTTAAATTTAAATTTAATTTTTTCTTAATATCCTCTACAAAAAATATTAGTGCCAATATGTCAACTGATAATATTTAAGTTATCACTGATTTTATGTATTAATGATAATATTTTTTTTTGGTAACAATAATTTCTTTTGACAAATTTAATAGCGATAAAAATTATATATATATGACTTGTCTTTTATTCATAATTAGTGATATAAACAAAACTTGCCACGATGACTGAGTTGCTTATTTGTATTGTAACTAAATTGTTGGTACAATTGTCAATATTGACAACTTAAAAATAATTTTTATAATTATTAAATTTGTGAAATAACAGAACCAATATTATTATTATTTAATGCATATTATTAGTAATATTTTTAGCATTATCACTCAACATTATATCGTACTACTATTTTCTTTTTAAAAATAAAAAAAATTAACAAAAAATAAAAATAACAGATGAAAAAATTAAAGAATTTGATTACATATCAGTAACAGTACAAACATTCATATTGCATACAGATTCACTTTTGATGAGTCGAAATTAAAACACAAAATAGTTATCTGACTGATTAATTTTTCTTTATGATATCATTATTCATTGTATTTAATTAATTATTAACATTTTTTATACACTGAACACTTGATTATTTCACCCAAAAAAAAAAGTGTGGGTAAAAGTGGTGTGGTCTATTTAAAGGTCAAGATGAACAGAATGTGAATTTCTGACTAACCAATAGTAAGTGGCATATTTGGAGCGTGCAGCAGCTCAGAAAGAGGGGCAACTGGCAAGAAATTAAGCACCAATTTGGGCAGAGTGTAATCCAGTTAGCATTTCAACTCACCCTTGTCGGCTTATATCTTCACTGGAAGATGTGGACATGCTTTATATGTGTATTAATATATATTTTATTATATATTTATATAAATATATATATAAATATGTATAAAATTTATAATAAAATATACGTTCGATAACATTTGTTGAATCATGTTATTGATACTAAGAAAGCGAAGATAGAATAATGTTCTATTATCACCCAACTAATCTATGATGTTTTAAGTTTAGTTTAATCTTTTTGTAAGGAATATGATGCTTAGTATACCAAAATTTTGCTATAGCAGTATTAAGACTATATTTCCTTCCGAAAAGAAATTATTCTTTTGAGAGTAAGAAATTCATAAAAAAAATTATTAATATCGAACTCAAATCAATTATGCGATAAAATAAATTCATAATTGATGTAAGAAAATAAAAAATTATCAAATAATAATTTGACAAGAATTATGCAAAACTGAAGCCACAATTAGGCATTCACATTTATTTGATCCCATCAACTATCCCATTCACAATTACTTTGCCTCTTCAACTATCCCATGATTATATATATCACACTTTTCACCGTACATATCCAGCTTTTCTTTCTACTGAAGAATGACCAACTGCTCCATTTTCACTATCAAAACTCACTTCCTAGTCCACACAAAATCATGACTTCATGAGTAACGTTTTTCACTTGCCTAGTCATCACATTTACTTTGAATGTCATGAATCTCGTGTACGAAACGTCCAAAAAATCAACCATGTTCCTCTGCTAACAACTTTTCTTCTTTATTAATTTAAATCACTCAATAGTCGCATTTCTTAATTGGTCTTACTGAGTTTTTAAACCTTTTATCTCTCTAATTATTGGGCAAGATTTGCTTAGACACAACTTCAACAAGTAGTAATTGTAAAATGACATGTTTGACCATTACAAAATCAGGTAAATATTAGAATTAGGTATATGAAAAATTAAATTACGTATATAACATTCCACAACAATGGCCAAAAGCAACACAATTTAAATTGGTTAAGAAAAAAATATTAAGCTCGATAAAGATATGAAGGTAAAACCTTCAATCCACTAATTTTTATATTTTTTTTCTTGTTAAGAAGTCTAAATGCTAAAATATCTTAAAATACATTTCTTGGCAATGGGGTCTGAATCGACAGCGTTCTATAAGATATTTTTCGTTATGTAGGCAAGACGCGTTCGCTCGATTTTACAGCTCACGATTTTAAAATATCTTTAAGAAGGCGAATTGTATATCAACCTTATACGCACATAATCTACTCATCCTAACATCAATGAGGGATGCCAACCCCACCACAACATGTCCCTAAGTATGGAGAGACATAGTGTGCTTAAGGGGACACCGATATGGGATTCCCACAATCAACGTTACAAATGATGTGGTATCACTTCTTTTCTTTTACTGTAAATTGGATAACGATCGAAAGTTGAACTGTTGCGTGCAACACAATAAATCATTAGGGGTGTCGGTGTGTCCCAAAGGGTTTTGTCTTCAATATAATAAGTCGTTAGGGGTATTAGGATGTCCCGACGAGCGAAAACCCTCCGAAATTCAAGTTAAAATCAAAAAAAATTTGAAAAAGCATATCTAAAAATATTTAGAAATACAATAAATTGCGTACCTTTAATCAATAAAAGAATATCTATTTATAGACTCCTTGTTGAGTTCAAACCCATCAAACCTTGAATTGTTCGAAATTGGGTGCAAGTCATGCTCCATCATAACCAATATAAATTATACAGTATAAATAGTATAGTACACATTTAAGCTATTATGCATAATAGTGGAGAGAGAAATAAAAACAAATTTTACTAGTAGAATGACAGTTTGACTAAAAATAACAACCCTAAAATCCTCTTGGATAACAGAATAATTAATTAAAAAACAAAACTATAGTGTAAATCATTTTCACTATTGAATTATAGGTCAAGATTTAGGCATATAGAAATATCACTAGACCTAATAGTTTTCATACCCTAATCACTTGAGCCCAATAACTATGCTTGTACCTTTAAGCATAAGCAACTGCTGAAAAGCATAGCCGATACTTTCTTGCCTGTTTTGTCAATCTCCTCCACTTGGTTAAAAAACCAAGCTCTAAATCCTACTTTCTGTCACTAGTAACATGAAAAATGTACAAAATCACTAGCAAACATCAAAAAGTATGAATGAATACAATACCATATTACTATATAATTTAGTCTCTCTCTCTCTCTCTCTCTCTCTCTCTCTCTCTCTCTCTCTCTCTCTCTCTCTCTCTCTCCATATACATACATATATATGTATGTATGTATGTATGTATGTATACACACAGAGAGACTAGTGATTCATGCAACTTCTTAAGGGGGCCCCAACATTTGTCTGATCCAAAAAGAAATTCTGGCCTTCACAAAATGAGCGCCCCTGGTATCTCCAAATATATTTGTCACTGAAACAAGTCACTACCAAAAATTGCAACACACATCTTTTCAGGGATATTCCCAGAATCACATATTTGTGCATGTCACACCTGCACGTTATAGTATGAAAAAGATAGCCATAACATAACAAATCCCACATCACATGAAAAAAATTAAAAACTACTTGGCTCAAAGAGGAACTTAAAAAATACATCTATTTACAAAAAGAAAAAAAAGAGAGGGATATTCCCTTGGCAACTAAACAACAAAAAGGTCATCCATATCTTCTCATTCCTTCTATTCTTTCCCATTACACAATTTAAAAAATATTACTTATATGTTGCATTTCACTACATATTTATATGTATGTGAGTATATATAAATATATAATAAGAGTTATATTCAACATGCATTATATAATGTAGCGTTTACAGAGCCAACCCGCTGCACATCTTCCACCACCTACTGTTTATCCATTAAAAAGAAGGGACATTAATTTTTTATATTTTTTCTAAATTAGATTTTTTTTGGCCCAAAAACAACGACACACTAGATTACTAGAAGTTACAAATTAAAACTCTCTGGGATCGACAAAAATGGACACACCAGGTGGTGACTTTGTCCAGTCACCGACAGAACCGTCGCTGTAGTCTTCCCCTAACCGCTTAATGCACCATAAATCCTCAGCGCACGATAGGCTTTCCCAATGGGGGATTCCTAGCCTGAGTGGCTCCCCGCTTGCCACCTCTGTTGCCACCACTCCACATCCACGCTCCTTGGCCAGGTTGTGGGCCAATCCACACAGGGACTTAATCAACTTCACCGCATTTGGGCCTTCCCCTCCCAGCCCATACAGAAAATGAAACCCAAAGGGCCGGAAGACCTCCGGCACCGAAGGCAGATGTAGCCACGGGAAAGCCCGGTCCACTACTCGGGTAGTCTTGGCCAGCGCTTTCCTCACGCGCGACGCGCCACGGACCTCGAGTCTGTACACATCCTTGCAGTTCCACACACTGAGAACGGCCCAAGACTCGGGCTGACTCGCCAGGAACTCGTCCGTACCCGGCCACGACTCGGGGTCGTACGATCCCTTCGGCACAGCGAGGAAGGTGCCCAGATTAAGTTTGTTGTTCAACACAGCGTCAATGTCACGGGGGAAGAACTCGGTGGCGGAGAATCGGCGGCGGTAGAGGGAATCAGCATCGGCGGGGCCGAGTTTGATGACCGCGACTCGCTTGTCGAGCCTGACCCGGTGTGCGAACACGGGCTGGACTAGAATGGACGGGGTACGGAACTTGGAATAGCCACATTTTTGAGTGAATAGTTTAACAGATGCTTGGTTGTCATTTTCTGTAGCCATATAAGAATATTCAGCGCCATTTTCTCCAAACCATTCCTCCATTCTACGCACTAGCTTCAACCCAATTCCCATTCTCCTGCAAAACGTCAAAGAATGTTAAACAAAGATTTAAAAAGAGAAAAAAAAAAAAAAGAGAGAGAGAGAGACAAATTGTCCCTACACGCATCAACAAGATTTAAGAAAGAATATATGTCACAAAAGTACTCAGTTTATGCTATATCATATATAGTGTGAACAAAGGAACTAATAAATAAATGGGGAGGCAATAATTAAGTGGTCTAGCAAAAGGGTCTCCCGAAAAATCCATTTTTGGAAACCCACTTGATCGTTCTTGAACCATAAGCAAATACGACAAGACTTTGTTTACAATATGAAAAATGGATGGGAGTGCAAGAAATGGAAAAGAAGGGTTTATGAAACAGGGAAATATGTAGGTAGTAGTACCGATGAGATGAAGATACACGGAGGCCTAAGATATAGGCAAGTTTAGTGTAAACGGGGAGGGGTTGAGGTGGTTTGATGGAACAGTTTTTGCCATTTCTGGAGAGCTTCGTTCCGCACGTAACAGTTTTGATGCAACCCCTTATCATCCCCACTATTTCTCTCCTCTCTTTATCCTCTCTGCCACCCACCACTACCATCTCCGCCACCTGAATTATACGTATTCAACCAGAACACGTTAGCATAATAAAACAGATAAAATAACAAATAAAAACAAATTAGCAGGAAAACAACGTAGAAGTGATGGTACTTGCCAGCATGAGATAAGCAGGGGAATTGCGGACCCGGCAAATGGGGTCGCCTAAGTGGTCGGTGTACAGGGAGAGTTTGTCACTGGGCCCAACCTCACACCTATTCTCCATTTCCTCCACCGCCCTGCAGTCTTTTTTCCCATCATATTCTCTCACCACCACCACTGCCACCACACCACCCTCCACCACCATTCTCCTGCTATCTATAAATATATGCGAATTTATTTATTCGTTGTGTATGCAAATAGATAGCTATGAGGGGGCACAGAATGTTACTACTACTGGTAGTTGGTCGTTTGCCGTGAAGAATGAGGTGGTTTATATAGGTGAGCGAGGCGAAATTATCGGTCCTATAATAACGTGTATTTGAAGTTAGAAAAGCAAGAGCGGAGTAGAAAATCTTATGAAAAGTCGGGAAAAACCAAATGATTTAAAGCTAAAAGACCTAGAGAAAGAACAGCTCGAGAAAGAAAAAAGAGGAAAAGGGGGGCCTTTTTCTTTCTTGCTTTCAGGCTAGAATTGTTAAGAGAGAATGACTTTCATCAGTAAGATTTCTCACTGAGGAAAGTGCTCCAATTGGTGCCCTTTTTATACTTGATTTTTGGGAGTGGCCTTTAATCTAAAAGAAAAAAAGAAAACAAAAATGGGTATTCACTTGGTGATTCTAATTATTACATATAAATCCAAAAAACAAGAAGTGAAATCTGGGTTACATCTTTAATTTTCTTCCAACGATAATAACCGCAGAAAAATCCCAACCTTAAATCATTTCTTCTTTTTTCTTTCACTTCGCTAAAAGAGTAGTATAATTTATTTTAGTGAAAAGCCTTTTCAGCAAGTCTCTATCTATTCTTTTTCCATGTCCCTTCGCCTCTCTCTCTCTCTCTCTCTCTCTCTCTCTCTCTCTCTCTCTCTATCTATCTAATACTGATGAAGTGGTAATAATATTGTTGATAAATTATTATTAATCATCACAAAAAGGGTGGAAGAAGAAATGGCGGCTGTGGCTGCGCAGTCTTGTTGAACTGTTGAGCTCCCTCTCTCCCTCTCTCTCTAAAATTAATCATTTGAGCATTTGGGTCGCCGCCACGACCCCATTTGTAATGATTGCCACCCTTCTTCCTTCCTCATGTGAACATAACCTTCCATACAGACAATTCATGATGATTATTCTGTGTAACAGCCATATCATACATTTTTTACTATTATATAAAGTGGACCTCCTGTGTATATAGTTATTTGCTCCATCGTTTCACTTGGGTACTACTCCCTTAAAGAAACTAATCAAATATTTATTTATTTTTTTCGACGTGCACCAGGACTACATCTGATTCATATAATTTGTTGTTGTTGTTGTTTTTTTTTTATGTAATTGAGTATAAAAAAAATTGACTTCGTGTTATAATGAAGGAAGAACTAGTGATAATACACACCACTTTCTCCATTTGATGACTTCTTCCTAACATAACGTTACGGGTTGGACTCAAACTCAAAAGAACACCATGAATTTAGTAGAGCAATTTATTTTATTTTGACATTACAAAATTTAATAACTGTCATATGACTTACTTTAATTAATATATTTTCTTAATTTTTAGAATATACATATAAATTTTATTCTACAACATATAAAAAGATTAATTCAATTAGCAAAGATTTGGGGAGGTTATTAAGGTATCAATCAAAGCGGGGAAAAATTAATAAATTATCAACAAATTTAGAATCTGAAAAAAGAAAAATATAAGAGAAAAAAAGAAATACGAGGAAAACATGAAGGATCCCAATGGTGAATCAAAAAGAGCTTAACTCTTACGTGGCTAAACAGCCACTGTTATGAAACCTGGAAAGCGGCTTTCTTTTTAACCTAACAGCTCCCCTCTTTTTCTGTATGTATATGTATACATATATACATATATATCCCACTTAGTAATATGAAAGTGAATCATGCATATATTTAAACTGTCATTATCGCCATCTTTGGTGGACGGCCACGATTCCTGAACTCAGTGGCCTCTCCCTAGTGGACGACCAGGATTATCTGATCTTATCCAATGTTTTAGATTGTTGATCTTTGGTTTGATTCAATTGGGGGCTAATCAAGACTCTGGATTCTCTACCAAATCCCTTTTCCAGTTTCTTTTGATGGTATGAAAGGAAGAAAGTATATATATATATATATATATATGATGTGATTTGGATCCACAGTATTATCTGTTCTCGGCCACGACTTAACATGCTCTTACAATATACGATTTTAAAATGCATTTACGCCACTGATGCGGTACGATAGTGGCTGCAAATACTATCCGTTCTATCGATTACAAATTAGTATCATCTTATAGTGCACGGTTTTAAAATGCATTTAAAAATGTGAGATTTAATTCAAGCTTATAAACACATAATTTTCTCGTTCCAATATCGATATAAAATACCCCATCACATTAATATATATATATATATATCTTTTAGTGGAGGGCATCATAATTATTACAAGAATTATTACGGTAAGTGTGAAACTTGATAATGTTTGTCTATAGATATTTTCATGGGATCACTACACACTTTTCCTGTAATTACTTCTGCTACAAATTTATATTGTGCTATTAATTTCGCAGAATAGAGGCTCAACTGCCATGAAAGTTTCATAGTTAATAGAGTATATACAATTTATTTCAGCCCCACTCCAGTGGTTTTAGTTAAATGTTTCAAAACCATCCCAATCAGTATAATTTTTAATCACAGTTGGAGGTTGGATGGTTGTGGGCCATCATTTGTCTATAATCTCATATTTTTATACATAAATTAAATAAAAATTCAAAAATTTATTTTCTCTAAATTTGTAAATTATCATTCTATATAAATCGAGATATCTATCTTGAACCTTAAAATTTAAAGTTTTAGCTCCATCTCTATTTTTTAATGTGTATTTTTCTAACTACACATGATTATTATAATTAGAACACGACATGACAGCGACTCCAAACAAACTGCTTTGTTATGTCCTAGAAATTTAATGTGGCCAACTATTAATTAGTCGTTGATTTATTAAACACAATCATTTAGGTTATCGTTGACAGTTTGATTTCAGATGGCCTATGGCACAATATACAATCATATATTGCAAGTTTTTATGTGGGGTAAACAAAAACCTTGTCCCACTAATAAAGTTTTTGGCCAGAGAATAATATATCACACATATTGATGAGAAAATACAACGACCACCTAAATATGAATATCAAAGTCGCACAATAACCTGTCAGTGTGCGAATCCTAATAATATCTAAATTGATTTTCCAAATAGGAAAAAAGCAAAGAGATAAAATAAAAAATAAAAACAATGGCAATTGGATCCTAGTGAGAACTTAATTTTGAATATCGATCAAACAAGAACACGAATGGAATCAGAAGGTTCAAATTAAGGTTTTGAATTAGATGCTTTCGAGTAGTACAATTTTGCAATAAAAAAGAATGATTTCTTATAGAAAAATCTTCAATTATGATGGTACAATATATATAGTAATTAATAGAATTCAGACCGAAAAAAATTGCTACTAGATTGCTATCGACACTTCAAGATATTTTCCTAGAAAGTTTTAGAATATTATTTTTTTCATGCCGATCATCAATGAATAACTCCACTATTCTTTACAAAGTACATCATAAGATTAATTAAGCAACCTTTTATCTCTAAATAAATCTCTTTCAGCTCTTTCCTTTCATTTTCCTTGAAGTGCGATAGATTTAAATATAATTGTTCCAATTATTTAATAATTAATCCAGTCATTATCAGAGAAAAATACATAAACTATACCTAAAAAAAAATAAAATCAAAAGTCATACATAATATAGCCCCCACTGACCAGTCACCGGTGAGTGTGCAACAGAACTTAGGTGTGACTTCTATTTAATTAATTAGTAGTATTTTTTTAATTTAATGATGACGTGCACACTTCCTAAAATACCCAATCATTGTCAAAACTGTTCAATGATTAATGGCTTTAGGGTTCAAGGAAATGAGATGAGAGTGAACCTCATACGCTGCTCTGCCACTCCATTATCTATTATGGAGTTTCCTATTGGTATGTCACTCGTTACTCCATGATCCTCTCCTTTTTTTATTTCTTTTTTTTTTTAATTTTATTTATTTGTCTAATTTATTTCCAATTGTCAATTCTTTGGCATGTAGCAGAAGCAATCAAAATTAAAATATTGAGAGGCAAAGTGGAAAGTAAATTTGATATCCTCAATATAATAGTTTTGTGGGTGTTGTTGATCAATTAATTTAATTATTTTATTAATTTATATTAATGAATAATTTTTAGTTACGTTTTTTTCAATTTAGTTCAGTAATATTAACTGATATAAAAATTGCTACTAAGCTATAAAATTTAAATAATACTAAAATTGTTAAACAATAAATGTGACATGCTAGTTCAAATATTAAACAGTTTCACTTTGTAAGATAATAAAAGAAATAATAACTTTGGAAGAGATGGCATATTATAGTTGCCTCTATATTTTTAGAGTGACTTAAAATCATATACCTAGCAATTAATTTATTTTATTATTTTAATTCTGCACTTGTGACAACAAGTATCATGAGAGGCTTGCTGGAAATCGAATTTTATATGATTATGAACTAGAAAATTCAGGGGCTAACCAGTAAAATTGAAATATTAAGAGTGGCGTTATTTCAAGAGAGCTCCAACAACTTTAACCAAAATTCTCAAAATTAATATGATTTGTTTTGAACAATCATAAATATATGACAACTAAAATAAGTCAAACTTGGCTCAACATATTTTCTATATTCATCTTTTTTTCACACAAATAGAGTGTACTTTATGTAGATCCCACACTCATTTCTATATTGCGCATATACACAGTATATACACTAAAGTTCATCAATCATGATTTTCCACAAATTACTTAGGTTTTTGTCGTGTCTTAAATTTTTACGATGAGACTCGTGCCCTAATTAATCCACCCTTTATTTGGTTCTGATCATATCGAATCATTACATTTTATTTAAAAAATCTATATGGCTATATTATATCAAATTATCATATCCCATTTAATATATATATATTTGGCTCTAATATTATATCGAATTATTATATATTATTTAAAAAATATATATTTATATTATTAGATGAGAGAAATATTTAATACCATTATGGCTCTAATGATTAATTAGAAAGTATGCACCAATAACACCAGAAGCATCTCCCCTTTTCATATTATGGCAAACAAATTCAAAGTACCAGCTAGTGCTTGCACTTACTGGAAATTTCTACTTGATTACAAGATTATTAATCTCCAAGTGATTCAAAACCAACATAGACTAATGAAACTTCCATTAATTTTAAATCGCACTTCTCAATGCTTTTCCTAGTAATTATTCAATTAATATAGGACACCTAGATGTCATTTTTCTTGCTACAATGACTTAAGATTAATAATCGACCCACAACAAAAGAAACGAAAGTGACATATATAAAGATGTTGAAATAGTACAACATTAATAATAATTGAAGTATTGACCATCAATCTTATATGTTTGTGACAACGATACCAACTACATCAACTGCATCAGAATGATGAGTCGTATTGGTGGATTTCACTTGTCCGTAGCTAAAAAATTCTTCGTTTATCATGATTTTGTCTGCAATTTTTTTTTTTTTTATTTGGAGTTCATTATTGTCAAACTAAATATTTTTTTATTTTTCAGTTAATGATTGAAATCGTTAAAGAAAGAATATTTGGGGTGTATGTACACGGACTGTGTCATCAGGACAAAGGAGTCGAATAATGTAGCCATGAAATACTATGTAATCATGTGTAATGTCACGACTATTGGAAAAGAGACATTGTTGCATATCATTACAAAAAAAACTTTTGCATTAATTAAGGTGGTCCAAACAATGCTCATTTTAACACTTTGATGCTCGTGTTATTCGTTCTCTAGACTAATAGTTTGGGAAAGAAAAAAAAAAAAAACTGTAATATTTAAGGAATCAAGAAAGATATTTCAGAGATTTGACGAGATTATAAATGCTAAGACCATTTTTTTATTGACTAACTTTAGGTGAAATTTGAAAAATTAAAAAAACAGAAGTTCCCGTGGTGAATTTTAGGGTTTCAAATTTCTATTTCTATTTTTCATATTCCACTATTTGATATATGAGATAAATATTGATTATTTGAATGTAATTTATCTCATATACACATATCATAAATCTAAATAATAGAATATAAATAAAATAAAAAAAGTGGAATAGAAAATTTAAAATCAAATTTTAGTGGGTTGAACAAGAATCTCCCCCTGTTTACGGGTCAGTTATGACAAATAGGAAGAAATCTAAAGAATATAATAAATGGATTTAAAGAACAACGACGATGTGATGATGATGAAATGAAAAATTATTGTCATTAAATATTAACACATTAGTTATGGTGCGATCTTGTTGGGCACTTGTTCCATATTTATGCTTCATTTGGATCGTTGATTGAATATTATTATGGGATATAAGTTGCATTAATTATCTAAACCAATTTTTAACTTTATTAACATTTGATAGAGATTAGCTCATGATCACCTATACAATATTTGAGGAAAATGAAGAGAAAAGACAACATCAGCTGATTCTTAGGTTTCAAGATTATATGTACCAACGACATCAGCATCTTCATAAGATATTTCACCTTAAGTTTGAAAAAACAAAAAGGATGGAATCTTCTTATGACATATATATCTGTAAAGAGTAGTTTTGTGCAAACTCTAATGTAAATGCTTCAGATTGTATGAAGATTTTAATAATTCATTATTTGGTCGACTTAATTTTAGTCTTTATTTAAAAATTCAATCTCCACTTGATGGGGAAATTTATCCTAATTAACCAAAATACTCTAGTTATAAATAGAGATCAAGATTCACGTTTTTTTAGACGGATCCAAATCGACTCGATCGAGATTGGCTTTGGCCTGAGACCTAAAAATTGAATCTTCTGATGGATCAATTTCAGAATAAATTGTATACTGATACTTGTCTTATCATGTTTATATATATCCTTAGGAAGCTTGGTTAAAAGCTAATTGATTTACTCAATTCTGTTGATTAAACTATTGGATGATTTTAATTGAGATCATACCAACAAAATTAATAAACTTGTGATGACAAGTCTATCCCATACTTTAGAATCTGGATCTGTTCATCTCGAATTATCCTCGACCTCAACATATGAGGTACAAACTCAACCCAATCAACACTCAATTCAACTTTTTCAAAAATAATAATAATAATATTAATGAACCCATCACACAAACTTCCATAACTAATATTCAAACAAAAATAATTGACAACTCAAGATGTCAAACTAGATCTAAATTCGAACATGCTTAACATAATAATGTTATACCACTCAACTAACAGCCTACGCTCTCAAATTCATATATTTTGTATTGTCCAAAACAATTCTAGACTTTTACAATTATTTCTAACAATTTTTTACGTGAAGTGGTCATCATGCTACTCAAATAGCTGTATACAAATAGACATAGTGTGAATATCGTCCACGGTCAAAGCATTTTTGTGATTTTTCACATAGGCATATGTTTTTATTAAAAAATAAAAAATAAAATTGGAGAATGTAACAATTAGAGACAAATGGGTAGACAAAAGCCTCGTTTTGATAATGGCAGGGATCTTGTTCCCTTCCCGTTACCTATCCATTGATCGCTACCTGCTTTTTCCACCCAATCATATTCGAATGACTGATGAACACCAAGCACGACAACCTTTGTAGGCCACCTCCCAAACATTAACCCCTCATATCATGCAATGCCATGTCGCTTCTTCTTCTTCACATGCCAATTTTTACATGTATACTCCATATTTTTATTACTAGCTAGAGAGAATTTTTAGGGGTAAAAGTGGGGGAAGATAAGTCGGAAACTTAGCCAATAATGTGAAACTAGGGAAAAATGCTCACGATTATGATGGTAATTGCCTAGGTAGACAGGAATTTAGAGTCAATGGGGTCGTTTGTTTAAGAAAAGGATCTTGTCTACGATAATCTTGCTATAATTGTTTAGATCGACAAGAATTTAGCAGGAATCATGGTTTTGTTTAAGAAAAAGGATCTTGTGTCAAGCCGTTGGAAAGCAAGGTTTGAACAAGTTGACCCAAAGATAGGAGGGGGTGTGGCTCGATGAATGATGCATGGGAGATTAGTTAAGGCACATGAAATAAACTAATCTACATAGTTTTGTTTATTAATTCTTAGTGCTTGGAGAAAATTATTACAATTAAAGTAGATGGGCCGTGGCATTGGGCGATTCTCCAGCAAGCTGGTTGGTTGTCATGAATATCAATTTGACCCGGCAAAACCTGATTCCATATCTGGTCTAACAAGATTAGAAAAATGACCACACAAGAATAAGACCTTTGTTTCTTTCTTACATGATTGAAGGGTCTTGATATTATTGAAGTTTGACGGGGTCATCGTCTACAGTGTCAGGCTTTCACCATTCATCCCCTTAATTTAATGGATTGAGTGTACTGTACCCTATACAATGAAGATTTTTTCCAAGTTTGTCCCTTTCCTAACGCATAATGCCTATAAAGACCTACAAACAATTACACATATAGGACCTGGTATAGGAGTGCTTAAACATGATTTCTTGGTCTGTAAAACAGGTTAAATCACATGGATGTAGTAGTCCTAAAAGTCACATGCAGAAGTAGCGAATGTAATTAATCTTGATCTTAGCTAAAAAATTGTGGAGACATTGCAAGTATATATGATGTACCTGGTTTTATCTAAATCATTAGATTTCTTGCTCAAGAAATATTTACGTAGTGATTCTAGTTAAGCACTTACGAGGGAAGAAATCATTTGTATATTGACATGTCTGGAACTGGCATTGCCATGTTCATATTTCCAGTTGTAGTACAGCTTGAAATGTTGGAGCTAGTTTTTTGACAGAAGAGAAAAATGAAAGAGAAGTGAAAAAACTTGCAGAGGGGACAAAACCCACATACATGGATATGATGTAGATCTGGTTTTGTACTTGAGAATTGGTTTGGGGGGACGTATTTAGAAGGGCTGAGGAGCTGTCATTTCTCCCTTTTGTTTTTTTTGTATAGTTTTGGCCTTTTGTACGCCAAGTGTCCGACACTAGGGTGCGGCCCTAACTCCTTCGAATCCCCATTATTATGCACCGTGTCTCCTCCTCCTTCCCCCGCCCCCACCCCTTGCACTATCCAAAAAATTCCAGGGAAATGACATTTCATGGTAAAAAATGTTGTCATTTTACATGAATTTAGTGCTAAATCAACCTGGAATGCATTACAAAAAACATGTTCTCCCCAAGTATCTCCAGACCCTGATACATGAAAAGAAAAACAAACCTGCCTTAGGCAATTCTTCCATGCGAACATGGAAATGTGACTGATCAATGTGATGAAAAAAATCACGTTAACAGGTCATAAATCTGGCCACGCCAGCTCGATAAAGAACTAGGATCTTTGAGTGTATAATCCATGCAACCTGATTAGACAAGATATAACAAGCTAGTTAATGAGAGGCACGACGGGCTCGATAATGTGTCCCTTTAGGGTTCTACAGACCCTAATCAAACATGGTCCTTGCTAAATGCAGGATTTTAATGATGATAAACGAGATCAAAAGGAGACAGGGTGGAAATTTTAGTCATTTAACTACATGTGCCATGTGTCCATGTTTGGTTCACTTTCGCTGGTAATGCAAGTTTAAAATTTGTTTTATTTCTTCGGGGGTGGAGTCCCTTGTTCGTGAATCGCAATTCTTCTGTAATTCTACTGTCTGGAAACATGAGTGAAACAACTCATTTCCATGTCGGAATCCTGAAGTGATTTAGAATCTTCTTGGACCTCATGCAGCTTATAGAAGTACTTAATTAATAAATGATGTCGAAATTTGAGAGACTACGCGGGGAGTATAACAACCCTAGTTACAAGTTTTCTTTTTTTTTTTTTTTTTTTTTTAATTTCATTTATTTTTTGGACAGTGAAATTCGAGATGGATGCTGATTTATCCAAGAAAAAAATAGGATATTCAAAGGCAAAGCAAATAGGTTAGATGCTTTCACATCATTTCACCTCAATTTTGTCCAAGAAAACCACACGAAAGTATCTTTCTTGTTTGGTAGAAAATTGGCATGCTGGAAACCTATTAATGGTCTTTTTTTTTTTTTTTAAGGCTGAAACCCAATTTATGCTTATAATTGCTTAGTCAACATTTATTTATGTGTTAAAACTTCAAAACAAATAAAGTAGGGGGTACGTGAAAAAAGACAAAAGGGGGTAATTTAAAGAGAAAAAGCACGGGACTTTGTCCCTTCAGGATAAGAACAAATTCGAAGTCTTTTTTGAACCCATCTCTTGATTACGGCCATGCCAAGAACATCATCATGCATCCGTAATTCCACATCATGTATGTATGTTCACAGGGTCTACATGACTCATGCATGGTGCGTTTTGATAAGTGAGTAGTTTTAGTAAATTACGAAAAAGAAGGTACGAAAGTGGCCGGATCGATTGACAGTTAGATGAGGGAAAAAAATTGCGTTTAAATTGAACAATTTTTTTGTTTCATAGTCCCTATTCACAAGTATCCGAGAGAGAGAGAGAGAGAGAGTAGATCACCAAACACGTTTCTTATGTAATCTGAAGTATGATTCTACGTTTTCACAATGGCTTTTTGACTGCCTTTGTATAGTTAGATCATTTTCGTATATGCTATGTATCATTTATATTTATATTATATTATCTTATAAATCATATTATATATATTATATATATAATTAATTTTTAATACATATTTAAAAAATATTTTTTATATACAACGTATATATATATAATATAATATAAGATATAATATAAAATTTAAATAAAAAATTTAAATTTTTATTATTGAATCGATAATCAAATCGATTTTATTGTGATAAGACGATTCAACTGTTGGTTCAATTATTATAATAAAAATTATTATATGTAAAATAGTAACGTAATATATTAATTATTATGTACTAAAATTTAAAAAAATAAAATTAAAAATTATATTTATCAAAATTTAAAATTCATAATCACACATATATATATATAAATAAATATTAAAAAAATTAAAAAAAATAATTTTAATTAATTTTTAATTAATTTAATCAATTTAATTATCAATTTTTGGCAATCAATCAATCGGGCCAATGTCCGATCCAATTACAGAAAACACTAGGTAGATGTGCTTGCTATTGCGTGTGTGTGTGTGTGTGTGTATATATATATATGTCAAACTATTATTTGTTGAGTTCGTGACAATGTGCATTAATGCATCTCATCAAAAGATGCCAGGCGAAGAAGATATAGATTGAAAAAGGACCTCATATATATATATATGTATGTATAGGTGGGCTAGCTGTTTAATTTCAGAGAGTGGCGGAAGCATCCTCAGTGACCTATCTCTATCACCCCCACCACTTTCAACGCTATCACTTATCAATCTTGTCTCCAACAAAACTCCGCCATTTGTCGGTTTTCTTTTTCACATCTTCCCAATTTCAATTCCTTTCTACGTTTTTTTTCCTCCTTTTATTTTATTTTATTTTACTTTTGGGTTTTTGCCAACTTTATAAGTTAATGGGAACGTGTTGAATTCTTGATAACTTCAATTACTTGCACCATTTGAGAGTTTAAGATAATCCCAAATTAAAGTGGTCACATAATGATCATTTAAGATTGTCCCCTATATGGATAAGTATGCCCAATGTCTTGATGCCCACTAGTCTTTTTCTTCTCTTCATAGTCCCCTTCTAATCGCTTTTCTCTACTAAATAATACTCTAGTTAAAAGATTCAGAATTTACATGGGAGATGGTAAAGCAAAATTCAGAATTTTTTTGGCTACTGTTTTCTCCGGGTAATTTTGTCTGGTTTTGAGTGGATTCATTTAATGTAGTCGGTTTTGGAACAAACTATGTTATACTTCAGCAGTGTAGCACACAGGCTACGGTTTTTGTTTTATTTTTTACTTTGTTTATTTGACAAATTACTATATGAAGCTGGTTGACTCGTGAAAGAGAATAAATTAGTTTTACTACATATAGAGTGCTAGTTCGTATCCCCTATCAACCACAATTAAATAAGTCATTGATAGTTGCAAATAGTTCACACTAAAAACCCTTAATCATACAGTAAATACAAAATATATATTCTATACGATAAATTTATATTTCTTATTTGAATTTAAATCGAGTTGATAATATCTTATCTAGACATAGCTTGGACCCTTTTGGATCCATAATTATATATATAAGTATATATACATACATATATTATCGATTTTGATAAAACTGCACTCAATAAAGTTATCCATGTATGCACACATGATATTTTTTAAGATTACATCAAATTTTCTGCTTTATTATATAGTATACGATCGGCACAAGAAATCTGAATTATAGCCGCAAAGTGTCCCTCGTAAATCGAAAAATACTTTTAGATATGCATTGTGGGCAGAAATTGAAATAAGTTCACCTTTTCGTCTTATACTAGTATTTAAATAGGCTCACATCTCTCCGCCATTGCCTTGACTATAAAACCACATGTTTATGTTAAAACTCAAATTTATCTAATCAAATTAATAATCACTCATAATCCGCAAGAGCAAGAGGAGTTCTCATTATTAGGCATCTGGCTCACCCAAAGTCACCAAAAGTGGAAATAAAAAATCTTGAGAACACTAACCACGAAATTATTACGCCCACATTGCCTTCGATAATTAACCTATAGAGGAAAATACTATATTAAATAAGTGATTTAGTATTTAAAAAAAAAAAGCCCTACATTGTAATGTGACAAGCAAAACCAAACAAGATCCACTATAGAATTCATCCAAGTACATTCAACGGCAGCTAGACGAATGATCTAACTTAATACTGTAAATTACATATCAAGCACATAAAAGTCCAAAAAACAACCATCCAATATGAAATCTACATCCGTACACCATGTTTCAAAGAATTAACTTTCGAATAACTATTTTCCTTCCATGCTCTTATCTATTACAACTAACAGGATGGAGGCGTGAGAATGATTTACAAAGATGATGAAAGGTAAGGGCTTTCCTTCTACTTCTGACATCTTTCCAATTAAGGCTTCATTTTCAAGCATACGAGCAAATTAAACAAAAAAAATGGAAGCTGTTTTTCTGCTGCCAAAAATCAGCAGTGCGTAAATAAGATCTTGATTTGGAGAAATCACCCATTTCTCTCTTAGTTCTTAACGACACAAGTAAAATTCCCACACAAATGAGAGTTTATAGTTAGTGCATGAATCAGATGGTAAGCACAACAAGCAATATGAACTCAATCAATTGTATAAATGAACAGGACAAACATACTACAGAGAGCAAGAAAAATTTGACACCAAGATTGAAGGCATCCAGCTCTCATTATTATTGACCACGAGTACGGCCCCTTTCTGCATTCCTTACGGGGTAGAAATAAGGATGGGCCTGCATGAATTACAAACATTACTCAAGGGATGAGATTTATATGTCCAAAATATGCATTAGAACACATTGAATTGGTACTGAAATGTGAACACCCGCATGACATTTTGAGCTTTGAATAGGAATTCAGGGAAAATGAAGTATAGCTTGGACGTTGCTTTCCTAATTGTTTTGTCTTCATGAATGCACAATTAATATTTTTAAAAGAGTTTATGTGATTACATAAAATAATTTCAGAGTTGACTTGGTTAGAAAGATGAAAACACAGTTTGCACTTTGCAGACGGCCAGACAATGCCTAAGTGGAAAGTTTAACATGATTTCTCACATTCTTTAGAAGCCCAAAGAATTTGCTATAACTTCTTTATCGATAGAGTGAGTAGAGAATGCAGATTATACCATTGCTTCCTTTGCAGTAGGCCTTTCTTGATGATCATATTGCAATAATTTGTCAACAAAATCAATTGCCTTCAGGGAAAAAAAAATAGAAAAACAACACTATCAGTTTAAAATCTCCAACAAAAACTTCATCACATGATTTTAGGTTCTCAGTAGTCTTGTTGCTTACCTCAGGAACGGCCAAATGTTGATTATCGGCATTAATAAACTTCGTCCATGGCTTTCTACTATGCCTAGATTGACCCACCAAAAAAAAAAGATTTTTATCTGGTAAAAAAACCAATACTTCAGGAAAAAAAAAATAGAAGTAATATATGATTAAACCTCCCAACAAGGGCAGCAAGATGTTGATCCAATTCCAAGCGGTACTTGTTTAAATAAGCATTCAACTCATCCGTCCCCAATACCTGTCATTCATTAAATAAGTTCAACAACTTTATTATGTCAGATATAAAGAATTTTCACTCCAAGTTCGCGGGAAGAACAAATCAGATAAGCGGTCTGGTCTCATACATGTAAGCTAACACTGGCACTCATAAATGCAGAAAAGACAATTAGCATGTTTTAAAGATTTACCTTTTAACCCAGAAAAGAAATGGACAGAAAACGAGGTTATTAACTTTCATCTAGTGCAATCCAACGTAACTTGAAAAAATCATTGATAAATATGCATAATAAGAATAGACGGATCCACAAAGGTGTGCAAGTGAATCTTTAAAGAGGCATGTTCTGGCATATACCTTTGCAATCTTGACAAGTTGATCATAATTATCATGCCCATAAAAGAAAGGCTCCTTGCGAAATATCTGTACAGCACAAGCTCTCAATGTGAGCATCACACTGGAAGTACACCTTGGCATATATAATAAATTTTTAACCTCATCATAATTTGTCATCCATGGATGATATGCAAGCTGATGGCAATCCACTCATCGAGGACTTCATGAAGAAAATCTAACATAGATTGGGATACTTATGCAATGGCACTAATAACCTTCCATATTCAAACAAAAATGATCCAATCTTTTGATTTCTAAAATCATCCATCAGGGTGACAACTGAGTGCAGCTAGATTAGAGAGGAAGCCACTAAATGATATGTCCAGGTTCATTTGTAATGCATACTAACCAAAACTGGTAAAGTGTGTACGTGTAGTAGAACACAATTTTGGGGCTTTGGGGGAGGGGAGTAGAAGGAAATACGTACCATTCCCGCAAACATACATCCCAGGCTCCACAAGTCCAAGGAGTAATCATAGTCTTGCAAATCAACAAGAAGTTCAGGGCCCTTAAAATATCTGCAAATGGCAGGCCAGCAAATTAAAGGTGATACCCACGGCTAGAAGCCACGGGACCAACGTCACAACAGGTTACCATGACAATATTCATGCTTATATGCATCACTAAGAAGTTTTGTCAAAGAATCAACACAAAAAATTAAACATTAGAAACAGGCCTTTGAAATAAGAAATCCATCTTTGCTAAAATAGCTATGAAAGCCAAAGATTGACAGTTAAAGATAAGCATTACTCCAATAGCAATTTTAGAAATTTACGGCAGAGCCAGAATTTATGTTTGTGCAACCTACAATGTTAAATAAGTGCAGTTCACAACTGCGCAAAACACAGATACAATAATTTTTTTAACTATTATCTGGTGCTTCTTCCAGAAAAATGTTAGCAGATCTCAACTAATTGACCTATTGCTACTCCGCTATTTTTTTGTCACTTATGAAGAGAACTAGTAGTCAAATAAAACTTTGAATTTCCATATATCATTCTGTGTTTCTTTTCAAGTTTTAAACATGACTAAAATATCAACCATTCAGAGCTCAAACAAAGATTGGATGATCAAGATTATAGATATTTTTAGTTCCTCGCATTCCTAGAAAATCTTAACTTGTTCCTTAATTGATTCCATTCTGAAAGCTGCAGGAATCCCTCCATTTTACCTTAATATTATTGACGTTTTATGGAGTATATCAAATTTAAAGGTCGGAAATTTGCTCTTTATTTCTTGATGCTTGATTCAAAATTACGTTGCACAAATATAATTTTGTTGGGATGATAAATCCAAGATTTGGCTTAGGCAATTTGCAAGTTGCTGAAAAATTTAACAGTCCATTCCCAGACAAAAACATCAATCTACATCAGCCCTATCAGCCAGAAGAGGGAGGTGACCCCCATATTTCAACTCAGCCCAAGTCTCTGAGTTCTCCATCTTTGTACCATCAATTTCTGAAATCAACTTGATATGTTAACAATCCATTTGAATTAGCTCAGATTATCTCATAAAAACATAATTATACAACTCATGATAGAGCAAGAAAAGCTGTATAGTTATTTTTATCTCGTCATGTTTAAGTTAGAGAAGTTACTGACTGACTGCAGCTCAGTGTGCAGTCATTCATCAACTTGATATCCATTATTCTAGCAATTTTAGGAATGTGAAAAAATAGAAAACCAAACTCTTACTATGTCTTGGTAAATAATTCTATAAGTGTTTCAATTCTCCATATTCAAAAGTCTCCTTAACTTCCTCCATCTGTACTTAGGGGCTCTTTCGCTAACTAAACCTAGGGATACATCAAAATTGGAGAAAACAACAGCTAGTTAGAAAAACCATTCTTTCAAATTAAGTACGTGAAAGAAGCAGTGGAAACCTGACTATATAACTTATGTATAGAAGACTAGTTTCAACTACAAAACCAACATCCAATGCATGCCCAACAACAGCACAAACTACACATGTTGAAATCACAGCATCTGAGACTGAGAAGATATATAATCACACGAGGAGAACCTCGCTTATGTCCCACATCAGTTATTAGTACAAATTTAACCATAGCCCCTTCAAATGGAGCCACAGTAAACACATTCTTATTTGACTACTTCAGAAAATTATTTCATCCATATTTCATCCCCGCTATGGCCATAAAAGTTCAGAACAACATTATTTGCACTTTCTATAGAAGTCCTACAAGCTATAACTAAATGAACTCCAAACCTCCAAGTTATTACAACTAACATGTAACAGATACAGAAATTATAATGAATAAAGTAAGAACACAACACAGAATTAGAGCTAAGATAGAGCAAAGATGGCAACCTAGAAGCTACACGAACATTATACTCTTTCCCAGGATGGTAGAACTCTGCAAGCCCCCAATCTATCAGGCGAAGTTTACGCTGCTCGTGATCTATCGTAACATTGTGGGGCTTCACATCCCGATGCATGATACCTTGAGAATGGCAGTAATCTAAAGCCTACATGTAAAAGAGAAGAAAACTTCTAATGTTTTTTATTCAGAACAAATCACAACTCCACATTGGTAAAGTAAAAGCCAGAGTGGGCCACCAACTTGAGGTCTGGGCGAATTGGGGATGGAAGCAGAAAAGCTAACAATTTTATAACAAACAAAGAAATCAAATGCTGTTGACAATAAACAACCACCAAATCCAGTAGGGAAAAAAATAAAATCAGCCAAGTCGGTAACAAGCTTACTAAGATTCAAGCCCAAATCCAGTTAGTGAATTCTAATACAACCATGTACAACCAGAATCCAGGCTCTGGCCATACTAGCAATAAAATTTAATTAACAGCTTATTTTCTAGAGAGATTAACAGAAACCCATTCAAAGTCTTTCTTAAATTTCTAACTAGAGATGTTGCTCATTTTTATTCCTTTTCCAGGCAGAAACAGTGACCAGGGCCTCCAAATTTGACTTTTTGTTGTTATTAGTGAATGCATAGCATAGATCCAAATAAATCAAGAAGAGCAGCTATAGTTGAAGTTATTCCTCTAATAAACATGTACCCTCCTGAATGCAGGTTAGCACAATAACAGCTATTTTAAGTGGGTTCCGACATGACAGAATTAGACCTCAAACAATCAATCAATTTCATTCTATCAATTAACAATATCACTTATCACCAAGTCGCAGAAAACATGGCATTCAAGAAACAGTATATGTTGGAAAATGTAAATGCAGATAAAACAAGAGGCTTGCCTTTAAAAGTTCATAGATGTAGTATCTAATATCAAAGTCCGAAAGTGTGGGATACAGAGCTTTAAAGTCTGTATTGTTCACATATTCAAATATAAGACTTGGAGTCTTTGATTGTTGATCCCTTACAATATCAAGCAACTTCACAATATTTGGCCCGCCACAAAGATTCTGCAAAATCTTAATCTCCCTCTTGATCTGCAAAACAATGGAAATATTAATAACAAGTCCTTCAATGGTAAAAACTCCTATCTGGCAAGACAAGCATATAAAACCTAACCAAAATTCATTGAACTGAAGAAGAAAAAAATCAAAAACTAATTGAAATAATGATAACAGTCTGCTTCTTTCGTTAAAATAGGTGAAACTATCAAGCTGTTTGATAGCTCTCACCAATTCTGAGTTAAGGCCTTCAAACTTCTTTGGACCCCTGTTTAAACAATAAAACACCCATAGAGGAAGTTGGACCTCCTCTCTGATACAGATGGAAAGAGTGTTGAGAGACACAAAATAATGTCCATTACAAGCACCAGTAAGATTTGATATTACAACCCTATCTGTCCACAGGTGAACGTTTTGGATAAAATCTATTTTTGTGATAGTTACACAATTGAACTATATAAGTAGCGGTCTATATGCTGAAATTCTAATATGAGATGCCCCCATATATCTTCTTATTAAGATAACAATACAGGAGCACCTAAGTTCTTACAAGAAAGAAACATGCTGTAGATGACCAACTAAGCTTTTGGGAAAATTATTCTTTCTTTTGGATAAATCAAAAAACAAGAGGAATTCAAGGAATACACAGAAAAGAAACAAGACTCAGCAAAATACGTCACAAACTGGACCACTCAACTATACAACTTGGGATGAAGAACAGAGTTAGAAACATCAGATAAAAAGCTTTAATTTCCATGATGTTTCTCTGCACCTTCAAAACCCTTCTTTTCTGTTTCCTCCAAATTGATCACTGAACAAGGAGCTGATTCACAATCCATATTCACAGTTAAAGATTTAATAAGACTCCAGAAGTGGTTTGCTACAAAATGCAGGAAGAAAAGGCACGCATTTTCCGTTATTTCCGTGAGAAGCTCCAATTAGCATGAATTTTCTCCTAACACATACACCTACTCTCTTATTTGTTCTTTGATACAGGAAGTAGAGGAAGAAAAGCATCCAAGGATAAAAATTGGCAGCAATAATAAATATTACGGAGAAAACTATTTTAGGCATATAGCACACTGTAAAGTGATATTTGACAGGGCAGTTTTGTAGAGGGATATACCACTCAAACGTTCATACTTGGACTGCAGGAGACGTTTACAGAGAGTAAAGTGTCTGCCATATAAATATACTCTAGTAAACTAATTCTCTACTAGGATTTAGTTTCACCCTCTCTTTTCCATCTATTTCAAAACAATAATCTGTTGCAGGCCAAGCATTCATATTCGAAGTAGTACAAGCATCAAGGTGCGTATAGAAGTACAAAGCATATCTTGAATAAATATACATACATTTTCAATATCGGTGACCTTTTTCCATTTATAGCAAGAAAAACGTTATTCTGCATTTTCGTAGTGCTATTTCACTTATTTAACTTATGCACAAATGCGTCCCCAACCAGAATTGGCCATCAGCCTTTCTGGTTCCCTCGTTTTAACATTCATAAACCCCGAATATTCAAATGAAAAAAAAACTACAACTCTGGGGAAAAGAATATACCTTTTTCTTCTTCACAGGTTTAAGAATTTTGATGATGCATTTCTCGTTGTCGGTGGTGTGCACCCCCTCGAAAACCTCGCTGTATTTGCCCCTACCCACCTTCCTCACCACCTCATAATCATCCTGCTCCCTGAAGCAACCAATCAAAGCCCAGAACAATCAAACAGAGCCACAAAATAAATAAATAAGTAAAGCAACAATTAATTAATTGAACGTCCTAATTTAGTACCCCCATTGAACAGTGACAGACTCGTAGTCCCAATAATCCTTAGGGCGGATGACATTGACGTCAGGGTAGACCCGCGCCTTCGACGGAGCACCCGGACGCCGAATGGATTTCCCGATCTTCTGCGCCATGATTTCGGGCAGGGACAAGGCGGGGGGACAGCTGATGGAGGATAACTGAGGCTCCTGCAACGGTGGCGGTGGCTGTGGCTGTAGCTGTGGCTTTGGCTTTGGCTTTTCTTTTTGTTGGTAGAGGTTAATTTGTTGTTGCTGGTTTTGCGTGAGGGAAAGTGGAGCTCGGGAGGCGATGTGGCGGAGAAGAGAGGTGGCAGAGGAGCGGTGGTGGGAGACGATGAAATGGAAATGCCTCAAGGCCATCAAATGTAAGGGTTGTTACTTATTAATGTGTTATTCTTCACTTTTTTTTTTTAAATTGCTACAGGGAATCCATATGGAAACCCCATTTTTCTTTTCTTTTTCTTCTTCCCTGCGACGTCGTTTCCTGGGTGAAATGGATAAGATAGGGGAAGTCTTTGGACTTTGCTGTGGACCCGGTCGTAGAGTAATATATATCCTGGACCAAAATTTTGAAATTTTGATTTCTATAATAATTAATTCAGAATCTATGTCTGTTTTAGGAAGGGGGTGTTTGACTGCAATCTGATTATGGCATTGAGATTTTTTTATTTTTTTTTAAAGTGTCATTGGCTGGCTATTTCCGGAGGTATTTAGGTATTGTTTACTATTACTTGTGCTAATGTAAAAGTGATGAATTTTAAAGAAAATTGGAGAAGTAAGTAGAAGAGGAGGATATTTACAAAATATGTTGAAAAGTGAAAATGGGTTGAAAAACAAGTGTTTTTATTTAAATTGTAATTTTTGTTGTAAATATATGAAATTGATATTTATTTATAAACAGTGCAATAAATTTATTAAGTGATGCACTATGCACTAATATCATTTTTATTGTGTGCTTACTTTTATTGTGTGCTTATTATTTTGTGTTAAACTATGAAAGTCATTTTCATTAAGTGATTATTATTTTGTATTAAATTATGAAAGTGTGACACTTTGTAATGTAATCTATAAATAGATGATATATTTCAATATTTGATAAGCAATTAGAGAGAAAATTAGAAGCTTTCATTTGCATTCTTCTCTTTAATATTTATTTATAATAATTCTTATTTTTTATTATTTATTATTTATTATCTTTCATTACATATAATTTCTCATTATCAGTACGATTGCGTATTTTGGAATTCTAATCAATGTAATAATATTACTATGTAATATTTATCTACAAGCTCACTCTATTATATATATATATATGTTGTAAACTTTGCATACAAATAAAATTTTCATATTAATTTCACTGTTAAATGAGATCGATAATAATTCTAAGAAGATAAAAGAACTAAGAATAGTATATTTGTTGTTCGATTTATTATTAAGCTACAATACTTACTACTGCTTATGACAAGTAAATTCAAGCAACTTATGATTGTAACTTTAGTTTCATTTATTTCCTACTTTATAGAGTGTATTCTTATAATTCTGTATGACAATGCATAAAATTCGTGTGGTGAAGTAACTTTACCCATATCTCCATGCATTTCATTAATTAATTCGAGTATATATGCTTAAATATACTCATGCATACATTAGCTATAGTCAAGCTTGATTAATTAGGCTATACTAACTAATTATGATTAAGGTAAATCATATTAATTAATCTATTCACCATTTTCGCAAGAAGAGAAGACTACGAGGTTGCATGGAATCAGTTGTTAATTTGTTTTGATGTTTTTTTCATATGTCGAGTTTATTGAATGCACGCACGTGAGTAAAATTAGAAACGAAATTGATTTAATATTGGAGATTGCATTTGAACCTGTTACGTTTATAATCTTTTTAGTGTTATAAAATTGAGATCTGTCTATTAAATTGTATAAAATTATTTCAAGTGAGCAGAAATTCATCTAGACGCTATAGGTCTTAGAAATTCTATTAAAGAGAAAAATGAAGCATCTAGTCATGATTGTCCTAGGGCTATAATTTTTCTTCGTTACCATTTTCATGAGAGGGTTGAAATTTGAATACACTTTATAATTATTCTCTCAAAAATTCAATATGAGTGGATACAATTACGATTACAAGATTTGAAAATAGTAAGTAAATATAATTCCGCAATATTCACCGTTACTTCTCAACTTATATTGTGCGGAGAAAAAATTACTGAATAAAACAAATTAGAGAAAACATTATCTATTTTTTCATGTTTCGAATATGCTCCTGTAACATCAATATCAAGAGCAAAGTTTTAAGAAATATTATGAATTAATCACATGTCTTTTTATGGTTGAACAAAACAATGAGCTTTTGATGAAAAATAATGAATCTCGTCAAATTGATAGTAATTATTACATACTTGAGTTACGCATGTTTTAATTAAATGATTGATTGATACTTTTCTAATTCATATTTAGTTGAGTGTTAGAGAGTTCCTACTTACTTGAGTGTTTAAAAATTTTCGTTAGGCAACTTATGTAAAGTGCTTTGCGGGTCAATCCATACATAGTTCGTAGATCAAATCAATAGATTTAGGGTTATTGATTCGTTCTGAAAATTGAGCACATCAGTTATTATGCATCACTAACATTTGATTAATAATTTTTTTTTTTATAATTTAGTAAAGGTAAAATATAACAAATATAGTACCTTATTTTTTAAAATATTATAATTTGATAAATTTTATGACTAGTGCACGATGTTTATGCTAGTACTATTTAAAAAAAGGAAGATGATTTTTACAAAATGGCGGTTTAATTTTAATCCCAAATTCAATGTACCAATTATGCCCCTAAAATGGTTGTATATGTGTCTATTCCAATTAATATAAAAATTAGTTAAAATTGAAGGTTTCAAGAAAATTAAAAAAACACGTAGTGAAGAACTTGAGGAATAAAGAAATAATGTCAAGAAAACAGAAAAATAATAATAATACCGAACTTATTATCAAAGTATATCTCAGTGAACTAGACCAATTAGATAAATGGGACCAAAGATACATTAGACCAAAAAAATTGAATAGTAGGTTTTAGTACCATCAGACCTAATTCAAGTGACAAAATATTAAAACAAGTGAAGAGAAAAGATTTTTCACGAATGGTCTGATAAAAAATATATTTTATCCAAAAATACCCAAACAAATAGTTAAATGTGCTCCAAATTTCAGACAAATCAGACATTAATTCCTTAAAATAAAAACACAAAAAAATATAACAGAAGTAACAGAAAAATAGCAATAAAAATACTTGGACAACGACCACACACCAATTTTTAACTCTTTAACTTTTTTTTTTTTTTTTTTTCCAGTTGAATAAGACTTAGTTGCCACGTTTGAAGTTTGCTAGCAATGGTAATGAGCGGATTCAATCCTTACCTCATATTCGTTTAGGATGAGTTTTTAATAATATAAACGATTTTATGTTAGAACCAATTATTTGTTTTGAAACCCAATCTAAACCTAATATGTTTAAATTTTAAAAATTTATTATATATATTTAAATATTTTTTAAATAGATTATTTAAAAAATCTAATAATATTTTTTAAAATATAATTTTAATATTTTTTAAATTATAAAATGAGTCCAACAACTCTATCCACTAAAATTTGAATTTTTAAAATTTTTAACAAATTAGATTTTGAGTGCAAATTTGATTCACTATCATTCCCATAATTTGTAGAGCTAGAAAAGAATTTTATGAATAGCGTGCATCTCATAACTTCTTCTAAAGTAAAAGTCATGATCGTACGAAGTAATGGCAATAAAATCACTTAAATTCGAATTCTTGAAGTTCTAAAGTCTGCAAGCTCCAAAATTACTCTACAGCACTTTCTAATGGCCTATTACCTTACACATAAACTCACTTTTGTCGAGATCTTGGTTTTTTACCAACTGCACGAGTTTCACAAAGTTTTAACAACCTTAATAAAAGTACCTTAATGGAGGCTAAAACAATGTGTTTTATGCTTACTTTCATGGGCATTTTAGTCAACAACAACATTTCTGTTCAACGCACGCCTGCTCCAGAGTCCAACAAATCCAAAAAATTAATCTCACTATTATTAGCCCACTGAAACGAAATTTCCACCCTTTCTGGAACTGCTGCCAAAATTTTCAGCCAAGAGTTAAAAACAAGGCAAACCTTTTCTATTTATTCTCTAAATCCACATAACAGTAAAAATAATTTCATCTTATTCTTATGTGAAATAACATAAACAAAAAATCTAGAAGGTTGATAGAACGTTGCTGCCATTTGACAGGATTAAGAAGCATCGAAGTAATGTTTAAATTCAATGATTTAGATTAGAGAAATGATGTAAGAACAAGGAATCAGAATGAGAATCACTTTTTCGAACAAAATCAATTCAAAGAAGGACGTTCCTGTGGATCTTTCTATATATAATATAAAGAAGAGAGAAAAAATAACTACTTACATTAAGTGTAATGTAGTAATTTATCTTGTAATACTACTCCATTTTATCTTGTATTTATATAATTATTTCTACATTTTTTAATAGTCATGAATGAAATTATATTGCCATATACCTGAAATGAATTTTTATAATTAAAAAAAGATGATAAAATATATACTTTAACAAATATAAAACAACTCATATATTTATGTGAATTTAGATATTATGTTAATTTCTAAATTATTTGAGTAATATTTTATATTATTTATTTTAAAAAAATTATAATATACTCATGCATATTTTCTCACTTTGGATCAATTTGGCCGGCACGGACTTTGGACTTTGGGTCTGAATAATAAAAAGGAGCTTCTCAAGTCGGCCCGACTGTATGTACAAGTACCAAACCGGTATCCAACATGGTTCATGTCCGTCACGTGGGTGGCGTGACTGTTTGCTCAACCTATTGAAAAAAGCCAAACCAGAAACGCACAAAAGCGGGAAACTTCGAACCATTATAGCCAACACCAGCATTGTTTGCCTATAACACCTCCACCAATTTCCTAGGGTTCAATTCCACACACACATACACACATCATTCGTGTCTCTATCACTCTCTCAATACATATACATACATTCAGAATTTAATTGACAATATTCATTCAAAGGTTCGGAAATGGAAGAGGTTAGGGCTACCTCTGCTTGGGTCGCCTCTCACTCCTCCCATGTCACTGTCGACTCCTCAGGTCCTTTCACATTGCCGCCACGATTTTTTTTTATTTTTTATTTTTTTTGTTGGGTTTGCGTTTATTTTTTACCACGAGATATGATATTTTATGTTAAATGGTTTCGCATTGTGACACTGTAAGCAATGCTCTGTTCTATGGTACCTGTAAGGTTCCTATGTTTTTGTAGTAGTTGAATTTTGTGTGTTTAGAAGTGGAATTAAATGGTGGCGCACGTTTTGTAGGCATTGAGAAAGTGGCGGAGAGAATGAAAGATTCGATACCCAAGGTGGAGTGGAATTTCGAAGGAATTCATTATTTCGATAATGGTCCTCTGACTGTCCAGTATCTGTTTGTGTTGGATGCACTGAATTTCTGTTTTTGGCCAGGTATTTGTACTTTGTTTCCATCAGTTATTGGGATAAATTTTGTTAAACTTTACTTGCTAGCTCTGAGTCGGACTTTATATTTTGTTGCGGTCTTATGGTGCTGTTTACGGACTAACTATGCTTTGTTCATGAACTAACTGGGTTAAAAAATAATGGTGAACATTGTATATATGTGAAGCTGCAAAGTAGCATTTCTGTTGTCATATGACTCTGGTGGCAACTCTGTCATTTGATTGATACGCCCCTTCTTCTCTGTATATACTGGAAAACATCAGTCTTTTTAAACTTGTTCTGCCTATCTATGCTTGGTTGAATGGCCATTTTTAATATAGTTTGAGATATATAGTTTTACTGCTGACTCTTCACTGTTAAGGAATTTAGTGTCCCTTTTTTTTATTTTTTTCTGATGGCAGATAATGATATGAGTTACGATCATTTGGCTGCGGGATTGAAGGAAGCTCTTCAGAATGATAAGTCTGCTTTCGATGCAGATTGTCTGCAAAAATACACTGGTACAAAATAGGCATCCCATTTGTGAATATTTATTTTGCTATTTATCTTAAATTATCTTTCATCAAGAGTTTTCTTTCTGTCAGACAAAGCTGAAGACATTCTAAGAAAGGATTAGGATTCAAAAAAAGGCGTAATTGGTTACAAATATCGATTTGTTCTGTTTGAATTTCACCTTGTCAAAGTTACAACTTTTTGCTGTTCATGATTTGTTTATTTCATATGGGTGAATATCTCTTACTTTATAACCTTCAGGTTAATTTATTGTTTTTTCTTACTTAGGTAATAAAAATTGAAAATGTTGTAGTTGCTCTAAATCTATCTCAGATTGTTGTGAGAATTACAGTACTGTCACTAGATCTTGCCTATCTATATTTAGTTTTGCTACTCTTCTTACATATATCTACAAGTGCAATATATATGTTGGTTCACTGCTAAAATTTTCGTTCATGGGATAATTATGATGAAGATCATGGTTAATAGGTCCTGAACTACGTAAAATGCTGAAATGGCCAAGGCCATTACCTTTGGAGGAGGAACGAGTGCGCTTACTGCATGAGGTGCTATTTAATAATGCAACTCCAAATTTTTTCGCTTAGTTTGAGTTATTCTTTATGTACTTCCAAGTTGTTTATAGTTAAGCTAATTATTTTGTCACATGATTGTTTAGGTGGGATATGAGCTGGAGAGATCTTTTGATGGGAAAGCATCCAAACTTGTAGAGTCTTGTGAGAAATCAGCTTCAAAGCTTGTGGCTCTCATCACGAGCCACTTTCCTGGTAAATTAATACATTACATAAACCCAGTTAAGATATTTACTTTTGTAAATATCTCTTTAATAGTTTGTTTATCCTTGAAGTTCTAACTATTGATACTACAAAATGCAAAATAAAGTTTATCACAATGTTACAGGATTCCGGGACCATACAGTATACAAAGGTCATCAAGTATTCTTGTATAAAAGAGCTCAGATATTTGCTGCAGATCTATGGGGTGCATTCAAGGGTCAAGGATATGGTGAATTCAATGACATAGAATCAGTGACAATGTTTGCTGACTATATTGTGCCTGCAGTTCTTCAGCAGCTTGGAGTACTAAAATATAGTCCTTCCCTATCCAATGCCATTGAGTCTAATAGGGAAATCAGTCCAGGAAGTGAGGAGGAAGTAGAACTTAGAGCATGCTCAGTACATGCTGTGGAGGAAATAAGGGAGTTGATCCACAGAAAATCAGGAAAGCAGGTTGAGTTTTATAGGCCATTGCTTTATTTTGCAGATTCTTTTTCTTGTACCAGGGCAACTCTAAAAAAGTACATCTGGGGTACATCAGTCTGTTCAGTGATTTGATTTGAATAATCATTATTCAATATGGGCTTTCTGGTACGTCTGCAATAATGATTTCCAGGTTTTCTATCTGTGCTAGGTAACTTGAGAAAGAGTTATTGAACACTATCTTAACCTAAGAAAAGATCATTCACAATTTAGAATCAAGAATTTGTTTCTCCCTAGTGAGTGGCAAGTCTGTTTAATTTCTGTGACTTTAGCTTTAGTTTGTGTATGGAGATATAGTATAATTCTTCAACATATTTTCTTTACACCACCAGCTCTTCTCTTCTTTATTTCATGACGATCAAAGAACACTTTGATGACAGTGGTTTCTGTAGGACTTAAGACATCCTGATGGTAAATCTACTTTTATCAAATAATTTGTAGTGGACATTGTTTGTCCTTGAAGGTCATAAGGAGTTAGCAACTTGTAATTAAGGTTTAATTCTACAAATTTCACTTATATGGACAACTGATGTTTAGTAACTGATCTGCAATCTTTTGTTTAGCTGTTTAAATACAAAGCAGATTGAACTTCCATAGGATTTCAAACATAGAGTTTTATGAGGTGTGAACAAAGTTCAGGCTTTGTCTTACACAATATGTATGTTTATATATATATATATATATGCATATATATTCTTTTTGTTTATTTTGTTATTGCAAGTGGTTGAATGTTCATAATTTTTTATTTCTAAACATTGTCAAATTACAGTGGTAATAAAGTATAGTTGTCAATTAGTGGCAAACATTGTTGAAAATGGCAGTTTATCAATGTAGCATGTCAAGGTGCATAGTTGATTTCTTTTTATACATGTTCTGAAACTTTTGTATACCATTGGCTTTAGTTGATGGGAACTATAGCATGCACATTGTTTCCAGTTTACAAATATCTCCATAAAGTTGGCCTTTAAAATTTTTCAGCTAACTTGATTAACTTAAATACTACATATTTGTGTTGTGAACTCTTCCTTCAGTTTTACGACATGGTATTTTGATGATCCAATCCATTTTTATGAACATCCTGGAATTTCCAAGTATGCTTTCTCTAGTAGGATATTTTTTAAAGATGCTTTTATGAACCAGTTTCTTTTCTTTGAAAAAGGAATTTGAGGCAGGTTTCTTTTCATCCAGGTTTTGAGTGTGGAGTTGGATCTCTGGTTATGGGCTTTTGGAGTTCAATGTCCTTCTCTTCAACATCATCGAACACTCTCCATATATTATTGAGTGGATTATATAATAGGTCAAGATTAGAGGGAAAGAGTTTTCTGGAGTTTTTTAGGTAACCTCAGTGAACAATAGTTTAGTTATGGATGATCATTTTAAGTTTGTAAAATCGTTTCCTTGTTTCTATTTGCTTAAGACTCAGGCATCTATCTATGGATTGTCTCCCCTTCTTTGTTGAATGATTTTGATAGAAACATACGATTATCATATACTTGACAGTTTGAAGAAGTAAAAGTGTGAGTTTATATCCGCATTTTCTCTGTGCCCTTTATCTTAAATGTTTGATCAGAAGGGCTCTGCTGCCTACTTTATCAGGATGGAAAACCACCTTATGACTGTTGATAACATGCAGAGTTATAATGATCTTTATGCTCATTTAGAGGCTAGTAAGGATGCAAGCTTGAATATGAATGGCATTGGCATCCCTTATTTGTTTTCTGCTTGAGCATCACATCATTAGAAATTCTTTTTGTTATTATGCTACACTTGCACTATTTATCTCCTACTATAAGTTTTTACTTATCTCTGCCGACATGTTTAGCCGCTGGCATCATTTAGCTTTTCACGCCCCAGCCCTTTGGTTGATGGTAGTCGGGCTGTAGCTCAGGGATTTTTGGTGGTTGGAAAGTTTCCATTGTAAGTGCACTGTGGGATACTACAGGCCTAGGTTTGGTAGGCACATTGTTTGTTTTGGGATGATATGCTGTACACAAATAACTTTTGATTTTACTAAAAATGTGAAGTCTTGTTTTTGAAATTGAACTTAAGGATTCTAAATACTCCGAGATTACTTTAACCAGTGTATCTGATTCCTTATATGGCAATAGTTTGGAAATTGAAACACATTTTTTCAGTCCATGGTTCTTTGAGTTTGTATGGGTTTATTGCTCCTCTGCTTTCACTTGTATTATAAGTCAGAAAGACACTTAAATATAAATCCGTTCAGGGATGTGCAATATGCTATAATATTTCAGCTATAGCTGGTTGCCTTGCTGCAGCATGTTTTTGTTAAATTCTCATTCGCCTGCAGTCTCTTCCGCTTTTTCACTGAGTTTTACTGATGGTTATTCTTATTGGTAAGTCTTGTTACATGCAACTTTACACTGAAAAATTCTGTATAGCTATAGTACCTGGTCAAAAATAGCAATTGGAATTGCAAGTGTGGCAACAGCATTCCGGGAATCCACGGTTCCTGAAAATTGAAATCCTTCCTTCGAAAGGGCAGCATGACAGTAGGATAGACCTGATCTCAACTATATATATATATATATATGTGTGTGTGTGTGTGTGTGTGTGTGTGTGTGTGTGTGTGTTATATGTAGGAGGGAGATTTCAGCCTTTTCAGGTCTGTTCCTTATATTGAGCAATTCCATTGAAGGTGCAGTTCCTACTATCCCTGGGTACATTTACTATGTTAACAGGGAAATCTTATCCCTGTCAAGTGTTTGAATGTTCAAGATTTTAGAACTTGGTATAGGATTAGCTGCAGGTTATGTGCTATTATTTATTTGTTCAGTGAATGTAGTTTCATTAAGTAAGAGAACATATTTATTTCTGTTGGAACTCGAGATGCATTAAGATAACTAAGGCTCTATTAGGAGATTGGATTGTGTGGTAGAAGAAAATGAAAAGAAAAATTATCTGCTTGGAAATTGGGTTTCATGGTGGGGAAAAAAGAAAAGAAAAGGAAAACAGAAAAAAAAAAAGGTGAAATTGATCATCCTCACTTTTCAGCTCCTGCAATATTGTTCAAATTTAAGGATATATTTTCGTACAATCACAATAAAACTATTTCTTACTTGATTATGTCTACAAGCTGTGGTGCTCGTCTTGTGTTCATCTTATTCGGAAAAAACAAAGAGAAAAACTTTCTTTTCCTTGCTTTACCTCGCCTAAATTCAAGTTCCAATAAATTGCAATTCTACTGTTGTCGTCTGGCTAGAATGTTGTACAGGTTTTCGTTCCGGCTGTCTGATAAATTGTTAAAGCTGGATTTGGCCCAATCCACTTAAACTAAATTGTATAACACATACTTTGAGTTTTGCCGAGGAGATGAGCAAAAAATTATGGTTAAACAAATGAAACTAGAAGCTGTCATAGATTATAAGAAAGTTGGGTACCATAACCTTTCTTCTATAGATTTTGTATGAAAATGAAAGCAAAATGCCTGAGAAGCGCACAATAAACATATCTACATACTTGGTATCTTCTGCAGTGTACTCTTTCATTATACCACCTCCACTCAAATCCACCATCTCAACCCTGAAAAGTTCTCCTACCTCCGCCACCGGCGATGTTTCTGTCGGTGTGCCACCGGTAGGAAGCTTTTGTTCCCATGGCTAATGGCTTCTTCTTCACATCTATGGGCATCACCACTCTAGCACCAAAAGAACCCATTTGAACTTAATTCCCATGTGGGATCAAAAGTTAAGTTTAGCTCTGAGAGAGGAAAAGAGCACTCAAATTCACCGACTGAAATCTTGCTGCTTGCAGCCTTCTCTTTCAGATGGAATAGTTTGACACCCCATTATTGGTAACCACAATGCCAAAATTTCTTTGTAGATGGACCACTCAATGGTTGGTTGTATTCTCTCTTTTCCTTGGAAAAGATGTTTGGTATTGATCTCTTGTGGTATTTTTATCAATCGAAAAGTGTAATTAGTATAATTATTTAGGAGGAATATCAAGTTAGAGACGATAATTGATGCTTTACGCTTTCCATGTATTTCCCACCTCCACTTTGGGTTCTCGCCAAATTCGATTTTCACATCGCAATTTTGGTGTATATTATTTGAGAATAACGTAGTAATTAAGCAAGATTAATCACTGGTTCAAGAATAATGACATCAATTATCAAACAAATGTTATCCTACATTAATCGACGTTGATTTGAATTGATTTGATTGTCTTAATCAGATGTAGTAGAGCAGTCTAGATTACCCGAATTTACCAACAGAAATGGCCCTAAAGTTTGTAGATTGTGCATGTTATTTTCATTGCGAGCAGTAACTTATGGCTTTCGGCACTGTCATCATTTTTGCTTAGGAAATTCATCTTTTAAGTTAATCATTACATAGGAGTCCCCAAAATTCAAATCTTGAGATAAAAAAATGTCTAACATCATGATTATTTCTCTCTTTTATTTGCACTAATGGAGAAATTATTGCTATATTTGCTTGAAATGTTAAGATGATTCTCCCACTTTGCCATCGGCGTGCCCTATGAATGCCTTTTTCTGGTGGTAAATGATGTAACAACTAACAACTTCAACCAAGTGAAAAAAGTAAAGTTATGTATAATTGGTGTTTGTCTAAGTTTGGAAACGTAATCAACCTATTATTTTTCCGTAGGAGGTTTAAAGGGGTAAAATGGAATTGATCCTCCAATCGACTGCTGGTTTTTTTTTTTTTATATATAAAGATAATATGGGAAATATGTCCATTCAAGAAAAGATAGAAAAATACTTCTAAGACCATCTAGGAAAAGATAGAAAACTATTTACAATCTCAAAGTGTAAGAAAAGCTTTTTCTTGCACTGTTAATAAGTAAAGAAAGAAAAATAAGATAGTAAGATCATCCAATCTTCAAAAATTCTCATGTGATTGATTCATATTCTAAAGAGCACAATTTACACTTTCATATAATTGAGTGGGTTAAATCAAATCCAACTTGAATTATATTTTGGTTGATGTACTTGTATATTATTTGAGGCTAGGGTTAAGCAAAGATGATAGATGGTCGATGTCATGTGACAAATTGTCCCTAAAAAGTATTCTCAAATAAGATTTGTGTTTTTTTATGTCCGTTGAACTTAGTTTAAGATTCGATCGAGTTTCATCATAATATTACAATCATAGATCTTCTGACAATATTAAATTTAAGAGTTCATGACATCCACTTATTATAAGTATCTCGTAAAAATAATTAATATTTATAGATTTTGATTTTTATTTATTCATGTCGACCTTTTCATCTCTTTCACTCATTTACTCAATAAAACTTAACAAGTTTGCATTCGAAGGTCAACCCAAGTAAAAACTTTCAAATTACAAAATGGAGTTAAGCAACAAGGTACACCATCAACCTCAAACCACGTACCCTCAAGTTTAAAACCATAGAGGAATACCCTACGTTAAGTGGTTCATTGAAAATTACTTGGGGTATAAATGTGAGTGGCTTAGATTCGAATTTTTGAATTTTTAATAAGGTTGCAGAGGAGTACCAACTTTTGTGCGTTATTGCTTCTTCTGCAAGAAACAAAACGAATCGCATATCCAATTTGAGTGCGAGTACATTATGGACACCACATAATTAAATTTATTTTGAGCGTATTTTTAAGAGTTAATATTCTCTCCAATATTTAATTAGGGTGCAGGCTTGGAAACTTATATATAAAAAAATAAAATAGAAACCATAGAGGAATAGTTTTGTGGCTGTCTAAACCTTTTTAGGGCAGGGTCATTGGCTCATTGCAACCTATGAGGATTCCAAAGTCAAATTCGAGAAGGGGCCAAGTGGGGTGGGGTTTGGCGAGGGGGGCGTGGGGGGTGTTTTGTTGGGTAGCAGGCGGTAGGATAAGGACGCCACGTCCGCCCTAGCTAATCAGAAAACGACCTTCTCCTTTATCGTTTTCATCACCTAGCATGAAAATAGGGTCACAATTATATACTTCACTGCTCCTAAATAGTCAAATGTAATTCAATATGATTGACCTTCCCGTGCTTTTTTATTGATATTTTTTATCTGCTCAGTCCAAATTTCTATGATGTACAATGGCATAATTATAGAACGAGAAATATTATATATCATTAATTAATTAATTACTTATTTTTTATAACTCCTTAGTCTATAACAATATTAATTAATTAAATTTATCAAATTACTTGATTGAAATAATTTCTTACCGAATCGAAATAATAAACGTGAAAATTAATCTATGGTACATAAATCGCTCGGGAAATTAGGCAATGGTAAATCAATCTACATCCTTTGGAATTCAAGAAATTAATCTGACACTTTAGTCGTTACAATGAGGGAATTAAGCCAATATATGAGCATGAAATGTAGCCGATTTCAGGTAGATAAGTTGGTTTAATCACTGATGAACATGTTATTCAAGAACTTGTAATGTTATGATCAGACAACCTTTGTGTACAAAATATTGATGCTTGTAATGAATGAAAGAACCACGTGAATTGAATTTGTTTTCATAAAAACATGGCTGGACCATAGTTTTGATAGAAGGGATGGCTTTTCAGAGCTAGTACGGTTATTTATATACTTTCCACATCATAAAAATGAATTGCAATTTCGTCTCATAAGTTTGGTCTTATGCAATTTTGGTCCTACTATTATGGGACTTACAATATTGCATCCCATATCTTTTATAAATATGCAGTTTTAACCTCAGAGAAAACCACATTTTCAGTTTCGTTCTTCCAAAAACCCTAATCTTTCACCCCCCAAAACATATATTGGCAATGTCTCGACGTCCTACAGCATTGATAGGAGATTCACTCCCAGATTATGGTAAGATTTATTTTTTTAATTTTCAGGCCATACCCTACCCAAATGTTGGATTTTCTGGATATTGTAGTATAGATGTTGTTGCTTTTGTGTACTTTATGCAATGTAGAAAGTTTTTTGGATTGTTGTGGGTGGGATGCTTGCAGGTTCATTTGCATTCATTTTGCCTTTTGCATTTTGTTTTCTCGAGTTTCAAGTAGATTTTTCTTGTGATATATATATGGTAGAAATAGAGTGCAACAAAATGAAATTTTTGCAACTTTTCCCCCCACCCATAACCAAAATTGCACAAAGCCTAATTTATGGGACCAAAAATTGCAATTTTACCCCAATAATATGTATAAAGTTTCACGTTGCATAAGAAATCAATGTAAAGATACTAATGTATCAAAGAATATAATTTGTTTTTAAAGTTTTTGTTGAGGTAAAAAATAGACTTGAAATAATACTTATAACACTTAATTCTTATATGAATAGGCAACATTTTGCATGTGACAGATTCAAAATTGGAGTTTTGAGGGGGTGGGGTGGCAGCTATTTTACTAATGAAAATTTTTGGCAACTTTTATAACTATATAAATTCAGTCTATTTTTTTTATAGACATAAAAAATGTAGCAAAAATTAATTTTAAAGAACCAGAATAATTTCAAAACATAGAAGGAACTTTGGCAAAAAAAACAAAAACTAGGGAATTGTGACGTTATATCAATCACAAAATTTATTTAGCTGCTAAACTTTTAGCAATAAGTTCTCAGTTAATTTTTAGGAGTTGAGGGCATATTTTAGAATAAACACAATTGCTATTCAACGAGGTATTCAAACCAAAGTTATCAGTTAATTTTTAAGAGTTGAGGGCATATTTTAGAATAAACACAAATGCTATTCAACGAGTTATTCAGACCAAAGTAGCTCAAGTTAAGTAAGAAATTCATGCGGTTCAATAATATCAAACACTAGCCTAATAAGAGATACAAATTCACGAAATCCAAATAACATTAAAGACCCATATGACCCGTGTCTCACGTAAACAAATGTAAATGTCACATTTTTCTCATTTACAAGATATATAATTTATTTGCTATTCTAATTTATTCAGTTATAATTTTCTTCATAAAATCAATACTAACTTAAGTATTGAAAGAGTTTTTTTAAAATACTATGAACATATGATTTATTCATGTTGCAATCAAAATTTTTATCTAACAACAACTATAATATCACGCATATAATTTTAACTACTAATTTAATATTACAAGTTGATATTGATACAGAAAAATCATGTATCTCTACACACCCAAAGAGAGAATGAAGATGTAAAAATGAGGTAGGCCTGATGTGAAGGACCCACTTTTACTTTTATGGTTAAACATTTATTTAATGATGGAAGCTGTAATGAGTAAAGAAGTTCAAAACGAAGTACATAAGAAATGTGCTTATAATTAAATGATTTGTGGCCACAACCACAATATTAAAATCTGAGCATATGGATATTGCACGTACATTGGACTACCGACCACTTAAATCCCATATAGGGACATTATGCCATAAAAGCTATTAAATTGTTAGAAATTGCTATAACGCATTTCACTTTATGACCTTTATAAGTTAATTTTGGATCCAATAGTTACAAAGTTTCCATTATGTACATGTTAACACTTGTATCTAATTTCAGGATTCCGTTGGTTGAAATATAAATTAAAAAAAACTATTTATTACTATTACTATTATTATTTTAGTATAAAAAATATTACGTATTATTTTCATCTAGCAAAAACTACATATTGTGTTAGGGATAGTATCCCATATGATCTCCAGCTTCTAAAGCCCTTGTCCTCTACTAAACAGCTCACTTTTTGTATGACTCAACTTGTTTTATGTATTAATAGTGAGAGCGTAACTTTTTTTTATAAAATATGAATTATGATCATGTATGGATTTGAGATGTTGTTATATAAAAACTCAATCACTCATAACTTAATTAGATATGCTATCAAATGAATAGCACAAAACTTTCCGACAAAATATGAAGTAGTTCTTAATAGCTTAGTTAATATGACTGTCTTATTTGAACCCTTAGGCATGGCCTCCGTTTGCTATTGATGGATGGCCCTTTTTACAAAGTTGAATTGAGATTAGTAATAGTATATCTATAATTGTGTGGAATAATAAAATGAAAGTAATAGGCTATCAGGAGTCTTAATATCCACAAAAGCATAGAGAATCCAACGGTTGAGGGACAGCCATCCGCGGAAACACGGAGCCGCTCTCGCCCAATACTTTGGAATCTAAAACACACACACACATCGAAAAACACACACACACACACACATATCCATCCACCCACCCACCCACCCACCACCACTTCCTCGTCACAACTAACCCAACTCTAGTTAACTACTCAAAACTTCAACCCCACTCTTCCTCTTCTCCAATTCTCCACTTCTCTCTTTATATATGCACCCTTGTTTCTTGTTTCCAAAACTAGTACTCTTTCCCGGCTGCGTGCCATCTAGTTTTTGTTTCTTGGAGCCAAAGCGGCTAGCTAACCTCTCTTGTCTCGGGTTTTCTTCTTCAACCTTTCTACTCTGAAACTCCTCAAATTATATTCATGCCCTGATAGACAAGTCGCCAAGGGAATATTGATTGGTTAATATCATATAGAATAAAAGTTGAAAGAGATGAGTTGCAATGGTTGCCGGGTTCTTCGAAAGGGTTGTAGCGAGACCTGTATTCTGAGGCCATGTTTACAGTGGATTGAAAGCGCGGAAGCACAAGGCCACGCAACCGTCTTCGTAGCCAAGTTCTTTGGCCGCGCCGGCCTCATGTCCTTCATCTCTGCCGTACCCGAAAATCAAAGACCTGGTAAATGTTATACACAAATTAAGCATCCGACTTTTTTCATCTTCATATTGTTGATCTGAAACGTGAAACTAAGAAAAACACGCGCGTGTGTGCTTATGCAGCTCTGTTTCAGTCCCTGTTGTTTGAAGCTGCAGGCAGAACAGTGAATCCCGTAAATGGGGCTGTGGGGCTTCTGTGGACTGGAAACTGGCACGTCTGCCAAGCGGCCGTGGAGACTGTCCTCCGTGGTGGCGCGTTGAAGCCAATTCCGGAGTTTCTGGGCGGTCCATCGGAGCCTGATGACACTTCTGAGTGCACGGACATGTTCAAACTCCAAGATCCTACCCTCGGATCACGTCCCAAGGTGCAGAAACGCCGCCGTTTTCCGGATGAGCCGGCAAAGGTTATGCAGTTAGCTGATCTTGATCTTAGCTTGACGCCCGGTTTTCTGGGCAAGAAAAGCAACCCTTTGCCTGAGAAGCGGCGACTCGGGAGCCCATCAATGAATTCTGAAGAATCTATAACGACAACTTGTGGAGATCAGCCAGCTAGTGAAACAAAGCTTCTAAACCTGTTTTAATTAATTAGGTCAGAAGAAAAAGGCTGTAAAAATTGCTGTTATCAGCTTTAGCTTTTGGTCCATTTTTTTTCATCTTTTTGTTCCTTTTTTTGTTTTAATTTTGCCTTGATGGGATTTTTTTTTTCTCTTCCCCGGAATTGAATTCCGGCGAGGTTTTGTCAATCGTTGGCACTAGATTCCCGTCTTTTTCTTCTTGATTATGTGTAGAAAGGAAAATGAGGGGAAAATGAAAGTTTTGCCAATGATTCCTTTTTCCCTTTTTGCGTCTAATGACTGTTGGACTTGAATAATTGATATGCTTTTTAGCCTTTTTCCTACTTTCTTGGCATTGCTATACATCCAGCTACATTGACATATTGCACAACCATACATTTCTTTCAAATTTATGTTCAATTCGAACATGTGAAGACCCACCAGAGGCAAGATTATAATCTCAGAACAAATATCATTTTTTTCACAAAATTAGGCCACAAACAAATGAGTGGAACAAACAGCTCAAGACAACGAATTAAGCCGAATTATTGATTGGTAGTATAAAGGAGAATTCAGTATACATGATCAAGATTTTTAATAAGTTTGAACCCTGATTCTGTACACCTCCCAAGTTTGATCTTTTTTTGTTCTGGCTGATGATTCTCCATTTTCCACAGTAACTTCTTTTTTGGCTTACTCCATGAAAATCCCTAAGAAGTGGACGCCCAAATGCTGATACCATTCCACAAATCTACATATTGGTAAGGAATTTTTTTCACCACTAATCAACGTGAAATTGAAGTTATAACAATTATAGTGAATTTGACTTAATTGGTTGAAGGCAGGTGGTCTGAGAATATTGATGATGCTAAGGAATGAAGAAGCAACCTCAAAAATCCAATCCTATTGGAAGGTTGCCGCGTGGTTCCTGGTGGCTTGGGCAAAGGGGGTCAATCTTTTGACCTAATCACACCTCAGATTGGTCTAAGAATTGCGTGGCAGAGGGAAAAGTACACTAGTTTCACCCACCAGTATTTCACACATATAACATACTTATCCAAAGAACTTTTTAGTTCTTGGAAAATAGTCTTTTTTCTTTAATAATAAAAATAAGTATGATTTTAAAAGTTATGGTCATGGGTTTGGAAATTGGGTCTGTAGTTCATTGGCCTTTATTAATGGGGGTTGTGTTTGGCAGTTTGGGGACCTTTCGGCGGATAGAACAGCTTAATTTGGGAGAGAGAACGGATTGGCTTTTCGACGGCGCAAAGAGGCGTATATGAATCTTGTACCAAGATAAGTGTATATAAAAGGGCGGTTTAATTGTGGAGCCAAAATCGGAATAAATTTATATTAATTTGAACAGTACACCATAATATTTACAGTTACTTTCTCTTGATTATTAAAAAACTGACTGTAAAACTTATTTGATTAATCGATATATTGATATGATGATATAATATATAATAAAAATTTAGATCACATTGTGCAACTCGTAGAATTGGTGAATAAAAAAAAAATTAAAAATGAGGTTTAATAGTTATGGTAAATAACATTTTTATGAATTGAAATTAGATTCATTTTACAAGAGTAGGGGAGGGTAAATTGAAATTAATTTATTTTTAAAAGAAAAAATTAATTTTAAATACCTTTTATGCCCTTCATAACTTCAATTTATATAGATGGCTTTATTCTTCATCTAAGCATCTTTTCCCCATATATATATATATATATATGCTTTAGTTTAGGAGTTAATTTTGTGGTTCCTTAAAATCTTTATTTAATAAATAAACATGTGATGTCATTTTAATGGAAAGTTTGTTTGCAGATTTTGAACAATAGACTTATATTTTTTTTATAATGGCACTTTTGGAACAAAGGATTAAAATTTTGACACTGCTTATTTAAAAAAAATAATAATAAACAAATCCAAGGGAATATTTTTAATGGGATGGATGGAATATTATTTTTATTATTATTTCTGCATTAAAAGACCAACTATTATATTTTTCTTGTTTCTTAATTTGTTCATAGTATGGTTTTTTTAATTTTTTTAATTTAAATAGATCGAAAATTGTACGGTGTATAGATATTGATTTATTTGAACCAATGACAGCGAATTTGTACGGTCCACGTCAGCATCAGTGTCTTCTATATAAAATATTAAATTTTATAATTATTGGTATTAAAGTAGAGGAATTAAATTTTGTTTTAGTCCCCCACTACGCGTTCTGTATGACTCTATCTTGGGAAGCTTTATCAATCGCTCCTATGTTCGAGGGTCTGTGCATGTGGGTCCCATTTTGAATTTATAATATTTATTTATTAAATGCGTTGAGAAATAATTTGATTCATGATCTGGACTGATTTTTATAATGGCTTTCTGCAGACAGAGGGCGCGCCCCGCCGCATTCGTGGTGGCCCCATCCATTAACCGACCTCACCCAGAATTCCTGGCTAAGGTCCGATTCCATTACTGTCCAATGTCCATCTCCATCACCAGAGAGGTCCAGAATTGAGTGACCCGTTTTCGTTTGACGTATACAGTGCTTTGAGTTTTATGGGATAATTCGGGTTCAAGCTTCTTCCTTTTCATTTTTAAGAAAGATATTGAATAATTTTTCAATTCAAAGTGATTTGAACCATTACCGATGAGGATTCAAATTTCTTTGTGTTATCATAGTTGATCAATTCTAGGGTTTACACCTTAAGAGGCACAATTGGCTTTCATTTGATATTCCAAGCTAAGGAGATCAATTTGATATTAGGATTTCCAATTATAGTTGATGTGGGTAATAAATGTATGGTTAAAACATTTAAATTATCCTTGCCTATTATGAAAAATCACATGACAAGATGAAATTTGTGTATTTTCTTATCTACAAAATATGTACACTAAACTTGTTGGGAAGAAGCACGTATAAGGTCCAAATGCAATAAATAGGATCAATGTGCTTAATTAAATGTATACATTTTATGACTTTCACTAAATATTCTCTCTTATGTGTTCGACCTTGTTAGTTTAAATCGAACTAATTTAGATATCGAAAGATTATAACTTAGGGATATCTCAAAAAATTTAATAATCTCTTTGTATTTGAGTATTTTGTCAGGGATAATTAAAATAGATCAAGTTGTAGCGTGGGAATCGAAATTCCAAATATTGAGTTTTTTAGTACCATATAATATAGTAGTCCAATCACAAATGAGTTAGAAAAGTATAAAACTTATTACAAGAAATGACAAAACATATTAAGCTAAGATTCAATGTTTTATTATTTATACTACCAAACCTCTTAAATAAAAATACAGTTAAAAAACTTGGATAGAAATACAAAAGTGGTTTTAGTGGCTCAGACCACCTATATTTTGCCATACATTTCATCTCATTTGTGCTCACCTTTGAATTGAACTTTGATTCTCCATTGCTTCACAAAATATATATATATATATTTAAATTATCTCTGAGATTACATAAATCAATATTGAGAAGTTAATATATTCATGACATCTCATTTTGAAAATAATATAATATGCTAATTAACTTTCTGCGTTTATTATTCCTTTTTTTTTTTAAATTTCAATGTTTCATTATTTAATTTATTTTTTCCATAAGCATCTTTTAAACCATTTAATATCTTGAGTAATTTTTCATGTAAAGTAAAATAAAAGAGAAGAATCTTTTTCTTTTTTTGTATGATTTCTACAATTAGATTGATAAAAGATATGGTCACAATTGAAAGAAACAGGAACACATGGATATGAATTGGAATGTATAATTTAGGTGGCCTACCACAATTTTTTTAATAGCAGGAGTAGTATACTTTTAATTTTTGTGTATAAGACAAAGTGGAGGAGGAAAGTGTGACGCGGATTTCTGTCACCACTTCTTCTTTTCATTGAACTTGGTCATTGGCCAACCCACGACAAATTTCCAAGTTTCTTGGTGCAGATGCATATATACCTCTTTATTTACTTTTAATTAAAAATACTATTATATATATATATATTGTACTACGTACTATTATTCTATGTTTATAATAATATACTTTATTAAGTGATTCCCAAACAGTGGGGTAGACATATGATACAAGTTAAACAAAATCAAAACCACAATCTTTTCTAAGGTTTATCCTCACAATGATTAAGGTTTTAATTAATTAAGGTTTGCAGACGTCAGTATTACCTTAAGTTGTTTAACTTGAGCAGTACTATCAAATTGCATTTGAATTAAAGATTTTTGGGAATTAAAGATTTAAAATTTATATCTAACAAATTTATTACACCTGTTTGTATAATTTGGAGGATCAAATTTTTAGCATTCATTTTTAAGCTATTTTTTAAATATTAAAATGAATTTCAGATTTACCTAATATCGTAGTTATTACTAAATTCTTGATTTTAAATTCTTTTTTCATCTTTAAATCCATCAATCACAACACGAACTAACTTATTTTAATCAATACTTTTTTTTCTGAGTACATAAACCCATATAATTTTCTTTCAAACTTAAGTTTGTGCCAAAAGGTAAAAGGTCTTGTAACTAATATTCTTTGAAGTTCTTAGATCATTAGCTATATTTTTTGAAGTCAATAAAATTGACCTGAAGTCTCAGAAAAAAAAAAAAATTGATTCCGAGGGCCAATGAGTATGCATTGACCTACTACAATTTTTTCAATTCCTCTTGTCATTGTTTTTATTAGGGTAGAAACTTCAAAACTTGTGATTTGTACTTGTTTGGAGTCGAATTTTTAATTTTAATTTGATGTTTTATCTTATATTTTATATTATAATCAAATATTAATATATATAACATTTTTTTAAATATACATTTGATGTTTTAACGTATATATGTGAAGTAAACTATTTCAAATTACACAAATTGGTCGTGGATTTTGATCGTTGGTCCATCCGTAAGCTACATACATATACAGACTCCACAAAGTGGATAATCATATTTTTTCTGAGATTTACAAGCCTCAAAATCCACTAAGAAACAGCCATGTTCTTGAATTACAGTAAGAAATAGAGACTTTGTAGTTAGATTTTATTTTTTGCATTACATGTTTATCTAAAAGTGGAAGGTCTGACGTTATTATCCTCATATATTTTTGCAAATTGCATGATGGGTTTTGAGATTGGGAATGTTGGGCTCTATGTTCACCTGATTGAACAAAACATTTTACTATAATATTTTCTTGGTCGAGAATGGCCACAAACTTGGAAAGTTTTGTCTGGGGAAGGAAATCTGGCCTTTCAAGTGATTTCAAGGCCAGTTATTTTTCAGTCCTCCACTCTATATTAATTAAATAAATTCATATAAATAATAGAACAAGAAGAAAAAGATTAGTTATTACCTCACTTATCAAGTTAGCATGTTTTTGGTTTCATTGTCTTATACCATTCTTGTACTTTTTTGTTCGGAAATATTTTTGTTTTGCTCATTTTTTTCTTTGAAATTATGATTGGAAAATAATTTCATAAAATAACTATATCTTCAAAACCTACAGTGAATTATAAGAAAAACACTATCTATATTTTATTTTCAAAATAAGCAAATAAATATTTTTATTTAAAGATGAAATGTTAAATCAAATTGTCAAGTTCAATTGGTCAGATATTAATACTCACTCATCTGAATATAATTTTATACTTTACCCATGAAAATCTTCTCAATTTTTTTTTGAAAAAAATACTACAAAATGGAAGTGAACCCCAACATAGTGTAAATTTCATAAAATATATCAGATTAGTGAATATATTAATTTGGCAAATTTATATTAGGAAAAAATATAGAAGGGAAAATAGCAAAGATGAATTAAATATTTGAATTGATAACTAGGAAAAATGCATGCCGACAGAGAGTTGTCAAGAACACATGGACACCACGTGTCTTCCTATTTTCTTCAATATATAAATATCAGCAATGCAATTTTATTTTATTTTATTTTATTTAAATAAAATAGAGAATGAAAATGTGAAAACCAAAAAAAAAAGAAGATTCAGATGTACCCAGGAATGACATGGTGTCCAATACCAACTCCATTATTGAGTAAAACCAGCTAATGGCTGTGCATGCATGTTCATCTTGGTCTTCACATTGGGAATGTTTTCCAACACTAGGAGGATTCACTTTCTTGCTTTTTACCTTGTCTGCATCTCTTTTATTACGTGTCACTGTTCTGATCGTTTGTTGTGGAATTATTTCAAAATTTTCAAATAGGAATGAAGAACACATTTTTAACATGTTTGTTACTTTCATCGATTGGAACAATACAAAATATCTTTGGGATGACCTTGACAATGACATTGTCAAAATTAATCTCACTGGGCTAATCTTAGTATAACGATATGATTTGTTCGTACTAATTATTGTTACATAATCATGATTCTTGAACACGGATATGAGGACGTTATAGACCAAAATTATTTTTTTCAAAACTAAGAAGTTTGCACAAATCCATCTAGGGATTCATTTCAGGAAATGATGTTTGTGCTTGGCTAGTAGTATAGTGGAGAACTATAGCTTCCACTCCCATAGATAACTTTGTTAAAGACACGCCCCTATTTAATCCTACATTATTTATGATACGAGTACATATTTATCTGTCTCGTTTCCACATAAGATTTTCTACTGTACATTTTATTACATCTATCATGTGTAAAATTTTATCTCTAAAATGTACACTTGATAGCAATTAGTACAATTCAATAGATGATTTAATAGGATTTATAATAAAAGATTTTATCCGATTTCAAAGTGTATATTGTTTAGTTTCTTTTCTGGTAATGGGTCTGTGAGAACTGGAATTATCATAAATTTTTTTGGCAAGTTTGGTTTGTCTTTTGCAGGGTAGAAAGGGCCAGTGGACTCGTTATCCATGGGCTCAGCCCAACTGGATGGAGAATAGGTCCATGTGTAAACTAAAATCTTTGAAGGATCCAGCGATTGAGCTATAAGTTTGGGCTTTAACTCACTGACCAACTTTATATGGCCCTTTTCACAAATTTCACCTGTTTATTTATCCTTCCTCAGTTTTGTTTACCATAAACCATTACATTTTGGATTATTTTACTCTTTTAAACAAAGTGATATGCATCTTTGAAAGGTAATAAAAATTAGGAAAGTGTTGAAATTTCATCTTATTGCTCACCTTATTTGTTACAACTCTGATTACTTCAAAGTTCAATCCTTTATAAAATATTTTATTCAAATTCCAAAGTGATGTATTTAATTAGATTCAACATAAAAAATCACATTTGAAAAAGATAAAAAAAAAAAAGAATTAATAATGTTAATTTAGCAGTTTCAATGGTAGGATGAGCAGTTGGTCGAACCCAGAATGGATTATATAATTATTGGCAATGGAAATAGCATTTGATGGTTTACACTGATAATTAATGTCCTCGCGTCAAGAAAATAAACCATATTAATATTTGCTGAGACAGAGGCCAACAAATGGTCCTTACGTTGTCATCTACTAAAGACAGCTCAAGGAACTAAAAAGTATAAACCGTGAAATGCATATATATATATATATATATATATATATAAGGCACATGCATGTGATAGTGACATTTATTTTCACTCATTTGTGCGGGAAATGTAGAAAGACTAATTCATTACAAGACAAGAGAATATTAGTAATAAGATATCATATATAAGATTAAAAATGCCACTAACTATATTTTATCTTTATCTTTGCTTTTTGAGACATCTCAAAGTAATACATAATTTTTTAAAATATTTTCTCAATAAAACAATATAATATTAATAACTTCTAACTACTACTTTTAAAACCAATAACATTAAAATATACATATTTTTATTTTTTCAACTTTCATTTAAGATTTTTTGTTTGATCAAAATAACATTATAAGTTTGGGATAGAGAGAGATTATGTTAAGAACAAAAAAATTATTTTACTACGATAATAATTTTTATAAATACAATAGCTATATATATATTATATAAGTTGTCACTGTTCAAAAAATTATTACTATTGTCATTAAAGGTTGTATAGTACAATCTAATGATAAAACGATATTGATTCTCTGACAATATTTTGTTGTCAGTTGTCATTAATTATCAAAAGTGATATTATAATTAAATATAATTTTTGTCATTATTAAAATTATAAAAATATTATAATGATTATGAAAAATATTATAATGATAAAACAAAAATTATTGTTAAATATGTTAATGACAATTTTGGCATATTCTCACTTAAATTTTTGTCACAAATATAAATTTTCATATAGTGACTATATCATCTATAAATCGCCTTAATAGTTTGTGATGATTCAACAATAATCCACTCACATTGAGATTTCTTTTATGAATTGTTATTTATGTATTCAACAACAATCACAAATCAATATTTGAGTTACTTCCAAAAATTGAGGTAGTCATTTATGTATTGTAATAGCGTGCCACGCCAATCATTACGAGTCCAAGTTAGAATTACTTCCAACATTTATTAAGGTAGTCAAATTATACATTTTTTATGGTGTATTCGATTATTAGGTGTAGTTCATTTATTGTTTCAAATAACTAGATGCTCCCCTACCAACATCAGCCCTTGTAATAACGAAAAAACAAAAATAAAAAACAATGGTAATGTATGAATTTATGTTTGTACCCTGACAATTTCTCTAGCCAAGAATTTGAATTTTGTAACTAATGGTCCATATAAGGTACCTGGCACATATCTAATGAAAAATTAAAGTAGATGATTACCCTAATAATTAATTAGTAATGATTGCATAATTCAAGTCGTACTCGCGGAATATAATCCACCTAAAACAAACCAGACACATTAGACAACATCAGTCAAAATTACACGAAAACCAAACGACCCTTTTTTTCTGTGTAGCTCCACCATTCGAAATACAGTGTCTCTATACCTTTGGCTTCCATATGATGGTCTGTGGGCAAAGTTCTTTCTTGTTTAACAACATTAATTTATGTGCTGTTTTCTGGATCAAATGTTGAGAAATCTTGTGAAGTTTATGGCATCTAAACCACGTGGTCACATTCCTTACTTTGATGGTAAATTGATGCTCTTTGTTTTGCGTGTTGTCTGGAGGAATGAAAATTTATTTGCATGAGATTGGATGGTAGAGAATTTCCCTTGAAAATTAAATAAATAAAAAATTTTGGTGTACCTATTTATTTGCTTTTTTCACAAACAGGGTGTCCTCTAGTTTTTGTACTCCTTAAAATTATCGCAAAAGACTATTTTATTCACAAAGACTATATTAAAACTCAAGAATTTTAACTTTACATGATTCTCCCTATGTGCTTCCCTCAAGATTCTTCTAATACCCTCATTCGATTTCCAAAAACTTGATGCGATGTTTAATTCTATTAAAAGTTGGACACTTACAAAGGACAAGATGGGACAAAAAGTGAGTCAGCTTTTCTCCTCGTGCTTTTGGCTTTGCTACAAGATTTTTTTTTTCCTTTTTTTTTTTTTTAGGGGGATGGGGTGGGGGAGGGGGAGGGGGAGGGGAGTTGATATGATTTTTAATTGAGAGCTCTTGTTGGGAGAAAAAACAATAATGGGAATTTAATTGGTACTATTTGAAAATAGAAATGCATGGACTAGTCTTTTTCAGCATGAAACTATGCTGTTTATTTTTGAAAAATTGAGGATGAATGTGGATTTTTGTGGTAATGTTGTTTTCCAGTGTGTTCTTATATGCGTGTAAGTCTAATTTGGTTGCCAAGCTCTGTGGAAGGATACATCTGATGTTTTCTATTTATTTGTAATATTGCTGATGTTGGTTGGTTCATTTTCGCAATTGAATGGCAATTTCGCTGAGGAATGATTATAACAATTTTTCATTAGATTTTTTTAGTGAAAATTATATTATTATTGTGATTTGATGTCTTAATTACCATATATAATTTCATTTTTGCGTTATATATTTAAATATTTATTAACTCATGAAATCATAAACTTTGACAAATAATAATCACTTATCTTATGGTTAATGATCAAATTGAGAATAGTGATTGAGTCCAGGCTATGGCAAGTCCAAATTGGTCCATGTCCTTGGCCTTAATTAATACATTTATCCTTTGTCGGAATTATTTCAACATCGGAATTTGTCTAATCCACGTACTTCGTTGAAATGCATATCAACTTGAAACTATAATTTTTGTTGAAAAAAGATTAAGTCCCTCTTTTGAAATAATATATATATACATATATATGTATCCATTGTGAAGAAGATGGATATGGATCCCCAAGTGGAGGAATAGAAATGGGGAAGTATATAAGTGGTCTATTTTAACTCTTAAGGTGGGGTAAAGGTAGCAATATAGTTAGAAGGAGACCCAAAGTTTTGATCAGAAAGGGCACTGAAAATAAAATTTATTAAAAAAAAAAAGAAAAGAAAAAAAGAAAAGAGTGTATCACGTGTAGGGTGGAGGAAGGTCCAAATTGAAGAATAAAAGAGATAAATATGGACCCGACGAACCATATATAGAATGTGATCTTCACATGACACTGTTGATTTACAATCCTCTTCCGTCGCTTACATGCCAGGTCTCTTCCCTCTTTCTGGTGGACGTCAAGAATTCCTACTGGATAAGCTTTTAATACATTTTGGATATTTGTGTGGGTTGAATTCCCCGTCTCCTCGCTCTCTCTCTCTCAGTATGTGACACACACACACTCACACAGAAAACTGCTGGATATATATATATATATATATATGTGTGTGTGTGTGTGTGTGTGTGTGTGTGTGTTCCAAAATAAGCATGGTTGGTCCATAATAGGATTTTGGAAATTAAGGAGTACTGTTGCTAATTGGATGACTAGTTAATTCGAAATTTAGAGGGTTCGTTGCCAAGAATTTATGAAGTTGAAGTTCGAACATGTTGGTGCGATGTCAACATTAGTGGTAATTCAATCTGGAAAATGCTAAATAGTACTACTAGCAGTATAACATTTTGTCTTGACATGATTCCTGAAAATTGAATTTTAATACGCAGTTAACCATTAGAGACCTACTTTTAAAATGGAGTTTTCACACACTTTATAAAAATACAATTTTTGCTGAACTATAATCAGCGGGAAAAAGGGAGATTTCCATAATCAAATTCTGCACTCGATCGATTAGCATCAAGTGATGATAAGATTGGTAAGGGCATATATACAGCAGAAGAAAGAAACATTATATATACAACTCTTTGGATGTAAGAATTTGTTGATGCAAGATGGACTCTTTTTGTAGTTTCTTGACTTCTTCTACCCTTTTTTTTTTTTTTAAATGGAATGAGAAATCCAGGGATCGGATGAATAAATAAAGTCGGAAATCCTGAATCAGGCTCATCTCCTATCGTTATTAGGTTGGAAAATGACCATTCCTTTGTTTTATTTATGCATGCACAAATCTTCGGCTGCGGGTTCAGTCCTTTGAGGGCCCCTTGATTGCGAAAACCTAACATGCAACTCCATTTTCCTTAGCCACTCTCTTTCTTTATTAGATAAACTTCTATTTATCTTAACCACTAGGCTTAATTTTACTTTACACCAATACTTACATGGAGTACTCTCTCTAACAACAATTTTTCGTTCCCACGGTGTATTTTTTTTTTTTTCTTGAGGCCATTAACGACGTTCTTTCTAGAAAATACCTTGACTGATATTATTAATTCTCATTTATTATATATCTAACAATCATTTAAAATTTTATGTCTATTCAAATATGAGTAAAACGCAACCCCATAAATAAACACAAAAATTGAAGAAAAGAATACAAAAAAGAGACTTCACCATCCACACCTAGACATAACAACCTATAACTCCTACCTATCATAAAGCTATAGTGTTCTGCTGATGAAGTGGTATTTTCTTGGTCCCCACCCAAGAAAAGAATATATTAGCAGTATAATTTAGTAAGGAAAAATAATTTGGGACTGGAAACTCACAAAATGAGTGTAGTTAGCAAAGAATGGTACTATATGATCTAATCAGCCATAAAATGATTTTTGCATGATGATGTATAGATATAGCCCGTGAGTAAGCCAAAGCAAAACTGCTTTCAGTCTTTACTGTTAGATGACAAAATCCAACTCCCACATATTGACAAAAATCCCTGGCCGGCCACCTCACATGCCACCAAAGTCCACCACACCCCACCCCTCCTCCTCCTCCTCCTCCCTCCCCCTCCCTCTCTATATTACTCTTGTCTCTTCAATTCACATCTCTCTCTTTTTCCCCTTTTTTTGTGTAGCTTAGTAGCTTCGAAAGTAAAGCTCATCTTTCTTAGATTTGCTTCTATAGATATATTGCAGCTGCTCATAATCATATCTGCTGAAAAATTGTCTGCAAGCTGCTAAGAAGAGCCTGTTTTGCCTAATTTGACTGTAACCCAAGATTTTCTTGGGGATGGCAGATTTTGGCAATCACCAGTCCCTTTTCTGTGCATGGAAAGAAGAATAATTTTACTCCCTTGAAGGAGAAAAAGATGAACAGTCTATTTCTCTTCGATTCATTTGCAGAATTTTTCTCCCAAAGGAGTACAGAGAGCCCAATAGTGGATCGTTTCCCAATGGCCAGGTACCACTACTAGTCTAGTCCCTTTCTTTCCTTTCTGTCTCTTTTTTCCACTTTCTGAATTCTCTATTTTGTTCATCCTTTTGCTCTCTATACTCTCTTCTTGTCATAACTTACAAGTTGTAACAAACAGACCAGACACTACCCCCCTACCCCAACTCCAACCCCACCTCCCCACCCCATGATGCAATTCACTGAGACCTTTCCTCCGTCGCCGTTGCACCAAATTCCTCCATTTCCAACTCTTTCAACGAACAAAAATCAAATGTTTCGGGCCCGCCCGTGGCCCGGTTTCCCTACATCAAAATCTCTGGGGAGCTTCGGGGACGCCAATTGCATGGAACAATTGCTGGTCCACTGCGCCAACGCGATCGAGAACAACGACGCAACTCTTGCTCAACAAATCTTGTGGGTTCTGAACAACATCGCGCCGCCTGATGGAGACTCGAATCAGCGCCTGACTTGCGGCTTCCTTCGAGCCCTCATCGCTCGCGCCGCGAAGAGTGGAAACTGCAAGCTGCTCACTGCTGTGGCTAATGTCCACGCCAATGATCTAGCCATGAGCAACCACAAATTCTCAGTCATTGAGCTTGCGAGCTTCGTGGACTTGACCCCGTGGCACAGGTTCGGCTTCACGGCGGCTAATGCAGCCGTGTTGGAAGCCCTGGAAGGGTATTCTGTGGTTCATATAGTTGATTTAAGCTTGACGCACTGCATGCAGATCCCAACTCTCATTGATTCCATAGCCACCCGGCTTGAGGGGCCGCCGCTAGTCAAGCTCACCATAGCCGGCGCCATGGAAGATTTCCCTCCAATGCTCGACCTCTCGTACGAGGAATTAGGTTGTAAATTGGTTAATTTTGCCAGGTCTCGCAACGTGGCCATGGAGTTTAGGGTCATTCCTTCGAGTTCTTCAAACGGGTTTTCTTCATTGATTGAGCAACTCAGACTGCAACAATTGGTACGTGCCGAAAATGGTGAGGCACTTGTGATAAATTGCCATATGATGCTTCATTACATACCAGAAGAAACCCTATCAGGGGTCCCTAACACAAGTTCATCCTTCGAAAGTGCTTCCCTCCGCACCATGTTTCTCAAGGCATTACGAAGTTTAGATCCCACAATAGTCGTGTTAGTAGATGAGGATGCCGATTTTACATCAAACAATCTAGTGAACAGATTAAGGTCAGCCTACAATTATCTATGGATACCCTATGATACTGTGGACACATTACTTCCCCGGGGGAGCAAGCAGAGGCAATGGTACGAATCCGACATTTGTTGGAAGATTGAAAACGTGATTTCACATGAAGGACCTCAGAGAGTTGAAAGGCTTGAGCCCAAGAGCAAATGGGTTCAAAGAATGAGGAATGCGAGTTTTAGAGGAGTTTCTTTCAGTGAAGACGCCATTACAGAAGTGAAGAACATGCTGGATGAGCATGCAGCTGGTTGGGGACTTAAGAAGGAAGAAGAAGATCTTGTGCTTACTTGGAAAGGACATAATGTAGTTTTTGCTACTGCTTGGATACCTACTTAATCTGATGGTACCTTCAGCTAAATTTTCAGATTCAGTTTTAGCATAGGTCACTATTTTTCGCCAATGATTTCTCCAAATGTACTCAGATATGTAGTATGTATGAATAATCTTTTTTCTTGCTTCATTGTGATTCTGACATAGGCATTATTTTTCGGCATTCATGGGAAAAACAGAAATTCATCATGGGATATGCCCTCGTCTTGTACAGCTTATGTCCAATCAGTAGCTTGGATCTAACACATGAATCTTTTTATGAAAATCTGAGGAAGTACTTTTGTATCTCAAATTATAGCACGTGCTTGGCTTCATATGTGATGATATATACAATTCATTATTTTCTTCATCAGACATTATTTGTTTCAATGAAATGTTTAAAACTTGAAAACTTTATGTTTCAACCATGCCCGAGTGGGTGCAAGCCAGATCTTTCTTAACTTTGAGCAAGTAAAATCTTGAAAAGAAATGTTAACTATGAGACTTAATTGATTCAAAAACTTTATTTGCCTTTGCTTTCTTAAGTTTCACTCCAAAGTCTTTTTGTTAAGCCCGTAATAAAGCACTAAATTGAAATTCTACCTAAGAAGTAGTTCAACATACGTTTAGGGAAAAGCTCACTTTTGAACTTACATTGATGTGGGATCATGTAAAGTTGCATTTATTGATACATGATGGCTCTTTTCTTAGTATAAATTGATTTAATTTAAGATGTTATTTGGAGCATAGTATATACCTTGTACTCAAAATAACGTCCCTTGTAAAACGAAGTTACATAAATTGTATTCTCTCTCTGCCTTTCCTTATGCAAGAAACTGAAAGGAATCTCAATTCATATTTGATTTCTGATAATTTGTTCAATCGTCGGTGGCATTTTACCTTGGGGAGGAATATCTTATTTAATGACCTTAGATTAGGGAAGAACTTGTTGTTTGGATAAAATATACATTCCGAGCAAGGATTAGGATTGACAAAAACTGCTGAACAGGACTAGTTACCAATGTTATGTAAAATATTAAATGTATCCATTACAAGTTTAAGTTTTAGTTTAGATGATCATTCAATATTATATTGGTGTTGGACAAGACTTGAATTTGAATTTTATCATTACAAAAAATTTAAAAATAAAAATAAAATTTCCATATGAGGTGACACGATAATATTAAATATTAAATAGTTTTTTTCTTTTTAAAAGATCAAGTTTCTAAATGCAGATGGCCAATTATTAAATTATAAGCTAGGAAAATCAAAAACTATTTGAAGCACTTCTTAGGGTACTGATGTCCTTGCTCTACAGTCTTAAATTTAGCAAGTATAGTTATCATATAAATGGAACGCAATCAAACGCCCCAATCCAAGGTTATCCGAAGTTTTATGATTTGTTTTCAGTTGCAACATCAACCAATTGTTCATTTAATATGAATAAATGGAATTTGCAGCATTCTTTAGTGTCCTATTATATGCTAGATAAAAGGAGAAAATATTTAAGATAATTCACTTAATTTCGGTACTCCTTAATACTCAAATTGAATGCATGCAGTTTCTTTAGAGCAAATTCAAAATGGAATGGACTTTCTATTTTTGTAACTTGAATTAGATCTTTGCACTAACAAGAACTTACCTTTTCATGGGGGCATTAAATTTCATAGGTACACCTTTTTACCCATCTTCATAAATCACACTTTATTTCTTGAAGTTCGCTCTTATATCCGTTTAGTTTTAAGTTTGCTCTTATTATGGAATTTTAGGTTTTTGATCTTGTGTAATTTTGTTTTAGTTTCAAAAGTGAAAAAAAAAAAAAACATTATTCCAACTTTCATTGCTAAATAAAATTTTCATTTTGGAGTTTTTTTTTTGTCTTCTTTTTTTTTTGTGTGTTTTTTTTTTTACCCAGGTCATGCTGTGGGCAAATTGTAGTTTTATTAAAGTTTGTGGTGAAATATGTGTTTCAGTAAGAAGCGGGTAAATGTCATACTATTAAAAATTTAATGACGTTAAATGAAGCTTTAAAATAAATGGGGTCCAATGAAATTTCTGAACATTTAAGGGGCAAGTTTGCATTTCCATCTCACAATCAAATGCAACCCCTTGGTTTTGTGAGCTTGATCCAATATCTTGATTCATGCTGTCCAAGTTCCAATCACAAAGAAAAAAGAATCTTTATTCTTTGAGAAAGACAAAAGCTGAAAGGTCAGTTGGTCAAATGGGAAATTTATAGAGCTATAAATATGAAAACCAACATTAGATGACACACACAAATCTAAAATGGCTTTGAGCTGGTACAGTGGTACTGCAGGGATAGTATAGTATATATCTTTGCATATATTACAGTAATCTTCATGCTAGTGGAGTGTCATTCGGAATATTTCTCTGGCTCCAGAAAATATCAGTACGTGTAAATGAAATTTGGGATCCTAAAGAAAATTTGTGTCACTAATTCTTGGCTTCCTCTTGATGTTTTTGTTCGTAATCATTCATCCAGATGAAGAGTCCAGGCCGACAAGCACATTGGGCAATTTATGGCAACAGAAGAGAATTATGCCTTGTAATTTCCGCAGATATATTTCCAGGTGGGTCGGGGGAGCCCCAGTCAAGTCATGGCCAATTTTGTTTATTAAATGGGCCAAATGGAATATAAGTTTGTGACACTCACAGACAAAGCTTGCTTTGAAAAACATCAAAGATTCATCGGAAACAAAGCCGAAGCCTGTCATCAGTTTCTTCCCACTGTCCTGTTTCAGAAGACAATATCCACAATTCTCTATGTTTTATTTTGATACGAATCCCTTTGAGTTTAAGCTGGAAGACATTGAAAACTTATTGAACCCCACATCTTGGTAAGAAAACACAGAGGAAACATGTCATTTTCTTGTAGAACTGAGAACCCCTATTGGGACATGCTTGATAATGGCTGTCCAATTGATAGAATCTGCCCGTAGCTTCGACTCCCGTTGTCTAATTAGATTGGACAGGCTTTCTATCACACACCCAGAGACTGGAGCTAGGGGTGGGCGGCAGCAACCACCCCTCAAGTCCACATAAATTTTAAATTAATATATATTTTATATATAAAATTATTAAAATTTAAAAATTCTCCAATCTCAAAAAATTTAAAATATTTCTTTATATACCATTTAAAAAAAAAAAAAAAAAAATCTCTCTCCGTCCTGCACACATTGGAATCAAAACGGAGCTTGCGGTGCCAAAAGCGTTATAGCCTGCGAGGCAGTGATTTGATTTGAGACTTTGCAGTTGACACTTTCCAGAATATGGACTTGATTTCCGTATGCTCTTCCTTGAGATGAATTGAGTAATTTTCTTCTTTGTGGACGACGACCAAATAATGCTCATTTCCCTGTTTTTCTCGTCAGTTTTTTTATTTGTAAATAGAAAAACTGAAGGTCATTAATTTTCTTATTCCTGTAGTAAAATAAAGCAGCAACATTGATGATGGGATTTTGCTGAAGGACAACCATGTTTTTATAGCCTATTAGCTTTGCTTCCGAAATTTCACAGCATTTCCATGTTTTTCTATGCCAACAAACGGAGATTGATTCAGAGATCAGTAGAGATGGCAGGAAAATCATGTACTCAATTTTGAAAAAGCTGGTTCAAGATTGCAAGAGAAATAACGACAAAAAATGGAAAAAGAAAAGAGGAAAAAGTCTGGTGTAATTCAAAAGTTCGATTGATATGACAGAAATCAGGTGTTCTTTAATCTTTCGTTGACATCAACTGATTAATTGGTCACTAATTTGGTGGTTGTTCCTCTGGACAAGTGATTTCGAATTGTGGGCCCTGTTTTTCAGATCTTTGATGTTTAAAAATCCATCGGATTTGTCTGCTTTGCTACATACTTGAAAAAGAGATTTGGGCCGAGCGAACCCGACGACTGGACTTTTGGGAGAGAACTGTCCAGTTATGGGATCAAGAGTTTTCTTTTGACCCCTCAAATTCAGATTTGATTAATGTTCTAAGTAATCAGATTGAGTCTGAAAATGAAACATGTGTAAAGAATTCACCGAAGGAAATACCCGAATTTGTGATTGTCTAAGAATTTTTTGCCTTACTTCTAATTTTGTATCATTACTACAATAATTTATACTTCCAATTTGGTGAACAAATGCAAAAGTTAAATTAACAGGGCAATCATACAAAAGGCGCTAAAGTAAAATCAAAGTGGGCTATGCATTTACGATCTGGACAAAAATGTGAACATATGATTATTTTTCCGCAGCAAACGCACTAGCTGCACTCCAAATGATGATCCGCTATTTTTTCTCGTTCCTCCATCCATCGGAAAACCTACAAAATAGAAGTTGGATTTGCCCGATATAAAATTTTCGACGCTCAAATCAGTTGGGTGCTTGGAGAATAAAGTAAAATCATGCAGAGAATATATGTATCAAATATTAAGAGTGTAACCTGTTTTGTGAAGTAAATCCCCTTACTAGGTGTCAAAGTAGGGGTAGAATTGAGATTTTGAACCTCAATTTGTTATAACTGTCTCATGTATACGGCATTATCCTTCTTGATTTATTCTAAATAAGATTTTATGTCACTTTCCAACAATAACCATTTCATCCCATCTTTTCACATGTTCCAGCCTGACTTGGAGGGCGTGAATCCCTCCAAGAGGTATGACCTGCTTAGCATAATAGTAGGTCATGCAATATGTAACTCATACGTTACACACGTAGTAGGTCATGCAATATGTAGCTCATGCAACACACATGTAATAAGTCACACACACTCTTAGCTCATATCACGCACATAATAGGTTGTGTGCATTCCCAGCTTATATACCTAGCTAGCGGCCGGCTAACTACTCGTTCATATTCAAGACGAGACATCACTAACCCAATTTAACTCTTTTCTTAGTCACTGGTTCGAGTCATATGGGTCAGTCCTGACTTACTCCACATCAACTAGTCCCTCCTACTTTTTTTGACCTGAAGTCTTGAAGGTCAGATAGAAATTGCCCTGAGTTTGGAGGTTAGGGCTGACATACGTTTCCTTTTTTTCAAATTCCAGACTCTAGGGATTTCGCGCCTATAATTACACAAATTAAATGCCTTGTCCTTTCATCTCACTTTCTTCATCCGTCCACACACGTGTCCTTGCCCTACAATCTATGGCCAGAGTTCTGCCTTTTTGACTTACATTCTTCTTCATATAAAAGGGGTTCAACCTTCTTCACTATCCCACTTTTTCTCTCATTATGCTTCCCTTATCTTTGTCCGACAAGCATCCTACTTCTCCGACGATCTTTCCCCATCTTTTCTTCAGTAGCTCAAGTAAGTGCACTTATATTTGCTATTTTCTTCTTCTTCTCATCTTCTATTTTTTCCTTTAAATTCTCATTTTTAGGCTCGATTTGTTCTTGGATGTCCACTTCTCCTGAATTCCTAGAACTTCTTTCATTCATTTCTCCTTATCTTTGCCCTGGTATTATTACCGCCGAGCTAGTGTGTAAGCTATCCAGTCATCATCCTCCTGAGACCAGGATGACTAACCCAGATAATCACCATACTTATATGACTCATGCTTCCACCATTTCTGAAGCTACTTTAGCCATTCTTAGGGAGAACATGATAATTCCTGAGGAATTTAACATAGCTCTGTTGGGTCCAAATGATAGACCTCACAACCTTCTTCCTAGATATGTTACTTTTTTTTTGTAGATTATTTAGAAATGGGACTTAGGTTTCCTATTCCTGATCTATTTTGCATTTCCAAGAACTTTGGCATCCATTTGATGCAACTCATTCCTAACTCTTACCGACTCATGGTCGATTTTTGGATAATAGTTAACTGCTTCGATTATGAACCCAATCATAAATTGTGGAGGGCTTTCTTCAATGTTAAGACCTCTAGCTCAGGCCTTTTTTATTTTACATCTCGTAGTTTGGTAAAATTTTTAAAGTGGATTCAAAGTTCTCATCGTGGTTGGAAGAAAAGTATTTTTTTTATTTCTTTTGTTGATTCTTGGAACTTACTCACCACTTGGATTACCAATTTACCTAATCAAGGTCGGGCGCCTGAGCTCAACTCTGCCACACAATCCCTAGCTCATTGATTAAACCACAACCCTTACCACATAGGTTTATTAGCTAATTCTTGACCTCTCCTCTACCATTTTAGGCTAAGTCCCAAAGTTGTTTCACTTTCTCAACCGATAGGTGCTAACTTTTTTGGATAGATCTTATATTTTAGCACTTAATAAATATGTTAATTGTCTTTCTTTTTCTATTTCAGATCAGCTGATGGAGTCTCGCATGCTCGCTACTTATTGTGTCCAAAAAGCTACTAGTGAGCCTAGCCACCCTAAAGGTCAGGCGTGAGTTCCTTTAATCAGTGCCCTCTACTACTGCAGCCTGAACCATGGCACCAGCTTCTCAATCTCCACCATTTGACTGTTCTCTTCCTCCTCGACCTGTTGTAACCTTACAACTCATGCAGTCAATGGAAATGCCCAGCACCAGCTAGGGGTGGTAGCTCTTCCTCGACCCAACGCCCTCGTCTGAATGTCTCTATCTCCCTGAATGCCACATTCTTTACCAGCAGCTCAGTGCTGGAGACCAGAGACAAAAACCTATCTGCTAAATGACTCCAAGGGGTACCCAACTCCATAAACCAACGCTTTCTTAGATCTCTGGATTATGACACCTGAGTGGGTCATCTGGGAGGTCACGCCTCAAAGGTCAGTGGAATCAACCAGTTGGTCTATTTGAGGCAAAGGGTAGTGATCCTTATGACATACTTTGTTTAGATCTTGAAAATCAATGCACATCCTCTATTTTCCTTTTGTTTCTGGTACCAAGACTGCGTTCGACAGCCATTCAAGGAATTGAATTTTCTTTATTTGACCAACTTCTAACAATTTTTCTATCTCTTTCTGGATGATCTTTTCTTTTTCCAAACCAAAATGTCTCTTTTTTTGTTTTATTGGTTCACAGGTCAGATCAACGTTGAGGTGATGCACTACTACTTCATGATCAATCCCATCAAAATCATGTGCATACCAAGCAAAAACATCTACATTGTCTCTTAAGAACTGAGTTATCTCATTTGCCAGCTCAGGACTGAGCTGTGTGCCCATTCTAATGGTTTTTGGTGGGTCTCCCAGTACTAATTCTATATTAATTACATCCTCATTTGGTTGAACATGCACTTGTTCAGCAAATGGTCTTCTGGCCTCATCCATTTTCAAAACCTTCAGCAGGTGTTCATCTTCTGATCCTTTTTCTCTCTTGTCTTTCTTTTATTCAACCTTTCTGATAACCTCCACATAATATTGGGAATTTTAATTTTATGTGCAAAGAAGACACTACAACTTAGAAGGTATTAAGAGAGGAACTTAACCATGTAATATGCAGTTCATACATTACACACTTAATAAGCCATGCAATATGTAGTTCATACAACACACATATAGTAGGTCACGCACACTCTTAGCTCATATCACATGCATAACAAATTGTGCGCATTCCCAATTTATATATCGAGCTACCCACCGACTAATTATCCATACTTAGACATCACTAACCTAATTTAACTTTTTCCTAAATCACCTATTTGAATTATATGGGTCAATCCTGAGTTAGTCTAGATCAACTATACTACTTTATATAAACTAACACCATTAGTATAATCAAACAAGCTTGTCAAACTTAACGAGAGTTATGCATTGTAATCTATAGCAGATTTAAATTACATTAATATGAACAATTATTTCATCATCAATCAGATTCAATTAATAGTCGATGATTAATGACTTATTATTTACATTGTCGTCCTTTTCATTGTTGATACAGCATGTGCAACCACCTCTATAATTACGAATACTAATTAAACTTTGACAAACATTTTCTTTTAATGTTGTATTTATCGGTAAAATTTTGTGCAATGTTTTATTTAATTTTTCAAAATATGTTTTCGTTCTGGAGGAATGAAAATGTGTATGAGAACCATGTTTTAGGAAAATGATACTTTTATTCTCTCACAACATCCTCAAAAGGAATTTCCATTCTCCTAAAACTTTTCTCATATTTGTATATCTTTGATCATTACAAGAATAAATAAACATATATATTTGAATCTTTCAATTATTACATATATCTTTCACTTGTCACATATATCTTTCACTTATTACTTTAACATAATAACAATGTATAATGTTGACACAACTAATTAGACAAAATTTTATATAAAAACATATTTACAACAAAAAATATTAGTCAAGAAATAGTTCATCCAAAAACACCAATATTTTATAATTGGATCGGTAACTAAATCGATCTTACTATTGATCATCGGTTCAACCATCAGCCAATCAATCTAATACAAATTGATTATATTTTTATTATATTATGTAAAATGATAATGTAATAAATTAATTGTTATATACTAAATTTTAAAAATAAAAAAATAAATAATTAACTAATAAAAATTCAAAAAAACTCAAAATCCAATTAACCATATACATATAATTAAATATTAAGTTTAAACTTTCTCAAAAAAGAAAAATAAAAATTAACTATTTTTGAAATGATTTAACTGAATTTTTAGCTAATTAAAGCCAATCGAATCGAACTGACCGTCGATTCATAGTTGAAATGGTCGGTCCGATTCAATTTTTAAAACAATAAAATCTTATTTTCTCTTAAAATGTATCACATAAATTATTTTTCAAAAACTTATTCAAACATATTTTTATTCTTCGTACATTTTCTATACAACATCCGCAAATGTCTTATTCTAAAAAAAATCTCTGCCAAACCAATCAAAATAACTCCAAACATAATGTTAAAGATTCATCCAAAAGTAGCTTGGAGCTTTGAGCACTTTTTTGGGCACGGCTAGGTTTTGGTTCCTACACAGCCAACAGTTGGGCGGTGAGTTGGGGCGGGGCACGTATCACACGTAATATCAACCGCATACTCCTCTTTGGAAGTAGGCAACCAATCTGCTGACCTCAACCTCGGACAGTACTTATCATCTCACTCACAGAATTTTGGTCCGAAACCCATAATGATTGGAAAGCCAAACAGAACCTTTCCCTCGAGCGATTTACATAAAACAAGTTTAGAGGCCATTAGTCGCTTCTTTCTCGTTCACTATTTCACACTTGTAAAAAAGCACACGTGCCTTTGACTCTCCTATGACTTGAGAAGAAGCTTCCAAAGGGCCAACGCTTACGCCCTAATCTCCTCCTCTCTCTAACACCACCCCCGAAGCTCGACTACTATTTCTCCTCAAATTCACAGTTTTTATTTGTTGAAAACAACGAATTTCAAGCCCCAAAATATTTTAAGTTAGTTCTTTAATTGAATCAGGTGAGTTTTTTTCCCCCCTCATGTTGAAGGTGTTATGGGTTCTTTATGTTTCTTGATTGAGATTCTACAAAGGGGTATATTGAGAAGTTAAAAGTTTCACTTTGGATTGAGTAATGTTTTGCTTCTTGGCATTGTTTTGGCGTCTTTTCAGTGTTTCTTGTCGAATTATGACGTAATTAGGCTACTTTAAGCGTGATTGTGTGCTGAACCTTTTGTCTTTTATTTTTGGAAAACTGGATTATGAAAATATGAAGTGATGTAAAGTTATGAGTTTGAATTGCATATGGGTTTGCTCATTATTTGCAGAATTTTGGTCCACTGCGTATCAGTAAGTACTGCTGACCATTCTAACTGAGGTTGACTTGTGACGGAAAAGACAAGAATTAGGGTTTTTTATATCAAGAAATTGAAGATGGATTGGTCTGATTTTCCGTTGTGACGTGTTTGATTAATTCTATTCCATTTTGATGGTAACGATGAATTTGGGAGTCAAAATGCCAGGAGATCGGCATTGCCCCCGAATTGATACCATTGAGCTGAAACATCATATTGAAAGGAGGCTCGGTCAGCAAAAATCTGAGAAGTATTTCAATCTTTTAAATAGGTACTTGAGTCTCCGACTCAGCAAATTGGAGTTTGATAAGCTCTGCATTGGGCTATTGGGGAGAGAGGACATTGCTCTTCATAATGGATTGATTCGAGCGATTATCAGGAATGCTTGTATTGCCAAGTCTCTTCCACCTAAGGATGGGAAAGGGCAATCTTCATTGAATGTGAAAGTGACAAATGGATATCAAAGTAGTCTTCAGTTGCTCTGCAGGGATGTTTTTCCTCAGTCTCCTAGAAAGGGGAGGACTCCAACTCTTCGTGATCGCAAGTCCAAGGACCGACCTAGCCCACTTGGGCCTCATGGGAAGCCCCGCATTGTGGCAGGTGAAGATTCAGTGCCGAAGGTTCAGGAACAGCAGAGTGCTACTGAGATATTATCTTTAGGTAGCAGACCTCCTGTTGAAGTCACCTCTGTGGAAGAGGGTGAAGAGGTAGAACAAGTTGCTGGAAGTCCAGGCATTCATAGTCGAAGCCCTCTTAGAGCTCCTCTAGGGGTTTGTCTCCATGCAAAAGGAACAAGGAAAGTATTATGCCATGGATCATCACCCTTTATTGATTTGGACACCTGCTATAACAATGCTGGGCTTCCTGATACCAGTTCTTTAAGGAAGAGGTTGGAACAAAGGTTGGGGATGGAGAGTTTGAATGTCTCAACATATTGTGTCAACTTGATAAACAATGGGCTGGATGTGTTCTTGAAGAGATTACTCAAACCCTGTCTAGATTTAGCTGCATCAAGGTCTGAATGCAAGCTCCCAAATAAAGTTCATCATCAGGCATCTGTAGTGAATGGGATGAGGCCCCTGACATGTGCACAAAAGTCTTCTGTGTCAATGACAGACTTTCAAGTTGCAATGCAGGTTAATCCTCGGATACTTGGAGAAGATTGGCCTGTACAGCTTGAGAATGTGTCCTTGCGTGCATCAGAAGATTATATGGATGGATAGTCTGTTATTTGTTATATGACTGTGACTATGTAGTTCATCTCAAAGTGGTGATTTTCATTGTGACTCTAGAAGCTCTTTTAACAGTGCTGTTGACACAATTGATGTGATCTTACGTGGTCTAAAAGCTGCGGAAAATTTTGGATCAAGTTTGTTAGATTGTATATATGTCAGAGAGCTGATTATTTCTGAAGTGGGAGTTCTTACCTCATAAAGTATAAAGGGATATGGATACTTGTAAGATTGTAGCCATTTCATATAGTTCAGTGGCGTTCTTCAGCTAATATTGTAATTTGTTCATCTCATTGCCCTTTTATCTGTTAATAAATCTTATTTTATTTCGTACGCATGGTGTTATCATGTAGCTTCTTCCACCCTCCCTGCCAACCAACACACAGATCGAATAGAAAAAACGTAAATAAATAAAATGAGAGAAGCAATGGGGTTGAATATATTTGCTTTGATCAAATTCTTTTTCTTCTTGTTAAGATGCCGAATTATGATTGCTCCAGGTAACATTCTTTTATTCTTTTTTTTTTAATAATTCTATTCTGATTTTTAGAAGGTAGAGTTACCTTTTGTTGATGGAGGCTATGAGAAAAAAATTTGGTAGTATAATCATCTTTGATTTGGGCTGTATTCCATGGTAACTTAGTTGTGTGTGGCTGGATTTGTTACAGCCTGAGTAAAAGTAATGTTAATCGGAAGTCTCTAAAAGGGAATATTTTGGAGGTAATTTAAAAGCATAATCCTCTTTGAATTTCGTATGCTTGATTAAACTAGTCACTTCAAAAGACCTCAGATTGGAAGTAATTCTGAAAAAACTGGTTTTAATGAGATGATTTTAAACTGGATTTATATGGATTGGTTGGCATTTTGAAGATGAGTGGAAACTTATTCAACTGTACCATGTAGCTGCATACAGAGTGTAGCTCATGATACCCCTGTTCCTGATCAACCTAAAATAATGATATTTAAGCATGCATTGTCTTGAGATTGGTTCTTGTTTCATTCTACTCTTGTCAATTTGCAGAATACATGAGAGTAGAGACTCTCCAACTGCTTCCTGCGATACATAGGAATCATAACTTTTTAGTTGCTATCAGCTGCCTTAACATCCAATTATATATTGCCTTAACATCCAATTATATATTGTGTAATGAGAAGAAATTGACAGGTGGTATTAATGCGACACTTCTACGTAATTGCATTCCCTTGTTCATTTCATTTCTCATCCTATATTGTTCTTTGGAGTCCGGGCGATATTTCTTTGGCACAGATATAGGAAATCTTGAAGTATATCGTATGCGGATTGCTCTAATCATTTTGTAATATTTTTTTACATTGTTTCAGATAAAGCTTGATTAGATGGGGAAAAACTGAAATAGATGAGATGGAAAAAGAACAAAAGGAGATGTATTTTGAGGACAAAAGAACATTTCCATCTTGAACCATGTTTGAGTGTCACTTTTTTGGTGTCAAATGGCGCCTGAATGGAACAAAATATATTGATGACCTCACATTTGAACAGGAAGTCAACTGAGAACCAACTCTACGGCAGACAATAACTTGCAAAATAAGGTGATATGCACCTGGGAGGTGGGCTTAACTGTTGTTTGCTAAACAGGAGTTGCTTAAGCTTACTAAACCTTTTGTGGTGCTTTCTGAAACTATAGTTCTCCGTTTGCAAGTGTTCTTCATGACGTTATTCTTTCAAGTGGTTGACGTGCAGCATTATCCAATCTTGAGTGTCGACCTGGAAATGAATCCTCCTTTGGTGCAGGATGGTGAAAAGAGCTGAATTTATTCGGTACTTTCTCTACAACTCACAGTTTGTTTCCCCTGTTCTTTTGACTAGCAGAACAACAATTCTAAGTTCACGTGTCAATTTATCCTTGATATGGATACTTTAAATTATTGTTCACGTGTCAATTAAGAAAATCCGTCATGTAATCTCATAGTGATCTACTTACCAAAATGATTTTCTAGTCAACACAGTGCTAGTTCATGCTGGGTTCTTTGTCTCAAAAAGAGGGAACGAGCCGAGCGAAGAAATAAATGAGAAGGTTCTGACAAATTGCAATTAAATTCTGCCAATAACCACACAAGGCCCTTGAAATGTCGGCACTGAGTTTCAGGTTGCTTTGCCACATCTTTTGGCTGCTTAGACCTGTTCCCACCTTGTTCAAGATTGAATGTACAATTGTCATGACGCTAAGCCATGAAGTCCCAGTTTAAAGTTTGTTTATTTTGAAAAGTAGGGATGCTTAGCGGGACTGCAGATCAATGCATTTGCATGAGTGTATGTAGCAGTTATTTTGTGATTCTGCAGGGTTAAAGATGCCAGGTTGCGCATTTGAGGATTGACTCTGTTCATTGATGAGGTGACTAATTTCAAGTGAATTTGCTGATAGTGAAACTCCTCAGTCTACTTGGACGTTAGCACTTGTGCCAGAATACCAAGGTGAAGTTGCCTTCTTGGAAATTGCATATTTTCATTTGTAACATCTACTTTTATTTGACCCTTGAAATTTTGCACCTTAATGGGTCATTATTTTTCTTTAAATTACATAAAGCTCACTTGTTTCAGTGACTTACCTTCTGTTTCTGTGCTTGGATCGTCAGTGTGGCAACAGCAGTCTCGACGGTTCATTGTATGAATCTCAAGTTAAAATTCATTGTTATATTTGTAATTGAGTTTTCAAGTATTTGTTGAATGGTATCGATGCTTCTTTACTCGGTTACAAATAACTTTTTGTCAATTTTACCCCCGTGGTCTATCCTTGCCCCCAAAAAATGATATGTAGCAAAAGAACAAGCACATTTAATTAAAGTCATTCTGAGTTATGACAACAGTTTGTTATTGTGATGCGGCGAAAATATTGGTATAACTATAAGCATGAATCAAGGCTTTCATTTTTAGTTGCGTCCTCGAGTCAAACAACCTGCACTTACACATATCAATCTCTATAAAATCTGTTGCAGATATAGTAGTTTATTTTGCATGTCTGCATATTAAGCTGCTATTATGTAAATCATATCCTTCATAGACGTGCTGCCTCAACATCTATTATGGCATCTTGGCGTTCAACTCTAGCCCACCTTTATTTTATTCCTTTATAAAAGAGGAATTAATTTCTTGAACCTTAAATTGATGACATGGCCACAGTTTATAATTTGAATTTGCATGCCTTATTTATGCCTCTCGTGGAGAATAGGAACTTGCACCATCACCAGCAACAACCGTAGTCATGACGATGATACTGATCATTTTCTGGCATTCACTAATAGAGATATTAAAAAATTTTGCTCTACTTGAGACATTTGTTTAACTAGATCACTTGAGGTGGGAATTTCATTGACTATGCTAATGACGTAAGAAATGACAAATGCTACTCGGAATAGTTTGGGGGGCACACGTGTGACTCTCTAACTTCCCTCAAAATTTACACTCCAGTCCCTGAGGTCTAGTTGGCCACTTCTTGGGGGTCTTATCTTGCAGGAAATCTTACTGTAGCGAGCATCTCCAAATATCTGACTTATTATTCGTCTTTGTACAATTTCTTCATGTAGGGGCTGGGGAATGAATGAAAAGGACAAATAGAAGATGAGAATACAAAGAACGCAGCCTGGATCTGCATATTCTGTTTTCTTTACTGGCAAGAATTATTTATCCTTTTAATTTTCCTTGTTTTGCATAATACTAGTGGATTCTCTATGTTTTATTATTGTTTCTGATGATAACACGAGGACAACCTGTTTCTCGTGGCTTCTATTTTCTTTTTGGCAGGCCCCGACAAAGTAAAGGTTAGTGGCCAAACATAGCAAATGCTGATTATATTAGTGAGAACTGGCATCACTTTCATAACTTGTACAATTGCCGCTGGCAGAAGGTTTTTTATTACCTGAGTTTTGAAGTTTTACAAACAATGTTCATCTTTTGGTAAGTCAGACTTGATATGCTGCGAGCCTTTTTGTTTCGGCTGTCTTTGAATGTCTCTCAACTTCCTGTGACCGGTTTACAGTTACCAACACTCATTCCTTTTGAAGTGAAGAAACACACAGACACGCACTTGTTTCATACTTTTCAACTCCCATCTTTCAATTTCTCCTTGGAGCTTGCATCAGATTGTCATTTTCAGATAAAGCAGCCTAATATGAAAAGCAACCATACTCTACCCCTTTGCGTGTAGCATCTTCATTTGAGACCCTTTAACAACTGGCTTTTGTTTTATACTTCATTTATTCTTCTCTACTAAAATAGTGATTAGAAAATATGGCCATTTCTTGAACTGTTGACATTTCAATTCAATAATTTGCGACTTATTAATTCGTTCTTGCTTGCTCCGTGAGAATTTTTTTTTTTTTTATAATTAAGCATGTTGATCCTAACTACCAATCTTATCCGATCTAGACGATGTATTTACGTCGTTGTTCTTCAGTTCTTGTTAATTGATTCTTTGTCCCCACTGGCTGTACTATATTTATCCTCATTTTATATCTAATTTTGACTTTTCAATGGGTTCAAAAACGTTTTTTAAAACAGAAAACAGAAAAGAAGTTTTATGACCAGACAAGGATATGGCCATGAACCTGCTATCAGCCGATGTGAAACTTTTGTTTGTATCTGTACGATGTCGATGCGCCAAGACTTTGCGTTTTGTTGCTTGTAGGTTGAGAATGCTGGTTTAACATTGTGGCACTTGAGGTAGGTTTAATTTTTCTACATATCAAAAAACCACGTGCAGTCGACCAGCAGCAGTATTTTTAACACCTTGGGCGTGGATTTTTTTTAATTTTTTTTTTTTTTGAAAAAACAACAATGTTTGGGCATAGTCTAACATTAAAAAAGAAAAAAACTTGTGCTTTACTTTTTAAATTTTTTTATTTTTTCATTAAAATTTAAGGTCCGACTTAGCCTAATATTTTTTTTAAGAGAAAAAACGAAAATATCACTAATCAACTTTTGGCAAATCAGCTAGACAATTTGGAGAGGGAATGTCATAAATTCCAAACTGATTCATGATGGCATTGGGCTAGCAACTAAATTTCTAATGTCATCCAACTATATTTGAGAGTACTAAACATTATCCTAATATTTTAGAGTACTGAATTTATATGTTTTCTTGGTTTAGCTCTTGAATAAGACCAAAGAGATATGACATACTTAGAATTTTGTGGAACTAATCTCTAGAATTCAACAACAGGAAGGTTGAAACATTCAGAATTTAACGACGCATATTCAATCAAGTCTTGAGCACACTCAATTTTTATCACATCACAGTTGCTTGAAACAAAAAAATTGTGCAGATACAATCAACTAGAAAAAAAAAACAGAAACGTGTCTTATGAAAATAAATTCGAAACGAATCAAATAAAATTTTCTGAACCATGTAATGTCCTCATTCCCATGCCACAAAAATAGCTAACCATAGTTAAGGTAGCACTGTATATGATGTTTATTAACTTCTTTTTCCAGTTTTTGAAGAGATTTATGAGATGCAAATTTTCCACTCTGCATCTCTTAATTAAATCTTCCGCAGTCGAAACGAATATTTCCATTCCTTCCGGTCTTGACTCCGACCCGGCCCAATTTAGTAATGGCCTGGATAAAAGCAGTATTAAAGGCTTGAGAGTTTGAGGCCCAAGTATTAACAGTGTTTCTGGATCTTGAGTCCGTGAAGAGAACTTGATCCGAGGTGAATAGACCCTTGCCTTGCACAAGATTTGTAAAGTAGGCATTGTCGAATCTCCTGGGAGTGGTTGGGTCCATATCGATGGCTATCCTTGGGTCCACATTTCTCGGGCACATTCCCTGCAGTTGGGTCGCATATTGCCTGTTTAGGGTCGGGTCCACCGGGTTCTGACGGCTGAAATTGTATATCCGGTTCGAAAATTTGCTGCAGTGGGAGAATCCCACAGTGTGGCAAGCTGCACAGAAGCGGAAATATGGTATCAATCACATTTATCATTGTACTTTAGGTGGCTTACGCGTTTTCAAAGTGATAATCACATAACATATGAGCCTAAATATTGTTGAACCAGCCAAAAGTGGACCATAAAATGAGTTGGCTTTCACATTGCATTCTTCTATAAGCAATTTGGATATTGGATTTACATATCAGGAAAAAAAAAAAAAGGGAGGGGGGAGGGTGTAAGGGGGTAAGACTTGGTTATATTTTAACCATATATCTATATAAAATTCGTGGCCATGCTTTTAAATTATGGTTGACTTTACAAGACTTGATGGTCTAATCTTATTTGTGTCCGTCCAGTTAGCACTGTATAATAATTCAACGTAATGTACCATAGCAAAATCGATGTGGAAAACTATAATGTAATGTATTTCCGAGATTAGTACAAAATTACCTGAGAGAGCAATCATGTCTGCCTGAGATAGGCCTCTTGAAGCAAACATGGCATTAAGCTGATTCAAATTGAAGGTTGGCTGAGGCAGATTCCCATTTACACTTGCAGCAGTTGAACTCAATCCATCCAGTCTTCCCAATTCCACAGGATATGAAGGCCCACCAGCCTGCACCATTCATTTTTAACCATTTGTATGATTATTTCATTACCCATGCATTGGATTTGATGACCATGAATCTTGAACCAAACAGATTTATCAAAATTACAAGGAAATTTTGGAAGATTAAAAACAAAGAAATAGATACAAACCAAGAAAATGACATCCCGAGTTGCCATTGCAAGAATATCTGCACAAGAGACCTTATTTCTGCATCTTGGGACAGCATCCACAGCTGCTTTCGCTTTGATCACAGTGTCAAATCCATCTCCAGCCAGGGATAAATTATCCGGATGATCCTTTTCAGCTGTATTCCTCGGCGTCGATGCTATTATCACTGATGCATCACAACCCTATACATACATACATACATACATTCAAGTACAAATATTTTAACCAAAACCCGAATCAAAAAAATCAGTAATAGAATAAAAAGAATCCCAAAATGAACATTAGTATAGTAAAAGTGTTGGTATTTACTGAAACAAAGCAATCATGGAAGAAGAGACGGATGACTGCGGGGACAGTAACAAAGGTTTGGTTGAATTTTGTCGTGACGGCTCTTCGGACAATGTTCTCAACGTCAGGGCAGATGTTTCCATAGTAATTCTGTCGGAGTTGAGCGGAGGCAGAGCCCGAGAACAGAATAACACACAGAGAAAGTGACAATAAAGTTTTTAGAAAATCGGGGCGACCCATATTGGTCTTGCTAGTAATATTGCAAGACAACTAATGCAATCAAAGGCAGATAGTTTTTACAGACAAGTGAGATATGTATATATATATAATATACATAGCTCGATAATTGGTATTTTGTATTTAAAGATATAATATAATTAAGAGAAGTGGTCGTGTAGCCAGTTGGCTTAGAATCTTTCTTCAAAGGAGAAAGCATTATTATAACCAGCGAATATATAAATGGACATTGGATAGAGACATTTGATGCTGGCTTTGTCCGCGGCCGCCTTTGTTTTTTTATACACTGATTGTGACTGCCCTCCTCGTCGACTAATAATAATAACCTTTTTTTTTTTTTTTAATTTAAATTTTTTATTTTAATTTTGTGTTGTAAAATAATTATATATATATATGATACATTAGTATATAACATATAAAATATAATGAAAAATTAAAATAGAAAATTTGAATTACTTGTTTTGGTGAGCAACAATGGTTCATTGAATAAAAAATTGGAGTTAGAATGAAAGAGGGAAAAGCTAAAGGAGAAAAGGATAGGCAAAAGGGGGGACCATATGGGCAAAAGTGGAACTTAGCATGCCCTTATAGGCTACGACTTAAAAGTCCTAATTTCAAAATCAACAATGTTTTTTACTTTTCAATCCTCGAGCCTGTGAGTATCTCTGTATGAAAATTTTGAGTCTCGTAATTTTGTAATTTCTTTGTACTTATTTATTTTATAGTATATTTTCCCATCATCATCATTTGTGTTCATAATTTAATTTTAATATTCTTATTTATTGTGTTTTATTTTTAACGTGCCCATTAGGATATATTTACATATGTGGCTCTCATGCAAATTCTTTTGCACTTTTAGCGACGCATATATGCTTTCCTAGACCGATATCCTACTATTTTGATGTAGGTGGGGTCTGCATTACTCATTGAGGAAATTGCGTAGAGAATATAGAGTGAAATAATTTTATTATGCACTGTAAACCGATTAGACATTTACGTTTTATAGCATTCAATTACTTTTTTTATGTAGCATTAAACAAAGAAGAAACAAATATTGAGACATAGCGTCAAATTGGTGTTTAGAGGCATTTTGGACACAAAGATACTTTTTTAAAATACAAAGTTTTGAAATTTTAAAAAACGTTCAAATAATAAAAGACTGTAGTGACATACAAGAGAAAACACATATATAATCACAAATCACTGTAAATTTAATTATTATTGAGATTTATTAAACATGTGTCATTAATTTTACTACTAACAAAAAAGCTATGAAATCATTATTATACCAAGAAAAAAAATTATCACTAAATATATATAATCATCGACAATTTTGATATTATTATTTGACCCCTTGTCTTAATATTTTATTTTTATTTTGGCAGTGCAATCTAAGCGTAACATATATATATATATATATATATCAAGAACATATTGGTCTGGCTTCATCCATATAAAGGGTCCATTTCTGAAAACTACAAAAATTTAAATAAAGCTCAGTCAGTCGTATTATTTTGTAGCATTGTCTGGTTTCCTTTCATAGTGGCAAAGCAGAGACATATGGGAATCAGTTGCACTTGATCATATTAACAATTGTGTCTTATTAAAACTTGTAATTAGAATAATATCCCAAATGCATATTGACTTACAATTTATATATAAATCGCACGATCATGTGATGTATAAATTAATGGAACCCACTCAAACTACTTTAGTACTTCTCCACGTGTGTGGATTGAGACTAATTCAACAACTAATTCACATCATATTCAATTAAATGCCAGCCACCTTAATTAGATCTAGAAATTGGTTATGTAATTCAAGTGATTGATAATTAATGAGTAATGCAATTAGTCTAAGGCCAAGTTGCTTAAAAGTCTCAAGTAGATGTGGTATTGTGGCGTTCCACTTGGGTTTATTTCTTCCGTATATATAGTGCTCGCAATATTTAGAATAAAGTTGATTTTAATTTTCTACTAGATAAAATAATTAAATACATTAATAATTTATAAAATTATTGATTGATGTGGGCGACTTAAACTTCGATCTTTTTTTTTATATATATTGTGAAGGAGAACAAAGCTTTTTTTTTGTTCCATCTATTGATAGATCAAGGCTCTGTCGTCGTTTCAAATAATATTTTTATAATTAAATTAGTGATTAAATTAATTTTATTCTCGATTAGTTATTTGAGTCGTCGGATTAGTTCAATCGACATCTGATCAATTTAATAAAAATTGACTATATATTTTTGTTATATACAAATCAATTAAAAAATACATATAATAAAATTAAAAATTCAAATAACCATGTATAATTAATTTTCAAGTTTAAAATTTTTAAAAAAATAAAAAAAATAATTATGATCAATTTTTTTTCTATTTGACCAGTTTTTTGACAAGTTTGACTAGTATGATCGATTTTCTCAAATTTTGAATAATCTGAGTTAGGTGGCACGTTCTTGTCTCAAAGTGTGCACTTGTGGCAAAAAAATCAAATCAGATAGTATGGAATTCCACGAATTGTATTAAATCACTCTTTCACATCTCCATCAATGACCTACTGTTTTGCACGACCAACATCAGAAAATTCCATGCAAAATGAAAAAAAAAAAAAAGGAAATAATTTAATTAGCAAGAAAAAAACATTATTACATTAAGTAAACTGTGAAATAAAATTTCATTGTTCAATGTGGTGAAAGAGACTTGGGAAGTCAATAGAAGTTAATCGAAATATTATCTAAAATCATTCACCATCCACAGAGAGCGATTTTGGGACACGAAACGCTTGAGCATTGGTTGCCCACATTGTATCACCAGAGATAATATTCAGTTATTTATTTTTGGTTAAACAGAAATTAGAACAGTGAGAAATTATTTGTTCTAAAAATAGTTAATCTTTTCTAATCACTATTTTTTTTATTTTTTATTTTTTATTTTTATCTTTCTTGTCATTTTTGGGCAGGCATGAATGTCTGGATCTTTTTGTTTCTTTGCTCGAGCTGGTAGGTTTTTTTTTCTTTTTCTTGTTGATTTTTCTAAAATTTGTGAGTAATTAGAGAAAAAAAAAAAAGTAGAACCGGATCAAACGGTGTTATAGGTTGCTTTTTTTTTTTTAACCCTTTTTTCAATTTTTGATATGTGGCTATAAAAATTTTATGATGGGTTTTAAATATAAAATCAAATCAAGTCAAAGATTGATTAACAGTTAAACAGATCGAATCCATCGATTCAATTCGATTTTGAAAATTTTGATGGCTTGCAATGAATGAAGTGCAACTGCTTAGAATGATGAAAAAGGGTATATTTTATTGTCTGCAGTCTAGAAAATAAGGCCAATTTACGAGCTATTTGGAGAGTCTCTCTGGTTGAGTTGGCCTTGCTGCCTCGGTAACTACAAGTTAATATTGGACTTAAATTTTTGCAATGGGCTTTAATTGGGCTATCAATGTGTTGAATTCGGCTGGATCTAGCCCAAATCTGGCCAATCGAAATTGCGACTAAACTTACTGCCGATCCGATTGTTCTTTTATACTTTAATTTGGAACCAAAAAATTTAGTAAAATTTGAGATTTGGATACGGAAATTATATAAAAGTAAATTTATACATGCTTTTTCCTTGACGAAAGTATCACCATAATAATTCACGGTCAATCATATCCTATAAATGAATAATAACTTTTAATCTTATATATTCACAAAAAATATTGCAATTAATTAATTAATCTCATTACATTCATATATGAAATAGATTAATTTAAGTTTTCTGGATTTGTATCTTAACGGATCACGTCGTCCGAAGATTGGACGCAAATCTACCTATATTGAATATTTAATAATCGAATTTGGATTCGAAGTTGAATCTCTTATTGATCACAATATTAAATTCTAATAGGGGATTGAGTCGAATCATTTAAAAAACTCGACTACTTGATAATTAATTAGGATCAATATTAGGCAATTTCAAATAAAAAACTTCCAGCCCAGGCACATGTATAGTGATTCTTGGGCCTGGGATTGGCTTACATTTTCCTACAATGACCCGACCCGACCCACTTGACACCTCTAGGAAAAACATTTCGCAATAATAAATAACCAAATTAATTAAGGGACATATTTTTTTGGTGAATCCTAATTTTTAAAAATCCTAGACGTGAATTTCATGTGGGACGGGACAGCACATATTATCCTCAAGGTGGTAATACATATATGTTGTCGTAGGTTTCAAATGCTTATAATGGAAACATTCCAAGCAACAATAGACTTATAAGTGCACCAGCAGCAAGCATAGGAAATTCCAATAACACGAGAGAAAATTATATTACAAGATAATATTTTAAGATAATGGCTTCCAAAATTAGTGGCCACATAGACTTCACAGAAAATGTCTACTTATGAAAGATTGGGCAGCCAATGCTTCAATAGATAGCCATAGGGGGTCCCCATATTGGATGTCAATATGTCATCAATCTTTTCTTTTCTTTTCATGCGACTTAATGTTGAAGCGCCATATTGTCATGTTTTCATGACGCAATCTTGACTAATACTATGTATCTTCTTTTTTATCTCAACTGATGTATTTGGTGGTTGGGGGTTGTTTGGGGGTGGGGGTGTTGTTGGGTGGGTATATAGATTTTTCTTTTCTAATGGGTCCAAAATATAAGTTCATTATAATAGTTAGATAATATTGACTTCCAAATTAATTAAGGGGAATATTTGATAAAAAAGTTTATTCTAATATTACATTATATTTTTTTATTATGTTGTATCCATTTATACTATGACTTATTTTTTTTCATTTATTAGTCTGTTTCATTAAGTTTACACTTGGTTGCATTGGTGTAATGTAATAAAAGAATACAGTGCAGTATTGTATAGAAAATCCCACCGAGTACTTGACCTATTTGCTGAAATTTCAATAATGTAGACTGCTGTAGAATGAAAAGCATGAGACTGTGAAAGTATATACCTGCCTCTTAAAATATCTATTAGTGGAAAATACTGCTTCAGAGTCAATCAAGGAGAAAACACTTTTTAGTGAAATAATCAAATATAATTATCTGAAATATTAGTTAACTATTAATTAAGAACACTGTATAATGCAAAATAATACTATTTGAGTTAACCATGATTACTTGAGTTAGATAGATATAATTGGCTGGGTTAAAAAGTTAAAATTTGCATAAAGTACTGTTGTCCTGTTGTAGTTTCTCATTTAACTATAAAACTGATCCTGAATGGGGGTCTATCATCATGAAGCCCTGATTTCTGTGTCCCTTTTAACAATAAACTGCTTATGTTCAACTTGCAAGTGATTTCAAGAAAGCATGGGAAAAGTGTCAGCATTTGTCCTCCATTAAAATTTTAAAAAATTAAAATCATTTCAAGGCTCAAGAATAAAGAGAACTGGAGATCATAAACTCCAGGCATTACGTGCAACCAAAACCTTTTTCAACAATTTTTTTTAAAAAAAATAATTTTCATTTCTTTTTTTGTCTTGGGTTCTTCAGTTTTCAGTACTTTTTGCATGAATTGCCCAGTTTTTATATTGTAATTAGATAATATTTCTGAAGGGAAATCAAGGGGAAAATAGAATGCATGGTTCTTGAAATGCTGAGCAGGTGAACTGTGTGTGTTGGAAATGAAGCCCAGCAGTCATGCCTCTGGTGAAATTGAGTTTTATATGTTGGGAAAGGGAAGTATGTCTCGGGTTTAATTCTTAGGTTATTTAATTTAGGTAATTTTATGGTGATAAAATTGTAGTTATGATTAATAAGCGACAAATGCAATTTTAGCACTATAGTTTTTCAATTTTGTGCGTATGGACTAAAGAGAGCAATCTAAGAATTGCGTTTTAATACCCTATCATGATTATTTGTAAAGTATTGCTCAAGTAATAAAGTTGAAATTTCAAAATTCTACTGTTATATTTAAAATTTGAATTTCAAAGGAAACTATAAAGAAAAGGGTTTCATGACTTCAAATTATTGCACTTTATTTTTTCAATTTTTTTAACTTTTTCTTTGCATTTTTCACATTAAAATCCAAGGTTTAAACAAAATTAACCGGTTATGAATTTGAATTTCACCAATGTATGTATGAGTATTTGTCCAGTAAAATCTTATTTAAGTGGAAGTACTCTTGAAACTAGGAAGTGGTTGCATTGTGCATGTGTATACAATTAATTGAGTTCAATTACGCCACTTGAGAGATTAAATATGTTTTATTTTTATCAACTTTGAATAAATATAATTATCTAACTTTATCAAAAATAAAAGTTCAAGTTTATGTAGATTAGTTGACTACTTTCAGTTAATAAATAAAACAACTTTTGTATTATAGTATTTTTTTCCAATTTAACCATATTTATAGTTATACTAAAATTTTGAAAAAATATGGTTAAGGAAGTAAAAAGTTTTAAAATTATAAAAGGCACAACAACTTTTAACTAATTAAGAAAAAGGAATTGGTAAACTTAACAAATTATTAAAATGACAATTTTAATGTGAAATCCCATTTACGTTGCTCCTTTTATTTATTTTTTCTTAAAAAACATCAATTCTCCACTCAATAGTTTTTTTCTTTTAGCAATAATTTTTTTACCAAGCACAATGAATAAAAATACAATTCATTTTACTATGTTGGAAAGAAATTGTACAACACTTGAAAAAACTTTAAAATAATTGAGAACTTTATTAAATAAGGGTATTTTTTTTCTTTACAACCAACTTTTCACGCATAAAAATCTATAGGTATTTATTAATGCTTCTAAAATAATATGAGATGCAAAAATCACATTTATATAAATTCTCTTTTGCAGCATTAACAAACACTACTTATTTACAAATAATAATACTAAAATTTTTTATATAATCTTCACATAATTGGAATCAATAAATACCTTGTCCAAGGCAATCGGTCACTTATATAGTACATTAATATTCATTGTACGAGAAAATCCAAAACAAAGTAAAAAATGTACAAATAATTGATTTTGGATGCGTCTTCTTTTTTCTATTTAATAGAAGTTGCAGAAAGCGAAATACTAGTTTATATGCATAGATTCGAGATTCCACCCTATGTCATCATTAGTGGCATTATCCCAGGATTAATTAACGTGGTAAGCTGAGTACTTAGAGTCCCTGTCATTAGTTTCATAATAATGTCACCCGTGAATCGTGATCATGCCAAATGATCGCCAAATTACCATTTTGCCCAGAAAAATCCAAGCCCTGATTTAACTTTTCCTCTTGTTTTTATTCCCCCTCATATGAATCTTATGATCCAATGTACCAAAGGAATGTCTTTTTTGGCAACGGAAAAGGAAGAGTTTGAAACACAGTTCATTTCATAAAATTTATGCTTAGACTTCGTAAAAAAACTCAATGGATGATCATTTAATGGAAAAATATCTTATACTATCTTTGCTAATACTCGTTATCTAATAATAGACATTGATGTTAATTTGAATTAAAACAGAATTTTCTACCCGGGGAGTTAAAAAAGTAAAAATTTAGATATTTTTATATTTTTATTCTAAAAAATAATAGTTTAAAATATAAATTAGTACTGATTGGGATTTCTTACAAATCTCCAAAATGGGATGAATAAAATGGTTAAGAATTGTAATATGCAGGTGGGCTAGGAAATTGGAAGAGGGTGTTGAAAGATGAGGGAGATATTTAAACGTGGAAATGGGTTCCAATTTGTTGCTTATTTTGAGGAAGGGTATAAGAGTACAAAACCATGGGAGCAAATGAAGAAGACTACAAGAGGAGTGGAGGCAGCTTTTTAGCAGAATCCATAAGGACCCACAGCCCCTCCCCTGCACCGGCAACGCGTGCTTCCATGTCCCAATCTCTCTCTCTCTCAATCCATTGTTTTTTTCTAATTTACATCATCAACAAATAAGGAAAACATCAATTAAAAAAAAAAGGTAGGAAAAAAAATAAAAATAGAAAAAGCGAAAAATTGTTATCCACATGTTAACATGATGTAAAACATTTTTTTTTAAATTTCATAAAATAAAACACATATTTTTGCCATACACACACAATGAAGAAATTGATGCTCATTAAAGTTCTAATTGTTAATACATATATATTTTTCCAACAAACCTATTTGATAATGAGTTTGAATAATAAAAAATAATAATTAAAGAATTAATTAATATTTTTAAAATAATAATAAATAAATAAACAAACCATCCTTACCACCCCACCTTAATTATTCACACAAAGAAAGACAAGAGTGAGAGAGAATGAGATAATCCGACAAATGGATGTGACCATCCCCCTTCTGATAACTACGAACAGACATATATTTCATTTTCGTTGTGCAATAATGTTTTAGTATTTTGCTTTCTACACCCACTAATAATGTTTAATATTTCCAACTGTTTCGCTATTTTTTTTTAATGTATTCAGATCATGTCCACCTCTGCTCCATATTCATGGTCTACCATCTTTTTAGATCCCATTTTGTTTTTATTGCAGCTATAGTGGTAACAAAGACCAAAACAAGTATTTATAGTATAAAACTACGTCACCCAACATGTTACAAGAGTTTTATATTTATGTACATTGCATTACTTCACATGAAACTATTGGTTGTCAAGTGTGAAACTATATTCTAATGCATTTATTTAAATTTAGAAATCCAAGCTTAATTAAAAAGGCAAAAAAAAAATAAAAAAAATGAGCATATTTTTTTAGTATAGGGCCTACGTTGTTATTATGTTCGTATTAATTCTTAAGTAAATGTATTCACATGATCATTCAATAATTGCTTATTGAAAACATTAAATACCAGATATTTTTTTAGGGTGACTCAACCGTTGGGTCAGGGATCATGTTTGATTGAATCTCACTTATAAGTCCGTGCAATATATGAACAATGTTGATGTTGGGTATCAGTCTAAAAATGAAAATGGGTCGAATTTAGGGTGTCAAAATTTTTATAGTCTCAAAAATTGTCAGAACCCGACTCAGGCAAATTTTTTGTTTGATATGCCAAACAATGGACAAGATGAATCAGACTTCTTAGACCTTTAAGTTTTTATTTTTTATTTTTAAAGTACCATCATAACTTTCTGAAAATAAAAAAATGATGCTCTTAACAAAGTATTAACTATTTGCAAATTTGCATGTGCATATTTTAGTTTTTGAGAAATTATAGTTTCAAACATTTGTTTTTTTGACTTTAATACTATATTCAAAGTGTAAATTATTATTAATTTTACATTCTTATTTTAATTTATAAGAAATACAATATCTATATTATATATGTAATTGTGACTATTTATGTAATGTACGTCTTTTCGCATATATATACATATGTACTCATTTATAACATAAATACATATATACAATATTTAAATGGACTCAGTTTGAATCGAATTAGATTAAAAATATTATTATCTAGATCTTTTTATCATTGTAAAACCTGTCCAAACAAAATGGGTTACAAGATGATTCAGGTTTCGGACATTTACCATCTCTAATCAAAAGCGAGATGCAGCAATAAGTTTATTTTTTCTGTGTTAACCCTTAAAAATAGCATTCAATAATCTATCTGTGTCTGCATCAAATGTTGGGTTGGCTTGTGTGACAATAGTTTGCAATTAATATACACAATTATTAACGTTTTTATATCTTATCAGAGGGAAAGAATAAAAGCAAGGTTAGTGCGGTAGTGTCAATCTCAACAGGAGGATATATCGTGTGATTAATTTATTTTAATCACATCTTGCACTTTAAAGAAAACCAAGTTTAACAAAACTTAAATTATTTAAAGGAAAACAAACCCCTTTATTCTCATAAATCTTGAAAGGGTAATGAAGAATTTTTTAATTGAAGTAAGATGGAAAGATGGCATTTTCATTAACAAAAAACAAAACCAAATCGATCCCCAATTTTATACTCGTATGTATGTACAATAATTCAAGCTTTAAGATGATGTATCTTTAAGATCCTGTTATAATTCTCCACTTTGGACACCCCCAAATTTCCAAGAGGTACCCACTTCAGGTACGGTCAAGATTCAATTGTCGGCGTGCCAGGTGGTGCTACCTTAGTGGTGTCTTCCCTGTATTTATATATGGCTATACATACAACTTTTCTTTCCATTCATTTGTTCTCTACATGTATATCTACTAGTAGTATATACAGTGTATAATCTGATAAGACAACATTTAGTATATTATATGGCACTATAGAATTCTTGGGTGCATGTGGTTCAGTTTTGCAGGCTACGCTGTTATTTTGATGATTTGTCTGAAGGGGGCCCTTGTGATCCACAACTACAAAATACATATATAATACTAAGATTTGTGATGAAATTAATATTATTTGTATAGTACTATTAATGATTTAATATATATCTGCACTGCTGGACATGTCTGGGGCATCTCTTCCACAAAGCTTGAATAAAATTGGCTAAGGCACTGGGATTTGTTCGGCATGCCCCCTCATCTTTCATACCAAACCCCCATAAGCAACAAACGGTTGCTTTGATTTCTGTGTGTAAAAACAGATTCTTTTATATTCCTCAGCAACCTCTTCTTTGTGCTCCAACATCATTTGTGGATACATATATAGCGGCAGTATATGCCAAAAGGGAACAATATTGTGAGGGAAAAGTTGTTGAAGCTGAAGTCTGAGTTGTGCCCACAAAGAGATAAACACAGAGTCTGATTTTTCCAGCTTCCTTCTTGTCTTCTCCAGAAGTGTTGTGACATTCTTTAAGGTAAAAAATTGTGTTTTCCTTAATTCGGTTAAAACCATCAATCAGTGTTTTGGTTAATCTGGTGTTTCTTAAAGAGACTTGGTTCTGGCCCTTCTGGGGAGGAGGTAGAAATAATTTTTTTCTGCGGATGGTTTATATTTTTCCTTTTTCTTGATACTTAAGGCTCTGATGATGATCATTAAGAAAAGACAGAAGGATCAATGTTTCAGTAAGAAGTAACGGAAAATTACTAATTTAATACTTTTACACGACTTTAGAAAGTGAAAATCTTTTATTTTCGTTGATCTCACAGTTTTTTTTTTTATTTTAATTTTTGTAATTTTACAGAACTGATACTTGATGAGTTTTCTCAAACGAGTGGATGTGTGCGTGTATTATATATATATATATATATATATATGTGTGTGTGTGTGTGTGTGTGTGTGTGTGTGTGTGTGTGTAGAGAGAGAGAGAGTCAGTGCAGTACAAACCCAGTAGATGTTTAATCTCATGTTGATCTTTATAAAGAGGAAACGTTTTCCAATTTCCATACCTCACTACACCATACCTTCCGCTGGAAAAAGAAATTAAACCCTGGAATTGCATTCTTTTATCTCTTCTTTTATCTTTCTTTAAGAAGCCTGGAATTAATATAATTTTCCGATTCATATTCACTTGTTGAGCATAGTTAACATCCCTACGTCGTAAAAATCATATCGTCATTAATTCCTTAACATGTTTATCTAATACGTTGAACAGTGCACATTTCGATTCTTGAATTCATGAACCAACAATATGATGGAAAATAATTGAAAACCCACCAAATAAGGAGAATTCTTTCGTTGCATAAATTGTTATATAATTGAGAACCCTCAAAATGCTAAGTAAGGAGTATACTACTTGTAATATACGGTGGTGAAATCGAAAACCCAGAAAAGTAAATTATGATGAAAAAACAAATGATGTATATTTATTTATACTAAATATCTAAAATAGTTACCTTTCATGAACTAAATTAGAATGTGCGGAGTGTGGAGTGTGGAGAATGAATAGTGTAAAATCAATGGAAATATCTGAGTCAGCAAGTACTTTTAGTCACTGTGCTTCTGAAAACGATGCCAAGCCATGCTGATAGATATTTTTCGTTTGCGAATAATTATCATGGCCCAAAACGTTATGATAACTCTGAGAAAGAAAAAAATGTTGAAAGAAAAAACATGTGGGTTTCCACATCCATGGCCTTATCGGCATGATACTTTCAGGCAGTCTTTATTGTGTGGTACTACTTTTTGTTGTTTGACAATTGATTTTGTTCTTTAATTTCTGCCATTTTCCTCCTCCAGGTAATGAAGGCATATATGTAAGAAGAATATTAATCATAGGATCCGAATATTGTTTTCGAACAGCAAAATCTGAACTTGCAAGAAACACATCTATAGCTTGTATGAATTTTTTTTGGTTGCTTCACAATGGAGAAGCTTTTTAATCATTACGACAAGGAATACATGAAAATTGCTATGTTAAAGCACGAGGAAACATTTCGAGAGCAGGTAAAATTGATTATCTTCCATCCATTTTGCATTCGCGTTCTATTTGTCCTATTTCAAGATTTTCCTGATCTTGAAATTAATTTTTCTCCCCCAGGTTTACGAGCTCCATCGTCTTTATCAAATCCAGAAGATGCTAATGAAAGATATTGCCAAAAACGCGCGAAATGATCCACATTATGGTACTACTTGCAATCAGGCCGAGGCCAGGCAATGTCTTGACTTGGAACGGCCCGCTGAAGAGTTTAATGTTCCAGAATCAGGTGGTAAATGTGGAGTTTCTGAAATTGAAGAAGATCAGAGTGATCTTGAGCTGACGTTAGGCCCGAGAAGCTATTATCAAAAGAAAATTAAAGCTGCTGAACCTGCCCTTCCATCAGATTCTTGGCCGAGCTTTTCTTCTTCCTCCACCGGATCAAGCCACATAAAAGGAACAAGAAGCACAACAAGAGAGGAATTGTTGAGCCAGCAGAAATGGGGCATGGAGATGCCTGTATCAAATCAAGATAGATTAAACAGTCCCCCTTGGCTTTTCCAGGCCTTGAGCCTGAATATGACATGAATAGAAATTCGTCCAGAGTCGGTATGATAATTGTTTTTAGACTGCTTCTTATCAACTGATTCTGTGAATGTTGATTGTATGGGATTTTTAATTTTAAAAATTTTATTTTATAATGGGATTCTGTCTTTCTGATTTGGTGTTATGCTGATAGTACTAATTCTATCCAATTTTAACATTCTTGAATTTGCAAAAACATGGATGTACTAAATGGGTGGTCAGATTGAGTTCCATAAACGAAATTGTCCGGACTTAGTTAACAAAATATCTTCGATCGGGTAATCCCGAGATTGCAGCATTGTCCCACATGACTCACATGCAGATAAGACTTAACATTATCAGCTAATGTCTTGTTTTATGTATCAAACCAAAGGATTATTTCCCGCAGAAGCAAATCAAACAAGACAGACATCTATTTCCTAATTAGTTAACTCTTTAGGACTTCACCTACTCTTGTTAAAAAAATCCCCTCCATGAAAAATTAAGTACGATGGAATATCACATCAAGAATCAAATTAAGAAACTTGCTAGTGCTTAACAGCCAATTCATTGAGCATGGAATCTACTTTTCGAGCATATGAAATCTGATTCTGCACATCGATAAATGATTGATCGTACGCTCGTTGAATACACAGTTAGATTCAAGCCATCAATTGCATCACAGGGACTAAAGGCTTTTCCATTCTGTTATTTCACAAAAGGGAATTCTCAGCTCTGGGCTATTCACTTCTGGAAAACTGTATAGCTTTTTATAAGCTGAATTTGACAAGGAAGCAGAAAGGGAATCTGAATTCTATTATTTGAGGGTATTGAGGGATCGAGGTGGCCATTGTACTTGTGGACGCTTTTGTTTTAACTCCACTAATTGCTACTTAATAAAGACATGGTTTCTGGAAATTTCAGACAAGATTGGGGCACTGGAGGAATCTGATCTAGATAAACTTGTTCTACTTCCATAAAAAAGCTATTAGCTAATACATACCATAAATGGGCCAACCCATTTTCCAGGTCTTTTTTTTATGATATACATCTTGCACCTACCACATGGAAACAATTTTTCCATTAGTATATTGACTTGAGGTGCTTTGATGTGTCTGCCACCAAATGAACATCAGATTCCATTTCCAAATAAACAAAGGCTCCTCTGCAATACAATTATGTACTTGAATGAACCCTGACGGGGAAAACATCTGTATCTGAAGTTAAATATTCTTCTAAAGTCCTTCATCTGATTATTTGCATCAGATATGGACATGAGACTCTGAACAGTCCCTTATGTATTCTGGCTTTTCTTTTAGCTATATATATATATATATATTCCTCACCAAGGACAGCCCCCACCCACCCACCCCAACCTAACCAAAATACACACACAAACACTAAAGGGAAGAAAGAAAAATGAAAGCCAATCAATCAATCAAAACTGATCAGTGGATGCTGTGATCTTGAACTGCACTTTTTTAGTTTCCATTTTCCAGTGTGTCCCTAGTTGCTTGAAGTAGCAAATAAATCTTGTTTGTTTAATTGATCTTATTAAATGAATGATTACACTGTGGGTGAACCTTTTTTTCGGCCCTTGAGTCGCCTTGTTTGTTTTTTTTTTTCAATTTTTGTTTTTCGTTTTTTTTTTCTATTATTTAAGATAATATTCATTTTTAATAAAAAAAGTGTTATTTATTTTTATTTTCATGTAATTATTAATTTCAAACCTAAACATATATATAGTCAAAGTAGGGCCACATTATTAATGTTTGACATGATATTCTATTATTTTCAAAATAATTAAAAATTATTAATTAGTTAAATAATAATTTTTTGTTAATAGGACTCACAGTAAGTTAAATACCACCCCAACACCATTTGACCTATTAGATAAGAAAATAATGAAATTCATTGATTATTATTTTCAATCCAATAAAATCATCGTTTGTACATTATATCTTTACATATTTCATTTTCACACAAAAATAAAATGTATTTGAAAATAATGAAAATGAAAAGTGCAAACGAAACATGAAAAAAAACAAGGCCTCCAACTCATAAAATTGTACTGTTTCAATTATTAACTCAATTGTACTGTTTTATTTTCTAAATTCTAAAAGTTATACAAATTTGCATTTTTTGAGTTTTATTATAAGAAAAGTGGTTTAGTTGTGAAATAATGAGGGTAAAAGGCGTATTTTAAGCTTATTCTTTTTGGCAAATGTCACTGTTCAAAAAGTTAATTAACACATCACAAAAATATATGTACTTGTAATAATAAAACTATTTACTGCATGGTCTGTCAATTATTTTTAATGAATTTTAAATTTTAAATAAAAAAGAAAAGATGATAATCATTTTGATACTAAATAAATCGTAAATTGCTAAAAATACAAGATGAACTTTAAAAAATTTAAACGATTTACATTGTTGTCTGTATATTCTTATGTGTTCACTAGTAAAATTATGTAAAATCATACGTGTCTATTTTTTTAATTTAATGCCAAAATGCATTACAAATAATTGAAAATTGGTGCATAATAAGATATAGCTTTATCATTTTTAAAAATGATTTTGAAGTCTGCAAAAATCTCTTTTTTTGCAGCTTTAACAACTTTTTCTCTTCGTGGTCGTTTATATTGGCTTTTTCATCAAAAATTAGTTTTTTTGTCAAAACAGAAAAAATAAACTTGAGATACTCCTTTAATTTAACTCCAATATTACTAAATTAAACTACTTGTCTTGTCACCTACTTGTACATTCGAGGGAAAAGGTGGAAATTAGTAAACATTTAACAATTTAATGAGTAAAACGGTCAAAATACTACAATTTTAAGAGTCGGGCAATAATAAAATATTTTTGCTATATATTTTAGAGACTATCATTCAGAAGTATATTTTTCATTGTGTTCGATTACCCATCATATAGAAGCTGAAATTCTTTTCCTAAGGAAACTTTTAAAGTTTTGGAATTTGAATAAGACAAGAATGTCTTATTTATTTTCTTTCACTCCCATTATATACAGATTGAATTATTTGTCTTAAATAAGACGAGAATGTATTATTTATGACCTTCGATACGGCCATCATACACAAGTTGAATTCTTTTCTAAGGTTAAACATGTTAAATTGTTATGAGTTGAATTCAAATTTTTTAGCTCTATGACTCTAAAATAAAATAAAATAAAATAAACCATCAAAGATAAAAACAATAATCACAAACTTATTCTTTGCATTTGCAGTGTGCAACTGATCCACATATGGATATTTTAGATTGGCATGGAAAAGAGCTTTCACCCCTGGCAACATAAAATGCAGTATCAAATTGAAACAGAAGATGGTTGAGAATCACACACTTTGGCAGTTGGCACTACCTTAATTAACTCTGGAACTAATAACAGAAGTATCATAAATTTCACTCTCAAATAAAATTGAAGGGGTGAAGTATAATCCTTGTAGCCCCATCCAAAAGAAGCATTCATAGTAATTTTCCCAGTTCTCTTTCTGGAGAGTTTTCAGTGTTGCTTTTGGCATTCCCTCATATATGGGCTGGTAAATCTCAATTTCGAATTCATCATCAATAACAGGCACCCAAATTCATAACAATTTACATATACATATGCACTTACACTGTGATTTATACACATACCACACAGAAGCAGAAGAGAGACAGGGAAAGAAGACAGCAAAATACAGAATCCAGGTCCTCTTCCCAAGCTCAAAACAATGCAATAAACGAGCCATATTTCTTGATTTAGTACTAAAACAAAAATCAGGTACAAACCAATGTATCAGGAAATGGAGTGCCGCCTGTCTCTGCTTGGTTTAGTTCTTCCTTTGGAACTTTGAGGTGAGATTCCATCAGCCCGGATAAACCTGCCAAGTTTCTTGGAGACAGAGCTTATGAATGATTTCCTAGGCAAAGGAGGTTTCCCCATGGACGCTGGGCTAGCGGTCACTATAGGACTACCAGCAGCTGATTTATCTGAAGGTTTTTCCACTTCCTTCAGTCTCATTTTCATCTTCACAAGCTCGAGTTTCAGGTCCTGATTTTCCCTTCGTAGAGTCGAGACCTCGTCTGTTACAGGGTGAACATCGATGGAGTAGGGACTCAGTTTGGATGGAAGAGCAGGGGACTCGTTGAGGCTGCCGTCCATCACTTCCCTGAGGCGCTGTTGCTCGTAGTAAAGCACTTGAACTACGGTTTGAACTGGAAGCCTGTCGTTCTGAGCTGCGTGGGCACAGGCTTCCCGAGAAAGCTTTTGACAGTCCATTACACTGCAAACTTTCTTTCTTTCCATGTCGCTTAAAGCAGGATGAGCCTGTAGATTATATGGAAGGAAACTGATGAAAAGAGATAGTAATACAAAAGCCATTTTTGTAGAAATTGATTATGAAAAGCTTGTAAACCATCAGTTCATAGTTAATTTCATGGAGTTGACTTAATCGGAACTTAAAAATTTTCTGCGATCTCTACGAATTATCAGTATAGTACTACTTGGTCTGATAGTGAGAAGCAGATCAGATGCAAATGTATGGTAAAAGAAGAAGAGAAAATCCGATCAATCAAAAGTTCTCAAAGACAAACCTCTGCTTCAAGAATTTGCGCAGAAGTTTGCTTTCGCTTAAAAACAGTGTCATTTTGTAGGCTAACCAAATTATCATTTTTGAAAGCCAGCGCGGAATTATGACCAACCCTGAATTCTATTGCTTTAATGAAGTCTAATTTAGTTCCTTCCACTTTCTTAAAGGATTCTGCCAGAACAATAGAAAGATGTTCTGGTATCTGGAACAGTAGTTGGATCAAACATCAGAGATAGGGGTAAGTTTGAGAGAGAAATGGACTGTCAAAACTCAAAAGAGAGATAAGCAGCTCGGTGGGAGGTATAGTGGCTACATTAATTGAACAATGCAGTTTTTCCCCTATAACAATGCCTTCAATCTGAAATGCAATATCGTTTCTCCTTGATTTGTTTTTTTGAGGCCTTTTTGTTTTCAAAACTTGAGAAAGTTGATACCGACAGCCCTTTGGCCATATAATCATACTGCCTATCAGGGGGATCAAGATGATTCCAGCTGATCCTGCCCACTACTAATGACAATTTCATGACCATCAAAGAGAATTCATCCTAAATTTCTATCAATTAGTATGCATTAAATACATGTTTTACATATCTAAACAGGATAAGAACTAATCTGCAATCTGGCTATTCAGAAAGAAAAACAAGAGAATGCACAAACCTTCAAGTAAATGTCAATGGCCCTATACATTCCATCTTCTGTCATTCTGGACTGTTCAGGGATAACTTCAGCAAGACTGATGAACTTTGAAACTGATAAGTTGCGGTCAGAAGCAATTTCAGCAAGGTAATTCTCCATTAATTTGGTCACTCTTTCTATGTCACCTGGTGAAGGAGAAATATAATCCTCATCTGCATTATAGACCACTATGTTTACCTCCATTTCAGATTCTAAAAAGTTCATCATAATCCGCTGCACGGTCTCAACATCAAACAATGTGTCCCCGGTGAAGGAATAAGAAGGAATTAATAGGTCATCTAGCACAGCCTGCCCAAGTTGCAAGGCCATCCTCTTTTCCAGGTCAAGCCTGCAAGCAACTGTTGTTTCTAGGCATATTGCAGCTCTAAGAAGCATCGAGAGGAAGCTAACTGACATCGTGTTCTTCTCTCTTGGCAGAAGACTAACTATCGTTTCTAAAACAACCCTTTTCTCGTGTTCTTGTCTTGGCTCAATCTTCTTCCTACCCTTTCCAAATATATCCTGAAATGAGAAGCAAAATGCATAAAACCAGTAGTTCATGTGATCAATTATCAAAATTTATGGGGTAAGACCTCACCAAACCTCGAAGAGATTTCTGTGCATACAGCATGAGTATTGGACCAAGAGCATATTGCTTGAATCCCCTGGCCATCATTGCAATGAGGACCCTTTGGAAGAGATCAATTCGAAGGATGGTCAAATCTTCAGCCCACCAATCAACAATGGGCTTCGAGTTGGGTACTGTGGAGGAAACCAAGTCATTTAGGCCACCATCAGCCCTCATTGGTGCAGCGAATTGGCTATCCTTACAGGCTACGAATGCTATGGTGTCAATGCATCGGCTCACCAATTTTACTTTCTCTGCAGTGGGAAGAAGGTTCTCAGAAGAATGCAAAATGGACACTGCCCCTGCCAGACTCTTTAATGCTACTTCATTTACATATGCCTCAGTTCTTCCGACTAAATTTCCAACTGCATAGTCCTCCGTCATCTCAAGATACTCTGCTACACATCTTAGCATGGCAATGTTTTCTGTACTTATCTCAAAGTTTATTCCATAGCAAAATTTCGCTGCAAGTTCAAATGCCTCAGCTCCACCGGGAACATCAGGGAGTTCAATTACAGAAAGATCAGCATCAGTGGATTCTGAGACTAGCTTCCTTATGTATCCACATTTTGAGACTAAAGGAAACTGTTACAGAATTTTAAACAGCACTTTATGAGAGTTTTCAGCACATAGCTAGACGCGCAACATCACACATTTGTTGAATTCTCTTCATTCATACTCCAATAACATAGGATTTTTAGAAATAATTAAATGCAACTAAGCCTTGAAATAGTCATGATAATGAGAAAATCACAATTCTTCTGAATTCTCCACATTAATTAATGAAACATGCTATGACAGACAATGATAAGTTCTACCTTGTGTAAAGAAAAGGAAGTTCCTCCAGCATTAACAGTTACATCACTAGGGATTTCCTGGGAAAAGATCCTGTCAAAATATCACATGAAACTGCTTAAACTATCCAATTATATTCCAGAATTCAGAACTAGTATCCAAAGAATTCTTGCATATCATTAGACAAGAAAAGAGAGCAAACCATTCGCTTGTCCTCTTCATGGCAGTAGAAAGGAGCTCCTTTTTCTTGGTAGGCATGTTTGCAGCATTGGATGGTGCCGTCTGCTCCTGGTCAAGATCCACCATCTCAATTATTATTTAAAGGGCCCTGGCCTCATTTATTGTCATCATAAAGTGAATTCAGGAGGTGAAAGTAGTACGAAATTCTTATAGGCAATTTCCTTTCATTAGTATGGCCAAAAAATAGCTGATGGTCATGTGTTTTTTTCCCTGACAATCACTCTATACTGAACAAAGGACTGAACCAGCACTTCTGAGATGACAATCTTAGTCTCCAGGCTCTATAATATTGCTTCCATGTATCCTCTGCCTTTACCTAAATCCCATTATCATCACTTGGGAAGAATTCCCATTATAGGCCTCCATTCACAAAGACCATGATGAAACAAGGAGTTGTATTTTGGATAATATTTGGAGAAATTGAGGGCAAATGGAAATGTGGGGGGAAAAAGATTTGGTTTAGAGTGTGTGGTGGGAGACATAGATGAGATAGTGGCGCCAAATTAAGAAGTTCCCCATGTGAGATAGATTATCATCCACAAAAGTGCCAATCTTTTTGTTTTTCCCAAAAAGACCACAGTTTCATATAGGAAATTATTTTGGAAATTCAGTAGCATATATCAGTTGAGACACATGCATTCTACTGGCCATGAATGAGGAAAAAGAAAAAAAAAAAAAATGAGAAATATAAGTGGTGTTTATAGAAGAATACTTTTGAGTCTTAACTTTTATTCACATGCATTAGTTCATAACACATAATCCAATATCTCGATCCATAATTATATGGTCTAAAGTGGAATTTTTCCGTAGAAAAGTAGTAGTTACGTACTCCATCCCTTTGCGTTGATTTCCCTATCGACACATATGAACTCATCATATGGTAAGTTATACCCTCGCAAACAAGCACAATTTAATCCACGGCCAAAAAAAATCGAGTGTGGACCGTGTAATTAGTTAGGTCTGGTCAATCCGAATCTGCACTAAAATATTCACCATTTCGCTTCTCTTTTTTCTTGTTTACAAGTCTAATTGAGATTATTTATAAAAAAAAAAAAAAAAAAAAGGCAAATGACTTCACATTATTACAGTACTCAACAATGTTGTGATAAATTCTTGTCCTGAAACAGGAGTGGATGTCACTGCCATGACCTAGTCGTATGTAAGCAGGGCACACTACACAGAGTTCATTGTTAGTATACTAATAATGGAGGTTGACAGTAAAATTTATATAGCTTTCGTTCTCACCAATGGGGTCCTCCAGGGCATATATCATCAGTTCACATCAAAGCAAATTAAGGGTGTTGGCCAATTTCTCCATACAAGAAGTTCCCTACCCCATGTTGATTGGTCATTTCATTGTTGGGAATTTTATTCTTGGATTTGGATTTGATACTTATCAATAGCTCACTCACGGGTCCACTGTGTATTCTCTGCCCTACTGATCTTATTAATGTGTCTTTTTTTAGTGGAGTAGTATTATTGTTATTGATTGATTGATGATTCGATAGATTGAGCTTTTTTATTTTTTGGGCTGTCAAGTTTGGTGCTTGTGTCCTCCTGTAAAAGGCCATAATGTGTACCCAGCATAAGACGGAAGCGAACGAAAGAAACACATCATCAAATATAAAATAAAATCACAAATCTTGAACTGAAGCGTGAAGCACATGGATCTGCACTAACCCACAATAATATTGGTTCCACCTGCAAAGCATTGGAGAAATCCAACCTGACATTTCAAAACTTAAGTCAAATATCAATTTTTTCTCCCTATACTCAATATTAATGGAAGTGTCAACTCCTTTTTTGGAATATAAAACTTATATTTATAAAGTAATCTTACTTAGGCAAAAAAAAAAAAGGTCCATAAATTTTTATAAGTTAGTGGACACATTATCAGTCTAGTAATTTATTTTAGATAATATTTTTTATTATTATCTATAGTTAATTGTCTAGTTTTGTCATATTGTATTAATCGTCATCTTAGGTCGACATTATGTTATTTCCTATTATATCTTTTGAGTTGACTGGGTCAGGTCGACTTCATGCTTTGTTATCCCTTATTAAATTTCCCAAGTTGCTCGGGTCAGGTCAGTTTGGCTTCAAGTAGATGACCATAGGGAAATACAGCTCCCTCTGCTAAGAAACGATTGTTGCTGAATAAGGTTCTGATTAGCGTTCTGTTTTACCTTGGCTTTGTGGCCCTCCAAAGTAGATATCCTGCCTATTACTTTCACACATGTGGATCGTGGAAACAACTAAATCTCCTAATTCGAAGCCCATATAAATTTATGGCGAATGAGCTTAATCCATACCATATTAAATTATTTTGCAGAAAATGTACATATGGTCAGAGCCTTCTTACTTGTGTATCAGCAAAGAAGATATAGGAAGAAATAATTTACATATTTTGGATAAGTATGAAATTATATTGATCATCTTAGGAACTCGAAAAAGGCTATAACACGTTTTATGGAGTTCATAAAAGATTAGGTTTTATGGTAAAGATTAAAATGAACTTGAGAAATTATAAGATGTTTAGTAATGATAATTTTGTAAATTATATGATTAATACAAAAATTTATTAAATTATAAAAAATAATGTGGGATCTTCTCAATTTTTTTAAAGAGTTTATAAGTTCTTCATATCACATTTTGATAATTTACTTGCATCTTAAAATTTTGTATAAACTCTCAAAAAAATTATTAAAATTATTGAGGAGCTTGACAAGTCTTTTTGCATGCCATAATTATTTCTGCCATTCAAATTAAGTCTTATCAATCCACCTAAGCCATAAATTAAATCTCTTCAACGCCTCAAATAAAGTCTAATTATCTTCACATAAAATTTCAAAACCTGCCTTATTGCAATGAGACGATACCTTGAAAATTGATTTTAAAAAACTGTGAGTCTTATAATAAAATTAGCAATTTTTCACTAGAATTTAAATTGAGTATGAAAGATCCATTTGAAAGGCCTTTTGATGCTGCCAAATGCATCACACTAAGTAGTGTTTTAAAGGGTCTTCAATCTATTACTGTTTGTAACAATAATGAGATCTTTACGATATTAGATTTTTTATATGGTGGAAATACTATAAAGCAAGAATTGGAACACAATTAAAAAGGACGATTATAATTAAAAGATATAATCAGTGGATCATATGTGTTGTTGATTCTTGAAATCTAATTGCCACGGTTCAATTGCACTACGAGGAGGAGCAATTGCGATAGATCAATGTTTTCAAGATCTAATTGAATAGCAATTGATTCAATTACAAATTAGTAATCGGTCAATTCTAATTAATCTAAATAATTATTTTTGCGATTGAACCATTCAAAATTAATCCAAACCAGATCAAAGTCAGTTGTTTTATTTTTTTTGAAAAAGTTTAAAATTTAAAATTTGATATTTTGTTTGTAATTATTTGAATTTTAATTTTTATTAAATATTTTTTAATTAATTTTTTAAAAATATTTTACATATTAATTAATTTATTATATTACCATTTTACATAATTCGTGATTGAATTGTTCCAATTAATTAATTGATAATAAAATCAATTTGATTATCGATCCATAAAAACAGTGACGATTTTTAATAATAATTCAAAATTCTTTCAGAGAGTCAATTGAATATATTAGTATGTACACATATGAGGATATTAATGACTATCAACAACTATTAACATATAATGACTACTCATATATCATATCTCAATAATGAAATTAATAAAATATTAAAATAATAAACACTTTTCTAGTGAGACCTAAAATCAAAATTCTAGATCATAGAACACCATGTTCGTCCAATTCATTACTTGACTTGTCTACTTCCCCCAAATTAAACACTGAGAAGAGCAATTCCTGCTCTTTCATTATTTATTACATTACAAAACCTAATGAAAATACTCATTATTTATTATTTTGAAATGGGATGAGAGGGAGAAAATAACTAAAAATGAAAAAGATAGCTATAAAAGAAAGTGAGTAATTTTAAAATTCATTATAAGTATAAAAAAAAAAGTGAAAGAAAATTGACACATTACTTATATTTATAGAGCAATAAATCAAAGATTTTATTTGTCAAAATTGCAAGAGAAAAGGAAAAAATAATGATAAAATAAAAATATATATATGAAGCAAAGCCAGTAGTTTGTTTTTTATTTTTCAGTTCATCATATCCCACTTACTTTCTTAACTATAGAAATTAAGCCCTTTTACAAGCACCCCATATTAAGACAAACTCATCTATCCGTTGCCATAATCTGAAGAGGTCAATCTGCATGATAAGGGTGATTTAGGCATAAATTAATTTAAGAATAATTGACTTCAGGTAAAGTGATTTAGAATTGATTTATACATATGAAATAATTGATTTTATTGAGTTGCGGTTGACAAAAAAATTAAACATCCAGTTTTAATAAAAAATATTGTTATTGTGTTTAAATAATTTAAAAATAATTCTAGTTTGAATTATCAAATACCTTTATAAATTATGATAAAATAAAAATAATTTTAGCTTATACTGCCCCTCCCAAATTACTGTGGATATCCAAATGTTATTATAGGAGCTCAAATCTTTGGTAGTTAAAATTTATATTATATTTGCATGGTACACCTATGTTCGAATAATTAAAAAATATTTTCATTATCAATATACATATTGAATTATCGCGTAGTACTCTATACTTTTAAAGTGAAATAATTAGTAATTGTAATATATTTATTCGTATAATATTTGATGAATAATACTTTATTTCAATAAATATTCATAAAATATTTAAATATAATCTAAAAAATATTTATAAGTATTAATAAAATATCATATAAATAAAAATAAATTTTTTAATAATTTATGAATATACTATTTATTATTAAATAATTATCTTTAAATTAATTATAATTATAAATCAAATAATATAAAAATAATTATAAAATATTATTTGCTTAATTTAAAATTAATTAAAAATATAATTCATATAAAAATATTATTAATTTAAATAATTTTTTTACTTCTAAATAATTCTTTTATAGTCATATTTTACTCGTTCAAAAATCGTATATTAACCACTTGGGTGTAAATATCTTGTAATTGAACAGACCTAGGGGAGTCGTGTAATTTATCCATTCTTCGACTCCAAAAGCGCTTCGAAGTTGTGAGACGCGCTTTAAGGGAAGGAAAATCTGCATTACTCAATACTCGCCATTCAGTCATCGGCAATCTTTTTCACAAAAATCCAGTTTTGTCCCCTTATCCAACCCCCGTCGCCCAAAATTCTGTAGCAGAACCCTGCAAAAACCTCTTCAATGGCTTCCCCATTCAGAGCAATTTTGCTATAAAATCCCACTTCACAATCTTATCTCCAAAACCCACCAGAAAATATTATTTTCTTATCATTCTAATGGAGCTATATTCATCTTTTAAATCACTCTCCAAACCAGACCTATCCTTCTCCTCCTCACTTTCACCCTTCCCTTTTCAACCCCACCTCAAACTCCCAAAAATCCCATCTAATTTCCACATTTTAGCAGTAGCAGTCGACCCCAAAGAGCTCCCTCAAAACAGCCCCCAAAGACTCTTGAAAGAGCTAGCAGAGCGCAAGAAAGTAGTTTCCCCCAAGAAAAAGGCACCCCCAAAGAGATTCATCCTCAAACCCCCACTGGATGATGCAAAACTAGCTGAAAGATTCCTCAACAGTCCGCAGTTGTCGTTAAAATCGTTCCCTTTGTTGAGTTCTTGCCTGCCCTCGTCGCGGTTAAACAATGCTGATAAAACCTGGATGGACGAGTACTTGCTCGAGGCAAAACAGGCTTTGGGGTACCCTTTGGAGCCTTCAGCGAATTATGGTGATGATACTCCCGCTAAGCAATTCGATACCTTGCTGTATTTGGCATTTCAGCACCCGCATTGTGAGAGGACTAATGCGCGGCATGTGAGGTCGGGGCATTCACGGTTGTCCTTCTTGGGGCAGTATGTGCTGGAGATGGCATTGTGTGAGTTTTTCTTGCAGCGATATCCAAGGGAATCACCTGGCCCGATGAGGGAGAGGGTTTATGCTCTGATTGGGAAGAGGTTTTTGCCCAAGTGGATCAAAGGTGCTAGCTTGCAGAATTTGGTTTTTCAGTATGATGATATGGACAAGCTAATTCGGAAAGATCGAGAACCTCCAGTGAAGTATGTCATGGTCCTTGTTTCTTGTTTGAGATTGAAAGTTAATTTACTTCACATGCTTATTGTCATTCTTGCTATTCTAAAATTTTGATAATTACTATGTGCTTTCCGAGTACTCATTAACATTCCTGGAGTGATTGAAATGTGGGAAAATATTCTCCAAGAATAGGGGGTAGAAATGGAGTATTGGTGGTCCTCTAGGAATTTCTAGTTCTGGAGTGATTGAAATGTGGGAAAATATTCTCCAAAAATAGGGGGTAGAAATGGAGTATTGGTGGTCCTCTAGGAATTTCAAGTTCTCAAAAACTAAACAAATATGAATCATATTATTTCTATATGAAGTTCCAAAACCTGCTGACTTGTTAATTAAAACAACCTAAATTTACGACCAGTTTGATGTTAGCATTTGTCTGTGCAGTTTAATCATCACAATCTTTAGTTTGGTTAATTAAATTTAATAAAATGTCATTGCTAATCTCTGAAATAATTGTACATTTTAAATTTTATGTATTTCAAAGCTGAATGTGCAAGTAATAACTGTACATATACACTCTAAAAATATTTCTGTTCTCTATGATACTTAGCTTATGCACTCTAAATTGTGAGAAGCATTGGATACACTCTTCTTCTTACAAGTCCGACTGTGAATTAAGTTGCATCAGCTTCTTACTACGTGAAACAATTTTGTACAAAATGAACAGTGAAGAAAAGAGAACTGGAAGATTTCAATTTAGGCTTTCCATGAATGAAGCAAGCTCAAGTAGCATAACTGGATTGTCAAAAGGGTGTGGCATGAGTTCATCAAAATAAGAAGTTACTGCTATATTAGTGTGACCCTTGCCCCAAGTTATGTGTGTCTCTGAAGGTGTTTAACTGAACTATGTGTGGGGAAATCGCTATAGTGTTGCTTTAGAGTTACTGCTAAATGAAAGATAAGTCTGCGTCTCATGATTCAATGTGGAATTCATTATGCAATGGTATTGGCAATATGATTGCTATCATGAGAAGATGTGAATTCTGGAATGTCTAGTACATAAGTTTTTGCATCGCATAATAGCATAAAATTTTAGCAAGTTGAGGACAGTTGGATGAATTCATTGTTGAGTCTCCCCATGTCTAGAGAAGAAAACTCATAACATGCTTATAAAGAAAGAAAGAACCTTCATGTATCTACAGGCCTATCTGGCTTTGCTATAGAAATAAATAGCATAGGATTACTTATGCATTTCCTGGCCTTCTTGTTGTGAATATGTTCATTGTATCTTGTGTAAGATTGTTCTGTTCACCATCCAAGTAGTCTAATTTGTGTACTTAAATTATGATCTTCCGTATTCAAGTTTCCTTGAGTTTTCTGATTCAGTTGCCTCATCTTCAGTCAATCAACATCTTCTGTGAACCTAAGAGTTTAGTTTGTAATTACAAGCATTGCATATTGAGTCAATATGTAGTAATAGGTTATTTAATGCAGTTTGTGTGTTATATTGCTCAAGTATTGACACTGCTAATAATATTATTCTGGCAGATCTGTGTTCTGGGCCTTGTTTGGGGCAATATATTTGTGCTTTGGCATGCCAGAAGTGTATCGTGTTCTTTTTGAAGTGTTTGCAATGGACCCAGAGGCTGAAGATTGCCAGCCTAAACTGAGGAGACAGCTTGAGGATGTAGACTATGTTTCTGTTGAGTTTGATAGCCGAAAACTGAGTTGGCAAGATGTTGCTGCTTATAAGGCAATCACTAATTCCTTTTTAATTCTATATTTTTTATTTAATCTTCTAATTAGAAAATATTACGAGCTTTATTCTGAAATTCTTTTCGAGAAATACTGTATTTTTTGTTTCCTTTTCTTTTGAAGCAAAGCATTACTTTTGCCAAAATGCCATCTTTTTGACCTATTCATCTCATATCATTTTACATACTTTCCTTCTTTTAATGTCTAATGAGGAAGACATTATTCCTCATTATTCCTGTAAGATCCGAAATAGCCCATTGGGAGGAAAAGAGTATGTCTATATTCATAATCGTAGCAAACATGTGGTAGAAAGTGGAATTATATTTGAGATTTAAAATTACGGTGGTGAAGTATCAGACATGAAGGTTAATTTTCTTAAATTTTGTGCCCTAGGGAATATGGCAAATAACATGAGATGGTGTACAAACTTATCATGAATGACTTGGACAAATATTTTTTCTTCATGCCACATCACCAAAAATTTTATGTACCAAGACTTGAACATCATGTGGAATTAAATTTTGGGAATACTCTATTCCAGGTGGCATGTCCTTATTCTAGTGATGAACGCAATTAGGGTTCTGCATTATGGCAGGACAGGAGGTCAAGTCAGTACTTTATATTTTTGTTAATCATGTATTTAGTACTTTTGTTAATGATGCATTTAGAATGCAATTGTACTTAGGAAGACGGGTATAAACTTATAGATGCATTGATGGTTGACAGCCTCCAGAAGACGCACTTTTTGCTCATCCTAGGCTTTTCAGAGCATGTGTTCCACCTGGTATGCATCGATTCCGTGGAAACATATGGGATTATGATAGTAGACCTCAAGTCATGAAAACACTTGGATACCCATTGTCTATGGTGGATAGGATTCCTGAGATCACAGAAGCTAGGAATATCGAGCTTGGACTAGGGTTGCAGGTATTTTCTACAGCATACTCTAGCATCCCTAGATTGCTTAGTAAACATTCTGCACTACTGTCTCTGATTGTTTGGAGAAAATATGTTACATTTGCCTAGTTATGCTTGCTTAACAGTGAATTAGACTTGTGAATTATTTACCTTCCTTCCCCCCACTGTACTTGGTCAACAAGCATTCCTTTGTTTGCTCATTGGGAATCCCTCTCTTTCTTTATTGATCATGCTTGAATGGCCTGTAGTCTACTATGTGCTCACTAATAGTATTAGTATACTGGTGCATGGTTGTATCCTGGTTCAAAGAACTCATTTGTCCATGACTTCCATGGACTATAAGTCTTGGATATAATCTGTACATAAATTCATTCTAGGTCTTCCTCTACACAACAGCCTTCATTCCTCAGTGAACCACTCTGTAAAATTGAATCCAGCCAGCGCTGCCCCACCCTCTCTCTGTCTTCCCATGCTGCAGCTATAGATATCTGTGTGCAACCCAGTTTTACCTTCTTTTTGTCTAGGACTTCTATTCATCAGTTTATTTTGCTTAAAAATTTTATTTGTTTGTTTATTGTCTTCCACATGATTATTCTTTCTACATTCTTTCACATATAACATAATTGCATTATTTGCATTACCACAAATTGTTGCATGTATTTGGTGTGGGTGTGGGTGGGAAGAGAGAGATAGAGAGATAGAGAGAGAGAGACAGATTGCAGTCGAGGTTTTATTTTTCTCGGCACATGCATTATGTTTTTCTAATGGTATTTTCTCTGTTATACTTGAAATGCAATACAGCTCTGTTTCCTGCACCCATCCAAATACAAGTTTGAACATCCACGGTTTTGCTTTGAGCGTCTGGAATATGTTGGTCAAAAGATCCAGGTGTGATTTTGAGCTTAACAGCTTAGCTGTGTCCTCTCTTTTACAAATTCTAAAATTTGTAGCTTAATCTAAACTTTCTCTGCTTCTACCTATATGCTTTAGAAAGGTTATAGAGAAGTTCTAAAAATATGGTGACATATTTTAGCTATATGACTAGGTTTCCTGATCTTGGGCAGGACCTTGTAATGGCTGAGAGGTTGCTTATGAAGCATCTAGATGCTCCTGGAAGATGGTTACAGGAAAAGCACCGCTGTCTTCTAATGAACAAGTTTTGTGGCAAGTACTTGAGGGAGAAATATCTCCATCGGTTCATCATTTACAGTGAAGAGGTACAAGATGCATATGAGCACAACCGAAGGTTGAGAAATCCAGCCACCACCTCAGTTCAACAAGCCATTCATGGGCTTGCATATGCTGTTTATGGGAAGCCGGATGTTAGGCGACACATGTTTGAGGTTTTTGACTTTGAGCAGATCCAGCCTAAGGCTGTATGAAGATCAGAAGATCGACCTGATCCCGTTCTTTAGTGCCTCTTTTGCATTGACAGGATATACATTCAATTCGCACCAAATATATTCATACACCATTATGATGAGAAGCATCAGAACATGTGTACAGATTACATTTTTCACTATGTTATAGAGGATTATAATTCATCTTAACTATCCAGAGTTGCATAAGATAACATCTCTGCATGTAGAGGATTAGTGATCAATATTTTTACTAGAGATTGTGGTTTAGATATTCAGTAAATGCTTGCGCTGATGCAAATTTCAAAAGCCATTCATGGAAGGATATCAAGCAGGGATGAACTAACTTTCTTATTTTCATGGTTGGCATATAAAGACATAACAACTTGACCTATTTGTTCTCCATTTTTGAGTGGATGGAATGTGCAGAGAATTGAAAAACTATTTACAGGATGAAAAAACTAAAACCAAATTAATTGCGTCAAACAACTGCAGTATGTTAACTTTGTATGCAACATCCTAGTACTTTGGCATCAAGGACATCCATGGTAGTCAAATCCAACCACCAGGCCTTCCTGAGTCACTGATACACCTCACAATAGCTTTGATATAACGCGACACGATGTCGAGAATGCTACAGAGGCAGCACTAAAAAGGGCAGGGTTTTGATATATTCTGCTCCACACAGCACAAAAACACAGTATCAAGCAAGAACATTGTATTATTAACGATTTGATAGCAGACTGATCCAATGTTAAAGAATCAAATATAGCACTGTATCTAGAAATCTGGGGGAATACAAAAAAGACATGAAACACTAAAATAAACCATACGGCATAAAATGTCCAATTAAATAGAATGATAAAACTATTGTTCACAAGTCCTAAAATTGAATATATCTTTATTTTTTTATTTATTCACATGGGAATTTGAGAATCTTAGTTACTGTCTCCTAGGCCTTGCCTTTTCCAGGAATCGAAAAAATCTGTTTTCAAGGGTAGCAGTTATGCAGGATTCATAGACCTGGTCTTGGATCTCATCGAGTTAAGCATGCAAATTAGAGCACAAATCATGAGTAAAAACTTCTAGCAATCATGCCCATACCACGAAAGAAATAAAACACCACATGCTTTTAAGAGCATTACAAGAGGAAGCATTTCATCCAGGATGGTATTAAAAAATAAAAGTTCATAGGCTTCAATAATCTTGTGCATGCTGCATGTGCACATAACATAAACAATTGCCAAATTCTTTCTTTTTATTAGCATGATCACCAACAAACCTTTCTCTAGTATAATTTCAAAAATGCTGACTTTCAAGCTCATGTAACAAGTTCAAGCTGTAGCTTAACATTGTCTAATCAACTCCAACCAACCCCCCCCCCCCCCCCCCCAATCATAGGAAAATACAGGTCTCCTAAAACTCAAAACACAAAACAAGTCAATAAGGCACATCCAACATCATTTTTAAGCAATCTGTAGCGGAACAAACTTCCTATAATGTGTTAATTTGTTTAAGAGAGCTCACCCAATGGCTGTAGCTCCCCAGGATGCTACGTTGTAAATTACTTTGCTTCCATCCCATGCCTTCTGAAGCTTACCCTTCTTCTTTTTCATAGAGAATGTCTTGCTTAGAGCTGAAACAAAGTTCACAAAATTAGACACCTTATGCTCCATCTCCATTACAAATTGCCATGAAGGTCATCGAAGGTCAGAAAAGAATGAATAAGCTAGAGCTGGTTGAATGAGAAGATAAACACAAGTTTCTTTCTATTCAGCCTTCAGAATTTGATAAAAGCTTTAAATAGTGACTGCAAAAAAAGAAAAATAGTTGAACCCACCTTCTTGAAGCTGGTTTGGTGTCAAATCCTGCAAAACAAAGCAACAAATATCTCAGGGTTAAGAAAAATGAACTGAATTAGGCTTATATAACCAAAGAGATATTTATTCTTGATCTAATATTAGTAGGAACATAGGAACAGATCAAGAGGCAAATATGAAACTCAACAACTAATTGGATTAGGGGCACATTTAGCAGTTACATTATTGAGAATCTAATACGTTTGTAGAGTTAAAGTTGGTTGGCCTTTCAACAGTTGTTGCACACGGATTTTTATTTCTTATGCGGTTTGGGGAATCTTGTTTCGAACCATGAATACTCTTACCTAACTCATTGAGGCAATCTACATTAAACTCCAGCATAAAACCAGTTGTCCCAAAAAAATGTTCTACATTAGGCATGACAGCCTTTAATTGACAGGAAAAGAATTTCATCTCATTCTTAATTACAATGTGTAACCTGACAGTCATGCATCCTATTTGCGCCACAGATTAATTGAAGGATTTTCGGATTTTGGATATGATGCATATAATTCATGGAATGGTTCAGTAAATTCAGGGACCTCAAAATTCGAATCATTAGCATAATAAATCTCTGTCCATCAGTCATGTTCACTAAAAAGCAAGCCATTGTAATTTTGTCTCAAAGTAGATTTATACAGAATGGGAGAGGGGACATTGCAAGCAATTTTGCCCAATATGTTATATAACCCTGCCAAATCTACCAATGCATTTTTCAATTGTAAAGAAGGTGCTTTATGCAGCACCAATTCAGATAAAGTGGAATAGAAAATTTGAAGGCTCAATCTTGATGTTAGAACTCTAGGGCAATATCAATATGATAAAAAGGGCTGACAAAGATGGATTCTGAAGGTTTTGAATAACCAAGTGAGCTGTCAGCTTGAACAGTGCTTGCTGAACGGTAACTTCAAAGAAAATAAAAGGGAAAAAAAACCAAGAAACCAAGAAGAAATCTAGTAATCACTTGTAGAATCCTTTAGGGATCACAAGATGGATTGCATTATATAATCATAAAAGAAGCTTAATCTCTTTGAAAACTCAAATCAATTCTCTACCAAAATCTTGATTATTAAATGCGTATTCATAGGGATCAAGATACCTCCCACTCCAACTAGGAATTAGACGTCTATCAGATAACCTAATCCTATAAAAGTTCGAGTGTAGACTGAAGCAGATCATAGACTTAGAAAAAGACTCTCCAACCCTCACAAAAACTGTTCGGCACTCATAAATTCCTAATATACCCCGTAATCACTAGCTGAAATTATGCATGAAAATACCGATATATTAGCTTGAATAAGTAGCCTAACTTCCTGATATGGAAATCTAAATATCTGGTATATGCTTCATCTATATTCAAATCAATGTAGATCTTCATATTTAAAAGGCCTAGGTCAGCCACTGCAAGTAAAAGTGAAAGCATTAATTTCTTATAAAATGCTTAGTTGAGGAAAATCCAGAGATTGTTTTGTAAAAATAACAGATTGTTATCCAGAGATCTTTTTATTTTTCGTTTTATGGTAGAATAATAGGTGCTATAAGTCAAGGATTGTATCATACCATCACCTGTCTATGTAAAATTCTATGGCATTAGTTCATAAAATGATTTTAATGATTACAGCATCATTTTGTAATCATTTTGAAATGGTACATGCACCTTAATCCTTGTAATGTATTACCTTAATCCACTACTAAACCTTGTCCACATTTATGTGGACAAGTACCTGTAATGGAGTAAGAAGTAACTGCTATAACTGCAAGATAGCCTATCGCACATGGCATAGACGCACTTGAAACAACCAAAGAGAAAGAATTGAAAAGGCCAACCAAGGTTAACCACTAGTTAGCAACCTTACAGATCTTAAGTGGATCCACTAGGTCCCTAGTCAACAACAAAATCATAGAAAACAGTTTCCAGGTATAAAATTGCAAACACCTTATGAAGTGATGCAATTTTTGGACAGTTAGCTTGCCCAATCTCATAAGTCAGCAACTAAAATCCAATGCCCACAGGTTTGAACACATTTATTAAGTTGGAAGTCACATAAAATCTCAATCAATAAATGAAGCTAGTGATTACATTTAGCTCAATTAACAGATATCAATGTGGGGCACAAAGCAAACAGAATTTTTTTGGCTTCAGTGATGTGAGAGAAACTAAATTTTATTGAAAACAGGTTTAAGTACATATTTTACCCCATTTGAGTCATGTATATATTTTACCCCATTTGAGTCATGATAATCATGAGAAGATTCAATTCAAGGGCAAGTAACAAGGAAAATTATCCATACCTTAGTTTGTTCAAGGGAAAACAGATATGCAGCCATGAAGGATGCTATACCCTCCATTATATCTTCTTGTTGAACTAAAACGTAATCTTCTGTTCCTAATTCAACATTTCCACTTCCCCAAAGATCATTTTCGCTAACCATGTCCCAGGAACTGCCTTCCTCTGCATCATAAAGCAATTTTGACAGTTGCAATTGTATTTGTTAAGGGAAGAGTAATTTTTTAATCATTTCTCTGCACTATTACAAAGTCCTTGTGTTCATTTCCCTCAGTTTACAAAGAATCCGACTGAATATATCAGAGGCAAAACTGAAGTGAATGACAAGAATATGCGACTTTTGAAAAACTCGAAAGTAATGTCTATTTAATATGTTGAAGAAACAAACTTCCCTCTGTATGTCTTTTTTATAGAAAAAGAAAATATTAGTAAGTTCAAAAGTTGGCATAATTGGAACTCATACCAGCCATGTTTTGTGGAAGCAATGCCTGGGCATTTTCTAGTTTCTTGATGAAATCAGCACATTCAAACCTTGATTTCAAGAGACCATAAAACTGCAACACAAAAAGCAAATGAGATTTAAAATGTTTGGAGATCTGTCTGAACTCATTTGTATCCTTGCTCGTAGGAAAAGGAAAATACAAGAATCATCTTTAAGTGGTCAATATTCTAAGAGATCATAACTGCAAAATTAGGGCATGAGTAAGCTAGATAGAGCATTTGAGAGCACTACCACACAATTAATATACGTTATTATCGATTTGGCCACATTCTTGAACCATATTCCTCTTAACACCAAAGCAGGCATTATTATGCTATCATACAGAAATAAAAGTAGTCTGCCCCATGAATATGGGCCATAATTTAGGCTGATCATTAAATATGGCATAAAAAACTGAAGAGAAGCAGACAACTCATAAGAAAGTGAGGAAACCTTCACCTCAGCTGTGTCAGTGTCGCAGCTGGAGGGGACAGAGGTGTCAGTACAGTCTTGGGGAGAATAAAGTTCACCAGCAACATCATCGTTGCCATCATCATCACAGCCAGAAGCAAGCTGTCGGAGGGCCAACTGGCACTGCTGGAGCACCGACTCTAAGGCTTTCCTGTTTACACGGACCCTATCATTCTGGACACACGGCAGCTCCACCAACTCCATTACTCCTAATAATTCTTTTTTAACTATATCACATACAGATACCAGTTTCTACAATATGATTCGATGATCTTGTGGGTTCATGGAGACTGGATTATGAATTTAACCAACAGACTGCAATCTTCTTGTACATGCTGGTGGCCAGTTCTATCAGACAAAAAGCAAAAGCGAGACATTTACCATTGTATTCCACAAGTTGTCCATAAATATAAGCATACATATGCAAATTCACGCAAGGCTGCGGCAAAAAGAGGCAATTCCGGGTGGGTGTTTGAACCCAAAATAGAATTAAAAACTCTGCACGTATAATTGGGCTAATTGATTAACTTCAACCAAGAAAACCATAAAGCGTGCACTTTGCAACAATTCTGTCATGTTTTTAAAAAGGAATGTATACAAAATTGACACAAAATCACATGAGAAGTTGAGAGTGGTCGGTAAACCAACTCCACAAACAAATAGAGAAGTTGTACCCTGGCTGGCAAACAAACTCCAAAAACAAATGGGTAAGTTGTATGCTGGCTGGCAACCTAGCTCCACAAACAAAATTAGTGATCCTGTCACAAAGCAATGATGCTTGACTGAATTGACACAAAAAACATGCAATTTATGCATGACTACTTGCACTATGACTTGGGCAGACTAGAAAATTATCTTTGGTCAAATCAACGTAAGGGTTTCAGTTTCAAGTGAAAATGGTGATCTGTGGAGTTTGTAAGGAGTTAGAACCAATTACTTGAATTAGTCGATAAAATGCAACTTTTATGTACTTTCTATTTGCACAAAAGTTCTATCAAACACAAAGTAAAGGAGAAACTAAGGAAGATTAACCACAGAAACTTCACAAGTGTTCAATTACATGATAAATTCAAAATCACTCAAAACCGCAGCTGACAAAGGCAATCCCTGGGTCAGACATATGAACTCGAAAATGAAATTAAAGACTCTGTAATCTACAATCAGAGCTGATTGATTGAGCCCAATCAGAACAATCTTGAGACAAAATCACATGAGGAATTATGACTGGCTGGCAAACAAACTGCAAATACAAATTTAGGGATCGTGGCATAAAAAAAATTGCAATTTGAATATGACCACTTGCACCAACATTTTGGCAGAACAGCAGATTACCTGCATGATTCACACTTTTTAGTCAAACCAACTTTAGTGTTCCAGCCATTAATTAAAATTGGAGGCTCTGAATCACAAATGGAGCTAAGTAATTGAATTCAACCCCACAGAGAGAGAGAGAGAGAGAGAGAGCGAAAGAGAAAAGACGCAATCTTGAGTATAATTATGTCAATTTTTTGAGAAAGAAACAATCTAATACAAAATCACATGAGAAATTCTAAACAAAAATTACCCGCAAAACTGTGACCATTCGATGCGATTATATTCAATGAAATAATTTTGGGGGAGAGAGAGAGGCGGCCGCTCATGATAGGAAAACTCCCAATTCTCGTGCAAATAGCCAAATTCAGCTGCCGCGTGGAAGATCCGCCAATCCCTCCTCTTCTTATGATCTTGGCTGGAATGTGATTGTTTGTACGCTATTCGATATGGTTAGTCCAATACACCAATTCAATTTGGCGGCCGACCCAATAATGTATTTGTCTCGTAACGTCAGTTGAAAACTACTGAAATGGATGTTTATAATTATTTAATTGAAAATTATTAGAGGTTATTCAAATTAAATTATCGATTAATTATCTGATATTTGATATTTTTAATATGATATATTTAATTCATTCATTTAAATAATTTATAATTTATTTGGATTTGATTAAATCAAATAAATATTCAAATTAAGGATGTGATGTTTGTGATTTAATAAAAACGATCAAAATAGATGGGCTTTTTCTTTATATAGCACTTTAGAATTGATTGTGTCACTATATAGATTTATCAAACTTGTTATCTGGTTCTGAATCCATGCTAATGACATTAATGACTATTATTATATATTTTTAATTTTTAAAAAAATTTACCCCAAAAAATAATAAAATTTAACTGATGTTCCTGGAGTTCATAAAAAAATATAGTCCGTCTTTTTCTTAAGTTTTTTTCTTTTCCTATAAGTTCATTATTGACATTTTATTGATTCCAAAATTCACATTTCACTTTATGCAGCACTTTTCAATTTTTTTTCCCCTTTTCAAATGCAATATTAATTCAAGACTCATTTGCTACTCTCGGTGGTATGTAAAATTATACATGTTATTATATACATATATATAAATATGTAAGTATAGTATCTCGGTCATAGTTCAATTGACGGAATAATTAACTTGGACTTACTTTTAGCGACAGAGTGGGAGTTTGAATTCTGATGAGAACCTCCGGATACGTTTCAATATGGAGCAATCACTATTGTATTAGTGGAATTTGCAAGTGAAGTATTTCGAATGTTCAATATGAATTGGACTTATTATACACAAATTTACCACTTTATATATTTAAATATATGATGAAATTATGCGTGGTATCTATGCTTTTGGACTCAGCATATCAGTCATTCATGCCGTGGGATGCATGTGTATTTGCTCAGCCTTGTACCAGTGTGTCATGAATAAAAATTCTTGCTAATTATTATATTAGTCCTAGAAAAATTATATCAATAACATATTTTTTTTAATATCTCAAAAATAATTCAAAATTTCAGAAATAGATTGGGTCTTCTCACATTGAATGATACAAATTGAAAATCAATTAATATTATATTAATGTAATATAATATTAAATATGTAAAAATGACGGAATTAGGGATAGATAGCAGTGGCCGCTTCACAAACCTCCAAAAAAGTTTTAAAATCAGTATAAATATTATATATAAAATTATTAAATTTTAATTTTTTAAAAAATAAAATTTATTTATTCATTTTTTTCAAAAAAAATAAATATCACTCCTAATATTCATTTTTTTGGCTCGTTCATATTTTGTAAAATAATTAATAAGACATATTTTGGAATCGCAACTTGCCCGGTTGCCCGATTGCCCAGCCGCCGACCACCTATAAGATATTTTCGTCGACAGTGGATGCACACTCATGAAAAGATTTGATCTAATATGGTTAAATATTTTATTGGAATTTCATTTTATTCCTAAGTGAGAATAAGCTGCTTAGTTATTGTCGTTCCCCACAAATTACTACAGAAGACGAGCTAGACTATAGTATCAAGTGTAGTAGTACGCAGCTGGCGCACTACCCCATATTGCTGCTCCGTATCTCGCTAGTCTGCGCTCTCGTCGCTTCGCTTGCGCCGGTTGCAGAGCTCCCTACTCAGCGCTCCCCTCTTGCCTCATCCTTTGATTCCATATATAAGATCGACGACGCCGTATCGCCGGAGATCTACAGCTGGGGGATGTCGAAAGCGCGGGTCTACACTGACGTAAATGTGCTGCGCCCCAGGGAATACTGGGATTATGAAAATCTCACTGTCCAGTGGGGGTAAGTAGTTAAGATCAGTTATTGATCATAATTTCTGTTTTTGCTCCCCTAATCCCTCATTAATTGTGTTGATATGCGATAATTGCTGAATATTTAGAAGTGGAGTTATGGATTCTGTGACATATGATTTATTAGTAAAATTAAAGTATTGAAGCTTAAGACTATATAGTACTTTAAGAAACTTTAATTGTTTAATGCATTTGAATCGTCAGAGGAATTTGTAATTTTTAAAATATTTTTTCTTTTTTAATTGAATTGGCGTATACCCGATCTATGGTGGGTTTTTGGCCTGATCAAATATGCAGCAAGATTTCCAATTTTGAAGCTTATGTTCCAAAATACCTAAACTTGATCGTAGTGCTTCTTGAGTTCCTAGGAGTAGAAAAAGGTAAAAATAAGAAAGGTAAGAAAAAAAAAAAGAAGAGAAAAGTGTTGAGACAATTATTGAAGCAAAAGGAAGAATGTAATGAAGGGTGTGAGAATGACTCATCATTCATTTCAGTGTGTTATCGAAAAATAAGAAAGGAAAAAAGAATGTGTTGAGACAATTCTTGATGAATAATGTACTGAAGGGTGCTATTATGACTCATCATTCATGGGTGCTATTATGACTCATATATCACTTTCACAGTGCTTCCTGTCATGGAGTTTTCTTTTTGTAAATAAAAGTCACTTGTGACAACTTGCATTTTACCGTGTATTTATTGTTTTATGAACATATTGGGTGATCCATATTGGCTAACTCTCAGTTTACTACTATATCATAAGGTTGCAATTTATGCTTAAGCTATTGGAGGGCGGTGAAAGTGTACAACTTTTGTCATCTGTGATCGAAAACTAACCAACAGTGTGATACTAAGCCTTAAGAATTTTGTTCTCTATTTTTGGCCTACAAGATTCTATTGAATGCATGAACTTGGAGTAGATGCCCAATGTCTCAGTGTAAATTTTCTTTGCTGTACGTTTTCAGCGACCAGGATGATTATGAGCTTGTCCGCAAAGTTGGAAGGGGGAAGTACAGTGAAGTTTTTGAAGGTATAAATGTCAACAACAATGAGCGATGCATAATCAAGATTCTGAAACCTGTTAAGAAGAAAAAGGTAATTTAAAAAAAAATATCTCCTACCCTTACAGCCTAGAGAATTACTGGAAGGTAGCTAATATTAACAGCACCCTATTTAAAGGTCTTGGTTGTCAATCCACATACTGGTTAATAAATTTGAAAGGTGCTTTTGTCTTCTATGGTTTCGTTATGCCAACTACTTTCCAAGGTTGTTATACTTGAATATTTCCTGTAAAAGGTATTTGTTCCTGCACTGATCAAAGGATATTTTTATTGAATGAAATTTGGAAAACTCAACATAGTTGAATTTACTCATGTAGATTTCTTGTATAAACTCAAGCAGACTGGTGCCGAGCATATAGTCTGATTTATCTTCTACAGTCTATTTGTTCTATAAATATTCCTTATATATTTTTCTGCACTTTTTTCAAAGGATATAATAATTGAATGAAAAATGTTAGATATTTTTCTGTACTTTCGAAGGATATTATTATTAAATGAAAAATGTGTAAATACTTAACATAGTCAAATGTCCCTATGTATTGATTGCTCAAGATGCACTTGAGCAGATTAATGCTGAGCATATTTTCTAATTTTATCCTCTATGATCCTGTGCAGATAAAGAGAGAGATCAAAATACTGCAGAACCTACGTGGGGGACCAAATATTGTCAAACTCCTAGACATCGTCAGAGATCAACACTCAAAAACGCCTAGCTTGATATTTGAATTTGTGAATAGTACAGATTTCAAAGTTTTGTATCCTACATTGACGGATTATGACATACGTTACTACATATATGAGCTCCTCAAGGTGAGACGAAATGTCATTCAATCTCTGTTGGCAGAGCCAAATTTCACCTCTATTCTTTTATTTTGCTTTTTGTTTATTAAGAGTCAATATATAACACCTCCAAACAATGACAATGCGGCACCTAAATTTGTAATGGTTAGAAATGATTAGTTAAATACACTTGCTGAGTTCAGGATGTGCCTTGTATCCCCCTGACGGTCCCCCTTCTATGGTAAGAAAATAAATAGTTAAAAAAAATTGGAATGGAGTAAATCTCGCACGCATCCAAACTTTTGTGTTATATTACAAAAGAAGAAGAAAATATACGTTCATATCAGATTTAGGCAGAGTGCGAGCTTATGTGCTATTGTTTGCTCTGAGATTGTAAGACTGGATGGATTCTTTCAAATGGATGACTAAAGAGTGGGGGGTACAGTGACAGACAAGGGAAGTATGGTAGTACGTATCATTTAGATTTTTATATGAAAGATGCGCACTTGAAGACCATCTACTGCAATTCTGTGGGATGTTTTGACATATACAAGAGCTAACAATTTAGTAGAATCGCATATGTTGGTGATAATCCATATTCAATTGTCTACTTCAGTTTAACTAAACTAAATTCTATATCTTAATTTTACACCAGATCTACCATGTCCATCCAACAATTTCTTTTATCTGCAGGTATGGGAAAAATAATTTTCTGTTTTAAGATGTCCTGAATAGAAGCCTTACCTTTTGACTTATCCATGATTTGCTCTATTACTTCTCAGTTGGGATAACATGCAATAAATAAATTCTCATTTACATGATGTCAGTGTCTTGTTAATACCAAATTTTGATGTTCTCTCTTTTCACACTTCAATTTGTCCAAAATTTAATTAAGTTTTTAATTAAAGCATATCATTTTTAATTAAGTTCAGGGCCATTTCTCTTGTCTTTAGGAATTTTGTTCCTTGGCCTATGATCACTGGTTGGAAATTCATTACTGAGGGTCAGAAAGCCTGGGAAATAATGTAGTGCTCTTGTATTTGTATTGTGTTTGGAATCTCTGTAATGTTTTTTCTTGAGGGGGAAAAGTTGCAACTCTATTCTATTCCTATTAATATATTGCCATGTCTTTCTTTTGTTCTGCAATGAAGAATTTCAAAACTTGCTCAAAGGAACAAAGACAGAAAGGGTAGGATCAAAAGATGACAAAGTGGTTGATCAAACGTATAGTTTGTATTAAAACTTCTTTTTAGGAGTCTGCTGAAAAATTTAAGTTTTTGTAGATAAGGTGTTGGGTTGACTGATTCATTAATAGTTTACTTGAAGATTATTTATTCATGATTTGAAATATTATTTATCATGTTTGTTAGTGATTTATTAATGATTAATTAATATGTAAAGATAGATATTTTATAGTAGTCCAGAGACTAAAATTTCTTTATGCTCCTGCAGGCACTAGATTACTGTCACTCACAGGGAATAATGCACAGAGATGTTAAGCCTCACAATGTAATGATAGACCATGAGTTGCGAAAGCTTCGCTTGATTGATTGGGGTCTTGCAGAATTTTACCACCCTGGAAAAGAGTATAATGTCCGCGTTGCTTCAAGGTAATATTTAACTATCTGGATAGGAGCTGGTGAAATTATTTCTTAAATACATAACTGCCTCGATCATTCACAGACAAAGTTTTTACAGTTGCCTGTGTTCACCTGGAGGTTGCCTTTTGCTATTTAGTATGTTATCTTTGGACCTATTATTTTATGGTTGTTTCGAATGTTGAATGCTGACTTATTTATCATATACCGGATTAGACGAAATTGTTGGGTGTTAAATGCAGATACATTGACACATATCTACAGCCATTTGTCCTTTTTTCAGACATTGTTAGTTTTTCGCCCATATGTCTGTTTCCTGTTTGTTTATTTCATGTATCCACATCAGAACTTCAGATGTCAACATAAACCTGTCCACAACAACTTAGTTTCCAATTGGTTCTTTGAGGGGATTTTTATTAGCATATTGAAGTTGCACATTCCTATGCATTGCTTTCTTCTCTCCTGATTTTGATTTTAGATTCAGGCTTAAAACTGGAAGTAATATATATCATATAGCATATCATCCCTGTCTTGTGGGCATAAAAGTACATGTCTGTGATAACTCATGCTGTCTGCTGTAGATTACACATGGTACCACTGTTATGAAAAGAACTCCAAAAGGGGCCTGTTTGATTTAAAAAACACCTTCAACTATAATGGAAAAAACAATAGGCGTCCTTTATTTGGTTACAAACTTCATACTCACTTGAATAAAGGTTTCGACTTGTTTCAAGAAAACCTTTGACTCATTGTGAAGTGTCTTGAGGTTGATGATTTCTGGAAGGATGAATTTGTTCTTCAGTTCCTTCCTCCTTTCGAGCAGGACATTTGCCATTTTTTCTTTCTTCATTAGCTTAACTTAGGTTATCTTATCTTGTTGTGTAAGATCTTTTTCTCTTTTCATTCAGGTACTTCAAGGGTCCAGAACTTCTTGTTGACTTGCAAGATTATGACTATTCTTTGGATCTGTGGAGCCTTGGTTGCATGTTTGCGGGAATGGTGAGAGATTTGAAAGGCCTATTTCTGGTGTCCCATGGGTTTTTCTTCAGTTACCACCTGTTTTTCATGTCCTCATGTTGCTTCCTGGTCTTAATGTAGATTTTTCGCAAGGAACCTTTCTTTTACGGGCATGATAACCAGGATCAACTAGTGAAAATTGCTAAGGTAACAAAAGTTTGGCCTCTATGCAAGCGACAAACCTTTAAAATTCTTTCTAGTATGTGACTCTGTTTCCCTAAACAGTTAAATATTGATATTCCACTATTTTCATAGGTTTTCAGACAAAAGATAAGTTTCAAACTGATAGACACATCCAAGTACACCCAATAAACAAATAAATTTAGACATACAGGAGAGAGTTGCATCCTATGGGAATTCAAATGGTAGAGATGCAATGTTCAGTTAGTGTTTGTTCATTGAAGTATAGAATTGCCGCAAAGCAGATTTATAATGTAGCTGCCTAAATGGAGCTCAGTCAATAAAAAATTGATGAAAGTGGGTGACAATGACACAGTACTGTCTTTAATTTTGTATCTGATATCAGTTTGTTCTTCCAGGTACTTGGAACTGATGAGTTGAATGCCTATTTACATAAATACCATTTGGAGCTTGATCCTCAACTTGAAGCTCTTGTTGGGAGGTATGCTACAAGCAACAAGTAACTCTAATATAAAATTTAGCTTACCAGAACGACTTCTTGAATAATTATGAAATATCTGCTAGAGGCATTTTTTGGGAGTTCTTCCTAGTGTAGCTTCTCTATTTACCGTAGAAGTGTCTCAATGATATGCTTAATAAAACTGTAAATGTGCCTGAGTCTGGTGCATCTATCATCTATCATCCATCATAAAGTTGGCTCCCTTTTTATTTGACAGACACAGCAGGAAACCATGGTCAAAATTTGTCAATGCAGATAATCAGCATCTTGTGTCGCCAGAGGTCATGAGTTTGTTCTCTTTCATTGGTTCTCCTATATTTCTAGCAGTCTGATTTATACTTGTCGAACTTACGGGTCAGACTGTTTTTAGTGTTTTGATTTTCTTGTTTCATTGTAGCAGGCCATAGATTTCCTCGACAAACTCCTGCGCTATGATCATCAGGATAGGCTCACAGCAAAAGAAGCCATGGTAGTCTTTGTGGCTTTGTTAACTGATACTTGTTTTTCCAGACTATTCTAGATACTCTTGTTCCACTCTTTTCAAGTTTTCCCCCTCTTTTTGCTATACTAAATGCATGGTTCTTCCTGTGTTCCTAGGCCCACCCATATTTCTCGCAAGTGCGGGCTGCAGAAAATAGCCGGACACGGACCCAATAGCCTGTCAACTTGTTCCATACAGCAGAGAGATTTTTATTGTAATTCAACATATATAACATTTATTACCCTGGTTGGGCAGGATTTTAAGATTGCACTTGTATCATTTATCTACCCCCCTTTTTTTTTGGTATCCCGCAGGCTTCGACATAATATTCTTTTACGCGACTCTTTCTCAACTCAATAACTCATTATAATTTGTAATTGTATCTGTAGAGCTTTGATTTCTTTGTTTGAGTAAGTTGGTGTTGCACAGGTCTTACTGCATCTGCCCGCCCTCATTTAACCGAGAATTTTACGTTGATGGAAGTCGTGTTCATTTCAATATGGGGTGAAAGGATTTACTACTGGTACTCTTTTTTCTTAATAATTAGTGTTGTTAAAAAGTGTGTTGCCGTGATATAGAACACTTCCAAAACTCTGCTTATTTAGCATTGTACGAGAGAAAGTAGCAGATAATTGAATTGGAGACTCTTAAGGATTGAATTAGAGCACAATGCTAAATCTCTTTCGCCAGGGGATCGACAAGCATGTGAATCATGTCGATCCTAGGAACACCACCAATGCCAAATATGAAATTAAAAGTGGGTATTTGGTTATACGACCCTTTATCTAAATTGACTACTCTGTAATACTGAAGCCTTCTCCTTTGCCACTTCAAATAATTACTGAGACAATTCAAAAATCTAAAATAGCAGCTCAATTTTGTAACATAACAGAAAGAATAGTTTTCTTGAGAGAGAGATCCCACACAAGGTTGGGTGATGAGTGAAAATAAATTTACAACCATCTTTCAAAAGTAACACAAGTCTATGAAAGTAGTACACATACAAAGCACATTCCATAAACTCATCTTAACCTTTTAAACCATCAAATTCAATGGCTGCAACACTAAATGCTCACAAGCACCAGTAATGCAACACTTTTTTTGGCAGGATTTTGTGATCCTCAAATAAAATCACTTCTTCAGATGAGGGAAACAGGTGCACAGGTCCACTTTTGGATGCTTTGCTTCAGCATGTTCCTTGCACTTCACCTCTGACGTAGTGCACATGAATGTCTGCATGCACACCTTGCACTGCATCCATCATCCAACAAAAAATCAATTAAATTATCAACATGGTTACTATCTAAAGTTAATGTCTGAAATTCTTAATTCAGATCAAGAAGTGAGGAGTGGTTCATCCAAAAGCAATAGCTTCACACCTCGCACAAAATATTAGGGGCGTTAGATGTAGTGCCCAAAAGAAAGGAATGGCATAGTAGGATTAACACCACCATGTTTTTGCATTGCATCAGACAATGAATGCAGTCAACGAAATGCGAAAAACATTTCTTCACTTTTGCAGCAAAGGAGAGGATCTAGTGAAGATGTATCTTCTCTAGATTGACAGATTTCACAAAGGAATTCTTCTGACAAGAAGATCATGTGGATTTCACTTGAAGAAATACAACAAAGAAGTACTATCTTGAAAGTCAATGGTGAAATCTTATCAAAACTTTCTAGGGCAACTAAATCCTACTTCAAAACGCAGGTTCTCTTCTGCTTTTCTCTTTCTTTTTTTTCCAGTTACATTATTTATTCAATAGGTAGGCCAATGATGTGGATATATTGCTCTAGTAGGTGACAGTAATAGTTGTGAAATTAGCCCTCTTACAAAATCAAGACTCTGCACATCTACCATCCCACGCCACATAAATGCAGGAAGCCTCGTAAATAAACCACACTTATAGTTAATAACCACCTACTCATTTGATTTCAAGTAAATCTTCAACTATTATCTTTTTTGTCCATTCAAGCTTTCCTAAAATTATATTGCGAAAACCAGAACCCATCCCCAAACAAAGGTAACTTTCAAATGTAATCAAACATAGTATGTCCAAGTATAAAACAACTCAAGCTCTAAAGTTGCTTATGCAATGCCCCACCTTTTTCTTCCCTTTATAGCTAAAATCAGCCTCCATAAGGCCTACTTCAGCATTTTTAATATTTGGCTACAGTTGGTCCAACCAAGGATGCATCCTTATTAGCAGTCATTTTCTCAACTGTTTAACTTCTGTAGCCTAACAACCATCTGCATTAATCTAATGTATGACTTGCTTTCACCAAATCCATGGCTTGCTGAGACCAAATTTAGCAAAACATAAACTAAAAAATAAAAAAAGCTACAATTGGCCACACATGGCCAACTTCAGCCAGAAATTTTTCAGAATGACTCTATAAAGTTAGCCTTACAGAGGGCAATTCCAGAAATAAATAACAATCAATAAATCGACAAAAATCAGGCATCACATAAATGACTTTAGGGCTTACGTGGTTTTTCACTAAAAAACAAGATGTTCGACTATGCTAGTCTAGTAGAATGTTGAAAAATTACTTAAGTTGCAAGATTGGTTTTTGCCATATTCTGTCAAAAAAAGCAGTCACGCCATCACTTTTAACTGAATTCCAAATTTTCAAATTCTACTAGTTGCAACAACAATTGTATTGGGCAAATAATTAAGCAAGAGGCAACCAAACCAAAATATTAAGCTCTAAATAGAAATCGATTCAGAATACTAATTTCAATGACTTGGTATTTTGTAGTTTCAAAATTGTAGTAAAATTGAAGATTAAGGAAGAATGAAACATATCCAAATAAAATGATATAAAAAGAGCACAATACCAATTGTCAACTGTTCATGGAGTTAAATGTGAAGCTAGAAATGGATCAAAACATACCTCTGACTACAGAGACTCTTTGGACATATTCTTTGGAATGAGAACTTAAGCTATCATCAAATGTTTATTAGCTTAATTGGTTAATGCTTGATACTCAAATCCCTCACCCCACCCCACCCGGAAAATAAATAAATAAATAAAGAACATCCATCTTTATCAAACAGATCATCAGAACTAGTAGATTAGATTTTGGAGGGTCTCTGTTAAGGGTTAGCCAGAGAAAAAGGATCATTCAGCACAGATTGTGACGATCAGATTCATACAATCTTTTAGAGCCTGCAGTGAAGCATAACAAAGCAACAGAGGTAGAAAAAAGGCTGAATGCAGAAGGAGAGGGTCAAGAGGGTCTGATGATGTAAAAAAGATTTCAGAACTGATTGAAATAAAGCAGAGCTGTAGCTGCAGCAATGTTGAGATGCTCGGGTGGGTAGGATGTCGAAAAAGTAAAAGAGAGGGGAAACGAATCTCAAATGTAACAATATGTCATGATATAATATATATATATATATATGTATGTGTGTGTGTGTTCCACGCCATTCAACTGTGCCATCACGTATATATTATACAGTCGAAATTGGAGGATAACAATAAATCTTGCAAAAAAGCAGAACTGAAGCGCAAATTTCAGCACCTAACTTTTTCTAGACTCTACAACAAACCTAAATTGGATGACCACATAGAATAACTAGAAACTAAAGAGGCACACATGAGTCCCATGTGGCACAACTGTAAGAAAATCTGAACATATATAACTTATGACTACCACAAGCAAGAAACTAGTAAAACCAGACAGCTAACTGTGTGGTAATACCCCCAAAGCACAGCGACGTAGCATGGAGACCTTCCATTGGGCCAGAAAGCCTTTTCAGTTAATGTAGGACCCACATTCTTTCAGTGTCACTCAGACATCCCAATGCGAAAAAGAAAATAAAAAAAAATCATTTTTAAATGCCAATGCTTAAACAAATATAGTTACGACAATCCAACTAAGGAAAACCTTCCGCCAAGGCTTCCAAGTGAAAAGTTCCCAAAAAACCCAAATACTACCAAGATGTATCAGGAGTCAAGACTGAACTGGGATTCTTAGAAACCAATGAAGACTTAGAATTGTTCAATCAAAGCTACAGCTTTCATGCCAACTTGTCCAAGTGCTTATTAAATTTTCCATTGCACGCACTACATTATTTTATGTGTCGATATATGCACCAAGAAATCAGTCTTTAGTCTACACATGTATTTTATATAGCAATCTAAGTAACTCTTGAGGAACTCAAACGGCCAAAGATTGTATCCACAGGGGATGTTCTACTACCACTAAATAATAGTGCAGATGCAGAGCTCAAAAATAATTTTGCTTCTTGAGGAAAAAAATTGGGCAATCAAAAACCAAAAGCTAATTTTTGATTATGCCTTCATTAAAAAATATAAAAACTGAAGTTATACAAGAGACATATAAAAAGGAAGCATGAAAAGACAAATAACTAATAGTCCACTAGCAAATTGGCCAGTGAATCAATTCAAGACTAAAGAAAGGTAGGATTAGTGAAAAGAAAAACATAAAGGTCTATGAGGCAATTAACTAAAACACCTCATCTCATGTAGTTTCCTCTCAAATATCCCATGTTTCTTCACGCCAAATTTCATCAAAGTTCATACAAAATTTCAATCTAAATAAATAAATTGACTTCAAATTAAACCACTTCAATCTATCAACATAAAAAAATTACCCATGTCATACATAGATCACTTCAATATTTACATATCAATACTTGAATCCATAATTGTAAAGAAGGGATACCTGAATATTCATGGCTTTTTTGTTGGAATCAAGCTGGCTTCCTGCACAGATCGAAAAATTCAGAAACTCAGCAACAAAGGGAAAATATCCGAAAAATGAACTCAAACAAAGAAATCCGAAAAACAGGAAAAGAACCTTTTGCAGCTTTCATTTTCTCCAAATTCTTCTCACGAGCCATCTTGGCTTTTTGACCATTTCCACCACCCATATTTTCGGTAACCCTTTTTTAATATTTTATATTTGATGATCAGAAAAAATGCAGATTATGGTACCCTAGAAATTGACTCTTCTTTTCCCTTCGGTTGGTTGAGAGCGGAGGAGGGCGCCGAAGCACAGCGGCAAATCGCCCTTTGCCAAAGTTGGGAAAATATATAGACGTACATGGCATGGTTTTTTTGTTATTTACTTTTTCACATTTTATTCTTTTTCACCCTGAGTTTTGAGTTAATATGACTTTGACCACGTAGTATAGTGTAATTAGTGAATTTTGTCCTCCTCCATTTGGCGAATTTTAGTTTCTTTAGTATATTATAATTATCAATCATCTAAATGTAATGCATAAATAAAAACAAGTTTGAGATTCGATAATAAAGACAAAAAAATATTGAAGCCTTAAAAATAAAAATCATATAACTTCAATTTGAACATGAACACAACTCACTTGACTTAATTTATAATTATAATTCAATCGATAAATTGTGTGATTCATTTAATGTAGTTAGGTTGCTTATCATAATATTTGAGACAATGGGGTAAAAAATGGGTCATGATAATTAAGTCAAAATAAATATTATATCTGGTAATTTGTATTAAACGTGTACATTGTCAATTATATTAATTTGATAAAATTTGAATATAATATTTAAATTGAATTGTTTGATTTCTTTTAAAAGAATTACACATGAAGATTTGTGTTGCCATCTTGTATCACCTCTATTAATACTTGTACCATGAAAATTTTTTCAATAATTAATGGATGCGAGTTTATAGATCTTCAATTCTTACGCGCACAACATGATGCAAGACTTGTTTATTAGCGCTAACAACTCTGCTCAATGCATGGTGGCATTTAACATTTCCATTATCAATGTTTTAAAATATAAAATTTTATATAAAATAAATTTAAAGAACTTTGAATTGGAAATTCTTTGCATAACTAATTCATAAAATTCACGTGTACATAAAATATTTTATGGTAAAATGTTTTACATCTCTGACAACTTAACTCAAAGAAAAAATAAACTAATCACACAATATACCCATAAAATCAAGAACCTTATAGGTAATCTTTGTCCATATTTAAATGTTGTAATTTGATTGATTTATTGAACTTCATTAGTTTGATTCAACATAGAATTTTAAGTAAACGTTAAAAAAATAAAAGGTTTAATTACTTTTATAATATTTTCATATAAAAATAAAAGTTTTACTCACTTTTAAACACCAACTGAATATATTATTTGGACCGAATTAAAGTATTTGTAATTTTTATCTTGGTATTTATTATTATTTATAGTATTTTTTAAAAATCAACTAAATTATTTAATATTGTATCGCAAAGATAATCAAGTTCACAATCGGTAACACCAACTAAACATTTTATTGCGGACAGAAATTGTACTGCTCGTATTATACTAAAATTCAAGCCGTATTGATTGGACAAGAAACTCTAAATTTGAACTTTTGTATTTTCAATATTTTTTTTAATTTTTTTTTAGGTTCAATAAATTATATTAATTATCTTTTGCAAACGAAAAAACTTCAGATGATAAGCGACCCGGAAACAATGCAACTACAAGAAAGCCTAAACAAACAATGGGAATACAGGGGAGCTACAAGAAAGCAAAAGATTGCAAGACAAGAAAGAGGAACATAGCCAAATTTCTTGGAAACGTAGTAGCAAAGGCACAGAGGGAAAGTCATAAATTTGGTCAATGTGCAGTAGGTACTCTCTACACACAGCAGGAGACTACAACCGACCCCAGAGAGATCGTTTGAGAGTCGTTTTCGGACAACTCTTTGCACATTCTTGTGAAACTTAGCACCAACAATGTGGGTCCTTCCTTCAACAATTCCTTAGCCGAATATGCTTTTCTCTGTTCTGCACAATCCCGTCTTCTTTTTATCAACTTGAACTCTTGATTTTTTTTATATTTTTTTTGACGTATAAAACAGGTCCCCAAAATCCTACCCACCGTCGTCTGCCTCTTGTTTCTTTCTTCTCTTGGCACTTGTAATATGGATGCGGTGGATATTTGGCTGTTGTGCGTTGTGGGTTTTTCTGTTCTAGTGTTTTTAATTGTTGATTCGCTTGAAGAAAGTAGAAAAACTTGTCATGAAGCAGATCAGAGCAGTGTAATCAATGATTCTGAAAGCAAAACTAGAACTGGGCCATACTTTTTTGAATCAGTAAAAGCAAGTGATGATCAAGAAGATGAAAAAGGTGTCGGTGCTGATGGCGAGGCTGAAAAACAATTGGTTTCTGAGGGTTTTAAGAGGGCAGTTTTTCAAGAAATTAGAGAAGAAGAAGCAGAAAATTTGGTGAAAGCCAGTTCTGAGAAATCAGCTGGTTTTTGCAGTGGGCTTTTGGATGTCAGTGGAAAGACAAGGGAAGATGTTTGCAGGAATATGGGGGTCAGTGAATATGATGGTAATGGGGAAGAGGAAATTCTTGATGATTGGGAGGGAATAGAGAGGACCGAATTAGAGAAGATTTTTGGTGAAGCGGTGGTTTTTGTGAGTTATAAGAGCAATGCTGATCAGATTGATGGAGATGTGAAGTTGCAGTTGTATGGCCTTCAAAAGGTAGCTCTTGAAGGGACTTGTCATGGATCACAGCCTATGGCATTGAAGGTTTCTGCTCGCGCAAAGTGGTACATACACAATTAAAGTTTTTCCCTTTTTCAAGAAACTGTATTTTGCTTGAGCTTTTATAGTTTCTTGATCTTGCTCCTTATTTGAATTTTTGGTTTCTTTTTCTAGATTTACTACTTACAGTTATAAATGGATTGGTTGTCTTAAATTCATGTGTCCCGGCCAATTTGTGTAGGAAAATCTTTACGATATAGCATAATAGCACTTAATCCTCGGCCAAAGATATAACAGAAGATTTACACCTGATGCAATAGGATATGCAATAGAAGATCTGTATGCAGGTTGAGTGGCTTTACTAATAGTAATTATATCCCTGTTTGCCCCTATTGTATCATTTTCTAACATGAGTTCACTGGAGGTTATTAATTGTCGCTTGATGGAGTTCTTTAATTCTGCTACTACAGATTTTGGTTCTCATTTTATTAAATTATCTATAAACAGGAAAAGGAGCTATTGAGTGGCTAACTGATCAAATTGTTTTTAATGTGACAGGAATGCTTGGCAGAAGCTCGGGAACATGAGCCGGGAGATGGCGATGGAGAAGTATGTCAACATTTTAGTAAAGGCCATTCCAGGGTGGAAGGTGGAGACTTCTATTAGTTCAAAAATTGCCTCTGATTATTTCAATGTTTCTTGAACAACTAAGAAATCAAGATATCCTGAATTTCTCCATGGCACAGGGTGAAGGTACAGGGGCTATTAAAGATGCAAGAAGTTCTGAGGACTAATTTCCAGTCCCCAGAGTAAATATGGAATTGAACCTGAAATTCAAGGTAGTTTAAACTTTAGATTTGTCCCTTTGGTCTATCTTAGCACAGAGTACTTTGAATATTGAATTATTTGGAGGTAAATCATTATGCCCATGATCAGGTGATTTTATATACTAAAACTCTTAAAATGTTGCTATAAAATTAAGGGCAAAGAGCCATGTTCTGCATTAGTTCAGCAATCTCACTCTGACTGCTATCCCACCCCAATCCCCAGAACAAGAACTACCAAGTAAGGTGTAACGTATTCGTCTTAACAACTTTCTTGGTACTTCACAGTGATTTTGTCTGTTGGTGTTCGCGTCTATGCAAGAAAAAAAACCTAATAGAGTATCCTAATTCCTACACACTCTTTGTTTCTTCTCATTGCTTCCACCATTCACGTTAAAAGAAAAACACGACTTTCTTTTGATCCTTCGAGTCCTTTTCATGATATATGTGATCGACTGCAAGGGCATGGAAATTGGTAAGTATCTGCTTATTTTGGTAAATGTTCAAGCATCAAGTGGATAATTAAAGAAATTGATTTAGTTTAAGTTTACATTTAGGTTAAGAAGCGAGAGCCCGTTTAGGTGGTGGATGTTTCTAACTTGACTGGAGACTGCACCAGGCTGGGTTGCTGCTGCTGTTGCACCACTCAGGGATCTGAATACTCATTGCGCTGGTGGCCAACTAGTTACTGTATACTACACTATTCAATATAATGAGAACTAATAATTACTTTATATTTTTAAACTTGTATTTTATTAAGTTAATACCGTCACACCCTTTTTTTATTTTTCGACACCATTTATTGATTAGAAGTTAGTACGGTCACACCCTTTTTTTATTTTTCGACACTATTTATTGATTAGAAGTTGAATAATACAATCAAGGTTTGCCTTTGTTGCTTTGGCTATCAAGAATTTATTATACACATTGATTTTTTTTTCTCTCATCCTTTTTGTTTTTTTTTTCAAATTACATGGTAATTTTGCTTCTCTCCTTTCCCACACACTCTCTCTACTTCTTTCTTTTTTTTGAATCACATGATAGTTTTGACTATGCTTCTCTCACCTCTTCTCACTTAAGTTTTCTCTCTCTTTCTCTCTCAATTTTTTAATCATATTGTTTTGCATAAAATTTCAAATGTGATATTTCTACTTACAATAACTCTGAATAAATACACCAAAATAATATAAAAAAAATATTATCACAAAAACATAATTTTATAATTTAAAAAAAAAAAGTAAGGACGCATCGAATGTGCACATGTTTTGCTAGTACAATAATCCATGAACCAACTACTTAAAAACTCGTAAAATAGGGGCATTCATGACATTGGAGCCAACACAAAAGGAGTTCCACGCACCAACATTACCACAAATTATCCATTCTCAAGTGGCAAGGCAAATAATTTACTGATCTCAATATTCACATTTGGTGGTTTTGGAATATATATTTGTGGTCCAAAGTGGCTAAACTTCCCCATGGACGACTCTGTCCAAAAGAGAGCATTTCTGGGCCGAGCGAATTTTCGGTCATGGACCCATATGTGGGCTACGACCTTTTTATCTCTGGCCCAAATAAATTCAATTAGCTTTACGCCTTCTTCTTCTAGTCTTTTTTTTTTTTTTAAAAAAGAAGAATTCAGAGCCATTTCTAGCACGAAACCTCAAACACGTTCTTGCATCAACTAACAAACAAATTAATCATTTGTTGTATTTAAAGGAGTAGTTATGTTACCATGATTCACGTAACGTCTGGGTTTTTAAGGATCTAAACAATTAATAAGCATTGCAATCTCTGTCTCTCTCCCTGAGCAATGGGAGTTGTAATCGAATCCGAAGTCTGGGAACCAAACAAAGCAATATTCATATTCTTATTCATTTCCTGCTTCTTCTCAATCTTCTATTTGCCCACCAAAACCGCCGCAAATGTCTTCGATCACGCTTCTCCCGCTTCTTTGCTTCGGTTTCCGCGAAACTTTTTGGTCATCTTCGCTCTTTCCTCAGGTCGCTTAATTTGGTGGTTATATTTAAAAAATATTTTATACACATGTTATATATAAATATTTATATTATTTGTATGGGTTTCTTCTAATTCCATTTTTTGCTGACTGAGTTCAGTCTTTTGTGTAAAAAGTGATGGAGGGGTCGTGGGCTGTGTTTGGAGAGTACGAGTTGGCCTATTACGGATTGAGTAAAGAGCAAATGCTGAAGTCGTTATGCACTGGATATGCGATCTCTCTGTTTATTGGGAGTTTTCTTGGAATGCTTTCTGATTTAGTGTGAGTGTAAAGTAGTTATTCAATCAATGATTGTGGCATTTAGTTTGATTTCTATTTTATGGAAGCGTGTTCTTTTGATTCATCTATTTTCTTGGCGGTTTGTCAAATTAAGGCCTAGAGTTGCAAACTTTTATATGAAAAGTTGTAAAAAAATGTGCAAATAATTGAAGTTCTAGTACTTCTTAGATAGTAGCATGCTTCAGTTACTTGAACAGATTTTGTTTTATGGGGATGTATACAAAGTTCTTCCTCTAGGGCTAGTTTTGCATTTTATGAGCAAATGTCTTAGATGGAGATTTTTTATTTTTTGAAGATTTTGTTTGTGCAGAGGTCATAAGAAATTGTGCTTGTTGTTTTACATGCTGCACCTTTTCGTGAGCATATGGAAGATAGTTAGTGGAAATCCAATTATTTGGTTGGCTAGCATCTGTCTTTCACTGGCCTCTTCAATATTTTCCTTCAGTTTCGAGGCATGGATGGTAGTCGAGCATGACAAGGTTTGTTTTAGGGTTGTGTCTGTAGCATATTAACTGGTGCTGTTCTGATATCACCAATGACATTTACATATTTTATATTTTGCAGCTTGGGCAGAGGCAAGATTCACTGAATGATATGTTTTGGTTAATGACTTTCTTTGAATCTGCATCTTTTATCGGCAGCCAGGTGTTTGGAAATTATCTAATTGATGGTGATGTAAACAAAAACATAACATCTGTGTGGAATGAAGCTGTGGTTGTGGCTCTTGTTGCTGTTATCTCTGTTATTCGAGGCTGGAAAGAAAATCCGCAAAAAACTGCTTTCAAGGATTATTGCACTTTATTTCATAGACATGTTGTCAGTGGTATGTATGGGACTTAATTGATTTGTATCAGAATGTCAACATATACGCATATATATGTCCCTATATACGTATACATGCAAATTATTAGAAAGAGAAACAGACAAATATAATAATGCATAGGATCACTAGGAAACTAGTATAGATTTTGAATTTCTTGAAGTTGTCCAAAAAGTCTTCAAATCTTCAAGTGAGTAACATTATATTCACATTTAATAGATAAAAGGATATGGTTGTTATCATGGGCACAAGCGTGTATCCACTTCTCCATTGCAGCATTTTGGATTCTTTGGGCTCCAACTATAGTGGTAAGTTCGTGAGTGCAACTAATTACCCCTTGGCTTATTCCTTTGCATGTCAGAAAACTTCTCATTCAAAGCACATCAGTATTTTATGCTAATTTTAGTGCTCATTTATGATCTTATTCCCCCTTTGCTTTTGAACTTGGAGACAGACTATGCTAATGAATTATTAAAATGATCTGGAAACTTAAGATAAACTTATGAGGATTCTCAAATGTTGTTTTAGAAATACAAACTATTATGGAAACAATACTGTTTATTGACTTTGTGAATGTTAAATGTTAAAAGTTACTAGTGGCCACAATATTGCTACATTTTTCATTGGCTTGCTTATTTACCAACATTTTCAAATGAAGGTCATCGCATTTTTTGACACTCAAGGTCTACGTACAAAATGTTTCCCTTTCAATTTGTTTCCCCCTGATTCTGTCAGAGTTAAAGCTATAATTTTGTTGAAATGAACCAAAGAATTAACATCATTTATGTTTTCTTAGTTGTAGCAAAAACTTCTTTTTTCCTGCAAAGTCCACAAACAATGGGTGAACATGATATTCCTTAAATGAAAATTAGTGTGGTTTCTAAATGTGTAAAGCAACAGCTCAAGAGTATTCTAAATATCAATCCTTTTAGTGGAATTGAGCTTGTCAAGATGCAAATTACTGTTAGACGTCATCTTGATTGCTTTATAGTTGTCTATAGTAGTTCAAACTTTTGATAAGAATAGTCTATATGGCTCCCCAGTGGAGCACTTTAATGAAATTTGGTTATAAGGAAAGCGAAATATACTGGCAGGCCTGAGTAATCTTTCAAAATAATGTGTGGTACGTAGAGATTTGATATTCTCTTATATCCTTATAAGGTGAATGTGCGTTAGTATCTTAATGTTTTGGATTTTGCCATATTTCTAACAGCTGTTTTTTATTATTATTATTGTTTGAGTTAACAAATTATATGAACTAGATGCTATCTATCTCTGGGTAGTCAATAAATTTAGTTCTCGTTGTGTAGCAGACCCTTTTTTTTCTTTTTTCTTTTTTCTTTTTTTTGGGGTGTGTGTGTGTGTTGGGGGGGGGGGGGGGGGGAGGTGGGGGTGGCAAACTTTGTTACTGTATCTACTGTTAATCTCTGCATCTTTGAATTATAATGAACTTAACAACTGATTTATATGATCAGTCCCTTTTCTGAAGTAAATATTTGTTCTGATTTGTTCTATCTCTATTTTCAGTTGGCATCTTTTTTTGTTTGAGTATTATTTGTTTCTTTCTCTTGTTTAATAATGCTGCTGTATTGATAAATCTTGGAATTTGTGTGACCTGTATCATGATAGGCTGACGGAAGAGAGGTATCATTAGGGTTGATATATCCTTGTTTACTGGGTTTTAAGATGCTTGGTAGCACTGGATTCCTGTGGCTGTTTCATGAACCATTAGCGCTTCGGATAGAGGAATATCTACTATGTGCTTTTATTATAATGGGCCTTGTTTTGACTGTTGTTGCCTATGATTATCAGGTGTGTAACTCGTAGATCACTGATCCGTTGGTAAACGATTTGTTTAATCTTATAGCTGTTCAATTTCCAAGATTGGTATTATAGTCTAAGATTGAATATCATATACAGGAAATTGGAGTTCTCGTGACACTATTCTGCTTATTTCATGCTTGCATGGGTGTGGTTTTGCCATCTCTTGCCAGATTAAGAACCATGTAAACTATTATGGCTTTTTTACTCTTTTTGATTTAAATTCCCTTATCTTGTCTTGTGAGGATTGATTGCCTCTGCTGTCAGAATTAGTTCACTTCGTGGGTACATGATATTGGCACCCAAGATATCCTCCTGCACTCCCTTATATGAGCATATGGATGAGTGTCAGAGGCTATGATGGGACCCTAGATATTGATTTCCCATTCTTGTGGAAGGTTTGTTTTGCTTGCTAATCCATGTTCCCGCTCTATGCATAGGTATGTACCAAATGAAGTTCGTGGAGGAATGACGAGCTTATCTCTAATGCCTGCAAATGCAGCAGTCTTGTTTTTTCTGGTCCTGGTACATTCTGCAACCATGTTGTTTCAGAAATGTAACTGGAAAATTATTAAAATCAGTATGTTGATGATGGTTTTGATGGGTTTTAAGTTTTTTTTTTTTTTTTTCTATATGGAGCATGTGCGTGTTTTTCTGGTCCCATCTATTGGTAGTAAACTCCAGCTGGAGGAATGCATAGCTATTTGTAAATCATCATTCATCGTTGAAATTGGACCATTACCAAGCTCCAATAGAAACTTGAGAAAACATAAAAACTGAAGAAAAGAAAAGAAATTTGGCCTAGAATGATTTAAGTTATATTGTTTCTTTTATATGTGTGTGGGTGGGTGGGAGTTTGTGGTTTGGAGGTTTTGGGATGGTAACGACTCACTGTTTGTTTATAGTTTAACTGCTAACCTCTTTTTGTTGCTTTCCAACTTTGCTCCAAAATTTTCTCAAATATGTGGATATGTTGTTATCATGTTGATGTTGCAGAGAGGTTACTATCAGTACATTGGGAATTCAACTATCAGCGCGTTTGCAGCTTTTGGGCTGTTCTCAGCAGCTGGTTGCATGTATATGCTAAAAAAATGGGGAAAGCAACTCCACCACAACAGACACAACTTGTGATCTATACCCATTTTCTAGGAAGTTCATGCTACTGACCAAGCCTCAGAGGTGTTGATTCTGTACCTCGTGTGGTCAATCTGATTGTTTGACCTATTCAATGTGAAAATTGGAGTTGCTAGAGATGACGAAATTGTGTCTTATAATTTCATGAAGCATATATCTCGCTGCATGAAAAGAAAGGAGGGAATCAAGTTGCGAACAGCTCTCCATGGGTTTTTGAATTTGTGGGAATTCAGAGGAGGTAGTTATAAGCTTTTTACATTCTTCACGAGTCATTGCAGCTAGCTGTACACCTGCTTCTATCTGAAAAAAGACAGCATCCATTATGGCTATCGATACCGTAGTAATGTTCATCCCTTTTGTGGTCTCTATGCCTCTTGGTTGCATGCCTGATCCCGGTGAGCAGCATAGAAGCTACGCTGCTAAGGGACATTATTTTTGGTCCAGCATCTTTTAAGAAGCAAAGGCCTCAATTTTTGCCCATTTATGTGACTGACTGAGCAATTGGAAGTTGTGAATACCTTTTGCAGATGTAGAGCAGTTTTTTTAGAAGTTCATTTTTTAAGTGCGCTTTCATCACCGCAGCAAATCACAGAAAGATGGTGCAAGTAAAAAACTGCACTACTAGCTTGCACAATTACTGCATGAACATTTAAGCATAAACGGAAAGATGTTGGTCTTTGAAAACAATTCTCATTAATTATTTCGAATGATCATTAATGGGATTGATCACATCAAACTTACTAAGGCAATGATAATGCCCATGCTCATGCTGCAAATTAATCTTAAATAATTCTCATTGTGCCGAAGACCCTCTACACACGTAGTTGATTGATCAATACTCAATTCGAAGGCAAACATCTTTATCAGATTTGTACTTTTGATTAAAAAGATGAATGTTATGTGTTCTCTATACACTGCAAAACTTGCTGAAAACTCCAAGTTTCAGTAAAAATGGATGCCAAGTTTCTGATTACTAAATTCCTGAAAAATGGCTCAGGCTCATGTACAAATATTAATATTCTTCGTCCTGCTCTTGGTCCCTAACCCATTTTGTGGCTACCCATTTTTCACCTTTGATCACTGGACAGCTCCCATGAAGAGATGTCTGCACAAGTGCCAAAGCCATGCACAGTCAGAAACATCTTGTCATTATGACATAAATGGGAAATGATTTTTAGGTGGTAATAATCACAAGCGACACAGATAAACACGCGAGTCATTGCGATATGTAATTAGAGATCAACTTATGGGATAATGCAAGAGTAGGGTGGAAAAATTGCAAGAAAGATTTTCATATCGTCCATAAGCTAAGTTAATGCATCGCCACGGCTCTTTCTTTTCAAAGTCATACACATCATGTTTTCTTAAACCGTGTCTGACCGCCCCGACCTCCCAAACATGCAGTATTCCTACCTGTACTTTAATAGATACACATATAGAAAGCTCTGATAAGCACACTCAAAGAAAACCACCAATACCCATGGATGCACAACCTATTTTCTACTTATCACTTTAAGAAACAGTTAACATAACAGACCACTTTCAAGTTCTGGAAAAAAAGGGGCAAAAAAAGCTGCTATAGAGTGCTACAAACTATCTCCAGCATGACTTGGCTTTTTTGGCAGCTTTCCATGCTCACAACACTGTCTTAACCATTTATTCTATGTGAATAGAATTTAAAGGACGAAACGCAGGAAGATGGAACCGGCATTCTTTGGAGTCGATCTGCTAACATTAATGCCAACCCGGGTATTTAGAATCCTATAGCCTCCGGACCATGTTCAGTGGCTCAATTGGGCTCACTGATATTCCAAGGTCGGAACGACTAGTGATCTATTGAATGAATGCCATTTAGCTCTCTCTCCCTCTGATTCAAATTAGCTATCGGAGAGATGACAAGGTGAAAGCAAAGAATCTGATAACTGTGTTCAAAGTAGATGGTTCAATACTAAAATCTGGTCATGAAGGAAGAGCTTGGAAGGGTAAGCTTTGATAATGAGAGGTTTTTGATGAAATATAACTTGAAGGCTGATATTGTGACTTGGGTTACTGCTGCAACATGTCAAGTCCAGATTTTTTACATGATGAATATTTACACTATTTGGTACAAGGATTTTGGTAAGGAAAAGAAAAGAAAATGCTAGGCAAAACAATTTTGGTAGTTTGGTTGCTGAGAAAAAAATACTGAGAAAGAAAACTTGAGGGAAAAAGAATAATGTAATTGGAGAAATTTGGTATTTCTTTGATTTTATTTTCTTTTTTCCTAGCACTTCCCTTTCCTCATCAATATTGTTGAACCAAACAAAGCCTTAAGGAACCATGTCTTATTGTGGATTTCTTGTTTGCCCACATCAATGGGAGCATTAATGAAACTCATTTCTGGCCTCAACTGCACTGCTTCAATCACCTCCACAGTATGTTCTAGGCTTCTGGTTAACCGAAAACAACTATAGACATAGCTAATCCCACATGTTACACTCTGAAAATATCTGGAACCACTTTCCATGGAAGAATGATTCTGAATGAAACTCATGTCCACTCACAATTTCTGCAATAGCAGTAGTTCCCTCTCTGCTAATCAGAGTCTCTACAACTCATCATAATGCATGCTAACTCATTAAAACGGTAATAAATAGTGAAATCTCACATACTCCACATTAAGTTTTTTCCAATCCTATTTTATTAGTTTTCCTTGATGTTTCAGCTTTATCCCCTTTTTACTGCTATCTATTGAACAAAAAAACCTTAATAATAAAAATGAAAAATCAAATAATAAGAGAAGAAGCAAATAAAAATACAAGACGTTCCAAGGAAGAAAGAGACAGAGAAGAGCCACTCACAGGATTAATTGTACCATTTGGGAACAGTGAGTAGAATAAAAGTCCATCTCCTCTATGTGGCTTTACTTTTAGACCAATACATTTGCGGAAATCATAATTGGCATCCATGTTTTGCCCATTCTGTACATCAAAAAACATTGAGCGACTGTAACCACAGCACTTAAGGCACCCCTGGGGGGGTTGGCAACAAGAGGAATAAAAAGCTGGGAAATAGAAAAAATGCAAGGACCTTACCTCAAAAGGGAACATGGTTTCACCCCCTTCTTCAACATCGGATAAATACAGCAGGAAAGAAGCAACCTGACATATTTCAATCAAAGTGAGTTTACACAATTAAATCATTCCAAACTAACAGCAACTACAGATGCATAAACAAGAAACACGTCTCATCAAGACGATTAGAGAAATTTATCTGAAATCTTTGCTTCAATGAATTGTTAGAAGTCATTTAACAAACAACAAGATATAACACTACAGAAATATGAAAATGTGCAGTGAATTAGATGCAACCTCTCAGAGTGAGTGATCTTTAGCCTCATAAAAGTAAATACTAAAATGCTAAAATGAAAGAAAAGGAAAAAAAAGATTTATATCTGGCATACAAAAGTTGATCCAAAAACAATTTGAAAGTAAGAAAGCTTGTAAACATTTCAGATTGTTACCGCACTGCCAAACTGTTTTATAAGAAATATAAATATCCTTTTCTAATTATCTTGATCATAATCCAGGTTCTTAGGCATGATCCCACAGGAAGCAAATGCGTAAGACAGTATTATGTGTCAGGTGTTGCCTCAAAGTTTACAAGCAGTCTTACGTCATTGATTGTTCTACACAACTACCCCTAGATTTCAACTTTTTGAGATTGAGCATTAAAACACAAATGACAGTAAAAATGCCTCAACAATAATCTAATATCAGACTTCTGTTACCCTTTGGCTCTTCTGTGGACCGTATTCAGCAGGATTGAAAGCATCATAATGCGAATGATATCTCTGCCCAATCTCATAACGCAAGACATTGAAGGACTGAAACACGATCACAGACATCATCAGAAATGTTTTGAGTTAAACTGAATCAAAGGTCAAACAAAGTGAACTCAAACAATATCATACAAATGCAACAGTGATGTCATCTTTTGAAACACTCTACACAACTATTGCTCAAATAGAAGGAAAAAAGGGGCTAAAAGAATTTTTAAGTCAATTTACTTGTTAATTGTGTTGTTTGAAACAAAAACCAGTGGAAACATAGTTTACTTATTGCCACATTGTACACGGCAACCATTCTGCTGCAAATTCATGTCTAATTGAGATGTTGGAAAACCATTCCCCATGGGGTAAAACATCACTAACATTTTAATCCATGAAAAACATTATAAAGAGGCTGCTGATGAAAAAAATTCATTAGAACAAATTATTATCCATTCCATATAAGACCAGAAATAGAGTTTCATCGGAATATGAGCTACAGTATACAGTGTCAATATAGAGGTTGTTGGGTGATGAATGATGACTGGTCATATTTTAGGTCATCAAATGAAAAAGTGCAGGACAGCAACAGGATTACTAGCAGGAAATAATATATTTATGATATCATGAAAAAATGCCCATACTGCATCCAAAATTAATGTTTTCAAGGTAACTAACTCTACAAGCTAAAATTTCAGAAACTAATATCATTTTCCATATCAAATAAATTGTTCTCAGGCATAAAATACTTGACAGGAAATCCTGTTACAAGAAATAATGCTGGCAAGCATACTTATTGGAATCCCTGTCTGTTACCAGGTGTTGGATGATTTTACAGGCTGACATATGATAGCCGAGTGCATTGTATTTCGTCGTCAAAGCTAGCATTCGAGTGCACATGCATGAGCATATCCACATTATTCTTTATGTTAAGTGCAAAAAAAAGCTCATGAATTTCTCCATAGTCTAAATATGAACTCATTATACAGAAATAAAGTCAATATCAAGAACAACAATTTTCTTAAACCACACTACCTCTCCATGAGTCTTGGGGATCATTGTCGCTTTAGCAATTTTTGCCTCAATCTGATCCAGGATTCCAGTTTTGTCTTCAGATGCACTAATAAACATGCCAGAACTAACAGGAAAGAAATCATCATGCAAAACATATATTAACATCCGATACTTTGAAGAAAATCAAACACAAAAACCAAAGGATTAAAAAAGAGTGCAACATAGCATCAGACTGTATCCATGCTTATGAAATCCATCATTTCACTCTAGATGCAAGCAGTAATCACCTTGTCCTAATTCCTTTGGTATTTTCTGCTGTTTCTCCCTGGCGTAGAGCTAAGGATGATGGTTTGAGGTGCACCTTTGCCATTTTGATAATGCTTTCGCATTGTTCTGCAGTAGCAAAATTTGGGAAGTACAATGCCCGAGGATTCCAGCTCAGAATCTACAAATGAGAACCGAAAAACCAAAACTACTGTGTTAAAACAAAAGAAAAAATTCATATAACACAAATGAAAGACGAAATCAGTTACACATCATACAGCACATTAATGATCTGGTAATGACATGTTCATTTAAGGTTTGATGTCCAAGCGAACATTCAAAAGATTGATCAAAATTCTCAGGTTTATTATTTATTGTTTGCAAACTCAGCCCATCACATGCAATGTAATCTAAAACAAGATCATTAGTTGCAAATAGCCAATAATTTCAAGAGGCATAAGTGTAGGAGTAACTTCCAATAAACAATAAAAAATGTGTCATGTCCATATTTTGATTTGGCCTCAGATCTACAACCCAACAATAATCTCAACTAACTGCAAAGAATTTTAGTTTAAGATTTTATGATGTCAAAAGTTAAATAGCTTAATCCATTCATGACTTCTATTTTGGCCCTTCTAGTAAAATTGTAACGACAAATCATTCTTTTGAACTCAAAACTCATTTATTTGTCTAGAATGAGCTTTGTTCATCTGCACCACTCATTTGAATGTCACCTAGAATAATATATAATGTAGATTAAAAAATATCCATCTAAGATCTATTGCAAAGAAATGGAAGGAGGCCTCATCATCTATATAGCTTTTTTCCTTATTTTTCTCTTAGATAGTTTACAAGCTTTAACGCTATGGCTAATGGTGAACACAAGAAATTTTGGGTCACAAAGTTAGAATAAGTCCTGTTTGCAGAAAAAGGGTAGCAGGGCAACAAAGTGATAAAAAAATTATTAGCTTTTCCCAGAAGAATTAAATGCCACATTAACCACTTATGCTTCACCATATCACACAAATTAACTAACTCCGTGCTCTACTAATCCCCAGATAAAAACTATTCCACAAAATGCCAATTTATTTAGTCATTACACAACTTATAACTTGATTCGAAGAAAGATCCACCGCAAAATTAAAAAAGAATAGGGCCATTGACATGAATACCACCCGCTGCAATGGTAAAACAAACAAACAGAGTTTGTTCCCAAAAAATATATACCTGAAAGGGGATCGCCTCAACAGACTCTTCTCCGGAATCTCCACGTGGCAGCGCCTCAAATTCTATCTTCTTTTCTTCAGCCATTTCCCGCATCCGCGGCCTTAAATTACTAGGCATCTCCTGCCGTACACAACTAATGACTATGGCTCGCGCGCGCGCGCACACGCACACACATATATAGATGCACATACATGTATGTATATATATACATATATATATATATAGACAGACATACATACGACATATATAAGACCTATACTTCGAAAAAAGACCTACAAATATGTAGACAATCATGATCTAAATTTGAAAAAAAAAATATACAGTAAATGGACCTGCTGAGAGAAAAGAGATGAACCAGAAAAACCGGCAAGAAAGAAGAAGAGGCAGAGGAGGAAAATCGAGGGCAACCCTAGGCTGGTCCAATTTCCTCCGCCCATTTTGCTTCCTCTGATCTTCATATTTCTCCCCCCTTCTTGCTTCTGTGTTTCTGAAGCGTGATCAATGGAAAATAATTGATCTTCAATTTTTATTTATTTTATTGTTTGGCTTTTTCAAGCAAAAGATGAGCCTGTCAGCCTGTTGCTGTTAGTAGTAATTGGCTGGAGGGTGAGGAAAGAAGCGCAAACAGAGGAAATTTATATGACTTAAAAGACTTTCGTACGCGGCGGGAATTCTTTTTCTTCTTAAACTCAATTTACTTTGATAATCCATGAATTTTAGATTATTGAACGCCCTATTTTAAATTGACACAAAAAATTTAAATAACATAGTTAAGAAAAATTAAAATTTTGGTTCTTATTTTAAAATAGTATAAAATTTTAGATTAAAACTTAAAAAATAAATTTTTGAATGTTTTTATAATTTAATAATTCACTATAGTAGCACAAATTAATAACAATTTCTATCATTACTGGAGTTAAAAAGAAATTCTTTGTTTTAGCCAAAAAATTTGAAAATGTACATATTTTAAAAATAAAAAGAACATTCAATTTAGAACAACGAAATATAATTTTATTTTGATTTTTTACATCGGACAATAATTTTATTAAAATTTAAGAAATGAGTATAGATTTGATGGTGATTTTGTTTGGGGTGGTGAATAAATTTACTTGATGGGATTGTGATTTGGTGTGATATGCAGTGTACGTGGGACGCAGATTAGGCAAATCAGATTTACGTAAAACTGTGGCCGCCCGAGACTCTGATCTGGTAATTGATTGGTTAATACAGGTGGAGTCCATTATTGTCGTGACATTTGATTCTTTCTCTAGGTGACTATGTAACAGTGATTTGACGTTAAGATTCGAATGATTTCGATTATTGTAGTTCATGAATCTATTTTTTTTTTATAATATAATTATGAATGTTCATATTTGAATTATTATGAGAGTGATAATTTGAATTGATACAAAATTTTAAATGAAGATTGAAATAATAGAATTTTAGAAATATCACAAATATGATTAATAATAATATTATAAAACCACGTGGTGAAAACGAATGATCTAATAAAATTTTCAAGTTTTGAATTCAAATTGCATGTATTTATTTATTTTTATAGTATTATTATGGCTGATTAGTATTTGTAAAATTATTGATTGATAATTAATATAATTTAATTTTAATTTATAAATAATATAGTAATGTATTTGATTATTTCATTGAATGTAAATAAATATAAACATTTTTTATTTAAATTGAAAACATTAAGTCAAGAACGTGGCGTATGGTAGAAAACGATAGGAAAATCGAACCTAGATAGTGTAGACAAGTCACTGAGATTAGACCATAGTTGGTTATGTAATATCATACTTGAAAACCTATGGCGAGCAACATGAGTGCTGCTGCTTCACGTGTAAGTAGAAATGATAAAAATAATGATCCCACCTACCTACTGAACCAATTGGCTACTGCCTTCAGAACTTTATCCCTCGTGCTAGTTGTCAGTCTTTCAAATAATATCCTTTTACAAGCTTTGGTGTTCCATATTAACCCTTTGGAGTCATCCTTTATTTTTATGAAGAAAAAATATATAATTTGATTTGGATAATAAATGCACTGAATTAAAAGACTGTATTGCCCTTGCTATTTAAGGAAAATATCGCATAACTTGACGGGATCCCCATTTTTATTTTTATTTTTTCTGTAGATCATATCTGACTTGAACTTTATCCTAAATTAAAATTCGAATTCCTATCTACAAAACATCCACACTAAACTTAACTAGAAAAAAGCCACGAGTAAGGTTCAAGTACCGTGAATAAGACCAAAATGTTGCATTAAAAATATGAATTTAAGATATTCTCTAAATATTCTCTTCATCCCCTTTAATTTTGTTAATTTATCTGGTTATAATTTAGGTATCAAAATCAGGTTAACAAATCCAATGATGTATTTGTATTTAAGTGATTTGAGTTCAGGGTTCATTGGAGCAGTTTGAGATCGCAGAGTCGAGGTCTTAGTTCAGAGTTTATTCCATACCGGATCAGAATTTATAGCCTTAGTCATTTGTGGCAGACGGGCAAAAGAGTCAAGACTCAAAAGCTCAAGATGCACACCAATTTCCTACGAGGGTCAAGCTTCCAGGGAGTACAGGAGGTCTTCAACAACTCCACTAATCCAACTGAACACTTGTTGTGCAGGGGAAAAGACAATTATTCTCCATTGACACGTCACTGCTACGAAAAAAACAATCCTTATAGATAGTTTTATAAAATAGCATTTAATCGTTACCATACTTTATTTTACCATCTAAAGTATTTTTTTCAATTCTTACTGAATCAAGCATTTTATGAAAATTTTATCATTTCACCCCGTCTAGCATATAGAGTGGAATCCAAAGTCTTAGGCGACTCGTGTTCCATCACATTGACTGGAAAGGGTGGATGTCTAATTTCGATCCACGACACACTCGAATGCATCTCTTCCAACAAAATCAGAAGCTTTAAAACCTTTGGAGATTAGGAATGGAAACGGGATCGATTTGAGATAGGTTTGGCTAAATTTGAAACCTGCTTCATCTCATCTCGATTGAAAACCCACCTCCCTCCATCTTGAACCCAAAATCCGACAAGTGCAACTCATACGAACTCGCAAATTCGCTAAAAAATTTTTTTTTTAACCTTTCTTGATTTTGTATTATTATTTTTATTTTTGTATAACTATTAAATTTTAATATTCTTAACTAAGTACTAATGATACAGAGTTAATTGATTATGATCATAATTTTTTTAATTACTAAATATGATAATAGCATTGATTTATAGAAAATGAATATAATAAAATTATATGTTCATTATTTTAAAATATTACATATAACCTGACCGGTTGTTTCAATCTTAATATAACTAATTTATTCATAATGCATTTTTATATTAGGCACTATATATAAATCAATTATAAAATTTTCGAATTGAAACTGAAATTTATAAATATTTTTATAATAATTTTTAAATTGATCTAATTATATCGTATCATGAACAATCATTCAATTCAAAAATTAATTAGATTAAACTAATCAATAATTATAAAATATATTTTATTATAAAAATAATAATAAGAACAAGTCTATTAAGACACATTACTCGCCCCAAACTCAATCGGATTTAAAAATTAAAACTCATACCCACACCAATATCCGTTGAATCGGGTTTAAACCGAATGAAATGAGTTTATTAGAGATCTAAATTTGAACACGTCCCATTGGCATCATAAAGTAGTTTGCAAATATAGATCATGTTTGGAATCACTTTTCAAATGGACTTTTAGATAAAAAAAAGTCCATTTAATTTATTTTTTTTGTGTTTGGTAATTTATATTGGATGGACTTTTTGGATAAGTCACATCTCTAAAAGTCCATTCTAGAAAAATAAGAATAGACGGCTTCTTAAAACTTATTTCCCACACTTTTATTTGGAAGTTATTAAAAAAATTATATTTTTCAATTCTATCCCTTCTCTTTCTATTTAAATTACCAATATTAACCTCAGTATACTACTCTTCAAAACGCGTTCATTCTTCCAAAACTTTTTACAAAAGTTTTGAGGGATTTCAAAGTATCTATCACTTTTTCTTTTTGTAATTTATTTTTTAATTAAAATGTAGATGATGTATTTTTTATTTGGATTCTTCATACATATATTTTATAATTTTTATCTGATAAAAAAATTTGAACAAATTATACAAATTTCATACTCCTATAACTTTATACACATACTGATCATTGATAGTATTCTCTATATTTTTCAAGTAAATTCTGTGGATTTAGATTGTTTCTCATTCGTTTAAATTATTTGTAAGTTTTCTCTTATATATACATATAAATATATATATATATATATATATATTATAAGGTTACAGTTTAATATTGAAACTTTAAATTCAATTGGATTCTTGTTTTCTTTGCTACTTTTACTAAAATTTTGTAAATTATTTTCTTTTATTCCATGAATTTTAGAGTTTGTATACATCTATATTTGGTGGGTCTCTCATTCTGGAAAAAACATAAATGGAAGGTTCTTTTTTCTCTTGATGGAATTTTTTGCGAATATTTTTATCGGGTGTATTTTTTCAATATTAGAATTATTGTTGATTATAATTACTTAAAAATAAAAGTGAAAATCATGAAAGAAATATTAAAACTATGAGTTGTAATTTTTTCATTAATCTAATTTGTGAATTTTCTTTAAAAAATTTCACAAAAAAATTAAATTAATAACTGGTAAAAAAATAAAATTATATCTTATTTAAGTATTGATAAAAAAAATATACCAATTAATTCATATACCGTAAATAATACTTTTAATATAAGTAGGGACAATATTGTTAAATCCATGTTAAAGATGCACTTTTCAATTAGTTTACCAAACACAATTTCATGTGAAAAATGAATTTTTAGTTATAAAGCACTTGTTTGAAATGGATTTCACCAAACATATATTAATAATATAAAAGAACTTTTCAAAAAAACACTTAATAAAAAATTCATTTAGAAAATAAATTTATATTGCAGAACTATTCCCAAACATGCACATAGTCTTTGACATGATACACCATAGTGCAACCCACACACATTCGCCTCAGCCACAGAATGAGAAAATATCTCGGAGGATAATCTCCAGTTAGTACAAATCTGCAACATCTTAGACGGGCCAATATTTTATGTCGGAAACTTGTGGATTCAAAGCAAAAAAATCAAGTGGGTCTATATCATTTCCAAAGAGAGAAGAAAAAACCAAACGAAAAACAAAATTATTTCCTCCCATGGTTTTCGTCCACGCAAAAATTTGCATGATCATCAGTACACTGCCATCCCCTCCATCTGATGAGATCAGGAGCTTTCCTCCCACTCCTTCCCTCCAAATTCACAGACATCCAACAACAGTCTCAGTTTTCTTCACCTGTTCACAAAGTATTATTAATCTAAAATAAATGCTTCGATTAAATCTCTATTGTTCTATAGTCCCAAGTCCTGGACAGGCAAAGGACAGAAGTAGCTTCAGCTCAATAATTGGGTACGGAAGAAGTCGGATTTTACATGGAAGGATAAGGATTGCAGTTAGGGCCCTGAAAGATGAGATGGGTGGAGGCAAAGGTGGAGCACCTGGTCAGAGTTGGGATCCCGGATTGGAATTTGAGGTGCCATTTGAACAAAGGCCGGTAGGTTTCGTGCAACTCTCAGCTTTTCTGGACAGTTTGATGACTTCCTTACGAGTCTCATAACACATAAAAACTTAGAACACTCAGAAGGGAGAACATACTCTGTGCAATATCAAATTACGTTTGTGGAAAACTGTTAAAATGAAATTACCTCTTCTCCACTTTAACTAGGTAATATTCGATTCTAAATGTTTATTCATTGTACTCGAATTCAACATAATCATGAAACTGGTGAAATTGATATCCTGTAGTATAGCACAAGGGAATTTATATAAAATGAAGCAAGATTAAGCTGAGATGTAAGTGCTCATAATTTAAATTCAAATATTTTGGTCTCAAGTTACACTAACAAAATCCGGTGCTTTGTAGGTAAATGAATACTCATCTTTGAAAGATGAGTCTTTATACTCGTGGGCTGACCTGGGTCCTGGATCATTTTTCCAACGTCTTGGGGGACTCTGGTTGGTCACTTTCACAGTACTGGGAGTACCTATTGCAGCTGCAAGCTTCAATCCTTCAAAGGTAGTACAAGCATCCTTGCAGGCATATCTTTTGAGGAGCACAAACTTCCGAGCATAAAGGTTCCATTAATTGTACCAAAAAATAAGTAAACAAATAAAGGTTTAATTTACTGTTTTGTGCACAAAATGTAGGAGAATGATGGCATATTTTCCTGATTTTAAATTGAACAGGTGGGATTTACAAAACAAATAGAATGACCATTTTGTGCTGTGTTACAGTAAAATTAGAAGGTGGTTTTCCCCTCAAAACAATAGAATGTTCAGTCATCAGAAGGATTTTCTATAGGATGAATACTTACAGGGAAAAGAAAAATGTAACCTTGTGGCAATAGGAAAAATATATGCTTCTGGATCACCACAGAAAGTAATTATACAGATACACAAATCATCCTATTTTCCTTTGTTGAAGTATCGATTCCCTGCTACTGAGATTGACAAGAAACTAATACTTTTCGATGGTGCAGGATCCTTTACGATTTGTCCTGGCTGCAGGTACAGGAACTCTTTTTCTTGTTTCATTAATCGTCTTGAGGATCTATCTGGTACGTTCTATTGTTCTTTTGAAACATATAACTATTGACTTATGAATCACTTTACATGAACCAGCATGAGAAACATAAGTCCGCATCTTCCAACCAGTTTCTGTTAAATCTATTGCCATGTTACATTGAAGAAAGACAACAATTCTCTGATAATCTAATGTAATTTGGCATATTTCCACCTTTCAGTGGTTTGTCTGAATCAGAACAAACAGAAGAAAATCAATCCCATTTGCAAGAGCTCTACTTTGAGTAGGTCAGGATGCATTTTTTATACCATAAACTTGCAAAGATGTGGGATCAATTTAGAGACCATCACCATAAAGTGGTTGACAAGCTTGATTGCACTCAAATTTTCACGCATGATACTATGACCTAAATAACAGAAAGAGGAGGCTTTCTTGTATACCGGATGAACCAAGCAAGTGTATAACAGGATCCATGCTTATTCAAGTTAGAAAAAGCAGAAGATACTACATGTTTGTATAAGTGAAAAGATTGTCCCATCCATACAATTCTTTTTCCTGGCCTTACATTTCAATGCCATTAATGTCTCCATACAACCTACAATTTCATTATGCATTCGACAGGGATGGAGTTATGTTGGTGATAGGCTTTTATCAGCAGTCATACCGTATGAAGAGAGTGGATGGTATGACGGGCAGATGTGGGTAAAACCACCAGAGGTTAGTGCCTACTAGTCACTCTATTGACAGCACTGAAATTAACTCTATTAGTGAAGAATCCAAATCAAACTATATGCATTATGGCCGTATATGAAGGTTTTCTAGATACAACTTTGCTAGATTTCAAAATTTTTAATATAGCTATTAGCAGCAGAATTTTGGTCTAATTCTTGGCATTAAGATAAGAGTTTGACTTTCTATCGATCCTACAACACCCCAAGATAAATAATGTTAAAAGGTCCTTAGATTATTCTATTTTACTTGGAAAATCCCAAAGTTACACATCGGGATTTCCTGTGTCCGTAGGGATTATTATTGGTAAGAGATATTTAGCTAAAGATGTATGTGAAGAATGTGAAATCTGACACAAGACAAGAAACTAAAGAGGAGAAAAAGATAATGAAAAGAATCAAACGAAACCAAGTCTAAAATACATGCTACTCTATGAAGTGCATATAACCAGCAGAGCGAAAAAGAAAAATAGCAAGCTCAATGGGCTAGTATTCCTGCTCCCTCCTATAGATAAATTGGAAAAAAAAAGTGCAAAAGGAAATATAAACTGCACGAAACTTCGAAAAAAGGAACAATGCAGCAAAGTCATTCAAATCTAAAAGCTTTGGTAGTACCTCCTAGAAATCTTATCATCACGATTTTTCTTCAACTGGATCAATCTGATTGGCTGAGTATACAACTCTTGCCTGGAGCAGGGATGCAAGTCTCATCACAGTCTTCTAACTTGAAATAAGTACCATAAGCTGTAGGTGAAAATAGTCAGTCATGCAATTGTCAATAGGAATTCAAATGTTGAATCATAGAGTAACCCGCATGTTATTCCCTTTCGAAGAATTGGACAATCTATAAACCGAAATGGCTGACTGGGGACTGAGGAAACAAGAAATAACACAACTGTACTCTGTAGACAGATTCTTTAGACTTATCAATATGTTATAGCAGTAGAGACTAAACCCCTCCAAAAGAAAAAGAAAAGAAAGAAAAATTATAAGGTAAACTCATTGATCTCTTATAATATCATTTTTCATATATTTTATGTTTCCCATTTTTACAGATTCTTGCTCGTGATAGATTGCTCGGCTCATATAAGGTACAAAATGGATGAAATTTGTTTTGTTTTTTTCAGATTCTCAAATTGTATAACTGAGACAATAATTGATACAGCACAGCACACATGTAGATGCCAAATTAAAATCCAAGAAGCATAGGAGTAATCACATGCTTATTGTAGGATCCAAAAGAAAAAGGAATGAATCAATCCTTACAGACTCTAAAGACTTAGACATGTCCTCATGAACATATTTTGTTAAGCGTGAAAAACTGTTATCTACGCATATAGGTCAAACCAGTCATCAAGTTGCTGAAGCAGACTCTAGTTGGGACAGGTGCACTGCTTGTTGCAGCTGTTTCATTATTTATTTTTGCTACACCAGTAGAGGATTTCATCCAGAAGACATTTGTCCAGAAAGAAAACCCATCCAAAGTTCCAGCCTCAGAGATCAGCACTAAGTTCAATATAAGGTAGTATGAGAAATAAGTGGAGACCTCAAATCAATCATCTGAGGCCTTATATAATTACAGAAATCTCAAATTTCTATAATATTACAGGAAGGAAGAGCTGTTAAGATTGCCAGCTGAGGTGATGTCAGACGACGATCTAGCAACAGCAGCTGCAAAAGCTGCTGATGGAAGGCCTGTCTACTGCAGAGACAGGTATTACCGTGCATTAGCGGGTGGGCAATACTGCAAGTGGGAGGACCAACTCAAGTGATTATATGAAAGATGACAGTATCCTTTTAATATGGATATCATGCACCAGCTCAATGATCCATATTAGCTGGAGTTACAGATTATGATGCAAATTGATAAAGTAAAGAAGTCTTGGTGTTAGAATCAAATCCAAATCTAAAGTGTAGGAAACTTTTAAACTTCCAATTCTGAATGTTACAATGTTTGTACCACAGCACTCAGATAAATCATATATAGGTCGTGTAAAAATTAGTCTTCCAGATAGGATCACCTATTTACTGAGATGAGATTGTAAGACATGATATTAAAATAACATAAAGCATAAATTCATGAATACCATATCTGAATCAGGTAGGTGTTTCTCCCCAGGAAATCCATTATCTAAATGCTTCAGGTGCCCTTTTGTCCTTGTTGCTTCATTCTTCGCCTTTTCCTTATGGACTTCATTGATGAGCTTACTTTCAGATAAACGCATCCTTTTCCATCTCCAGAGCTATTATTCAAATCTAACTATACAAACTGAACAGGATAATAATTGAGAGTCATATCCTCGAGTGACTGTGGCTATTGAGCTTGCTCCTCCCACTCGGGATACCAGATACCACGCCTTGCTAAGCCAAACTTTCATTTTCACATACCTGTTCATAAAACCCTTCATATATTCTGGAAGCAGTCAGTCAGAAGATGTACTTCTTTCTTACATTTCAGATATCTTCATCACTTTCCATTGCAGGATTGGTAGTGACTGACTCTCCTAATGCTTGTTGGACCCCAGGCCCAGACATGCCAGAGTTATAGTACCAGAGATCAGAAGTTATCATCCAATCAAGCACTACTTGCTTATAAACTAGGCAACTTGTTTGCACCAACCGAATACTCTTGACATTTTTGCTTCAACTCTATCCTTAATTGTCTTTTTTCCTCTTCTCACATCTTCAATATCTAGAGTCCTATAGGCCAGAGCAAGCAAGTATATTGCTGGATGAAGTCTCCTGCAGATGACATTGAATAGCAGCAATTGACATCAAATGCTAGCAAAACAATAAAAGGATAGTGAATTGATAGCCACTATGCTAATCTCCTCCATTTGTTCCAAAAATTAAAAGAACAGGACTTAACAGAGTTTTAGTTTCCAGTATATACTATGTTCCTTTGCCAAAGAAAAAAGAGCTGGAAGAGATCTTTGCAAGAATTTGTACGATCTACAAATTACTTACTCCTCAAAATGTGCATTTGTATCTAAACCATCCCAGTATCTCTGGGATGGAACACTCTTTCCTTTATTATCTCTTCCAAATGTCTCAACATACCATCCTCCTATGTCATGCATTCCACTGCGAGGCTCAAACAGCCAAAATCTGAAGCAGAAAAAGTTAAAAATATATTCATGACAAGAAGAAAGAAATGATCCAAGTTGAGCAGGAAAGAATAAGATGGTAGCATATGGGTAGTTAGACACAATTTAATTTCAGCAAGGTTCATATATCAAAATATTCAACGTGGGCGTGAATTTAGGAAACTAAGTTACTTCAGCAGTCACAGTTAAAACAATTGGTTTTTGTGGTTCCAATTTTTGCCAGCAAAAAACCAGCTAATCCATGAAACAGAAGAAAAAAGAATCCAGTTACCACCTGGATAGAGTCCACATTAACACATAGCATCACAACTCTGCTTTGGGAGCTCCTTATCAATTTGTGGCCAATGGTTTTAATGCTTCAATGAAAGGGAACGAAGAAAAGAACTCAGGGTTAAAGAACAAGGAAAGAAGATCCCCACAACTAATCACATGTATTACCAACAAATCAATGACAAGACTGAAGTTGACCAAAAACTAGTTAACAGCAAATTGCTTCCCTTTAGGAAGGGAAGACAGAGATAAGGAGTACTCAATGGATTGTCTCCTATTCAAAGGGAAGGAAAAGAACCATGAAAGAGGAAATCAGCAGCAAATCCAATAGGTCCATCTTGGTAGAATCAGAGGTAAAGAGCAAGGAAAGAAGAACCCCATAACCAACAGTATCACTCCAGAGAATTTATGGTTTTCAAAATTTTAAAACATGAGAGAAGGAATGAAAGATATTTTCCCAGAGACAATGCTTTTGAGTATTTCATTATTGTCTCTTTCATGTCATATATTTCACCAAAAGAAGCTACCTCGTGTAAACATAAAGATTATAAGAAATTTCAATCAAAATAAAGTAAGGGTGGATTCAGAATTTATTATCAAATAAAATTCAAGCAAAAATCTGCTGCTTACTTGCTTGGCGGCAAACGGGCTCGAGTACATCTGCATTCACAAACTGAAATTTTCTCTCCAACTCGAAACCAATGCAAGTGTTTCACCTGAAACATACATGTGCAAATGCAAGGATAAAAACAGTACATCTATAACAAGTATGAATCCCATTTATAAACACTTCTAAGGCATAATAACAGATAGAATTCAAAGCATAAGGCACCACACATGTTCTGCAGATTCAAAGAGTTAACAATACGCATTAGCCTTTAATATGAATCAAAAGATATTTTTTGCAAAATGAATAGACAAATAAATTAGAAATTGGATTCACCACAAAATTCATTCTAGTGAATGGCAGGAAAAATATATAGAGGAAAGAAGGAGCATATTCAAAACCCCAGTCCAGCCAGAATCTTTCTTCATGAAGGGAAACAACAACCTGATAGTCATCGTGCATAAGTAATTAGTAAATGTGCATGTATGAATACTTAATTCAATGTGCGTAAATAATCCTTGAGAGAGAACTCCTATACATCAATCCTAACATTTCTAAACCAAACCCTCATGCCCCAGGGGGGAAAGGAAGGCAAACAAAAAACTTGTCCACACAGAGCTATTCACTGATTACACACCAAAGGCATTCTATGCTTTATAATTCAGATTGTTTTTAATGAAACTGTGCTTGGATTTTCCTCTTTCTTTTCCTTTTCCTTTTTTTTTTTTTTTGGGGGGTGGGGTGGGGGGGGGGGGTGTTGGAGGAGATTGCACACACCAGCAATGTTCTATGCTTCATAATCATATGGGTCTTCATGCCAGTGTTGTTGTAGACATAGCACGTTCCTTCTTCAGAGGTGGTTCCCAAACCTTTTATAACTCCCAGAGGAATTCTAGATCCATCTGAGGAATCTGTAAACGTATCTTCAGGACGCACATGACTTGGATGCAATTGGTCTTCACATGAAGTAAGAAAAACATGTATTTGGTCTTCAGAATCCTCGTCCTCTGTGACATTAAGACTTTTAGGTGGAATTCTTGTAGCCACAGCAACAACTCTCCCAGATAAGTGTAACTCTAGATCTCTATATGCATCGGATGATTGATAATCAGTATGGATAGATTGCTGCTGGAAACCTTCACCTTCATCTGCATCAGATTGAAGTTGTCCGCTCACATTATCAGCCAATTGGACCGAACCCAGTGCAGAAGATGTTAGTTTTTCAGTGTAGGCATGTGATAATTCACGATACTTGTTAGCTAGACATACCATCCCAAAAAGGTCTCGACCTGAAACTAAGTGTAGCACTTCTGATGTAGTATACATAGACCTCTCCTCAGCTTCAAAACGGTCTGGAAGGAGATCCATAGACTCAATCTCAGGTCCATAGTATGCTGTATGCATGGCCGAATAAAAATCTCTTTCCAGGATATCAAAATACCCTGATCCAGCTGTCACTCTTCTTTCAGACAAAATGTCATTAATAGTATATCTGTACCATTTCAACCATTCCACAACTTCCATCTGCTTAGCTGGGTGTCCATAGGAGTTATAGTTGAAGATGATGGTATCTCGTTTAGAGTGTCTCTCAACCAAGATTCTTTGAGATAAAATATGATGATCATAATGAGCTCTCTTGGTAGAGTCTGAGAGTATCTGAATTCCATCAAGTTATAATTCGAATTAGAGCTTCTGATTCCAAGGACATCTTAGTGATAAAGTTTACTGGAACATAATGTTATACATGACATTTTGGGCGATACTAGAGAGATTCCAGAAGTGGCATCAACTGTTGGACAACTACAACAGTATTGCTAAGCATAAATTCAAAGAAAATAGCAAGCAAAGCTAGAAACAGCAAAAGATATTACACAAGGATTATGACTGAGTTGTGCAAGCACTTGAATTTAGTAAAAAACGTCTCCCATTTAACATATTTCAGCTTCTTCTACAATTTTTCTTGGGCTTTTCAAGGGATACCTAATTAAATTGCAAATTCAAGTGAAATATGCTTGGAACATATTAGGTTAAGCATTCCAGTATAATGATATCAAAGTCTCTTTGCATGTAACCTTTTCCCTCCCTAGTTCCTCACCCACCCCCACCGCAAACCCTAAAAGTTCCATGAAAAGAAAAAGATATATTATCAAGGATAACAGCAAAACATCTCTCCAGATTGTAGAGTGAGTGTGTAGATGCACGTATGTATACAACACAACATTACTTGAAACATGTATTTGAGCTTCCTCTCTCACTATTTCTGAAATCTACTCTAATTAAGCACACTATGGCATGTATCTGGTTAGATAGTACAATATAGACCTATTTTAGGTTCTTTTACATAGGCATTACCCCTTCTTTCTTGATCCAACCATTAAAAGGAAAAACATTTCACTTCGTGCATTGCTTTTTAACACCAAATATAAACCCTCTATGATACAGCTTCTTTAGCATGGGCATTTACTCCTGCTACTTTCCAGCCATGAAAAGTAAAATAACTCGATTTATGCATTACTTCCAACTACAAGTCCAATGCCCTCTATCCCATGCAAAAACAAGCAACATCATCACTAACGATTCTAGAAAGAAAAGCCAAAGTTTTCAGTTGGTTCTGTACGGATGCAACTGAGCTGGAATTTTTACATATCCCTTTAAAATACATGGCAAAAAGCCTTCTTTTGAAAACCACATGGAGTCATTATCCATTCTAAATCATTAAGACTTTTCCAGATGTAAATTTGCTCATAATATGATTTGCTAGCAATTCAAAGTGAAAAGTATTGCAACAAAAAAAACAATATGAGATTACGTAAACTTTAGTAATTAAAAGATAGTGCCTATATCTTTCAATTTGGCAGTTTGATCTCTAATTTATCAATGTGGACATTGATATATTATTAAATCAAGATTGACTCATTGAGTGCTAGAAATAAACTGAATTGAGCATCTCCCCCCCAACTGTGCCTTCATTTTCATATAATTTTGAAAACACAGAGAAGAAGCTAGGAGCTTGATGTTGGAAGAGAGCCTTCTCTTTTCTTCAGGCCAGAAGCCATTTCATGATAGGTTGAGATCATCTCAACCCTATCATATTACCTAATAAACCATAGAGCTCGGAAGAAATTTTGCCATAATTTCATTGCTTAGGATCAGAAGGAAATATAGCATCCTTTCTTTACCTTGTAGCAATGATCACATTAGTGCAAAATGCAATGTTTTACATGAAGAAAGTTAGCCCACATTTTACTTTATAAACTAATCAAAAATATCCAAGTTCTTTATTTTTCCGTCAAAGCTGCATAGCCGCATTACACAGTTCTTTGAAAACAGGCATTATGCTTAAGTAGCAAATTTCATTCCCCATCAAGTAAACAGTAGCATTTGCAATCCACTATATAGCTAACCACATAACGAACTCTATTCTACCCGCCAGAAAATCATAAAGAGTAATGTTTAACAATAACAATTAAGTTGATAACACCACGGATTTAAAAATATTGCCCCAAAAAAGAACAATTGAATCACCTAAAAAGAATTCAGCTCGCAATTAAGAAAACATAAAAGAGGAATAAAAATTCTAAATGTAAAATTCCACTCATTTGACACATATAAACAACTTCGGAGTTGCAGAAAAAGATAGGTACCTCATAAGCAGCGAGGATTTGAATGAATTTCTTGGAAGCATAAGAGGAATGGTTTTCCGTGTTAGCTAGGTCAGGGTGAGTTTCCTTGGCCAACTTACGAAAAGAAGCTTTGATTTCCGCTAATGAGCTAGTCTTCGACACCCCAAGGATATCGTACGCGTTCAGCCCTGCGAACTCAGGAGGGTTGGTCCACTCGGCGTTGGTGCTCAGCCACCTTTTACCGGATAAACTCGGGTACAAGAAGAGGAAAAAAGGATAAGAAGCAACAGTGTTTGCACAGAGATCGGATGAAAATTGAGTCTGAATTGAAGTGATCGGACGGCGGTGACGGCACAGAAGACGTTGGAGAGTGGCGAAATTGGTGAAGTACGCCATATCCGACTAGCAGTGTGGAGAAGTCGAAAACCGGAAAATGGTAGTCGTTATTTTACCTTTCTATTTTCTTTTCCCTTTTCCATTTTTTTGGAATTTATTTTCGGATCGAGTAAATCACAAAACAAAATATGATTAATAAATCATTAAACATTACGAAGGTATTGTAAATGAATTTAAATATGATTAATAAATTATGAAGTATTGTAAAGGGATTAAAATAGCTTTCTAGGAATAATATTTATTTTTAAATTTTTGCTCAATTTAATTTCATGATGAATGTCTTAGGAATAATAAAATTCCTCTTAACTTTTATGAACTTAGTAAATGTTAATAAACTTAACAAAATATAAAAATATTTTTAAAATTTAAGAAAATAATTATATTTTGTTCCTTAATAAAAAAATATTTGAATAAATTCTACTAAAAATACTTAGACTTTTTAATTAATAGTTATTTAAAATAACTAAAATTTATAATTATTGCTGGTATTCAAGTTTTAATTTAAATTAACAAAATTCAAATAAGTTTTCAAATATTTTAAATTTAATCCATTTTACAGTTTGGTGACGAACTTGCTTTGGGAGTCAGGATTTGAGTAAAACTCAAATTCGATATAATAATTTTGTCCGGTTATTTATTGTTGAATATTTAATTATAGCACAGTAAAGTTTTTATAAATTTTTATTTTATGCACTTTAAAATTTGTGCAGTAATTTAGTTGTTTGGAACACAATTTTAACATAAATTAACTTTAATGAACTTAAAATAATATAATATTTGTGTAGGTTAATTTGATATTTTAAAAAAAATGGAAATAATCTTTATTGAAAACTCTTCAATCTGAATATCCAAGAGTTTTTTTTTTATTAAAAAGGACACAACTCATTAATATCTCAGTCTGCCCAAAATAATTAATTTAAAAAACACGAAATCTTAGCTTTGTAGATAATAATAATAAAAAAAAAGTTATTAGGGTTGGTGAAAAAGCTGTGCACAAAGATAATTATGAAGGTGTTGCCTGTCTTGTATGTTGGTATCATAGCTTATAAAGTACAAGAAAAGTCAGACGACTAATTTAAATTAGGGCAAAATACGTAATTCCCTCAAACTTGTTGCCTATTGTGGTAAATACATTTGTACTCATAAATATAGCATTTATTTTTTTATTTACAATTATAGCATTTGCCCCTAAATTAAATTTTTGAACAAGGTAACTTAAAAGTCTATTCAATTATTTATTTATATGTTGTTGAGAAAGGTATTTAATGTGATTAAGATAAGATGGTTGTATTTTGATCGTTTTTAATTTTGAAAGATGTATTGTCTTTGATTATGAGAGATGTACCATCGTAATCTTTTTTCTTATTAGGAAGCGAGTGATAAATAGTCCCGTCTAACACCAATAAATGATTTGAAATTCCCGAAATACCCCTGCAACACTCATGTTGGTATAAAATTTGAAAGAAACAGAATATTTTTGTATTAAATAACATATATCCACATGGTATCTTGTGGCTTTTATGTTCTTAACCTAAATATTATAATTAATATTTCTTAATTAATCTATTAAATTTAGTTTATTAGATTTTGAAAAGACTTTTGATCCAAGATTCACATTAATTCTCTTAACATTGACTATTGAACCTTTTATGAATCATGATCCATCAATATTATATGGAGTATTAATTTAGTCTCATCATATAGAACTGCAAAAGGCCATGTGTTCACGTGGAAGGTAGGCAGGAAATTGGTAACTGCAAGGGCAATCACAGCGGGCAGGTAAAACGTATTTAATGTATATATTTTGGTCGTATAATTTAACCAATAGTTGGACAAATATTGAATATACAAGACTATAATTTGTTTTTATTTTTTTCTTTTCCAAATATTAATGCAAGCAGTGACATAAATTCGTCTGATGTTATCAGTATATTGAGTAATTCAAGCAATATACTCAATACCATTGAATTCAATTGCAAGCCTGACTTAAATGCAGGTAAAAGTACAAATTTATTTAGTAATTAATACTGGGAATTGAATAACCATTATATTCAATAATTTAAATTTTTAAATAAGATAATCATTATATTTATTACACCCAAGTTCATAGAGTGACGACCCACAAGCAAGACTTTAACAAAACAATTTACTAATAATTATTTTACACTTATCCATATTATATAAAAATAATTAATTCAAGATACTAAAAAGTCTATTATACCCTTATTAGACTAGCAATATAATTGTTGCATTCCTTCACAATTTAGAATAGTCAATTTTATTCATTAAAATATAATATCGCATTTCTTCATAATTTAAAATCATCCCAGTATAGCCCGTTCGCACTTATAGATCGAATCGAACCTCTCGCACCAATAGAATCCTAGAGTCGGCTCGCAACTATTTTTCACTCCAGAGGTACCATCGGTGGGAAACATCTTTACAACATTGGAATGGAACGTTTATAATATTTTTAAATAATTAAAATTGGCTGCTGTGGGGGAGTAAAAGATTTTGTCCAATGGGGTCAATGGTTTAATTTAAATTATTGACCAATAGATTGTTAAGCAATTAATTATAACCGTTTTTTATAATTACTATTATCTAAACAACAAGCAATAAATAAAATACTAAGACTATTAAAAATTCTAGCTATTGGGGAACATAACACAATTATTTATGTTTTATAATATTTCTAGAAGATCTAAGATTCACGACAATACCCTTATCCAAAGCAAAATCATACTACAAAAAATACACCAATCATATTTGCATGATCAAAATTCGTAGGTAGGTTATTTAATATTTAATATAAAAATATTCAATGTAAATAATATTTTTTCGCCTTTATATCCAAATAAAAAAATAAAAATGTGTTTGGTCCAGTGGTTGTGACTCATGAGTTGCTTGTAATTTAATGCCAATTATCGAGGGTGAGTTTTGTGGTTTGTGGAAGCCGATAATGCTCACTTTGAATATGTCTTTTTGTAATAGTCATGGACAAATATTACTATTATTTTATTATAAGAAACAGGACCTACTTATTTATATCAATTTTGAATTATAAGATGCCAATTTAATCCGCATTGTCTCCTTCCTAGCTTGCGGTGCCACAAATTTATTATTATTATTATTATTTTCCAAATGATTCACTTTCTTGATATAAAAAATATTAGTACTTTTAATTGTACTTTTTCAGTTAAAAAATAATATTTTTTCAATACCGTCCAAATCACAATTTTTGAGGATTAAAAGTAGAAATATACAAAAAAAAAAAATTATCGAGCCATCCCTAGTTAAAATGAGAAAATAAATTCAGGAAGAAGGGAGCACAAGATTTTATTGTTTTGTAAATATATATGAATTTCCACAATAATTCTAACATATTATGTGTGTATAAAGTTATATCGTATCTGCTAATAAAATATTAGAAAAAAAAGGAAAAAACAAGTAAAAGAAGAGAAATACTCTATGCATTTCTCATGGTTTATCTCTCAGATTAAGACCTTCTTTCTTGAATAATACTTTTCTAAATTAGCAAAACTTATACGATAGATGAAAAAAATCAAAACTTACAAATATAGATAATGTCCTTATTATATTGAAAATGACTCACCCTTTTCTTTTCTTTTTTTAAAAAATAGAGTAAAATATATACAGTCGATGATCTGATTCTCATATAGTTTATTTGGATGATTGAAAAAATACATAGTAAACTACATAAATTCAGTTCAAATCATACGATGTAAATTAGTATTTCATTATATATTTTTTATCATATATAAATATCAATAATATGATATTATTTCTTTTTTTGAAACTCTTAATTGAAAGTTAACTCTCATTGCGTTTCAAAAAGTCGTTATGGGTGTTGGAAAATGATCCGACGAACAACCTCCAATACTCAAATCAGTTCGAGAGTAAATGAATGAAAATTAGAGAATTTAAAAGTAGTTAAGTGTATAATTGATTTCATATTTTTTAATAAAAGTTAGAGGTATTTATAGTATAAATATGTTCATAAATTTTAGTTTTATAGCTACAATAGATTTAAGTAAGTATTATAGTCATCTATTATCATGTAAACCCCAAAAACTTGATATATCGGATTTTATATTTGTTCTGACCCATAATTCGGATAGGTATTTTTTCCTCACCCATTTGGCCTTCATGAATCATCAATCAATTGAATAAAATAATTTTTTATATAAATATTTAATTATATTTATATATATTTAACGTATATTATTAAAATATAATATATAATAATATATAAATTATAATAAAAAATCCAAAATAAAATAACTGGAAACTACGGGATGTTAGCAAAAAGGTGCGACGGTTGACGATAGGTACCATCCTTTGTCTACATGGGCAAGACAAAAACTTAAAGGCCACAGGTTTCAATATCTCGGTTCTTTCCTAATTTATATACTAATAGAGACAAAACTCAGTGTTAATTTTTTGGGATTATATCCCATTTATCCCTAGTTTAAAGTGCTTCACGTGAACCCTTGCCCCTCCTTTTCCCGTGACACATTAGGATAGTCACATCTTTCCTACTTTTCATAAAGTATTATATAAAAATTATGAATGTTGATGTTTCTATGTACTAATTTAATTTGTTGTTATAACTAAATCAACTTGATTATTTCTCATTTGGATGAAAATATTGAAAAAAATTAGCTATTTATTTAAAAAAGTATTATATAAAAGTAACAATGTATTATAAATTCTATAATTCAAAATTAATAATATAAAGTAGCCAGAAGATAAGAGAGAATTTAACATAATTCATAACCTTTTTGTTTTGGCTGAACTTATTTGAACTTAGATAATAAAATTCTTATATTTATTTTTATAATTAATATAAAATGAGACATGTTCTAATAACTTATTTTTATAATTCATAATATTGATTATCATTAGACTAAAAATAAGATGATGAAGATAATGAGACGTGCTCTCCATATCCGACAATGAACATATATGGGTACGATACTGGATCATTTTGCTTTTTTTTTTTTCACCAATTTTGATGTTTCGACTCTCTCTCAATTGAAATATTAAAAGCCTATCAAATCGTAGTTATGCTATTTTACAAGTATTATTCAAATGTCATAAAATTAAATTTCCTAAGTTAATTATTACGACATTAAAAATTAGTAATACTTAATTGTCAGTAGCCTCTTGAAATTAAATAGCAACTTTTGCAGGACTTAAAATAGCTTCTTCAATTCCCCATAAAGATTTTCACGCTTCTTACGTTGAACTTACCCAAATTTCACTCATTACTACAAGAAAAAGAACACTCTTAACAATTTCTTCCAGGAGTTAATTTGCATGAACCCATTAAAAAAAGGGGGTGGTAAAAAAAAAGAGAGAAGATTTTTGTTGGTTGGAAGTTAGAAGTAGAAACCTCCTCCACGTCTGTCCACCTACCACCCACTCCGTGGAATAAATTTTGACATTTACAGGGACCCGTGACCAACTAAACGTAATGTTGAAGATTTCTCTTTCTGCATTTCTACAGTAATTACTTTTGCGGTTTGTAATTATAACCTTCTATTAACCAGGGCAAGAAGCATTTGATTTGGCCATTCTCATGAAACGGGTACACAGAATAGAATGATTGTGTGAAGTAGAAGAAACAGTGGTGGGAGGTGAAATTTGGAACTTTATTTCTCTTTTCTTCTGCAAATAGCTCCGTCTAAAGTTAAAAGATAAAAAGAGAAACACAGCAGAGTGCGAAAAAGAGTAAGTAGTAGTATAGTAGAACAATTTCTTGAAGGGAGTGGGATTAAAGCCTGAGCACACGTGATCAAAGGTAATTAAATGCATATATATTCCACTCTCACACTCACAAATACACACAGAAACACATATTTTTTGTGTGTATAATTTTATTTTTCTTTCTTTTGGGGTGATAAACATGGATATGATTGAGTCCTTTCTCTTTCTACTTACCAGGCTTTCTTTTTATATTTTTGTTGCAATGCAATCATGAATATAAACCAGACAACAAGCACTGTCCCCACTTACTCAGCCTGCATGGTTTCACACTTCTTGTTCCAGCTGTATTTTGCTCCCGCTATATAGTACCAAAGCCTTCACAGACTTTCTTCCCCCACAATCTTTGGCGAACTCTAAAAATGGAGAAAAAAACCAAAATTCCCACATTTTCAGTGATTGGAATTGTATTGTTTTTGGCTCTTTGCCATGTATCGGTGGCGGAGAAGAAAACTTACATTATTCACATGGCGAAATCCGAAATGCCGGCGAGGTTCGAAGACCACACTCATTGGTACGACTCGTCACTCAAATCGGTGTCTGACTCGGCGGAGATTCTGTACACGTACAACAACGTGATTCATGGATTCTCGACCAGACTCACACCTGAGGAAGCCCGGGCGATGGAGACCCGACCCGGGATTCTCTCTGTTTTGCCCGAGTTGAGGTACGAGCTCCATACGACTCGGACCCCTTCGTTTCTGGGTCTGGACCAGAACGCAGCAATGTTCCCGGAATCTGACTCGGTGAGTGAAGTTATTGTCGGAGTTTTGGACACTGGTGTCTGGCCCGAAAGCCCGAGCTTCGATGATACGGGGCTCGGGCCCGTCCCGAGTTCCTGGAAAGGGGAATGTGAAAGTGGAACAAATTTCACTAAATCCAACTGTAACAGGAAGTTGATTGGAGCCAGGTACTTTGCAAGAGGCTATGAAGCGACTCTTGGCCCAATTGACGAGTCCAAGGAATCAAAATCCCCGCGAGATGACGATGGTCATGGCACCCACACTTCATCCACAGCAGCTGGATCTATTGTTTCCGGCGCGAGCTTATTCGGTTATGCAGCGGGGACGGCGCGTGGAATGGCGCCGCGCGCTAGGGTTGCTGTGTACAAAGTTTGTTGGATTGGTGGCTGTTTCAGCTCTGACATTTTGGCAGCCATGGATAAAGCCATCGACGACAACGTCAATGTGATGTCGTTGTCACTGGGTGGAGGTATGTCCGATTACTACAGAGACAGCGTTGCAATTGGAGCTTTTGCTGCCATGGAGAAGGGCATCTTGGTCTCTTGTTCCGCAGGCAACGCGGGCCCCAGTGCGTACAGTTTGTCCAACGTGGCGCCGTGGATAACCACCGTCGGTGCCGGAACCCTGGATCGTGACTTCCCGGCTTTCGTAAGCCTTGGAAACGGGAAAAACTACTCCGGCGTTTCGCTTTACAAAGGTGATTCATTGCCTGGTAAATTGCTTCCCTTTGTTTACGCTGGAAATGTAAGCAATGTAACTAATGGTAATCTTTGCATGACGGGGACACTTATTCCGGAAAAGGTTAGTGGTAAAATTGTGTTGTGTGACCGTGGGGTAAATCCCAGAGTTCAAAAGGGTTCCGTGGTCAAAGCGGCGGGAGGGGTCGGCATGGTTTTGACCAACACCGCCGCCAACGGGGAGGAGCTGGTGGCGGACGCCCACTTACTTCCAGCCACGGCGGTTGGCGAGACAACGGGTCAGGCCATCAAGGAATATTTGTTTTCAGATTCCAATCCAACGGCCACCATTCTGTTTGAAGGGACGAAGGTGGGAATCGAACCATCACCGGTGGTTGCTGCGTTCAGCTCGCGGGGACCAAATTCCATCACCCCAGAAATACTGAAACCGGACCTGATAGCGCCAGGCGTGAACATCTTAGCCGGGTGGTCCGGGGCGGTGGGACCCACTGGCTTAGCCGAGGACAGCAGGCGCGTCGGCTTCAACATAATCTCGGGCACATCAATGTCGTGTCCGCACGTCAGCGGCTTGGCGGCTTTGCTTAAGGCGGCGCACCCAGACTGGAGCCCAGCTGCGATCCGCTCGGCTCTCATGACTACGGCTTACACGGCTTACAAGAATGGCAAAGTGATCCAAGATGTATCCACAGGCAAACCATCCACACCGTTCGATCATGGATCTGGACACGTGGACCCCGTGTCCGCCCTCAGCCCAGGCCTTGTCTACGATTTGGACGCAGATGATTATTTGAATTTCCTCTGTGCATTAAATTACACCTCTGCACAAATCAACAGCCTTGCGAGAAGGAATTTCAGCTGTGTTGCCAGCAAAGCATACAGTGTGAATGACCTAAATTACCCTTCATTCGCCGTGTCCCTCGAGGCTCAAATGGGTAGTGCCGGCATCAGCGGTAGTGGTACAGGTTCCACTGTGGTTAAGCACACAAGAACACTCACCAACGTAGGACCACCCGGAACATACAAGGTCTCTATTTCCTCATCAAGTGATTCAGTCAAGATTTCTGTAGATCCTGGGACTTTGACTTTCAATCAAACGAACGAGAAGAAATCCTATACTGTGACATTCAGTGCAACCTCAATGCCATCGAATACAAATGAATTTGGCAGAATTGAGTGGTCTGATGGGAAGCATGTTGTTGGGAGTCCAGTTGCAATTAGTTGGACGTAGAGGGAAAAAAATTTGGGTAGAATTATATGTAATTGGCTCGCACAAAGGGTGTGAGTTTTGGTTGTTTTTAGTTTTTTCTTTTTCTTTTTAAGTTAAGATGGTTAAATTCTTGTTTGTTTGTTTGTTTGTTTCACCAGCAAAGCAAATTTAAAAAAAGAAAGCAGGGGTTGTAATTTGGCGTTTATGTGATGTTTATCTGAGATAGTGAACATGGGAAATGGAAATTATTGGGAAAATCAACATGTTTTCTTGATCAGTGTACGGTTATCGGCACACTTGCCTAATGTAATTTATTCTAAATTCTCGGACGTGAACAGCTTGGTTTTTCTATTTGACGTTGGTCTCTTGGCATGTGTGAAAATGTTATTATCTTTTCTTTTTGGCAATAAACATGTGTCAGCCTCTTAAGTTTGTCGCTACTTTGTAATTTCACTTATCCTTAAGTAAATATCAATGATTCCATTTAAGAGGGTCGATTCAATATTATATTTTATGTTATGTGTATATTATTTAATATTAATTATATATTTAAAAAATTATAAATATAAGGTACATATATTATATAAAATAATATATTGAAATAGAAAATTCGGATTACAGAATTTTACCAGGAGATGTAGATATGGGAAAGGATTCAATTCTGGCAAGTTGGAGCATGTGTGTGTGTTCCTTATTCATTCAAAGCAATGCTCATTGCAATAGGATTAGATTCTTTCAGAATTTCAGTTTCTTTTGATATTTGGGAGTAGTGGTTGATGGGGTAATGATTCTGACTGAAGATAGATCCAGCACATGGTTAGTGCATCGGTTGCCTGTGTCACACGGGACAATGATGACTCTTGCTAGTGCACTTTCTTGTTGCATGTATAACATGAAATACTATGGGATATTTGGTTTTCTTTTCATGATAATTTTCATTTTTAGTATTTTTAGAGGAGATTTATTAATTTTCGTATAAAATTGAAAATATATTTTGATAATTAATTTTAAATAAAAAAAATTATAGGATTAAGTATAAAATTATGTTTGATTTATTATTTTCAATGTAATCATTTTTAGATTATATGTATATAATATTAAATGATTTGATAGTAGTAGAGTCCATAATTAATATTTTACGTGAATTAAATATTTTAGTAAAATAAATTTTAAGTGGTGGGTTTTACAGTAATAATATAGTTACAATAAAAATATGTTAAATAGAGTTAGTGGGTAGTTGTGGTCCCCATATTATTAATGTAAATAATAATAAAAATATATTAATAAAAAAGTGTGTAGTTGTAAAGAGGAATGAGTTGATTGAAAGGAAAAAATTGATTGATATTGTGTAAGAATATGTTTGAAAATGAGAGAAATAGGGTTGATAAGTGTTTTGAGTGGAAAAATTAAAAAATAAAATAAATTATTTTTAATAAGATAAAATAAAATAAATATGATTTATATATTTAAAATAGTAAAATTTAAAAATTATTTCACTAAAATGAAAAACAAACGTTCCATGTGCCTTTATTACGTGTATCATATATAATAGTACTTGTACATGTGTCGTTGGTTTCCAGGGTAATACTTGAGCAACATCGGACGTAATAGTTGGGAGATATTTTCTTCTATCCAAGTTATTATCACCCCACTGCTGCTTTGTGAAAAATGTACTCCAGCATAATTTGATTGCTCGTGTACATTAGAGTCAAGACATCATTTAACAGATAGTATTGTTTTCAAACATATGATGATTCCATGATTTGAAAGCACCATAGACCTAACACAAGGTTTGTATGATTATTCTATTGCGGGTGTTGTACATGGAATTGGTTATCGAATTATAGGGTGAAATTTTTCATCAAAATATGTAATTTCTCTCTAAAATAGGTAAAAGTTTAAGAACCCACTTGAATGAAAGGAAAGGCCAAAAACCTTTCCTATTCTAATTAATCATGCGCTTAATAATAAAAAAATTAAAATACCTTGAAAATCTTCCTACTTTTTTTTTTTCCTTTTCTCCCTTTGTGTTCCAACGCCCAACCAACACCGCATTCCACCGCTGCCGGCCATCAGCCACCACCGCCACTAGCCCAACTCCACCCTACCTTATCCCACCCTTTTTTATTTTCTCCCTTAGCAGTAACGCCCAGGTTCCCCACCCTACTTGTCACCTTGCCACAACCCACTCTCCGCCCCACACCACCAGCAACCCCAACCCTCCTCCCCCACCAAACATGAATCACCCGGCTCTAACCACCCAGTCTCCCTTATCCAGCCCCCTTTCCCCAAACTCCCCACCCCTTATATGTGTATAATCGATATATATATATATAGTATATACTTTGATGGGCGATGGGAATATTTCAACTTAAACCACTCAACAGGTTCAAATTGCGTAAGAGGCCAACGCAGTCTTCATACATTTGATATTAGGCTAACAAAACACACAAAAAACTGAAGTGATGCAAATTATAAAGTAAAAATCAAAATGAGATTTTAGTTATTACCTTTTATTTTATTGTTTGTGGCAGTCAATTATTTAGAGACGTTTACTCACTCAAATACTATTTAATAATTTTATGTTCTAATGTAGTGTTTTATTTTATATTTTATTTGATATATGCAAATTAAGGGCAGCTTAGATTGTTTATTGCAATTAGTATTTTATATTATATTTTAATATCATTAATACATATCAAATATATATTGATAATATTTTTTTATATATTTAGGGTAAATTGATGGTATTATAATAAAATATAAAATACCAATTAAAACAGAAGATTCAAAATACGTTAAGAGTATATGATTCAAGATAAATTTATATCTAAAAAAAATATTTCATACACTTAACATATATTTTATTACTCATATTTTATATACTCCATCTTTAATAAGAGAATTTTATATTGGAGTGTGGGGTATTCAATATTGAAAATAATTATTTTTAAATTTTAAAAAAATTGTTATTTAGTGCATGAGTGCATCCCACATTGAAAAAATAAATTAAGTTTAACTTGAATATATAAAATTTTAATATAAGAGGAGAGTAAAAATGTAAATATCCTTAAATGCATCTTAATAGATTCTTGGCTAAATTTAACTAGTTTAAAAGTTACGGGACAATCCTCTGCTCGAGCTCACATCCACATGTGGGTGCGCACCTTATAAATATAACATTAGACACTTTAGAAATATATTTTACACTTAATATATACCCATCGTCACGAGGAGTTAAGATCCAATAATGAACGAATAAGGATATAAAAATTATGTTACATGTAAAAACTATAAAAAATTAACAGAAGCTGTGCGTCAAGCCCAACACTCAGGCCTAAGGATGTTACTTGTATCATTTTTAAAAGCATAGGGAAGCATTCAAAGGTTATATCTCTCAATAGAATATACAATTTTCAAAAATTTGCTCTGGACTTATCATTTGGTCATTCATTATGTGGAGGCTCATACATAGAGCCCAAACATAGTGGTTATAATGTTCCAAAACAATCACAAAAAGTTCATCCCATTATATAGCAGCGTTTTGGACTTTCTCAATTAACTTTCATACAAAAAATATGTCACTCAAGTCTCCCATTTAATGGTGGGAATGAGAGGGAGCAATTTATTATACTCAACACGGATAAATGAGTCATTACAAGGAAGCCTTGAAATTTAGATTTTCTGAAAAATTACAATTATACGATAAATTTTAGATTGGTTTTACAATATGAATGATCCCGCGGTCTCATAAGAATGACCCAAATAAGTATAATATATTAGCATAATACTATATTTTTTAAGATTCTTCTATCTCACTAATTGTACTTGGAAGTAGGTTTCGCCCCGTCTCATATACCAAACTCTAAACACATATGATTTACATAAAAAAATAAAATTTAAAATTTTTAATACTAATCCTATCTTGTATATTAATCTTGTTCTATTTAAAAAAATTATAGTCATTTTACTAATTAATTTTATTACTATTACTTGATTGTAATGATTATTTTTGAATTTAACATAATTTCTATGAAGTTATTATAGTTCTATTGATAATAAAAAAATTATTACTAATGTTTTATGTATTTAGTAAGATATTATTTAAAAATATTTTATATTTTTTTTGAATATAAGTAAAGTGTATTAACTAATAAAAAATATTATAATATATATTAATTTAATAGAAATTGTATTAAATTAAAAATTAACTATTAAAATTTAAGTACAATAAAATTTTAAATAAATTTAATATCAAGTATTAATTATTTAAATTTAAAAAATTATTAGAATATAAATATAAATATTTTAATTTTATTATATTTTAAAAATTTTATTATAAATAATAGGTAAGAGTAATTTAAATTTTTTTTTTTTAAGTACAGGAGGTCAAAAATGAAACAATGAGAATAAAAGAATGAAAGTTAAATAAAATAAGAATATAATAGAATAAAATAATATAATTTAAAATAGAAAGGAAAAAGTAATATTAGAGCAATAAACTGATATTAAACCTAAATTTGGTTTTATTAAAATTCTGTTCTAACTTGTATTCAGTTTTATTTTGAGTTTGAATTTGAAGAATTCAAAATCACTACGTATAATCTCTCATTACACTTGTACAAGCAGACTATGCATAATAGGCAAAATCCAAGTAAATTTTATTGGTATTACGTGGTTTTAGGCTTCATTTCCTCAGCGATAGACACCTGCAGACAAGGGGCGCCATTACAAAGAGGATAAAATCTCATAAATCGAACACCAAACTGATCCATAATCAATCACAGAAACAAAACTCTAGTAGAAATAGTCAGACAGACAGAAAGGAAGAAGATGGAGAGGAAGCACGAGAATGAAAAGAAAGGGAATTTAGAAGGGCTGCCGCTGGATACAAGTCCATACACTCAGTACAAGGACTTGGAGGATTACAAGAAACAAGGCTATGGCACGCAGGGACACCTACAACCCCAACCCGGCCGTGGCGCCGCCAGTTCCACCGACGCGCCCACCCTCACCGGTGGTGGCGCCGCCAATCCCCAGGTTCAGCTCTCCACCACTGATGCCATCAACCGCCGCGGCGGCCAATAGTTTAGTATTGTTGTATGGCCTATTCTAATTTGTATGGCATTTCATTGTTTAAATAGCATGTAGAAGAAGTTATTTTTGTGCCAAGAACCGGTCCAGGTTTTCATTCAATAATGGGTATTTTCTTTTCATAGCAATTTTTTCCTTTGTCATTTTTCTATAATGGCCGAGGCCATTTATTTTACACATTTATTGGAGATTTAATTACCATTTTCGTATTTATGCCCCTATTTTATTTGAGTTTTTTTTTTTCACAATTATTGACAACTGAATCGATTATTAAAAAAAAAATCGTAAGTGTGCGAAATATAGTCATTTTAATTCATACAGTTGAAGATCATTACACGAGAGTCAAGACCTCTCTCTCATTTAGTATATTTTCCATAACATCTCTCAGCATATTTGATGGGCCATGTTTCTAAATCTAAGGCTAAGCTTAACGGGCCATGATCCTAATTCCTAGGCTAAGTTTAATGGGCCAAATTCATATCATGGGCTGAAATGACACCAACACCCAATAAGCTAAATCTATAGGTTTCACAATAAATAAAATTGAGGTTAATAAAAAAAATTGGGGTATAATAGTATAACTAAGTTCATAAATGCCCAAAACCCAGGAGTATCATCTTTATCAACAATATAAATACCATCAATTTTCAATAATTAATGATAGTCAATTAATTGCATATTTAATTGCTCTTAAAATTACTATTTTTAAGTTATTTAATTTATATTTACTTGCTATACAATTGACTTGAGTATCGAAAAATCTTTATTATATCAATTCCGACACCAATATTGATTTTTTGTGATACAATCAGTAGCCAACGTAATAGTTGACTTTTCAATTAAGACTTTTAATGCATTAAGTATAGGTATAATACTAGTGTTATATTTTTTTTCTTAATTTGTTTTTCAGGATTTGAAACAAATATGGCTGAAATCAAAATGCAAATAAAAAGAATGAAATTTGAAAAATAATTGTTAAAAGGTATGGAGTACATCTGATAAGGACTTGTGCGACCTTGAAAAACTGGTGAAATGGCAAGTAACTCCTTTATGTTCCTTGATTACGCCATTTGTCCTGCTTCAAATCTTTGTTTGGACTTGGATACAATAAATGAGAAAAAACAGAATTTTATTATATAATATTAAGTAAACCTCTTTAATCTGTTATGTAATGCAACTATACTATCACATGCAAAGCTGACAACGTATTAATACTTTGAGCTGGAAACTGCTAGAATTCTAGTCATCGTCATTCGTCCATTGAGTCAAAGGTTGACCCCAACAGTCATAGTCTTTTCTTTGACAATTAATTATATATATATATTATATTATATATTCTGTGTTAAGGACGCATACAATTTCAACGTTTTTAAAAGATGAGTTGAGGCACAGTCTTAAGAGGTTTGTCAGGGCAATCCAAAGTTAAAACCAAACTGAACTATAATATTCTCCAGAAGCAGCATGCGTACATGTATTTTGGATCCGTTTTTTATTTTTTATAATTTGTATTTTCATCATATATATATACATGTATGTATTATACTTCAAAAATATACATTAATCATAGGTGATTGACAAATAAATATTTATTTATGATATTAAGTAGAAGATGAAATATCAATTTGTAATAAATAATTTATTTTTTAAAATAAAATTATTTTTCAAAATTACTCTCTAGCTTAAACTATTTATAAGTATATTAGTTTTAAATTCATGTTTATTAAAAAAATATTTTCATTATTATTTTGTTATTAAGTTGGTATTTTTAAGGATTTTTACATTGTTGAGATTATTACCATGTATTACATATTATCTGACATATAAAATATCTTAATATTATTCAAAATTTGCAAACATTTTGAGGATATTCCGAGATTTCTATGAAGATTTTACAAAATTAACTAAAAGTTGAATTTTGTTTTGAATACTCATTAAACCCAAAATTCAATCAAAATTTCAGAATTTCGACTCAAATTTAATATCATGGTTGTACCAAACTTGGGGCAAAAAATATTCGAACACGGTTAATTGATTCTTTATCTTTTCATCTCCTCTTTTTAGAAATCATAAAAGCTTCCTTTGTTACTATAAGTGCTGATTACCTTATCTAACTAAATAGATTTTTTTTAAACTTCGTCAACATAAAAAAATACGCCATAAAAAGTAATGAATTGAAATTAACATATTAGCGTTGTCCTCTCAAATCGTCCAGTACTTTAACCTTTTTCAACTTTGAACTTGAAGTTGCTTGCCCAGATGGTATAGCGCGCATCCATTCCTTACCTGTCAAATAGGCAAATGCTATACCACATTTTATTTCACAAGTAAATAAATAAAGAAGAAGGCAATTTTCTCAAAAAAAGAAAAAGAAAAAGAAAAAGAATAAAATGGAATACAAATTCCAATTAAAATTTGACCGACTCTGCCCTCAAATTTAACCTTTTTTGTGCACCTGCCATCTAACATCACTATCTGTCCTCAACACAATGAATGTCGTGAACATTCTGTCAAGTGTCAACAATCTGCAAATTTAAGTTACATCAAATCTTTAACCCTTTGAAGTGACTGTGTCCCCCCCACCCCCCCCACCCCACAAACACACACAACAACAAAAGCTGTTTTCTGACAGTGAGCCACTACAAGTTGAATATTATTTAAAACCCTCTATTTCAAAATTTGAAGAAAGCATGGAAAATAAAAATAAAAATAAAAAAATCTACTACTAACTACTACATGGCCGTCCCACTTTATGCACAACCTTATTAATCTTTTTCTCCAAAAATAATGAGTAAAGAAAGTCACGCTGCAGTTAAAAAGGGGGGGGCCGGCTTAGGTATCCAATAGGTCTCTTGACTCGCAAACAAGGAAAGCACATAAATTTTGGGTCGCCTGCACTCACTTCTACTACTATTTTAATCTTCTGCCTTTGCTTTTCTTTTTCCCCATCTCTATGTTCCACTTGTCTCTCTGTTTCTTTTTTTCCCATGTAAAACTTATTTCAATTCACGTATAAAAGCCCAAGTCTTCTTCCTTTCTTCGACATAAGTAAATTTGAAAGACTCCACCAGTTGTTTGGGTGACGCAAATACATTTCCTTTTTAGTGTTGAGATATGGAGAAAAAATGTGCTGATGAAAGGTGGGCACTTGCCAATTCTGCCGAGAATGCTGTAGAATTCCCAGAAGATGGAGGAGGAGAAGAAGAAGAAAATGATGAAGAAGCGCTCTCATTGAGTGATCTCCCACTTATTCATCAGTGGAGAAAAGAGAAAGAAGAAGAAGAAGAGAGTAGTCTTCCCAGAGAAACTGAAACACAAGAAGACTTTGACTTCTGCTCCCTGTCCAAAGAATCTGAAATGTGCGCTGCTGATGAAGTCTTTTTCCAGGGCCAAATTCTGCCATTGCGCCATTCGGTGAGTTCTGAAAAGGGATTATTGCAATATTGCTACAGCCGCAATGCAAGCCGGTCCATTTCCAGGTCCGAATCCATGGATCATTACTGTTCTGGCGGGTTAATTTCTAGCAGAAGTAGCAGTATCAGTAGCCACCAGTCATCCAGCAGCGGCAGCTCCACCGTCACCATGGGGCCCAAATACAAGCCCAAATTACCACCCCGCAACCAATTCCATTCCCACCCAAGCCCATCACCCAAAATCCGTTTTCCGAGCAACAGGCAAGGGATGATCAGCACAAATCATAGAAATTGCTCCAAGAAATCATCAGTGTGGAACATTTTCCGACTAGGGTTAGTCACAACCCCACCAGAAATCGCGTTCCAGGATCTAAAAACCCGGTGTCCCATCAACAACACTAATGGCAAGAACTTTGGGAGTCGGAACAGCACCAGTAGCAATAGCAGCTCCATCAGCAGCAGTAACTCCAACAAGAAAAAGAAACCAAGGGCTTTACTTGGTGGATGCAAGTGTTCAGTCGATGCGGTTGATACAATTGCTTCAAGAGTCGTGATCATCAAGAGGAGCGCGAGCGAGAGCGACGTGGAAGCGCTTGAACAAGAGAATGTAGAGGCGATGAAACCGCCCAAGATGACGAAAAAGCAAGCAGCAAAAAAGCACTTGTCCCATAATCGAACGTTTGAATGGTTAAAACAGCTTTCCCTTGAAGGCGCAGCCGATGAAGCGTAGATTCATTGTCACGCATGCTTTACTTTTTGTTTGATGTAACTTACCTTTTCTGATCATGTGGTTGCCATTTTATTACTAATCTTTCTTAACCAGTAGCTTAATTTAATTTAATTTAATTCGATCGCACATGTGAGACATATAATTACTTTAGACCAAACAATATAATTAAATTGTAAAATATATTTTTTTATGTATATAGGAAAAATAAAAGTAATGTGTGACGGGCAAATATAAAACACATACAGCATGAAGTAATGAAATGAGACCGAGATCTCGACCAATTCTTTATATTAATGGGGATTGCAATTTACAATTAATTTGACTTGAAGTTGAATTTATGAGTTGATGAATGATTGCAGAAGTGCATTGCAATGATAAATGGCGGTGGGAGTGGGGGTGGGGGGAGGTGGGAGTGGGTGCCTTTCATAATTAAAGTGTGAACTTTAGCAATACTTTATTACTGTGTGGGTGTGAAAGTGGCATTTGATGACTGCAAGAAGCACGAGATAGACAGAAAAAAAAAAAGGAACAAATAATATATGCACCAAACATAGGCATGGAAGGAGAAAGAGAAGTGTGATGGAATTGATTGCAGGTAAAATGCAGAGCTCGAATAAGATAAAAATTATTAAAGGAGGAAAATGAGAGGAGAAAGAAGGAAATGGGCACGCCCAATTGATTTTTTTTTTTTCATGGCCTACAATATTGCTTTCAGACAACAAATCAGAAAATTGTGGTCCGCTTCTCTGTTTTAATGTTTCCTGTTTTGAGGGTCCAAATGATGCATGTTTGCATGCTGGAATTATCTGTCCAGACTTTAGGGAATTCTTATCTTTCCACGCACCCACCCACACAGACATTAGCAAAACTCCTATGAAGATATTTGCAAGCATGGCCAATTCTTAAAGATGGAAATTAATTGTATTCTGTGTTCTTGATTTAGGATACAATTAATTGTATTCTGTGGGAGCCTTTTATATTTTTAGGGTGGTATGCTCTTTGGAAATAAGGTCGTGTTTAGGACAAGGACTCATAATTTAACTGACATTCTTGGATTTGGATTTTAATTTCATAATGCGGTGGAATTGCATTTATTTATTAAATTGAAACTCATCCTTGTATGGAAAGGCTACCTTAAATCTCTTTCCTAATGAAAATACAGTTTACATTAGAAGAAATGATACTGTTAATGCCAATTGTTGGCATTTATGGAGCTGCACAATATATAAGTGTTGCAACACACAACTTACATGATTTAATTAATTAATTAAATGAATTATATACGTATGTTTCCATAATTAAAAGATTTTGGAAACAACTGAAAAAAATATTATGTGAAATCAGAGTGAAGAAAAATCTACTGAAATAGAATGTCTGTCGAATTTGATTTGATATCTTGATGGATTTTCAAGATAAGGGAACAAATCTGATAACGATCATTTTATATACAATTTTTCCCTCCCAAGATCAAATCACTCCTAATTTATTTTTTTTTACGTCTCCTTAACATCAGAGCGAATTATAGTAATGTTATATTTCTTTTGTCCTCCATGACCCCCACCCACCCACAGATAAAAAAAAAATAGAAAAAGAAGAAGTGGTATCAGCCTTATAGCACGTAAAAATTTGACAATAATTTCATTGTAGATTTAATACTAAATTCTCTGGTACTGTTCGGCTAACTAAATAAATCCACTACAACATTAGTACATAAAGCAAAGATTTTTGTTTGGAAAATGGAAGAATATCTTTTCCAAGTTTAGTATAATATATATTCTTTAATATTTACAAAACTCAATTGTATCATTTATATAATTTTAAAGGACTATGCTACTATTTATGTAAGAGAAGCCTATAAACGTCAATTCCATTTCATGTACATATAACATAGCAATAATCTCAAGAAAAAAATTAAGTTGATAGTTGATACATATATCAACTTGACTGGCAACGCTTTTACTTTCATAATACTCCTTAATTTCTCTTTATCTTAATTTTTTAAAATACAGGTGACCGGCACACCATATGAAACACTAATATGTTGTTGAAAATTCGTTATATATACATATTTGCTGGTGTAATTAATCTATGGGGATGGTACCCTTTTATTTTTTATTATTTTTATAATTTATATGTTCGCGGTTGACTTAATTAATCTTGAGAATGGACGATCTTCCCCCTTACTTTGACCACTAGATAAATATTAGTGTGACATCAGCTTACATGCACTTAAAGTGAACATTTAGCGATAACTCCTCCAATGACACAATCATTCACTTTATATGGGGCTCGACAGCCCACCCACCAACGCGCATACTCACAAGAGGCCAAAATGCTCATGAGATAATCGAATTACTGATTCTCCAAATAATGCTCCAAGCACTTTAAGTGGAGATGGTGATATATTTTTCTATAAGATATCAAATTGCTGATATATACAAGTATACTGGATATGCCATCAATATAACTCGTTTTAAATTATTTAAGATTAGTAAACAAAAAAAGTACATTATCATCTACGGAGTGAGAGTGTATGCTATTCTAAGGGTTTTTGGGTGGGAGTAAAAAATTATGAATGATAATGGATGGTTTTGATCAAATTCAAATCCACCTTATTAAGAATATATAGGATCTGGACGGGATTGAAAGAGTTAGACATGTTATATTTATTTTATTATTTTAAAAATATTAAAAAAAATATTTTTTTAAAAATTAATACACTATTTTGTTTAAAAAAATATAATATAAATATATAAACATTAAATTTAAATAAAATAAAATAAAATAAATAAAATATATTTAAAAATAAAAATTCAAAATTCAATAAAAATTTATCCAAAACGAAGTAGATTTAAAAATAGTACGAGTTTGAACTGTCCCATCCCTAGTAAAAATAACTTACAACTTCCACATGGTCACAAGCATACGTGAGGGGGTTGGGAACTTATTTGGGGTAATTGGGCCATCCAGTAAAATAGATAAGGCCCATCTTTTCATCATGGACTGTGAGTCTTGGAATCTTGTTTTCCTTTTCCGCCTCTTGGGCATTTGGACTTTTGCCTCTTTGCGCTGTGAACATATATCAGGTCCAGTCCACTTCATTGAGATCATCCAAAATCATTTCCACGATTGTCTCAAACCCTAAACCCTAAACCGTCTTAGTGAATCACATTCAAACACAGCTTTCTCACATCCAGCTTCACTTATTCACTGTGGCAACATTCCAGAATGGGCTAAAGCTGCGTTGAGTCCCAAAGTTGTCGCCCTACTTGCCTGTAGGCCCATGTTGTTTCCTTCACTCTTCACTTCGTCCAAACTCCACAGTAATCATGGTCGAGTGGTTGGCCCACTATGTACCACATCATTTACCATTCGAATGTTTCTGGGCCCAGGAATTCACCCATCAGTACCCGTCCCGTCCCATCGTGGTCCTTATTGAAACTGAGACTTTAATCTTGAGAGCATGTGAGCGTGAGATTTGCAGCCGTGGTTCAATTTCCATCCTACGGAATCATATCCCCAGGCCGAAGATATTTTCCAGTTGAATTACATTTTTAAATTTTGCCATATCCCAAAGCAATTCGTTCCAAGTGATTTACTGCAGAAACTGCAAGCTGTCGTATCATATATAATATGATATGAAGCTCCGATCTTCGATTCGCAATACAACAATTACATCCCTTTTTTTTTTTTTTTGGTAGATGAAAATATTTATTCACTCTATATATGCACATGAATGTTACGTAGTAGTACCAATTGATACAAATGATAAAGCAGTTAAGAGGTATCTGTCAGCCTATTAATAATTTCACAGTATTAAGAATCTGTCCAAAGAAAAGACAAACTAATCTTGATCGGTACTATTATCTATAGACATGTGGTTCTCGTCATCCCTGGCAGCCTCTCTCATGTCATATTCCAAACTTGGCCTACAAAAGCACCAAAAAAGTCCACGCATTTTCCGTCCCCAAAACACATCAACCAGCACGGATTTCAACCTAAGAAGAAGAAAAACATTATGGGAATTGCCCAAGAAGCTCACAACGTTCGGGTGGTAGGGTCCGGAGAACAGACCATAATCCTAGCCCACGGTTTCGGGACTGACCAATCCGTGTGGAAACACCTTGTGCCGCATCTGGTTGATGAATATCGGGTTGTGCTGTATGACAATATGGGGGCCGGAACCACCAACCCGGATTACTTTGACTTTGACAGATATTCGACCCTTGAGGGTTATGCCTATGACGTGATCGCCATCTTAGAGGAACTTCAGGTACAGTCGTGCATATATGTTGGCCATTCTGTCTCGGCCATGATTGGTGTCATAGCCTCAATCACGCGTCCCGATCTTTTCACCAAACTTGTCACCATTTCTGCTTCTCCGAGGTTAGTTCTTTAGACAGGTACATGGTTGAGTTTTAGTGGAACGGGAAAACCCATGTATGAGTTTAATTGTACTATAATTCATGTTGTCTTTTGGTTCGAATCTTTCACTTTTGCATGAGTCCTTTTCATAAGAGCTATGGCGAAAACTGTTTTTAGACAAATGCTTTCAATAATTCAAGATTTGGAACTACTTGTGAATTTTTTGTGTTCTTTGTTTTATTTGTATGATCATTAGATTCCCATCTTAGTTTTGGAATTGAGTTTTAAATTACTGTTTCTGTACCTAATGCCTAATGGCAGTTGATTATTCTGTATTTTTTGTTTTTATATATTTTAGTCAAAAGACTAAAAGCATAATGTCAAGAATATATTTGATGCGTCCTAGAACTTAAAATTTTTGAATTGAATTTTACTTATGAATCATCCTTTTACAGTACAAAACACGGCAAATGACCTAAGTATACGTCTTGTTCAAACTTTTGAGAATTTTACTTATGAATCATCCTTTCACAGTACAAAACATGGAAAATGACACAAGTATATGTCTTGTTCAACTTTTGGTGAAGGTATTTGAACGACCCGGATTACTATGGAGGGTTCGAACAAGACGACCTTCCACAATTATTCGACGCCATGAGATCTAATTACAAGGCCTGGTGCGCTGGATGGGCACCACTTGCAGTGGGAGGAGACATGGAATCAGTGGCAATCCAAGAGTTCAGCAGGACTTTGTTCAACATGAGACCAGACATAGCATTTAGCGTGGCCCAAACCATATTTTACAGTGATATGAGACCTATTTTGGGCCATGTGACTGTTCCCTGCCACATAATCCAGAGCATGAAGGACTTGGCTGTGCCGGTGGCGGTTTCTGAGTACCTCCACCAGAACCTTGGCGGCGAGTCCATCGTCGAGGTCATGGCCACCGACGGCCATCTGCCGCAGTTGAGCTCCCCGGATGTCGTGGTTCCTGTGCTTCTTAGGCACATTCGCTATAATATAGCTGTTTGATTGCTGAATAACTTGGTTTTATTTACTGTATGTAAGTGCCTTGGGGGTTTATGAATGGAATTTGCTACCTAATTTTCTTTTGCTAAAGTGGTGGTTGCAATTTCATTAGGCGTAGTTTTTTCTTTTGGGCGAGTACCAATGGTTTCTTAAGTTGTAATATAACTTGGTCTTGCTCTTAGCATATGGCAGTTTATTTTGAGATAAAGATGCATATCACCCACTAATCCTTCACTTTTAACCATTTTTTTTATTTGTAAAGTATTAATTTATTAAAATATTCTAGTTAATTTATTGTGATGGTTCTTTACTAAAATTACAGAGAGTAAAAAAGCTGTGAAAGCTAATAGACAGCATACAACATATTTCTTTTCATTAATTTATTTTGTGAAGACTAATAGGTAGTATATACCATATTCTCTTTTTATTTATTTATTTATTTATGAGCTAACCAACCTGGAAGAGAGAAATTTTCAATTTTTAGATTCCAATTTTCCAGATTTTGAAAAGCGCGTGAGATGGTCCAATCGTGCGGATAAGATTATAAATACATAGTCAACAAGTCACGTTCATAAGCCATCAAAGCATATTTGTCCATTGGACTTGGGTTGCCCTTTGTGGGAGTATTTGTGCAAGTTCTAAAAGAATATACAAACAGACAAGCAGAACCATATAAAATTATCAGGCCAGCCCACCCCTGAAATTGGCTCTTCTCTTAATCCGAAATTCTGGATATACTTATATAGACAGAAGAGACGCACACCCATACATATATATTTATATATAATTTTTTTATATATTATATTTGATGAACAATATACTAATTATATGAATAATATCTTAATTTCTTATAAAATAGAATACTTGTACATCATTTAAGCATCCAATGTAATTACAACTATAATACTCTTGTTTTCCGTGCTTTGTTTTTACCTCATTCACATTTCATTTTGCTTTATAATTAATACATAACTTTTTCCATTTGCATTTGATCGTCGAGTGAAGAAAAAATAAATTTTGATTTCATTTGAGGGGACTCAAAAAATAAACGGGTTACTTTTATCGATCAATCTTTAATATTTGTTTGCTTAAGTTTCAGTTAAAATGTTTTGTGTTGTATTTTTATCATTTCATTTTGAAGCATGAGAAAAGAGTCCTATACGTCTTGATTCGTGGGGAAAAAGTCATGGATTCAAGAGCCAAATCCATTGGACCAAAGCCTGAAACAATACGAGTATCTATGATTAATACGAGCCTTGAAAGTAGTTGGGTTAGCCCAAACGTTGATTGGGCTGTGCCACCTATTCATAAAATGTAATATTTCGATTTTATTACAATTAATAAAAACAACGCACACAAAGTTGCAAGCAAGAGGATCTGCCAATACTTCTTTCTCTCTTAATCACAAGTTACAACATTCAAGTTTAAGAAATAGTCGAAAAATAAGAATATGTTCTTGTTCTTGCACCACCTCTTACGATGAATAGGTCGATTATTGATCATGTTCTAATAACTTGTGTGATTTAAATCAAATCTGATAATTTTGTATCGGAGATTTTGTAATCCACTTTCATAAAATTATTAAATTTTGAGTTTATGCATATATTTTTTCCTTTTCCTCATTAGTAAAAAATTGTAGTTACATAGAAGTCTTAGTGGGCTATTAATGGAAATGGTGAAATGTAATTGCACTCTTGAAATAATGGAACTATGTAAATAAAAAAAAATACATCAAATATTAAAAAGTTTTTATTTTTACATATACATCCCTCTTTAATATTCATAATTATTACAAGCAACCTTGGGGCTACAAATTTTCACATTTCCTTTTAAGTAACTATGACAATTTTAAGTAATTATTCAAAATTGTTTTACTTTATGTTGTCTTAGTCACTCATGCATCGTGCAAATGTTCCACACATGGTACACAATGATATCCTAAAGGTTCGCATATAAATCACATTGTGATAATCAAAATACAAGATAATAAATAATAAAAACAAAAAAAAATATATATATAATAACGGTATCTCTTAGTAAGTTTTAGATTGTGAAAAAAAAAGAATAATTGGAAAACTGTTGATTATAGATTATTTTTTCTTTTTTTTTTAACCTTACTAATATTTATTGTGAAAGTCTCATCAATGATTGTCCAATTTTATCAATTGTTCATATATAGTTTAGTTGCTTATTATGTTAGCTTCATAAAACTATATTTTGCTAACAAATAAATTCATTAACTTTTAATTTTTATTTTTCAACAGACATGATTAGCCATTATTTCATCTAAAAGTCTAAGTGTTAAGTAGTTGTAAATTAAATATAATTTAAATAAAAAGAACATATCTCTATCATACTAATTTTTTTTTGTAATTTCAATCATTAAAATGTAAAATAACTATTTTTCAATAGGACTTGAAGTGCTCATGCTACTACCAGAAAAGAAATTATGTATTACTATATGTTCATCCCAGCTTGTACGCGGGGCTTTGTCGCGTGGCGTGGGTAAACGAGTGATGCTCCTGGTTCAGCAATACCTACCCAAGTTACACAAATGCCCCCGCCCGGACTCCCCAACACGTGGTTTCCCTAGTCAATGAAACTGCCCATTTTGTGAATTCTGATTAAAAAAAATCTCCTTCATCTCCATCTTCCCTTTTCTACCCCTCCTCTCTCTCTCTCTCTGTGTCTCGTCGCCCAAATCACAAGCAAAGAACTCAAACAACTATAGAATACAAGCGCCTCCAATTCGTTCTCTTCTTTCCTTCCATTTTATCTGTCTTTTTTATTTATTTTTTTAGTTTTTTCTCCAATGGCATCGGCGGTGGCGGAGCGAATAGAGCTTGCGAAGCTGTGCAGCTCCAAGGATTGGTCAAAGGCTATTCGAGTTCTCGATTCACTCCTTTCCCAGTCCTGCGCCATTCAGGACCTCTGGTAATTCGAATTTGGATTTAAATTTTTTATGTTGGATTTGATTGTCGAGTTATTGATTTGATTGGTAATTTGATCTGTTGAATTTGGTTTTGTATTTGTGCTGTGAATTTTTAGCAATCGAGCTTTTTGCTATAGCCAATTGGAGTTGCACAAGCACGTCATCAAGGACTGTGATAAGGCGTTGCAGCTCGATCCTAAGCTTCTCCAAGCCTATATTCTTAAAGGTTACCTTTTTCGTTTTCACTACTTTTGTTACGAGTTCTCTTTACTTGATGAACAACCGAGTCAACGAATTGGAATCAGATAGGTTGTAGCGGACAATGTAATATCTTGCAGGCTATTATAAAATTTTTGAAGTCAACTACTCTTCAAATAATACAAGAAAGAAAAATAATGAAGTCAACTGTCAGAATAGGAATTTATTTCCATTTGTGTATGTTTATTGCTACCAAGTTTTCAATGAGTTTAATTTGCGGAGTGCATTTTCTGTGAGTTTATGTGAATCACTTAGCCATCAACTCATGCACTATTTTTCTCAATTAATGCAATTCTAGGGTCGAAGAGGAAAAAGTGATAAATTACTAAATTGGCTGTTTTCCCATTTTACAATATGTCCTAAATTTTTTTTACCCTTTTTTTTGCAAGTTTAGTGATGTTAAGCTTGTATCATTGCTTTCGTTTGTATTAGCTTGATCATGCGCTACTAATGGGGTAAATGTAGATTATTCTTTGTACTACCCTGGTTTTGGAATATAACTTACAATAATTCCAGTAGAAGGCTGAAAATTTTCCCAATTTCTTTATTTTGCAGTTGATAGTCATTTGAAATTAGAACTGAGCTCAATTAAGTAAGGAATTTTAGTCATTATCTTTTCTGTATGGATCTCGAATCTTCAGTTCTATGGCACAAGATATGTTGGTTGATGTATTATAAACTTTCCTTGGCATCAGTCAGCAGATAATCCAAGTTTCTTGAGTGAATATGTGTTAGATATATCTTATTGGATAGAGTAAGATTAGTTTTACTTATTTACAAGTTGACAGTAAGTGAGAGTTCTGTACAGTTTGGCACAAAACTATTTGATGTATTGTATTTTGTAATATGAGTTTAAGGTTGTACCTTTTGCATGGAGTAAGATTAGTTGTAACTATTTTTAGATTATACTCTATATTATCGATCACTTTAATTGACTACTAGATAACAAGACGCACTTTTCAGAACGTACAACAAATAATAAAAAAAAAAAAAATGAATATCGACATGCATAGACTCTTCCGATTTCTAGGATATAAGAGTCCGATCATCCTTTGAAAATGAAAAAAATGAAAATAACAAGTGGTATACAATTATGACAAATATAGTTATTGGTAAAAGTTAAAAGTCAAAGTGATTTGAAAAAATTGACTAGGTAAGGTCTTGGACACTTCCGCATGAGTGAAAATGTGAGGCTCAGTGTACCTTCTCCTCTAGTAATGGGTAGTATCATGCCCTGGAAATCTCTTCTTATTTTTTTTGTAGATCATTTTTCAGTTTTAGTAACACGTTCCTTATGCCTCTCTTTTGCTTGCATGATCTACATATAGAGAATGGGTCCCACCAATAGTGCCCAAAGGTCTGTTCCTAGTGTGTCTGAGTTGCAGAACTTTTTGAACACTTATTATCATTTTTAACATGTGGCTTCTGTTTTGACACGTGGATTGCTTGGACATATCCCAGGAAAATGTCCATGCTTACTAGATATCCGAGTAGCAGTCAGTCAAGGATATGATGCTGTATTATGTCTGGGAGTTTTTATTTTCCTAGATGGAATTCACATTGAATAACTGGATAGATACTATAAAGATATAGAATTACTTTACCTTGTAATTTCCCCATGGAACTTGTTTTATCGTACAAGTAATTCTTGTTAGAAGTGGATGCCCCAGTGATCTGTCACTCAAGCTAGTATTGTGTTGACGTAATAGACCATCAACCTTTTTAAATATTCTGAGGATATGGAGCTTATCTCTTAGAATTTTAAAGCGTTAGAATTTTGTAGGAATCATATTATTCTAGATCTTGAATATCTTTTGATGAATAAGATTATTGCTTTGAGCCTGAGGACAGAATATAATAGGAGGAGTGCTTGCATGTGGTTGTTGTAACTGCTGAATCTAGTCTCGTGATTCTTCACTTGAAACATAACTTAAAAGCTCACCTGATTGATTTCCTTTTTATAATTTCCAAACAAGGTTCTCCTTGAAATTTATTTGACTTCGAATGCTGCTGAACTTGGTCTGAATTATATTTATCTTCTAGGCCGTGCATTTTCTGCTCTGGGAAGGAAAGAGGAAGCTCTTTCAGTTTGGGAGCAAGGATACGAGCATGCTGTTTGTCAGTCTGCAGATTTAAAACTGCTTCTGGAGCTGGAAGATCTCTTGAGAATTGCTAAACAAAATGGTTCTAGTTCTTGCCAGAACCGTGTGATGGAGTCATCTGGGTTGTCCTTTCCTGCATCTGGATCTGTTGTTTCCATAAAATCGGGTAAAATATCTGACAACCATGGCAAATCAAATGGAAAAAGTAAACCAAGTGGCAAGTCAAGCAAGCAATTTGAGGCCCATGACAAGTTACAAAATGGGTCAAGTCTTAATGTCAAAGGAGACAATTTTTTGGGTAGTCAATCAAACAAAAAACATGAAAGTCACCCAACTGAAACTAATGGGATGCACAACAAGTTGGCGGGAAAGTCTGTATTGAATGATTCATCTGAATCAAGCATTGATTCATCTGTGGTTTACGGTGAATCTAGTGATTTTTCTGATATATGCAGTGAGTCGTTTAGCTTATCAGAAATTCACAATGAATTAATGGATGAGGCAAATAGGAGCAAAAAGTTCTGTGTTGCTAGGATATCAAAGAACAAGTCAATTAATGTGGATTTCAGATTATCAAGGGGAATTGCACAGGTAAATTTCTTCTGCTTTCCTGATATCACGATAAAATAATAGATGTTCTGGTGCTGCCAAATGTTCTCGGATGCCTATTAACTTTTCGGGTTCATCTTTGGTACCTTAAATTGGTAAGATTGGGTTTTAATGTTTTGGATCTTTCTTTGATGCTTTGCTTCTTTTCCTTTATTTTTCTTTGTTGTCATTTAAGAATTCATCCTTTTCTCATTCCAATTTATGGTTTGTCATTTTATGTGTGTAATTTCCATTATAGCTCATTTCCAATATACACACACACACACACATATATAGAGAAATGCCAGTGAAGGATTGCAATCAACAAATGACTGCTGGAAAGTAGTGGTCTACTCAGAAAATTGTTGCAGTTTTAGGTTATATCTATAGTGTTTAAATTTTTTATCCTGGTGTTCACTTAAGTTTGAGGTTGTGATGTGCCCAACATTACTCAATCAAATCCATTACTTGGCTTTACATATTATAGCTTCTGTTTCATCTCTCAGTTTGGTGATTTTTAAGCCCATCATTATGTGGCACTCAGTGATCAGAATAAATATTACCAGATCAAGAGATAGTGGGCCTATTTATTTCCACTAGGCACACGGACCAGCATTTGCAAATTCTCCATTTAAGTAATTTTTCATGTTACACTACAATGCCAAAAGGGTGCTTGTTATCTACCATATACTAGAAGTTTTTGGATAACTTAAGAAAGAAAATCAGGGGCTCAAAGTGACAACCTTTTGGTTCTGATGCTTTGGAATTAAGTGCTTGTCCATGATTTTAAAGTTACTGCACTGATCATGGTTGGAGATTGTCAATTTTTTAGTTTTTCACAATGTGAAGATGATGCTCTCTTCCTTTTGCAGGTTAATGATGGAAAATATGCTTATGCTATATCCATTTTTGACAAGGTTGACATTTATTCACTTTTAAATTCTGTCTTCTTTATCTTAAACCCAATTTTCCTCCATGCCACTTGGTTGGAGGGAAAGGAATAATTTTTCACAATGTTTGTTTCACAGAACTTCATCTCTTTGCTTAATATGTCAGATTCTACAAGAAGAGCCCGATTACCCTGAGGCCTTAATTGGAAGGGGAACAGCATATGCATTTCAAAGAGAACTACATGCCGCTATTGCTGATTTTTCAAAGGTAAAGCTTGAATGAATTCTTTTGTGGGGAGGCATGTGAAATCCTGGATGATGTAAATCAAACAAGGTTATTTTGAATAGGCGATACAATCAAACCCATCAGCTGGCGAGGCTTGGAAACGCAGGGGGCAAGCTCGAGCAGCCTTGGGAGAATCTGCTAAGGTGTTTTTTCCATATCTTGATAATGCTTTTGTTTGAATTTATGTTGATTATTTTTTCAGTTGCATTTTGATTTATTGTATTTTTAATGAAAAAGAAGTGCTGAAATTTGTTGAAGTTCGTCTTTTCTGCAAGCTGGTTTTTCTGTTCCTTAGAGTTGTAATATATCCTTAATAAAGTCCAGGATCAATTAAGCTTCAAATTCCAATGTCTACGTTCAAAACAGCCCTCAAAACCCTATTTTACAGATCACGAGGTAGTGATGAATAACTGCATTTTAGATCTAATTTCTCACCGAACCCCTAATTTATAAATCTGTAATCAAACCACAACCTCTTATCAATTTTCCAGCCATTTCTCTGCTCTGGCTGTCTTGTAGAAGCTAGCTGCATCAGTTTCGGAAATCTCAAGGTTGTCATCTGTCAATTCGTTGTAGTAACATGATTGGAAAATCAATTGATTTCATACCTACTCTATTCAAAGTAACAACTAATATGCAGCAAAGTTTGTGGTAGTTTGATTTCAACTTGTAACATGCAACTATCATATGTACTGTTTCAAGTATGGTCTTTTGATGTGTATCATATGTGCTGTTTCAAACATGGTCTTTTAGTGTACCGGTTACTCTCACAAAATTTTCCAGGACTTAAATATGACTTCAATAAAATTAAATTTGATCTCCTGGCTTTCTAGACGAACAATTTTCACTTGATTGTGTTTGAAAGGAAGATATCATTTTTTCAGAATTGACTTGATTACAGCTTTTTGATGTTGTTATTCTTGGTGGTTTAAGGGGAGGTGGACAGCAAATGGATGGCAATAGATTGAGTTGGTAAATAGGATGGTTAGTTATGTGTTGGGTGCATGGAAGTAGTAAAGAAAAGATGAGTGGTAAGGATATGGAGATGGGGGGCAGTGAGTAATTGGATCAGAGGAGCAGGAGCAGATGGTGGGGTAAAATACCACTTGGCAGATTTGTTACTATTATATGCTATATACAGTAGTTGCATTCTCATTCTGTTTATGATCCATTTTGATTTTTTATTGATTCATATGCTCATTTCTGAATGTGCATGCACACGTTATGCTGGCATGTTTGTGCTTGTGTAGATTTCTATGCACTTGCGTGTCTAAATATCTTTTTGTTTCCAGGCAATTGAAGACTTGACAAAAGCATTGGAGTTTGAACCAAACTCAGCTGACATATTACATGAAAGGGGTACTTGCATTATTATATAACTTTAAATTAATATTGCCATTAGTCTTCAGCATGATGTTCTTGAGGTTCTTGCTAAGCATTGCCAGTTAAATGCTGCTGCTGATCAATTTCTGGCTATCTATGCACGTGTGAGGGCTAATTTGATTTGCATAATGTAGACATATGCAGATTATTGCATGCCATTTGAAATTTAGTAGCTAAGACCCAAAATATCATGCTGGAGCCTGGAGATACCATATGAAATCAGTAATTTTAATCATAACAGATGTGTTAATAATTTCTTACAATTGATTGTGCCATCCTGCTTCCTCCCCTAGAGAATAACTAATTAAAATAATAATTACTACCATTTTCATTACTATACGCACACACAAATACATGTATGTTTTTGTTTGTGTGTGTGAATAAATTGATGGATAAACTTTGCCAAAGCAGATATCAGGTAGTACATAGTTCAGTAGACCGTAGTTAGTTTTCTGCTACCAACAGTCACTGTAACTTATTTATTACAAAATCAGCAGCGTTCATGTAGGTAATTCGACTAGAATCCTGCTTTGAATATTTAACTTAATTGAGCAACACTACCATCTTTTGACAAAAGAAAATTTAGTTATTGGAAATTTATAAAGTTTTGACAACTTATGAACAAGGAAAATAACACCTTTCGCTGAGCAGTAAGCAAAATGGAGAGCACCATCCTCTACCACATGCACTGAGGTAAATGGGCTTCGAACATTCAGAAATGAATTGCCACCTGCTTCTAAAACTTCTTATCCTTGTCTTGAAAATGGACAGTGCTCACTAAATGCATTCTGTAGAGTGATTTTTGAAAATTATGGTACCCCATTCCAGGTAGATGCACCATGGAGGAGCAAAAAAGTTAGCAGACTTTAATAACTCTTAAAAATCATTCCAGTCTAGATATATTTTCATCTATTTGGGCATGACAAAGTTTTCTCCCACTAGTCTGTGCACCTTATGGTCACAATTTTAGCACAGATATTGTGGAAGTGGATGGTGATTTTGTTGTCACTCTTGCATAAAACACATACATTAGGTAATTGTTTTGCACCAACAGATAATTGATGGTGAACCTGTCTTGAGAATCATAATCTGTGTAATAGTCATTTATAGAAAGTTTGGCTCTATGAAGAGACGAAAATGCTGGGAGAACACCCGATGAATAATAATGGACAAGGTAAGTGAAAAAGTTTACTGGTAAAAAAACAAAAAAAAATTCATATCCTCTGAAAAAGAAGGGTGAAGATTAGAAAAATAATTCCACAATAAAATAGTCTAGTTGGCCTCTCCAATTTATCATTACATATGAAGCAAAAATTCCAAGAAACAGAACCACCATCAATTAAACAGAATTGGGATTAATGACAGAGTATATGTAAGATTGATTTTACAACCTGGTAAAAGCTACATCAGCAGAAAAATCCTTGCAAAGAAAATTCTCAGGTATGGATAAGAGAGCTGATATGAGGTTTAACAGAATTAAGGACGAAGGTGGAATAAACACACTAGATGAATTTCCAGGGATTAGCTTGCATGGCATTAGTCTTACCATTTTGTCGAGGAGCATATCCCATGATGGGCTCTGTCGGGAAATCTCTAGGATATTCTGGCACCAATTGGTCCATTTGAAGTTACAATGTTTGGTCATGAAGTTAAAATGAGTGATTGCGTCCTCATATTTGGTGTACGAAAGCTTAAGAGACAGTGAAGATACTGGCTTGCCTTTAGTCCCAATCCTCATGACATTATAACTGTTTATAGAACTTTCTTGTTGAATGTATTTGCTTATTGTGAAAGCTGAAGTCCTGATTCATGTTAGTAAAAATTCATGCAGGAATTGTAAATTTTAAGTTTAAGGATTACAAAGCTGCTGTTGAAGACTTATCAGCGTGTGTAGAAGTTGATGAGGATAACAAATCTGCATACACATACTTGGTGAGTCCACAACAACTAATCTTTACTTAGAATTAACTGGATGAAGTTAATGTGCTTATATGCAAAGAACTATGTAGAGTTAACTGCTGTAATTTGGGTTTTCACAGGGTTTGGCTCTATCTTCACTTGGTGAATATAGAAGGGCAGAAGAGGCACATATGAAAGCAATCCAAATAGATCAAAATTTCCTTGAGGCTTGGACTCATCTAACTCAGGTATCCATTAACATATTGTTAGATGTATCACCTTTTTTACATTTCATTCCTCTAAAAGAATGCTTTGCCTTGTATATAAGAATACTCTCAGTGGTTCAAAAAAAAGCCCCAAGTTCTCTTGGATACAAGTTGTGACTGAAGAGTGGAAAACAACTTTGTTCAAATGTTTCTTGTCATTTTTGTGTCTAATGGTTGAACCTAAAGTGATATATGGATACTGATGTTGCCATTATGCAACCTGGGACCATGTTATTGAATTTTGGAAACTATAAGGTAATTTCAGAAGAATAACATGAGAAGAGTTGTCGAAGAAAATATAAACTCATTTCAGACCTCTTAAAAAAAAAAGATGGAAACATATGCTTGAGATGGAAGGAGTACAAAGTAGTAACTTGGTGAAGATTCTCCTCTTCTTGATTTTATTGGTCTATTGAGACAAAATCTCTCTTTATAACTGTATGTTCTGTCTCTTTCAACTTACTAGCATGCATACCCACAAATTCAGATCTTTTTCCTTAGTGGCTCAAAAAATGAAGTGAGATATATTTTTGGGACTTTGCCCTGAAGTTTGAGGTTAGTGTGGGTGAAATGTTTATGCTACCACCTTTTCAGGATATGACTATCGAAATTTGTCCAAAGTGTATTGTAATTTTGCTCTGGCCAGCAAATGATTTTATTTTTCCTCTTGTTCTGGGACAAAGTTGTAGGCTTATTTAGTGAGAAGACTGTATTGTTGTCAATATCGATTACATTCTGTTCACTTCAAGGTATTTGAACTCTTAGGAGCTTGAAGGGTATATAACTTTGAATTTTCAGGTTAATTTATCTATTTAAATCAATAGTAGAAATGTAATTCTGTGATGAATTCAAACAGAGGTTTCTGTTATTGCATTTCAAATTCTGAGAGGTAATCTAACTTTTGCTATCAGCTTGTGCATTTATTTTGTATATTAGAAAAGGGCATGATGGGTAAACAAGGTTTTTTGTGGTTTAGAATGCACCCAGAAATGTGGTTGGTAAATAAACCTACAATGTACTTGGATTGTATAATTAGCCATGTTGCTTATTAATAGTCCCCATAGATCTAATCCAAACTATAAAATGACAACCAATATTGAATAAGGCAGGAGTGGTTTCCTATCACAGAATCAGACGAGGCCTTAGATATTCCAATAAAATTTTAGTGGTTTGATGCAGAGAATTTATGATTTTCCATGAAGTTGCATAACACTCCATACATGATTACGGGCATGTGCATCAATCTTACTTGGAAGTTAGTTGAGCAAGAATTCTGGATAATGTTTTGATCTTTTGACAGTTTTATCAAGACATGGCAAATTCAGAAAAGGCTCTACAATGCCTTCATGAGATTCTTAAAATTGATGGAAGGTATACAGAAAGGATATGATCTTGTTCACTTACATTCTTCCACATTTTGTGTCGTCTAATATGATCCCTGCTTGAGAAATTAATAGGATGTTTTGATTAACTGATGATATATTAGTGAGGGATCAATGTAAATTTATTAGGTAAAATATTCTTTGAATTTACTTGTTTCCAGATTGATATTTGTTTACCACACTATAAATACACGTTTATTGGGTAAAATATTCCTTGTATTTACTTGTTTCCAGATTGTTATTCGTTTACACACTATAAATACACATTTTTGGTATGTTCCTTGTCATCCAATACTCTATATTTTTCCCTGAAAAATATCTTTTTGGTATAGAGCATACCTACATGAAGTCTTTCCCCTACATAATTTATTTTATATGCTGCTTGTCTGGGCACAATTTTGAGCTTGAACCTTTCACTAAAATTTAATCTTACTTTGCCACCTTAAGTTTACCGGAAGCAGTTATATGTGTGTAAGTGTATTTTCAAGTTTCTCATCCACACAAGTAGTCATGGTATATAGGTTGTGTCATGCAAACCACTCACACTTCAAGGAGGGCTCACATGGATTACCTAATGAATATGAGGAGTATAGGAGAATTTTCAATTGGTGCAATTTGTTGATGAAATTGACTATTGAGTGTCTGATTACATGTAATAAAATAAAATCTGCTATTAATAATTTTTCTGTATGTAGGAAAATGCTTATCTAACTGAATATACCTTTTCATAGGCTTTGTTGAACTTCATCTACTATCTGCACAATTCCTCAGTTTGAACTTATATACTGAATCACATACTAATCTAAGTATTTAGCCATATGAGAATGGCGAATCATTTGTTATTTATATCTTCAATATAGCCTCAAATGTGTTGTCTGGACATATCTTTCTCAAAAGGTCTAGCTTGCATAGGTATGGAAATTGGGTTTAGAGTAGACCCTAAGATGTTAGAGGGTTCTATATAATTGGTTATGTTATTAATAATCTGGAGATTTATATTGGAATCATATTGATGGTCTTCTGATGCCTTTAGGTTTGCCAAAGCATATCACCTGCACGGGCTTCTTCTCCATGGGATGGGAGAGCACAGGTACACGTTCTAAAGTTACTATAGTTGAGATTGTACCAAATGTGAAGCTAGAATTATTAGCTATTGTTGTAGATTACTTGATAAAGTTTGGATCACTATATATAATTTTACTGATTTGATTCTTCGTTCTTTTATACGTTGAAGTTATATGTTTTTTGTTACTTTTGGAATTTTTTATTTGTACTCACTTTTTTTATTTCACCTGCCAATATTCTTCTTATCATGCCTTCAGTGAATCAGAAAGGAGGATCATACTTGGTCTTTTTTGAGATTGTTAGATTTCATTATACTTGTAAATGAGAACTGAACTTTCAGTCTTATTCTTCAAACGCATTTCCTTTCTGCATAAATCTAATTGTAAATGAGAACTGAACTTTCAGTCTTATTCTTCAAACACATGTCCTTTCTGCATTTTTTTTTGTCTTTGATTTTGATTTGTTTATTTGTTGGGATGTATACTGTTTAACTAAAGCATTGTCTGAATAATGATCATTAGTCCAATATTCTAGCTGGATATAACTTTTTATCTGGAAATTTTCACCATTTATTTTCCCTCAGTTATTATCATGTCTCCACAATACCTTAAATAATGTGCTTGGACGTGCTCCAAGGTGGGTAGTCATAAAATGCCTTGAGCCATTGTTGGGAGGCGTTTCTTCTTCAGGGTGCATGCTGTAGTATTTGGGGAGTATGCTAGGCTTTCGGTGCTTAACCTCAATTCGCTCGGCATATGCCCCAGAAATGTGTGAATTAGAATTTTCTTGTTTTGACTTTGGGATGCCCAGATACCTAAATATTATATAAAAAGAATACTTTTCCTTTTGTTCTCAAATTCACTCAACTAATTTGATTCTTCTAAAAATCATCTTTCTTTGTCTCATGGTTATAATATTTATGGAACGATTTTTTTATTATGTTTTATTGTCTCAAGAGCTGTAAATATCTTTCTTTATTTTATGCTATTTTGTGCCTGCTGGATATCAATTTTTCTTCATCATTTTTCTACTATTGTAATTTGTTAACTTATTTTTAATTTTTTAACATTGTTTTATTATATGAAAATATTTATTATGAAAATTCATAGGGCATATGCCCCGCCTCGAAACATGTGAAATGCCTCAAACCAACAACTTGGCCTTTTTGAAACATTAGGTTTGATATGATTGTATATGGAAGAGTTAATTCAATTACATGAGTTTCTAACTGCTACCTAATTCCCTATTCAAATTGATGGTTACAGGTATGCCATCAAGGAATTATCAATGGGATTAAGTATTGATAGCTCGAATATTGAATGTCTATATTTAAGAGCTTCTTGTTATCACGCTATTGGAGAATTTAAAGAGGCGGTATGTGATTTTTTTTTTTCTCTATCCCCCCCAACCAAAGTAATTTTGGTGGATATATCAATATGAGAGTTCAGGTTTGTACAGTGTCTTACATGGAGTCAATTTTACAAACCAGGTTAAAGATTATGATGCAGCCTTGGATCTCGAATTGGATTCAATGGAAAAATTTGTACTCCAGTGCTTAGCCTTCTATCAGGTTATTTAATATTCAGTATGGCATAATTCCAGTGAGTGCTTGATTACTGTTTCTGCATACACACAAGTTCAGAATATTCTTTTTGCATGCTTTCTAATTTGCTGTTCCACCAAGCCTCTATGGCTAATTATCTGGGTTGGCCATGGTATCAATAAAACTAGAGCTTTAAGAATTGTTTAAGTGCATCCATGTTTTTGCTTGACCAATTTCCCTGTAAGTTATATTGATGAAATTATAATTCTACTCTTTGCCAATCTGCCTTGGTTCGTCGCACAGTAATGACTTCAAAGAGTCTCTCCTTTTATTTAGAATCCCTGAACTTGGTGTTTGGAGTACATTTTAGGTACAGCCAGGTTAGACTTAAGAATTAATTTTAGGCTAAAGCTCAAAGTTCTGCATTTTGCTTCATTCTATCGTATGAAAATTATGGAAGTTCAAGGGCGCTTTTCTAATTGTCAAGTACTATTGGTTACACCTGCAACATTTAGTGAATGAGTAATCTGTCATCTGAGTCATAGGAAAAATGTATGGGCATGAAGATTTAAATACCACAGGAGCATTGTGGAAGCACTGATACTTGAATTTAGCTATAAGTGAAACACTATCCATCTAAATCCAAATAGGTTGGAATGCAACCAAGTTAAATTCTTATTCATAATGTTGGTATCTCTTTTCTTCATTGACCGCATAAACATAATTATATTCATGATCATGAAGTTGCTGTATTGTTAGATCATCCAGGCACCATGTTTGAGTGTAAGGAGTTGACTGTCATCTTCTTAATTTTTTTTCCTGTAATCTGTTCTTGCAGAAAGAAATTGCATTGTACACAGCTTCAAAGTTCAACACTGAATTTTCTTGGTTTGACCTTGACGGTGATATAGATCCCCTCTTTAAGGTAAAGTATGAATCATAACTTCATCCTGTGTTTACTGTGTCTATCTCATTACTTTCGTATTGTTTCCCTCAAGTTTTCTGGTATTATGCAAGGATTTTAATGTCTTATTACTCACATCACATTCAAAGTTTTGATTCGTTTAATTGTCTGGTTAGCCCATTTTATAAAGACAGGTCACCAAAATATCATCATCTAGAGGTCTTTTTTTTTTTGTGTGTGTTTTGAGTGTGTTATGTTATCAAGCTGTATTCTGTCATTATGGTTTTCTGGTTCAGACAATCCGTATAATTCATGGCTTATGACTTTTTAAATTTTGAAGGCCAGAAGATTGATCTAGTAATGCTAATTATCTCTCCTACTCTTTCTAGCTGTGCATTGCCTGCACCTGAAATTACTGAAAACTCAAGCAAACTTCCAGAAAATATCAGGATTTGCACCCACAGTGAATGGGTTATATAGATACATATATAAATACATAGTATCTATATATATGTATGTATCTTTATATTTATCTGAATATAGATATCCATATGGATCAAAGGAAATGGCCATATTTTCTGTGTAGTTTAGGAGTGATTTGCTTATATGTCATCTCATGTGACCCAGTTTAGTTACTGAAAAGGTTATAAGGTCATTCATTATATTGCAGAGTATAATGAGTGTATGGGCAGTTGTGTGCACTGTAGATGTTGATGCTACTTGATAAATGACTTGATATAGGGAGATGAACTTTAAAATAGCATAGGACTGAAAGACGTTGATATGGTAGCAGAATAGCTAATGAGTAATGGAAAGGGTTGTTAGAAAGGCTTGGTGCTAAATTGTGTGTGATTGGTGAATGCGCAATTTTGCAAACTGTACAAGTTGAGTTTGAAATAGCTCACCACTGGGACAGCTAATTCGTTAAAAAAAATGTTGTATGGAATTTTATCTCGTTATTAATACTCTTTCCTACTTCTTTTCCTAGGAATATTGGTGTAAAAGGCTGCATCCAAAGAATGTATGTGAGAAAGTGTACAGGCAACCCCCTCTGCGAGATTCTTTGAGAAAGGGAAAGCTGAAAAAGCAAGAATTTTCTCTTACAAAGCAGAAGGCATCCCTTCTACAGGCTGCAGATTCTATTGGCAAGAAGATCCAGTACCATTGCCCAGGATTCCTGCCCAACAGACGTCAGGTGATTGTTCATAAGAATGAGTTGGTGTAGGAAACTTAAATTGAATTCTGAAAATTAGCCATGCCAGAATATTGTTCACTTTTCCAGATCAAAGTACAGTCTCGGAAGCATATTATTTCCATTTCTATGTTTGGACTGTACAGAAGTTACGCCGGGTTTATAAGAATAAAATGTTTGCATAATAATTTCCATTTAGTTTGTGTATTTGTATTTTCTCTTCTTTTTTCCCTTTTTGGTAATTAATTTAAATGTGACAAGTTATGTTTCTTTTGTTGCATTTTAGGGCCCCATAATGCTACATTTTTAATTTTTTCTACTTCTGTTTCTTCTTATTTTGTTGTAAGAAGTTGTTGGCAAGGTTTCTTTCTGAACTAATATATTACAAAGGAACAAGGAAGACAGAAAGAAAATTTTCATTTCTAATTGTTAAAATTTCTGCTTTCCAAGGTTTAGTGTTCTACCAAATTAAGAGTTGTTAATATCACCACTTTAGATTAAAGTTGGGATGACATTTAATTTTGTTATTCTTCTTCCTGTACATTTGAATCTCTCTTAGAGGTGGTTGGTCTAGCCTCTATGGTACCAATGCTTGTTCGCATTTTAGTTTTTAAACTGGTGGAACTTCAAAAGACTAGATCTGCCTTATATAGAAGTGATTTTTACTGCATTTTTTATTAATTTGTGTTTATGAAATGTTTTTGGATTCAAACATATATTCACATGCTAGTTGTTTAGTTGCCTTGTTTAAAAATTCCCTGGGTTCAAACTTATATTCAGATTATAAGTTTTTGGTGAGAATTGAATTAAATATACATGTTGCTGTCAACATCTCTTGTGTTGGAAGCTTAGTTGATAAGTTATTGATGAATATCTCCCGGTTTAGTTTTATCTCCAAGATTTAGTATTTCTTTCTGAGAGATCATTCTTTTATACTTCAGCCCTTGAATTAGTTGATTATTGTGCTCTTGAATGATCATTGATTTGAAGCATAACACTTTGATTTTCAATATTTACTTTTCATTTGAAATTATCAAATTTTGAAATAAGTTTGTCAATAAGAAGAGCAATCTGAGCCCCAAACAATTATATATTGAGATAATCAGATAGTTACAAATTTTAGTTTATCCATTATTTACCTTGAGTGGTAAATTTTCTACTATTGTGCTGGTGCTTTTTACAAGGGATGAAGAGGGATGGGTATGACTGGCTGATGTGGAGTTTGTGTTGCTAGCAGATAGAATTAGTTGAATTTGTTTTCCTTCGGAGTTCAAGCAAAGAGTATTTTCATGTGTTTTGGTTGGATCTAACAAAGTCATATGTAATGTGGACTAGAATATGCATTCATATGAATTCTTGATGGTTTTTTTTTCCCCTATTATTTGTTACTATTCTGGTGGGCTTTGCGCCAACTGATTGCTCATCTATATGTGAACATGCACCAGTATCGAATGGCGGGACTCGCTGTTATAGAGATTGCACAAAAGGTTGTAAAGGTTTGGCGTTCTCTACAAACTGAATGGAAGCATTCAAATAAAAGTGCGTCAAAACATGGAAAGAAAGTCAGGAGAAAAGAAAAACTCAACCCTCCTAGTCAGAACAGAGGTGGGGCCGGTTGCAGTACTAGCAGTTTTTTAGAACCATCTACTTCATCTACTGCAGCAGAAGATAGATCATATGGACGTCCTACGATGCCTTGGCACAGTGTTTATTCGTTGGCTGTCAAATGGAGACAGATATCTGAACCATGTGACCCAGTTGTCTGGGTTAACAAGTTGAGGTACTTCATAGTAGTTCATTTATTTACATCATTGTTGGTAATATTTTGTTGCAATAACCTTCCAGCTAACTTATGGAATGGACTAATATAATTTGAAAGTTCTTGCATAGATAGTTAATTGTTTGGACTAGTTCTGAATTTATCATATTTTATTACTCAGGGATCAATAATGTAGCCAGTGAATTAGATACTTATTGCAAGGAAGATTAAAAGATTAAATGTATATATATTTGTGCGTACATGTATGATACTTTCTGATCAGTGGGCCCTTTTGTTATCTAGTGAGGAATTCAATTCTGGATTTGGGTCCCACACTCCTCTTATTCTCGGGCAAGCCAAGGTTGTACGCTATTTTCCAAATTTTCAGAGGTAAAACTATATTGTCATTTTTAAATAAATTTGATACCTTCATTACATTAATAAAATTTCCATGTTGTGGAACAGAATATTCTTCTCTAATTTTAATGATGAAATCTGTGACAAAAAATGCTCATTGTTTGTTGATATGCAGAGCATTTAATGTTGCCAAAGCAGTAATAAAGGACAATAAGTATGTGCGTGACAAGAAGGACAACATCATCAATCTCTCTGAAAATGGGAAACTGCAAGAAGTAAGTTATATTTTTAATAGAATACAAAGTTAAATCTGTTGCTTGCTTTTCATTCATATGGATTCTGCTAATCCTTCCCAATATAGCTACTTTTCTTACTAAGGTTTGGCGTTTTAGACTTTCTATCAGCAGACATGCTGTTGTATCATTGTAAAATATGTTATTAGCCCTCAAGTGGAGAATCAGTGTACATTTTTTTATGATATACCCGCTTGTTTCTTCTCAGGTTGAAATACAAAGAGAATCACTTCTCCTTTCAGGGGGTTTAATTTTTCTTCTTTGATGGGGAAGATTTTAGTAGAGTAATGCTGAAGAGTTAATCATACTGATATGGGATTCATTCTAGTGCTCCCAACTCCTAAGATATGTAAACTTGCATCTGAGAAACAGTCTTGTGTCCACAATCACCTCGTTTTATTGGTTGTTCATCACAGTATTGATGCAATGAACTGTATATGTTTGATTTGGGCTAACTTTGATTAGTTTACATTTTTCATTTTTTTTTCCTACTTTTTGTGGGCATTGACTTGCCAATAGGTGCAACATTTTTCCTGTTTGGTCTCTTCTTGAGCGCATGAGTATCATTTTCATATTCTTCTTTGTGGGTTTTATGTTTTCTGATCTAAAGGGTGTTGCTCCTTGATATTCAACTTGCAGATAATGAATGCAGAATCCTGCTCTGATCTTTACAGAGCTGTGGGCGAGGACTTCTGGTTGGCTACTTGGTGCAATAGTATGGCAGTAGAGGGGTAATTTTTGTGTTAAATGTTCCTTGTTTATGACTTTTATCTTTTTTCCTTTACCCAGTCATCTTATGGTAGGACACGATTGTGTGGAGTTTTTTAACTTAGATTTCTTTTGGTCGTGTTTCTTATTCCAGAAAGCGTCTTGAAGGAACAAGGATCTCCCTTGTAAAAACGTAAGCTACGTCTCTTTTTTAACACGCTGTTGATTGATAACATATATCGACTCATTTATTGATTGCTCCTTTTTAAACTGGTCAATTCTTGTTTATTTGTCATTTTTGTTGGTTAATTTGCTCCTTTCAGGGACCAAATTGGGTACGATTTTGCTATTAGAACACCTTGCACGCCTTCTAGGTGGGATGGCTTTGAAGTGGAAATGACTTCAGCATGGGAGGCATGTCTTCCGACCTAATTCCTGTCCTGAATCACAGTCTTTAGTAAACTTTTTTCAACTTCTCCCTATGCCTTGTTGGAATGCACACTATTATATTACGAGGACATATTTCATCCTTTTTGAATCATGGCATGCGGATGGAAATTAATTAGATGTGGACATTACTATATTGTCTTATATTAGCTTGCTGTGCACTTTGTGGAGTGCAACAATATGCTTTATCTCATTCAGGATTCTTCTAACAAAGTCTTTTAAGTTTTTTTGAATCCTTTTGAATCTTCAAAATCCTTATATCCTTACTAGCTTCTGAATTCCTATATGCTTGTAACCTCCCCAAATTCTGTTAAGCTTACAAAAAACGTCATCATTTATCTGCATAGTTTTATGTACAGCTTGTTGTGAAAGAAATTAATTTCATCTTGTTTCTATTTCTACGAAAGTGATCAGAAAGGCACATCATTTAGCTTTGCTAATCTTAGATTAATACTGATTGACGATCCAGATGCATTGAATTGATAAAAAAAATGGATATGCAGGCACTCTGTGATGCTTATTGTGGTGAAAATTATGGGTCAACAGATTTTGATGTGCTTGAGAATGTGAGGGAGGCAATTTTAAGGATGACTTATTACTGGTAAGAATTTGTTTGCAGTGCATGATGATATGCGTATTGCATTTATTGCCTCTCTTTGTATGATTTAGGCTGAACTACTGTTTCCAGGTATATTTTCATGCCGCTATCAAGAGGCACTGCTGTAATTGGGTTTGTTGTGTTGCTTGGACTGTTTCTTGCCGCTAATATGGAATTCACTGGGATCATTCCGGAGGGCGTGCAGGTGGATTGGGAAGCAATCCTAGAACCTGATCCTAATTCCTTTATGTCTTCTGTAAGAAGTTGGCTGTATCCTTCTCTCAAGATCAATACATCCTGGAAAGGGTACCCTGATGTAGCATCAACTCTTGAGACAACAGGATTAGTTGTTGCTGCATTGAGCACATACTCTGATTGAGAAATTCATATAGGTAGTAGACATTGCTCTGGTGATGGAAATCAGTGACTTGTGAATTTTACAGCGCACGTATTTTTTCTTGCTTGTTTTCTGGGCATTTGAAGATCTTGATAACTGGAAAATGAAAATACATCACATAAATTAAAATTGTTTCATTGAGGTGATTCACAAATTGGAATTAATTTAACATATTATTAGCTATTCATGGTGTAATTTATCTTTTAGTATAATTGTTAATAATAAGTCTTTGAAGTCCAAGAGAGTCTAAACTTTCTGGAACTTTTATCTTATATATCCTACTTCGGCTCTTACTATTTGCCGCATGATATCTTTATGCAGAGCTCTGAATAAAACACCGTGGTGGTACGAGACAGTTCGGCAGGCATTCTTATGGAAATAACAAGATCACATTTAGGCAGGTATCAAATTGGAACTGGTTTGTTAGCCATATACGTGTACAATGTAACCTTATTCTCGAGTAACCTTTTGTATATGATGGGCGTGTCAATTATCTTATTGTAAGTTTGTTTTCAGCTGCTTTTTTTTTTTTTTGTTCTTTTTCCGCTTCCTTATGAAACTTTTTCAGTGTTCAATGACATTCGGTATGTATGGTGCAAAATCTGCCAACTGCCGGATATAACATCTGATCAACTTTTACTACTAGTATTCAACTTTTATGGGGTTGGTTTTTCCTTAGTCACTCGTATTTGTGGGACATTGCTGTCTTCTCAGGACATTTTGTACTGGTTCACATCTAAAGTGAGATTTCACTTTCCAGAGCCTGTATTGGCTTTTTCCTGTAGACGCTGGTTTAGATTTGCTCTCCAACTGTTGTTTTCTGACCTCTGCTTGCCATTGTTTGGCATAAACGCATAGAGGAAGAAGGTTTTCATGCGTACTTGGTGCTTCAGTATGGTAAATACCAGTATTGAAATTCCATGCTGGAAGAAAGAAAAATGGAGAGAAACTAAGAAAGTGCGAGTGACTGAGCGAGCAAAGATTAGTTGATTTAATAATACGAGAGCTTGATTTAATTACTCCTGAAACCAAGTATAGCCCATTTGACATTAATTTCCAATAAGTTGAAGAAGATTACTAGCTTATTCACTTCTAATTATAATTAAAATAATTAAAATTGTAATCTAACAAACTTGAAAGAAGCAACACATCTTCCTTAATGTCGTTAACTTTATTCTTTTATTATCGTTGAAGAAATCCAATTGAGATCTACTAAACTACAAAGAAGCAAAACATATCCCTTTATTTTTATGAGAAACGATATGCATAATTCATCTCACCTCGTTAATTAGTCGCTATCTCTATTTATAGTATAACCAGCTCTTGTTACACTAATAAATTAGCGTGCTAGATACACTAAAATGCAGTTACTCAATAATGCGGTCCAAAATTAAGGAGAGACAATAAATCAATAATGTTGTAGGCGGTGGTCTAAAGCACTGCTACACTTTGTATTTGTGACAAATGTGTGTTACCATTTATGAAAGGCTATCATTTGTATTAGCTTTGCAATGCAACCTACTGTAGTATGATTTCATTCATTATTCTTTATACTAATGAAATTTAAATCCCATAAGTGTTCGTAACTCCTGCACTGTGACACTGTGTGGAATGAGATTTTTACTTACTGTAATTTCAGAAATATGAAAGAAAATGTGAAATAAAGAAAAAAAAAATCCATCTTGATATGATTAGGTAAGTACATATGACATAATATATCAGTGACGAACAATTAATTAAAGCAAATTTTAATATAAATATGGCTCCAACGAATTACAAGACAAACGATTTGATAATTGGGGCCCGATTTTGTTGGCATTCCATTATAGTATAGCATACTCAACTATTTATTAATCTCATTTGTTTTCAACATTCTGATGTTATTTAATGTTATAATGATTTTGGTACATGTCCAACTGTCCCAAGGTTGTCTACTTCGTGTAATAATTAGACTTTAATTTGAGACGGACGAACATATTCTGGAGTGGAAAGAGTTGTGCAACAAAGAGTTGGTTGGCCAGTTCAATCATGGATATTAAACCCTTTTTACTCAATCCAGAGTCTTTTCTTCTTCATCATTTCAGTGCTTTTGACTTCAAATTTGGATGTAGTTTTGACAAGTCAAATTGAAGTGGGATTTCTTTATTATTCTTAGGATGTTTGAGTGACACAAAAAGTAAGTTTTTGACATGGAAATATTTAGGTTATGTTTTTGTACTTGAGATTTTAGGAGGAAAATGTTATTGTTTCTTTTTTTAATTTAATTTAGCCAAAAAAGAAGAAGTAAAGTTTTGTATGAATGTTGTAACGGCATATATTTATTAACTAATGTACTTACTACCTTTTTGGGTAATTACTACAAGAAAAATAATTAATAACAATATGCAATATGATACTTTTAAGGCAAAGGAGAACAAGCAAATTCTTGCCTCTTGGCCAAATTAGATTTGGTCGTACTTAAAATTAATTAATTATACAGTTAACTATAAAAATCACTCTTTGGTTTGATTTAATTACAAAAGTATCTCTCTATATTTTAATATTACAAATAGCAGATTGCTCGTCACCTCGCTTATTTCACCGAAAATGTCGACGCCAGCTAAAAAAGATGGGAATTATCAAACATGACAGTCGACGCCAGCATGACATTTAAACCCTTCTCGTTATTTACAAATTACAATAACATAACTTCTCATTTATCAATGCATAACACAAAAACCTTAAATCCGCAGAAAATCAAAATCAGTTGCAGAACATGTTCAAAATGAAATGTTTATAAAACTTATAAGAATTGTTCATTTTACAGCACCACCAAAATCTAACACCCAAAAACCACAAAAAAAAAAAAAAAGAAAAAGAAAGAAAGAAAAAACACATAAAAACATAAATATATTCCAAAACTTAAAAACTTCTTATATTTCTTGAGATTAAGAATAAATTAAGCATTTATGCAAAGATCATACTATAAAAATCATTATGATGATAAAGTCATATCTTATTTTCTCTCAAACCCTAGTCAAGGAGATTACCTTCTTTCACAAACAGTGTTTAATGGAAAACGGTGGCCTTTAGCCAAAACACTTTCTGAAATTGGGGGAAAATTTCCTCATTGCCTCAAGGGTTTTTACTGGTGAGAGAATTAGAAGGAGAGAAAAAAATGTGTAAAAGAGTGACAAAGAAAGATGTCTCAAAACTCTAGAGGGCAAAGTTATTTGTTCATATTATTTAATTTTGAACCCTTTTTTTTTTTTTTTAACTTAACAACACAGATTCCTTTTAATTTTTTTCCGACATCCAATAGAGTAGGGGTACTTATAATTATAAAATTTCCAGGTGTATTTTTTATAATTAGGACAAATCTTTTGTAATTAATTTTAAATCATATGATGTGGTTCAAAATTCAAGTTGGGAGTAGGAACTAAACTTCTCCTATGTAACGTCCATCCCGTATAAAATTTGTTCGACTTATAGTACAAGTAAGTTGTTAGGAGACGTAAGATGTTAAGAGAACTAGGAGGTTTCCTAGTTAAAATTTCGGAACTTTCAAGTGAGTCCAACGTTTGAAAAATTATGAAATTTAGAGAAAATATATAAAAAACGTAAGAAACAATTTATATTGCGTCGAAAGATGGAAGGGGTATTAATAATTAAATAGGCAAATCGTGGATGTCATTAAAGGTTGTGAAATAAATAGTACTACTAATTTGAGTGCTTTTGGGGGCACTGTATTAATAAGCTATTTTTCTCTTCTCATTTTACTCTTTCTGCCTTTTTTTAATTTTTTTAGTTAATTATCTGGAGGAATACTAGCTTTATTATTGCTGCTAAAACTGGATCTATTACATGACAAGTTTATTAATACTTGCTTTATAATTTATTAATTTTCTTAAAATATATATTAATCACATAACAAAAATGCTAAATATAGCTTATAATTAGCTTATGTGCAAAAACTAAGCTAAAATTTCTAGAAGAATAAAGTGATGCATTGACGGTGGCATGAGAGGTCCAGCTAAAGCTAGCCAAGCTTCCCCTTAAACTTACTGCATAATCATCGCCGTCCAATCACATATGTACTTTTCCATGTTGGGGGACCCACACGTACATTTCCAGCTGTAACAATTGCTGAAGACACCTTAATAATCAGAAAATTGGGAAAAAAAAAATATTCCTTGCTTAACACATTCACTCTGCCTCAAATTTTTTCTTTTTTCTTTTTCAAAAATTTATATAAAGTTTTAAAAATCACCTTGTGTATGTATCACTGTCGTGGTGAGACAGACAGATCAGAAATTACGGTGCTACTATAGTCCCATATATGATCAAAATCAATGTACATTAATCAAGGTGACCCGACCCGGCCCACAAATCATTCACAAAGACAATTCGATCCACTGTCTCATATACTATTATTCAACACATTAAAACGATAACGCCTACAGAATAAATCAACATTTCTCCCAAAATCATTGGAAAAACTTGTGTTTAATTTAATTGTTAAATAATTAAAGCAACGGTTCCAAATCTACAAAGAAGAAAAATAAATAAAAAATGCGACGCGTAAAAGGGCCCAAACCTAATCACATGCAACAAATTGGGCCCAGTCCAGTCTGTTTCATCGCCACATAACAGTTCTTTCTTTTGTTTCCTTTTGCACGAGGGCCCACCCAATTGTCGTCCATTTTCAGTATTTCTTTCTCCTTTTTCTAATATAACTTCACCCCAAAGTGATTCTATTTATATTATATCGCTCTCACCCTTTCACTCTCATCCTCACTCGCCCCACTACAGGATTCTCACTCTCTTGTTTCCTTTGTCAGAACCTTTTTCCATTTTCCGCTGTTTCTTGTTCCTGCAGAAGCTATGGATCGGAAAACGGGGTTTCTACTCGCATTCATCTGCGTCGTAGTGGCTTGCGTCGGCGGCCAGTCTCCGGCCGCTGCACCGGTCGCCTCCAGGGTTTCGACCCCACCTGCCGCTTCGCCTTCTACAGCAACTCCACCAACTCAATCGACATCCCCACCTCCAGCGGCTCTCGTTTCAACTCCTCCGGCCTCTGCTCCAGTCTCGACTCCCCCGGCTTCAGCTCCGGTTTCAAGTCCTCCAGCTTCAGCTCCGGTCAGTTCTCCACCGACTGCGGCGCCTGTGAGCTCTCCGCCTGCTTCCGAGCCAGTCAGCTCACCACCGACAGCCGCCCCAGTTCAGTCGCCACCATCTCCAGCTCCCGAGGCCGCTACTCCACCAGCCGAGTCTTCTCCTCCGGCTCCGGCTTCTGCCCCACCCACTGAGCCACCGGCTAAGGCGCCTGCTCCCAGCAAGAAGAGCAAGAAGCACAGTGCACCTGCTCCTGCTCCCGAACTACTCGGCCCACCCGCCCCACCAGCCGAAGCTCCCGGACCTAGTGCTGACTCCATTTCTCCTAGTCCTACGTCACTCAACGATGAGGTAAGCTTTTTTTAGCCTTCATTTTCTCTATTGCCCGCCGCATCAGCAATGCAATTCCAGATCTGAAACTTCGTGTCATTATCTCCTAATTTTTCGTACCTGCCGTAAGCTTCATCTACAGAAAAAAACAACTTGTTGAACTAATAGAGGAGAAGATAAAAATGCTTCTAAAAATCTGCGTTCCGGATCTCTAACCCGAACCGGGTTGTAGTGTTTCGTGCTACGCCATTGATTTAATGCTAGCACATTGTCGCATTGTTGATCAAACAATAGCAGTGTTTTTGGGTAGTGTTATCTTAACGTGAGCCGTGACTTGTCGTGTCGGTGCACTATAGGTTACCCTGTGACGACACCGTACCAACGACACGCGAACATTGCCTTTATGATAGAGCGGCTGGTTGTGGCACATGATAGCATATACCGTATTCCTCCTCCCAACATGGTACACATTCATGTCCATGGGAGCCCATTAACAATCTAGATTATTTGGTTTGTGCATTTCTTGCATTGGTTTAGAAAACTTGCAATGGTAGGACAGGACAAGGGGAGAGGGACATAGAGGGTAAGACCATTAATCATGGCGGATCTGAGCTCATTATAAATTCTAGTAAAATCTTTGGCGCAAGACCCGAGGTTGTCAGAATTAGCAATATAATAGCGATAATTGATGCTTAAATCCAGGCCATTTTGTTCATTTACAAGTTAATTCAATTATAACGGTTCAACGGTCAATTTCAATTTATACTAGACGTTGCTTTCGTGAAGTAATGTTTATGTATGTACTCTTCTATACTTATTTAATCAGCTGAAATACCTTGAGCTAATTAAATCTTTAGTTCTTCTATGTAATAATTATGCTTTATTTTACAAAAGGAAAATTCTTACCTATATGGCGCGATACATATCAATTTCCTGTGAGTGTAATAATGATTGTTGTACATTTTCACAAATAATTTGCATGTGGAGTTATTATGAATATTGAATAATTAATAACACATTGTTGAAATGTGGTTAACGTGTTTGCAGAGTGGAGCAGAGAAATTGATGAGGGTTCAGAAGCTGCTGGGAAGTTTGGCAGTGGGAGGGGCCGTGTTTGGCTGGCTCTTTTTATTCTACTAGAGAAGACAATTTGTTTTGCAAAAACATTTTCTTCCCCAGCGCCCATGTGCATTAATTCGATAATTAACATATGTTGTCTTTGTTCATACATGTTTGTTGTTATCGGATCTTGTCGGGCTTTGATTCGGATGCGATTTGGGGATTTGCCACATTTTGGCTCTCTTGTATTCTTTGCTACTTAGGGGGAGAGAGATTTTGAGGGGAGGCTTTTCTACCTTTTTTATTCACTGCCACTTTGGACTATTAATACTTTGTAGCACCTCCTTACATTTTAATTAATTTATATTGGTCATCATTTATTTATTAATTCTGTTTTTCTTCATTAACCCTTTTGATCTTTGGAATAAAAATCAATAAGAAATCTGTTTTCGCACTCTGTATTTTTTGGACAAGCAATTTGGTGTCGTATCTGCACCGTGCGAGTACAACTTGTCTTCTGGGAAGACGTTCGGTTGCAAAAAGGACTCTCCGCCTTGACTGTCATAAAGGAATAAGATTTTTTCTCCACAATTCAGGAAATATCTGGGTTTATAATCTACCAAATATTTGTAAAATGAGATATTTTGATGTGGAATTTCCTTTTTGTTTTTTCAGAATTGAATAGCATTTTAGACTTTCTAGTCTTATTTGGTGTTTTAAATGTACATACATAACCATTACTCAAATAGCTTCAAATTTAAAAATCAAATTCTTCGAATAGCTTCAAATTTAATTGGGAGAGACTCAATTGTACTGCATGATGGTATTTATATATATCAAAGATATAAAATTTTCACTAGAGTTTCAACTATCTTTTTATCGCACCATGTAAAATATTCTTAGTTGTACCATAACCCTTTTTTTTTTTGGCTATTTAATTGTATTTTAATCATTTACTAATTTAGACGTTCAAATTTTATTCTTTTTATGTCATCTAGAGTTTTAAAAATTAGTCTATCTAACATGTGGTGATTAAAATGTGTAGTTAGTTTTTTAAGTTGTTTTTTTTTTACCAAGAATATCGGACATTCTACATTGAATCAACTTTAAATCTACTATTTACCATTATAGACTATAGAGGAGTGAGTTCTTTTCACCACCATCACCGTCATAATTTAATAATTTTGGATGAATTAAAAGTGTTGCATCAATTTTATTAACTGATATCATGTTAGAATTAAGGATATTGATCCAAGTGGAATTAAGTTATGACAACTTTGAAGTCATAAAATAATGTTACATTTTATCTTCACTGGAAGTGGTATAATAGATAGCGCACGGGGTATCAATATATGAGAAGAGAGCTCATGTATATTGTTATTGTAGACAAAAGTCAACACATCGTATTGTTAACCACAAGTTTAAAAAAGTTATATGAGAAGGGAGTCCATCTGCATTATTGTTGTTCCAAACAAAAGTCAACAAGTCAGATTACTTACTCAAGTATGTGTATGTTGCTACTATGCTCATATTTATCCATTGATTGAATCAAAGGAAAAGTCACCTCTCTCATAATTAGTCAGGACGATGCTTGGAAATTGGGTTATAAAATAAAATAAAACAATAATATGTTACATTTGGAGGGTTGGGCAATGGCACAACTGGTTGGGCCTTTATTCCTTCTACTTGTTCTCATGGTTCATCATTATCGGGCTAGCCCATTCACATGACGACTAGGTTGTCTTGACTTTTTAGACAGCCCGCAAGAAGTTGCAAGTCGTGTAACTGTGATGTCTTCTCAATCTGGCCCATATAACTTTCAATGTTGTAGTTTCTCGTAGGCTCGTAGTTCGCACATTTGTATAAACTTGATAGAAATGAGAACTCCAATAATTTCTTTATTTTCAACAGCTCTTAATTTTCAGGGATTAGTCACTTCAACAATTTTCGATAGATATGCATTTTAATATATAAGTTTTATATTATTTTATTTTGTTGGAAATAAAATAATCAAAATTATTAATACAAAAATAGAATGTGCATTTCAATTGATATAAAACAATAAATGTTATTTCTATATTAATTTTAATGAATTTATTAAATTGGATATTGTGAAATATATTCAGTTTATTTAAATAGGCATATTTCATAATAAAATATTTTTTATATAATGTACCATTTTTTTTAAATTTAATTAAATATGACTTTTTTATAGGGGTAACAACAATTCAATAAACTGATGGAATCAAATCAAAATTGAAAGTGTGGTATTTATCAAAGTTGAACAAAAAATTTAAATTTGGTATTTAGTATTTTATTTAATTTTGGTGTTTCATTTCACTTTATCGAATCATTTCAGAATATCAAATTTTAATTTTTACAAATTTTATAAATATTTTTTATATCTTAATTTATATTTATTAATTAATTTGAATACAATTAAATTTTATTATTTAAATTTGAATTATTTAATTTTTTATTTTTTAAAAAAATTATTTAATAATATAATTGAATTGAAATATGAACACATAAATGGACAAAAGAGAAAACAAAAGATAAAGTACTTATAATATTAAAAGAAACATTCATACTTTTTCAATTAAAAAAATAAATATTATTTTATTTTAAAATTACATAATTATTAAATTGTATAACTATCATTAAACCTAATAATATCAAAAGAGTATTTCAGTCATTTTAAAATTTAGAAGAAACATCCACATAATGATAAACATAAAGATATATAATATTTAAATTTTTCACAAGCAAATATAGTAATTTATGAAACATTTTCTAGAGAAACTCTAGTTCAGAATATCCCAATTAATTGCCTATTTCAAATAAAAACAGCTCATAGCACAATTTTATACTGCAGATAAAATTATCCGGACGAATAGGAAAAATAGGTAAATAAAAATATTTGAAATAAATGCAAGCTTATATTTTCTTTGCAAAAACATTTTATAAACATTATTATTGTTGAGGATATATTACAAGAAAACTACTTGTGAGTCATGATAGGTCTGAGCTCCTAAGGCTGTTGCCATATCAATATGTGCGACCATAACTTATAAGTGAACAATCATATACTTCTGTCCAACTTTGGATATGGATGTTTTGTCATACTAATAAATCTGACATAACTGGATAGTGTTATCATATAATATTTCCAACCTAAGAATACCTTATAATCTTATCTCAGACCAAGACTTTCTATATTCTTGTTGGAATAATAGTTTATGACTTCTTGTTTGAACAAGGTAATTGGAGAATATATATATATATATATATATATATGACTCCCTTGGGAGAGAACTTGTTCATATTTTCTTTCTAATAAGTCCTTAATAAGAATTTTCTTTTTAAAATAATTTTTTTTCTCCTCAAATATATATTTTTTATTTTAAATAGTAATCTAACACCACTAGTTTTAATTAGTACTTTTAAGAGAAATACTAGAAGTATATTTTAAATTTTTATTTTTTTAAGAAAAGCTTTATAAGTGCCTAAATGGAATATATAATTTTAGAAAGGAAAGAGCCCGCTTTGGTCTCCCATCCTCATCGCATCTTGCGTGAAGTCTTAAGTTAGACAGCATATGCATGCTCTTATCCGGAATTCTCATGTCTATCTGTATCATCATCTCTCCTGTCTTTGTCATCCCAAGATTTTTTTTATCAGAGATTCGACTTATATTTATGAACATGAACAATAATGGGTCCACTTATAAATGATTGTACTTTTTATACATTTTCTAATGGGGCCACTTATAAATTATTGTACTTACCTAAATTGAAAATTGTTACATAACCCAAAAATTTACTCATTTTTTTCTCCTTTCACTTATAGAAAATTCATATTTAAAATAGGGAAAATGCATTTCAACTGAATGAATAAGAATAGAATAGAATAATGTCTGCCCTTCCCCTGTAGGAGCAGATGAGTGTTAAATGCTGCAATAAGTTAGCTGTACTTGCCCGCATGTGTTTTACATTATAAGAAGCTTCATAGAGATTTTGCCTTATATGCTGACACTCCGTCATTTTATTTTTTTTTGTCTCTCAGTTCTCTAAAAGCCAACGATTTTAGGAAGTTTCTTGATTTTCATTGTGAATGCAGAATGACCTGTTTCTCTTGATATTTCCAACAAAGAATCCAGGTTTTCTTTCTTTTCTCCTGTTCCTTTTTTTAACTTTTTTGTAGAGTCTTGATAATACTTGTTCGCATTGAGTTGTCAACGTAAATGAAGAATCTACAGTTTCTTGGGCTTTTTGCTGATATTTTTTGGTGATTTCTCTTGAAAATGGATCAGCTTATAGAATTGGTACCCAAGCAGTAAAAAGATTGCTAATTGTTTGAGAGCGGGCTTAGCAGAAAACCCAAAAACAGGGCATATCATTTACTTGGTTTTCAATACGTTGAGCTCATAACTCATATAATATTCTTATGTTAATTTCTTTTAGAATGCAAATACAGCAGATTTCAAGAACATCAATGTTTAGATTATTTAATCTTAGCCCATATCACCTTAATATCAGGGGCCTATAATATCTTGACCAAACTTAATTTCATATACTAATTGTCATATGAGATTAGAAAAGGAGTCCTGTCAAAGAGAAGAATGAAAGAAGAGAACCCGGAATTTGTACATGAAAAAAGTATGCTATTAGACAGGAGAGGGATAAGATAATGACAAAATGACTTTACCAATTCCGAAAGCAAAGTTATTTCGAGAGGATGCTATTTCTTTTAGGGCTGACTAATTGATGAGCCTGTTAGCTGATAAAAGAAAAAATTATTTTACAGTATTCCTATGTGCGATCGATGAGGAAGCCGCCCATGTGGAAATTACTCTACTGTCTTAGGAAATTACAAGACATAGACGCACATACTTTTATTTTGTATACTACATGATAAGCTATGATCTGGAGTAGTTATTTGATGGAGTTAAAAGAGTCACAGATAGACTCAGTAGACAGAAAGGGAGTACTTCAAAAAAAAAAAAAAAACAGTAAACATGTTGCCTTTATTACTTTCAATTAGTAAGATCATGTCCACATGGGATTCATCTTGAAAGAAGAAAATGTATAGAACAAATGGAGAAGACAAGAAATACGGCCTCTGAATGACACATGTTTTCGAAGTTTTACTCTTATTTCAACAAAATTTGGAGGTAAGCTTCATTTCGCAATTTAAGGAGGCATAAGCTCTGTTCAATAACCAGCTCCAAGAATTAAAGTTGATGTTTTTACCTTTAGTTTTCTCTTGCTATATCGTTGGTTGACGAGTCTTCTTGTCAAAAAATTGTAAGTAGTTATTTTTGTGGCCCAAAATTGCTTTTGACTCTCTTTCCAATGAATATAGTAGCTAAGCAAATTATTGCTATTTGGTTACTGCCAGAGACGGCAATTCTGTCATCCTCATTCAGTTAATACGTTGGACCTCTCTTCAGATGTAGTTCCTGTTTTATACGGAGAGGAAATCTAAATGTTGTGATGAAAACAGCTTTTCTTATTGTGATGTGTTAGCTAAAGATCATTATGTTGGTTATTTTGAGTTATTGATAGTTGTTTTATATTTGTGTTTAGGTTTGCTTAGACAATTAGGATGTTCAAGAGAAAGATGAGTCACCTACAAGTATACTTCACTGGGACTTGAAAATTGAGTACCTATATTGCAAATTTCTGTGTATCTATCACCTGTCTGCTTTGAGGAACAGAATATGGAGAATATGATTACATCACTGCCTCATATAGAAAGGACGGATAATTCGCCTGTAAAAGAAGCGGATATGGAAAGGGCAAAAACTGTCTTCTCAAAATATTATGAGTATTTACCATATAAGCGCCAGCACAAGGAGAGTGTTCTCAATGTCTTGCATTTTCGGGAAACAGGAATAAGTAGTATATATTGCTACAAGTCATTGAAGACAAAGTGGGCTTCATCTACTAGAAAGAATCAATGCTTCTATACGAGGTCGCTCTGTGCAGCAAAATTTGGGTCTTCTGTGCAGCCAGTCCTATATCCCATTACGAATGTAAGTCAGACTACGAAAGACACAGACAATAGGCTCCGCCCAAGGCAGTTTGAGTATCACCCTTCTGACTCTAGTCTAATGGCTGTTGGAACTCTTGATGGAGAAGTGGTTGTTCTCAACCATGAAACAGGAAATATTCTCTCTTGCATTTCACCATACCGGAATATGAACAGTATTCTTGGCCTTTGTTGGCTTAAGCAACAACCCTCTAAGGTATGTCGTTATCTCAAGTGGTAGATTACCTGTACCACAATTATCACTACCTCTGTAATGCATATCTATTGTACTTCTAGTAAGTAATCACATGCCCTTATTTATCATGTAATTTTCTTGATCATCTCAATGAGTGGCCTTAACTTTCTTAAGACAACGTATTTCAGGGTTGTTGTTTGTTATATTCCTATACTTAATCTCTTTTCCTCTTTCTTTCAGTCTCAAGATGCCAGATACTATAGTGTTCTAAATTCCATTCACTCTACAGAGACCTTATTGAGCTTTTTATTCAAAACCCGAAGTAGATGGAAATTCCACTTAACCAAAGAATCATCAGCTGCATTATTTTTGCTATCCCAAATTCTTTCCAACTTTTACCAGATTCTTCATGTGCATCCCCTAGAGTACTCCAGCCGGTTACTGAATGGTAATGCATTTGCTCATTGCATTTTCTGAATGGAACTGCTGGAGCCAATTTATATGATTTTCATTCCTTATTTCAACATATACTTAATGGAGTGAGGCTAAAAGATTTATACTACATTATGCCTATCTAGCTCCTGGTGGGCTCTGATAATGGTTCCTTGAGATTGTACGACATCAATTATGTTCAGCCAAAAGATGAAGATGGCTACTGCAACTCTACGGTTATCTTTGATGACTTTGAGCAGTTAACCTCGGTTCACGTCAATTCAACTGATGATCGATGTCTAACAAGCGGTTACTCCAAGAAAGTTGCCATATATGATATCTGCAGTGGCCAACGCTTACAATTGTTCACAGACATGCATTGTGAACCGATAAATGTAGCTAAATTTTCAAATCATTCCCCTAACCTGTTTGTGACTTCATCATTTGACCGTGATGTAAAGATGTGGGATTCAAGACAGATGCCTGTGCGACCTTGCTATTCAGCTTCAAGCTCAAGGGGAAATGTGATGGTCTTATTTTCTCCAGATGATCTTTATCTATTAGTTTCGGCTGTAGATAATGAGGTACCAAACCGAAACTCGATATTCTTTGCATATAGCAAATACTGACTAGATAAGATCTATATGTGCCTCCTGTACTGGGTTGGTACTCTGCTTGAAGTCTCATTATATTTTACATCTTCGGAAATCCATTTGTTATATAAAATAGAGTTTAACCAAGAGGAGACCTGAAGAGAAAAACAATTATTCAACTTCTTGCAAACACTATGGGCTGTCAGATAGCAGCAACATTTATCATCTTAAATGGCGAAAAGAAATTACAGGAATTTTCTAATGGTGTAAGTTTCAGGCTATAATCATGGATATGTCACCACTTGCCAGGTGAAGCAACTTTTATCTGTGGATGGGAGGCTTCACACAGATTTTGGGATAGTTTCGACAGGAAGTGCTCACAACTACACTCGTTCGTATTACATGAATGGAAGAGACTACATCATTAGTGGAAGTTGTGAAGAACCAACAATCCGTGTTTGTTGTGCCCAAACTGGCAGGCGACTAAGAGACATCTCTTTGGAGGTAATCAGAAACAAGGAACATTTACTTAGATATATAGTGCTTCTCTTTGCTTTCCATCAACAATTTCCCTCTGAAGATAATGATTGTCTAAATGCACTGCAAAGTGATTTCTTTGTTATGAGCTTTAATAAGGAAGTTGGCCTTTTTATATTTCCAGGATACGGGGTGGGGAAGCTCGATTTTTGTGCAGTCATTGAGAAGCGATCCTTTTAGAGTAAGTTCTTTTCTCTACTAATATGATTATCACTAAATCCAAAAATTCCTTGGTATGTTTAGGCTACATATGAAGATTTGTTTGCTGAAATAAAATAAAAGTTACCAATACTGGACATAATTTCAGGCAAATGTTTGCTTGCTTATGAAAATTACCATTCCTGGTAGAAACTAACATAAATACGATATGCATTGATCTTTGTCGAAGCAGCATTTCCACATGGCCATCCTGGCAGCCTATGCTCGACCGACATCCAAGTATGAAATCATTAAGGTATGATTTGAATCTCATCAGTCCTCAGCTTGTTTACCTGTCAACATGAATTTGAAGCGATTGACGTTTTTGATGCAGGTTAACTTGCTCTCATCAAGCCACTCTGCAGAAGAATATCAAGGAGGCTTGACTATCTGCCCTTCCTATTGCAAGGGTGGCTGATATATTCAATTGATTTCAGTTTTGCTGATGCTTCACAAACTGTAGATTTTCACCAAAAAATGAGACATGGCCAAAGTGATGTATCAACAAAGTAAAGCTGAGTTGAATCGTAATATTATGAAAGATGGACAAATAAGATGGATTATTGTACAGTGCGTGGTGAATGTTGTATGGTTTGATCATACTTAAATGGCAATGTTGAGACTGAATATATCAAGTCAATATCTTAAATTTTGATGTACCCATATCTTCACAACCAACGAAAATCTGAAGCTGATAATAGCACCAACACTGTTAAGCTATTCCATATTTTAGCTTAGATGCCTTTTTCGATGTTGCTAACCTCTAGATCAGGATGAAATTACCAATTCTTCTGAACAATGTGGAAGTGGAATGTATGGAGGGTTTGACTGCGATACGATAATTTTAAGGATGACAATAAAATGGGATTGAGTTGGGTTTGTCTACATTCAAAATTTGATTTAATAAGGTTTTTAAGGATCGTAATTTAAAAAAATGATGAAATTATATTTTTTAAAAATAATATTACTAATTTTTTTAAAAAGTTATTTTTTAGAAAATATCATAAAATATATATATAATAATTTTTTAAAAAATATAAAAATAAAACGGGTTGGGTTTTGATCATTACCTGATTGTACTGTTGAAATCCATACACAACCGTTAGAGGTGAAGGAGTGTCTCGACAATAACATAATAATGTAACAAGATAATATATAAATATGTAGATATATAGATTGATGTGTATAATACATTGATATATGTTAAAAAGAAAAAATTAATGCTGGAAATTCATTAAATTTAATAGTTGTTCTTTTTATATAAATCATTTTACACTAGCAATAAGATAAATGACTTCAAAATTGTTAAAATCTTATAAATCAAATTTGGACCAACTATACATTTTCCTCATTCAATTTCTACCATATTATAGTCATTAGCATGCATATTAATGTAATTTTTGTGCCATTGTATTCAACAATTACGAAAACTAATTTTGCACGGGAATTAAAAAACACTTCCACAGTACCTAGTAATAGTCGCTCTCAAGTTGATTATATTGCAACTTCTACTCAAAGAAAATTTGCTTTGAATCATTTATTCTTTAATGTGTTATTTTGCTCATTTGTTGTGTTTTAATAATTTGTACACTTCTCTTTCTAAATTGCATTTAATTTAAAGTTTTTTTTTTCGCTTTGCAATATTAAAATTTCCATTTTCACATGCTTTGAAATACCAGTACATTTGATAGGATCCCAATTTACTTTAGGCTTCCCCTACCACCTATCTTGAAGAAAAATAAGCAAAATTATGTAAGGCTTCACCTATCACCATGTGTTATCAACACTTTAACAGGAGATGGAAGAATGATATGCAAAGTCAGATAAATAAAACTTTACAAGATTATGGCAAAAGCATTTGAATAATTTTAGGATGTTATGGTTACATAATTCCCGCAGAGAATTACTGCCTACTCGACTGCTAATCAGGACAGTTTGTACTGACAGATACATACATGGGCTCAGAACTCGAGGAAGAAGCTAATTCAACAGCTGCTTTTCTTTCATTCTTTGCACGAGGCCTTGAAATACAGCACAAAACCAAGGATCATAAGACTTCTACTCCTGCCCGGTGAAATTGTTATTTTGCAGAGAGATGCAGTTTCATATTATCACACTTAATATCGTTGGATGACTCCCCTTTTTGCACATCTGGTATGAATGTCCAATAGACGAGACGATTCAGCAAAGTCCCAAATTTGTCTTGGCTTTTCCAAGCAAACTCGAAAAGGAAATTTCCCTTGCGACAAGATACACAATGAAGCAAACATATGCAGCTGCAAAAGCGAAAACTACAGCGGTAAACAACACACCGCTCCCTTCAGAAGAGAAAAAATCCACCATAAGATATCCGTTGATCATTATCACCAGGGCTGCTACAAGCCACGATATAATCTACATTAAGCAGAAACACATGAATTTTTCAGTTTTTCTATGAATTTAATATCTCAAGAGGAAGTGTGCATACAAATTTGTGGTTGCATGTTGAAGTAAAGGCACGTGATCACACTTGGCACCTGTATAATATATTCTTTCCCCTCCCGAACATAATAAAGTGCAGAGTTCAAATAGAACAATGTAGCAATTACTATAGGTTATAAGGGGAAAATGGATAAATTCTCCCAACTGCAGGGGATAACCAACAAGAAAAGACAAGTAGAAAAATAAATGCCACTATTAGATGCATATAGCAATTTCCCTCCTTAGTTTCACACTTTTACAATGAAAGAAGAGCAGGATCACCTCATACTTACATAGATACGCCTCACCAGATCAAGGATAGGTTACACTAAGAAGAAAATCAATTCCCAAAAGGGATGCTCTATCCATGATATTACGGGTTACCAATACAGTCTAGATCATTTATCTATTTCTCGAGTCAATGGATTTATTGGAAATAATACCATTCAGCTTGAGCCTGTCAGAAGTATGAGTGTAAATTCAAATGCAATGGTCCCACTAAGTTAATTCATGACGAAGTGGAGACTTTACATTTAGCTCATTCAAAGCCTCCCCAAAAGATTAAACTGACATAAAGTTCAACTGTTTTCAATCATTATCGACAGAAACCAAAATTCTCAAAGCCATTCTTTCTCAACAGAAGCAAAAAATTAGTGCAGAAATTATGTCAGCATGGGCAAATCCTTTATTCTTTGGGAGAGAGGATCTAGATATTTTCACAAATGCAAATAACAGTTAATTTTGGGCAGAGTTAAATGGCATCACACAAGGGAAAAATCCAGCATCAATAAAAAACTCCTAAATTCATTGACAAAATTGCACTAACTTTTCCATGGATGCACACCTTTCCCCAGCAAAAATAACACCAGAAAAGTGATTTATAGTAACACTTTTAACAGTAAAAGAGCAGCCAAAGCATGCAAAAATAATTTAAAAAAAGAAGAAGTGAGGAAACAGAAAATATGAAGTTGCATAACTCAGACGGAACTGCATGCAAATCTGATATATTCTCAAGAAGAAATACCTGAAGAACAGTGCCTATTTTGAAAAAGCCCATGACTTCCTCCTTGGAAACCAGGCAAAGGAGGGGAATAAGAGCAAAAGGGATTTGAATCGACTGTAGCACATTAAGCCATTCATTTAGAACATCCAATGAGTCCTCAGATGTATCAAAAACAAGAGCAACAGTTAAAGTTGGGATGATAGCACAGCTTCTTGTTATCAGTGCCCTCAACCACTTCTTCAATGGCAAGTTCAGAAATCCTCCCATAATGAATTGCCCAGCATAGGTACCAGTTATAGTGCTGCTCTGTCCAGCAGCCAGTAAACCAATAGCCCATATGTATAAAATTGGGAACAATCCTCCACCATACTTCTCTTGAAGATACTTGCCTGCATTTACAAGGCCAATACTGTTTGCTTGTTCCGTACCATAAAATGCCTTTGCAAAAACTGTTGTAACAAATAAATTTATCATAAAAGAGATGGCAAGGGCAGCGCCAGACTCAATCGAGTAGTAAGTAAGAGCTTCTCGAACTCTGCCTATCTTGCGATTGTCAACTTCTCTAGACTGTACAAGGGCCGAGTGTAAAAATACATTGTGCGGCATTATAATGCACCCCACGACTCCTACTGCCTGCTGTATTGTATTGGAGCTGAGTTTTGGAACCAAAACACCTACAATCACATTTACTCGATCAGTGTTGGACAAATTACAGTTTACTAGAAAGAAGTACAATGGATCTCTCTTTGAGCAAGAACATTTTCTCACCAAGTAAAAGTTCACCACCATTGGGCTTTGTTTCACCAAACATCCATGCAAAGGAGACCGCCATAGTTGCTATAAGGACAGCAAAAAGTGCTTCTAATTTCCTCACACCATAATTCTCCAGAAACAAAAAGATGAAGCTGCATCAAGAAAGTGATAAGACCACAAATCAAATGTTGAATATAAAATTTTGAACTAGTCTCCAAGCAGTTCCTTGACAGTTGACATATTCATTAAAAAAGGGAATTAAGTATAAACATTCTCAGACGTTATGAATATAATATAACACAATAGATAATCCCAACCACTCTAACATAGGGAAAAAGAAAAGGAAAGCAGACAGAACAAGGTAAAAATATAAACATACACAGCATTTAAACTTCAGTTATACTTCTCACAATTTTCAAATAATATAATCATGTATGTTGAAGAATAAAAAACAATCACATTTACGTGCACCCAGAAATTACAGGTTGAGAAGAAGAATTAAGTAAACAAGACACTTCAGACTAGCATGTACTTATTCACCACTACGGTAAAGCACTTATCTCATCAAACACCAATCCCTCCTTAACTCATCTACTTTCACTCATAAATTTAAAAAAGAAACTGAAAATGACCAAAAATAATCAAATTCATATGGAATTTCTAATAATTCGAATTTTTTACCAGTCAAGAGCGGTGATGATCACTCCAGCCCAAAGAGGCAGGAAGCCATGGCTCAATATCTTGATGGCAATAGCACTGCCAATGACCTCCTGAATATCAGCCCCAATCAGTGCCAACTCAGCCATGACCCAAAGCAACAGCCTGGCCCAATTAGGATACTCTTCCCGACACAACTCCGCGAGGTGCCGGCCCGTTGCCACCCCAAGCCGGGCCGATAGAAGCTGGACCAAAAGGCCCATGGCCGTGGCCCACAAAAGCAGCCACAGCAGAGAGTACCCCGCTATAGCCCCCGCCTGGAGATCCCCCTCCAGGTTACCCGGATCCAAGAACGCTATGCTCATCAGGAACCCGGGCCCCGTGAATAGCCACAGCTTTTTCCACGAGAAGGGAGGCGCTTTGATGGAATACTCGTCGGCGTCGAGTCCTTCGTCGACTCCGATGATTTGGACTTTCTCCGTGGAATCGTAGGCTCGCTCTTCTTCGTCTTCATTGTGTGAATCGAGTAATCGCTGGTGCTCTTCTCTGTTCGGAGGCATTTGCTTATTATATTTTTATTTTATATTATCTTTGATTGAAATGGTAAAGAAATCAGTGAAGACGAAGAAAGATAGTGAAGAGGTATTATGGAATTGGTGGATGGGGAGGGCAGCATATGGTGGGTGCTTTTATCGTTAAAGGCGAAGGGGGTTTCTGGGGGAAAGAACCCGTCGTCTTTTCTTTTCTTTTTTTATTTTGTTCTTTTGTTTATTTTTTTATTTTTTTCATTTTTTCTACTTGTTTTAATTTTTGGACATCTTCTTTTGCCACGTGGACAAAAGAGGATGAAGCAAATCGAGGTTCGCTAGGGAAAGAGGCTATAATTTTAAATGTGTTATTTATTATCTTTTTCAATATATTAATTTCCTATCTATTCATTTATTCCTTGGAGCGACAAAAGATTTTACATTTAAGTGCCAATGCTTTATTTTAGAGAACAGATATCAACTGGTTATATATCCTATGTCCCAAATTTATAGTTTTTTTTTCTGGGAATATTAAAAATAAAATTTTATTTTTTAAAATAAATTTCTTTAATTAATCCTTTTACATAATCACTACTTTGAAGATAATATCATATAATTATTTAACTTTTCCAAAATTTAAACTATCATCTAAAATTCTCATTGAATCAAATAAGATACATGTATCAAAATGAATGGAGTATATGAGTTATGACTCGTCTGATGGAATATTTACTTTCAGCATTATTTTTTTCTTAATTTATGTAAAATTAAAAATGAAAATAATTTTATTTAGAGATGGAGGGGGATGGCCACTCACCATTCATCATGTCTAGTTGGAACTTTATCCACTGTCATATCAATTCGGAATTGTCATTTCTTCTTCGTCCTTTAAGACGTATATATTTCATAAAAATTGCATTGTGCCCCCCCCCCCCCCCCCCCCCGGCCTCTCTGTCACGTCATTTACGTCCCAAAATTAATAGGCAAGCCATGTTTCAAATATTCAATAATTTTCGGGTTATTACAAATCTACATGAATTTATGACTTTTCCAATGTTCCTTTTATTTTGCATGCTATTCCCTCATGTGCAAAGAGATTGTGTTATTTTGCGATATCAAATGATTTCATTATCTAAAAATTATTTTTTATCAAAACCCTGTCCGTCGTACAATCAAATGCAATTGAAATGATTTGAAAAACAGTTTTTTTATTTTTTTACAATGAGCCAAAGCTACATTAGTTCTCAGTGGAGTAAAAGATAATAATAATTAATGGACAACAACTAGGAATAAAAACACAATAATTAGGAATTGGAAAAAAAAATCAATACATAATTTGTATTATTCATCTAATTAGGCTATGCAAACAAATAAGGAATAATTTTTGGTACTAACTATACCTTCTAAATAATACTGTTTTATCATTTTAGAATTGGCTGGAGTTGAAATTTTAGGATAAATGGTAACAATAATAAAGGAGGATTATTTTTCTCTTATAGATCCAATTCTTATGGTCGTAAATGAATTGAACGAAATTGAACATGTTACATTTTAAATTTTATCGAACTAAAAAATAGATTGAAGTTTGATTTATTAAATTAATAAATTAAATTTATATAAATTTTTAATAATAATTTGATTTATTGAACTTTACAATAAATGCATGCGCATAATATACGTGCAGTCATTGTGATATAAGACCCAAATTTAAATGAGGCATTGTTATTATTTTACATCCAGTTCAGGCTAATTAATGGTTACCTGAAAATTCTCATTGGACCCACAAAAAGGATGTTCCTCTACAACAAGTGACAGTGAAACTGAAACTCCCCTTCAGTTGTTTCAAGAATGTCATAATCGAATTTTAACGTGGCCTCAATGTGACAACGAGGCAAGTCAGGGTGACGGGGCGGTGAGGAAATTAGTGCAAACGCTGAAGAACGTCGCCATGTGTGTGGGCACAGCGAGCAAGCGTGTGTCGCCGTCGAGGCTTGCCCGTGGTCACACAGGCGTCCCAGATTTTCATTACACGACAAATCGGGGCTTGCCTAACAGAGCATCCTTTCCACATAAAGCCAAGAATTTCTACATTACTGATTACACTGCTGCTGTTCCAGAGAATCAAAATTCTAATCTTGGAATTTTGCCACATTATAATTGGATAATTAATATTTTAGTCTATTTTTACAAAGTATGTCGACATGATGACAGATAAACAAAGCCAAAGGCCAATATGACTGAGTCCTTGCAGTATTATTAATTTGTTTATAGGGAAAAAGTTATGATACGGATCACATGTTGGTTCGGCATGCATATATATTTTTTATTTATTGCGATGTTTTTATTCGTCAAATTAATAATTTAAAAAATAAAAGGTATATCTTCTTAATTTAAAAAGAGGGAGACCACATTTTTAAATATGTATCTAAATAACTCAGTTCTATATATATTTGCACGTGATATTTTTCATAAGACACCTAAAATTTTGAGTTATCATCAAGCTCAAAATTCGAGTTATATCAATCCAATCAACTTTTTTTCCTCTAATGTTCCCTACTATAATTTGACTGCCACATGATGATACTAATATTATTAATTTTATCTAATTGAAACATGTCATTTTCATATATGAGATATGATAAATAAATTTGTTTAGAACTCTTTCCAAAATCTAATTTCAGAAGAGGAGAAGGTGTCTAATTCATGTATATATATATATATATAATAACAACTCAGCAAATTGACGAAATAGAACAAATATAATTTATAATACGATGGCATTTCTAACCTTCTATATCCTAAGCAATAATAAATTATGAAAAGAAGACTCCATTTAAGATTTCTTAGGAACATTTTTTTTTTTTTTGGGGGGGGGGGGGGGGGGGAACCATTATATAACTCAATCATATAGTTTGTGAAAAAATGCTACATATATAATATCTTCTGAAACTATTCTATCCATACTCTTGTCATTTTTGTTTATTTGATTTTAATTGTTGTTCCTTACTTTAAATTTTATCCATTGGTAATTGCTAAATCTAGCTAGAAAATGACCACTGACTAAATGGGCAGCCAATATTTGTTATGGGCAAGTGGTGCACCCAAAAAAAGAAAAAAAAAATCTTAAATCAAAAGGTACAAAAGCAAAAGCAGAGGCGTGCAATGAAGTTCCACAATGACCTTTCTTTTGTTTTTGAACACGTGGAGGAATCTGTCCTTTTCTGACACGCACCATAGAAAAGAGAATTTGGTAAAACTAAAATATGGGAAATTCTATTTAATAGTGGAAGTAATTTGGTATGTCCTGTTCACATGGACTTATATAATAGAATATGACTCGCAAAATATATTAGAAATATAGCACTTTATGTTAGATAGAATTTTGTTTAAAGTATACTGCAAAATTCAAAATAAGTTATTTAGATATTTATCAATGGCCATCACTATAGATTCCATTCCAAAATTTAGTGAGTTTATAAAATGGATAACTATGTTTAATTTCTGACTTTTTGAAAAGCTTAGATCACCATAAAATCGTAGTACTCTTAAGATTTCATAAATTCTGGCATTGTGCTTTGATGGTCCAACTTCCAAGTCTCCTCAAGCATGAATAGTGCTTTCTTGTTCTTACATATTGATAAGATCATAAGAACAAGTTTGTACATTGCATGACATCACTTCGTATTGACAGAAAAGAAAGCAACCTTGTCAGATTCCTTTCACATTTAAAAAAAAAATATATATATTTATATTATTATGTTAATTGAAGTAAGCACAATAAGGCTCACTGGCTCAAAAGTTTGTATGGCTTTTCATCCTTGTATGCATGGTTAATAAGGTGCACATATTGTTTATTTCCTACTTTTTCCGTCGGGTTTTGATATAATTATGTTAATATAGGCATAATTTGGGGTAAAATATTTGATCTTTAAACAAGTTATTTTACAGTAATGTGGGCCTAAACTTTAAAATACAATTTAACACTTTAACTCCTAACAGGGCTTTTGAGGTCAAATTCACCTACTGAAAAACTGAATATTTTCACCCCAAGTCCTAAGGTTTTAATTCTTGACATTCACTTCTATTGGTGTTTGAATTTTTGGCAAAAAAAAAATAAAATAGCCCTTTAATACTATTTAATTAAGTATTCTAGTAAAATTTATTAAAGGACCAAAATATCAAGAAAGCTTTGGACTAGTGACAAAGGTGAGGTTAAAAAATATAGGAGTTCTTGAGTTTGGGTTCCACTAGAAATGTAGATATTTATCTATTTTTAAAATAGTTATTTATTGATAGTTGATCGTTGCAAATTATTAATTGAAAATTGATAATTTATTGTCAATTGATATCCAATTATAATAAATATTTGATTGTTTCACTAAAATAAAAAAGAAAGAAAAAAAATATTCCTACATTTATTAAAGAAAGTAGACATTTTTACAAATTTTTACAGTAGTTTCATGATAAATTACCACAAGTCGAAATTTGATGTCGTAAGCCATAATTTAGGATGGGAATCAGTTATTTTGGTTTAAGACTTTCAGTTCTACGGAAAACATAAAAATAAGATAAACATTTTTGGGGCCAAACTATAAAGGATTGACTTAACCAGAACTGTTGATGAAGTCACTTTCCCTTTTGTACCGCAAACTGATACGATTATTATGAAACACAAGATCATTTAAATAAAGAGACTAAAATTTGCCTCTTTGGCTCACAATTTCCCCGACCAAAAACACTAGAATTGGAATAGATTTTGCATGAACTCCAATTCCATAAACCAAATTCTACGGATCCAAATTAATACAGTGCAAATAATTTTTTTTAAAAACATATTATATTCAAGAATAGGTACTGATGGGGAATATTAAATATTATTTTAAAACTATATTGCTCCCAATACTTATTATTTATAATTTAATAAAATAAGATTTACGCATTTTATCATTGGGTTCTACCCGATTTAATTCTATTTGAGTTGAAATTCTCACTACGTCATGTGCGTACTATACTTGATCAAGATTGAGAGACTTGTTTAGTCTAAATACCCTACGCCCCCTATTTCGTATACTTTATATCCAATTAAATACTTCAATCTATTTACGAAATCTATCTAATCTAACTTTATCATCGAAGGCCTACTCCAGCTTTCTTTATAGAGATCATGTCGAGAGAAGGACTTTGCTATCAGAAGTAAGGAACAAGTCATGGACTTGTGAGGTCGAGATTAAAATACCTTATAATTATTGATTTATTGTGGTAAAATTAGTATAATCATTTTTCATCAGATCATGTACCACACTATGTGCAAAATTGTCGTGAACCTCATATTTTAAAGGTGGTAAAAATAATAATTTATAAAATTGTTCTAAGAATACTAATATTCCAAAATATAAAATATTTCCTTTATATTTAGATAAAAAGACCTTTCTTTCTACACAGACGAGATCGATCTCTCCAGTCTCAACTCAGAGAAAAACAGAAAACATAGCATAAAAGTTAATCAGTCTGGCCCATTTAACCCAAGGTTCAACCAGTTTTACAAGCCAGTACGAGCCACAAAATGTTACTTATTTGTATATATGGAGCTTGGACCACAGCCATATAGCCTTCTGGGCTTACATGCTTGGTACCATCTGAAAAAACATAACAATTTCTTATCTCTATCTTCGGAACTATCATGGGATTATTTTTTAATTACTTTGTTTTCCCTTTAAATAATACTGTAATAAATATTTGTCCTAAAATTCAATAAAGGATGCCTTCAGCCATCATGATTAATAGAAATTGCCTAGTGAATTAAGATGATTATTTTCTCATAATCACTTTTTGAATGCATCTTCACCGATACACGGGTCTTTTGGTTATGCAATATAAGAACTCAACTGTATACTAAAATCTAATACTGTCTCAGTCCCCTATTAATATCTCCTTCCTATAGTTTGACCAGTTAATTTAATTATTTTTTCTTGAATAATCTAGTCAATATTTTTAAGAAGTAATCAATAATATTAAATAATATGAAAAATATTATGATTGAAAAGTATAATAATTGTAAAATTATAAAAAATTAATATGACAAGTTAGTCAAAATATTAAAGAAATTGAACCCATATTATAACAAATGGAGCAAGTACTTAGGGACAGGGGCAGTACTAGAGAGTAATATATAATGTATTACCATTATTAATATATCGATGTAAAAAAAATAAAATACGAGAAATAAATAGTATTAAGTGACTAAATAGAAAATATACAAGGGCAATCACATCCACATACACAGGACTCAAGCTTTAGACATAAAATTGTCTCCCAGCCAATTTCAAGGTTCAGCCTTCCTCTTTCTACTGCAAGAGAAAGGAACGAGACGAAAAACCCGAGAGGCCTATGTTGTTTCACAAGACATGCAACTTCCTTACTTTGTCAATAATTCCTCGGCATATTGGACAACTCTTGCTTTCCTCATTGATAATCCTGCATGATAACATTTTTCGCGCATCAGTTCCATTCTCCACAATAATTGTTTTGTACGTCCAATGTTGTATGTACAAATTCAGCTTTAATACTCTATGGTACCCAGACAAAGCAAGCACATAACATAGGAGCCACTATAAATAATGGAACCAGTGTCCATTTCTTTGTAAGAAATGATCTAATTCAAACACAGTCAGTCGAGACAGGACGAGTGTAATTATATTTGTTGTCTAATTAGTTATTCATAATCTCGGAGCATCAATCAGTCATAAGAGTAAATTATTGTTGTGCAGAGCAGGGACGGGGGTGTTACCGGTGGGCACAAGTGTGGCAGGTAACACAATGACCACAAGGAATAAAGAAGCAGTTTCTTTGGTCGTCGTAGCATATAACGCATATCTTTCCATCGTACAAGTCCTCCGACGATGAACTGCTGCCTGATTCTAAATCCTTCCCGCTTGTGCCATAGGTACTGACCACAACTTCCTCCTTTGGCAACAACAATCTAGTACTCTCAGTTGCCCTTGCTGCTTCCCCACTGGCCTCGTCCCCGTCGCAATTCCACATGAGTTTCACGATCAAAGCAATAATCATCAAGAATATTGCTGAAATTTGCCACAAAAATGATGTTGTCATGAACAAATCTTTGTTACAGAGAATGAATGATCACTTAAGCTATGGATTAGACTTCCATATAAGATTAAGGTCCCCTCATAGTAGAAGTAGCAGCACGAGAAGAAAAACTGTGCTAAACTTTTTCTGATCTTATTTAGATAAGCGGGATATTTGCCTTACTCCCTACCATCCTAATGGGAGCTTTTGTTTATAAAAAAAGTGGTACTTTGTAAGAGTTTATTAATACAAAATTCTTTTTCAAGATGTACAAAAACACCATGGATGATTACTTAAGTCATGTTTGCCTATTTTATATTTAACACAAAAAATCTACAGCATAATTTTGACTCAGATTACAAATTAGCACATTGAAATCGATCCAAGTAGCTATGTTATATGTTATGCACATTCAATAAATCATCTTACAAAATGTAATAATAATAATAATTATAAAAGAAACATGCTAATATCATGCACACTAATTTTCAATCAGAAGAGATCTAAGTGTTAATTTTTTTCTCTGAAAGTGTTGAGCATTTAGTGATTTTTAGACTAAATTAGCACTGGGCATGGTAAATTTAATCTTACTACATTGAGATATTTGTTGGATCGTTAAGTTTTTATCTCGAGGTTTTTAGATGGAAAAGAAGCTCTGCACTTGCTGCTATATTGTATTAATTCTTCTTTTCATTACCACATATATCTGGATAGAATTTGGATAAAAGGACAAAATTATTTAATGCAGACTCAGGTTGATTTACAGACAAACTTGAAACAGGTGTTGCACTAGATATTAGCAGCATAACATATATTGCTTCTCATCCATCTAAAGATTAGCTGTTGCCAGAAGAGCAAGAGGATAATATATCAGTTGCAATAATTAAGTTTGTCTGCATCAGATTATCAGATGCATGAACAGGATCGCATACATACCGGTGAGTGCCGCGTAAAAAGCAAAACGCATCGCAAATTCGATTAAAACATGGGTTTGTCCCAAATGATCATCATCCTGCAAAAATTATAAGCTACTGATGATCAGTTGACTAAGAACAGAGTAGTAAACGACAGGAAAATTGGCGTATCAAGTTTTAATTATTGAAAGTACAGATAAGGAAGATTGTGCTTCTTTTTACTTTCTGAAATGCGATGGTGACAGCAAATCGATTGAATTCACGGGGACTCTCTGTCCAAGTCATTATATTATAATCCTGGCTGATGAATTTCTACCTTCTTGATCTGCTGCTAATTAATTTCTGACAAAGCCAAATAAAAAAAATGAAAAACATAATAAATGTTTGCGATTATCTTTTCTCGAACAATCGAATCATTAAAAAAAAAAAACAGGGTTTCATGACTTACACAAGCAGCTGAGAATGAAAATCATAATTTTGAACAAGAAATGAGTGAACATCAATACCTCATACTCATGGTCTGCATTCAGATTCCCCCCCTGAAAGTTTCTGCTTCCAGGTGTCGGCTAAAATTTCCTGAAACTGTATACGAAGTTCTGAAAGCTTTCTCACCGAGAAATTGCAAAGGAAAAAGGGAAGAATCTGCCGTCAAATGGGTATAAGAAGATGTTTGATGCCATCAGATCACAGTGGCGGCGAAGCTCAAATTTCATTCAGTTGAAAATCTGTGATGGCTAGTTACTGGAGAAGGAAGGTTTGCGGGAAAGTTTTAAGTTTGGAAGGGAAGAAGCAGAGGCAAATTCAAGGCTAATTTCATGCTTTAAGAATTGTCGGCTGCGAAATTTGGACTCGTGAGTGAAATTTGATGGAATAATGTAACGGCAGGTTCCGGGAAATTTATTCTTGAAGTGAGCAGACAGGAAATGGAGGACGATTCTTATTTATTTGTATGAAATTTGAAAGGATTGGGTACAATGTGATTGAAATGATTCAAAACAAAGAAGTGGACAAAAGAAAAATGTTTTAAAAACACCAGTGGAGGCCCATGGAAATACAAGTGTAGGGTAGGGGGCCTGATTAATTAATTCCATTCCATGCGTTCTAAATTGATTTTGTTTTTGTTAATAATGCTTTATATTCATAACGGCAATTTATTTTTCTAATATAATTCTTCACTATTAAACTTTTAATTATTACGTATGAGCAAAATTTAATTTTTCAATCATTCAAAAAATCACAACTTGGGACCAAGGAAATATATATAAGAAAAAAGAAAAGGCTAAAGTGCATAATGTTTTACTTTTTACTGAAGGAATTTTTTTGAACATGAATAATTTGCCCTTACTCTCCTCCCGACTTAAAAAAATAGTTCTTCCTTTCCAACTCTGGTATTGTCTTTTCCGCTTGTAGATCTAACTTCTGCTTCAATCCAAATTCAAAATTAGAAAGTGTGGGGGGCCTGGGTGGGTAACTTCAGAAGCATGTTACGTAGCCGTAACAAAGGGCAGGTGGTAAAACTTTCACCCTCTTGAGAGAATATTGAAACTATTAATGCAAGCCAACTTTGTCTTAGGGCAGATCCACGAGACAACTGAGAAACTGTCCTTTCAAAACTTTTCAGAAACATTGATTAAGTCACGGACTCACGATGGCAAGTGGCAGCGTTTTACTGCACAGGAATACCCTTTTACAGACAGTAAGACACTGACTCCTAAGCATGGTATAGAAGAACCTCAACCGTCCAATTATTTTAGTACTTCCTTTTACAGAGATGAAGACCAAAGAATAAAAAAAAAAAAGCATCGCATGTGTTGTAGGTAGATGCAAAAAAAGAAAAGAAAAAAATGTAAATGCGATGGCATTATTGTACTTAATCACTTGCGGCAAGGAAACAAACGTTACTTATGATTCACCAAATCTGTTCATGTGGCCAGGTTACATGTCTGAATCTTAAGATGCCAAAGGATGCTAACACCATGATTTGTTTAATACCAAGTTTTGAGCACGCATTTGGTAAGCAAATATAGTACTCAATTCATTTGTCTAATAAAGGCTAAATTGGTAAAATTGATACTCTAATATGAGATTTTGAGTTTGAATTACATTAAAAATATGTGGGTTTTTATTTTATTTTAATTATAATTGCTAATTGATTGTGATTTGAGAGAGATTAGTATATCTTATTTTGAGTCAATTTAATTTCGAACTGAAGTATACATACGTCATTCTGGAATGACCCCCATTTGAAACTTTCTTGTACTTAAATTAGTTTAGATTAAGAGGTCTGTACAAACTAATATGCTAAATGATTCATGGTGTCAAAATTATCTTATAAAAGCTAAAACATCAAGATATTTATAGTAATTAGTCTATACCATATATGATAGTATTCAAATATTTCAATTTCATCGATATTACAATCTCATCATCTTTATGCATCAACGGTCAATATCTCAAGACTTCAAATTGGATCGGCTTCATACCGAAAGACACAAGTCGTCAGGTCATTTTGGTATTTTGATGATTCATGGGGGGCAAAATCGTCATTTCAGTGCGCTAAAAACATCAAATTGTTAATTGTTAATAGACTATTTGATTGGTATTTTGATGTAATTATATACTAAAAAAAATCACTCATATGCATCTCCAACACTGAAAACATGTGCATGAACAATAAATACTATGTATAAAATTCTTTATTTGTAATATCCCAACCACGCCATCCTGCCGCCACTCTCACAATATATACACAAATTCAAATTAAAATTTTGAAGAAAAGTTTAATTCAACCTATCCCTTTCGCACTAATTTGCTGCAACATCCACTGAATATTAGCAAGAGGAAATCAAATTTGACAGGAAGTATTCATGTAGCCACCTCAAGAAAAGATAGCAATAAGTAAATTTGGTGTCACAATCATACACTGTTCACTGTTGATTGAGCATCAAACCAATAATTCTGGATGGGCCCAAGCTTCAAAGGCGTCCATGTGGTGGTTGCCAATATGAACACAAACAAGGACTAAAAAGGGAAAATGAAGCAAAAAAGTGGACTTGAAAATTAACTAATCAGACCAATATGGGACTTTTATTGTGAAATTTTGGACAAATTGGATACAAAATTTTCCATTCATCCAACACAATTAGTTAAGAAAGTAAATAGTTGATAAAAATCACCTTCTCTCCTACTGTCAAATGAGCATAATTTGATTGACTGTCAGTACGTATAACACGTGTTGTACTTGATCTATTGACTTTAAATCACTATAAAATTTTGTTAAGAATTACAATTTATTGAATTACCACCCAACACTATTAGTTAAGAAAGTAAATAATTGATAAAAATCACCTTCTCTCCTACTGTCAAATGAACATCATTTGATTGACCGTCAGTACGTATAACACGTGTTGTACTTGATCTATTGATTTTAAATCACTATAAAATTTTGTTAAGAATTACAATTTATTGAATTACCACCCTATTTAAAACTAAAAACTCTTAGAGAAGATAGCCTTTTACACTTATACTATGTCTGAATTTATTTACATTATCATTTCCAAAAAAAATATTTCCTGAAAATATTTTTAAAAAATTTCATTAGTGAGTTGCAAAATCTGATGGATTGAGTTGACAGATGAATGGTTTACTTCAAGAAAATATTTTTAGTTTATTTATTTTCAAATGTAAAATAAAGAGGATGTTTAGAAAATTCAATGTGTTTTTTAATATGAGCCCAGTATACATCACCATATTTTAACATAGAAATGATTTTTTCGGTTGACTACACTTGTTTCCAAATCTTGTTAATGTAAAATCTTCAAATGTTTCGTCACATTAAAATCTGATAGTTGCTTAAAATTGGTAAACATATTGTAAATAATTATAGCTGTTACAGACTAATTAAATCTTTTTCCTTAGTTTCACTGCATATTAAGGGTATGTTTGGACATATGATTTTAAGCTAGAAAATACTATAGAAAACCTTTACTCTCCTTCGAATCATATCTTCTTCACCAACATACAAAAAAATTCATACTTAGCATAAAGTTAATGTATTTATTTAATTAAGCTGCTTATGCGAGTCCATAACAATAAAGTTAGACAAGTTACTATACAATATATCTTTCTTGCAAATTAAGTATGGAACGCACACTCTTTCTAGAAAAAAGGTGGTTTGTCGTGTAAAAAGCAAAGCAAATTATATGCACACTTGCCTTTTCAAATCCAATCTATACATGTTAGTTATAGAAATAATTTGGATTGTTAAAAATATTAATAATTAGTGATTAATTATCGATCAATAATTAATAATTAACAATCAACTATTAATTAACTAACTTTTGTGAAATTAGACATATTATCATATAGTTGAGGTATAGCCATTAGAATTATACATCTGAAACGTGCCTGCTTACCCATAGCGTGTAAACGATATGGAAATATCAAAACTGCAATGAGACAATTTGTTTCATTTCCAAACTCATTTTCATATTTTTAATATTTCCAACGTTGAAATATATTTATTAAGTTTTTATGTAAAAATAAATATATATTCAAATTTGTTATATTTCTATATTATGCATGTTTGGAAATAAAAATGTATTCGTTTTATTATATTTTTTACATTAAAAAATAAAATATTAATAGATTCGAAAATGAATTTGGTAGGTGCATGAAAATAAGTGAAATATTAGTAGATTTGAAAATAAAGTTAAATTATATCTTTGGAAAAAAAAATTAAGTAAGATAAATGCATTTTCAAAGTTTTCGAATAGTAGAAAGTGAAAAAATGTTTTGTGAAAATAAAAAAAAACAACTTCAAATATTTCAATGTAGGAGCAATGAAATAGTTAGCCATTCCATTTTTGTAGGGCAAGCAAACTTTCTCAATAACTGAATTTAGCAAAAAGTTTTATTCTAAAAGCAAAAAATGAATCAAGCTTATACATAACCCAAAACATCACAAATTGTGAGTGAGAAGTTTTAGTCCAGTCCAAGTTCAGCCAAAATTAAACAAATTAGATAATAACTGAATTATACTTACCTAATTATTGATATACTTTTGAAAAAGAATGACCAATTGGATTAGGCCACGTCATTTTCCAGTAGATTGTTAAAGGGGCCCATTGCAGTTTCTCATCTTTTCATTGAAATTGGGCTCTTGGCCCACTAAAGTAAATATGATATGTTATATTAGGTTCTGCTAACAAAATTGGTACTTTGTGCTCATCCCGTTTCCCGGTGTCCCCCCCCCCCCCCACACAATTATATTAGATTTTGTTCATGATTGACATCAAACTATGGAGTGGAATATGATGATTATACCTCAAAGGAGTATTAGCGCCAAAAACTCACAGGAAAATTTCATCATGACTATCTGTTCTGTACTTCTGACTTTTATCTGTTATCTGGACCATTTTTTCTTCTTTTTGCCCTTGGAGTCATAGCCAAAAAATAGAAATTGTAGTAGTGAGATTTTTTTTTTAAATATTAGATAAATAGATATTTTAATTTTTGTAGAGTATAAAATTTTTATAAATTAATAATTATATATATATAATTTATACTAAATTAAAATTTTTATAAAGTTGAGGGGCGCGCGGCTCCTAGTTCCGTCAAGCATGGTGACCAATAGAAAGTTGCCTTTTTCCTCCCTCAATTAACGTTCACTTGTACTGATAAAACATGAGATTCATACTGATTGAGAATTATCACCACTTCATTGTGGGCGATATATGAGCTTCTTTTTTTTTATTATTATTTAATCAGTATATAAGAGCTTGGTTGTATAGCAGAATCTTATGAAAACAATTGTAGCATCATGTACAAAACTTAGTAAATTCTGGTTGTATAAAGATATTTATTTTATCCGAATTGATGACGACTCGATAATAGATTATATACAAGAGCACCTCAGACAAATACAGGTGATCTCATTCAATAGACACGAATTTCTCTTCAACCAACTTGGTGGGAGCCCAGCACGCATGTCGTTCTTGTCTGCTATAATGAATGGAATAGAAGAGACGAAAAATATCCAGAGGATTTTGTTTCACAGAATGTGCAACTTGCTTACTTTCTTGATAAATGTCCTGCATATTGGACAAGTCTTGATTTCCTCACTGATAATCCTGCATAAACACATAAAATTGTTTCACGTTCTTATAATAATAATAATCTATCCCTTTTCCCATTCTTTTTCTTTTTTCTTTGTTTTTTTTGCATAATAATATACCAACAAATTTCACTTTACTACTCGTGTATGGATGGTAACAAGATAGGAGATGATATGGGAACTACTATCTAAAGTGGATACTTTCTCGACACTTAAGATATGCCATATTTAGTATTCTGAATCTTTTATTGAAATTGATATTTCATATATTAAATAATATCATAAATGTACATTTGTAAAACATCAAAATTGCATATTTAGACCTAATCTGGTGAGACTAAACTGATTAATTAATTTTATGGAAAGTAGGATTTTACATTTGTGCTATAACATGCCACTCTTCTTATAGTATCAACCAAGTACAAAACATAGGTAAATCATAACTTGAGTTTTGTCACAAGGAACCAAATGGGATTCTTAATTTTCCCAAAAAGCTCTATTCAAGCATGGGCGCCACAAATAATACTTCATTTATATCAAAATTATTGTTCCACGAATCAAATTTTTTATTTTTGAACAAACTTATCATATTATTTTTTAATATTGAGTGGTTGGGTTAGGATTTACCTCTTGGAGCAATTGTAGCAGGTAACACAATGACCACAAGGAATAAAGAAGCAGCTTCGTTGATCGTCATAGCATATCACACATATATTTCCATCGTACAAATCCTCCGACGATGAACTGCAACTCCCTTTACCTGATTCTAAGTCCTCTTCACTTGTGCCATAGGAACTGTACAAAACTTGCTGATCCTTTGGAAACAATAATGTACTGTTCTCAGTAGCCGTGGCTTCTTCTCCACCGCCATTGTCTCCGTCAACATTCCACAGGAGTTTCACGATCAGTGCAATAATCATCAGAAATATTGCTGAAATTCGCCACAGAAAAGATGTAATCATGTCAAATCTTGGTTGTACAAGTCCATTAATTATAAATTTATGGTGCACGATTAAGTTTGTTTTATAGATAAAACACCAAGCTAAAGTTACCTGATCATTGTTTTCTTTTGTTTATTTTACACAATATTAATCTAATTTTGACTTGAATTACAGCTTAATTAATACACAGAATTCAGCAGCTACTTTATTTTTGGCCATCTTTTAAAGAAAAATCATGACTGTAATATTTGCTTGTTACTTCCGTTATTAAATTAGGACAATATATTTAAAAGAAGATATTAAAAGTAAAACAACCCTAAATCAAAGTTTCTATCCGGAAAAAAAATATGAAAATATTACTCGATCTAACAAAAACTATTTCGATATTTTTTAAAATTCAATACGTTAAATTATTAATTTTTTTGCTACCCAATATTAAAACTGAGATTTTTTGACTTTGTTTTATCATTGAACTCAGATAATTTTCGATATAAAGTGAAAAGATCAAGAAAAATATTACTATATCCCAAAAGTCAAACTCTTGCCTTTTTAACCCAAACCGCACTAAGATAATTTAGTAAACGTAGTAATCATCAAATCATGGGTTTATACAAAAAACTGACAATAGGGGTTTGTCGGATTGGAAAAAATCACAGAAACGGGTGTTTTGGACGGAGAAAATATCTTCTCAAACTTTTAGAATAAAAGACGTTATCTTATATAATCTGGGATTTATTTTTCCAATGTTTTAACCTAAAACCTCATACTAATATATCCACCAATCATCTTTTGTCGCGTCCCTATCGTGTGCATGGTATGCAAAGATAATTTTGGGCGACTATTTTCATGTCAAAATAATTTTGAGTAACTATTTTCAATCTATGTCTTTAATACTTAGAAGCAACCTCCAAGCAACAACTAACAAACATAATGATTAAGCATTGACAAGATCAGTGATTGATTAATATATCTGATTTTTTATTTTAATTTAATATTTTATTTCACAGTTAAGAATATATTTATGTTAAATATATATATTAAAAAAATATTTTATATAATTCACAAACATTTGTGATGTATAAACCGATAATACATGATTAATTAATTCGGAAACAAGATGTATGCTTGCAAGTAACAAACACAAAGTTACCGATGATTGCGTAAAAGACAAAACACGTTGGAACGTCAACTGAAAGCTGGGTTTCCCAGGCATCATCATCCTGCAACATTTTCCATACTTATCAGTTAAGTTTGAACAGAAAAACAAGCATCTTCATTTGCAAGAAAAGAAACGAATAAGCATATTGTGATTAAGCAGATTAATTAATCAACTACAGAATCACTAATCCTTTACACATACTAGAGAAAAAATGATGAATCATTTACGTTCTTAAATGTCATCATGGCCATGGCTGTAAAATCACTAATCCTTTTGTCAGCTGTAAAATTTATGGTTCCTGACTTTCCTCTCCCGATCGATGAACTGCTACCATAACAACCTGCTGTCGACTAATTCCTGATAAAAAAAAAAATGTTATAATTTATGAATGCTGACAATATTTAATTAAAACTGAAACTCTTCTTTTTGGCTGGAATTTGTATATTTGAACCAGAAATAAATTAAAAAGAAAACGCAGTTTCCATTACCTCGTGATCGTGCCTTTCTGCATTTTGCTTCCAGGTCTTGGATCAAGAAAATGTGATTCACAACGGCGACGGGGTGAAGCCCAATTATCTTCAATTGAAAATCTGCAATTTCTATTTGCTGGAGAAGGTTAAATGGTTTGCAGAGAAGGGTTGAAGGTCGATTTTCTTGCTTTTAGAATGATAGATTGAGGATTTAGGGGTTGGGTTCAGGACTCACGAAAACAGAGTACGGAAACGTGGAAAAATATAGTGGCGTTTCTGCCAGTGTTATTCTTGACGTGACAACACAGGAACAGAAGACTTTTCGTCACTATAAATATTAAAGTCGGTTGAAGGTTGAAACTTGAGCGTCGTTTGCGTACTAGGATAAAATTAAGGTGGACAACGTCAAAAAGTCTTTAAAAATTGAATGTAAAGTTAAATATTAGTTGTTAGGCAAAAAGTCAAAGATTCGTGCAGTTTTGGTTGTGAAAATAAAAATAATTTGGAAAAATTAATTATCTGTTTAGGTTTAACTTCAGAATTGTGTTTGAAAAGTAATCAAAACTATTTGAAAATAAAATCATTACTTTACTTATTCTATCTACTAAAACACTTGTACCTTTACATTTGAATTATGCATTTGCCGTCCTAACACACCTTGAACTACTTTAATAGCTTTGTCTGAGTGGTATAAGTAGCTTTCAGGACATGCATGCCTCATATAAGAGCTATAATACTTTATTTAATTGCAATTGTATTTGAAATAGAAAAAATAAGTGTTGAAGAAACAAGATTTCTCTAAATATATAAAGGATATATCTACCTTTACATATTTATATAGCAAAAGGCTTGATAATGTAATCATCATTTGGAAATAAATAAGAAGTATTATATTTATTAAACAATTGTTTCATGTTACTTGGGGAATTTAGAGTTTATTAGAGTACTTTGAGATGTTTCTTTCAATTTGTATATCATCTTACATTACAATTTATGAATCTACAATTAAGTATTTATTTAAAAAAATACTTTATATATTAATTTTTATTTATGATGTAAAATAGAAAATATAATACGAATTTGGAATAAAAAAATTTCATTGACTGACTTTTGAGATGAATGGCTTATTTAGCGATATTATATCTTGAGGCACTTGAAACAGCATATTTTGTTTGGTTTTATTACAAGCAATTATGGTATTAAAATAGAAATTTGACATTATATCCGAAAACCCCTAGAGATTTGACTTTAACTCCGAATATGTATAAAATACATATGTGTGTATGTGTAAGCCATAGAGCAAAATGTTGGGTTCCTCCCCAAAACAACGTGCAGAATTGAATAAAGTAGTAAAGCAAAAGGGCTCGACCGGCGCATTGTTAGGCAAGAACAGAGCCAGCACCACATGAACATAACGAATTAATCATTGGACATGTGTAATTAGTTGAGGTCATGTTTCCAAAATTGACATAAACAAACGGAGTAGAAAAGAAAAGGAGAAAACCGAATTGACTTGGGATGTATATTGTGTATAGGGATGAAAAATTGAATTAGTGTAAACGAATCGAGTGGAATGAAGTATTTAAATTTGTTTAAATTTTTATTGAGTTTAAAAAATACGTTTGACCTTAGTTTGGTTGTTAGTGTAATTGAATTTGAATCAATTTGAATCGATGCAAATCACTATTAACTTAATTTTTTATATATTTTATTTATTTTTAATTAATCGAATTGAGTTTGAATCGAATTTTAAATTTTATCGAATAAAAAAATATGTTCAAGATTGAATATTATTGATGGACATAATTTAAACTCAATACAATTAGACATTCACACGTAAGAGCTCCAAATCATGTAAGAGGCCCAATCGGTATAGAGATATATATACTAGCCTAACAAGATATACAGACCCACCCATGAGGCTTAAATTATATCAAAAGCCTATCAGACCCATATCCCAACCAAATAGATATAAAATACCCTCTCGTATATATTTATAAGGTAGTATTTTATTTTGTTGAATATCTATCTTAAATGCAGTTTTATTCTCTTGAATATTTGTTAATTTAAGTATTGGAGGGATTTTTTCGAGATACTCCCAAAAACTTCCTCTAACGGTCTGTCCATGGTGCACACATGAAACCCACCTCAATAACAGTGAATTAAATAACCCGTGGTGATGAATAATTGACACACTTCAATATCAAAGTCAATCTATATTATTTATGTTTAATGAATCGAACTCACACGAGTATTTATTCTTTAATTTTGAGATAATTATTAAATAGTTTAGTTTATTTTTATCTTAATTTGTATTGATCATTAATACAATTAAATTACTGCATTATTTTAATTTCTCAATTATGAGTCCATGGCTCGTAATTAAAATAATAATTAGATGGAAATATTTGAAGCGTTTTAAATCATTGGATGAGAATATTTCAGTTGTAACGCTATAATGATTGAGAATGATAACAATGACACAGCAGCTAACTTATGTAATTTTTAATTCAGGCGAGATGATGGGACACAGTGCATGTGACTCTGTGTGCCAAGCAACCGAACATTAAATTTCTTATTATTATTTAAAAAAAAAGAAAAAGAAAAAGAAAAAGAATGAGCTAGGTACAATTCCAACTGTCTCCCTAAAATTTTGATTCGGTCTCAAATACCTCCATAGTCTTATTAATGCCTACTTATTATCATCTAATAAAGTCTTTTTTGCATAAATTACAAATTACAGAATATAATATTGTTCGAAAGAAGTTAATTTTTTTTAAATAACTGTGCAACATCAAAAATAAAAATTATTGCCCATAAAAAAAATAAAATTTTTATATAGACAAGTCCCGTAAAGTCAAAATTTATATATAATAATTTTTATCCTAAAAAAAAAATAAGACCAATAAAATAAAAAAAAAATCTGGGAAATGGCAAAAAAAGGAAAGAATCAAATTCATGATCATCATCATGGCTGAAGATCAAAACTTTGGGGGGAGGGGGGGCATCCATCTAATTTGCTGATTATAGCCCCCCACCACACTGCCCATCCCTCTTTTGTCACCTTGTTAAATATATCAATCAAACATATCCAAATATCTTTTTTTTTTCAAAAGAAATATCTGATAGATGATTAAAGATACTTTTGACCAACACTTGTTTAACAGCCCCCGCAACCACCAATATATAATAATAATAAAATAATAATAATAATAATAATAATAATAATAAAAGAGGCTGAGTACTTGGAGAATTTTTGTTACTTCTTGCTACCAAAGGCCTCGACATGTGGTGGGTTCGACCCAAGACCAGGAGGGGGCGATAGAAATGTTTGGACACAGTAAAACGCAAACTTCGATTGGGCTGAACTGTTTAACCTCTTTTGAAGGCCGGCCTAATTGAACAATACATTGTGGATAAGGGGCCTGGCCCTCCAGTACATCAGTGCATCTATTTTTATATGTCAATTTATTCTTGGATCAAGTGTTGTATTTCTGCAATCAAAATGGTCCAAGGTCAGTGGACCAAACAACCAATATGACCCAAGAATTTAATGTTGACTTAAAGAAATCTTTTAGACTTTCAAAAAAATGAAAAAAGAAAAAAAGAAAAAAAAGATGGCTTTGGGTTACTATCACAGTTTTTTTATTGTTATTTATTTTATTCTATTGACTGATTCGAAGAATTGTGTTATCTATATTCGACCAAGAGAATACATGCAAACATACGTACACGCATACAAAACCCACTCACCTGACTTTGATGCGGCATCCTAATATCCTATCATAAATAAACATCTTCCATATCTTTTTTTTTTTTATGTATAATGAATAGTGCAGGAAATGACGATCATAACAGAATAACACAGAGACAGATGAATCCACTAGCTATGGACGTTTTCATGTGTTCCCAAATTTTATCCTTGCTCTTATTATATACTTATATTCTATACTTTTCTCAGCCCCTCGAACTACAGAAATAAACTAAATAAATAATAAAGAAGAAGAAGATATCAGTATCCTTAGTATTTAATAATGTGTCCAAAAAAATAGCAAGATATTATAAAAATGTGGAACCCAAACCAAAGGAGTAATAGAAAAATAACACGTGCAACGAAATCCATGCACATGTAGCCCACACAACAATGTATGTGTAGACAACAATTCAATCTTTATTACAGATGTTTTATATTTTATTTTATGTTAAGTGTATAAAATATTTTTTAAAATAAATATTTTAATATGAATTTATACACTTAATTTGCAGATGTGAAGTGTAATATACAATTAAATACAAATTAAAATAAAACATTACAACATATATTATTAAATATATAATTAAGAGCATTTGCAAAGTTCAATATATAATTAAATACCCTTAAAAACATAACAATTAATTACAGCAATAGTACACAACGTCCACAAGAGACAAACTAAGATATGTCCAATACTAGAGAATCGCACTTTGGCCCGCTCTTCACCAACTTTTGACAAAGTTTTCAGCAGCTTTTAAGTGACGATCACATACAGATTATTTGAATCTACACACAAAAGCCAATCGAATCCCAATAAAATTCGGAAAACAGAAAAGAAAAAAACTGAAAATAAAGACACTTTCTAAAGCTTAGATCACAATCCACATTCAACAAAGGGCTAGAGAGATTCTTTTGGTCGACAGTCCCAAGGGCATGTTTGTTTGTTGGTAGCTAACCAGATTTTTCTGATGCAACCTTTATTCCAGATATTCCCTTGATCCACGTCGCCACCAACTGAGTCAAACTCGGCGCTCCGGGGTCCAGTGTGGCGCAACAGGGCTAAAATGCGCCGATACCACCCGTGCGTCCAGCAGCTCCACAATGGGCGTGAAGCTCACGCACCTTGGAGCCTTGTACTGGTTGATTGACGCGCCTCTTGAGATTGCATAATCCATGAGCTCCTCAAAGGTTCCATTCCTTACAACCCTAATTTCAAGCGGCCCGACCGAGTTATCTGCGACCCGGCACTGCCTGTAAACCGAGTTCATCGACTCTTCAATGATAAGACAGCATTTGGCCAAAACCTCGTGGTTCGGGGCGTTGGCTGGATCTTTTACAAGCAATTCCCAATATATGACGTAATGCCCCGGAATTGTCTTTGTATCAGCATAGCTAGTATACTCCACTACAGTAGTGTTAAAGTCCCGCAGCAAAGCAGAGGCATTTTCGACGGCCTTCTGCAACTCAGACTCATCGGTCTTGTCGGCGTCAATGCTGAGCAGGACGTTCTTTCGCCTTATGAACTTGAATTGGGGAGCGGAGTTGTGGAACCCCGTGACTCGGAGGATGTCGCCGACTCTGTAGCGGCACAACCCTGAGTAGGTGGTCACCACCAGTTCGTACTCTTTCCCAACTTCCACGTCCGCCAAATCCACCAGCCTCGGCGGCGAGTCACGGGACAGCTGCACCGGGTTAGATGGGTCGTGGGGGATGAACTCGAAGTACCCCATGTTAGGCATGATAGTGTACGACACTTCTGATGGCTTTGTCATGGGTTTCAAGTTGAGCCCGAAATAACATTCGGAGGATGCGTACATGGTGCAAGCTTGTGGCAGGCTTCCACTGTAGAAATCAAGAAGAGGTATGTATTGGGCCATGGCGCCGGTAACGATGACGTCAAGGTACTTCGTGTTGGGCCAAATTCTGGAATTATCGTCTCCCAATTCTCACCCTCACACTCTTTGATAATAAATTCAGCAAGATCAGGGTTTGGCTTAAGAATTTTGGCCATGCGCTCTTGAATAGAAGGGTCTGTAATTCTAGGGTTTAATGACCCGGCGGAGATGTCATGCGCAAGAAGTCGCCAATTGAGTTGGAGGAATCGAATGGCGCGGAGGAGACCAGAGGCGAAAACCGCCCCGACCCGGAGGACCTCTTCTCGCATGAGGAGGCCGCAAAGCATCTGTGTATACATGCTTTGGAAAGAATCGGAGCAGAGAATGGCCTCATCTGGGCTGGTGTAGACGTTGTATGGGTCATAGGGTCGGGTTTTGAAGTGGTCGCTTTTGTAGTAGCTGGTGAGAACCGGGCGTGCAACCAGCCCGCCTGGAGTCTTGGTTTCTGCCTTCACGAATAGAAAGTACAGGCCTTTTCCTTTGTCCAATCCTGGCACATATCTGTTGACAGTTCAAGAATTTAATTAACAAAATCTATTTACAAGAGAGACTACAGTTATTCTTGTATTGCTTTTTTTTTTCTACAAAGATTTTTTCCTTCCTAGATTAATATTTACTAGACAAGTAAAATTAAGGGAAAAATTTAGGCTTCTCACAGGCTCATCACCGGCATGAGAAGGGTGTACAACAACTGTCGACGGTCCATTTCTTCTCGGATCGTGGGCATGAGCTTCCTTTCACCAGCTGATGTCCCGGAGCTGCAAATCCATTTCGTATACACGATCATCAGACCCAAAATACATTTTATCTATAAATTGTGGAACACTTAATGTACAAATATTCTTTAATCCAGGTTTTCACCCTTTTCAAGTTTGAAATTAAATGTTGAAATCTTTGAACTTTGCAAGTTGCAGACAGACATATAATCTCAGTAAATGTCACCAAAATCTTCTCATATATTGTGCTTTTGTACATGCAAAAGTACAACTATGATATGTTATTATCACATATAGAATTCAAACCAATATAACCAATCATGAAGCAAATAAATAAAAACTTAAGGATATGTTTGACCCTTCGATTTTAGAGAGAAAATAATTATGCTACTTTTTTTTTTTTTCATTTTTCTCACCAAAATTCGAAGTATAAGCATAGCATAAAAAAGATTCTCTATATTTCTTTCTAAGAATTACCTAGTGAGGAATTCAGAGATGGGGTGAGAGCAAAAAATAGGGGAGCGATCTCCATTTGCAATACGTTGGATTTCCGTCTGAAGATTTTCATAGGTCACGACCGGAACCCTAGACTTAAACGTATCTCGATCAGTAGCACCACCAAGATTGAACCTCTGAAGATATTCAGTGTCGGCATTTTGGGCAAGTATTTCAGCCAACACCTTTTCTTGCACCGTGTCAGCATTTTTGGTCATCTCTTCAATAAATTGAAGAGCCTTAGCAAATTTCTCATTCGCAGGGGAGCCGACGGGCGACGGGAGAGTAGAGTCAGCGGCCATTATCAGAGACTCAGATTTGAAGTGAGAAATGTAATCGTGAAGAAATTTGGAGAATTGGATACTGAGATTATGGGGTGTTGGTGTCAATTTTGAGGAGGAGGGCATGGTTTATATAGTGAAGAAATGTGGGGTGACTTTCCTCATAGTTGGAACACCACATGCCACGTAGGATTGTACACGTTGCAGGCGGACTTGCATCCTTTTTCATTTTGTGTTTGGACGGGCATTGCTGAGTTTGGACATTTGAAATATATATGTCCCAGGAAGTGTAGAGCCAAGGGGTGACATGTGGGGACCACGTGACGTCATTGTGGCTGCAGTGGAGGAGACACGTGGGCCCAACATGGATCCACGCAAGCATATTCCAGCTTGGGCTTTTTGTCCCGGCCCGGACTATGTTGGTCACGGACAACGATAGGCTGCCGGCGAACTAGGCATACTTTTCATTGTTCCTCGCCAAGGAGTAAATCTGTAAACCCACATACGCATACATTCAGCCAATTTTGGACACAATTTCTTTTTATGCTTTTTTGCTACAAAGTTTGAATGTTTTCTTACTTATTTTTCGAGATTGATCAGACAATTGCAGGCATGTTCCCTGTCACTTCTTTATCTTTATTTTTTGAACGAAAATAATTGACATCAATATTATTGTTACACCAAAAAGTGGGAACTCATACTGATTATGGGTATGGAGATGCTGTTAAAGACTCTAAACTCTTAATTTGCCTATGTTTCCATAAGTAAGATAATAAAAAAATGTGTTTTGTCCCCCCTTAAATCGCCTGTAGACTCCCCTGCCCTCCTAGATTGCTTCAATATTCCACGGCCCGAAGTTATCATCGCTCCCCCCGACCTACCTGAAAGTCTTAGGTTTTGCCCCTGCCTATGAGGCTCTCTACACATTAAATTATCCAAGGGATGGTATATTTACAAATTGATTCTCTCAATAAAAGAGATGCAAATCAATATAGGCAATGGAATTGTTAATTGATGCCCAAAAAATATTGGTTGTGCAGCAATCACGTGAGCTTCCTCGATATTGTCATTTACGACGTTGCTAGAATTTCTGTTTTGTTGGTATACTTGTTGTCAGGTAATGCTGTGGCATTTTTTTATACGGTCTATGTGGTATAGCTTTTCTGTTTTTCACTAGAGTAGCTAAGTAGCAGTTGCGTCAGGATTTTTATAGTTTTCATCGCCTAATTATTTTAATCAAGGGTTTTCTTTTTTCCCCTTGATACTTCTATAACTTAAAAGCATCTACTTTTTTGGAGAAATGTTTGTAATCAAATGGTAAAAGGTGAAATGATAAAGAAGTTCTGGACTCAAACTTTACTAGTGTGTATTAGTTTACTAATATAATAATATTTTTAGTAGTTTTCTATATTTTTTTAATTACGTAGTTGCTTATAATTAATGAGTTTGAAATTTGAGTGTAATTATGATATGTATATGACCGTTTTCTTAAAAAAAAAAACAAAATAAAAAAATAAATGCCAGCATAGCTTTTTCCACAATAGGCTATTAACTGTACTAATTAAGCTGGGTGCTCAAAAAGAAATTGGCTGTATTTTTTCTTGGAGAAAAACAGTTGGATTGGCTCTCACTTTTGTGATATTTACATAATCCACAATAATCGTACTAATTGAGAGCTTTTAACGTAAGTCACTTGCAACTTCCTAACTAAGATCAACAATCATATATAATTGATGCGCTTGTTAAACACGTTTTTTATTTTATTTTTTTTGTATTAATTGAGATTTAATTCATAAGTCAAGTCCCATGTGAATTTCGTTGTTTGTACTCTCATCTTGACAGCATTGCAACTTGTATCAATTATATACAGAAGAATGTACAACTACTATTCTGCTCCTTGACGAAAAATCTAAGCAGGCAGGACTTTTCTCATTATTAGTAGCCTTCTAATTTTACTGATTGTACTAATTAAAGCAGTTGCTCGTGTCGTTGTAAAAGTATTATATATTATTAACCCACCAAATTCTTCTTGAATTAGTCTTGAAGCTTCTTAATAAAATATCACGTTAACATGCATTCAAATCACATCTGATGGAGGGCTTTTTCCTCTGTATAGAAAATCAGCAGCATGTGATGAGTAGTTTGATCTTCACTACTTTCATTAAATGCACAATATAATATATTGCACGTTAAGTATTGTGCCACAATTGCATTCGAAAGTGCTTATAGAGTCAGTAAATTAAGAATGAAATTCATTTTCATTGATAATTGAAATCACATTACTGTATAAAATGTCTATATAATGTGTGGAGTATAGAGTTAAGAGTTGTTGAAAATAGTTACTAATCGTCATATTGGAATTCACCCGTATTTGGCTAGATTTATTTAAAATATTTTATGTACTTCTACATTTTATAAAATGTTATATTTTATTTTAAAAATAAATTATTAAAGTATTTAGAATAAAATAAAATTATAAAACTTATAAAATGTTAGTAACGATAATAATGTTAAAATCTTCAAAATAAGTTAGATTTTTTTTTGAAAAAAAAATTATATAACCTAATATCTTATTTCGGTGTGTTTATGATCAATATTTCTAAAAATGAGTTTTTAAGCTTCCTCAAACACCCTTTGAGTAGTCACATAATTATAGACATTTCCGTGGTGAATGCATCTAGAAATTAATGTAATTTACTAATATTAATTTCTACTCCTTAATCAGTTAATAATTTATTATGTGAAAGGATTCTAATTGATTATGATGAAATCGTTATTAATTATGATTTAATTAGTTGACATTGATTGACAATTTTATTACCTTGCACAAAAATTAATTATATTTATTGATTTACCTTCTATGGATTAATTGCCTAATTTATTTTGTGCAGATTTGATTAGATTGCATTCATGAAAATATTTTATTTACAAAGATAAGTTGGGATCTTTTCTGATAAGGAAATGATATTGACATATCTTGTATTATTCTATGCAATGTATCTAGATACTTTTGAAGTGGAGATTCGAACTTAATTGATATTGCATATATATCCAAAGATTGAAGATGCAATACATGCCTTTGGAGAGAAGAAGTGCACGACTTCAAGCTTTGAAAATTGCTCTCATTTTTATTCACTTTTCGGGATAAGAGGGTGAGCCTTTCGGGAGATAGGCGTAATTATTCGAGAGAAGAATTTGAAGATCTTCAAGAGAAGGACGGTCTGTTGTCTGAAGGGATTTCAACAATAAAGTGAGTTCAACAGTGCAGACTTAAAAGTCGACGGGATTCCGCTGAACCTTCACTAATTGATTAATTCAAGAACGACGTCATTAGTAAAGAGGGAGTCTTTATATTTTGAATAAGTTTTATTATTGTAACTGTAATCTGAATTAGTGAAGCATTCATTGCAAGTGGTGACCTCGTGCATGTAGAGTACATTTGTACTTGAAACACATAAAAATTTTGTGTGTCATTTAGTTTAATATCCTTTATTTGTTGCAACAAATTGCACAATAATTGAATCTGATTAATAAGTAAAGTTGGTAATAACACAAAAATAGATCTAACAATTGGTATCAGAGTTGGTCACTAGATACATTTAGTGAGGTTTTAGGAACTGATCTGATTAATTGAAGGAATGGACCATCTTCGCGAAGGAGGCTCTACTACTCGACCACCACTGTTGGAAGGAAGAAATTACTCATATTAGAAGGCAAAGATGTGAGCTTTCATTAAATATGTAGATGAGCGGGCTTGGCGTGTTGTTGTAATAAGTTGGGAACATCCAATGATGATAAATAAGCAAAAAGGGGAGGTTTTTAAGCCATAAGATCAATGGAACACCAAGGAAGAAAAAATTACAAATTACAACTCAAAGGCCTTGAATGCAATTTTTAGTGCGGTTGATGCCAATCAATTCAAATTGATTGCAACATGTGAAAGTGCAAATGAGGCTTGGACAACTCTTTAAACTACCTATGAAGGAACTACAACAGTGGGAATGTCAAAACTCCAAATTTTGGCCTCAAGATTTGAAGATTTTAGAATGGAGGAGAGTGAAAAAATTGCTACCTTCAATGCAAAACTATGAGACATAGCAAATGAAGTTCAAGCTCTTGACAAAAAGTATTCACACTGTAAATTTGTATGAAAAGCCTTAAGGTCCTTACCAAAAAGATTTGCATACAAGGTCACTACCATTGAAGAAGCCCATGATATTGAAAAAATGAAATTAGATGAGTTGATGGGTTTCTTACAAACATTTGAATTGAATCTCAATCACAACAGGAGAGATAAATAAAAAAGTGTTGTTTTCCAAGTTGAAGTTCCAAAATCAACTTTTGCATGAGAAGACAATGATGATATGTTATAATCTTTGGCTCTTGTGACAATTTTTTTTGGGAAATTTCTCAAAATGATGGATGAAAACTCAAATAAGCTAAAGTTTGGTAAGCCTTTCAATTCACAAAAGGATAAAACTAATTTTAATTCTTTTAATGACATGAAAAACAAAAGGATTCAATGTCATGAATGTGAAGGGTTTGAACATATCCAAATATAATATGCCAATACTCTCAAACAGATGGGCAAGTCTTTGACGACAACCTGAAATGATGAGGAATTTGAAGGAAGTCAAAAAAATGATCATACGATATTCAGCTCTAAAATGATAAACAATCATTGTGAACATGTTGTAACAAATCAAAGGTATGTTCCAACATTTCAATATAATGCACTTCATCTACTATAACATGTAAGAAATATGTGCAGATTTCAGATTCAGAAACTAATAGTGATGATGATGAGTCCAGTATTGAGAAAATTCAGTAAATGTATAACAAAATGTTTCAAAAGTGGCTTGAGATATGCAAAATCAACAAGTCACTTGAGAAACAAATTATTGTACTAAACAAGGAAAAGGAATCGATAAAAGTAGAAATTCTTGAATTTACGAATCTTGTTGCTGAAAAAGCCATCAAAATCCATGAAACTGAATATGAACTACTTCACACTCAAAAGATGATAAGCTTAACTCTGGTAAGAAAAAAACTAGATAAAATACTCTCTATTGGAAAATCATGCAGTGATCATCATGGGTTGGGATACACTTGTGAGTCTTCAACTTCAAAAACTATTTTTGTAAAATAAACAAAACATGTTCAGTCAATCTTTGATAAAAGCAAAAAACCTATTTTTCAAAAGTCAAAGCCAAAAATACTCATTCCTATATGTCATTTCTGTAATCTGCTTGGACATATCCAACCAAGATGTTTTAGGTTTAAAAAAGCTTTAAGAAATGGTATGTATTTTGGTTCACCTGCTTCCGTAATGTTGCAACAGAAATCTAAATTATTGCAACAGTTTCCTAAGATTAAAATTAACTTGAAAAATAAATCTTAAAGAAGAATTTGGATTAGAAAGTTAGATCTTAGATATTTTGTTGCAAACATTTCTTTAAAAGCCTGTATTGATAATACTTGGTATTTTGATAGTGGATGTTTCAAACATATGATAGGTGACAAGAAAAAATTGAAAGGCTATCAAAGTGTGAATGAATGACATGTTATCTTTGGAGATGGTAAAAAGGGACTTGTACTTGGAAAATGAGTACTCTATGTCGAAGGACTGTCAAAACTCAAAAATGTGTTTCATGTAGAAAGTTTGAAGGCAAATCTGGTTAGCATTAGCCAACTTTGTGATCAGATGTTTAATAAAAACAAATGCCAGGTATTTCATGAAACTGACAGGTGCGTGTTAATTGATTCTCGTTCATCTAATAACTGTTATATGTTGCAACAACCTCATGTATATTACAATATAAAAGTTGATGAAACTGATTTATGGCACCAAAAATTAGGACATTTGAATTTCAAGAATCTGACTAAAATTGTGAATACAGGAGTTGTGCTAAGAGTACCAAAGCTGAACAAAAAGAATCCAGGACTGTGTGGTGCATGTTAGTTTGAAAAGAAAAAAAGGGTACACACAAAGTGCTGCAAAATATCAGTACATCACGTATTCTAGAATTTCTCCACATGGACCTCATGGGACCTATGTAGGTAGAAAGTTTAGGAGGAAAGAGGTATGTGTTTGTTTGTGTTGATGATTTTTCTAGATTTACTCAGGTATATTTTTTTAGAGAAGAATCAAACACCTTTCAAGTGTTCAAAAAATTGTGCAACAAATTGGTAAATAAAAAGAATGACAATATTGGTAAGATAGTTAGAATTCAAAGTGAACATATTTGAAAATGTTGTCTTCCCCAATTTTTGTGACAAATATGGAATTGCACATGAATTTTTGGCTACAAAAACCCCACAACAAAATGATGTTGTGGAAAGGAAGAAAATAACACTTTAAGAAATAGCAAGGGTAATGCTGAATTTCAAAGGAGTAGCCATTCGTTTTTTGGCAGAAACAATCAATAATGCATGCTACACCATCAATAGGGTGTATGTGAGACCAGGTACTATGAAAACCTCATATGAGATTTGCAAAGGTAAAAAGCCTAATCTTAGCTATTTTCACGTCTTTGGTTGTCATGTTATGTATTGAATGATCGTGAACAATTAAGAAAATTTGATGCTCAAAGTGATAAATGATTTTTTCTTGATTATTTATTGAATAGTAGGGCATATCGTGTTTTTAATATAAGATCCCAAACTGTCATAGAATCCTCAAATATTGTCATTGATGATTTTTATGTTTCTACATGACTAACAGAAAAATGAAAATTCTCAAACTCAATGAGAAAAAAAAACTAAACAAAATAACAATCAAGTCACCACCGAGAAGGATGTGGCAACAACCAAAAAAGATGTTGTAACAAATAAACTGGACTGGGGATAGAAAATGATAATGTCAGTACTGAAACAGTTCAGAAGGAACTTTCAATCAAAATTAAGAAGAACCATCCTACTGATCAAATAATTAGTTCGCTCATTGAAGATATTCGAACTAGGAACAAGCCAAAGGTAAGTTACAAAAATACGGTAAAATATGTGTGTTTCACCTCTTTAATTGAACCTAAAAATGAGAAAGAAAAAATAGTTGAGCAACTAAAAGGTTTGGAGGGTCCACATTTTTCTAATCATATTTTTTGTGATAATTCAAGTGTCATTTATATTTTTAAAATCATGTTCAATACTAAAAAAATGAAGCATTAGATATTCATCATCATTTTATTAGGGATTTAGCTGAAAAGAAAATTGTGGTAATTGACTATGTTGCGACAGAGAAATAATTTGCTGACATATTTACCAAACCTCTAGATGCACTTCATTTTGATTCATTGAAAAAATCTCTAAGAATTTATGTGATCTAATTGCATGAGCATTCAGAAGAAAAGGGATTTTATTGTAACCATATTGCTTGTATCATCATCTATGCATGTTGCAACAATTCAATATCTGTTAGAACATCTTTTGCATAACATCATAGGAACTGCATTAGGCATTCTGCATTTATTCAACATGTATTTTAAATGGTCAAATTTTGAAGTTTTGGTCTGCTGAATCTCATTAGAACACAACTACTTTCTAAAATTTTGATAAATGTTATATCAAATGTTCCTTGATATTGTGGTTATTTGGAGGCCTTTAACAGAAAAAGCTTCCTATCCAATGATGTGGAGCTAGCCGTGTAAAATTATATCTTTTATTTTATGATTTAAAAAAATAAATTTTCATGTGAAAAGAGCTACTCTTGGAATAGAGTGAAAGTTATTAACTGGCTAAATTTAATTCAAAATGTGAGAAAGAAGAGCATTTTACACAAAAAAAAAAAAAAAGAAAAGAGAAAGAAAAAAAAATTTGCATGAAATCTCTCTCTCAAAATATTTGAGGAATTGAATTCGTAGATGTAATCAAAATTTTCTTTTGCAGAAATGGTTGAAGAGATTCTCGAACTTTGACACATAAAGATTTGATTTTTAAAATATGTGATATATTTTATTATGTCAAAATTCATTCATTTTGATATTTTCAATTTTATAGGCATAAATTAGGAATTTGTGTGTGTTTGGAAATGCATCATAAGAGATTTGGATAAATATAAAAATAATTTAAAATTATCTACTACAACAGAATCTGCCCATAGATTTGATTTTTGAAAATTTTCCTAATTTAATATTTGATATGATATTGAATGCTAGTGGAAGTCTGATTCTAGAGATCTTACAAAACCAAGAAAACTATTGAGTATCTGCATAGAAATTGGAGTAGGGTTAAATAAATTGGGGCTTTGGAAGTTGTAACAAGCGAATGCAAAAATCCTAATTTCTTTGGTGTATCTGATTTTCTTTAACACTTGGTCTGCTTTGTTTGTCTTCTCTTTTATCTTTCAGGCCTTACATCACGGTGAAAATAAGAGAAAACTCTTCATCTGGTCCTAGTCACATATAACAATCATGAGTTGAACCGCATCAATCTCTTCCTCTTATGGTATACAATTTAGTTATGGCAGATCCTAATGTACTAATTGCACTACCATGGCGAGAAGAGATTGTTGAGGAAGAATGTGTAAAAGGTGCACCTATATGATGGATGAAGGGATTGGTGATGATTCTCACATGCAAGAGGGTAGAAACTGATGTTGCTAGTGAAATGCAGACCAAAGCAGATATTGCTCAATTTCTGCTTCTAAGACCCCCTGGAAATCCACATGTTTACAACACAAGAACCAATCTGTTGCAACAGAAATTGTAGAAGTACCTTTTTAGCCAATTTCAGAGCTTTAATCCTCAACCAAAATAGGATGATGACATGTGTATCCATCTTGGTTTGCAGGATTTCCACGACTATCATCTCTTCTGCTATTAATGATTAAAAAGAGAAGTAGTTATCATGGTTTCTCATTATCTATTTGATTATGATATCTGATTTATGCATGCTTATTTTGGTTTGCTTCTTTCAGTTGAAACCATAAATTTAGGGGGAATATATGTTGTTGTTGATACTCTTTTTTCATTCTTTTTAGATAATAGTATCATTATATTATTGTTATAAGTGAAGATGATGAGGTTGCTTCTCCTTCGCTGCTACAGATGCCTAAATAAAATATTGAAGATAATGATGATGATGTTGAAGTTGCTTTGCTATAATTTGGTCAAAAAGGGGGAGTAGATACTACTGGAACTTCTGTTGCTGGATTTGATATTGCACCAACTGATGATGATAATGTTGATGACTAAGTGATTTTTTGTTTGTTGGGGATGTACTTAAAAAATTATTTGGTCTTAACTACTTTTGGTGAATATTTATCTGTCAATATTTTGATGTGATTTGAACGTTGGTTTATATTCAACATATTTTATTTTTAGTCTTTTGGATATCTCTATCTCATTTGCATGGGGAGTTTTGAACTGCTGCAACAGTCACGTAGTTGTTTCAACAAATTTTGACTGATTAACAATTTTTGCAGATTTAATATATTTAGGGGGAGTTGTTGGGTTTTGACCAATCAATGTCAAATGGGGAGATTGAAAGGATCCTAATTGATTATGATGAAATCGTAATTAATTATGATTTAATAAGTTGGCATTGATTGACAATTTTATTATCTTGCACAAGAATTAATTGTATTTATTGATTTACCTTCTATAGATTAATTGCCTAATTTATCTTGTGCAGATTTGGTTAGATTGCATTGATGGAAGGATTTTATTTGCAAAGATAAGTTGAAATCTTTTATGATAAGAAAATGATCTTGACATATCTTGTATTATTCTGTGCAACGTATCTAGATATTTTTGAAGTGGAAATTCGAACTTAATTAATGCTGTATATATATCCAAAATTGAAGGGGGAAATGATCTTAATATATCTTGTATTATTCTATACAACGTATCTAAACACTTTTGAAGTGTAGATTCAAACTTAATTGATGTTGCATATATATCCAAAGATTGAAGATGCAATACACGCCTTTGGAGAGAAGAAGTGCATGGCTTCAAGCTTTGGAAATTACTCTTGTTTTTATTCACTTTTAGGGAGAAGAGGGTGAGCCTTTCCGAAAATAGGTGTAATTTTTTAGGAGAAGGTCGGTTTGCCGTCTAAAAGAATTTCAGCATTGAAAAGAGTTCAATAGTGCAAATTTAAAAGTCGAGGGGATTTCGCTGAAGTTTCACTAATTGATTTGTTAAAAAATGACGTCATTAGTAAAGATGGAATTTTTATATTTGAATAAGTCTCATTATTATAATTGTAATCTGAATTAGTAAAATATTCATTGCATATAATGATTTTGTGCATGTGGAGTACATTTATATTTGAAACACGTAAAAATTTCATATATTATTTAATTTTTTATTTTTTATTTATCATAATAAATTGTACAACAATTAAATTTAATTAATAAGTAGAGTAGATAACAGCAGGAAATCAAATCTAACATTAACATTAAGCTTTCAACAATCAAATCCAAGAAGGAATCTCCTTTATGCAGCCGAGGTGAATAGATGTTCCTATAGCTATTGATATCACATTCAGTTCCCAAAATAAGGAGAACAACATGTTCAAATAATATTAATGTTTCATCAGTCTTAGATATTAGTAACTGTAGTTGGCAGCTGGCTGCTGACAGAATGTTCAAAATCCAGTTTATTATTAACTCATAAAAAGTAGTGGGCAGGTTCAGATTCCTAAGGCTAAGGATTGAGACATCAATCTGGAGCAGAAGCAAATTTAACAACTTCATTGTCCCTACGGATATTGACACTAATTATAGATTATAGGTGTATAGTTTGAAAAGGCTATGATTATTACAAAATCACTGTTTACCAAGTGATTAGTCACAAGAGATATCTTAATAAAAGTAGCTTGACAATGGCCTCTTCATTAAGATGCTTTTAGAAACGTATATATGCACGCATAAGTATACATATATATACGAAAAATAATATCTGAAATTAATAAAAAAATTAAAAATTAAAAAAGACACAAAATTTATATGGTTGGACTCAATAGAAAAACTTATGTCCATGGATGATGACAATAATCCTACAAAGATTTTGGTATTTTCTCTCATCCAAAACGTCTGTACACTATATAAATTATGATGCCCTATTACAAACCCTAACTACAGTTCCAATATATATAGGATCCAATTCAGGTGAAAGAACAAAATAGTTTTCGAGCCTCCACTCCGCAAGTTCGCAAATTAAAGCTCATTTTTTCCCAACTAAAAACCGTACAACATAAATCGATTCAGGTGGTAACTCGGGTCGGATATAAGACATCTCAAAATCAATGAAAAAAACTCATGAAGAGATTTAATATTTAATGAAGAAAGTCATGATAAACCCTACATCACTAAGAAAACAAAAATTCAACGTTGGAAAATCAACAGAGGCTGTATTTGCTCCCGCTGCCGGTTAGAGATCTACCATTTTGAAAGGGAACCAGAAATGAAAATATATTGAAAAATAATAATAATAATAATAATAATAGTGCTGGGATGGATTTTAGCGTCGGCAGGTCCCCCAGGCTGCACAAATATTCTGTCACAAAGATAATCTTTTGATTTATATTTGATCGCGTTTCTGTCGTAGTTGTGCCATTAACCTTAAAAAAAAAAAAAATAGCATATAAATCACATATTGAACATTACTTGTACGTTATTACAAGATAACTCGTTTGTAAGCATTGAAATCTTCTTAATAATACTATATTTCTATATTGAAGTCTTCGTATAGGGTTTGTAGTAAGACAAGCCCTTCATGTTCTAGCATTCTAGAGCAGGTTTCGTTTTCATTTTCAAACTGTTTTTGTCTTTTGTTTTCTAATATTTGAACGACAAAAAATATATTTATTTAACCCTTATTAATATAAATAACACATTTTTTTGTTTTCATACTTATGGCAGTCATTTTCAAAGTTGAAACACCACATCATTAATTCGATTGATGTTTCATTAATTTAAAAATAATTATAATCTATTAATAGTTTTTCTTTTTGCCCTTACAAAATAATAGGACCTACAATAAATAAATAATAACTTGTCCTCCCAACATAATTTGGCAAATGGACTTAAAGTAAATAATGAGATCAATAATAAATTAAATAATAAATTATCTTTTAAACATGACAAAAGAAAGTAAAAGGACCCACAAATTATTACACGTACAGTAAATTACTATTTTCAATTTTATAAAGTCAAAATTTTTACAACAAATTTAAACAAATTTTCATTTTCACACAAATAACTCAACATTTGAGAATACTGAAAATGAAAATTCAAAATAAAAATGTAACCAAACAAGGCCCTAAATTTTATCTGAAACCATTTTTATTGGCAGAGTTTATTAAAAAAAGAATCACAAGGCAAGAAATGTATACTAGAATGTACAGACAAATTGCAATTTACCCCCTATGCTTTTGGAAATGCACAAAACTCCTTGAACAAAAACAATAGCCAAAAAACACTCTTCGTACTTTAAAAAAATCCCCTTGGTCAAATTAAACATGTATCCTACAGTGTATATATGATGTATATATGTACATATGCACGAATATAAATAAATATATATATGTATAGAGAGAGGGAGAGAGAGGGACATATATAAATATATTTATATAAATATCTACAAATATATTTCAATAATATATATATATATACGTATATAAATATGGAGTTAATCTTTATCAAGAAAGATTTATTGGTTGTTACAAGTAGGGACATAACAGTATTTCTATATGTACAAAAAAAGGGTGTTTTTTGCTCATTTCGGGGAGGTAAATTGCAGTTAACCCATATAGACAATAAATGGATCTATTGTTATCCACATCCTGTCAAGAAACGTCAAAGACATGCCTCTCTTTGGCGAAACAAAGGAAAAAAATTCAAGCCCTATATAGTTAGATATACACACAATTATTGGGGACTTGTCTTACGCTTGTGTGAGGGAAGTCAAGCAAAGTATCCTGGCATTAAATTTTTGTTTGGGTTCAAAATGTTAAGAATACATAAATAACTAAAACCATTTTTATATAGATGGCAATAAAATAGGGGATGGCCTAGATATTCCACCTACCTAGACTATAATATTGTATGCTTTTCTGAGATATATCATGTTGACTAGGAATTATGATCCCTGCATCATCTTTTTTAAGGTATTATAATTTATATCTCACCCGAAAATAAATAACTACATAAATAAAAATAAAGCATCTTATATTATTATTATTATTAATTTTAAATTCGAAAGTCAAAATATAAGAAACGAAGGGAGAGATAGAATTCAAACTTTTACGACCATTCTTAATAAGTATTGGTTATAATATCTCATATTATGTTATTTGTAGAAATTTAATCTTAGAGATCGTAGTAATCATGGCAAGTAAAATAACTTTTTGATAAAAGTTTTTTAATGGACTAGTAGAATAGATGGAGCATTTGAGGGAGTGGAAGCAATAAATTTTAAGAGATTAAGCTTTTAAGGTCTCAACAACAATTTAGTGATTAGTGAAATCGTACCTAAGACAAATCATCTAGAAATAGATGTAAAAAAACTAAGCCAAACCGGTTAAAAATAATGAATTGTCTCGCAGGAAATAGAAAATTAGAAAATTTGGCAATTACATAAATGTATACCTAAGCAATGATGTAAACTTCGAATCAAGTATGCTTACATACACAAAGCATATATACTACATGAAGAAAGAAAATTAGTGATAATTTATTAAGTGATAATGCAAAACTTGTCACTAATTATATATATAAGTGATAATTTTTTTTTTATCGTAATTATGATTTTCACAAGTTTAATAATGATAAAAAATATATTTACATTGTCACTATTAATAATTAGTGACACATGTGAATAAAAAAAATCTTATCACAAATCATAATTCCTGTCATTATAAAGCTTTTGTGATTGGATTTGGATGTACTGGAGCATTAGGATAGTGTAGTGTCGAGAAGTCTGTGAAACATAAAGTTTCTTCACTTTAATGCATGAAATATATTTAAATATTTTGACATATTATAACACAATGGCAACACTATTTTTAGACAAATTTATCTAAATGCTACAATTGTGCTACGATGCAGTAATCTTATAAAATTATATCCTAGGCTTGTTGGTGCCAATTGCACATAATTGCAATTCCTCTAGCTACCTTTCTTGTCGTAAAGGAATGTGATTTCAAAGTGGCCCAATCTATTTTTCATGGAAATATGAAAAATAGTTGCAGGGGACATAGTCTATACTCTTTGGTACTTTCTCGTGATATATAGGAGTTAAAATAAGGTTCGGGTGCTGGATCTGGAACTGGAATTAGGAAACAAATTTTTTGGTGTGGTCGTGAGTTGTTACATGGAATTGCAATAATAGAATCATTTTTGTTGGTTTGAATATGTTTTTTTAGGTTTAGGCGGGGATTAGCTAGGAGGCTGAGAAGATTTAAGGTTCCATTCATCAGAAAGAAGACATTTCTGGACTAATCACCATCATGTTCCCTTGACAAATGAGAAAAATCGTGTTGAGATACGAGGGATTATTTTGGAATTAATATGCTAATATTACCTGCCCCGAATACTTGATTACCTATTGCTTACTGCAGATTATAAAAAATAAAATAAAATAGGTATTCTTGTTGCAAATTAATCTATTTTATTTTATCTTTTTAACAACGATATATTTTCATTTTTATGGTGGTGCAGGACCAGTAAGAATTGAATCAAGTACCCAATATTAGTTAAGAGTAAGAATTGATGTCTTCATTTCATTAGTTCTTATAAATTTGTACACAAGGTAATAAGATTTCGGCCATCTTTTGTTGTTTATTTGTTTCTTAATTTTTGGAGATTGATTTGTTTGGACAACTATTAATTATTGATTTTTTATTGCGATTATAACGATGGTCATAATTATATAGGAGAAATGCTATATGTCACCAGCTAAACTTTTATTCCCTTTCACCTTCCATTGATGTAAAAAAGTGCTATCTGATTAAGTCCTTCCAAGTGAATTAATTGTGATAATTGAATCCTAAAATTAAAGATGATATATAGCATTGCTCATGTTCTTGCTCATGTTCATTGTAACGTGATTGCCTCTTCAAATAAATTTGCCCTTAATAGTTGGAATCAATGAAACAGCGAAAACATATTGATACTTAAAACAATTAATCTCTGATATAATTAAATAAGCTTGTCTGAGCAGTATATCATCAGCTAGACATGTTGCCCAATTGGCGTAAATCAAGAGTGACTGAATGATAAATACAGATTAGGAAACGGCTATGAAAGGCCTAACAATCTAGTAGAAGGCCCGATGAAAATTGGGCCTCGCAGAGATGCCAACATTGGGACATCCAACTCCAGAAAGTCTGAAAGCCCAATAAGAGTCCTCTTGCCCATCATTTGGAGGCAAGGTCCTGCTGCTAGCTAGCAATTCATAAACTCTATCATGTTTTTTTAATTTTATTTTTTTATTTCAAAAATTTGGCCTGAAATTATGCGTATACTCAAACTGATATAAAGTTGATAAACTCGATTTTTTGAATCAATATATGTTGTGAAATTTTGATGTTCAATTGATTTTTTGTTTTTTTTTTCAATTCTGAATCCAACCCAAATCCTAACTGGCCCATTTTGAAGACATTAATTGAACTCATTTATCATCAATAGTATTATGTTGTACCAGTACTGATCGAATCCTTGTGGTGAAGAAACGAAGTTTTCCAAGCTTAGTACACAATTTGGAAATTATTTACCATTCCCAGTTTCAAACACCCAGATAAGTAATTTCCAAAAATATACATATTGACAAGTATTGTTGTTGTTGCTGCTAAAAAAGCAACAGCGTATTACATCATTCATTACATTTTCTAAAGATTAATCAACTACAATTTATAATTTCGAATCTAAGCATAAAAATAAGCTAGATTAAAGTAACGAATACCCAAACAAAGGTGGGATTTGAATCCAAACTTGTAGAATTTTAGGGTTTCAACCTTATATAATATTGATGAATTATGAATTTTTAGTAAAACATGAGATCAATAAAAAAATGATAAAATTGTTTGCATATATAATAAATTCATTTATTGAAAACATTATCATGGTGCTAAAGAAATACCGAATTCTAGTTCAAAAAAGGAGGCGGGGTTACAAATTCCACTAGTTAATTAAATTTAAAGTCCCAAGTATATTTTCAACAAAATTTAGAATAGTGTTACACATGGTTTCATAATTAGATCGTAGCGATTGATTTGATCAATTTGATAGAAAATACGTGGTGGGCCTGGTTCAGTTTATTATAAAATAAAAAATAAAAAATCAAGTTAAATCTCAATTAAAAAAAATCAATCAAAATTATTTTTTAAAAATTTTAAACTTATTATTTGATGCATGGTTATTTAGTTTTTTATTTTATTAAATGTATTTTTTAGTTGATTATTTATTTTATTTCACCTTTAAAATTAATACATAAAAGTTTAATCTATTAAATTATTATTTTACATAATATGATAAAAAATATAGTCAAATTTTACCACATTGATTAAATCGATAGTTGAAGCGATATGACCGAATCGCTGATCGATAATAAAATTAATTTATTCGTAAATTTAATTATAAAAATATTAATATTACATTAGCCAATCCTGCTAGTTGACTCTCTTTTTTTTGTCTCTTCCACTAATTGATAAATATGCGATATCATAATTATATGCATATATATGTGTGTGTACGCAAATTATGTATGATAGGCACCTTCGATTACATATATTTATTAATGCTTACTTCACAAGTTGAAAGGTCAACAGAAAATTGGGAGAGTTAAAAGTCAATGAGTTCAAACTTCATTGCAATAGTTGTATATTTTGTTTCATTCAGATCCAAAAAATGCGTATCCAGCAATCTATCATCACATTGTTTCGTTAATTAATTATTGTTATTTCCATTTCCCAGATTAGAATTCTTTATTCAGTAAATCAGATTCACTAATCTTAATTAACTCTCCTCACCTGCCGCTTGTAACTTTAATTAATGATTGTGCTTCGATCCAGAGTGAAATTATTTAATAATGCATGATTCACATATGCTTCATCAATTTTTTTCTGAAACAAAACACGATTTGGATTTTCTTCCTTTATAATAAAACAAACAAATGATAATAATAAAATAATAATCTAAAAAAAATGATATATATGAGAGAACGATCGATACTTTAGCAAAAAAATTAAAATGAAAAACGGCTATCGAATATTATAATTATAATAATTAGCTAACCTATATGTATATCGAAGCATTAATGTGGAAGGAATTACGATTTTCAATTATGTTCAAATACCTCATTATTTTCAATAAATCATAGATTTAAAATTTCTACATAATTAGAGGCGGCCATGGCCATTAAACAACACTGTATACGTTATAGCCGGCTGGTACTGATGGCGAGACGGGCTAGGGCTACTTGGAAGCTTCCATGTGAACTCTTATTGGTAGCCGGCTGTACCTCCAAGAATTGAACGCGTAGTTTTCTTCTTGGTGTTCCATATCACATGCCTTATCATTAATCCCACCCTAAGATTAATTCTGCAAATAAATAATAATAATAATAATAATAATAATAATAATAATAATAATTAAGTAGGCACCTCGTCATTTTCATCAACACTTTAAATTAATAAGATTCCTCTACATATTTTAAACTGTAAATCGCATAATAAAACTTTTAAAATTTTCGTGGGGTTTACTTAGTAGTAGATGTGTGATTTAAAGTATGAACAGTCAGAATATATACTGGTGTTTAATTAGTGGTAGGTGCAAAATTTGAAGTATGAGCAGTTATGTAAGTCAATGAAAAAAAAAAAATTATTTAATTTTGCAAATAAGCAAAAAGTGCGTTATGAATTATGGCTGTATTACAAATATTTGGTCGATATATGCAAATCGACAATAATTTTCTTCTGAGGACTGCAAGATCTTAAGGAAATATAAAGCTCAAATTTCACTATTATTATAGCATTTTTTGGCACAAAATATTTTAAATCAAATAATTAAGTAATAAGTACCTCAAAAAAGATGAAAAAATATTTGATAGCAAGTGTACAATATATATTCTAGCTGCATATCTAATGGGCGGCGGCTACCCCCGTTCAGCCCCCCCCCTCCCGCCGGGTGGCAACTGATTTTCTATTACAGTTTCAAATTGAGTTTTGTGGACCAAAGTAAAGAATCTTTCCCTCACTCAAATTTAAAGCAGAAGGCGTTGTCTCATTGAACAGGTTCTATTGACTTTTAGTATATTTCATGATAATATTAATAACTCTAATTCTTCAAGCACAACAGTGGCATGGAGGGTATCTATACTAAATTGATGAGTGTACTCAACCCTGTTCAGTTAACAAGTCGCTTTCTTTGATAGCAAGTTGATACCGTAATTTTTTTTTTATCACACCATATTTTTTAATCTAATAAACGATAGAGATTTTGCATCTTACTTTCATAAATTACAAAACAATAATAAAACTATTTTTCTGCACAAAAGTTTTGACCTTTTTAACATTTTTAAGATTGAAAATAGGATTTTAGTGAAGAAAAGAAAAAAAAAAAAACAAGTAAAAACAAAATTTTATTACAATTTCCACTTGGGCGGATACTTATGTGTCAATTTTAAGTTCCTGTTAATAGAAGGACACATGAAATAGATGTATAAGTCAATACATCAAATAATCATATTCTTACAAACATTCATGAGTCGTTTCCTTCAAAACCAAATAGAGGAAAAACATTTTTTCTTTGCGCACTCAACTTTCTTTCAAGCATGACAATTAATAGTATACTAGAAATATACTACTTAAATATCGATCTATATATATAGTATTTCTTTGATCTATTACTTGTGTGTTGAATTCATTTTTCTGTCTATATCTCTACTGAATTCTCTCTAGGTTTACCAATAACCTATTACAGCACATACACATGCCTCCCTCACTATTTATAGTAGGTTTAAAAAGTTATTGGGCTTGAAGACCCACTACCCCATCTTTCTCTTACAGTTTCCAATATGTCGGATCATTCTTCCTCCGACCTTCAGTCCCATAAAAAAGCCAAGAATTTTTCTCCAAGAAACACGCCTAGCTCGATTGGAGTTTTCTTCTACAAATGTTCTCAGCTATTCATAATCCTTCTCTTCCAAGTTTTCATTCTCCACTTCATTTTTCGTGCTCCATCAAAATCAGTCACACTTCGTCAAGATGTACAAGAAAAGATTTCGCAGCTGCCACTTCCAGAATCGGAAAGTTGCGAGTATGGAATGGTATACGTGTATAACCTCCCGGCCATGTTTAACCAAGAGTTGTTAGACAATTGTCGCGATTTGGACCCGTGGCACTCGCGTTGTAATGCGATTTCAAACCAAGGGCTCGGGCCGAAAGCCACCGCGCTTTCCGGCGTGCCTGAAAACCTTGTTCCGGCGTGGTATTGGACGGATATGTTTGCCGGAGAGGTCATTTACCATGCTAGAATCTTGAAGCACAAGTGCAGGACTACGGAGCCAGAGTCAGCTACGGCGTTCTACATACCGTTTTACGCTGGGCTCGCGGTGGGGAAGTATTTATTCACGAATTACACAGCAAAAGAACGAGACATGCATTGTGAGAGGTTACTCAGGTGGGTCCATGATCAGCCGCCGTGGAGGAGATCGAACGGCTCGGATCACTTCATCGTGCTTGGTAGAATGACGTGGGATTTCCGGCGGTCGAGAGAAGAAGACTGGGGGTCCAGCTTCATTCACATGCCCTTGATGAAACGAGTCCTACGGCTGGCAGTAGAAAGAGACCCTTGGGACCAGCTGGAGATCAGTGTGCCATACCCCACGGGATTCCATCCAAGGTCAAAATCAGAAATGGATCAATGGCTAAATTTTGTACACACCCATAAGAGAACAAGCCTGTTCACATTCGTTGGGGGCAAACGCAAGGTGAAGGGTGATTTTAGAACCATATTACTGAACCACTGTTACAACGAGTCCGACTCGTGCCGAGTCGTCGATTGTTCAGGAACTCGGTGCTACGATGGCACATCCGAAATCCTAGAAGCATTCTTGGCCTCGGACTTCTGTCTGCAGCCTAGAGGCGATGCCTTCACAAGAAAGTCCACGTTTGACTGCATGTTGGCCGGTTCGATACCGGTTTTCTTCTGGAAAAGAAGCGTTTACCATCAATACGAGTGGTTCTTGGGTGATGAACCGGAGAAATTCTCGGTTATCATAGACAGGAAAGATGTTAGGAATGGAACGTCAATAAGGAAAGCATTGGAGGGATACAGTCGAGACGAGGTGAGAAAAAGGAGAGAAAAAGTAATTAGTCTTATACCAAAAATTGTGTACAGTTTTATGCCTAATGATGAAGTTGGGAGTGCTAAAGATGCTTTCGATGTTGCCATTGATGGAGTATTGAGGAGGTTTCAGGAGCAAAAATGGAAGAAAAATGGTAAAAGTATTGGAAGGATGAAACTGACTAGCTAGTTCAAATTGACTTGAGATACTAGTTTTAGAAGATGGGTATACGGGTTAGAGAATTTTTTTTTACGTTAATAATTGAAGACATAGGATACTTGGATAATTAAAAGTGATAAGCATCAAAGAGCACAACTTCAAAAGTGATGAGCATGAAAAGAGCATAGAGTTAGAGGTAATAATTGCTGCTTTGACAAACTTTAGAATTGTATTTTATTTATTTATTTTTAATTGCAAAAGTTGTTGTTTTGTAAATTGATAACACATTAATAAATTTAGGTCATCCCTCAATCTCGGGGTGATTTTATGCCACGCTGAAAAGGCGTTTTCTTGGTATGGTCATGGAAGAAGAATTTAATTTTTCGAAATCACAGTGTTTCCATTTTGAACATTGTAACATTAGAAATTGAATTTTTAAATACTCTTGAAGACATTTGTACTTTTATTTAAAGATGAGAATCTGTTCTTCCAAACATTTTTATGGGCAACAAAGTAATGGTTATTTATTTTTTCTTCACAAATGAATGGCCTAGCAATGGAAGGAAGACGGGGGTAATATTAAAGCTCATCTGGCGGAAAATAAGAATTTCTGTTAATGATGGTCTTGAAACTTCATCACAGATGTCAACCCTGAGTAACTAAATCCAATTTTCACTTATAAGTTATCTTGAACTGGGATATGACCCCCCCCCCTCCCCCCCAGCCCCCACCCCGACCAAAAAAAAAACCCAAAAATTGAAAATATTACTGTTGTAAAATGTAGAAAAACTTAACACGTCAGTTTATATATATATATATATATAAGCCTATTTTTTTGCTCCAATATTTTATTACATTAAGATAAAATCTGAACTGATCAGAAGTCCTCATATTGAGGTTACGAATTACATGACACTCTTTCAAATTCTTTTTTTTTTGTTAATTTTTTTTTTAAAAGGCGATCAAGTGTAGCAATTCTTTAGGAATGTTTGGATTTGTCGGAACCCTTTACCACAACCCACTAAGATGCTAGACTAAAACTCTTTCGCCACAAAAATAATTGTTTTATGGACTTTTAGTCCGTAAGCAAGTTTGAATATGTGATACCCTTGTACATATCCTTATACGAAGTAATTGACGAGACCATCCAATTTATTTTCTTAAAATCATATTAAATTAATTGATTGAAATCAAACAGATAAACTTACAAACAATAAAATGGAATTATACAACAGCTATTATATAGAGAGAAAAAGGCAGAAAAATATAAGTAGAGGTTTGTGTTGCAATTAACTTGCTTAGCTCAGCATAACCTGAGAGTAATGTGGTTGTCCAACTTGATTAGGCTCATATAATTTTGAATTTGAATTCAAACTTAAACTCAAGAGTTAATCATATCCGTTTGAATAGCTCGTAAGCCCACTCATCTTAGTTCGAGTTGGTCCCATCTATTCTTGGAATTTGTAATTGGTTACAACCATTTGATGGATTAAATCTGATTAAGATGTCCCCAACCAGAAATAACTGGATTGAAATTTGGTAATTCCATCTATTAAAGATCCAAATTCCGCAATTTTTAATTGTACAAAAGATTATTAAGTTATTCTGCTTGACATTTAATCTATTTATAATACATACATATATATCTATATATACATATATATGATTATAAACTATATTAATTATCTATTTTTCTTGGATCTTTCTTTAGAATTTTAATTGTAAAAATAAAGCTGAAACTCAAGTGTTTGATAAAAATATCTTTGAATCTTGGGTTGGATTTGGACCTCTTGAAGCCCATATCCAGAGCGTTGACAACCCTGAAGTTGCACCTGGTTGGACACCTAGTTCAGGATTGTTTGGTATGGTTACAATGGACTGCTGGATGATTCAGTTGGTTAAACACCATATCCCATGGGCCCTGTACCAGTGAATAGGTTTCTCTTTTATGAAAGGATTTAAATTTCATAAAGGAATTTATCTGAAAATTTTTAAATAACTTCGTATAAAATAAATTTAAAATTTATATTTAAAAAATAATTAAAATTTTAAATTTTAAAAATTAAAATTTATTATATTATTATTTTATCAAAACAAATTTAATAAATTTATTATTATATAATATTCTAAACAGAGTTAAAACAAGCAAGAAGTTAGGGTCACGTGGAATTGGCCCCGATTGTATATGGCCCCGACTGTATAAGTGAACTTTAAGAAAGGAGGAAATTATTTGCATTATTGGCCCGTCAAGGCTTGTGCTAGGGCCGGGGACTAGTTTGTGTCGTTCATTAGAGACAAAAAGTAGAAATATCAAGGCAAATAAGTTCTAATCAACGACAAATGGAAATATGGAAAATAAAACAAACTGACTGTTTCTTGGTAATTAGCTATTAATGTAATTTTTAGTATATAAATAATTACATCAAACAACTCGAGGTTTATTCCAAATGGGAAAAAATAAAAAGAGATAATCTATAAATGTATTTTTTTTTATAAAAAAATGAAAACCATTTTCCCAGCAAACTAATGTTAAACTTCACAAGTATAAGGCCTAGATATTTGACAAGAATTTTTACTTGAAATCAGTCGGGTATTTCTGTCAACGAAACATATAATAAACATATAAAATGAGTAACAATAAAGTTTTAAAAAATGGGTAATATTTTCTTTAACTAGAAAAATAAACACAACTATCTCGTTTTGTTGCGTAGGTCTTTCTTTAACATTTCAACATTTGTTTGCACTCCAATTTTTCCATCTTATTTTACCTTTTTTGCACTACACTTCACAGAGAAAGGGACATATACCTAATCCTATCAAACACATCAATGTAGAAATTTTTACATCTATGAAGTATTAATCATGGATTAAGAATTGGAAAATAGCCTTGATCCTCTTTTAAAAGAAAAAAAATAATAATAATAAAGTTGGAGAAGATGAAAAAATAAAATAAAGGTTAAAAAACATTTTGGCCTCATTTATTGAATAGGCCAATTATTTTAGAGTTGCAAATGAAAATGTGAGACATATTGGCAGAAGCTGCCGAATCTCCCCTCGTTTTGCTTTTAATCTCCTTAAATTGCGCGTAATGCCTTTCTTTATCTAACCGCAATCTCAGCTATTAGCAGAAAGACCGCCTTAATCAGTGGATCGTGAACTTTGTGCTCAAATTAGAGTCTTCTTCTTTAGTTTTTATTTATTATTATTATTATTAAAAGTTCTAACCATAAAATATAGGGAAGAAGGCGAGAGACATTGATTGAAACTCAAACTTCAATTTATAAGTGAGAACATAAAACAGGGGAAGAAGGTAAGAGACATGACTTCATTTATAAGAGGTAAGTGTTGGTAATCTTCTAACCTGGTTTAGTTACTCACTTGAGACCTTCATACAAGAATTTCTCTTATCTTATTGTCATTATTAAAAATATATGAAAGGATACAGTATATCTTATTAAGAAGAATTTTATTTTATCCAGTTGAATATTAATTAAACATATTTATAAACCATTAAATATATATTAAGACATACAATAATATTATAAAATAAAATACAGAAATTATCACCTAAAAAAATTAAAGATTCATGTGGGATAGTATCCAATGACCAACGCACGCCATTTGAATGAAAAGAGTTCACCATAGTACATCAAGAAAAGTTTGTATTTGAATAGTACTCAATTCAATAATTGAGTTATAAGATTGATTGAGTTATAGATTACTAGTTTGATAAACGGGCCATCTTTAACTCATAACTATGTGAAAAAAAATTACCCTAATTCGTAAGTTCTTAAAGTTAAAGTAGATGAAAAAAAGGGCTTAAACCAGAAACAACCTCTACATATAATAACAAAACCCAGCAGCGACGTTATGCTTCTTTATCTTTGTTTTGGTCCTCACTTTATTAAAGTAAAATCATCTATCAAAGTGTACCTAAATATTCTAAGCAAAAGAATGGACAGAAATTTTCAATATGGCCATCACGTGATTGGCTTTTATTTTTCAGAAGATGGACTATTCAAAATATATGTATATATATACATATATGAAATCAAAACTTACTTTATTAAAATTAAGTTAGGGTGTGTTGACCGTCATGTCTAGGAAGAAATTGATAGTTTTTGAAGTATGGGGGTAAGTGTTGTACATGGCATGGTACAAGGAGCAAATTGTATTTTACTCTAAAAAATTTAATGTGTTTTACCAATTTTTATAGATTGAAAAGTTTTAAAATTTGTAGGCGTATTATTTATTATTTACACATAGCTTTTGAAATGCCATTAGAATATTTAATCTGAAAAACTTATTAGAGCATTAAATTATAATTTTATCTGGACATAATTTAAAATTGAGAGAATGATCATATTTGGATTGGATAGCTAAAACATTTATAATAGGATATGCACACACACACACACACACACACACACACATATATATATATATATATATATATGAGGACCTCCTAGCCTGCCCGTGGCTAGGACCATACCTGATTTACTTCTATTTTTTAAACAGATATCTTTTCAAATTGATCATATTCAGAAAATCGTCGGCACATCTGCCGAATAGGATTCAATTCCCCACCAATAAACAGATGAAATGAAACACCCCACGTTGTCGCCTGTCGGTGATCATCTCACCACGAATCTTCACGCCATTAACTAGGTCTAGTAATTCTTTTTCTTCACATGCCTATAGCTCCCTCCCCCTTTACTCTCTTCTTCCTCCTCCCCCTCCACACCATAGTCTATACTCCCACTGTACAGTTGAATAATGGTTCCTGCTTACTCACCCGAAGTCCAAACTCTGAAGAAACCACCCAAGACCTCAAATTTCCTGAAGAGCACTCTTAATTTAGTTAAGATTCACATATCTTCACACCCTCGTTTCTGGCTCTTCATCACTTTTCTCTGGATCCAAGCCCTTATCATTTCTATCGCCCGCACTCCTCCACCCTGTTTCCCCGACCGTACCGCCCCCGTCCCCGTCGCCGTCCACTACCTCCCACCACATGAAGACGCCGTATCCAACGCCAACGCCAACGCCAACACCACACAGCCTGAACCCACCGTTCACTACAACGAAGAGTGCCCCTCCGGCAGAGTCTACGCCTACGACCTTCCTTCCATGTTCAACAAAGACTTGGTGCTTCCCAACTGCACCGACCTAGATCCGTGGAACTGGGAATGCGGCATCATTTCAAACCACGGCTACGGCCGAGCCGCCTCTGAACTTCGCCGAATCTTGCCGGAGGATCTACATAAATCGTGGTACCATACAAACCAGTTCACTCTAGAGGTAATATTTCACCACCGTATTCTGAAGCATAAATGCAGAACTCTGGAGCCGGAATCAGCTACAGCATTCTACATACCATTCTACGCTGGACTCGCGGTGGGAAAGCACTTATGGATGAACGACACTTCCAAACGCGACAGGCATTGCAAGATGATGCTGCGGTGGGTCAAGAATCAGAAGTACTGGAAGAAATCCAACGGCTCGGATCATTTCATGACAATAGGCAGAATCACGTGGGACTTCCGGCGGCTGACCGACCCGGGAAAAACCTGGGGCTCAAGTTTTCTTAACATGCCTTTGATGCAGAAAGTCACCCGCTTCATCATAGAGAAGTTCCCGGGGGATGAGATGGACGTTAGTGTTCCTTACCCCACTGGATTCCACCCCAAGACAAGAGACAACCTTATTGACTGGCAAAACTTCGTGCGAGACTATAATCGTTCCAGCCTCTTAACTTTCACTGGGGCGTCACGTAACTGGGCCGACAATGATTTACGCGGGCTTCTGATGAATTATTGTTACAAAGAATCCGATTCGTGTCTGGCCGTGGACTGCGCCGTGAGCGAGTGTTCCACCAATTCGTCGGTGATTTTAAGGGCATTGTTGGAGTCCGAGTTCTGTTTGCAGCCGAAGGGGGATAGTTTTACCAGGAGGTCCGTTTTTGACTGCATGGTGGCTGGTTCGGTGCCGGTTTTCTTCTGGAAGACGACGGCTTACGAACAGTATGAGTGGTTCTTGCCGGGGGAACCGGAGAGCTACTCGGTTTTCATAGACCACGAGGAAGTGAGGAATGGGACATCCATAAAGCAAGTTTTGATGAGGTATAGCAAAGAGGAGATTCGGAGGAAGAGAGAGAAAGTAATTGAGACTATTCCCAGGATAATTTATGCCAAACCAAATGGAGGAATAAAGAGTTTTAAGGATGCTTTTGATATTGCACTTGATGGGGTTTTAGAGAGGATTAAGGAGGAAAAAGAATGGGCTGATTTCTTATGAAAAAAATAGAAGTGAGAGGGGCATGCCTTCCTTTTTCATAATGTTCGTCAGTTGTCATGAAATATGGGGCCAGAGGGCAACAATATGGGAGTGCAGGGTTCTTGGCTCGCACGATCAGTTGCAGGAATCCTCAGTTATCAGAATATCTGATAACAAATTCTTGGAATCGCTTAGTTTCCTTAAGATTTTTTCAGAAACAGAGATGAAATTTTCACATGTATTTATTTAGAAAGATGGATTTGATCATTTCATTGAGCCATAGAAAATGTTTTCCACGTACAGAAAAAAGTACAACGTCATAAGTTCCAGCACCAGCATAAACAGATAAGGTTTACTAAGCATGATTTTTTTGCCAATAGAGAAAGCTCATAAGTTCCACCTGCTGCAATAAGTTCGGATTTCTATGTATCTAATCTATACACCGCAACACAACTGGTGAACCACCTTCCCATCTAAGGCAAACTTTTGAGTAAATTGAATTAGGGAATGGTAAAATGAATAACTAATTAAAAGTGCACATATCTGTACTAAAAAATTTCCTCAACCTCTCTTAAAACAATGGCAAATGGAAAAGCGACGTGCTAAGCACATATGGAAAATATCCATCTACTGCAAAATGCCACCCTAAATCCTGAATCTAGAACCAAAAATGTGTTGTTGACAAATCAAGAAGCTATTCTTTTATTTTCCTTGTTCCAGCAGATATCAAAACTACCCCCATAACCCATAACCAGTAAACAATTTGACTCCTTCCTTCGATGATGAAACATTCACTGATTGAGCAAGAGACCCACTGGTCAGATACTCTTCATTTGGTCTAGAAACTAGAGTAGACAGGATCTCTTGCAAATACAAATTGGATTACATTATCTGTAATTGCAAATGGTAACCCACAAATAAAATAAAAGCTTGGCACAGTAGTTAAGTCTCTTGTGTACAATAATTCTTTCTTAAATGTTTGCCTGGCACATGTTAGCATTTTGAATTCACCAGTGAGCCATATACATCACAATTAACTGCAATCTTTCAAGACTTTGACAGAACTAAAACATGTAAAGAAGGGGAAAGTTTAATAGCTTACCACTTATGCTCCACAATCTAGCATCTCCATCAAATGTACATGTTCCAAGTAGGTTCCCATTCCCTTGCATAGAAGCATAAATGTCACTTCTTACCTGTAAAATAAACAGATAACTTAGTAAAGAGTAATGGAATTCATTTGGACACCAATTGCACATCACCAGTTCTGGCATGAACACGCAGAGTATTTAAAGATACTGCAGGAGGAATGAAGAGTTCCAGCCAAACAAGGAAATACCCAAGGTAGGGAGACAAATAATGCCAAACCTACATGCATTTGAATAGTCCACCCAACCACAAGAAAATTGAGATGAAATCGAGCGACTCCACAAAATATTTTCTACGTACAATAAGTTGTAAGGAAAGGAAGCATCCTTGTGAAAATCATGAAAATAAAGCTCCGTCAGTTATTATGCCAAATCAATCTCATGAAAATAAAGCTCTGTCAGTTATTATGCCAAATCAATCTAACTTCCATTCTAGACTCAGGTCTTGTGGCATTCAAAGTAAAAACATGAGAAGAAAAAGGCACAAGGGATGATAGATTTCTTTTCTTTTCCTTTATTTCCAGTTGGTGGGATGCAAGCTTATTCCAATCTACCACCAGAGATGAAGAAAACTTACTACTATTCTTAATTTAGCTTGAACGCAACCTTTCGCATGGGACCTCAAGTGCATCTTGTCAAGTATTATACATTAGAAACACTCACCAAATGCACTTATAATATAACCCCATAAATTCTTATACCGAGCATCTATTTTCTCAAAACCCAAACGAAATATAATATCTGTGATTTAAGCAATAATTCCATAAAATAGAAAATTTCAGGATGTTTTGTGGCAAAACAAGAAAACAACACGTCACTCAACTTTAAACTACATAGAGTAACAGTCCTTACTTTCTACTCAAGTGCATGACATCTTCGCTCTCCTCATCCCTTTAGGCTAGACATTTAAGTTCCAACACATTGGAAGGGCCATTGAGCAACTTGATCTACTGGCCCCAACTTAGATTATCCATATACAGCTGTTATATCTCCAGTCTAGATGATAACGAAAATGGAAAAGAAAAAGCACAAGGACAATAACCACAATAAGGGCCCTCAATCTCATTATGTTAGTGTGATACTTACATAGTAGTGGATGAATCTGGGAATCAAACATCATAACTACTTGCATACTTGCATATGACATCATTGAAACAGGATAACTTGAAACAACTTAGCATTACCTTGCATATGAATTTTTAAAGTTTGTTCCTACTAAAAGAAATAGAAAGAAAAGAGGTAAATCCATGGAGCTACACCTACTGAGGAACAGCATCTTAGTAGCAATGCCGAATCCAGGACTTACATCAAGTATCTAACCATTCAATTAATAATCACTAAAATCACCTTGATTTACCATCCTAGCATGTATTACACTTTGGTAGGATAGAGAATAGAAAATTGAAGAATATACTAGTTATATCTTTTTGTTTTCTTTTCCATTTATGATTTCAATAATAAGCATAAACTAAAGATAGTATAGATTCTAATCATACATCAATTTTTAGAAATGTCAATCAAGGAACTAGAGTTAGAGCACAACTAAAACATAGTATAGGTTCTAATCATACATCAATTATTAGATATGTCAATCAATGAACTAGAGTTATATCTTTTCATTCACCAAAAATTAAGTTGACTTTTTCAGCTACATAAATAGTTCAGATTGAACATGAATATCTTTGTTCTTCAGGTAGGCGTCATGTCAACATATCATTTTCCTTATTTTCTCCACATCCAGCTTCATAGGGATTCTAATTGCTGTTTCTACCAGGAATCACAACGAGTTCTCAGATGACGATGGAATGTTTTGAGATGGTTTTGATCATAGTGAATCCACCACAAATTTCCAGAGTTAAAAGAAGCATTCTAATTAAAAAATAAAGGACACAGAAAATTAGAGAGAGAGAATAAAAAAGAGCTCCTTATGCATGGTTAAGAAGAATATTGCAACTAACAGTACCCCTGTATCTCATTTAAGATGGGAAAACCGACCAGAAACAAGAAGGGAACCTGATGGGTCCAAGCACAAGCATAAACCTACAGTACAGAGAAATGGGCAGATTTATTGATGTACTTAAGGATAGGAAAAACCAAAGCAATGGAAGACCATAGAAGTAGTCAAACTCAGAGTGATTTCCTTCCAAATAAACACATCAGAGCTAGGGGATCTCAAAAGCATGAGATGCTGAGGTAGTAGATATATAAATGACTTCTGCTCCTACAATCATGATTTGAAGATTAGAATCCATATTTGGTGGATAAACCCTAATGTGGATCATCTATCTTTTATGTATGAAACCAGAAAGAATTTACCATTTATATAACTTGTTTGTACTAATTAGATAACATGTAAAGGTCATGACACATATAGGAACAAACCAACTTAATTCTTTTTCCCATTAGAAAAATATAATTAACAGACTGTGAGATGTTATCTATCAAAACTTGTAGTAATGGAGCCAAAAATGTATTGTAGTCACACTAAATTTGTACAGCATGATAGCAGAACTATAGAGGCCATATGCAATGAACATAGAACCATAACTAGATAAAACTAAGCATCCCAATCTGCACCAAGACTCAGAGGGATGAATCAAAAGCACTCGAGTAATCATTCGGTTTTACCCAAGATAGATTTACCCCCAAGAAATCCCATCTTTTTTTTGTTTGACATCTTCCTTGAGTTCGTGATAAGTACCAATTTCTCAGTTGTTTTGAACCTCTTGCTGCTTTCGTATCCGTTTAGTACCCTTTTCATCTCTATCTTTACCTTCTCTCTCCATATCCTGTTTCTCCCGATCCTTTCTTGCCTTATCTTTCACACGGCAGTGTGCTCCTTCATTTTCTTTGTCTAATTCCTTTCCTCCGTCTTTCTTCTTGTCCTTCACAATTTTCTGCATTTCATACACATCCTTTGTGATGAGATCCATAGGTTGCAGAAAAGAGAAGTCTTCATCCACATCATTCTTGGCCTGATCAGCATATAACAAACATTGATCAACAAATGACATTCCTTATTTTGATGTTATAAAGGCAAGTGGACAAAAATTCCAGCTGAATTACGCAATTGCTAACATTACTCAAATTTGCTTCCATCTCCATGTACTGAAGTCCTTTCTGCATAAGTTTGACCAGAGCAGCAGGTGGAACCAAATTGCCATCAATTGGGGACTTGTTGACACCAGCCTCAAAGCCAAAAGTAAAAGCTGTATGCGTAAAACCTACAAGAAATAGTCATAAAAAATCACTCAATAAACACGCGCGCACACACACACAGAGTAGGGACCTGAATAAATCAAGCTACACATCCAGATAGCATTACTTTCATTCAATGTTTTTTTTAGAACTTGAAAAACAATCCAATTCATAGAAGTACATGAAATCAATTACTGTAATATTGTTTGTCCGTAGTGCATAAAACCTAGTGTAAGATACTACTAAATTACCAGCAATTATTTCTCTAAAATACAATACAAATTTACTGTTTATTGTAACCGAATGGTTACCAAGTCTTAATAAAACAAAGGGCAAAAATCATTATGATACTCGAGTTCTAGCATTAATGACAAATTGGTACATGAATTTCACAAATACTCTAATTGGTACCTGAGTTTTTCCATAAATACCGAATTGGTACATATTAGATGGATTATATCCAATTCTCTATCTAAAACTTTTAATAATGACAAATATAGCTTGTAATCTCCAGTTTAATTCTAATTATTGATTCAATTTTTCAAAATATTTTATTTGATTAAATGGATTCACACTGATGTTGAGTAACAATAGACAACAATAAGCAATATATAAAACTATATGTAGTTAAAAAAAGAAACAAAATATAAATATAATTGATGGAGAGCGACTCATCTGAAATTGAAATTGCTAAAGTGAGATTTAAATTTAATTTTTAAAGGTTGAGAAAAGAATAAAGAGGTAAGAAATGCACTTGCTTTGTTTTTGTTGTATTTTCTTCCAATGCTTTGTTTAATTAGGTCTATTGTACAAGAATAAATGTCCAAAAAATTTTAAAAATGAAAATATTAAAAGGTTTGTTGCGGCAAAAAATATCACCTTAACTCTCAATGAGGATTTAGTATATCTTTCAAAATTATATTTTAAAGCTCACCGAAGAATTCTAATTTTAAAATTGTTGCTCTCCCTCCAAATATATTTTAATTTTAATTTTATTTTTTTTTTACTTCATTAAACTTTTATTTTACTTAAATGCGGTACTAATAGGCAATTTTAGATTTATGTTATTATAGTGAGAGGATTAAGTTTGATAGAATGAAACAAAACACGAAAGATTAAATAGAGCATTAGAACCAAGTAGAATTTAAAAGGGTATATTTTGTCATTGAAAGAAATTTGGATGCAAAATTGATGGACTTCATCCGCTATGTATCAATTTGACATTTACGAAAAACTCCGGTACCAATTAGATCATATATAAAAACTCATATAATACTAATTTGACATTAATAACAAAACTTGGTACCAAAATTACTTGTACTCATACAACAAATACAGTCAGTTGAATATTAAGCAAATCATCAGGTCAAAGGCTGTCTTGCCACTAACGCCCTAAAAAGGAACAATAATATTCAGAATATCAGGAGATGACTAGGGCATAGAATAAGACAGGAAAAAAAGAAAAATGAAAAACCATGAGAAGAAACAATAACACACTCATCAATTTACATGACTCAAATTGAAGATACACACAAGTTAATCTGCAGACATGTATCAAATTGAAGTATTAATGAAAATTGTTCCAACTTTCAAAAAAATGAAGCCTGCCGAAATCCTAAATCCTAATAAGCTTTCTTTAGTAAATTTTGCAATTCCATTAAATAATTTAAACATAATTCAATACTTAGATAATCAAAGATACATAATAATCAATTTACAACAACTAACTTTGCCCACTTCTAGTGCATGAACCCTACCCCAAACAGCCAGAAAATACCTATGGTTGGATTCCAAAGAACTAATGATTTTTCCTCCAAACAACAAATCAATTACAATTCAAACGAACAATCAGTCACAAGTCCCAAATGAATCAGTATTTATATTACTATTTAACAAAAATAACCAAGACTATGACGGATTTCACAGCAATCCAAGAGAAACTTAAATTCCGAAAAAAGTGTCAAGAATTCGGCAGCACATACACACATATAACACACAAGTAGAGATAGAGATATCTGGATATCTATGTAGAAACAAACACATATAAATACACATACAACTAGAGAAACAACCTGATTCTTGGAGATAACGGAATATGATGTAATTCAACTCGACAGAGGTGATGGAGGTCATTATATCGGGGACAATTTGTGCGTATCATGCGGCTCTCTAGCAATTTCAGTTCAAATCTCGAGCGGCACCTCCAACGGCGTTATACACTAAGAAATTTCAGCACAGCTGTGATGACATTCCAATGGCGATTATATAAAATTGTATACCTGTATATACAGCTATTAGAGCCTCGACTTAATTAAGAGACGTACAGCGACAGATTGGCCTTGCAGCCAATGAAATATGAGATTGTGCCAACGTGGGCTCCTGTTTCTACTATACGTTTTTTCATAACCTGTTTGAATGGAGGATACTTCGTGGGCTTTCAACGCTGCGGGCCAAGTTCAGTTCTATGTTTTGTAATTTTTGTCTTGGGTGGAATAAGTGGGCTTGGTAATAGTCCATCAGAATGGTTTTTAAGCCCAGAGGGTAGACAGTGTGAGCCTTGGGCATACGCAGCCGAAGAAGACGGTCACCCCACCCACCTATCTTGCCAAAAGAGGAGCCCATTAACTCCCACCTAAACAAATGTCGGGCTCAATTAAATTTCGCGATAACTTTGATGCGTTTCCACTTGGGAGAATCCAAATTCTAGCACCAAACTGTATAGATAAGTTCCTGGCAATATTTATTTATAATTTTAAGATATAATTTATAACTTTAATTTGGTTTGGTCTCAACTCGTATGAGGTATCAAAGTTACACTTGTGAGTCAATTCGAAATTGATTTAAACTTAGCAACTACTCTTTCACTTGAATTATTGATGATTTGGTAGTTATGGTGCTTATTTTTCCAAAACTATCAAGTTATATGGTATTTGATGCTTTAATTTTCATAATTACTTATTCTTATTAATTTTATTCATTATCAACTCAATTCAGTATTGAGGTTTTAGGATGAGTCTACCCAAACAAACCTAATGCATATTTTATTGTAGGTAAATTTACGATCACTGAATCAAGACTTTTATATTAAGATCTACACGACCTCAATATTTTATGATCACATACTTTAATTCCCAAAATAGTTTATATTATCAATGAAACAGGCAACTTGTTGAATGTCACTATACTAGGTTATATTTCTGTTATATTTGCTCGCTCAAATCAAAATGTGTGGCTCTAGCAATGAATCTTTTCTTTTCTCTAGAAGTTAATGGCTGTTAGTTACATCAGGTCCAAGCTGTGGCCTTGCCGGATGACTTGAAATTAGTTATGGGTAGCAACATATTACTAAAAAATCAGGTTTAACAATTGCAATTATTTTTTAGTTACTTTTTCTAAATTAGTGTATCATTTGGTGACAATAGCATTCTACCTGTCAGTGTTAGAAAGAGAAATTGACTTGTTTAAGATGATAAGAAATCATATGATCATGATACTCAATCTCACGATATTTCTCATACCATGATTAAAATCTACAAATATTTCTCATAATCTAAATCAAATTAAATTTGATTTGTAAGGCGGAGGTGGAGACAGAACTTTTGACTTTGTTTGGTTTTAATTTCTATTGTTTTAAGAAAATTATTTTAAAAGAATATATTTTGATAGTTGAATTGGAGAATGTGCGAAAAACGAAAATATTTTTATATATTTTGTTGGGAATAATTAATATGATGCTTTTTTGGGAACATTTTTTACTATAAGAGTCTTATAAATAGTGTTGTTTTGTTGTAATTAGTAGGACTATAATAAGATTTATAATTATTTAAATATTATAATGAATGATTGATATATTTAAAAAATAAAAATATTATTTTTAAAAATATAAGTGATAAATATATTTTTATTTTTTGAAAAAGAAAATACTTAGAATGTAAATAAAACCAAACAAAGCCCTTATTTTTTGGGGAAGGGGCTGAATTTAAGTTACAAAGAGGAGCATCATGATAGATTTTCTGTCTGACGGGGATGGTGATTTATTCAGTAAATTAAATATAAAAATGGAACTTTTGAATCCGATTTTGGGGATTGCCCTCTTTCTGGTTTCAAACACTATGTGGAGTTCAACTTGAAAGAGCAACTTTTCTTTGTTGAATTCAGAAAGAATATATAAAAAAAAAATTGGAAAAATATTTAATTATCGCTATATGAACTCATAACAGCTATATTGCTTTCAAATGAATTAAGGAAATTAATATATATCATCAATACTCAGTGATGCACACTATTTACAAGATTCCACCTAAATAATATTATTTTTAATTATTTGTTATGTAAAAGGATATTATTTTGTTGTAATTCGATAATATATGGTACTATGCTTCAATTCGTGGGTGAGTTTAGTCCAAAAAAAGACTCAACCAATTAAATTTCAACAACTGTCACAAAAAATTGAAATATATAACTGCTAGATTAATTTTAATCTACCATGAACCACCACTCTTATAATATAGTAGTACCTGACTTTAAATATTGTATTTGGATTCAGACTTCAAATCCAATTCATCCTCCCTCAGTTTCCCCTCCCCTAAAAAAGTTAAATCTACTTTACTAATTGAAAAAAAAAAATAATCTACTGTGAATGAACCAAAGAGAACTCTAAGGTAGAAGAAATTTCCTTCCCCTTCCAGAACAAATCACGTTGGAGAAGGCCGTGTAACACTTTTTATTTCACATTTACATTGACAAGTTGTGATGATTCTTTGCTCACTGCTTGCGTCATCATGCCCATTTATACATTTAATAACCAAATTTTCCTCTTAGACCAAAAAATGATGCCGAAGACCAAGAGTCAAATAAAAAGACAAAGGGCGCCACTGCGAAACGGAAACCTGTTATAAATTTTTTTCTTGAAAGTTCCGGTAGCCGGAAAAGGCTTGTCCTCCAAGAACGCACTGGAAATGTCTTAATGCAGTTTCATCACTTCACCATATACATAGGTTCGATGAGAACACATAGAATTTACAGGTAATTCATAAATCAAGCATGGAAACTAGCTGGCTATATGCTCTCCTCTCTCTCTTCCTTCTTGTTATCGCGTTCAAGTTTTCAGCAAAAGGAAAAAGAAAACTTCCACCAAGTCCGGTGCCTGCACTTCCTGTGTTAGGGCACCTCCACTTCCTTAAATTTCCTCTGCATCGTACCTATCACAAGCTCTCTCAAAAATTAGGTCCCATATTCTCGCTTCGTTTCGGGACCCGCCTCATGGTGGTGGTCTCATCTCCCGCCATCGTCGAGGAGTGTTTCACCAAGAACGATATCGTGTTAGCCAACAGGCCTCGTTTCATCATAGCCAAATATATTGGCTACAACTATACCTCCCTGGTGAGTTCCCCGTATGGTGACAATTGGCGCAACCTTCGGCGCCTGACTACAGTTGAAATATTCTCGACAGCCCGCCTCAACATGTTTCAATCCATCAGACAAGATGAAATCAGACATCTGCTTAAAAAGCTGTATGGAAACTCATACCAAGACTTCGCAAGAGTTGAACCCAGGTCCTTGCTTTCTGAGATGACCTTCAATGTTATCATGAGAATGGTGGCTGGGAAGCGTTATTTTGGTGAGGATGAGGACAATGAGGAGGCCAAGCAGTTTAGGGAGCTTATAAATGAGGTTTTCACCTACGGTGGGGCGTCGAACCCGGCTGATTTCTTCCCAGTGTTTAGATGGATTGACTACAAAGGTTATGAGAAGAATTTGACAAGGGTAAGTGGGAAAATGGACGCTTTCCTGCAAGGTTTGATTGATGAGCACCGACGCAATAAGGGTACAAATACAATGATAGATCATTTGCTTTCTTTACAAGAGTCGGAGCCTGAGTACTACACTGATGTAATCATCAGAGGGATTATAATGGTACGTTTCAATTCTTTCTTCTGATCAGTTGTCTTATTAAGCGATCAAATAATTGAGCCATATCCTTTGCAAGAAAGAACACAATAAACACATTATTTAAGAGTTATGACGACATATTTTAAGGAATGTATAGTACTTGGAAATAATCATGGACATATAGAATTTAAGGGATTATATTGTTAACAATTGATGCATGCCATGCTTATTGTAAATTATTGCAAGACTTCAGCAATGACTGATGCCAACTAATAGACATGTCATAAATGCATTAATTCATGTGTGCAATTATGTGATCTTTGAAAGAGCCATGGGTTTCCTGCAGAGCATGGGAGTCAGTACTGACAATGACACCTTTATTATTATTTTTAATTTTTTAAAAAAATTATATATATATATATATATTTATATGATATTGCAATTAAAAAAATAGTTTTTTGAAAAACCACCATCCTTACATCCATTCTTTCATTTTAACGTGATCACATGAATTTCAAACGACAGGTTATGCTCATTGCTGGGACGGACACATCAGCAGTTACCATAGAATGGGCAATATCTGCTCTGCTCAACCACCCAGAAAAGCTGGAAAAGGCCAGAGCTGAGGTGGACGATCTTGTCGGCAGTGATCGCCTGGTCAATGAGTCAGACTTGTCCAAGCTTCCATACCTTCAAAATATTATTTCTGAGACCTTCAGGTTGTTCCCAGCAGCACCATTACTAGTACCACATGAAGCATCGGGTGATTGCAAGCTTGGTGGATATGACATACCTCGGGGCACAATCTTGCTTGTGAATGCCTGGGCCATTCACAGGGACCCTATGATTTGGGATGATCCAACAAGCTTCAAGCCTGAGCGTTTTGAAGCTGGAGAAATTGGACCAACAAAGCTGATGCCATTTGGGATGGGAAGGAGGTCATGTCCGGGTATCGGCCTAGCCCATCGGGTCGTGGGCTTGGCCTTAGGATCTCTGATACAATGTTTTGAGTGGCAACGGATTGATGAGGCCTTGGTAGATTTGACAGAAGGGAAAGGGTTATCCATGCCGAAAGATATACCACTGGATGCCAGGTGCAAAGCACGTTATGTGCTTCAAAAAGCTCTTCCTGCATCATTCTGAAATGTTTGCTGGAATTTTTTCAACTGCTAGTATGTATGTATTTTCAGTTTTGTATTGGATACCTTTTAGCAATTTACTGTTGTATAGGACAGAGGTCTGTAATAAATAGTTCTCTGTAAATTTTCCAATATTGCTATCCATTTTCCTTCAACTGGCACTATTATTATTTTAGCGCATCATTTTCTTACTTCAATTTCCTTTTTTCTGCATCTCCATTTCTATATGCTCATTGACGGAGCCCCATGTGGTAAGAATCAAGAACTGTTTACTTTGTGCAATCAAATTCAGATGGACAGGCTCTTCAAAATAATTTGGATATATATAAAGAAATAGTTGGACTACTCTTATCATCAAGAAGAATACTCACGATTTTACCACTCACACATATTTTGATTTATATAAGTACTATTCGTTTAGCAAATGAAAATGGTAAATAAATTAATAAAAAATAAGTAATTTTCTGGAGATTGAGTGAACTTGGAGTGAAAAATGGTAAGGAAGAAAATATAAATTATTCCTGGTAAAGTAAATAAGATTAATATTGAAAGGAGTAATATGAGTAAGAATTGAGATGTGGTGTAGTAAAATATCATGAGAGTTGGACTAAAACAAGAAAATATCATCTTAGTACTAAATTGTTTCTAGAAACGGTAGGAAATATATAAGAAAAGCAACTTTCTTGAAAAATTTACTGAAACTATTAGACCAAAGAGTACAAAGTGGAATTAATATAAGATTTTCGAAGTAGTATTATAAATATTTTCCTAAAAGATATAAAAAAGTATACCAAATAAGAAGAGTAAATCGAGTAAGATTGATATGAATGTGAAATGTAACAAATTAACTTTTGAATAATATAAGTCAAAAAAATTAGTACGAATTGGTCAACATCTAACATGTTGCACCAAAATGCATCAATTTATAGTCAACAATTTGGCACCAAATATTTAATATAAATGGCAACTAGTATGCATTAAGATATATACTACCAATTTCTACCATGTATTTGACTTACAGTGTTGAACATAAGAATGGAGTCAGAAATTTTAATTATGAAGATGAGATTATTTTTTTTCTTAAGAATAATGAGAAAAGAGATATTTTCAACTACAATGAACAATTTTATTATTACTGGGGGAGGGTAAAGTTTTAAATTTAATTAGTTTTTACATAAAATTCATATTTATATAGAATTGAAGGGCTGCTCCATCCATGGTGCTTATTATCCAATTCACCACTTATTTAACTGACAAAAGATTTATTCAAGTGTACTCTCCCATTTTTATTTATATCATTCACTTTCCAGCTCTATTTCAGCTAACAAAAAAGTAACTTTGTTGAAAATTTCTACTTAATTGGAAGTGTCTGTAGGTACAAAGAGAAAAACAAACTTAACATTTTAATAAAGTAAAATATAGTATAGAAATGAAAATTATGGATATAAGAAGAGGAAAATGAGTAAAAAATTAGTAAATGCGATGGCCTAAATGATCAATTGCACAAAAAGATTTTTATATTAAAATAAAGTAGAAAGAATTATAAAAGTACATAGAAAAATCTACTAGAATCATATGGATGGAAAGATTTGAAACATAAAAGTATTAAATTCATAATAATAAATTCATTACATTATTTAAACATTATTTTACTTATATTAGATTTCAAATCATATAGCAATAATTTTGAGTTATTCTTTTAAATTTTTGAATTAAAATCTACACATTATTGCAATCATGTCAAATCCTCCAACTAAAATGCAATCTCAGGAAATTTCAAAATTAACATTGTGGAGATGATAACAATTAATCAAGGCTCTTTAGTAGTGTAACATATTCAACATTGGTACCATAAAACTGTTTAATATGCTAATGAACTTAATTTAGGTATTAAATTTAATTGGAATTAAGTTTCTATTTGTCAACTTTGTCTTTTCCTCGGTCCAGTCATTCTTTTTTTGGTAGATAATGAAATTTCAAGGTTCTATCAATCATTTTATAATGGATTGATTGCAACGCATCTAATCCACTTATTGTTATTGAATTGCAGAAGGTAGTATGGTTTCTATCACCCATCCTTTTAGTCCAATAAAATAAAATAAAATAAATATATTATATTCAATTCATTGAAAATTCTCGCGTTCCATTTAAGTGTCTTATAACAAAAACCACTTATAAATTTAGGAACTTCTTATAACAAGAACCACATATGTTGTAACAAGAACCACATATAATTTAGGTACCTACATAAACCCGTACTGACATACCTAAGACACTTACTAAAAATACTTACATTTACACCTTAGTTGCCTTCGTTAAATACGCTACTCATATAAATAGAGGACTTTCTTTGCAATATTTAGGTAAAATGTATAGTTGAATTTAAAGGTTGATGCTAACGAGACTTTGCCTAATGTGGTAAAGTTGGCATTCAAAGACTAATACACATTTCATTCAATTTATATGAGTACGGTGTTGGTTTACTTTTATAATACTTTTAATTTGTTATTATTTGATATTATTTAAATTGATTCGTACTTAATGAATTTGAATAAACTAAACATTATGTATTTGACTATTTTCTTAAAAATATAATAAAAAATTGATACTTAAACAAATTATCGCCCTAAATTTATTGGAGAATATAAGGCACAATTAGTAAAATACGAGGTAGAAAAAAATTCAATAAATTTTTCCAAAAATATTTGGCTAGCTTCCAAATAAATGAGTACAATATGACGGCTATGGAAAAATGTGTGACCAAAAACTATCTTATATCTACATAATAGTGTACGGAGTATATTCTCACAAGTGCATCTACAATAGTTGTACCGCTTTTAAATTGATTTTTTTTTTTTTAATTACGTTACCAGACATTGAAAGTACAGTTACTTTAGAATTTCACTCAATAAAAAGGGCAAAAGAGAAGACGAAAAAAAAAAGAAAGAAAGAAAGAAAGAAAAAAAAAGTAGCACGAGCCAAAGATTCAGTAGTTAATTAACTACTAAAATTTATTCTCGAATTTATTGGAGATTATCTTGAGATATTTAATTGGTTTAAAACTTGATACAAATTAAGGCACTGATAAATATAAACTAATATTTTTGTGCTTTAACCTTTAAAATACAGTAATAATTTCGTTTCATAATTCTTTTGTGAAATTCTGTCCTTTTACTTAAACATGATTTTTACTTTTCTGTTTTTTTTTTGGGGGTAAATATAATCTTCAATAGCTAAATCGATAGTGTTGAACATAGATTTAGGTTAGGTTACTTGGCTATGGTTGATCAATGTGGAACTATACCAAAAAGTCTTCAAAAAGGAACCGCCTATAAATTAAGGCACTCATAAATATAAACTAGTCGTCGAAAAATTAATACACTAGGAGATGTTTAATAAAATCCGTGTCAGGGTCAGCATAAATAGCTACAGGTTTGGCTCATAGGTGTACAATTGGGTTTCAGTCAGGGTAAATTTAAGTTGAAGTACTTATAATTAACAAATGAAATTTTATTTAAATGGTAATTACTGTGAAATCCTAAAATTCTATAATTAATAAAAGATTTTTAATTCAAATTTCACATAATTTAATTTTATTTTTATGAGGGTATTAATATGTTTTTATAGAGTTATTTTTTTCTTATATGCATTCCAAATATGATATATCTAATGATATTATCTCTCGGTTATTTTTTTAGAAAAAATTACTTATTTAGTTTTTAGCATGTGATTTATATTGGTCACATTTTTATCAGTTTGAGGTCAGGGATTATTAGACTAACCAAGACAAAACAATTACGGGTTTTAATATTAAATTACTATTTAAAAAAAAATAATCAGGGTGGGATAGGCTATAAAGGTTGCACATGCAAACACGAAAAATCAATCCATACAGAATTTAACAAATCAAGCATGGAAACAAGTTGGTTATACACATCCCTCTCCCTTTTGCTTCTCGTTTTAGCTTTCAAACTTTCGACCAAACGAAGACTAAAACTCCCACCTAGTCCAGTCCCCGCACTTCCTGTAATAGGGCATCTTCACCTCCTGAAACAACCTGTCCATCGAACCCTCCACCACCACTCCATCAAATTAGGTCCCGTCTTATCGCTACGACTCGGCACCCGCCTCGTGGTGGTGGTTTCTTCCCCCGCTGCAGCCGAGGAGTGCTTCACCAAGAACGATGTTGTCTTGGCCAACCGAATTCGTTCTATCTCAGGCAAATACATTGGCTACAATTTCACAACTTTAGTGGATTGCCCGTATGGTGAACACTGGCGCAACCTCCGGCGCCTCACCACACTTGAGATTTTCTCTTCCAACCGCCTTAACATGTTTATGTCCGTAAGACAGGATGAAATCAGACTACTGTTAAAAAATCTGTACCAAAGCTCACAGCACGACTTTGCGAAAGTTGGACTAAGACCTATGTTGTCTGAACTGACTTTCAATATTATCATGAGAATGGTGGCGGGGAAGCGATATTTTGTTGAAGATGAGGGCAATGAAGGAAAGCAGTTTAGGATGCTTATAAATCAAGTTTTCAATATCTGTGGTGGTAGTCATCTAGAAGATTATATCCCACTATTGAGATGGATAGACTACAAGGGCTACGAGAAGAATATGGCTACGCTAACTGAGAAAGTGGACGCTTTCATGCAAGGCTTGATTAACGAGCACTGCAATAAGAGTGCTAATACCATGATTGATCATTTGCTTTCTTTGCAAGAGTCGCAGCCTGAGTATTACACAGATACAATTATCAAAGGGATTATAATGGTAAGTTTTGAATTCTTTCTCCTGGTCATTCTGTTAGAGATTGAAATCCATAAGAAAGTCAAAATATTGTAATAAGAAGCATAATAAAGCTGTAGCCTATTTTACTACAATCGACATCATGCATGCAAGATGACCAACAAGGCCTGTTCAAGAATAGTAGGTGCAATGCGATTGACCTTGGCCATAAATTGGACCAAGAAACTTAAAAATCTATCCCTTTTTAAGCAGCCTAATTAATTCATCAAAGCATATATGTTTTTCTCGTGGTTTGATAAATGAATTCCCGATTGGCAGGTCATGCTCTTTGGTGGGACAGATACATCAGCGCTGACCATAGAATGGGCAATGTCTGCTTTGCTCAATCACCCTGACAAGTTGGAGAAGGTTAAAGCAGAGGTAGACAGTGTTGTGGGCAATGATCGCCTAATAAACGAATCAGATTTATCCAAGCTTCCATATCTCCAAAATGTTATTTCTGAGACCTTGCGATTGTTCCCAGTAGGACCGTTACTGTTGCCACATGAATCATCATGTGATTGCAGGATTGGGGGATATGACATACCCAGTGGCACAATCTTGCTTGTGAATGCCTGGGCCATTCACAGGGACCCCCTGGTTTGGGATGATCCCACAAGCTTCAAGCCTGAGCGCTTTGAAGTTGGGGAAGTTGGGCCGTCAAAGCTGTTGTCATTTGGGATGGGAAGGAGGTCATGTCCGGGTAACGGCCTAGCCCAACGGGTCGTGGGTTTGGCCTTAGGATCTATGATACAATGCTTTGAGTGGCGACGGATTGATGAGGCCTTGGTTGATCTGACGGAAGGGGAAGGGCTAACCATGCCTAAAGCTATTCCACTGGAGGCTAAGTGCAGAGCACACGATGTACTTCACAAAGTTCTGCTCCAAGCTCCTTGAAATGTTTTCTGGAATCTCTAATCTAAATAAGTCTTTATTAATTGGCTGATGCATTTTAGTTTTTGTGTTTCTGTCATCTATTGCACACTTCATGGTAAGTGTGTTTGATGCCCATACAAATATCTTTTTAAGAAAATATTTTGACACGTGACGTATCAAAATTGTTTGTTTATGTATTGAAAAAGGAGGAAGCATATAATGAAATTATGATACATGTATTAGGTTCATGTTTGAGTAAGCCTATAAATAGTTATGTATTATAGTCATTTGGCATTGTTTGGTTTGTGTTAACAAAACATTTTCCTCAAAAATAAAATAAAATATTGAATATTATTTTTCCTTTAAAATATATTTTTCTTTCTTAAAATTATTTTAAAAACATCCTAATCATTCAACTTCGAAATAATTTCAAAATAAAACAAAACATCTAATCGCCTCCACTTTCTAACACTCTTACTCTGCATTTTAAACGCCATTTAGCAATTTGATCTCACTATTACTATTAAAATTTTTTTGGCATACTAACAACTTGCAAGAGATAGGAAGAACCAATGGTTACTTTATGTCTCTCGGGCTCCTGATATCTTGTTTTTCAAATGATGATTAATGTCAATCGCTTCTTCTTAGTTTCTCAAGAACAAACTGAATAAATAATGAATCAACTTTCTTTCAGCCTTGTATGTTCTTTTGATCTTTCCTACCGACAAAAACTTCATGGAAGAACATGATTCTTATGTTTTCTTTTTTTAATATATCGTGGACAATAAATTTTTGAATTGAATTATAAATTAAATTTTTTATATTTAATGATTTAAACATTTTATTTATAATATCAAAATATTCAATGGACAAATACAAATTCAAAATAATTTATAAATAAATCAAAATAAATATTTTATTTTAAAATATCATATTACATAATAATTTACTCCCCACGGCCTCCGGACCTTCATCGGCGATGTGAATTCTGGGGAAATCGCCTTGTCCTCCGGCAATAGCATCCCAGTTGAAGACCCCAGTTCGTCAACCACTGAACTCTATCAAAGTGCAAGAATTTTCAGAAAACCTTCTACGTATGAGCTTGATATAGTTCAAAACATTTCTTTCCCTTTCCCGCTCAGGGAAATCTCTCTGATGCTCGTTTCAGCGTTGAGGCTTCCGGGTTTAGGGTTTTATCCAATTTCTCCATCCCAAACAGTAGTGGTTTTAATTTTCCACGCGTTGAAGAGTTCTTGCTTACTATTCCTCTGGGAAAGTTCAAGATTAAATTTGTGCCTAATGAAAAGAATTCTTTTGCTTTTGTCAATGAAATGGAAGTATTTCCTGCGCTCCCTGATTTCATTCCTGATTCTGCTATTGATGTAACTCGAGAAGGGAGAGACGGCAATTACAATGGTTTGCTAATTTTCCCCTTACGTGTAATTCATAGGATTAATGTTGGAGGCTCAAATATTATGCCGAAGAATGACACCCTTTTAAGATATTGGATTCCTGATGATGTTTATTTGTTCAATAACGATACGGCGAAGAACAGTGACTCTCATAATGGCAAGCTTAATTAACAGAGTTTGATGGCCCTGATTCTGTTTACAACACTGCCAAAGAAATGAACATTGATAATAGTAGTCAGCTACATACTTTCAATATTTCGTGGCGTTTTGATGTGAAAAAAGGAGCTAAACATCTCGTCCGGGTGCACTTTTGTGACATTGTCAGTGGAACCTCAAACGAATTTCTTACATTCAATCTTTTCATCTACAGTAAATTCGATCAAAAGATATATCCTTATGGTTCTGTTCCTCCGACAGCAGCTCCTTTCTACAATGATTTTGTGGTTGATTCAGATAATTCGGGTTTTCTGAATATCAGTATTGGCCCTCGAAGTGATTCACGTAATCCGACAGCTTTTCTGAATGGACTAGAGATCATGGAGCTAGTTACTGATATGGGTTCATCTCCAGGAGGAAGTGATTCAAGACGTTTACTCATCATTATTGGTTCGGGTGTTGGAGGTCTAATTTTAGTCCTTATTTTCTTGACAGTGTTCTTTTTTGGTTTGAGAAAGAGAAAATGGAAGACGGTTGAGGCTTTTGACTGGCCATTGGCACCTCTCTAATGATTTTTCCCCCAAACAACAAATCAATTACAATTCAAACGAACAATCAGTCACAAGTCCTAAATGAGTCGGTATTTATATTACTACAACAAAAATAACCAAGATTATGACGAATTTCACAGCAATGCAAGAAAAGTTTTTATTCCGAAAAACATACACATATACATACAGATACAAGTAGAAATAGAGATATGTGGATATCTATATAGAAACATAGACATATAGATTCACACACAAGTAGAGAGACAACCTGATTCTTGGGGATAACGGAATATGATGTAATTCAGCTCGACGGAGGTGATGGAGGTCATTATATCTGGGACAATTTGTGCGTATCATGCGGCTCTCTTGCAATTTCAGTTCAAATCTCGAGAGGCACCTCCAACGGCGTTATACACTAAGAATTTTCAGCACAACTGTGATGACATTCCAATGGCGATTATATGTATAAATGCATATATATACACAGCTATTAGAGCCTCGCCTTACTTAAGAGACGTAGAGCGACAGATTCGCCTTGCAGCCAATGAAATATGAGATTGTTGCCAACGTGGGCTCCTGTTTCTACTACATTTTCTTCTTTTATAACCTGTTTGAATAGAGGACTCTTCGTGGTCTTTCTAACCTTCGGACCAAGTTAAGTTCTATACTTGGGTGGAAAAAGTGGGCTTGGTTATAGCCCATCAGTATGGTTTTTTAAGCCCAGGTGTAGCCCAAATAACTAGGGCCAGGTTTCAATTCTCGGTGAAAATATCTGTATAGTTCTGGAATACAGAAGGAGCCTGGTGGAAGAAGTAGAACTAGATTACTCATATGAGATTATATAAAAGTTATTAGATTTCAAATCCCTACACATCGCATTTTGGAAATTTACGTGGCCCATCAAAAAATGTAACTGAAAAATAATTTACTCACCTACTTTTTCTTATTTCACTTGTATTCTATTATTGATTGAATTCATAATATGTGTCATGATATAAATCATGTTCAAATAATTAAAAATATATATTTATTTCATAAACACGTGTCATGCATCCATAAAATAAAATACAGAGTAGAATAAAAAAAGTAAAACATAATATTTGAAGTATTAATAAACTTGTACACTATAATATGGTATAAATCCTGTAGCACAAAGTCAAGCCCAATTGTAGTTTAGTTTCTCTCTTCTCATGTCCAATTTGAATTCTTATTTTTTTCAAGACATGATTGGGTATATGTTTTGGATAAAATTATTGACTAAAAAGTGGGACTTGATTATGTTGTTATCACATGTCTGTTAATTGTTTGATTATGTTTTTATCACGTGCCTGGTAATTGAGATTGAACACTTGGGATATCCCTCGTTTCATTATCAGATATTTGTTTAACGGATAATTCAAGGTTATGAGATGTTAATACAAATTCATTTAGGTGGCATTCAAGTAACCAAATGTTGCGAGGGGGGAAGATTAATTATTTTAGCTGAATCAAAATCAATCCCATGATTTATACTTGTCATTTGCTGAGTATTTTTTTTTTTTTTAAAGAAGATCAGTTATAAGACAAATACGATTATATTTATTTTGTAATGAATTGAGCTCCACCAACATCAAATTTAAATTAAGATTTCCATTACTTAGCATCAATGCCACATTACTAGGTTTTATAGGAACTGCACAAATCCCTTGGGTAACCGAACAGTGTGAGTCTTGCGCATACGCAACCAAAGAGGACGGTCACCCGACCCACCAATCTTGCCAGAAGAGGAGACCATTAACTCCACACCTAAAAAAACGAAATTGATTTAAACTTAGCAACTACTCTTCACTTGAATTATTGATGATTTGATAGTTATGGTGCTTATTTTTCCAAAACTATCAAGCTATAAGGTAACTGGTGCTTTAATTTTCATAATTATTTATTCTTATTGATTGTATTGATTTGAATTGTGTATTGAGGGTTTAGGCTACTCCACCCCAATAAATCTAATGTACATTTTGTTATAGGTAAATTTACGATCACTGAATCAAAACTTTTATATCAAATCTACCCGATCTCAATATTGTCACATTCTTTATTCCCCAAAACAGTTTACATTATCAATGAAACTTGCAACTTGTTGAATGTCACTACTAGTTTATATGTCTGTTATATTTCCTCGCTCAAACTCTTTTCTCTTGAAGTAAATGGCTGTTAGTTACATCAGGTCCAAGCTTTGGCCTTGCCGGATAACTTGAAATTAGTTTATGGACAGCAACATATGACTTAAAAAATAGGTTTCACAATTGAAATTTCTTTTTTTTTTTTTTCTAAGTTAGTGTATCATTTGATGAGAATAGCATTCTACCTCTGTCAGTGTTAGAAAGAGAAATTGACTTGTTTAAGATGATAAGAAATCACATGATCATGATACTCAATCTCACAATATTTCTCATATCATGATTAAAATCTACAAATATTTCTCATAGTCTAAATCAAATTAAATTTGATTTGTAACGCCTGAGGATGAAATTTTGGCTTTGTTTGGTATTATTTCTGATTGTTTTGAAGAAATTATTTTGAGAGAATGTATTTTGTCTAGGATTGGAGAATGCGTAAAAATAAAAATGCATTTAGATGTTTTGTTTGAAATAAATAATATGATATATTTTTGGGAACACTTTTTATTATAAAAATCTTGTCAATATTATTTTGTTATAGTTAGTTGTGGTATGGTAAAGTTTATGATTATTTGAATATTGTAATGAATGATTAATATATTTAGAGAATAAAAATATTATTTTAAAAAAATATAAATAACAAACATATTTAAATTTTCGGAGAAAGAAAACACTAGAATGTAAATAAAACCAAACAAAGCCCTTATTTTTGTGGGAAGGGGCTGAATTTAAGTTACAAAGAGGAGCGTCATGATAGATTTTCTGTCTGACGGGGATGGTGATATATTCAGTAAATTACGTATAAAAATGGAACTTTTGAATCCGATTTTGGGGATTGCCCTCTTTCTGGTTTCAAACCCTTTGTGGAGTTCAACTTGAAAGAACAACTTTTCTTTGTTGAATTCAGAAAGAATATAAAAAAAAAATTGGAAAAATATTTAATTATCGATATATGAAATCATAACAGCTTTATTGCTTTCAAATGAATTAAGGAAATTAATATATATCAACTTTTTGTAGATGCACATACTCAGTGATACACAATATTTACAAGATTCCACCCAAATAACATTAATTTTAATTATTTGTTTGTTTTGTTGTAATTCGATGACATATGGTATTACGCTTTAATTCGCAGGCGAGTTTGGTCCAAAAAAATTCAATCAATTAAATTTCTAACAGTTGTCAAAAAAAAAAAAAATCGAACTATATAATCGTGAACATCACTCTTTACAATGTAGTGGTAGTTGATCTTAAGTTCAAATTCAATTCATCCTCCTCTCAGTTTCCCTCCCCTAAAAAAGTTAAATCTACTTTACGAATTGAAAAAAATAATAATAATAATCTACTGTGAATGAACCAAAGAGAAACTCTAAGGGAGAAGAAATTTCCTTCCCCTTCCAGAACAAATAACGTAGAAGAAGGCCGTGTAACACTTTTTATTTCACATTTACATTGACAAGTTGTGATGATTCTTTGCTCACTGCTTGCGTCATCATGTCCACTTATACATTTAATAATTAAATTTTCCCCTGGCTGACCAAAAAAATGATGCCGAAGACCAAGAGTCGAACAAAAAGACAAGGGACGCCACTGCGAAACGGAAACCTGTTTTTCAATTATTTTCTTGAAAGTTCCGGCGGCTGGAAAAGACTTGTCTTCCAAGAATTAATACACTGGAAAAGACTTGTCTTCAAAGAATTAATACACTGGAAAATCTCTTAATGCAGTCTCATCACTTCACCGTGTATATATAGGTTGGATGAGAACTTAAAACGTTCATACACAACCCACATAGAATTTACAGGTAATTCATAAATCAAGCATGGAAACTAGCTGGCTATATGCTCTCCTCTCTCTCTTCCTTCTTGTTATCGCGTTCAAGTTTTCAGCAAAAGGAAAAAGAAAACTTCCACCAAGTCCGGTGCCTGCACTTCCTGTGTTAGGCCACCTCCACCTCCTTAAATTTCCTCTGCATCGTACCTATCACAAGCTCTCTCAAAAATTAGGTCCCATATTCTCGCTTCGTTTGGGGACCCGCCTCATGGTGGTGGTCTCGTCTCCCGCCATCGTCGAGGAGTGTTTCACCAAGAACGATATCGTGTTAGCCAACAGGCCTCGTTTCATCATAGGTAAATATATTGGCTACAACTATACCTCCCTGGTGGGTTCCCCGTATGGTGACTATTGGCGCAACCTTCGGCGCCTGACTACAGTTGAAATATTCTCGACAGCCCGCCTCAACATGTTTCAATCCATCAGACAAGATGAAATCAGACATCTGTTGAAAAAGCTGTATAGAAACTCGTACAAAGACTTCGCAAGAGTTGAACTCAGGTCCTTGTTTTCTGAGATGACCTTCAATGTTATCATGAGAATGGTGGCTGGGAAGCGATATTTTGGTGAGGATGAGGACAATGAGGAGGCCAAGCAGTTTCGGGAGCTTATAGATGAGGTTTTCACCTACGGTGGGGCGTCGAACCCGGCGGATTTCTTCCCAGTGTTTAGATGGATTGACTACAAAGGTTATGAGAAGAATTTGACAAGGGTAAGTGGGAAAATGGACGCTTTCCTGCAAGGTTTGATTGATGAGCACCGACGCAATAAGGGTACAATTACAATGATAGATCATTTGCTTTCTTTACAAGAGTCGGAGCCTGAGTACTACACGGATGTAATCATCAAAGGGATTATACTGGTACGTTTCAATTCTTTCTTCTGATCAGTTGTCTTATTAAGCGATCAAATAATTGAGCAATATCCTTTGCAAGAAAGAACACAATAAGCACATTAATTAAGAGTTATGACAAGACATAGTTTAAGGAATGTATAGTACTTGGAAATAATCATGGACATATAGAATTTAAGGGATTATATTGTTAACAATTGATGCATGCCATGCTTATTGTAAATTATTGCAAGACTTCAGCAATGACTGATGCCAGCTAATAGACATGTCATAAATTCATTAATTCATGTGTGCAATTATGTGATCCTTGAAAAAGCCATGGGTTTCCTGCGTGGAAGTCAGTACTACAATGACCATTCATCTAAATCATAGCATTGGGACAAATTGTTAGCTGGTATCAAATAACCTATTAGGCTAGCTAGATGACTTTACATGTCAGTACTGACAATGACCATTGACCTAAACAACTTATATAATATCTATCCCTTTTTTTTCACAACATCCCCTCTTCATTTTAATGTGGTCATATGAATTCCAAATGGCAGGTTATGCTCCTTGCTGGGACGGACACATCAGCAGTTACCATAGAATGGGCAATATCTGCTCTGCTCAACCACCCAGAAAAGCTGGAAAAGGCCAGAGCTGAGCTGGACAATCTTGTCGGCAGTGATCGCCTGGTCAATGAGTCAGACTTGTCCAAGCTTCCATATCTTCAAAATATTATTTCTGAGACCTTCAGGTTGTTCCCAGCAGCACCATTACTGGTACCACATGAAGCATCAGGTGATTGCAAGCTTGGTGGATATGACATACCTCGGGGCACAATCTTGCTTGTGAATGCCTGGGCCATTCACAGGGACCCCATGATTTGGGATGATCCAACAAGCTTCAAGCCTGAGCGTTTTGAAGCTGGAGAAGTTGGACCAACTAAGCTGATGCCATTTGGGATGGGAAGGAGGTCGTGCCCGGGTATCGGCCTAGCCCATCGGGTCGTGGGCTTGGCCTTAGGATCTCTGATACAATGTTTTGAGTGGCAACGGATGGATGAGGCCTTGGTAGATTTGACAGAAGGGAAAGGGTTATCCATGCCGAAAGATATACCACTGGATGCCAGGTGCAAAGCACGTGATGTGCTTCAAAAAGCTCTTCCTGCATCCGTCTGAAATGTTTGCTGGAATTTTTTCAACTGCTAGTATGTATGTATTTTCAGTTTTGTATTGGATACCTTTTAGGAATTTACTGTTTTATAGGAGACAGGTCTGTAATAAATAGTTCTCTGTCGAGAGACACATATGAGAACAAATTTTCCAATATTGCTATCCATTTTTCCTTCAACTGGCACTATTATTATTTTAGCGCATCATTTTCTTAATTAAATTTCCTTTTTTCAGCATCTACATTTCTATATGCTCATTGACGAGCCCCATGTGGTAAGAATCAAGAACTGTTTACTTTATGCAATCAAATTCAGATGGACAGGCTCTTCAAAATAATTTGGATGCCGAAAGAAATAGTTGGACTCCTCTTATCATCAAGAAGAACTCACGATTTTACCACTCAACACAGATTTTGATTTATATAAGTACTATTTGTTTAGCAAGTGAAAATGGTAAATAAATTAATAAAAAATAAGTAATTTTCTGGAGATTGAGTGAACTTGGAGTGAAAAATGGTAAGGAAGAAAATATAAAATATTCCTGGTAAAGTAAATAAGATTAATATTGAAAGGAGTAATATGAGTAAGAATTGAGATGTGGTGTAGTAAAACATCATGAGAGTTGGGCTAAAATAAGAAAATATCATCTTAGTACTAAATTGTTTCTAGAAACGGTAGGAAATATATAAGAAAAGCAACTTTCTTGAAAAATTTACTGAAACTATTAGACCAAAGAGTACAAAGTGGAATTAATGTAAGATTTTCCAAGTAGTATTATAAATATTTTTCTAAAAGATATTAAAAGGTATACCAAATAAGAAGAGTAAATCGAGTAAGATTGATATGAATGTGAAAATGTAACAAATTAACTTTTGAATAATATAAGTAAAAAAAAATTAGTACGAATTGGTCAACATCTAACATGTTGCACCAAAATGCATCAATTTATAGTCAACAATTTGGCACCAAATATTTAATATAAATGGCAACCAGTATGCATTACGATATATGCTATCAATTTCCACCACGTATTTGACTAACAGTGCTGAACATAAGAATGGAGTCAGAAATTTTAATTCTAAAGATGAGATTAATTTTTTTCTTAAGAACAATGAGAAAAGAGATATTTTCAACTACAATGAACAATTTTATTATTATTGGGGGAGGGTAAAGTTTTAAATTTAATTAATTTTAACTAAAATTCATATTTATATAGCGGGGGTTGGCATCCATGGTGCTTATTATCCAATTCACCACTTATTTAACTGACAAAAGATTTATTCAAGTGTACTCTCCCATTTTTATTTATATCATTCACTCTCCAGCTCTATTTCAGCTAACAAAAAAGTAACTTTGTTGAAAATTTCTACTTAAGTGGAAGTGTCTGTAGGTACAAAGAGAAAAATAAACTTAACATTTTAATAAAGTAAAATATAGTATAGAAATGAAAATTATGGATATAAGAAGAGGAAAATGAGTAAAAAATTAGTCAATGTGATGGCCTAAATGAACACTTGCACAAAAAGATTTTTATAGCACAAAAAAGTAGAAAGAATTATAAAAGTACATAGAAAAATCTAGGAGAATCAGTATGAATGTAAAGATTTGAAATATAAAAATATTAAATTTATAATAATAAATTCATTGTATTATTTAAATATTATTTTACTTATATTAGATTTCAAATCATATAACAATAATTTTGAATTATTTTTAAAATTTTTGAATTAAAATCTACACATTATTGTAGTCATTTCAAATCCTCGCTTCGAATCCTTCAACTAAAATGCAATCTTAGGAAATTTCAAAATTAACATTGTGGAGGTGATAACAATTAATCAAGGCTCTTTAGTAGTGTAGCATATTCAACATTGGTACCATAAAACTATTTAATATGCTAGTGAACTTAATTTGGGTTTTAAATTTAATTGGTATTAAGTTTCTATTTGTCAACTTTGTCCTTTCCTTGGTCTAGTCATTTTTTTTTTTTTTTTGGTAGACAATGAAATTTCAAGGTTCTATCGGTTTATTTTATAATGGATTGATTGTAACGTATCTTATCCATTTATTGTTACTAAATTACAGAAGGTAGTATGTTTTTTATCACCCTTCCTTCTAGTCCAATGAAATTAAATAAAACAATAGGAACTTACATAAACACATCTTATAACAAGAACCACATGTGTTGTAACAAGAGCCACATATAATTTAGGTACCTACATAAACCCTACTTACATACCTATAATTTTTCTAAAAATATTTATCTAGCTTCCAAATAAATGAGTACAATCAGGCTATGGAAAAATGTGTGACCAAAAACTATCTTATATCTACATAATAGTGTACGGAGTATATTTTTACAATTGCATCTACAATACTTGTACCGCTTTTAAATTGATTTAAATTTTTTTAATTACGTTTACCAGACATTGAAAGTACAGTTACTTTGGAATTTCACTCAATCAAAAGGACAAAAGAGAAGACCAAAAAAAAAAAAAAGAAAGAAAGAAAGAAAGAAAAAAAAATGTAGCACGAGCCAAAGATTCAGTAGTTAATTAACTACTAAAATTTATTCTCGAATTTATTGGAGATTATCTTGAGATATTTAATTGGTTTAAAACTTTGATACAAATTAAGGCACTGATAAATATAAACTAATATTTTTATGCTTTTACCTTTAAAATACAGTAATAATTTCGTTTCATAATTCTTTTGTGAAATTCTGTCCTTTCACTCAAACATTACTTTTCTGTTTTTTTTTTGGGTAATTATAATCTTCAATAGCTAAATCGATAGTGTTGAACGTAGATTTAGGTTAGGTTACTTGGCTATGGTTGATCAATGTGTAACTATAGCAAAAAGTGTTGAAAAAGGAACCGCCTATAAATTAAGGCACTCATAAATATAAACTAGTTCTCGAAAAATTAATACACTAGGAGATGTTTAATAAAATCCGTGTCAGGGTCAGCATAAATAGCTACAGGTTTGGCTCATAGGTGTACAATTGGGTTTCAGTCATGGTAAATTTAAGTTGATGAACTTCTAATTAACAAATGAAATTTTATTTAAATGGTAATTACTGTGAAATCCTAAAATTCTATAATTAATAAAAGATTGTTAATTCAAATTTCACATAATTTAATTTAATTTTTATGAGGGTATTAATATATTTTTATAAAGTTAGTTTTTTCTTATATGCATTCCAAATCTGATATATCTAATGACATAATCTATCGCTTTTTTTAGAAAAAATTACTTAGTTTTTAGCATGTGATTTATATTGGTCACATTTTTATCAGTTTGAGGTCAGGGATTATTAGACTAACCAAGACAAAAACAATTACGGGTTTTAATATTAAAAAATTACTATTTAAAAAAAATTAATCAGGGTGGGATAGGCTATAAAGGCTGCACATGTAAACACGAAAAATCAATCCATACAGAATTTAACATATCAAGCATGGAAATAAGTTGGTTATACACATCCCTCTCCCTTTTGCTTCTCGTTCTAGCTTTCAAACTTTCGACCAAACGAAGACTAAAACTCCCACCCAGTCCAGTCCCCGCACTTCCTGTAATAGGGCATCTTCACCTCCTGAAACAACCTGTCCATCGAACCCTCCACCACTACTCCATCAAATTAGGTCCCATCTTATCGCTACGACTCGGCACCCGCCTCGTGGTGGTGGTTTCTTCCCCCGCTGCAGCCGAGGAGTGCTTCACCAAGAACGATGTTGTCTTGGCCAACCGAATTCGTTCTATCTCAGGCAAATACATTGGCTACAATTTCACTACTTTAGTGGATTGCCCGTATGGTGAGCACTGGCGCAACCTCCGGCGCCTCACCACACTTGAGATTTTCTCTTCCAACCGCCTTAACATGTTTATGTCCGTAAGACAGGATGAAATCAGACTACTGTTAAAAAATCTGTACCAAAGCTCACTGCACGACTTTGCGAAAGTTGGACTAAGACCTATGTTGTCTGAACTGACTTTCAATATTATCATGAGAATGGTGGCGGGGAAGCGATATTTTGTTGAAGATGAGGGCAATGAAGGAAAGCAGTTTAGGATGCTTATAAATCAAGTTTTCAATATCTGTGGTGCTAGTCATCTAGAAGATTATATCACACTATTGAGATGGATAGACTACAAGGGCTACGAGAAGAATATGGCTACGCTAACTGAGAAAGTGGACGCTTTCATGCAAGGCTTGATTAACGAGCACTGCAATAAGAGTGCTAATACCATGATTGATCATTTGCTTTCTTTGCAAGAGTCGCAGCCTGAGTATTACACAGATACAATTATCAAAGGGATTATAATGGTAAGTTTTGAATTCTTTCTACTGGTCATTCTGTTAGAGATTGAAATCCATAAGAAAGTCAAAATATTGTAATAAGAAGCATAATAAAGCTGTAGCCTGTTTTACTACAATCGACATCATGCATGCAAGATGACCAACAAGGCCTGTTCAAGAATAGTAGGTGCAATGCGATTGACCTTGGCCATAAATTGGACCAAGAAACTTAAAAATCTATCCCTTTTTAAGGAGCCTAATTAATTCATCAAAGCATATATGTTTTTCTCGTGGTTTGATAAATGAATTCCCGATTGGCAGGTCATGCTCTTTGGTGGGACAGATACATCAGCGCTGACCATAGAATGGGCAATGTCTGCTTTGCTCAATCACCCTGACAAGTTGGAGAAGGCTAAAGCAGAGGTAGACAGTGTTGTGGGCAATGATCGCCTAATAAACGAATCAGATTTATCCAAGCTTCCATATCTCCAAAATGTTATTTCTGAGACCTTGCGATTGTTCCCAGTAGGACCATTACTGTTGCCACATGAATCATCATGTGATTGCAGGATTGGGGGATATGACATACCCAGTGGCACAATCTTGCTTGTGAATGCCTGGGCCATTCACAGGGACCCCCTGGTTTGGGATGATCCCACAAGCTTCAAGCCTGAGCGCTTTGAAGTTGGGAAGTTGGGCCGTCAAAGCTGTTGTCATTTGGGTTGGGAAGGAGGTCATGTCCGGGTAACGGCCTAGCCCAAAGGGTCGTGGGTTTGGCCTTAGGATCTATGATACAATGCTTTGAGTGGCGACGGATTGATGAGGCCTTGGTTGATCTGACGGAAGGGGAAGGGCTAACCATGCCTAAAGCTATTCCGCTGGAGGCTAAGTACAGAGCACACGATGTACTTCACAAAGTTCTGCTCCAAGCTCCCTGAAATGTTTTCTGGAATCTCTAATCTAAATAAGTCTTTATTAATTGGCTGATGCATTTTAGTTTTTGTGTTTCTGTCATCTATTGCACACTTCATGGTACGTGTGTATGATGCCCATACAAATATCTTTTTAAGAAAATATTTTGACACGTGACGTATCAAAATTGTTTGTTTATGTATTGAAAAAGGAGGAAGCATATAGTGAAATTATGATACATGTATTAGGTTCATGTTTGAGTAAGCCTATAAATAGTTATGTATTATAGTCATTTGGCATTGTTTGGTTTGTGTTAACAAAACATTTTCCTCAAAAGTAAAATAAAATATTGAACATTATTTTTCCTTTAAAATATATTTTTCTTTCTTAAAAATATTTTAAAAACATCCTAATCATTCAACTCCGAAATAATTTCAAAATAAAACAAAACATCCGATCGCCTCCACTTTCTAACACTCTTACTCTGCATTTTAAACGCCATTTAGCAATTTGATCTCACTATTACTATTTAAAAAAAATTGGCATACCAACAACTTGCAAGAGATAGGAAGAACCAATGGTTACTTTATGTGTCTCGGGCTCCAGATATCTTGTTTTTCAAATGATGAATAATGTCAATCGCTTCTTCTTAGTTTCTCAAGAACAAACTGAATAAATAATGAATAAACTTTCTTTCAGCCTTGCATGTTCTTTAGATCTTTCCTACCGACAAAAACTTCACGGAAGAAAATGATTCTCATGTTTTCTATTTTTTATTTGGATTGAAAGATTGCAAATAAAAAATTGAATGATTTGATATTAAGAATTTATAATAATTTCAATATTTACTGAAGTTTATATATGTAATATTGATTAAAATATATCTTAAGATAATTAATTAAATGGTTTGAAGTAAATAAACCTCATACATGACCTTGTATTGGTAGTGATGCATATTGCCATGAATTTTCCACCAATCGATTTCGGTAACTTGATTCTTGTCCAAGTTTGGGTAAGATGATTATTTTTTAATTTAGTAATAATAAAAATTAAATCAGGTATTATTTACCTTTTTTAAAAAAAATAAACACAAGATAAATATATCCCTTTCTTAAAAAATAGAGTGTAATACACCAATTTGTTAAAACACGAAAAAGTAAAATGCCATTAACCCATAAAGAATTTAAAAAAAAAAAAAGTGAACTCCTTTCCAACCTATCCCACAAAAAATTTAAAGAAAAGTGATTGCCTTTCCGACCTAGCCAGCAGTGAACATGACGTAAACTAACTCATATAAAACCATAATAACTAGCCACATGTTTCATTCATTTAATATTTAATGTACTTGATTTTAAAAATATGATACTTATCCACATGCGTCGTCTAAAATATATCTTAACATTGTATTGAAACACGCGTCATTTATAAAAAATATATGTTAAATAACGTGATATTAAGATGTTTTAACTAATAAACAATATATTAAATATATAAATAATAAATACATATTTTATTTAATACAAATATAAAATAAATAATATTTTGAATGTTGCATGAATATTTTTTATTACTCTTTTGATCCACTCTTGTATTGTTCATCAATTTATGTTCCTACTCTTGCTATTGTCTGTTCTATTTATCATTGAAAAGACAACTCAAACACGGGTTGGTCTAAAAGACGAGAATGCCCTTTCATCATATTATAACATTGGCAAAAATCTAAGTCGTCTTTATTAATTCTCTCAAACTACTCTGCAGAACTAGCAAAGCTTAGCATGGAATTGACACTCTTGTACACTTCTCTTGCTCTCTGTTTCATCTTTCTAATTCTCAAACACTTTTCAAGAAAACAGTATCACCTGCCTCCAAGCCCAGCACCAGCAGTTCCCATCTTTGGCCACCTCCACCTCCTAAAACAACCGCTCCACCGAACCTTCCACCGCTTCTCTCAAATACACGGCCCCATCTTCTCACTCAAACTAGGCGTCCGCCGCGTCGTGGTGGTGTCATCACCGAATCTAGTGGAGGAATGCTTCACCATAAACGACATCGCCTTCTCTAACCGCCCGTGGGTCCTGGTGGACAAGTACATAGGCTACAACCACACAACCATGGCCGGCGCTCGCTACGGCCACCAGTGGCGCAGCCTCCGCCGCCTAGGAGCGCAGGAGGTGCTCTCCTCCGCCCGTCTCAACGCGTTCTCACAGATCAGACAAGACGAAGTGAGACGAACGCTGCAAAGCCTAATCTACAGAAATGAATCTGCAAAGGTGGAACTGAGGCCGAAATTGTTTGAACTTATCTTCAACATAATAACGAGGGTGCTCGCCGGGAAGCGATATTCCAGTGAAGAAAAAGGCAATGAAAAATTGGGGGAGCAATTCCGGGAGATGATCAGCGAAGTTTTTAAGCACGCTCAATCATCGAATCCAGAGGATTTTTTGCCATTTTTAAGGTGGGTTGATTATAGAGGTTTGAAGAAGAGATTGGCTGCTCTTGGTAAAAAACTGGACGATTTTTACCAAGGATTGCTGGAGGAGCACCGCCAAGAGAAGAGGAATACCATGATTGGGCATTTGCTGTCTCTGCAAGAATCAGAGCCCGAATTCTACACCGATCAAACCATCAAAGGGTTTATGACCGTAAGTGTTCATTTTTTTTCATTTCTCAAAGCAATTTCAACTCCGTTTCCTCTCTAATTAAATTATTATTTATATAAAGTTAGAGGAGTAGACTTGTACATTCTATTTTACTAACGTTTTGTGATACATAAAAAGTAAAGTGCCTCAAATAATTCTATTTTTTCACCTTTTTATCATTTCCCCTAATTACAATTAAATAATGAGTTTAATATATCAATATTACTTGGAAAAAAATGAAATATCGGCAACTCCTATTAAGCTTTGGTTCCAATTTCAGTCGACGAAAGTTGAGTCCCACTAGCTAGCATGATTACACTTACCAAAGAAGAAAACAAGAAACATCATCTTTGGGCCTTCGCTTCCTGGCTTCCTGTATTGGAGGTCTACATAGTTTCCTTCATTTTCTCTTTTTAATTATTTCTTTTTCCCACTTTCTCAAACCCCGATAAATAAAGTCTTTCCCTGGACCAAATTTTGTGCTTTTTTTATTATTAAATATATGTTATTCGGATTCTTTTCCTGTAGCAATGATTTTTTTTATTATTATTAATGTTTTTTGGATTCATAAAGTCTCTATCATCCTTTACTTGGGGAGTACAGTGCTTTATTTCCTACCAATAGGCTACTTTTAAAGCGCTTTCAAAATTTTCAATCTTAATTAAAACTTAAAGATATAGCACGTAATCTTGTTGCAAACTTTTACCAGACTAAAACTTTAAGACTATTTGCAGCACACCCATGTTTTATTTCGACGATATTAATGTGCGCAGAACATGATAATTGCCGGCACGGATACATCCGTTGCGACCATAGAATGGGCTATGTCCCTTCTGCTCAACCATCCGGACGTACTCCAAAAGGCTAAACTAGAGCTGGATTCACAAGTGGGGCATCAGCGTTTGTTGGAGGAACAAGATTTGCCCAACCTGCATTACCTTCGCAACATCATTTTCGAGACATTCCGTATGTTCCCACCCGGACCCTTGGGGGTACCCCGCGAGTCATCTGCTGACTGTAAAGTTGGGGGATACGATGTCCCACGTGGAACGATCTTGTTGGTTAACTCGTGGGCCATTCACAGGGACCCCGAAGTGTGGGACGAGCCCACCAGCTTCAAGCCCGAGAGATTTGAAGGGAGGGAGGTGGAAACACAAACGTTGATGCCATTTGGAATGGGAAGGAGGACATGCCCGGGGGCTGGCTTGGGGCAACGAATGGTGGGATTGGCTTTGGGGTCATTGATTCAGTGCTTTGAATGGGAGAGAGTGGTTTTGGAGGAAGTTGATTTAGCTGAAGGAGTTGGGCTAACCATGCCAAAATTGAAGCCACTAGAGGCTATGTGCAGACCAAGAGAAATCATGCTAAAGGTTCTTCAGGAATCAGCTAATTTCACCTTGTAAATTTATTCTGACCAGATTTTGAAGTTATTCTGTCGCTGCCCGAATTCTAGATTGGGTTTTGTACTTCTGTTGCGTTATAGTAATTATTTATATATAAAATGCATAAATAAAGTTTGTGTTTAAAAGCTATTAATAGTATTCAATTGTAATTCGTTATCGATAATTAATACAACATATGTTATTTCAACATATGCAAAAGGACATTACTATGTGAACTGAACAACGTAGAATCGCAGCTTTGAAAAAAAATTCTGAGAGAGGATTAAATTTGAGGGAATCAATCAAATTAAAGAATTGAAGGTTAGTACTTTGTTTTAGTGTTTAAAAACTCCCTCTCCAATTCTGGCGGCAGGCGGCCTCATATTCTGAGATTAGAATCAGAAAGCGTGTTTAATCCTACACCCGATTACTCATTTTATTGGCCATAATTCATTTTAGAACTCTGGTACCACCTACAGGCTACAGTGCAGTCTTTTTATATTAAGCCACCTCCGCCCTTCCCCAGAATCCTTGTATAATATTTGTCCTCCATGATTAGCTCATTGAATAAATTTTGTTCAGGCGCTGGACTCTTGTAAGCAAAAAGTTGGTTTACATTTCGGGATAAATTGAATCTAATTATTGGTTCCCGCATGAGATTCCCATTTTATGTCTACTTCCTCAATGAAAACTGAAAAGGCCCACTGGCTTTGTCATACTGAAGCCGAACTAGTTCGTAAAGGACACATTTCATAGTAATTTTATTGGCAAAAACCACGAATACAATGTATTTAGACTATTAGTGGCCGATAAAATTTAACTAAGTTTTGATGAGTATTCCTTTACAAATTCCGTCTCTTTAATTCAATGAAAACAAAGAATTAGTTAATATATTGAAAAAAAAAATATGTATTTACAAAATACTATCTCAATTCAAGGATTTTATTTTATAGATTATAGGTATGACTAGGGTCATATCTTTCAAAACTGTTGTTCGATACAAATAGAATAGTATATCAGAATATATCAATAACTATATAAATACAACGATTAATGAGACTGATCAAACTTATATATATTGGATTATATATGCAATAAGGTGTGATGAGTAAACTTTAATATTCTTTCCTAAAAATGTAGTCCAATTCAAGTTAATTAAAGAACTTTTTATAAAATTGATCTCATTTAGGTGCAGTTCTAATAAATTTATCATTAATTTAATAAAACATATACCAATGACATAATATATACAAAGGTATACCTTGCACCTAGGTAGAACAAAAGCAGCCGGTACAATTCCATCCACAAGCAAGCATGGACATAGCTATTCTTTTGTACACTGTTTTGATAATCTTTTTTATCTACAAAGTCTCGGCACCAGGAGCCTGTCGCCTGCCGCCAAGCCCAGCCGCAGCCCTTCCCGTCCTCGGCCACCTCCACCTCTTAAAACCACCACTGCACCGAAACCTTCACCGCCTCTCCCAAATAAGCGGCCCGATTTTCTCCCTCAAAAAGTCGGCGTCCGCCGCTGCATGGTGGTGTCATCACCAAATTTAGTGGAGGAATGCTTCACTAAAAATGACATAGCGTTCGCCAATCGGCCTCGCATGCTGATAAACAAGTACACCGGCTACAATCACAGCGCCATGTTAGCCACTCCCTACGGCGAGCGTTGGCGAAGCCTCCGCCACATCGGTGCCCGAGAGTTGCTCTCAACCGCCCGCCTCAACGCGTTTCTACACATTCGCCAAGACGAAATCAATTGTTTGCTGTTGAGCCTTCACGAAACATCACATCAAGGACTCTCCAAGGTGGAACTGAGGCCAAAATTATCGGAACTAACCTTTAACATGATGATGAGGATGATTTCAGGGAAAAGGTACTTCAGCGAAGATAAGGAGAGTGAGCAAGGGCAGAAATTTCGGAAGCTGGTTACCCAGGTTTTTGAGATCGCTCATGCATCGAATCCACAGGATTTCTTGCCGTTTTTGCCATGGATTGATGAGGCAAAGTTTGGTGGATGAGCACCGGCAGGAGAAGAGGAATACCATGATCGGTCATTTGCTGTCCCTGCAAGAATTCTATTCCGATCAAACGATTAAAGGGTTCATAATATGGTAAGACTTCTCAATTAATTCTGGTCTCTAACATCTTTCGTTGTCTTGTACTTTTTTCATATCTTTTCCACCAGAAATGTACGAGTATGTTGCTAGAAGAATTTCCCTTCTGTGGAGTATTTCTTGGTCGCATTCCCGAGATAGTGTTAATTTGAGTGTTTAATGTTTTATACAGAGCATGCTCCTTGCTGGCACGGACACATCATCTGTAACCATAGAATGGGCAATCTCCCTTCTGCTTAACCATCCTCATGTCCTGGAAAAAGCTAGAGAAGAATTGGAAACTAAAGTCGGACTTCACCTCTTGATCAAGGAAGAAGATTTGTCCAACCTGCCCTACCTCCGCAACATAATTTTGGAAACCTTTCGCCTGTTCCCAGCTGGACCGTTGCTGGTACCCCACGAGTCATCCGAGGATTGTAGAGTCGGAGGATACAATATCCCACGCGGTACTATTTTATTCATCAATACATAGGCAATTCACAGGGACCCTGAGGTGTGGGACGAACCGATGAGCTTCAAGCCGGAGAGGTTTGAAGGTAAAGAAGTGGAAGCACACAAGTTGTTGCCATTTGGAATGGGAAGGAGGGCGTGCCCGGGTGCTGGTTTGGCCCAACAGGTGGTGGGATAAGCTTTGGGGTCAATGATTCAATGCTTTGAGTGGGAGAGGGTGAGCTTGGAGGAAGTTGATTTGGCTGAAGGAATAGGGCTAAGCATCCCTAAGTTGAAGCCATTAGAGGTCGTGCAAGCCAAGAGAGATCATGTACAAGGTTTTTCCCAAAGCAAGCACAGTCTCAATATATATATGTGCTTGAATAATTGGATTCCACAGTATATATGCTGCTACAAACTGTGACTATATATGCTTGATCCGCTGTGTATTCTCTATTTTGTATCAATCTGTCTCACTTGCAGATTGAAGCTCTTGCAGTTTATCTGAAATTAGTACTTCTAGGCTCTTGCTGTGCTTTCTAATAAGTTGACTTTCGTTCTCTCTTGTGCTAATTGAGATTGTTTCCCATTTCGATGTCTGGTGTGAAGATGTTCCTCAATGTTCCTGAAATAATTTATATTTGGCCGTTGCTTCTCTCTTGTATAACCACAATTATTTTTATCCTTTATAGTTTCTCCTATTCAAGACAAGAATATTCTTTCATGAAATATTAAACATTGAAAATAATTAAATTAATAACCATATATATAATTATTTTACTAAAATTATAATAAATAATTGATTCCATAGTGTTGTCAAAGGACTTGTGGAAGTAGGGAATTTAGAAAAAGTGACAACTCTCGTGCAATGGGCCTCCTTGTGTAGTTTGTTCTTCATTTGTACATACCCAACTGCAAAAATATTGGGCGTCTCGGTTCTTGCAAAGTTGGGCAACTACGTCATACTTTCAAAAGGGACACTATCACATGTGATAGCAACAACCAAAAACTATGGGTTGGGGGGATACAATGTCCCACGAGGCACAATGCTAGAAACCAACCCGTGGGCCATTCACAGGGACCCTGTGGCGTGGGATGAGCCTACAACCTTCAAGCCCGAGAGGTTTGAAGGTAAAGAGGTGGAAACGCACAAGTTGATGCTATTTGGGATGGGAAGGAGAGCGTATCCAGGATCGAATTTTGCCCTATCATTGATTCAATGCTTTGAGTGGGAGAAGATGAGCATCGACTCAAGGAAGTTGATTTTACTGAAGGAATACGGCTAAGCATACCTAAGTTGAAGCTTTTAGAGGCCATGTGCAAGCCAAGAGAGATCATGCACAAGGTTATCCCAGAAGCAGAAAATCTCATGAGCGCTAAATTGGATTTTTGTCTAAATCCATAAAACTAGCAGCAGTCGCTACTGGTGCACTTATTGATATAAGGGCTTTATTGTGACCGAACTTGTTCGTCCCTCAAAGTTGTTAATACATAATCCTGCTTAGTTTAAGAATGTCATTGCTATATGCAAATCTGCTGAATTTGGCACATAACTTTTGCAGTATCTACAAGCATTTCTGAAAATTTTCTGCACTATCTGCTAAAATTAACGACTTATCTGTACTTTGACGAAGTTTTTGCTTGATTTTGATGTCAACGAAGCCCAGCATCTTCAGGTCCTAAATTGTTTGTCTTATGTTGAATAACATGAGACTCAATGTTTGTTATCGTGAAAATACAACACTTTGCTCATGGAAATATATAACATCAAATTACAGTTTGACAATGTTTTGCTAATTATTCACCAGAGCCAAGTATAATGTGTCTTAATTAAAACATTTGGGCCAGCGTTTACTTTTGACCCATTTCATAAGGACAACGTTGGCCCAAAGACAACCGAAACATAACAAATTGGGTCCTAAAGCCATAACCAAGTTGCCAAACAAATGTCAGGGAAAACTGCTAAAAAGAAAGTTAGAATACATATATTTTTCAATAAAATATAAAAGAATCAATCCCACCAATTTTTCAATTGAAAAATCCAACTAACTTTTACACTAATGCCATTAAGGTTTAGTTTAATGATTTCTTGACCAAACCATCGTAATTTTCTTTAAGTAAAAATTCTTGAATTGCATTTCAAATTTTTCTATTTGCAGTATTGAAATTGGAGTTTTGGGGATTTCATGGGTTTATTTTACGCGGGTTTGAGATATCAAACCCTACCAGTGCATTTGTATTCATAAAATTGGATTAATGATAACAGAATTGAACAAAATCTATGAAAAAATTTGAATGGATGTCTTCATAATTCTAATTCAAAGAGTCCAACTCCTTGATACCAAACAACCACTAATAATCACCTCGTAGAATCAATTCGTATCCTGTCATCTTCTTTCGCTCGCTCGTCATTTCTCTAATTTAACATTTATCAGCCCCTCATTTCTTATTTATTTCACTATGTATACAAGGGGCGACAAGAAAATGAGTACAACAGCAGGAGCAAGAGTCGGGGTCGGACAAAGGCATCGGTCAAGATCTTCTATTATACATCTATTTGTAACTAAGAATGATTATTGTCACATTGATTAGTCAAATATTCAAGTTGCAAGAAACTTTTGTTACAGAGATGTCCAATATTTTTTTTTTCTACTTTCCTTGTATCGTGGCTCTTTCCATGTGTATCCATTTTGATGGTGTGTCTATGATAGTCTATCATCTCCAAAATATGTAAAAAAAAAAATTGAATAAACAGAGGTTTAGGAGAAATTCATCCAACCTAGTTACAACAAACTCACTCTTAAAACTCACATAAACATAATAGCAGTACTAACTAATCACTATTTTGCAGTGTTTGTCAGCTGAACAAAATTGTTTCCTGCTGTTACCTGGGTATCTTCAAATTCTGGGATCCAATCATTTCTTGCTGGGTTAGTTTTGAACACCATTTTTCTGTATTCTCCATCATTCTCAGGGGTGCCATCCAGTTGAAGACCATATCCATCTCCACTCTTGTGATCAGCCACCACCTTTATAAACCCACTCCCTGTCTGTTAAATCCAAGAAACCATCAAGCACTAAACCCGATAAAAATCAATCAATCATGATAACCGGCATAATCAAGGCAAGATTCAAGAAACAAAAGAGTACGCAAGAAACTAAACCGTGTGATGCTGTTTGTCAATGGAATCCAATGCTTTGTAGTATCGAGTCTCCACAAACTCCTCTTGCTCCAGTCCAGTAGTTTGAGAAAATAGTGCCTGATCAAGATCAGATATTACGCTGTCATATCACAAATATTCCAATTTTTGTCCTAGTCGCCATACATATCTAGATCAAAAGCTCAACAAGCACTAGAAAATGAAAGTACATAAGGTCTCAGATTTAGATCCCTTGGAGAAAAATAAAAGGAATGAGTGAAAAAATAAAAAAAGAATTTGTATTTAAAGAAATGTGAAAGAATCGAACTTGAGATTCATATTGAAGGGATCGGAGCTTTTGAAGCTCGGGGAAATGGATATCTTTATCTGGAGTAGAGATGGTTGGCGAGATTGAACTGGGCTCGCTTCTGTTGGGCTTGACGGGCCGTTTGGGGGCCAGGGAATCAAACTGCGCTCGGACCTGGTTGTAGATTAGGAGCTGCTGGGCTGCATCCAAGACCTCGTCGCTTCGGCTGGGTTTGGTCACCGTCTGCTGTCCCGCTGTCATGGTGGCGGCGGTGGCTATTTTCAGATTTTTAGATTAGTTTTAGGTCGACAGTCTTCTTCCCCTTCTTTGTGCGTGATGAATAGACCAGTCTACTATGGGAGGATTCTTGAATTTTCTTCACGGGGAAAAGAAAAACTAGGGGCGGAAGGCAGAAAACCAGTTGAGTTTATCAAAGGGTGAATGATTATGACGTTTGAACTAAGTTGAGAATAATTATTTCGGGTATTTTTTGTTTTATCATTTTTAAATTAAAGCTAGTCATGAAGTACTAAATTTTATACCATTATATCAAATATAATATATATGATATAATAGCATAAGATTTGATGAAATATTATGTATTATATTAAATTTAGTCTAATACAATTTATTTACATCAAATTTGATATAATATATATATATATATATTTCTATTTTGTTCTCAAATTTACTGTACTTTAAATTTTAATTTTATTTATATTCTATATTGTATATTTAATTATTTTATAATTTAATTTAATTTATTTAATTTTAATTAATTATCATTTTATAATACTGAATTATAGTATTTTTTTATTGTGATATTAATTATAATATTTTTTGTAATATAATCAACAAATATAATATTAACTATATATGATTTTTTATTTAATATAATTAGTAGTAATAAAATATAAGTAATTAAATAACTTGATAAATAAATAAATTGATGATAATTGAAAAATAAGAAAAATGTGAATAAAATATTCATTTAATGTAAAATTTAGTAAAGTGGGTTAGAGATGATTTAACCTAAATTATATTAAAATATTAAATTTGGTATAAAAAAAAATTACACTAACTTTGATACTGTGGGTTGGAAATATCTTGTACTTGTTAATTTTTTTCTTAATATAAAATTTTATAAGGGTTTTATGCTAATTTAGCATGATTCAATCAACATTTTCAAGAGATTATGGCGGCCATGTGTTTACTGTATATACAAAATTATATTGTTTTAAAATTAGTAACTCTAAATCGTCGTATATATTTAAAGAGAAGAAATTACTATTAATTTTCTTTTTTTAAGTGATTTAAAATTACAGTTGTATGATATGTTAGCATTTATTATGTTGTTGTAAAAATAAAAATCTCATCTCCATATTTGATGTTTTATTTTGCACGAATTTAATTTTAAGATATGAATATGGGTTGTATAAATGCTATATTTCGTAAAATATATTGTGTGTTGATCTAATCATATATTTATATACAATCATATGTATAACTATTTATTTGTAAATAAATATGTGATCAAAAATATGCCAAATATATCCTGTCGCGTATAACATCTGCCGTAGAACATAGGGGTTTGTTCACAAATTTGGATTGCTTCCTATATTGTGTTTGGGATTGCTCTAGTATATGCTTTAAATTTTTGTTCTTGTATTTCAGAATTTGCATTATTGTATTAACATGTCTTCAAGCTTCAACAGACTTTAGAACTATGGATAAATACAAATTTAATTTTTAGTATTAAAGAATCTCTATTCCCAAAAAATCCTCATTCCCGAAGTATAATATTAATTTCTATCCTAACCATTCTCAATTAGTCTAAATAAACTATATTTATTTTTAAAAAAAATTATCCACCTAAATTGAACAAAAGTATTGATAAATCGGGAGATGACAACCGATTGTGTATGAAGTGGGTTTGTCATTATTGAGACCAATTCGTTGTGATTTTTGGATCCGGATGGAACTCAAAGCCCAATATAAACATATTAAACTCACTAAACTTACTTTATAAATTTAAAAAATATTAAAAATATTTATTTAAAAATAATATTATCATAATTTTTTTAAATATAATAAAATAGTTTTATTAACAAATAATTAATTATTTATAAATTTATATGTATATTTTTTAATTTTTGAAAAATAAAAAATGTCAAACTTATTTGTTACTTTTATGCATTTAGCTATTTGTTAATTTTATATTATTATTTGAATTTATAAGAGTATTATCTTTAAGTGTATATGTAAATATATATGTAGCACCCACATTTTTTCACATATATAAATATATACATAATAAACTGAAGATGATGTAGGCATGATGGATTTTTTTGTGTTGATTTATTTTTATAAAAGATGCTATAAACTTGGATCCCCCAACCCAGGTTAACTTTTTCTACGAATACTTTCAACAATCAACACCAATCATTAGTTATGAACTCATTCTTTTTATCTCTCAGTATCTTTCTTCATTTTCATCCTGTGTCTATAAGTTCATCTTTTATTAAAAATTCAAAATTCTAAGCCATGAAAAAAAGGATGACAATTTTATTTGTTGGTTTTTTTTTTTTTAATAGATAAAAATTTATACCACTGTGAAATTATATAAATATACACACACACACACACACACAATATTTAACATCTATTAGATCCATAATAGATCCATTTATACACACCAAATTGAATAATAATTTTATTTTAATTTTTGTTTACTAAATGATAATTTGGTTATTAAAATTGTATTAGAATCAAGGAATGACCAATTCATTCCTTTCTCACTCTTGTATGTACCAAGTGGTGGAAATCTTATGCTCATATTATTCATTTTTTATTATAATTTTTTTTTCATTATAGTCTAATTTTATTCATGCATATCAATCGTTAAAGTTTAATGATTTTTGGACAATTATCCCAATTTCTTTGATTAAGAACTAATGAATTGCATTTTATTTTTTTATTATTCGGATTTGAAATTGGAGTTTTGGGGGTTATGGGTTCATTGTAGGTGGTTTTTAGATATCAAACTCTTCCAGTGCATTTGTATTCATAGATTTGGATTAATGATGTCAGAATTGATTAAAATCAATGCAAATTTGAATGGATGTATTGATCATAATTCTCATTCAAAGACTCCAACTCCCTGGTTCCAAACAAAACTAATAATCACTACGTAGAATCAATTCGTATCCTGTCAGCTTCTCTCGTTTGCTCATCTTCTCCCTTGAGCAATTCATTTTCTCCTCTTAATTTCTTTAATTTCAACATTTATCTGCGTGATATAGAAATAAAATTAAGGGAATCAATCAAATTAAAAAATTGAAGGTTAGTGTCATTCCAGTGTTTAAAATCTCCGTCTCCATCAATTCAATCGGGGCGGCAGGCGGCCAAAGATTCTAAGATTAGAAAATACTGAAGTGAAACGAGTTTGTAAATTCTATACAATATACATAGATATTAACGTGTATAAATTATATCTCGAGAACGCCTGGTTCAAGCAAGCATGGACATAGCTCTTCTTTTGTACACATCTCTCACTGTTTTGTTAATCCTTCTTATCTACAAAGTCTCGGCGCCAGGAAGGTATCGCCTGCCGCCAAGCCCAGCCGCAGCCCTTCCCATCCTCGGCCACCTCCACCTCTTAAAACCACCACTCCATCGAAGCCTTCACCGCCTCTCCCAAATAAGCGGCCCCATTTTCTCCCTTAAACTCGGCGTCCGCCGCTGCGTGGTGGTGTCATCACCAAATTTAGTGGAGGAATGCTTCACCAAAAACGACATAGTTTTCGCCAATCGCCCTCGCAGGCTGATAGACAAGTACATCGGCTACGAACACAGCGTCATATTAGCCGCTCCCTACGGCGAGCGTTGGCGGAGCCTCCGCCGCATCACTACGCAGGAGTTGATCTCCACCGCCCGCCTCAACGCGTTTCTACACATTCGGCAAGACGAAATCAATCGCTTGCTGTTGAGCCTTCACAAAATTTCATGTCAAGGATTTTCCAAGGTGGAAATAAGTCCAAAATTATCCGAACTAACCTTTAACGTGATGATGAGGATGATTGCAGGGAAAAGGTACTTCGGCGAAGATAAGGAAAGTGAGGAAGGGCAGAAGTTTCGGAAGCTGATTAACCAGGTTTTTGAGTTCGCTCAGGCATCGAATCCACAGGATTTCTTGCCGTTTTTGCAATGGATTGATTATGGAGGCTTTACAAAGAAAATGGCTTCTGTTGCTAAAGAAATGGATGAATTCTTGCAAAGTTTGGTGGATGAGCATCGGCAGGAGAAGAGGAATACCATGATCGGTCATTTGCTGTCTCTGCAAGAATCACAGCCCGAATTCTATTCCGATCAAACAATTAAAGGGCTTATAATGGTAAGACTTCTCAATTCATTCAACACAATCTTGCCGAAACTTTCTATTTTTCAGTTACGTGACCTTAGAAGTAGCAGGTAGGGCTTCAGGGGTCTGTCGCCTTGGGAAAAGATGGAGTGAAAAAGCCTTAAAAATATGTTCATTTTTCTGGTCTGTCATCTTCTCTCATTGTCTTGTACGTTTTTGGTATCTTTTCAACCTTATATGTGCTAGTGAATTTCTATAATGTTGCTTGAAGGATTTACCTTCATGGATATGTATTTCTTGGTCGCTTACCCTCCTACACCAAATAGCACAAGATAGTGTAAATTTGAGTTTTTTATGTTTATAAATACAGACAATGCTCCTTGCTGGCACGGGAACATCATCTGCAACCATAGAATGGGCAATCTCCCTTCTGCTCAACCATCCTCATGTCCTGGAAAAAGCCAGAGAAGAATTGGAAACTAAAGTCGGACTTCACATCCTGATCAGTGAAGAAGATTTGTCCAACCTACCCTACCTCCACAACATAATTTTGGAAACCTTTCGCCTGTTCCCAGCAGGACCATTGCTGGTGCCCCACGAGTCATCCGAGGATTGTAGAGTCGGAGGATATGATATCCCACGTGGTACTATTTTATTTGTCAACGCATGGGCAATACACAGGGACCCTGAGGTTTGGGACGAACCCATGAGCTTCAAGCCCGAGAGGTTTGCAGGTAAAGAAGTGGAAGTGCACAAGTTGATGCCGTTTGGTATGGGAAGAAGGGCGTGTCCGGGGGCTGGTTTGGCCCATCGGGTGGTGGGATTAGCTTTGGGGTCCATGATTCAATGCTTTGAGTGGGAGATGGTGAGCTTGGAGGATATTGATTTGGCTGAAGGAATAAGGCTAACCATGCCTAAGTCGAAGCCATTAGAGGTCATGTGCAAGCCAAGGGAGATCATGTACAAGGTTTTTCAAGAAGCAAGCAGAGTCTCAATAAGTGCTTAACCAAACTAATATGTGCTTGAATAATTGGATTCTACAACATATATACTGCTACAAATTGTGACTATATGTGCTTGATCCGCTGTGTATTTTGTGTCAACCTAGCTATCTCGCATTGTATTCACCTACATCCGAATATACTAATGTAGCAGCTTAGAGGCTCTGTCATATCTACAGATTGTGATTCAAGTGCAAATAACACTAACCACTGGGTTATCGAGCTAATTTAGAAAATCACAAAACTTGGCCTAAAAATACCTTATCACATTGGTCAATTTTAGTAGTAATTTTCTTTAAGTTTGTCCAAATTCATCTCATTAAATTATTAACAAGCCAAATGTAAGCAAAGGAAAGAAAAATCTTAAGACTCATTACTTATCAAGGCAATAAGCCACCTTTGAGATATTTCATATAGAATTCTGGACTTGTGAAAAAGCCTCTCATGCAAGTTTGTCATGTCTACAGGACCCAAATTTACTTTCCTACCCTGAGTTTCTTCTTTGCCCTCCTTTGAAATTCCTTGGCTTATTTTCGCATCAAAAAACTTAATCAAGAATCTCAATTTTAATTTGATGTTACATCTCATATTAAATATTACACATGTATATTTAGTATATAAAATATTTTTTTAAATATATATTTACTCTAAATTATATATACTTAATATATATTTATAACCTGAAATGCCTAGAATTTTTAATGGTCTTGCTATAGTATGAGTTAAATTTGTTGCATCCCCCATAATTATTTGCTGCTATAGGGTATCATAATCATGAAAATGGCCAAATACGAAAGGAGATTTTTATTAAAGACAGAAAATCCCAAGTCCGACGTCACCACTCACATGCTTAACATCTCAATTATTTCTCATTCTGGGATCAAATTCATTAGTAACCCACAACCACTACAAGTCAACAGGAAGTCAACCTGACGGAATTCTTTATTATGTATCTAACCAATTAAATTCCATGTTCCAATACGCATGCTGTCCCCCCTCCACTCCTTCTCTCTAATTGTCCCTGCAGCAACACAGCTGTGTACGCTGATTGATTCTCCGCCAGAAAACTTCCATGGAGCACTTTCAGTCTCCGAAGATATTTTCCTGTCTGTTACTACCTTTTCTCTTCCATTTCTTTTCTCTTTCTTTTCTCTCCGCTGCTTATACTTTGCCCGATCAGTACTTCATCAACTGTGGTTCAGATTCCAGCCTCATAGTCTACGGCCTCCGGACCTTCATCGGCGATGTGAATTCTGGGGAAATCGCCTTGTCCTCCGGCAATAGCATCCCAGTTGAAGACCCCAGTTCGTCAACCACTGAACTCTATCAAAGTGCAAGAATTTTCAGAAAACCTTCTTCGTATGAGCTTGATATAGTTCAAAATGGAACTTATGTGGTACGCTTCCATTTATTTCCCTTTCCCGCTTTGGGAAATCTCTCTGATGCTCGTTTCAGCGTTGAGGCTTCCGGGTTTAGGGTTTTATCCAATTTCTCCATCCCAAACAGTAGTGGTTTTAATTTTCCACGCGTTGAAGAGTTCTTGCTTACTATTCCCCTGGGAAAGTTCAAGATTAAATTTGTGCCTAATGAAAAGAATTCTTTTGCTTTTGTCAATGCAATGGAAGTTTTTCCTGCGCCGCCTGATTTCATTCCTGATTCTGCTATTGATGTAACTCGAGAAGGAAGAGACGGCAATTACAATGGTTTGCTAATTTTCCCCTTACGTGTTATTCATAGGATTAATGTTGGAGGCTCAAATATTATGCCGAATAATGACACCCTTTTAAGACATTGGATTCCTGATGATGTTTATTTGTTCAATAACGATACGGCAAAGAACAGTGACTCTCATAATGGCAAGCTTAATTACCAGAGCCCAGGGGCCACAGAGTTTGATGCCCCTGATTCTGTTTACAACACTGCCAAAGAAATGAACATTGATAATAGTAGTCAGCTACATACTTTCAATATTTCGTGGTGTTTTGATGTGAAAAAAGGAGCTAAACATCTCGTCCGGGTGCACTTTTGTGACATTGTCAGTGGAACCTCAAACGAATTTCTTACATTCAATCTTTTCATCTACAGCAAGTTCGGTCAAAAGATATATCCTTATGGTTCTATTCCTCAGACAGCAGCTCCTTTCTACAATGATTTTGTGGTTGATTCAGATAATTCAGGTTTTCTGAATCTCAGTATTGGCCCTCGAAGTGATTCACGTAATCCGACGGCTTTTCTGAATGGAATAGAGATCATGGAGCTAGTTACTGACACGGGTTCATCTCCAGGAGGAAGTGATTCAAGACGTTTACCCATCATTATTGGTTCAGGTGTTGGAGGTCTAATTTTAGTCCTTATTTTCTTGACAGTATTCTTTTTTGGTTTGAGAAAGAGAAAATGGAAGCCCGTTGAGGCTTTTGACTGGCCATTGGCACCTCTCTATGGAGGAAGTTCATACAGTAGAACTACTGATAAAACTGTCTGTGGCTCCCCTCTTGCTGATTTAAACCTTGGTTTGAAGGTACCTTTTTCTGAAATTCTATATGCCACAAAACATTTCGACACCAAATTGATTATTGGTGAGGGAGGATTTGGGAAAGTCTACAAGGGAATGTTAAGGAATGGTACAAAAGTTGCTGTAAAAAGAAGTGAGCCGGGACATGGGCAGGGCCTTCCAGAATTCCAAACTGAAATAATGGTCTTATCCAAAATACGCCACCATCATCTTGTTTCTTTGATTGGATATTGTGACGAGAGGGATGAGATGATACTAGTTTACGAGTTCATGATGAAGGGCACGTTAAGGGATCATCTCTATGCCTTGGCGGGAGAATCTGGGGAATCAACATCAAGGTGTGATTTATCATGGGATCAAAGGCTTGGAATTTGCATTGGTGCAGCAAAAGGCATTCACTACCTCCACACTGGTTCTAATGGGGCAATCATCCATAGGGATATAAAGACCACAAACATCTTGCTGGATGAACATTATGTGGCTAAAGTTGCTGATTTTGGGCTATCTCGATCAGGCCCTCTTGAGCAAACTCATGTCAGTACTGATGTCAAAGGCAGCTTTGGCTACCTTGACCCTGAATATTTTAGATGCTTACAACTGACTCAAAAGTCTGATGTCTATTCTTTTGGGGTGGTACTTCTTGAAGTACTTTGTGCAAGGCCAGCCATTGATCACTTGCTTCCAAGGGAACAAATTAACTTGGCTGAATGGGGAATGTCATGGCAAAGAAAGGGGCAGCTAGCGAAAATTGTCGATCCTTTGCTTGTGGGAAAAATTAATCCCAACTCTTTGAGGAAATTTGGTGAAACAGTGGAGAAGTGTTTGCAAGAATATGGAGCTGACAGGCCCAATATGGTTGATGTGTTGTGGGACTTGGAATATTCTCTGAAGCTTCAACACACTGCCATGCCCAGAGAACCTTACGAAGACAGCACAACAGATATCTCATTGGATTTTCACATGAATATTCTTCAGCGGTTGCCTTCTCACAGCAGCCCAATTGGTGAAGATGAACTCTCCCAGGAGTCCTACAGTTTTTCAGATGCAAGCCAAGTTAATGCCAGTGGGGCATTCTCCCAATTGAAACTTGATGAAGCCAGATAACTGTAATTTTGTAATCATTTTTCGTTTTTGCCTCTCCAGGCTGCTAATGTATGTTTTTCATATTGTCTTCAATGGGGTGTTCAAACAGAGATGGTTATATGCGTTTGAGCCATGCAGATAATTTAAGCTTTAGTAAGAATTAAGTCATGTTTTGATCATATTCAACCTATCTGACGTAGCTAGTCCCCACATTTCCCTACTGTCAAATTTTCACCAAGGAAGCTTTCCATTTTATATAAAGACTGTATGTCACGGTTTATCTGGAGCGCTCTTGTCCTTGACGGGAGAAGTTCTTGAAACAATTCGTGTTGCTGAACTCTTTGCCTTTCGTGCAGTTAATGTGGTCTCTCTTTCGCTACTCCTTGTGCTCTATGCGTAAAATACATATCTAAAATTTAAAGATCTACATTTATTTATCAGTTTTTATATATTATTCGATGTGCATACAACTCATATATAATATTATTAAACTATTTTAATTGAGCATTATAATTCTAAGTAATCAAATTATTTTTTCTTTAATTATTTGTATACTAAAATTTTCTTTACATTATATATGATTGTTAGGTATTAAAAATTTGTGACACAGTGAATCATGTTTCAATATTGTTTTTCCCTAATAAAAATAAAATTTTAGTTACTACTAATAATATATAATGTATTAATTAAGAAAAAAATATTTGTACCTACACTCAAAACTTATTTATATATAATATTTTTAGTCTATGTCTTCTTCTTACATTTGAGGTGTCTTCTTTAATCAAATAGTGGTTATAGATATTGAAGTTTCTTTGAAAAGAGCAATATATAATTAGCATTGACAATACACTAAATGATGCAAATAGTTTTGGGTTCGCGCGATTCCGGAAAACGTACACGCAGTGGGATTTAAAATTTTTCAAAAACATAAATATACATTACATCACATATAATTAAAACGAATCCCGAAACCCTTTCGCGATTACTTAGTTGTGCGTTTTCTGATAATTAAAATCAGAAAGTTTCAAAAATTCTTACATTGATTTGCACTCCGGCTGAAGTAGGGATTGAAACGATTCAAATCGTTATCCCTACTTGAAAGTATCTCCATGTTTTTCAATTCAAAACCCCTTTGATTGAAATCTGATTCGCTTCTAGGATTCCAAATGTTATCCCTCTAACGGTATCCACACCTTGGATGCCCACTCGCAACCGAATCCTATGCCAGTAGTTTTCGATTCGATAATTTTATCCCAAAATGATTTTGTTTAAAATAAGAATATACTAACAATTAGTATTTTAGGTGTTTAATTTAATTCTTAATTCAACAATTAAATCAAGAATTAAACTAGATAAAAGGTTGGTGAATTTTTGGAAATTAAAAGGAAAGGAGGGACGAATTTTTTGGGATGAAAGAAAACTATTTTTCTTCACAAAAATCTGCAATTAAAATCCCCATAAAAATATCCAAGAAAATTGTCAATCAAGACTATCACAAGTTCTTTCTATATAGAACTCTTTTTCTTTTTTTATCTCCAACTCTTTTGCTAAGTTTTCTTATCCCATAAGAACTTTCCTTTTTTCTTATTACCTAATAGAAATTGAATTCTCAATTCAACTTCTTCTAGAAATTGGATTCTCAATCCAATTTTCTAACGAGCTTCCTACAAGCCCACACCTAATGGGCCTAGGCCTAAATAATCAATTAAACTCTACTTTAATTGATCCAATTAATTAAATTAATTTATTTAATTAATTAGGTCCATCTTACTTAATTGATCCAATTAATTAATTAAATATTCCAATTGGACTTCCTAATCTAATTCAGTCCAATCAATTAATCTAATTAATTAATTAAATTAATTCCACACTTGAATTAATTTAAACCTCATTAATTAATCATATTAATTAATTTAATTCAACACTTGGATTAATTTCTAAACTAAAAATGAACTTGTCCAAGTTTTGTGTGTGACCCCTTATGTTCACTTTAAACTAGCCGTGGACTCACAACTCTTGTGACTTAATTGAACAATTAATTGTTCTGATTAATTAATTTAATTAATTAATTCTCATGAAATTAACTCATTAATTCCAACAATCCACAAGATATGGGAAGCATCTAACAATGCATCATAACTCCTAGTGTAAGGTGAATGTGCGAATCTATTTCAATTACGAATAATATGCAAGCACGGTCCTTCCATCATCTAATCTCTCAATTAAGCCTAGAGCATGGATATTGAGTCGATACCCTATTAACTCAATACCTATGTTTCCATTTCTAATAGTTTGACTCGATGATGAATAATTAGAAAACCCCACGTCTAATTTTCATCCAACCTTGGCCAAAGATTTTAGAGTCAACTACAGTGAAACACATAGGAGATTCACCTATTCATCTAGATAGGTGATGAATCATTTGTTGACCACTCATTAATCTCCATACATGAAGATGTTATACCCAATATAAACCTCTTGTGATTGTCATGCAATCGAAAATATATCAAAGTACAACATGTCATATACAAGGTTACCATGGTGTTTCAAGTCCAAGGACTAATTCTTGCACTATCGTAATGAGAAAATTCTCATTCGACAATAGAATATTTCCAATTGGGAATTTTCAGGTGTAGTTGTTTAGTGTACTTATTTCCAACAAGCACCCGTATACATGCACTAGTGTCTCCACACCAATACCTATAGAACTAGGCATCCTCCTTTCGAACTTGCATCGTATGCGCAAGTTTCAACGGGATCAATAATGTCCCATCTCATTAATCCTTAATTTGGAACATTTTAAGATCACATCCTTAGAGGCATCTTCCACAATTATTATCATATGCGCAACCATGCCCCATAACTATGTGTGATCTAAGAACTTTATCTAATTCTATGATAAATTTAAGATAAAGATTGCCATTTAAATGATATTAATATAAATAAAAATAATTCGCAAGATTATAAGAATAGCTAAAACAATTGGCACGTCGGACACTACTCTAACAAATAGATACCAATATTTGAAATTGTTTGTTTTTTAACTTTGTTGATTGTCATTACAAAATAAAGTTTTATATGAAATTATTTACGTTTAAATTGAAATGGATAACCTTCGTTGTAAGCTGACGAAATTGACAATATAGGTATAAAAACAAGTTTTTCACTGTGTTGCCAAAACATAATTTCTGCATCAGTTCTTTTTCTTGTTACCTGTGGATTTTATTCATAACTTTGTAATTATATGGTATAAGAGTGGCATTGTCATTTTGCTGCACTTGCTTTTTCCAATTCTCCAACTGTTACGACATCTTATTCTGCCACATAAAGCTCATCACTAGACATATTTGAATTGCTACATTGTGAGGTCAAACATTGTCGTGATTTCACGTATTTCATACTTAAATATGGTTTATTCAAATTTTATCAGACTCTCATCAAGAAAATACTAAGTGGGATCTTGATGAACTTTTCCTAAATTCTGGTTGTTAAGCTCAGTTCAGCAGTGAGTCAAATTGAAGAATCGCATGGATTATTGAAATCAAAGTAATGTTTGGGAATTACTGGAAGAACTTTTCTCTTTCCTTCTAATGATTATTTCAGTGCGATCACGAATTACTCCTTATTTTTCAACTTTAGTTACTACATACAAATCACAAAAACGCAAGAAAAAATTGCAGGTAAATAATGTTAACAATGACAGAGTCGTTTCATTTCTGTGAACTTACAGATGTTTTGCTGTTTTAGCTGCTACTGATATACGTTTTTATCTGTAGAAGACTAAAGATGTCAAAATGGAAAATTTTCTACGTCATATGAATTGGTCTTAAGTTACAGGCGTTGCCTGTGTCTCATCCCACCATTTTGTGAGGAAATAGTAGTAAAAAGTTGAATTGCTTCATACTTCACTTGTGGCCACTGCCCCTGCCATTGGGACCGGAAGCTTGAGTATACGCATGGCAAGTTTCGTTGTAACGGCGGCCTTTTATTTCGTTAGATGAATTCCATTCTGAAAATAGCTCAACACCATTCTTGACAGCTGAAGTCGAACGAAGAGCCCTTGACTGTACAAAACTAGGATTTCTGCAAGCAAGAATTGTCAAGAAAAACAATACTATTGAACTAGAGAATTTCATGGTTGATTTGGTATGATATTATCAGTCCGACGATTCCAATTTGTAGCCTCACTTTAAAGAACTGTAGAATGAGTTGGAGAATAAGAATGTTATGTTTAGTTATATTTCAACTTGATGTTTGGTTGGCCACGGAGCTTTGCTTGATGGGACCTCATCAGATACGGTTTAATATTTGACTATGGACTGTTCTGGTTTACTACTTTATTAAGCTTGTAAGTGTTAATTATCATGATTAAGCTAGACAATCACAGTATTAACATTTCAGTAACCTTTCACCCTTCTTGTGGACTAAGATTGCACAACTGGATAACTTCATGCAATTTCCAGAGTGAAAATGCTGGTATGGGTATGAATAAAATCGTCCTGAGTCGTCAAAATAGGAATATAGAAAATTTGAAAATCAAGAAAATTGGTTATCAAAATCAAGCCATGATTTCCCGAGATTGGAAAAAGGAATCAACTTGTCAAATAGGGAACTTCATAGTTGGTTAAGTCTTTAAGCTAATAGCACATATTGGACAAACAAATGTTGCTTGACTCAGGCATAAACTGCATGTGACCCTTAGACTAATCCGCTCCCTATGATATGAAATTATTGCACATTAATTTCAGACAAATTCCCCGTGAGCTGAAAGCCGGAAACTGCGGATGTACTAATGCAACTTCAGTCAAAGGTCAGCGCCTCAGAATGGCAGATTTACAGGATTTAGTAGCAAATGTGTTTATTTTTAAGGTTGTTTTCCTTTTTACCTGCATGCCTGTCCAAGAAACACATTTACTTGGTTTAAATTAAAGAGTAAATCTCATTTTATTTTATTTTATTTTTATTGAGTATTAATTTATTTTTTTATATTTTTAATTATCTCGTTTTATTCTTTTGTACTTTTATTCTATCTCATTTCACCCCTTTATACTCTTATTGTATCATTTTGCCTATGTACTTTAAAATAATTAATCAAATTACCCTTACCTATTATTTATAATAAAAATACTTTACAATATTCTAAAATTAACAGATTTATATTTATGTTCTAATATTTTTTTCAATTTGATTAATTAATACTTGACATTAAATTAATTTACAATTTTATTGTATTTAAATTTTAATAGTTAATTTTAATTTAAAATAATTCCTATCAAATTAGTACACAGTAGAATATTTTTTTATCATCTAATACAATTTACTTAAGAATTTTCAACTCAATACAAATTAAAAATATATATAAATTATTTTAAAATAAAATCTTACTAAATGCATAAAACATTAGTAATAATTTTTTTTATTAATAGAATTATCATAAGTTCATAGATACTATGTTAAATTCAAAAATAATTATTATAATCAAGTAATAGTAATAAAATTAATTAGTAAAATTATTATTATTTTTTAAATAGAACATAGTATCTATTAAATTATGATAATTTGACTATTTATAATTTATTTAATGGTATTAAATTATACCTAAAAATAACTTTTTTTTTAATTTAATATTATTTTTATGAAATTTTAATAATTCCATTAACATTGAGAAATTTATTACTAATACTTTATGTATTTAAAAAAATACTTTTTAGAAATATGTTATATGTTTTTATATTTATGATAAGTAAAAAATTTATAAGTAAAATGTATTAGTTAATAAAAAATATCATACAATATAGAAATTTAATAGGAACTAAATTTATAAGAAATAGTTATTAAACTTTAAGAATAATAAAATTTAAAATAAATTTAATGTTAAGTATTATTAATTAAGTTGAAAAAATAATATAAATATAAACCTATTAGTTTTAGAACTTTTTAAATTAATTTTAGTATAAATAATAGGTAATGGTAATTTAGTTAATTTTTTTAAAGTATAAAACGTTAAAGTAAGACAATAAGAGTATAAATGAGTAAAGTGAAATAAAATTAAAATATAAATTAATAAAATAAAATAATTAAAAATATAAAGAGATAAAGTGATATTCATAAACAATAAATAAAAATAAAATGAGATTTATGAGTCGGGGGGCTAGGCAGAAATGGGCTAATTCTCAGCCAGATTGAACTAAAAGGAATAGGCTCCATTACTTCGAAGGCCCGCAAGAATAAAACTAGGGGCTTGCCAGAAAGTCAGAATTTAATTTGGGCGGCTGGGTCTCGGAAATTAAAATTTCATGAATTCATGTATTTTTATTATCAATAATAAAGTATTAATTGATTATGTTAAATTTTATCACAAGTATAACAATAACAACAATTATGTCTAAATTATCACAGTTAAAAACTAATAACAATACAAGATTATCACATGTGGCATTTTCTGCTATTTTCAGACCATTATACATGTATTATTACTAATTTTAATAGTATAATTTATGTAAAATGTTATGCAAGAATGTGCACCACAAGTAATGATCATCTGTTTTCGCTCCTCCTCCTCTTACTAGATAACTTGTAAAAGATGTTGTATTGACCCGCATAAGAACTTTGGTACTCAAATCAATAGATATTTTTGGAGAGAAGATAAAAATATATAGAAATATTTATATAAGTGATAAATGAAAAGTGTAACCTGTAGAATGAGGTGAATTTATTTATTTATAAATATCAAAATAAGGATAAAAGAGAAATTTTAATTTGTTACAACTGATTACTGTACACGTATTCACATTTTTTTATTTATCCTAAATAAAATTCGTTATTATTTTTCAATTATAACTGTTTAATCCTGATTTTCTACGTAAATTTATTCGATCTAACGAACTGTAAATCCTTCGATACGAGATAATCTTACATTTTAAATAGGTTTTACAATACATAACTTTTACAATGTGCATAACAAGTAGGATTATTTTTTCAAGTAGATTATAAATCGCTCGCCTATGGAATTCCAATATAGTTGATCTTGGATGGACGTGCCGAGGGACTCACCGAAGAGACACCTAATTAAACGTTGAAGTCGATTGCTAAATTGATTGTACATTTCCTACTTATTTATTTATTTTTTAATAAATAAAAAAGAATTAAAAAAGATAGTAGCCGTGAGGCAACTCCAAGGGCCATCCTCAAGCCAAAAGTAGGGGGGTTGGAAAAGGACCCACGCCGCACAAAAACTTGAACTGCTTTAGTTTGGAAGTTTGCTAGTGTGCAACTGTTGTTGGTGCTTTATTTTATATTCACTTTATGTCTTTTGTAGGTTTAGTTTATTATTAATATTAAAATTATTGTCATTGTCTAGTTATAGATAGTATCCAAGTGATGTTACTGTTTACCTGAATTTAAGTATTGGTAAACATATTACCAATTGACCATATGTTGTAGTGTTCAAATCCATTAGTGGTAGGTGGGATAGTCTTTTAGACTTGAGGTTTTTAATTATTAAAGCAATTATTTGAAATCAATATAACTTTCATGATTGAAAGAGAATTTGAACAAATTTGTTCTTTGAAGAATTTTAAATTCTTCGATTGTTTTTATAAACATTATACGCCATTTTATTATATTTAAAAAGATTTGATTAAGAATTTTAAATCCTAGGCGTCTTTTAACTAAAAATCCAAGATTTTGCAACAATACAAAGTTACTCAACTAAAGAATGAAGTTTGATTGATTTGTTTAATGTTTTGAATTTTATAATACGTTGCAATAATCCAAATTATACACTAAATTTAATAGTATGAATTAAGTTAAATTAATTCCATCCAAAAATTTCGAAGCCACCATGTAGTCGGATATGTAGTAGGATGGGATTGAACAAGAGAACATCATTGATATCTTAAGAAATTTGAAGTGCAAAAATTTATTTCAAAATACTAGGAAAATAAGTAAGTATCCACACCGTGGCTCAAACAACTGAATTTTTAAGTGAAAAATGACCTCACTGGGTGTATGGACTCATGGCAACTGTCTCATTTAATACGATATTTGGACAATAAATATATATACATATTGAATGCAGCATTTACAATACCAATATATGTTTTAGGATAAACCAGTGACCTCATGTAGGAGAATCCGAGGGAGTACTTTTGAATGTTCATTGGGCAGCCATTGGCAAAAATTTCAAGATACTCAAGTCCATTTGCCAATAGAATGAAGTCCCTTCTCCTCAATACATGCATCAAAAACCGTTGGAATTGGAAATGGCCCCCGTTACATCCTTAGCAATAAAACAAAGCCCAGCAGCCTGGAATTAACATAAGGCACGCTGTACTGTGAATGCTTCCTTAGTTTGAAGAAGGCGACAATTTACATAGAAAAATAAACAATTTCTTGTTCTAACAGTGAGAGACAAGCACCCCAGAAAAACAGGCTCAAAAATGAAGTCTTCCAAAGATTTATTTACATATGTCGCAGCCTGTATATCTATTCAAATAGCAAAGGAAAAACTCCTCCACATACAAAAATTCAGTTCAAAGATCTAAAACTTTTTCTCTGAATTTGAACTGCGTTTCAATGTTTCAGCCATTTCAACTAGCATTTAAATATTTCATTCCCATTTCTATTTTCTTCTTGATCATATACTTCGCAACTGAAGTAGAGGGACATAGGCCACTTAATCTTGATCTTGATTCATCGTCCCTCAGTCAAGAGGGTTTGCCTTTTCCATTAGACAAGCGTATTCAGGACCAAGCCGCCGTGGACCAGGCCATCGATGAAAGAATTAGTAGCTGCTACCATGAATTTATTTTTTATCAGTACAGTTCTGGTTCGTGGCTACAAAGCTTTGTTATGGAGCTTATTTCCTGGCTCTGGCTGGCATAGCACGGCGTTGGTGATGCAACTGCTGCAAAATTTATTAGTTGCTTGAACAAAATTGTTTTATATTTGTTCTATTTTTTAAGTTCTTACAAGTTCAGTGAATAATAACAGCAGGTAGTTTAGGAGGATTCCAGAGATGTTTTACAGTGGGCATGAATGATGGTTAGAATTAGATTAGTCGCTCAAATTTTGATATTTTGCAAGAAAAAGCGTGTTGAAAAGGTTTGTGTTACTCATTGTTTCATAGGTACTCGTTAATGAAGAAGGAAAAGAAAGGATGTGATTTATGTTGTTGTTTATTGTTGGGAAAAGTAGCAACACCTTAAAAATAGTTATGTTCAAAAACCCAAATATTGTGGACTTTCGTCTAGACAGCCTAATTATCTGATATTTTTTTCTGACCCAGTGTTGTTCCGAATCCTCTTCCTAATTCCAAATATTGTGGTTTGACTTGATATGAAATTTTAAATGGAGAATTGAAAAAGTAAATTTTCTTTTTATATTTTTACACAATTAACTTTAAAAATAGTAGATGATTTGGACAAACAAAATGAGATTTATATTAGGATATTATGCTAACATGCAAGTTCTGCATACATCAAAATTGATTTTTTTTTTTATTTCCAAATAAGATAGTATAGCAACAATAAACCGGCCAAAACCACGATATAAGCTCATTCTAGAGAAAAAAAGGAAAAATATTTCTCATAAATAAGGGCAGAATCGAGGAATTAGTAGAGATAGCCAATTTAATTGTATATAATCTTTAATTTATAATAAATTTTACATTACAATTTATTAACTTTTAAAATTCAACGGTTGTGGGCCTCCTAGAGAGCTCCAGTATCACTCAAATGTTTCGCCAGTTGGGCGCTATTTTGACAGCTGAAGATGGCGCATATTGCGGACTTGTGGCCTTTTGTTCCAATTGTACTTGTTGAAAATTGACCTCTCTAAGGAAAAATATTACTATACATTCAATTTGAATTTTTTATTATAATTTATGTTGTATTTAATGCATGTTATATATATAAAATTATTTTTTTAAATACATATTTAAAATTAATTATAAGTATATATCGTGCATATGTGATGATAAGATACAATATAAAATAAAAATAAAAAATCCAAAATACTATATATTTCATCACTAGCCGCCAAGGACTTCCAATTAAAACATTGTTGAATTCAAACATACCCCAAAATAGAACAGCGTTAACGCAGAATTCAGAATTTCCATTATGCATCAGCCATAGCCAGAACTAAAGAACCGTAATGCTACATAACTTGGACAAAACTTTCAGAACCTCCCATGCAAGTTTCCCCTAAAATAACTCTCAACTTCTAGTCAAGAATTTTTACTATATATAAATTATGCGGCAATCCTCTTTTCATGCAATGCCACAAGCCACTGAGCCTCCCATCTAATCCCAACATACAAAACCATCTCTCCGTTCTTCCTTTCTCGGGCTACCAGCAGCCTACCTCCCTCTGTCAACAACTCATTTCAAGCATGACCAAAGAAATGAAAAACTTCGGTTTTTTCTTTCTCTTTCTTCTCATCAGCTCAGTTTTCTTGGCAACCGAGGGCCGTCTTCTATATGCGTCGGAGGCGCAAAGCCCACTGTTTTATCGCCCCGATGCTGTGCCGAGTCCAGGTGAAGGGCACAAATTGATCAATGCTCCCACACTAGGTGGAATCAAGGGTTCCAGGCGGAGCCCTGGCGAAGGACACAGCCATGCGAATTCTGAAACGTTCGGAGATATCAAGCGCTCCGGTCCAAGCCCTGGAGCGGGACACTAGATGGTTGGTGGTGTAAATATATTATATACACGTGTTCACTAGATTGCATGACTATCCATAACTCCATTCTTCGTATTAGTTTTGTCACCATAGCTTAATAATTTATATTCTTTTTCTGGAGTTGTGGACTTGTGAGACACAACTTTAGATTCTTTTGAAGATCTTACCACACATTGGCCAGTGGAATATATATTCTCACTGTATATATATTGTTTGCAATTCTTTTGCATGTAATGGTCTATATTGTTTAGCTTTGTACTTCAAGCTTGTAAGCAGTGCGTGATCTATGTCAGCAATCAAGAATATTGATTTCAATTTGTTCATATTTTTTAGAATACATGTTTATCTTGTATTTGATATTACAAATATATGTTAAATGTATTAAATTTTTTTTTCAAACACACATTTGGTGTCAATCATATATACTTAACATGTATTCTTAAAATAAAATATTAAATTAAAACAAAAAAATTAAAGTAAGAGATTGATGCTCGCTTTCTGTATAACAATCAAATGTAATATAAACATCGTTGCCGGATTTAATACATACATCCGTGAACCTTTGGTGTTCAAAACATTTATTACCCTTTTAAGGATGGACGGACGAGAAGGGTAGGAGAAGTCTTCAACATCCATTAGAATTTCAATTGAAAGTCTGAAACGTTACTTGGCGGCATGTGGACGTTAGACCAACACGTAAAATGAGAAAATTGGTCACTTTTTTTATATGTGCATGAGATTTTTGTCCAAAATTTTGATGAAAATAATCATTGTCCTAACTATATATGCTATTGCTATTATTATTGTTTGAGTTATGGTGCCAAAATGCACAAGCCGTAAGGTGTAGGACAAAATTCACACTCCTATTAGTTATTGAACCCGAAAAATACGATTTGCCAAAGATAGTTCTTTATTGCAGTTTCCCTCGAGCTTAATAAAAAGTCCAAGTTCATTCACTTCTCCTAAGGGCTATTAAATGAATCACCTTATGCCTCGTTTGTTTGTTTTTTAGTGGGAGTTTTTTAATTTTTTATTATTCTAAAAACACAAATCATATTTGTTTTATTTAATTTAATTAGAAATAATTCATTTTATCTTTTTATTTTTTCAGTCAAAACTTTTCCACAATCTACTCATACCTCACCAGCTCTACACAATAAGGACTAACAATTAAACACTCAACTAGACATGTTGAAAATGATCATTCTCAATAAAAAAACAAAAAACAAAAAAACGAGCCCTTATTTTTTCAACTTTCAGTAGGTGCTTCAATTGGATTCTATTCCTGTAACAGCTATCTTGGTTCCCGTTTACTTTTTCTCAATCTGCAGATGGGTTGGTTTGACTTTCATTTTCCCGCAGACCGTCCTCTCTTCAGATTTGCTAGGAATAATCTTTGATTTACAATGCCTGAGCTATTACTTGGGTTTATGTTTGATCAAGGTTTCTGCAAAAGAATGAGTCTTGATTGCTGCATATTATGTCCCTAAAGTCAGCGAAGGAGGGGCCAACAGGAAGGAAACTTGACCCAACAACTGATTCGCATTCCAATCTTAATTAATTCTAGCTTTGATATCAGGTAGCAAAAGCATTGGTATAGTTGCTGGACCGGCCAGCATGCTGGTGTTCACGGGCTATTTAATGAACTTCCATTTGTTGTAACTACAGAGTTTCCTTTTACAGCTTAATTTGTTCTCGGTGCTCAAAAAGAGACAAAAACTTTGTGGGCATGCTCATGTTTTTGAACATCAACATTACCAAGCCAAAAATATGTGGATCCTATGCAAGTTTAGAACTTGCACCATATGTCTTAAACTTGGCATTGTAAGACATACTGTCTAAATTTTTTAGCACTCTCTATTTATGCATTCTTGAAAATCAGTAACACTTGACGCTTTTATGCATTCTTTCTTTGATAGTATATACTTCTGGCATCAGTAATACACGGCTACCACATTTTTAACTCATTGCAGGAGAAAAGGTTTAGATGTCATATTTGGGGTTCTGGAAATATCTATGTAGCATATATTAGTATGGTGCCATTGTGAATTTGGAGAATTATCAGTTCCAGTTGTGCCCCTTGCGCAGCTATTGTTTGTTAAATGAACGAAATCTTGCAGAAATAAATGGCATCACAATCTTCCATTAATTGAGGAAACTGAAAAGCAATGCACTGTTTCTGATGAAAGTCTCCTTTTTAAATGGTAGGCCAGCAATTTCTTTGTTTTTCTTAAAACCTTTATTTACACATTTTGTAACTCATCAATTCAACTGTCTATTTTCCAGGAAAGCAAGATCCAGTCTTCTTTAAGCTGGAAATGGCATTTGCTCGTAAAGGATAGTTTACTGCGCATAGATGCTTGGATTTGATTCTTGCATTTCACCGTATAGATAAATAAATTTATTGCCAAAACAAAACAACGATTGTGTGTGTGAATTTTTTCTTTTCTCCCTCATCTCTAGAGCTCCATGAAATTTTCTAGTCATTATTGCCTCCACTCGAAAGTATGTTTTTTAGGCATGCTTCGCTGTAAACATTGAATTGTGTCCAATTCACATAGAAGTCTTTGAATATTTTGCAAACTTTCAGTTCATTAAAGGAATTATTTTACAATGGGAACATGAAATATCTATTTCTCAGATAAACGAGCTTCTTGACATACAATTATTGAAAAACTCTACTGCAGAAGAATTCTTTCTGATGGAATATGAACTAGAATTTGATGGTATATATAGTTGTCATCACCTGTCACTCAAGATTGCTGCCTGCTACATCCAGTACAAACCGGTATCTTACATCATTTCTTTCCATCCTCTCAAAGGCTTTGTTAACATAGTCTACCTTCACCAACTCTATCATAGTTGTCAAACCCTTTTCCACCCAGAAGTTCAGTAACTCCCGCATATCCTTCATGCTTCCAATGAAACTTCCCATAATTGCCTTTTTCCCTGGATAATTAACAAGAAGAAATTGAACGGTGTACACATATATTGAGAATATCTGTAACTTATGCATGCTTTCTCTGTGAATTTCAACCTGAATGTTATTATTCTAAGACAATTGCGTGCAGTTATTTGACTATGTTAGACATCATCGTACCTTGTATCATATCAGTAGCTAGAAACTGAAGTGGCTGAGGAACCGCTCCTACTATTAACAGCTTTCCTTCTGCTTTCAGAAGTGAAAGGTATGCTTGCAGGGGGTGAAGAGCGGGAACGGTGTCCAGAATATAGTCAAGGCTGTTTATTGCTTGCTTTATTTCAGCCTCATTAGTGCTCAACAGAAAAGCGTCTGCATGCAAATGCTCCATGGCCTCCTCTCTTTTCTTCTCAGAAGAGCTTATCACAGTTACGTGATGACCCATTGCCTTTGCTATCATAACACCCAGGTGACCAACTCCTCCCAAGCCTAATATTCTCCTTTGAAAACCTTACCAGAACCCATAAACTGTTTGAGAGGACTATAAGCTGTCACCCCAGCACATAGTAGTGGTGCTGCTTGTTCTGGTGCTAGCTTTTCTGGAATTTTAACTGCAAAACTGTTCCCCAAATGTTGATTAATATCTTCCTCTGTGTGTTATTTGGGTGTATAAAATATAACAAGATATATTTTCCAAACCTCTGATGAATAACAATAGCAGAAGAAAATCCGCCTTGTGTAGGAGTTCCATCTTTATAGACGTGATTGTAGGTTAAGATTCTGTTGTTGCAGTACTGCTCTAGATTGGAGTTGCACAAAGTACATTCCCCACAAGAGCCAACAATGCCTCCAACTCCTACTGTATCACCTACTTTGAAATTGTTCACTTCTGAGCCCAGTTCAACAACTTCTCCAACCACTTCATGGCTTCAGCATTGATGAAACACGACCGTGAGTGTGAATTAATGCACCATAAAATAGCACGCAGACATGAAATAATGAAACATTAGTAATATCCTTTAATACATACCCTGGAACCAATGGGTACTTGGTATTGCTACTTAGCTCACCCCTGACCTGATGAAGATCTGTGTGGTCTACTCCACTATACAACACCCTCAACAGCATGTCATCAGGACCTGTTTCCCTGTTCACAAGGCAATTAATGTATATAAATGTTTCTCTTCCTCATCTTTTTGTCTTTATTTTTTGTTGCCCCCCTCTACCATGGGGTGAGGGTGGTTTTAGTTAATGAGAGAGACCTGAGATGAAATGAGTAAGGAGAAAGATGACCAGATGAGTCCCTGGCAGCCCAGGCCTTGGCTATTCTTCCCACCATATTGGTTAGAACCCAGCTTCAGTTCAAGAGAAAATACTAGTACTATAGCAAGTAGAGATGGAAGGAAAGAAGATGGATGATATTCTGAAACTTGAGGCTTGGGGGCTGTATTTATATAAATAAAGACATGCTATTGCAGTTGTCTAGTTTCATCATCTATGGGGTCAGACCTTGACAAACGAAATATAATATGAAGGAAAGGGATATGCGTATCTGCCAAGCCATAATCATCTCAATTATTGCAGACTGTAGCGGGCGGCTAAGATTAAGAAGGCTATTTCAAATTGAAAACTTTGGTCTTCTTCAACATAATATATATGAGGTTGTTTTTCTTTCTTTTGTTATTATGCTAAAATAATTGATGTAAATGAAGTTTTTGGTGGTGGATGTCTACGAATGCCATTTGATTGGTGTCTGTGTTTGTCAGTATTCTAAAAATAAATTTAAGTTGCATTTGCATGAATTTAGGAAAAAAAATTCAAAATGGATGTATTTGAAATTCATCATAATAATTTAAAAAATAGTTCAAAATAAGAGTTTAAGAATTTATTGTATCATGTGATTATTTAAACAAGGGCAATGAATTTATCATTATGAATTTGAAATTCTCAATTTCAAATTCATCAATTAAAACGAAAGATTTAAATCTTTACACATGAGAAGATGAGAGGGATGAAGTAATATTGGAGAATAAGCTAGTGGCAAAGAGAATGACTGAAGACTGTGCTTGAGCCTGCCCCCTATGCGCATGTGTGTAAAGGGAACAATAGGTTTAGTCCAAGTGGATTAATTCTAATTAAATTGTTTTTGTATTATTTGATTCTAATAAGTTTTTTAGACTAAATTCTCCAAATTTGGCGCTTTCAAACTCTAGACATTTTCTATTATTTGGTTCAAATTACAATAGTTTCACTGAATCTTGAAACGTGGGGCTTTCAAAGGCGTCTCTTTAGCTTTTACCCAAGAATTAGCGGTTGATACTGTTGAGTACACAACAATTGTGGTACTAGTTATAAGTGGTCAAATATTACGTAAGAGGAATTAAGAAACCTAAATAGGATGTTGGCAACATTCTTGCCTTCAAACTTTGGACGCATTGACAAAAATATTGGCCCATATAAGTAGCAGTCCGGGGTACCATCTGTGAGTAGCCCTTAAGGGCTCCATTTGAGCCCAAGAAGAATGTGGCTTTGGGCCTTTTAAGTTTTCTGATGTCCCTTCACATGTGCAAGGTACAAAGTGCCATTACCATACGAATCTTTGAATGCCTACGAAGAGACTGGCCATTTTGCTAGCGAGCAGCCTTAAATGGGTCAACATGTTTTTAAGGAAACGAAAAGAAAGGGGATAACAAGAAAAGAAAAATGATAAAAAAAGAAAATGGAAAAATGGAAAAAAAGGATTGAGGGTATTAATGGCAATTCACCTGATATAGATGTTGTATAGTATATCCTATATAGGATTGAAAAATAAAAAAATCTATTGTTAAAAAATCGTTCGAGTTTAATTCATTAATTTAACAAATCAAATTGTAATATATTTTTTTCAGATTTGAAATTTGATTTAAATTCAATTCAATTAGTAAAAAATAAAAATATATATATAAAGAAATCAACCTACTCGAGTTCGATTCGTGTTTGACTCGATTAAATATCGTTCAAACTCGATTTGATTAACAATCAAAACAAATTCGAATATAATTTTTAAAAATTGATAAAAATTCAAACAAACTCGAATACTAATATATTTGATTCGAATCGATTCATTTTGCTAATATATAATTCCGAGATGTTAAAAATGATAGCAAAATTTTTATTTTGGGGGTAGTTAGCATTTTGTTTAAGGGAACAAAATGCACTTTGTTTAAGGGAACAAAATGTACTTGACCCTAACCTTTTTAATAGACATTCCAGTGCAATAATATTTTCCTCGACATTTTTAAAACGTGCCGACTTTTCTATTTCGTAAATCCCTAAAAGGCTAATAATATTTTCACAATACTCAAATACTGTACATTATTTGAGGGGCAAATAAAGAATTTCGCAATTAGAAATATTCAAGCCATGTTCAGAATGAGCACATGGTGTGATGGCATGATACAATTATAACCACATCCACCTACCCCCCAGCCCCTCCTCAGTCCTTCCCTCCCCCTTGTATAGCAGAGTTCAATCCCTGGCTGAGAGCATTGAGAGTTCTCATAGACTGAACCTTACTGTTTTTCTTCAACGATCAAATCAATGGTCTGAACCCCCAAATCATCCCATTTTTCTTCTAAGCTTTTTCCCCAGTCATGGAAACGCTCCATCCCCCTACCATATCAAAGTTCCCCTTAAACTCCAAAACCAGAAAATTCAAACTCAAAATCAACCAAAATTTCCCATACCCCAAAAAACCTACGCCCCTGATCTCCCTCCGTACCATCTTCCATTTACCCATCATTAAATGCTCGGCCTACTCCCACCACCACGCCCACCACGACCTTCATGCCCACCATCATCACGACGATGATCGCCACCACCACCACCATCATCATGGTCATAGTCATGGTGGTTGTGATGCTCCCCTGACAAAATCTCAGGAAAGTTTCCTTCGTTTTGCAGAGGTTATCAAGTGGACTGACCTGGCAAACTTCTTAAGGGAGCATTTGGAGCTCTGCTGCTGCGCGGCGGCTCTCTTTCTAGCTGCCGCCGCTTGTCCTTACTTGCTTCCCAAGCCCGCCGCCAATCCTCTTCGGCAAGCTTTTACTCTCATTGCCTTCCCTCTTGTTGGGGTAATTTAACAATTTGAGCAACTAGATTTTGCTTTTTCAGTGAAAACTCATTATTGCCTTTCCTTTATGTGAACTTCCTTGCTCTATATTTTTTGTTGATGTACAGGTGTCAGCATCGTTTGATGCTACGATGGATATTATGGGTGGAAAAATTAACATTCATGTACTCATGGCGTTGGCTGCATTTGCATCAGTGTTCATGGGGAATGCCTTGGAAGGTGGATTGCTTTTAGCCATGTTTAATTTGGCTCATATTGCAGAGGAGTACTTTACGAGCAAGTCTAAGATTGATGTCAAGGAATTGAAAGAGAACCATCCTGAATTTGCGCTTGTGTTGGATGTGGAGAACGGGAATTCTCCAAGTTTTTCTGATTTGATGTACCACAAAGTTCCCGTGAATGATTTGGAAGTCGGATCATACATATTAGTCAAAGCTGGTGAGGTCTGTGCTTTGTGTGTATCTATTTATCAGGGTCCAATATGTTTATGTTGTGTTGTGGTGTCTTTTTCTTAAACAGTGTTGCTTCTGCAACTCTTATAGTTTATCTACAGACCAATCCTGCTAGTGAACTTGAATGTGATATATATATGCTTCTCCTTGTACTATGTACCTGAGCAAGTTTAAGCATATAACTGCTATGAGCCGATTGTGTTCAAGACATGTAACCAGTCTTAGAACTAAGATGCGACTCCCTAGACATGTGAAAGCAAGCAAAAATTAAGCAAGTATAAGAAAAAGTGAGAAAATGATCATGCCACAATCTAAATTAGTGAGGAAAGGATGCCAATTTAATTCTGTAAGTGTGTCCTTTTTATCTTCAAAGCTAAATGTTTATGGTGAATTATAAGACCCGTGACACAGAGACATTAATTTGTGAATACGAACTAGTGGGTTTGAAAAACCCCTTTGTATTCCCAATTAATTGGCACAAGATGTTGTGCCAATTAATTTTTGAATCTTCTTTAAAATTTGTTTACTCTATCGGTTTGAAAAAGAATAGTGGTTTTCTAGCTCTTAAGAAATATAGATGTCAAGTTGGTGAGGTTTTTTGGTGCGTGGTGAAAATAGTCTTTGATGCTTTTGAGGACTTGATATGCAAGCATATTTGGGATGACAGATTGAACTATCCGTTGCCTTTCATTGTGCTGTTTAGTCTTGTTGTCCTGCTTGTCTTTCAGCCTGTATAGATTTAACTATATAGCCTCACTTCCAGTTCCTTGGTCATCGCACTCTTGTGGATTGTGTTTCTTGAACTTAGCTTGTAATTTAATGTTTGATTCAGCACTCAAGGCTGAACTGGCTAACTTTGTTTTATGATAGAGCATGTTTGTTAATACGTAAGTAGCATCACTTAAAATAAGAATACTGTCTTAAGGTCTTTTACAATTTTAAGCTAATATCCCTTTGACTCATTCTTGATAAACAGATATTGCGCTTAGCGTAATTACGTCAAATTTACGTGCATGATGTGACAATTAGTTAGCATATGTTCCAATGATATCCAATATCTAGTTTCATGTTTAATCAAATAATGCTTCATCTTGGTACGTACATAAATTGTCATCAAGTGTTGAGCATTTAGTTTTTGGTTTCACTAAAGATCCACTTAAGCTTTACTACGGTTTACACTTATCATCAAAGTTTTTGGCACACTTTTTAATTTATCGTAACAGTTTGAATTTGATGCTAGCCCCTTTCTTTCTATTAATACATAAGAATGCTACAGCTTCTTTTTATTCCTAATAAAAACAAGTTTCATGAAGTTGTCTACTCTATATATGTTGTTTTATTTGTTTCTGATGCTTGTGGACAAATTGCGCATCAACTGTTCCCTGTTGTTTTTCTTTCTACCATGTGTCAGGAGCATTTTGGATAGGCCATGAAATACTATTAAGTTTGTTGAGGCTCAAAAGATTATATTATCTTCTTTCCTGAAGAATTTCAGTCTTTTGCAATTTCTACCTAAGCATGTCCTTCAGACTTTGGTCGATCAAGTAATGGACTGTTAAGCCTCCAATCATTTCCTTCTAAAACCATGAGCTATTAATCTAGAAAAGAGGCTAAGAATCTCTACCTCATATATGGCCTGTGAATCTCAGTATTGGTACATTATAATTGTGGTGAAGGGGTTATAGAATTGTTCATGCCTTAATCAGATTTTGGTCTGATGCAGAACCTCTGATAATTGCTGATTTATAGGTTTGAATTACATTTTATCAGTAGTTTTTGTATGTATATGAATTTATCTGGAACTATCTTAATGCTAATCTTCATTATGTGCAGTCAGTGCCGGTTGACTGTGATGTCATCCAAGGTAGATCAACTATTACTATAGAGCACTTGACTGGGGAAGTCAAACCTGTAGAAAAGAAAGTTGGAGACAACATTCCTGGTGGTGCTCGGAACCTGGATGGTATGATGATTGTTAAGGTATGCTTGCAGACTTGTCTGTGTCATAGCATATCAGTATATACTTAGGTTGAAAATATTTTAGACCTTGCTGGATAAGAGTCCAGTAAAATATTGCACATCTTATTATTTTTATCTTATTCCTTTTTTTCTTTTTTCTTTTTTTCGGGGGGGTTTTAACCGAATTAATGGAGAAGTTAATGAACAGAATTAATATTCTCATGAGTTTTTTATTCAGTGAATATCCTCCCGTGAAGTATGCATTAATCTTTTCTCAAGTTTATTTCGTGACATTTGACCTGATAAACTGGAACATGAGCTTTCTTATGACATAATATGGGTAAACAAGTTGAATCATTGTTTGAGTAGCTTCTGTTTTGGTGATAAAGCAGTCATCAAATGATGTAAAAAATGTTATTCTTGTAATTATAATATTACAGAAAATTTGAGGTTGGATATCATTATAAAAACTTATAAGGATTTACATGATATTGTTAGTTATTTTTCTTTATTTTTGGCATATTAACAGGAGTTCTTGATGGGATGTTCTGATAATTTGACAATAAGTATATAAAAATTATTCCTTTGCCCATGGACTGCCAATTTTCACATCATTAAAACTTCGTTACTGCCTTGGAAATGTACTTTTATAGCTTTCCATCATTCTTTGCTAAGTTGATTTGTTCAATTTAGGCAAAAAAGACATGGAAAGAATCGATGCTGAGTAGAATTGTGCAACTGACTGAAGAAGCTCAACAGAGTAAACCTAAGCTTCAAAGGTGGCTTGATACGTTTGGGGAGCAGTACAGCAAAGCAGTTATAATTTTATCTGCTGCCATCGCATTGATGGGGCCAGTTCTCTTTAAGTGGCCTTTTTTCAGTACATCAGGTATAGTGTGGGTCAGTTTTTTTACAACTTATTTTTCTTTTCTTGGTTATCCTGAAATTATTCAAACAATTTACCCCCACCCCCTAAGGGGGCAACACGGTGAAAGAAAGTATGGGAAGAACAGAAGAACAAATAATAATTAGAAATAGAAAAGAGGGAGATATTACAAAGAACTGTATATCTGGTAATATATGCTCGAAGGCAATCATTACCTTTCTGCAGAGTTGAAGCCATGTTGTGCCTTTTAATGACCTTCTGTCAATTTGTCCATTTATGTGTATATGCATGCAGCGTGTTTTCTTGTGGGTATTTTATGAGGCTATTTATTTAACTCTGTATAATTTAGTAATTTTATTTAGTTCTGTAGTTTGCAGAGGATCAGTTTACCGGGCACTGGGGCTTATGGTAGCTGCATCACCATGTGCACTGGCTGTAGCACCATTGGTGTATGCAACTGCAATTAGTGCTTGTGCAAGAAAGGTATTTGTCAATTTCATGTAATGTGTAAAGTTTAGCTGGTCTGTTTCATGGCTTATCTTAACTCAACTCTCATGGATCACATCTTTTTCGTGTTATTCAATTGGAAACATGTCATAGTTGCTTGATGAGCGTGGCTAATTGGAGGAATATTTACTACTACCCCCATTCAATATAATCTCGAGTTGGTGATGCTGACTCGACTATTTTCCAACAATGAACAATTTGATTAATTTATTTAAAAGGTGTTTGTTGATATTAAACAACATATTATGTATTACAATTTGAAAGCTTTATAATGCTCCCTCCGTCCAGGTGACGAATATGACTTTGCATAGGTGAGGATTGAAAAAAAGAAAGAGTGAACTTCTGTGTGTTTTTATAGTTTTTCACGCAAAAGTAGCGTTGGACAAATAGTGGCTGTGACGTTGTTGCTTTAAATGAAGGTAACTTAGGAAAGTAAATTGCTATATTAGGTAATATAAAATTATTTGTGGATATCAAAAAGCAAATGGGAGCTTTCGAACCCTGAATTAGGGAATATCAAAATCGTTTGTTTTGCAGCAAAAAGAATATTCTAGAGTGGATGTAGTTTAATCAGCTGATATCTAACTGCTGGTAAAATTGTCTTACACACACAAATATTGTTCCTAAGCCTTGTAACATGAGACTTAGATGTATATTTTGTTTCACTAGCTGCTCTAGAAGAATAGTGAGATGAAAATGATTTTTTTAAAATTTGACTAAAACCGTGGGCTGAATTTCACATAAATGTGTGCTCCTACTTGTTTGCTCCCTTGATGAACATCATAAGCATTTACCTTTTTAACAGGGAATCTTGCTTAAGGGGGGACATGTCCTAGATGCGCTAGCATCATGCCAGAATATTGCATTTGATAAAACAGGCACATTGACGACTGGGGAATTCATGTGCAAGGCAATTGAACCAATACATGGACATGTTAGCAACGAGAAGCAGATTGCTTCTTGTTGTGTACCCAGCTGTGAGAAAGAAGCTCTAGCTGTGGCTGCTGCCATGGAGAAGGGAACTACTCACCCTATTGGAAGGTTGCTTAATTTTAGTTGCTATATCCTACATAGCATGCTGGTCAATTGCAATATACCTTATCATTTCTAGTCTATTTTATTCTATCTCAGTTTGAGTTGTGGAGTAGGGTCATACTGGAGGGTGAAGACCTAATTTAGCTCATATTACCCTATTAAGTAAGGCACAAAAAGATGCCCTGACCAGAAAGAGTTCTTTTCTTTTCTAACAATGGCGTTTATAACATATTTTCTAGAGAAACAAATGAGATTGGGTGTGAACCAGATAGGAATTTGACCATGACTGGAGTTCTAATGCTGTTGAAAAGGGCCTGCTTGTATTCAACTTGGTCATGACTTATGATACTGACAATCATTTGGTCTTGGATCTTTAGTGGGTTCTGTCTTTGATACAGAAAATTTGACGAATCATTTAAATTTCTGAATTGTGATGGTGTTTGTGCTTAAAAATGGTCGCCAGACCAACATTTGAATTGAGATAGTCTTAGTTCCTTTAATGGTGCAGAGCGGTTGTGGATCATAGCATTGGGAAGGATCTCCCTCCAGTTTCTGTTGAAAGTTTCGAGAATCTGCCTGGCAGGGGCCTTTTTGCGACAATATCTAGCATTGAGGTATTGAATTTCTAATTACTAGGATTCTTTTTGAGATACTCACTAGTATATGAATTTGCACAGCCTCTTCACTTTGGTACAATTGGTTTTAGGATGTCTTGAATGATCAATGGCCATGCCTTTAAATTTTAGCCCCTATTCACTTAATCTAGTTGTACAATGCTCATTTATGCATTAATGACCTTTGGATTAGCTACTGTTTTCCTGTTGTCCATTTTGCTCCTTAAAGAGGAATTCTTACTCACTTGTAAGAAAATGATATTGAATTTGATTGAGTTCATCTATGCCTTTATGAGCTTAAGATTATTCTAATGAATGAGGGAGTTCTTTTGCGCACACCCCCCATACTATTTTAAAGTAACTGGCGAATTAAGTCTGCTGTCATTCTGTTTGCTATAGCCAGGGTTTGGAGGTGGTAAACCATTGAAAGCTTCAATTGGCTCTGTGGAGTACATCACTTCTCTTTTTACATCAGATGATGAATCAAAAAAATTCGAAGAGGCAGTTAGCACGTCTTCTTATGGAAGTGACTTTGTTCGTGCTGCTCTTTCAGTCAATAATGAGAAGGTGAATGTTTGGTAGTCTTTATGAACTAATTTGAGGGTTGAAGGCGGGCTTGGAATTTGTAACCATATTTGGTAGATTACTCTTATTTTCCAAGTGTTTCTAAAAGGTATGGTTGGTGTCTAAACTACGAAAAGTGGAATTTAGTTCTCTCTCTCTCTATCTCTCTCTCTCTCTCTTCATGTCACCCTGTTGTTATTGACGCAGTTCTTTTTGCTTGCTTTTCTACCTTTCCCTCTTTAAACTACCAGTTTTTATTTAGCTTTAGGAACCGATTATTTGTGAGAAGCCATGAGGTTTATAATTTTTTACCATACATGCACCTTCTCTTCAAACCAGTCAGAACATGTGGAACAAGAATTTTGGAAATGGGGATATAGGCTTTTGAAAATCGGGTCAAAAATGGTTGTTTTAATGTGAAAAAAGTTTGCAGCCCTAGGTTTCAGAAATTGCACCAACAACGTGTTCTCATGATTTCGAAGTTTGAAATTCTGAAAACAGAAATGAAAATGAAACCAAACAGGGCCTTATCTTTTTTCTCTTGCAGGTTACACTGTTTCATTTTGAAGATAAGCCTCGAGCTGGTTCTTTGGATGTTATAAAGTCCTTGCAAGATGAAGGAAATGTCCGTGTTATGATGTTAACTGGAGATCATGAGTTGAGTGCATGGAGAGTGGCAAATGCTGTGGGCATCAAAGAAGTTCACTGTGGCCTAAAGCCGGAGGACAAACTTTATCATGTGACAAATATTTCAAGAGATACAGGTGGCACTTTCTACTCTCTCCATACCTAACACAGATACTGTTGATGGATTTCTCTGGTGTGTGTGTGTGTGTGTGTGTGTGAGTGAGAGAGAGAGAGAGAGAGAATCCTGGAGTACATGTCCCCCTAAACATGTCATCAATATTGATCCTTACTGGTTAGCTCATATGAACTGTTCTTTGCTAGGGAACTACTTTTCTATCTTGACCTTCTGTCTGTTTAGGATGTTTGTTTGGAAAATGCTAATACTGTATCTTTTGTTAAATATGCATGCTAATAGCTAATCTGGCATGATATATATGATTCAAGAATAAAACTGGACTTGTGATGATCTGCTTCAGCTTTTGATTTACTTTTACAGGTGGGGGCCTTATAATGGTAGGTGATGGTATTAATGATGCACCTGCCTTGGCTGCCGCCACCGTGGGTATTGTTCTAGCAGAGCGTGCCAGTGCAACTGCAATAGCTGTTGCTGATGTGCTTTTGCTGCAAGACAATATTTCAGGGGTTCCATTCTGTGTCGCTAAATCTCGGCAAACTACTTCTTTGGTATTTCCTATTTTTTGGTGGTGGTTTTTGTGATTATCATTTGTTTTCTTATAATTTTGATTTTAATGCTGTGTGTACATGCAGGTTAAGCAAAATGTTGCACTTGCATTATCTAGCATCTTTTTGGCCTCTCTTACATCTGTTTTGGGATTTCTACCACTTTGGCTAACAGTAAGTTTATGCACAAGAATTTTCTTTTACAGCTGCTTGTTCGCATTTCTTTTCAGATACATATTTATAAATACCTGGCAAGTAAAAACCACTTCAATACCTTCATTAGAAATTTCATTGTAATTCTTTTGGCAAACTCCAGAGAACCCTCTCACAACTTTAATTGTCATAATCTTGACTTGAGAGAAGTTCTTTGCCATACTCAAAATCTCTTAACATTTGCTGCCATGGGCTGCTTTACTTTCTAATGAAGGTTATACTTTCTTGACTTTTATCTTTATCTTTATGTCAATGTGCAGGTCCTTCTTCATGAAGGTGGGACTCTTCTTGTTTGTCTGAATTCCATCCGCGCTCTGAATGCCCCAGCATGGTCCTGGAGGCATGATCTTCTGCAACTTATTGATAAACTAAAATCGCTGGTTATATGCTTTGGGAAGCGTGGCACTGATCATGGCGCCATCCAAGCTGCACCTTTGTAATTACACCGTTTTCATTCATTTTGGCTGGTTTTAGGGTTCAGACAAATCAACTTTTTTGAATTGTGAATAGATTGGTTTGAACTCTGTTTAGGTATATGATGACCAAACAATTTTATGTTCCTAAAGTTAACTCGATAGATATGGTAGCCTATTGCAAGTTTTACATTAAGGGGCGATGAATCTCCCTTTCTTCATGAGCTCTATCAGAGAGTATTCGAAATGACAACCTTGATCATAGCTGTGATTTTATGCAGCGAACCTTACTGGTTTTAGGAGTTGATCGTTATCTTCATCATCTTCGCTTTCTTGTTGAATCTTCTGTCTTTGGAGTCAAATTTGGTGCTGGACAAAGCATTAACGTTATGCCTTGTAATCGCGCACCTAGTCCTTTAATATGTTTTGACACGGAATCTTAAAAAGATAATGAAAGCAATTCTCATTATCTTGAGACACAATGGATTAGATAAGGCAGCTGTATCTGTATATATTACTTGGAGACTGAAAAAAAATGTGGATAAAAAATTAAGAAAATAAGAATAACAGAGAATTTGAGCAATTTGGAAACAATGCCTTCTTAAAACATCCATATGACTTCTGCTCGCTAATAAATGTGCCAATCTCAAAACCACCCCTAAACGAAGATTCTAAATTCCAGGCATTATTTCATTTCCTTTTCACTCAACCAAAAAAGTCCCCACTTACCATAGATATTCTCCTATTTTTTCCAATAAATTGCCGCAGATATTCTCACTTCTCTTGCCACCTTTATTTATTTGAGGGTCCAGAATCTAGATTACCCATAATCGCCCCCCCGTTTCTGTTTTAAAAATGTTTGCATTTATGATTTTTAGTATAGTACAGTAAGGATCCATCAGACTTTATTGTCCACAGTGCATATGGTTCTGTTTTGCTGCTACTGCTTCTGTTGCGGCAGTAAATATTTGAGCTCAGAAACAGTGCCCCATTATGAAGTAAAATTTAGGGATGAGAATAATCTCTTAAGGCATTTTCAATCTGTCAGCTAATGGCAAAATAGCTGTAGCCTGTGGGGAAACAACCAAATACAACTTAATTTCATAAACAAAAGAGGATTCTGCACCAGTCCCACATTCAGTCTACTACTACTTTTTTCGTCTTGCTTTCAATTCTTTTGATCATTCAATATGAATTTCACCCTCTTCCTCCAAATTTCCATGAACATTTGCTTACACAACCCGAAAAACACAAAATTTAATTTAATTTAGAAACTAACCAAAAAATAAAAGTGCAAAGAATGAAATGAAGAAGACTTGATTGAAATTTAATTTACTCTTTTTCTTTTGGGGTTCTCATTCTCTCTTTCTTTTCTTTTTTTTTTTTTTCTTCCTCCTAAAATCTGCCAGGAGATGGATATAATTTTTTTGAAAAAAGATGCAATCTTTCAGCTCCCTCACCTATTCTCTCAACTCTTCTTATTATACCCATCACCTCCTTTTTCCTCACTGTACAATACCGAAATTATTATTTTTTTGCCATTTTTTAACTTTTAAGAAAAAAAAAAAAAACTAAACTCCAGACTAAACAAGAAACAGAGATCGTTTCTTTCTCTCATCATCCCTCTATCTCTGATTTTGCTTTTGTCCACAAAAAGCATATATTAATCAATCAATCAATCCTGCTGATTCCAATGCGATTCATGGCGGCATTCCTGAATCCCTCATTGACATTAGCTTGCTGCATGCACATGCCCATCTGCTGATACTGCTGCTGCTGATTATACTGTTGTTGCTGAACATATTGCTGCTGCTGCTGCTGCTGCTGCTGCTGATGCTGATAACATTGCTGTTGCTGCTCAAAGCCCATCATGTAATTCCTCACCTCCGCCCGTATCATATCCTGCATCACCGCCATCAACTCCGCGCTGAACGGCATAAAAACTTTGTCAGGCTGCTGTTGCGTCTGCACCGGCGACGGCGGCGCTAGTGCTGTGGCCGGTGATCCAAACCCCGCCCTATTGTTAATAGGAGGAGTTTGGGGTTGATTCACAGGGATGGTAGTTGGTCCGGCAGAGGAAGGCGGTGGCGGAATGGACAGAACCGGCATCAATGGGATGGGATTAGTTTTCGGTTGAGCTGACTCAGTCTTGTGATTGGTTGACTCGGTTGACTCCACTCCGGGAAGGGAAAGGCTGAGACTTGTCGCGGGCTCATGGGTGGACGACGCCGATTCAAGCTGTGGCGGCAAGACGCCGCCGGCTCTCGCCACCGGTTTATAGACATGCGAAGCCGACACAACGGGGAGGCTGGAATCGCTGACGTCAGACCCGGACGGGCTGCCCGGACTTAAGTAAAGACCCGAGACCGGAACGCCGGACCCGGCGCTGACGGATCTCTTCAAAGGTCGCTGTGGTTGATTCCCAAACTCATTGTTATTAAAGTCACCTTCATCGGAGCTAAGAGAAGAGCACTTGCGCTTGAGGGTGGAGTTCCAATGGTTCTTGATGGCGTTGTCGGTTCTACCCGATAGAAGGCGAGCTATTGTGGCCCATTTGTTGCCGAACTTGGCATGGGCCCGGATTATGGTCTCGTCTTCCTCGGGCGTAAAGGCCCGGTGCTCCACCTGGGGAGAGAGCTGGTTGCACCACCTCAAGCGGCAACTCTTGCCAGATCTCCCCGGGATGGATTTGCTGATGAGGGACCAGTTTCTGGGGCCGTGCTTCTGCACCAGCTGCTGCAACAGCTCGTCCTCCTCGGGGCTCCATGGACCCTTGATCCGATCCATATCCATTTTCTTACAAAAAGCACCATTAGTATTTGCTGCCATTATTGGTTTTTCAGAGAAACATGAAAGAGAATCGAGATTAGATTTTTAGAGAGTTTTCTTCTTCTTTTTTTCTATTCTGGATTTCTTTTTCTCCTTGGCTATGGAGGAGAAGAGTTTTTACATGGGTTCGAGTGAGTAGGGGTATATATATGAGAGAGGTAGGGGATAGGGATGCCGGTTGGGGGGGGGGGGGGTAAGGGGGTTAGGAGCGTTATGGGCACCGCTTGGGGGAAAGGAAGCGGTTGAATTTGGGGGGATATGGTTTACAGCTGGCTAACGGACACGCGTCACATCCCAGCTCTACACTGATTTACACATACCCCATCATTATTAATCTACACTCTCCTTTTACTGGCGTATACTTCACACTCTCCCCTTTTTGGCACTTTTGCCCTTTCTCTACTTTTATTTCACAAATTAAAAAAATATGTATATATAAATCTCATTACGGATTATTTTTTTCTGTTTTCTAATTAATTTGTTAATTTAATTTTTAGGTCCCGGATAATGTCAAAAGACTTCAAAAAACTAGTGTTAGTAAGGTTTTTTTTTATTATTATTATCATTTATTATCATATTACTTGTGATTCATATTTCAGTTGAGACATTAACCACTAAATAAAAAATATGTTGAATTTATTGAATGATATGTGTTTAATTTAATTTGTTAATGCATTATATGTAAATTCTTATCTTCTTTCAACGCCTTCCTTATTCATATTACGTGGGAGCACCTCACACCAGGTAATACTGATTTGTAATCACATAGATCACGTTTTTCATTTTAAATTTGAAATTTTTAATCTTACAACGAAGCATTGATTTGTTTCCACATTTTTCATGTTATGCCATACAAAAAAATTGAATATTACATAACTATTGTTCTACGCAGTTCAAAATACAAATATTCTGCAATTAGATTGTATAATCATAATTACAAAATTCGTACTTCAATCCAATTTCTATATAAGCCATATCAATATAATGAGGTATTTAAAATTTCATTGGAGTATATGAAACAATTGTTTGCTAGGATGTGATGTGACGCTCTATATTCTAGAAAATAAAGGGCATGATTTAAATTGAATTGGACTAGTCACTAGGAATAAATAGTTCATACATAAAATAGAATAAAAGATAGTTAAATATTTCAGTCGCATAAGAAACAAAACAAATTATTGTTAAAATTTGACCATGGTAATGAAGTTTATAATGATTGGTATTGCTGCTAAATATAAACCTTAACAGTATCAAGAAATGTTAACGATAAGGAACTATGCAGTTTGAAGAGGGTCTGTTGTACATGTTAATGTTATATTTAAGAATATCTCTAACCACATCAACTGAATTTAACACCCATAAGAAACAAAAAGGTAAGACTAGTAACGGCTCAGAGAAAAAAAAATAAAAAAATAGAGAGAAGAGAGAGAAAGAGCCGATCAGCTTTGACTGAAGGGGAGAGAGAGAGACGGGGGACAGGCTGGAGAGCATTTCCTTTTCGTGTGAGAGTGATTTTATTGTCTTTAAAATTATTAATTTATTTATATTTGTGTACAATAAAAAAATAACGGCCGCACGGAGTTGATGAGGTGGCAGATAACGACAAGATTGGTCGCCAAATGGGAGGGCGAATCATTACTGCAATCCTGTCAGTCCAGCCTGTATTTTTTTTTTTTTAAAACAAGAAGGGGAATTCTTTGAGAATAAAATATTTACCGGGATTAGCCGGTGAGCGGAGTTTGAAAAAACAGAGCGTAACCGTCCTTTCCTAATAAAGCTTTACCTGTACGGATTCAGGTAATCCCGTGCTCAATCACTCGCACGCTTTCCTATGACCGGGGGGAGCGCTTTCCTACTACCTTCCTTCTTACCACATTTTAAATTTATAAATAGTGGGAATACTGTGAGTATTTCTTTCTTAATGTGTTGGATTAACGTTAGATGTGACGGGATTAAAATAAGTCGGTGCGTGGGGCGTAGCTTCAGCTTTGTCACGTAAATTTCATGGCTGCACCAATCGCAAAATAAAATCTTCTTTTCTTATCTAAGAAAGAGCAATTTGAATAATTATGTATTTTACTCTGTGTTATATTTTATGTATGCAAATAAAATTAATTTAAATATATATTTAAAAAATATTTTATACATATAATGTGCGATATAAAATATAGTAAAAAATTAGAATAGAAAATTTTAATTGTAAATAAATATATTATGATATTATTTTGATAATTATAACTTTTAATCAAGATTATGCTTTTTCAGCAGTTAGTTGGATTTAAGAACTTTTATGATTGGTATTTTATGTAACTATTTTCAACAACTTATTTGTTTTCTCTAACAAAAACTATTTTTTTTCGATTGGAGACTAATTTCATTTCTTGTATAACCAAGCACGATTTGTATAATTAATTAATTTTTTATTAATCTAAAAGTTTTTATTTAAATAAATTAAATGCATAATAAATCATTTTCAACACTTTTAAGTGGCAATTAAACTAAAATCTAATATTCCTGTAACATTAAACATTGGCAGTTTTAACATAATCCCACGTCCAAAGAAACTTGATTAAAACGTGAAAACAGAATTGTAGTCAATTAATCACGATCATGAAATTATAGTAGCAACTCGTTTGTACCAATGTTTGTCAAAATACATAACTACAATATTGGAATAATTCTAAATTTGAATTAAGATGACCAAAAAAAAAGTCATAGCACATGTTAATTTAATCATGAAAGACAATTCTTACCAAAATATATGTGAATAATTGGTCAATTTAGTAAAATTTGTGTAGGCCCGAGGAACATTTGCGAAGAAGGATAAGGAAAAAGAGATCCTATCTACTTCTGCTACTGGTACGTTGTACCTGTACCTAATAATACCTAATGCCCTGTTGTTTTGGTATGGGTGTTGGGTTTGCAATTAATGGTCTCCTTTTTTAATTACTTTTTGTTTTTTTATTTAAATTTAATTCCTACCTATTTTACTTTTAGTATATATTTACTGTATGGAGTCGGTGGTAATAAAATTAGGGAAAGTAGCTTACCAAATAAAAAATAATTATAAATGGGAGCATTAGAGTTCTCCGTTTCAATTGGAAGACAAATTCTGATTTTACAAGACATCAATTCAATGTCGCACATCCATTTAAAAGCTTGTTGTGAAAACGTAACTTTTTTTATTTTTTTTGAAGTTAAAAAGGGAAAATTAATGAACTTCTAAGCAAAACTCATTTTTTATACATTTATTTTATTGCTATTCGATATCAATTTGCAAATAATTTTACTATTGTTTTTACTGTATAATAACAACAATAATAAAAAGCAAAAAACAAGATACTACATAAAAAATTATACATCGATCAATTATTTGTAATCGTTATATAAGTAGTTATGTTTACTAATTTATTAACATAAACTGTAATTTTATTTAAATTCATTTGGTGGCAAGGGCAAGGCACTTTAAATTATTCAAAGGTTTCGCGATTTTTAAAGTTGAAAAAGTTGATAGGTAAAAATGACATGCATCTTTCTAAATTTTACACGGGATAGATCTTTTGACCAATTTTTGGGTAAGTGAAGAAGGGAAATGAAATATTGTAGAGCTGTAAAACGCTGGGATTTTTATTTATTTATTTTTTTGGGGGTGGGGGGTGGGGGGTGGGGGGTGTTGGGAGTGGGGTTGAGCTAATCTTTCTTTAAGAGTGATATTATTAGGGCATCTATTGTTTGGGATCTTAGACTTGATTGATCTCAATAGTTCCATAATTTTGTTCGTCATGCTTCTCTCGTACATCAATTATAAACTTGCATGAAATGTCATAACATCATTCGCCTCTAATTAATCTCTATTTATTATTCTCCTCCCTGGGACAAAGTTTAAGAAAAATCATGGCCTGATCTCTATTACACCGGGCCCTTATTTTCCTCTATTATATTTCACCAAAAAATAGTTCTTGAGTTTTTTTTATCTAATTGTAGTTGTAATTGTAATTTCATTCAAAGGGCTAATATTTTTCATCATATGTTCAAAAATAAAAAATACGTCATAATTAAAAATGCTCTTTAAATGTACACATTATCGAGTGAAAATACTCAATGACAATATTTATACATAAAAAATAAAAATGAACGATATTATACGCACACTCACACTTATAAAAGAACCACTTCATTTGATTCAAGAGAAAGAAATAAAATTTACAAACCTTACCTAACTACACCGTCCCTCATCTTAGTTGTAAGAAAATGTCAGAGTTGTGGGGTGGCAAAAGGGGAAAAAAACGGAAAAGAAGTGGTGTAAAAAAGATGGAGAGAAAAAGCGAGATCTGGGAAATCGCACTTCAGACGCTTTATAACCGTTGCAGGGAACAGGTGTCAGCGAGCCGTCGCGTTTGACGGACTATTTTATTGAACCGGTTTTTATCTTCAACGGCTCAACCGTAATTGCATGTGGAGAAGAGCACTTTATCACGTGCTCCATACCGGGTTAAAGGAGACACACGTGCTCGTTGCGTCCTCCGTTGCAGCAGTGGTATCCTCCCTACATTGTAAGAAATACAACTTAGGTTTATATCTATGGATTTTGACTTGACAAAAACTTCAGTAATTTCAATTAGAAATATGTGATAGATCCAATTAAAAATAAATTTTGATAACAAATAATTATACTAAATATACAAATAAAATTATTAAGAAAAACAATATGAAAAATGAAATAATAAATTTAATGTGAAAAAACCCTAATGAAAAACCACATGCCAAATTACCCATAAAGAAATTACAAATTACTCAAGCTTTTTGCTCAAGTTTGAATTAACTGAAAAATAGTTATGTTTTTTTTTTTTTGGGCATCCTGCAACCAAATATTTCAAATCAGTCAAATTTGAAAAAATAAAACTACTAAAAAAGAAAACTCGTTTAATTTCTATTATCTGCACTAGCAAGAAACAAAAATGCGACTCCATAATTGAAAATAATCTCATGTAGACCCCTAAAACACTCACGGTCAAAATCCTCTATTTGGCATGGCCAAATAATAGACTTTTATATTATGCACACTCCAATTCCAATTTGGAGTTATCCACCGTCACATAAATCCCAATTCAAATGGGATAGGAAATTGTTGGGTGGGCTCCATTCTTGTGGTGAACCCCAACAACTTCTTAATAAATGTTTTCTTGTTGGCAGATAATGTGACAATAGTTAATAGTTCAAATTAGTTTCAAAGCAAATAAATCTTTATTTTTATGTAAAAAATTAAATTTCTAATTCATGATGATCAATATTTTTAAAAGAAAAACACAATGCCAAATTTTATCTTTAATATATTTGATTAAACTCATGATGAAACAAAATTAAAATTCAGAAAGTTGAAAATCTAATTTGTGGTATGGATAATTCGGATAATGATTATATATACCAATTAAAGAGCTAATTTTTTTCCTAAATATATTTGACGAAATCTCATTTTCAACCTAATTAAAATTAAAACATAATTTCAGCTAGTTTATCATCTCAAAGCACACGCAAATATATTGCATACATATAAATGTATTCATGTACATATTATATACATATAATGAAATAGATTTATAGCAGATATCTAATATTTATGTATGCGTGCATATACATTATGATCATTGTGTTGGGATGTGAAGTTTGAATTATCAAATATGACTAAAGTAACATTTTCAAAATCAATTGCATTTTAGAGTGAGTAAAAATAATAATTGGTGTTGTGGTGTGTGTCAGTGGCACACAACTCACGTGATAGTGAAGGGTCGAGGAGGTTTCTTCAGATTTTGAGGAGTGAATAATTTAATCTAACCTAATCTTATTAAATTAAATTTAAACCGCGTTATAATGTCAATTTTATGTAAAAGGTTTCGGACCGTGCCCACCAATCTTTTTAATCCAACCTCACCACCTACACGGGGTACAAATCGTGCCTAGTCCTGGATTACAATTTTGAATTTAAAATTTTGGAACAAACCACCCTAGTAGTCAAGGGCCACTTTGAAGTAATTAGTTGTCACATTAGGGTGTATTTATTTTAATTCTAAAGTCTCGTATCCATTCTTTTTGAAACCAGGTGTTTTTTTTCATTTCATGAAATAAAGGAATAGACCTAATTTTAATTTAGGACGACAATGGGATGAATTTTGGATGAGCTTGTCTGAATCCAAAAATTTAACCCGTTAATATTTTTAAGAATTTAAATTCAAATTTAATGATTATATCTGTTAAACTCACTTTATAATTTAAAAAATATAAAAATTTACTTTTTAAAAATAATATTATTAAATTTTTCTAAAAAAAATATTATTTAAATAAAATGAATCATATAAATATTATAATATTTTTTATAAGAAATAAAAAAATTAAGCGAATTGAGTATAGGTTTGAAAATAGAAAAATCAGAACCTGATTCAAACTCGTTTATAATATTAAAACACACATCAAGCAAAGTGACTCTGAGCACGATATAATCTATTTTTAAAGATTAATCTTGTTTGTTACTCCATTATTCAATAAGGTATGCTTGAAATAAAATTTACACTCAGCAAAGAGAGTAAATTATTTTTCAACAAGATTCAAATTACTAAATGAATACACTGAAGAAGGTTTTTGATACTTTCTGAAAACTCAGTGAATGCGGTTGGAATTTATGCCATAACTGAGGGATGGTTTTAGAATATTCGCTTGTGGGGGTTGTTTTGAAACTTTAGCTACCTCACAAGTTGCGGTTTGGCATCATTCGATAGTGTTCCTACTTTTATAACTTATGATGTACTGATGTAGCATAGTTCTGCAAGAATTTGGCCATTCCCGCTGATTTTGCTAGACACATTTAACATGTCCACATTGAAAATTCTTTTCAATTGTTCAAATAGGCCCTACAAGAATTATTCAGTTATATATGAAAGAATAATTCCTCTTATTGCATGTTTATTTATACTTCATAAGCAACATACGTATTACATTTTGAGTTCCAAATATATGTTCCTAACAATGTCTTATCGGTGCTATTTCAAAATTTAAAGAATATAAAATTATGAGTTTAAGTGTCAAGTAAGTGTTGTCTCAGTCTATAATGTAAGTATTGTTATCTCTTCTTTATAATATTTAATTATTATGAATAATTATATTAAATTACTGATACGATTATTGGTTCTCTAAGAAAAAAATATATGTTCAACACTCTCCAAAAGTAAATATCCTTAACTAAAAAAATTTACTCAAAAATTGTCCACATGACTCCATTAATGCATATTCTACTAAGTGAAGATGAAAAAAATAATAATATAGCTTTTAAAAATCTAATAATTTATGCTGTTGTGTTTTAATTTATATTTCTATGGCTATTTAACTTGCATGACGATGTCAGAAAAATAACATTATATATTTTTTTCAATCACTTTTCCTTCATTTTCTTTTCATTTTTTTTCATTTTTTTTTTCATTTTTTGATGATATAATTCCAGTAAGATTCAAAAAAAAATTTTTTTTTTCTGATTTGAAATATTAATTGGAAATTAAATATATAACTATCCTTCAATTCTTACTGTGGTACCTTTATGCTTCAGAAGTTATGAGCCCTTTGATTTCATTTTCAAACTCTTTTTCATGTTTCCAATATTTTTAAGTTTAAAAATATTTTTACTAATTTTTTATATAAAAATAAAAATATATTTAAATTAATTATATTTCTAGTAATTAAATAAATTTGAAAATAAAAATATATCTATTTTATGATATATTTTTTCACAACGTAAAGTGTTAGTAGATTTTAAAATAAATTTGATAAATTTATAAAAAGATGTGAAATATTTAAAATAAAAATAAATTATATTTTAAAAGAAAATGAATACAACATATACATTATCAAAATTTCAGCCCCTATACATATATAGCTGGCCAGCCCAAAGATGCTCTGGCTTTATCCATTTGCCTCCTTTAGGCTCCAATAATTGGATTAAAGCAATTATAGCACGTGAAACATACGCCACATCAGGCAAGAGGTCGATTTCTACCAAGGTAGAAAAAAAAAAAGAAATTAAAAAGACAATAAAAATGAAACTAATTAAATAAAAAAGAGATAAACTATTACTATTATTAGAGCAAGTCTTACAAGGCGGCGTGTGACAGTTGAGGAGCATGGGAAAGACAGGTGGTCGATGAATTCTGTGTCCACGTTCCCCAGAGATTGACACATGAACCTCAGACAAAGCCGTCCCCCCAAACTCATGTCCGGTTTTCCCAAACCCCCCCACTCTTCCGCCACGCAAGCCCAAGTTCGTTGAAGCTGGACCCACTTACTGTTTTGTCGTTTTGCACGTGATGTGGCATGACAGGGAATTAACTATAAGGGTGTGTTTGGGAGAAAGGATAATGGAATAGAGACAATTACCAAACAAATATTAGAATAGTTTTATGTTTGTTGGTTATTATTTATTAATAATATTATTATTATCATTCCTATTATTGTTATTTCCGTTTTGGTGGATAGGAATAAATACTAAGGATGAGTTTGACATAGTAATTACAAAAAATAATTCATAAGGAATTTATTGAGATATGTATTGGGCAGATGAGCCCCTTGGTAGATTCTTCTATAATCTTTTTTTGTCATTTATCATATAAATGCTACCTCAGCTAAACACCTTTTTTTTTATCATTTATCATATGATTTCCAAGAACTACCCAAGCAGAATATTCATTGTCCTAAATTTAAACTAGAAAAACTACTTACCGACATAATAATTTGAAAAATCCTTAACATAAATAGTCGCAACATTTTCTGTTTCCCATCCTAAGCTGATTGGAAAAGAAGATATTTTTTTGCAATAAAGATTGCAATGGAAGACTATTTATTTTATAAATAAAAAAATAGAATGACTTGAATATCATAATACAAATTATATAACATACTCAACTTATTAATTACAAATATATAAGTGTCTGCCTTGATAATCAAATTATGTCATTTTCTTTAAAATAATATGAAAATTTAAAAAGTTTGAGTAAATATCCAAATTATCTCGACTTGTACATCATGTGAATCTAATTTGCACAACAACATGTGAGTCGTGCACAATTAAATTTGAACCCTCAAATGTTACATTAAGATTAGGTTAAGAGTCATTTTGTTTGAACTGATGCAGTGTTAAAATATTCAGAGCATAACATGGAGGATCGATGTTTCGAATTATCAAAGAATACTTGTGTGCTCGCTGGTAAGTGAACTTTCGAACCTCACGTTTGAGCTTTGGGTGAGCGATTGTATAATGACAGGAGTCAACGTATCGAATGTCATCTTTGAATGTGTATAAATTACTGTCACACCATTATTTACGTAGTGATCGAATCAGGGAAAGACTGCTTACTTTCAAAATTAATCAATTCAAATATCAACACTTAAATTAAAATTAAAAAAAAAAAACAAGGTCAAGAGTCGCATACACACTCAGAAGTTAAAACTATTTGCTTATTCAAACCTAAGGTACTGGTAGTAAAGCTGGAGTTGGTGCCCCCAAACACAACGTGTGACACCCAAAATAATTTCCCATAAGTTCAAATTTACTTTAGTGATAATTTTTGTGTGTCTGTCTCCTTTTGAACCGTCAATGAGATAGAAAAGCAAAAGAATTAAGGTCCACTTCAAGAGGGATTGGGAGGTTGGGTATGCATGACAGCTAGAATGCATTAAAGTTTGGAAAAAAAAAAACTACTTTCAATAATTTGGGACTAAAGTTAGGGGGGATGTAGATACAGATTTGTTTGTTTATGTGTACGTAAAGATCCTGGAAAAAGACAGCAGCATCTTGGGGTTCAAAAAATTGGATGGGTTTTGAATAAAATACAAAACGATATTGGGCAGCAGTACTTAGCCCACCCAACCTACACATCCCATGATTCCCGCTATTGTAAGCCGTAGGTATCCTGTCGTACCTTCTTCACCCCCTGCTGCAGTCGTGCACCCACTAAACAAATCATGCAATTTTATTTTTTTTAAGTTATGGAAAATAAAGAAATTCTTTGGGAATAATTTGGTAAGTTTAATTTTGTGTTTGTTTCTTCAATTTATCATATAAGATTAGAATTGACAGATAAAAATAATACGCACCTATTGATGATGCTGATTGAGCCAAGCCTCGTGGTTGTGGATATGTTACTACGCCTAGAAGTTTTGGACTATGAGTTCATATATAGGAATTAGAATAAAAATCTTTGTCCTGAGTTTAGAGGAGTTTCAGAAATTGAGACATTTACAGTGTAAAATAAAATGAGAACGCAACGAAGATTATGTGTCGTTTTTCTTTAAATCTTTAGGACGAAGGAAAAGAAGAACAAAATAGGCAACATTATTTTCCTCTTTTTTATGCTTCTAATAAATTAATTAAGAGTTATATTGCACTATCTTTTCTATACAGTATAAGAAAAATTAAAAGAGTTGTCTCACTTGATTGTACATTTAGCATTTTAACATGTTTGGATTTTTGAACTAAGCGTCAGCAATAAATTTTCTACAACCTTCTTGTGGAAATTAAAAAATCCAAACAAATTCCAATTTGTACAGTTGAAAACCCTTTTAGCAACCAAACTAAATCTCGTACTTATGGTGAAAACTACGGTAAGATGCCATCTAAACAATGTTAATATTTCACATTATAATATTATTTTATACACATGTGACGTCACACATATTCACTTAAATAGTATTCAAATTGATGGTATAAAATTTCCTAAAAAGTAGATAGAGGTGCCCCTTACAAAAGTCAAAACCCTAGTTTTTGAATCTCTAGTCATTTATATATTATTAAATAAGAAAAACGAGACAACGTAACTTATTAGTAAATATTTTATATTTACAACTTGATTAGCCATGAACTCGAGACTTAATTGATCATGGATTTATGGACTCGAGTAACCTGAAAGGAAATTGAAAAAATAATTAATTTTTTTTTTTAAAAAAATCTTCATTAAATAAGGACAATAACACAATTGCATTCTTTTGTGGTGAACTATTCAATCTGAACCCCGAATTTATTTACAACAATAATTAAGGTTGGAATATGTAAATTAATTTGGTGTACTTGGCCACAGAATTATTTGCTAGCTAGATATAGCATAACTGTGTGATTGAGAAAGTATGTAGGAAATATTACTTTAGTTGGACTTTAGGAATAACACATAATAAATTGATACATACTTTCCCAGTTGTGATGGCACCCACCATAAAGCAAATCTTTCATCCAAAACCGTGTCATCCTCCAACTGAACTACCACCAAACCTCCAGACAAGGGAGGCCATTGTTTTATGAGACAGATACACAAGATATATTCTGATTTTGCCCATCCAACAACTCCTTTGTCCAATTCTCTAGAAAAAAAAAGAGATAAAAGACCAAATTAAAGTACAATTCATAAATTAGATTTCAACTTTAAGGAAAAAAAAAACCTCTGGTATGCTTCATTATAATTGTTTATCAAACTTTAGTTATTGCTAGAAATTTTTAATCGACATTATCGAACAACTTTTCTATTTTTTTTTATAATTTTTAGATGAATTTTGAGTGTTACTCATGTTTTTTGTTGTCTAAGTTGGACCTCATTTAGGACCAAACTTTCATAATATTTGGACCTTCTGTGAAAGTTAACATACATCACATAAACATTTTTTTTGGATTATTATTAAATAATATATATCATTTTATACTCTATGAAGAGTTTTTGTTGGTTTTTAAAACTTTGAAGACCCGATGATCTTTAGTTCCTTTCAGAATTTACTCATTTCCACTCCACTCCGCCAAGAAATTTACATTAAATTTCCATATTCCAAAAATCAAATTTGGATTTTTAGTCTATGTACATTTGAAAACATTTATTTGAAAATCCCACCACCAAAAACAGGAAAATGCAATTATTTCGTTATATGGCGTTGGAAATTTTTTGGAAAAGCACACATGAAGGGAACTTGGCTTTTTCCCCTTTCCTTTTTTCTATTTCTATTTATTTATTTTTAATTATTTCTATGTGGCTTCAATATATTACATATATTTTTGGAAGCATGTGGTCTAATGTCCAAAGGTGTTATCCTCAATAGTATATGTTGAAGAAAATTTCAACGAATCATCCAATTCATTGACTATATAATTTATAATATATATCAATAATGATAAAAAAAGAATCACACAAAATCATCTTTTTTTTTTTTTTTCAATTTTCAAGCCCAAATCATAAAAGTATATGTAATCATGCTTTAATTTATTAATTTTTTTTCAGACATATACCAATCACATTAAGGTAGGATCATTAGTTGACAAGTAATGGTCAGAAGAAGACAAAGGCCAATGAAGTGAAGAGAGTAAATGAAAAAGTTAATAGATAAATGGATGGTTCAATATTTTGATTAGACAGTTTGAAGTGATCATTAATTGCACTATCTTAATGATATTTAAAGTGGAACCAGTCAATTTGTCCGTTTGTGCAAACCCTTAATTTATATATGCCCTTCTAATAATTGAAGTCTCTTTGAACTGATCCAAAACAGTAGTTCCTAGGCCAGACGTAATCAATTATAGCACACTATCTTTTTCTTGGTTGATTAAGACAAATTTAATTCTACTGCAATCTCCACAAAATGAGCCAGGAATTGGGGAAAAGAAAGATATGAAGTTTGGTTATGATTGTCAGAAAAAATCATTTTAAAACAATTATTTGTACAAATATATATTTATTTGTGAATTTTTTTTAAAAAAATTTCAAAATATATTTATTCATATCCAAACATCTTTTCAACATATCATATCAACTACAATCAATACAATATTATATATCACCTACATACTATTTTTAAAAAAAATATTCAACATTTTAATACATTTAATAAAAAAAATTATACTTATTACATCAATTATAATTATTATATTTTTATTTTACATTCAAATATAATTTTAAAAGTTAAAATCATTAATTATTCTCTAAAATTACTTTTTGTCGCTATTTTCTCTAAAATGGCATATCTAGGAATGAAAGTATAAGTAATCACATTTATATCGTACTATTCCAAAGAGGAAATAAGATACTCTAATTCTTATTGAATTTGGTTGAATCTACTTTAATTCTAGGATAAATAAATTTATACTTATAATATAATTAATTGAGTATGATCAAATTAGGTTTGATGAAGCATTTTTTGAAATACATAGGCGGGGGGGGGGGGGGGGGGGGGGTGTAAAACCTGAAACCTTTTCAAATAGCCTAATTGGGGTTAATCCAGCGGAACTAGGTCCAAAAAAATATCAAACAGGCCGCATTGGACATTGTATGGTCTGTGACTTGGACTGGCCCACCCCCAACTAGCTATTATGCTTTGAAGATTTAATCTTTAATTGATGAACAGACTAATGCGTCTTTTGTCATTAAATGGGAGTTTAAAATCCATAACCAAACTCCTTGAGAGTAATAATGAATTTCTTTTCAAAACATTTTATTATATTTATTAAAGTTAAATGTACAGGCGTCAAACAACCACAAGAATATATGTGGTTCCTTTTTCCTAAAAAAATTAATAAAGAAACAAAAATTAAATGCTAGATAATGATATGTTTGGTGAAGTCACTAGTATTAATGTGCATTCAAAATTAATCTATTTTTATATTGATTTTTTTTTTATAATTCATATATTCACATTTAATTTGAATAATTTTAAGAATGAACAACCTTTTTTATATTCGAATAATTTTGGGAATAAACGATCTTTCATGACTTGTTTATATTAAATTATTTAATTATTAGTATAGTTGTTAAAGGTCAATTAAGCTTCTTAATCATAGTTATAGGAGCATCATCCTTAGAGTGGATGCCACTCATGCTCAACTAACTCAAGCCAAAACCCATTAAGCCTTTTCTTATTATTTTTTCTTTGTGTTTTTGTGTGGGAATGTGTTTTGTGCTTCCCCACAGATATGGAGCGAGTTGGTGGCTAGAGAGGCAGTCGCTTTCTTCACTTATTTATAATTTTAAATTTTATATATAAATCAAATAAAATTTATTATTTTGTTTCTCTAAATTTTTAAATTCTTTTACATACGAGCTAAAACATTTATAAAAATAAAAATCTATGGCTCTATTCTTTCATTTTGTGAAAAAAAAAAAATTAAAGGTTCATAGACCCACATACAGAAGTGAATAATATGAAATTAATCTAAAAGAAATTAGAGACAGCTGGCCTTCATTAATATTTCTCTAATTATAAGTATTATTTAATACTCAAATCAATAGTTCAGAGATCGAAATTATGAGCCATAGCAACTAGAATATTGACAATTAAGAACCCTATTGCTGGCCATAACAACTGACGCATTTAAGAATTGGAATTTGTGTGTGTGTGTGAGGTGGGAAAGGGGTTGGACCCCAATCACCCTCTGTAGAATTTGGGTTAGGTTGAAGGTCAGTACCATGTTCATGACAGCTTGAGGACTTAGTTCGACAATTTACTTTTTACTTAATGTGTATTTGACTGTTAAAGGACCAAATAGACATGCTACACTCGTCCAAAATAACATGATAATTAATCAAACTCTAAACCTTATTTTTTGACAATATTTATACTCAAAATTTAAATTTAACTTATGGAGTTGGGAGTAAATTTAAATTTTTTGTTATAAAATAATATTTTATTTTATCTGTATATATAACATGTATTTTAATAACATTATCAATATATATATATATATAATATACCGATGAAATGAAATATTGCGGACCTCGGTGAGGAATATGGTCACTCGTAGCCACCCACAAAAAATTATATCATTAACAGATTTAAGTACTTCGACATTGATTAGACTGATGGTTAATCTCACAATTAAATTTAATATTGTTTATTTATTAATTATCTCGTCTTTTTTTTTTTTTTTTTCTCTGGTCATAAGAAAACCCGAATCATATTCGTTTCTGTCGTTTAGTAATGATTTTGGTCAGGTCAAAGCCTCAAATATGACACAGACAGTAAGTTATTGGAGGTTGAATGGTCTTGTGGGCCGCCAGCCGGTCTATTTGGTAGATGGGTTCGGCGTTGTGGGCCTTGCTATATGAGTACACTCTTTCATGGCCAACAGTTCTATATACTTTGCCACACACACACACACACAAATACACACAACACACACGCACAGCAAAATAGATAAAGAATGGAAAAATTAATTATGGGTGCAACCGTGCAAGGTGATATAGTATGTTGTTCGCTTTGAATGATCCAAGATCCAAATACTGAAACGTGTAATACTAACAGGTTTTCCCCCAGGGTAATTTTGAGAACTGAAAAAGGCCAAAAATTCTTTTCTTTTTAGGGAACCAGATGTGAAATCCTTGATGTTGACAATAATTGTTTAATTCTTGGTTGGTCCTGGAATATATATGTAGGTCTTAATAATATCACAATTATTAATGTTTACGTCTTACACGTTGTTCTACAAGATGAAAATTTGTGATTTTCTGAAATTCCTTAGACCTGCTAAGCATAACTCAGTGGAAACCCCGTAAAAGAATTTTCTCATGGAGTTTAACTTAATTTTCGTTAATTATATTTGTCCGTGTTGTCTTTTGTGCTAATAGATCAGTAATTGAGGTTTAGGTTTTAATTCTATTATTTTCTTGTAGGATACAACCAAACTGACAGAGTTACAAGTTCGGAAACATCTAGGTATGGATGAAGTTACACATATAGTTGTTGGATTCGAGACCCTTCGACTGCCGTGGACAGCTTCATTTGATTTCACGTAGTTAAATTGGCAAGCACTAACCACACAGGTTATGGATTCACCTAACTTGTCGCTTTGTGTCGAGTTCAACTTTGTGTTATTTGCATGGGGTCCTTCCTTTGCATGTAATGGCTCTCGAATTATTAGTGAAACCAATAGCAAACAAAATGTAGTTCTTTTCCCAAACCAAACGTTATTGGATATCGCAGCTGCATGTCATTTCCCCACTGCCTCTCCTTTCTCACTTCAATAATCAGACAATGGCCCCTGCAGGAACATGCTAATTATATATGTACATGATGGGAAATGGCCCAATTTTGAAAGTTCCAAAAATTTAGTTCAAACAAGTCCATTAGGATGAGTCTGACTCTGTGGGCTCTCTAAAATCGAGTAATTCTTGCACCATATTATACTGGATATAATTCTTCATCAAAACACTATAAATATTTTATTTTTTTATTATTTTAATGTACACAGTTCATTCAACTTTTTAGTACATTTAGTTCTCTACTTTCTCACTATTTATTATGTTCTGTTTCTTATTTGAGTATAAGAAAATTTCACTGGAATAATTCACACTCTTAACGATTTATTGTAATAAAAGACCTACGGATTTGTTGTCATGTAAGACAGTTGCTTATATTAATAATTAATATACAATTAAAAGTTTGACAAATTGAAGTGATAACATATTAATACCCGTTGTTTAGGTACATGCTGCCATCAGATATATATAGACTGCCCAGCAAACTAGGTTAGTGGGGATCCATAAATAATTTGCATTATCATTTGTCACTTCAAAAAAAGGAAAACATTAATGACAAGAATCAAATAATAATATGAATATTATCAATATATATAAATAATAATAAGTTTATTTTATTACTAATGACACATATTAAAAGAAAATAACTTATATTTTGCAATTGTAACTAGTATTTTAAGTTATTACTATTTACAATTAATAACATATATATAATAACAATAAAAATTATCACTGCCATTTCTGACAAGATTTTTGTTTCTCATTATACACCACTAACTTATCTTCTGTTCTTTTGTGGTGTGTATTATGTATCCTGTGTTCTTTGGCGGGATACACGGCATATTGCCACTAATATTCAGATTATTGATTTTTTTTTTATTTTTTATTTCGTAATAAAATCATTTATAGGTAAGATTCGCAACATATTTATTCTAATAAATTAGAAACAATAATTTTTTTTCAATAACTTAACTTATTGTTTTCTACCCAAATAATCCTTTTTAAACCCCATTATTTGTCTCCTTTGTAATTTTAAATTTTTAACGGGATAAAGTATAACATTTAAAACAAATGCATATTGACCTCCATGGTTAAAGGCTAGATCCTCATCTGCAAACAGACATATACTTGTTTGTGTATATCCAGGCCCTATACGCCATAGCCTATATGAAAGAAAGTATTTTCATTTGCATCAATGGACCGACAAGCTCTATATTTCTTTTGGTCCCTTAATCTTTGGTCTTTGGGCTTTAAAGTGGTTTCTACGATCATTTGGTCTGGAAGAGGAATAGTATGGGCTTGGGCCTGTAGCCTCTGGGCAAAGAAAAGTTTTTCTTGGGCTACAAAAACTGCTTTGGGACGTTTGAAGAGTCCCCAAAAAATAAATAAGACAAACCGTTTGTGTAATGTCGCAACGGGCAAAAACCCCACATATAACCAGGAAATATTTAGAGGCAACCTCCTAGATTAGATAATAATATTTAGGGATAATGTTCTAATGCTCAGAGATTATATTAATGACTTAGGAGTGAAAGATTATAATTTGGATTTCTTAAATTACGGATTAAAAATTGACAAATCACTATAAAAATGATAAATAATATTTTATTAATTGCTTTCCTTTCTCAACAAATTCTATGAAAACTCTTTTTTTATTAATCTGAAGTAATAAGATATCAGATTATTGTAAACTTAAAAATTAATTAATTAATTACTCTATTAGTGGAGGGGGTTAATACCCTCCACGCCTTTAGTTATATATATATAGTTATATATATATATATATATATATATTAAATTTAAATCAAAGTCAGAGACCTTGTTCAGGCTTTTAGTTTTCTATTTTTTTAAATAAATGCTTCTATGTTAGCGAGGGTGTGAGCCTTGCAGATATCTAGGTGTATATATATATATATATGTGTGTGTGTGTGTGTGTGTGTGTGTGTTGACTATAAATAGCATGCAAATATACACGTATATATGTTCTATATACATAAATAGTACCTAATATTCAATTATTGAAATATTACATAAATTGAAAAATTTAATTGTGAAAAATTTCATAAAAGCTTGTAAACGTACCCATTTTCAAGATTATGATAACCACAATTTCATCTTTTCACGTAATATCAATCTACCAAACTGCATCAATACTATCAATGCTATTAAATAAAAATATCATAACACAATTTTACAATTTTTTTTTAAATATGAAAAATCTTAAAACCAATGTATTTCAGTTTTGAAAACTGAGGTCAAAGGCCTACGCAGTGGTTTCTAACCTGAAAATCTTAAAAAATCCACACACAGAGACCAACTAATTATTAGCTTAGTACATGAACTTTGTCCTAAATGACCCAAAGAAAAGATACATTAGAAGCCATTAGTGTCGCATGATAGAAAGATGTATAATGGTTCCGTATATATATTACAAGTCACTCTTTATCAAAAGAAAAAAGGCAGTTTTTATTAGGCATATTCAATTTCTTTTAATTTCTCATTATTTATTTTATTATTATTTTGTAAACAAAATAGATGTAAAGGACATATTCGATCATTTAAGTACATTAATCGAAATAATGAAACAGAAAAAGATTAATCACCACAAGAATATAAAAATATATAGATTATCTTGAAGTATTGGAACTTAACTGTATTATAACAAATAGTTAAATATGAGGAGATAAAAAAACAACTGATATAAAAGTTGTTTTATTGAGTATATTGATTTAGTTGTTATACAGATTTACAACTAATTTTCTAATTTCTCATTATTTATTTTATAATTATTATATATATATATGTGCTTTATATTGTGTAAATTTTGAACTAAACATTAAAAATAATAATTACATTGACTCTGATATTTCTATAATTTATTTTTTTATTTTTTTAAAAAACTTTGATTATCCGAATAATCAAATCAAAAAATACAAAAAAAATCGATTATAATTTTGGTTAATCGGATTTTTGATTAATTAAAACTTCAGCTTGACTCTATTCATTTTAATTTAACCAAATAAATACCCAAAAAGAAGAGAAGAAGGTGTTTGGTAGGCTAACACTTGAGTCTATTCGAATAAGATAATCCTACTCAATGTTGATCCGATATTTTAAAATTGTGTTTGAGCAAGTTTAATCCAAGCCCGAACCTGTATATATATATATATATTTATTTATTTATATTTTCTATCCAAAATTATATTGAATGGTTATTTCGTAAGGATAATAACCATATTTTATTTGATGCATGATACATTTGATATATTAATAAAAGATAAATATTTTATTTTATAAAAAATAAAATATTTAAATTATAAATTTATACTAAATATATATATAAGCGTAATATTCATGTTACATCTTAAGTATGATACACTTAATATATTAATAAAGAATAAATATTTTATTTTATAAAAAATAAAATCCTTAAATAATAGATTTATACATCTTTGTAAGTTCTTGCCATTTTGGGTGGTTGGTGAGTCTTGTGGGCCGCCGGCTGGATTATTTGGAAAACAGGTCTTGTGGGCCCTGATGTATGAGAACATTTTCTCATGGTACATGTGTATTTTGCCACAAGCACACAAAAAATACACACACACACACACGTAACATAAAAAAGATAAGAAAAAAAGAGAAAAATGGCCGCACGCACACAGAAAATACACAACAACACACACATAACAAAAAATAAAAATAAAAAAAATTGAAAATTTAATATGGGTGGCTACGTCTGATTAAGTGTTCAAGGTAATACTATATAATTCACTTTCAATAATTAAAAATCCAATTTTCCTTTTTCTTGTAGTAATTAAAAATCCAATTAAAAATTGAGTAAGCACCTTGCCAAAAATTCTTAACAAAAATGAAATATTGTTTGTATTGATTTTTCTTCCCACGTTTTCGTTGAAAATTAGTTAACTTGGTTGACGTATTTGTATCCTGGAAGAAGAATGACGGGTAAAATTGACCTAACGTGGTCGTATTTTGAGACTAAATTATATTGTTGAATACTTCATCTATTTTAAATGTATCGTTTTTTATTTTTTTTGGAATATTTAAAAATAATAATAATATCTTAATTAAAGTAATAATATAAAATCGTGACATCACTAATTCTCCCACACTATTTTGAAAGTGGAAATTGCAAAGATGTTTAAAATCATTTTGAGGCGTTTGGAGTATTTATTAGCTTGGGATTAAGTATATGGTTAAAAGAAAACAATATCCTCTATATTTATGTTTATTTTGAGAGAATTAGTTAATTACATTATTCATTACATCATTATATCAAGATTAGCTCAATACAAACAACGACTAAACCAAACTTACAATTTAGTGAGAAATTATTGTTATAGTCGACAAATACCATATAATTAAATTTCAAAATCAAGATTTTCTCTTAATTGGACAGTATTGGGACCTAAATCTACCATCTTGGCAAAACCTAATTGGCCAGTCTCCTCTATTGAATTCATCCACTTAAGAAGTATTTCCTTTTGAAAAAAAATCGAACCATGTAATATGAGGAAGGAGACGAAGTGTATGATTAAAATTTCTAACCTCATATAGGAGAGGTTGGGTATCCAATTAAAAAGTATCAATCATTTAAATGTGAAATGGAGAAAATTTTGAGAGAAATTTTGGAGGGTAACTTGCAAATATTATCTTTCCTATCTGAAGAATACTTAGGTCTTAGGATGTCGATTTTGCTCTAAGACCGTCGCTGACTCTTTGATTTGTGATCCTCATATGCCCACGTAGTTAAGTACGCTGGAATTGAAAACACAACTAGTAACATAAATAAATAAAATTCTCTTAGTCAAGATGGAGTATATAAAATATGAGTAATAAATGACTCTGTCACCAACCTCATTTAGGGAAGCAAAATAAAGTTGATTTTTCAAAATTTAAAATTTATTTTATCGATTGGGGTTAGACTCGTTAAATCTATTTTATAATTTTAAAAAGAACATCGCTATTAAAAAAAAGAAGGTATTTTTTAAAATATAATATTACTAAAATGTTTGGGGTGGGATGAGTTTGAATGTATAAGATATTTTTTTATATATATATTTTTCATGAACCATATACACTTAACATACTTAAGATCATATAATATATAAAAAAATATTATCAATATATACTTAACATATATTGATAATATTGTTATTGAAGATGAGATATAAATTGCAATAGACGATTTAAACTGTGCGTAATATGATATTAAAATGAAATATGAAATGAAACAATAAATTATATTAAATTAGTATTTGAGTGAGCAAAATGTATGCAAATAAGTGACTGCCACAGTAAAAGTAACAACCAAAATCAAAATTTGATTTTTACTTTGTAGTCTATGGCTGAACAAATGCGTAAGTTCGTGTCCAAATTCAGAGACACTAATGAAACAGCACACTTGATTTGAATTAAGATTTCTTGAGTATCCCAAAAAAAACCGGCAGACTATGAAAGATAGTATGGCAATCGTGACAACGAAATCAACCAACCACAATGCACTCGCTATAAATACCACCAGGTCATTACTAAAATCTTTGCATCAACACACACACACACACACAAAGAGATCCATAAAAAGACTAACTTGCTTTGTTAGCCAACATGGAAGCAGAAATGTTGTACACAGCCCTCTCTTTCATCTGTGCCATGCTCTTGTTTTACAAAATCTTTTCAAATTCACAGAATAAGCGCAGCCATAATCTCCCCCCAAGCCCGCCAGGTTCGCTTCCCATAATTGGCCACGTCCATCTCTTCAAAAATCTCCTCCATAGAACACTGTACGACTTCTCCCAAAAAGTTGGACCCATATTTTCTCTCAGGTTCGGCACCCGCCTAGTGGTGGTCGTGTCGTCCTCCTCCTTGGTGGAGGAATGTTTCAACAAGAACGACCTCGTTTTGGCCAACCGCCCAGAAGCGTCCGTGGATCGCAAATCACTAGGGTTTAGCAGCACCAGTGTCATCGGAGCCCCATACGGGGGCCTTTGGCGCAACCTGCGCAAGTTATGCGATCTTGAAGTCTTCGCCCCGACTCGTCTTGCCTCGTTTCTCTCAATCAGGCGAGACGAGAGGGACCGCATGATTTCTAGTCTGTACAAAATCTCGTCCACCGGTTTTGCCAAGGTGAATGTGGAGACAAAGATTGTGGAGGTGACCTTCAATAATATAATGAGAATGGTGGCAGGGAAGAGATACTACGGCGAGGAAGCGGAGGACGATGAGGAGGCGAAGAAGTTCAGAGATTTGACAAAGGAGGCTTTGGAGTTGACTAGTGCCTCTAATCCTGGTGAGATTTTTCCCATCTTGCGATGGATTGGTTGCAATGGACTTGAGAAGAAGTTGGCCATTCATTCCCACAAAACGGATGAGTTCATGCAAGGGCTACTCGACGAACACCGACGCGGCAAGCGCCAGAATACCATGGTTGATCATTTGCTTTCTTTGCAAGAATCTCAACCTGAATATTACTCTGATGAAATCATCACTGGGATCATTGTTGTAAGTCCCTTATCTCTATTTCTTTCTAATTCAAAATGTATTATCCAGTCTTTAGTTTCTATCATCTTGCCGACTCTTGATGTACTTAAATATATATTGTTTTCCAATTCACAGGCCTTGATAATTGCGGGGACGGATGCATCTGTTGTAACTACAGAATGGGTGATGGCCCTTTTGTTGAATCATCCTGAAGTATTGGAGAAGGCTAGACAAGAACTGGACACTCAGGTGGGACACGGTCGCATGGTTGAAGAACATGATTTGCCCAAACTACGTTATCTTCATTACGTCATTTTGGAGACGTTAAGGTTGTTCCCTTCTGTTCCCATGTTGGTGCCGCACGTGCCGTCCCAGGATTGTGAAATAGGGGGATACAATATCCCCAAGGGCACAATGATATTGGTGAATGCTTGGGCAATCCACAGAGATCCCAAGGTGTGGGATGACCCCTTAAGCTTTAAGCCCGAAAGGTATGAAACAATGGAAGTGGAGACACACAAGTTGTTGCCATTCGGGATGGGAAGGAGAGCATGCCCTGGATCTGGATTGGCGCAAAAGTTTGTGGGATTGGCTTTGGGATCGCTCATTCAGTGCTTCGATTGGGAGAGACCAAGTGGAGAGAAAATTGACATGAGTGAGGGTTCTGGTACCACCTTGCCTAAAGCTAAGACACTGGAAGCCTTGTGCAAACCCAGAAATGTCATGGAGAAAGTTCTTCAAGAAATTTCAAACGTTTGATGTAGTCAATGGATTAGGACAGGGGTGGCACCCAACCGTATTAATCTTTGGAGCAATCTGCATGCAATGTTTTCAGTTTTTCTGTAGTCGTCTTCTTTTCTTCTTTAATTGTTTCCATAATACGCACCAACCTATTTCGTCTTATTCTATGTGGTAATATAGTCATCTTGAGAAATAAAAGTACGTTTGGAATAATTCTAGGTGGTACACCTCTGGAAGAATTATTGAATTATTAGCAATGGTACACAAAACCCATGTGCTTTGTGTGTACTTGTATGTATTGTAACGCAGAAAGATATATTAATGTTAAAGCAGTTATTTAAGTACCTATTTTAATTTTGGTAGTGTCAAATCTTTTTTTGCAATTTTTACTTTCTTCAATTTATTTCTTAAGCACGTCTATTAATGGAAAAATTAAAAATATAATACATGTATACTGCGATGAGGATCAAACTAAAGCAGAAGGAATTCAGCAACTGCAGGCAAATCCCTTTGATGTACTTATATATTTATTACAAAATATAATGCACAGGAACTCACTTCAAAGGCAATGAGGAATACTTCCATCAACTCCTTTTTTTCATATATGTTGTTTCATATTGTGAACAAAGTTGTGATCATTTTTCTTGAATTGTACATAAATCATATTATAAGTATATTTCTTTTATCACATAAATAACTTAAATTCGAATTCAAACTAGAATTTCTCATAATTTATGTGACCAAAGTTTTTTAATTAAAGAGCGTAAGAAAACCATCTAAATAATAGAAAATGTCACTTTTGTCTATGTTGCAATAAATCGAGTATTTGCTTTGCTCTCAAATTGGGTTATTTGCATTCATTTTTGAGAGAAGAAGTTTAATATTTGACAAACACCTTCCTTCAGCAATTTTTGATCTAAAAATTATATTGAAAATTTATTTAAAGACTAAAATATCCTCAACCTAATATTTATAAAAGCAATCTATCATTTTTAAAAAATAATCAAAATTATTTCTTCAAAATGTAAATATATAAAAAAAAGTGAGAACCAAAACTCAAACTGTGAAACTATTTTTAATTAGACGCAAAAACATCAATTTAGTATATAATAAAATAATATTTAATATTAAAAAAATGATAGCACTATTTTAATTTGAGGTCATCTTAATTAAGATAACAATAAATATTGCTTAATTTTTATGCATGGGAACTGCTTTTCTTTAATGAGTATTTTGAAAAACAAAAAGTGAGGCTACATTAAATTTTACCATCTTCAATAACTAAAGAGAATGTATGTCAATTTTAGTATGAGAAAAAAGTACATAATAATAATAATAATAATAATAATAATAATAATATAATAATAATAATAATAAACTTGCCTCTTGAAATGCATAATTTTTTTTAAAATAAGTAAAAAATCAAAATTAAAGTCTTAGCCATAATTATTAAAATAAATATTCTAGTTTAACTTTTATATATTTAAATTAAATGCACAATTTTTTGAGCACCATAAAGCAATATCATCTCTTAAACTACTTTTTTTTTATATAGAAATATGAAATTATAATGTAAATTATTAGGTTCTACAAAGATATAAATAAATAATATAGTTTCTCTATGGAAAATTAACGAATTAATAACCGCCTTTTAGTTTTTTTTTCTTTCAAAATATACTAATTAGTATTTTACTAAAGATGACTAATTTTGTAATGAAGCTTAAGTCTCTCACTTCAATTTGAACATTATGCATTTGAAAGATTGTAAACTATTTATAATTGCGAAGATTATGAGTACTTTTTGTATATAAAAATATTAAGATGTACTCTTTTTGTTATTGAAGATATCTTAAAATTTAAACTTTGGTCTGACTCTTTCATTTCTTTCAAATAAATTATGTCTTAATGAAAGTAACAACCAATTAGTCTTTGAACTTATTCCTTTTTTTATTTTTTAATTATTCTCTCCAACAGTATGGGAATGGGGATAATTTGGTGTTCAAATAAAATTTTACTAAAATTTTTGAACAACAAATACTAGAGAGGAATAATAATTTTTTTTACCAAAAACTCCAATATGAGGGTAAAATAAATGCTAAAAATTAAAACCTTAGCTAATTTTTTACACCCCCTTTTTTATATCACAAATTTTTCTCACAAATACTAATTGTTTTTTTTTTTTTTCCTTTGTTTTTGGGGAGAACTAAAATTTTCAATCCTCCTCAGCCAGTCATCCGCACCCTGTGTAACATTTTCCTTCTAAGCTTGCTATCGAATTTCATGAGAAATTACATTTAAGATATAACAAATCATCCGAGACCTTTGAACAGCAATTTCAAAGATCTTCTTTCAGAAACTCCTAAAAAAACAATGTTGGGATTTTAAATGAATGTGTATTTTTAAGTTTTGGCTTTGGAGTTTTAGCACTAAATCGGTTTAAATATTGTGAGTTATGCAAAAAAAAAATAAAAAATTCAGCATCACTTCTTGACCACTACATTAGTAAAATTTGTCGGACAAAATAATTTTTTTTTCAGTAAAACGATTATATATCTTTACATCATAAATATTAATATTTAACAATTATTTAGTAATCGGTCGTCAATCAAAGGCACACTAACAATCAAGAATCATCCATTAATAACTACCGCACTCAACAATAAAAAAAAAATACTAATATTAAAATAGACAAACACTTATACTTTTTGAATTTTAATGAAAATTGAACCCCACCTCAACTTGGCCTTTTGCACGAGGCCTCATTGGCCAAAATAAGATAAGATTGAAAAACATGGAATATGGATACACATGCATTTGAAGATCTGCTTGCATTATCAACTGTGCAAATAAGCTGGAAGGTTGCTCATACAATACAAGTGCTATGATAAGCTAAACTAAGATCCCTATGCACACGATTTAGACAATCCCTGAATTTCATGAAATTCCAAGGAAAAAAAAAAAAGAAATTGCATTTTCATAGGTACAACATAGAAACAGATAAGCTGATTAAGAATTTGAACCAAGTTGTTGAAAAATTTCTTCCATAAAAATTAGAATTCGTATTGGATTCTCATTAATGAAATCAAATATATATAGAAATTAGAAAAATTAGTTTAGTGGATTCAGTATTAGACTATTACAACATTGTTTTAAAGTTGGAGTGGATGAGCCTTAAATAACCAAATTTTCAATTCAGTCAAATCAATATTTAAATATTTTTTTCTCTTTTTTAATTTTTTAGAAAAAGGTTTAAACTTAATTATATTTATGTGGTTGTTTAAATTTTATGCTTCATTAAATATTTTTTTAGTTAGTTATTTATCTTTTTTACATTTAAAATGTATTACATAACAATTAGTTTATTATATTATCATTTTACATAATATAAAAAAAATAATTTTCATTAGATCGATTGATGGTTAAACCGGTCTAACCGATTGAACTGTCAATTAATATCAAGATCGAGTTAGTTATCGATTCAATTAAAAAAATATAAATTATATATATATATATAATGGATTAATAAATCAGTTGAATTGGATCATTGTATCTATATCTCCACACAACAAGACACACACAAACAACTAGCAAATTTGAATAATATAGCAATCATAATTGATCATTGTACTGTTTTAATTATGTACAACCAACAAAACATATTATATTTAATATAAAGAATTTGCTATAAAAGCATATCGTATTGGTCATTGCACTGTTTGGGAGCTTCAATAGATGCTTTATTTATTTTGTCTAAAAGCACACGTAATTTGGGATTTATTTTTATGACTCTAATTTCTCCCTTCATCTATTAATCAAAAAATCCATCAAAATGACTACGAAAATGCATAAAGAAATAGGAGAAAACAATTATGAAATGAATCAACAGTGAGTTGCCTGTAACTCGGATATTATTTTTCTTGGGCACCATGGCAATCTCTAGAAGTTCTCACTCATTTACACGTGTCAGCTCACAAACTGGCAACCTTGTAAAAAAGCAAATAATAATGACATCACCTCCACACTTGAGTCTCCCTAGACTACTCCGAATCCGAGTCCAACACGCCAAATTAACCTCGATTGACTTCTCGAGTCGCTGCTCTTCATCAACATCACCGCCTATGGACACTCAAAACCCACCAAAAAGAGTGATTGTTTGCGGCGGCGGTGTCATCGGTGTGTGCACCGCCTACTTCTTATCCAAGAGAGGCGCCGCCGTCACACTCGTCGAAAAATCGTCGATTGCTTGCGCTGCCTCCGGCAAGGCCGGTGGTTTCCTCGCTCTAGACTGGTGCGACGGTGGGCCAGTCTCTTCCCTCGCACGCGCCAGCTTCAATCTCCACCGTTCGCTGGCCCAAGAACTCAACGGCGCAGAATTGTACGGCTATCGCCCCGTTACCGCTCTCAGCCTTTCAATAACAGAAACGACGACGTCTTCATCTGCTCAATTGAACAGAAAATCGGGCCCAAATGTTCCATCTTGGGTTGATGGGCCGGCGAAAGCCCCAAGGACTATTGGGACGACAGAGACGACGGCACAAGTGCATCCGCAGCTGTTTACTAAGACACTGCTGTCGAAGGCGGTGGAGGAGTATGGATTGAAGGTGGTCATAGGAAAACTGGAGAAGGTGGAGGTGGCGGAAGGGGAGGCGAAGGCGGTGGTTTTGGAGGGTGGTGGAGAGATTGAGGCTGATGCGGTGGTTTTGGCGCTTGGGCCTTGGACTAGCAAGTTGTCACTTTTGGACTCGAAATTTAGGATTTATGGGCTCAAGGCTCATAGCATTGTCGTGGAGCCCAAAGATCCTGATGCGATTTCGCCTCATGCATTGTTTCTGAGTTATTATCCGGCACAAGGTGGGAAGCCCATGGACCCGGAGGTGTATCCCCGTCCAACAGGTATTAATTCCCATTTAAGATTTTTAGTTTTAGTTGTTGTCAAAGAAAATTTTAGGAATCGTAGTACATATTGCATTGAGTGCAATGCATTGTTATAATATGTTGCTTTTGTTATTTGTTTATTGTTGATAGATAATTATTCACTACGTACATTGTGCAATAGTCAGTTAATTAGTAATTGAAAGATAGCTTGTGCAGTTCTAAAAACTTAAGAAGGATTTGTAGAAATTGCAGTGGATTAGGGGTCGACAGTCTCTAAGCCCAAATAATGCCTCGTAGGAGAGGAATTAACATTCGACTTAATATACGCGGATTGTGGTCTAAGTGTTTGTATTAGTATGTCATAATGCAATCTGGTTTCTAATCTTAACTTCAACTTGGGCATATAATATGTTCTGAATGAATTGACAGGGGAGGTGTACATATGTGGGATGTCAGCCGAGGCAGAGGTACCCGATGACCCGGAGCAGGTAATGCCTGTGCCCGAATCTATACGGGTGCTTAAGACTGTTGCAAGGAACGTGTCGAGCCACTTGGTGGAAGGAGAAGCCACAGTGAAGGCCGAGCAAGCATGCTTCTTGCCTTGCACCGATGACAGTGTGCCTGTCATCGGAGAAGTTCCGGGAGTGAAGGGATGTTATGTGGCGACGGGGCATAGTTGTTGGGGAATTCTGAACGGTCCAGCCACCGGTGCAGCAGTGGCTGAGCTTGTGCTGGACGGCAGTGCTAGTATCGTTGATCTCAGCTGCTTTAGTCCTGCCAGGTTTCTTCAAGGCAGAAAATGGTAGATGAATTATTTATTTCTACATCGTATTAATTTGGTTTCGTAGATTCGAATTTGTCACATACTGCCCGGATTTGTCTCGAATAAAGAACAAGCTTTCAAACCTTTTTGCAAGTATCCATTAGGAGTGTGTAATGTTACCATCAGTTAACCCTATGATAGCGGACCAGCCAATTCATTGACACAAGAAACAATGTTGTGGAATAATGCAGTGATTTTAGAAGTCCTGAAAAAGAATTATGCCCTGCGTTCCACGGAATTAAGCGCCATTTATGATAATATAAATCAACACTAAGTTACATTATTAGAATCGAAAAGTATTTATATAACTTCACTGTAAAATCTTATATAAAAAAAAAAAACTAATCATTTGAAGGCATTTGGACTAACTCAACACTGATGGAGCAGATGCGGATCATACTACTGATCATAAATTTACAATTGTTTATACGTATAGTTGATTCCGATAATGTCAATCTGACCTTATTGTATCTTTTCAAATAATGCGAGTAAAACTGAACTTAATATATCACTTGAATATTTGTGAAGTTGAATTCATTGACTCTGTTGAAATTTATGCAAGTAAACTTCAACAAGTACTTAAAGTTGTTGATGTTAAAAGGAAGAATGAATGGTGACAGTAATGGAATTATGTAACTTGTATAGTCAAATAAAGAAGTTTGATAAGGTTTTAAAAATAAGTGAGGGCATGTTCAATTTACTTTTCTTAATTTCCAATCAAAAGTATTGTTAAAGCCAATTGGAGAAAATTAAAAGATATTGAGGGTACGGCCAGAGAAGAACGTGTAGCATTTTAAACTGTTTTTAGATGATTTTATTTATTTCTATTTTATGTATTCTGAAATGTTTAGTCCTGGCTGGTCGGCACAAAGATGATGGCAACAAAGCGATAAGGTTTCAAGACACCTTCCAGATTTAAAAAAAATAAAATAAAAAGAATAATGGTTTTCTAAAGGCGGCTCTTAGATTTCATCCGAATAAAGTCCCCAGTAACCAGTAAATAGGCTGTGACAATTGGGTTGACAGGTTGAATCGAAATTTCGGTTAGTGTTAAAGTTGAATCTAAAGTTTTGATTTGATTTTTGATTTTTGATTTTTAAATTTTTTATTATTGATTCGATTTTAATTTTTGATTTGGGTTAACAAATCAAACCAAAATTCCATTATATTTTTTTTATATATTTATATATAATATTTTTATACTTACTATTTACTTTTATAGAATTTTATTTCTCACCTAAACTTAAAATAATAAATAAAAATATTTCTAATTTTATTATGTAATTTTTTAACAATTTTTTATAAAAAATTGGTTAACTAAAAAAGAAAAAAAAAATCAGTTATAACATAATCAAATCGATTAATTCAGTTACATGTTTTTTTACCAATTGAAATTTCGATTTGATTTTGGCCAAATAAGCAATCCCACTTGGGTGATCTTTCAAAAAATTCAAATCGGAATATTTTTCAACAATATATTATATAATGCGAGATAAAAACATTTAGATAATTCTTATTCATGTTAGTAATATGGACAGCAAACTAACTGAAAATTCGAATTTGTTTGACCTAGAATAGGAAACAATTGTCTTTACGGGCAATATTTCATGTCGGAAGCTCAATAACAAAGACGATGTGGGGGGTTTGAATAGACAAAAAAATCAGTATATAATCAAACTCTATTTAATAATCCAAAGTATACCTTGTTAATACCCTTGACCTCCCACTATATTAGATGAGTTCAATATCTGTAATTCTGTAATTCTGTTTTGTGAATAATTTTTTGCCATTTAAATTTTCTCGAGAGTAGTAAACTATGTTTGGATCATGCAGCTGTTGATATCACCTATATGAAGGAGGGCAGACAAGTTAGCTGACCAAGGAGGAAGGGGGATTGCAACTTGCAAATGCACAGGTTTCTGGTCTTTTGACCATGTAATAATTCAATGGGCTAAATAAAAGATGGCGTGGTCGGAACGTCGTGCACATACTTCGGTATTGGACCGATCAAAGTTCATTAATGTGGCATTTATTATTTATTGGTAATAAAAACCATTCAGAAGAACACTATCTTTAGAGAAACATCGGTTACAGTGATTTTCATGTTTTATTTCGTTATACTTTGGAATGGTTGATGTACTTGTAATGGGGAATTTGATAAAGCCGCCGGGACGGGTCAAAGTTAAATATAGGGCTAAAAAAATTGTAACATCGCACCATATATGACAATACATAACTAATAGGTCATTTCTCTCTAAATAACTTCACCTTTTATAAAATTTTAAGTTCTTCCAGTTTCGCAAGCCTACAAGAACGTCCTACAAGGATTTTCCATACACTTTTAAAGGCTGATTGAAGTATTGAAAGATTTAATCAGATAAACCTCTAATTCCCGAGTAATTCCATTCATGTTTGATGCATATAAAATTAGCATCAATTAAATTTATTTTTTCATGTAATTTTTACCGTAAAATTTATGTTCTTAGTTCTAATGCTCAAATCAGATGATATAATAGGAATGTTGAGTAATTTAAATTTAAATAAAATTTATCTCGTAATAATTTATTTTTATTTTAAAGAATGAGATAATAACCTTTATCTATTAAGCTATTTTAATTACTACTTAATATCCATATTTAAACTCAATATGATCCTATTTGATTTGACCCATTTAAAAGTGAATCGATTCAATCTAATATCATTATGCTCAATCACTTGAAACAAAATACGTACGGTGACATTAGCAAATCCTTCAACATTTTCTGCACATCCTTGCTTGAAATTACGCATACCTTAGAATTTGGAGTTGTGATCAAAATTATCAAATAACCTCTGTCAATTTTTTTTTCCAATAAGGTGATGAATTTGAAGATTAATTTTATTGAATTTATCCGTTCTTTAATAGTTATAATATATATATATATATATATGAATAAATGTGCAAAGTAAAAAGACGATAATACTTAATAGTTAGCAAAAACTTTTATAAGAGAAAAAGGAACGGTATTGTAGTAATCTAAATTTGGTTGAGTGAAGTTTAAAATTCAAATTGTTTATATTCTATAATATTAGTTTTACTAATAAAGTTGTATTGAAAAAAAAAATGATGTTTCAATTTAAAAAAAAAAACTATATAACAACGAATTATTACAACAACTAAATTTATTTCCGATGCAACACACTGTTGAAAAACTAATTCATTATTAAAACTACTGTGTTTTCAAAGCTTCGAAATTTTAGGCGGTAGGCTACATTAGCTTTCCTCTGCAATTGTATTTCACGGACAAAACTTAAGACAAATGAAAAGGCAAAAGCGCGGGGCTCCGGACCCTTAGCCCACACCGAAAGTGTACATAATTTGTTTGATTAACGTTAATTTATGCTATATAACAATTAGAAAGATCAAAAAGTGGTGCCTGCCTTCTTGTTCACGGGGTCGACTGATGCAATTATCGAAGCTAATGACTTAATTACCAAACAATCCCTAACTTCCATGCTTAGGGAGTATTTATCTAACCCTAATAGTGCAGATTAATCAACAAGTAGGAGGCAAACCACGTGCAGTCACAGCTGAGTTTTAGCTTTGTTTGACTAAGTTTCAGTTCCAGATTCCGGACTTAGACCAGCCTTTTTAAGCATACATGATGCATCCCATTTGTTTGTGCCATAAAGCTAGTCTAGCTAAAGTATCTGCCAAGTAATGAGTGGGAATTGAAACTTATTGGCTAAGTTAATCGAACTAAATTGAATTACATGCCCCACCATGGTTTCAAAGTTGAAAGTAGAATATACTAATTATCATTAAAAAAAAAATCTTATATTTTTAGCATTGCCACTACAGGAAAAGAATGATTAATTTAGAAAAATTCTATGTAATACTCGGTCTTCTTGATATTAACATGTATTCTTGTATGTATTAATCTCTAAAGACATGTATGAGGAATTCAGAGAGTTGATTTTATGATTTAGAGACAAAAACACCATTTTTAATAAGATCCCACTTAATACACTTAATAGTATGAAAGAAATAGCACTAAACAATCAATTGCTCAAAAAAAAATTCTTGTTGACTGTTAAGAAAGGGCATGGTTAGTTTTAGTACTACACATATTTACTGATGCAACATTTAAATTTTAAATATTTTATTTTTTATAAAATAAAATACTTGACCATTATTTAACATGTATAATAATTATTGTAAAAATATAATTTTGTGTGTATTGAGTGATGTTGACTCCTAAAAAAGAGGCACGACTTCTAAAAATTCTTCTGTTTTAGTGCCATTTATGATTTAACTTTTATACAAAAGGTAATTTTTTTTTTTCGTTTGGTAATTCGTGTGGGTTTTATTCAATTCATTTGGGTCTTTTGACGAATTTCTTTTTCAATTTTCTAGAACCCTAATGCAACATGAAAAAAGGTTTTCCGGTGTACTGGCTTGATGTAACGTAGCATGCAGCATTTAAGTCACCTAATGCAAAAGGAGCTTTCAACATGTCACTAGACAAAGGATTGAGACAAATTATATATGAAAGATTAGACCCTTTTAATTAATCATTCTTCAAAGAAAATAAACTAATTTTTAGCACGTAACATTTCTTTTCAACCCTCCTATATTCACTATATAATAATTATTGCTAATTGAAAAAGCCCATGCAAGTCAAAGCACCACACAATTAAGATAATATTTTTTACCACAAAAGTCACTGCATGGAATTAGGAAAGGCCGCAATTCTAATTAAATAAAATTTAACTCATGCCTCATGCTTACAAAAGGAGTTATTTAATTTTCCAATCATGTTAAATTAATAGCAGACATTAATCTAGAAGGACCACGTGGTTCGCTGTGTTTATTTGTCTACATTTTTTTGGTTGATTGCGTAATTTGCATTTACATTTTACAGTTGAGAGGTCATCATCAAAGTTATATAAAGGCAAGTCCAAATCATGCAATTGGTGAAATCAGATGGTAACATGTCTCGCTCTCAGAGACCAATTTTGATGGAATCCGATTTGTGATGACCATTTTTATAACTTGTGATAATTCTATTTCCGCTTAGTTTTGGGCGCGAAGCCGAAAGAGTAAATAAATTGAAGTAGCAAACACTTATCAAGATTCCTTCCATTGTGGGTCAGATGGATTGAGAATGGATAATGATGAGATCGAGTTTTGATTGAATTTATTTGAATTCGTGATTTGATTCGTTAAAATTTTTTAAGACTAATACCCAATTGGTAGACTTGTTAGAACTGCCTTCATAATTTAAAATTTTTTAAAAATTATATATATATTTGAAAAAATATTATTAAACTTTCTAAAAAAATTATTTTTCAAAAATAAAAAAAAATATATGTAATAATTTTTTTAAAAATTAAAAATTTTAATGAATCGAACTTGAATCAGGTCGAGTATGAGTTAGATTCACAAAAATTTCAATTATGTAGGAATGTATAGAATATACATGAATTATCAGAATATCCCATATAGTCCAACATTGTGAATGAATTAAGGCAGTCCAATTGATGGGGACTTCTCAAAATTTCCCTTGAAAGAGTGATTTTGCCCAGCTAGCTTGTTGTCACTTGTCACAGACATCACCCCCAAATTACTATCACTGACCTTATTTTGAAATTTTTATTGTAATTTTGTATTGTATATTATATAATCACATTATGTAAATAAATTATTTTTTAAAATATATATTTAAAATTAATTATATATTTATAATTTATATATAATATATAAATAATACAGTAAAAATCGAAATAAAAGAAACAAGCTGCACCTACCTACCCCTGCTCCCATTTTTCCAGTCGCACTGACCATCTTTTTCTAGACAATGGAAAGTATTCTTTTTTTCTTTTTCTCTTTTTTTTATCAGTGAACATTGAAAAGTATTCATTGCATAGAGGAGCATACTTTCTAGCATTTCTTTCGCCTCCCACAGAAACTCCTCATAATTACCTTTTTCTTTTAAGATGGGCACGATCAAAAAAGAGAGAAAGTGAAAGATGGTGAAAATTTAATGACTTAAAAGGAAATCCTGACCATAAAAAGAGAGCCTCTTTTTCTTCTCTCCTTTAATGGAACCTCAGGCAACAGATTAGACAGCCCTAATCCCAATTATTAACCGCAGGACAACTTTCAAGCTGGATTTGTTTACTTTAATGTTGAGGTTGAGCTACCTTCAGCATGAAGTACTACAATTGTTAAAATAGATAAAGCTGCCATAAGCCATTTCAGCAGGGCCAAAAGGACAGGAAAAGTTGGTGAACCAATGACTAAATTCCTTCCTTTTCGCAGGGCCATTTCTGGATAAAATTTGTGTAACGCTTCAATTAAGGGATCCACCAAGATCAAAGTGGTAGATAGAGAGTAGTTCCAAGAATTGAAGCGAAAACTGAAAACAACACCTTTGCTGATGAGAAACTCAAAGTGTGGCATGTTTCTAATGGAGCCAACAGCAAGCAACAATTTTGAGGATGGACTTCAGCCAAGTTCCAAACGATCTTTCGGTGGTCCAAGATTGATCTTGTCCCTTATCACACGAATGGAACCAAGTAAAATTACTACTACTAAGTTATTTTATTGGGATTTATTGTAGTGATATATATTCTTTGAGACTTAGAAGATTTTTAGACGAGATTACATAGCGGCCGATGAAAATCTGGTGACATATAGGAAGAAAATCATTTTAAGTTAATCTCACAACAATTTATGACTACAGCAACAACGTTGTAACCTTCCATACTTAGTAGTTGCTGTCCCTTTTTAACAACTTATACTACTAAAACTTTTATCTCGTGAATCATCATATTAAATGTTGTCCCCAACATTCAATCAGATCTATCTTTAGGGCCAAGATCTACAATGTAGAGATCTTAGGGGTTGTTACAATGTGACACCCCATGTTAATAAAGGAAACATAAGACAGAAATGAAGCCAATAATCTAACAGCCCTTTTGTAAAGTCAATACAATAATACTATATATGTTAGGGAAGATGCTGCAAAAATTCTTGACTCCACCTTTCTGTCACCTAGCAAAGATGCTATTCCCCCATATTTATCTCTGCATTCTTAATTAAAATACTCAACAACAAAGCTTTTGTTTTTCCAACCGAGTGTCATATCATAAACAGAGGAGCATTAGTATCATTTTATTGAAGTACTATCCCCACATTAATTTACGCTATCATCAAGGTCTGAACAGAGTATTTTGGTGAGGAAGTTTGGTTTTTTTGGTGAGCTGTGCCTCTTCCCTCGGTGTATCTATTTTTTAACACCAATCTCCTCTCACATGGTCCCTCGTATATCATATATCTCAGTTCATTGTTACTGTGTTCTCTCCCCTCTCTCTCTCTCTCTCTTCTATCTATCTAAAGTTCTTTCTTTCACTCTCTCCATTTCTTGTTTTAGTGAAACAGATATGTGGGATCACAGTACGTTATAATGAGCTCCCTAAGTTTTGAACTCCTCCATTTATGGCGGTGGAGAATTCTTGCATTTGTTCTTTTGCTTCGGGCTCAATCTTTCGGGCTCAACAACGACGGAGTACTCTTGCTGTCTTTCAAGTACAGTATTCTGAGCGATCCATTTGGAGTTTTGCAGAGCTGGAATTACCTTGATGAGACGCCATGTTCGTGGAATGGAGTCACCTGCGGCACTCCTGGTTCGGCCGACGCGTATTTTCGGGTCACGAGCCTATCGCTCCCGGACTCCGGGCTTCTGGGCTCAATCCCTACAACTCTTGGCATGATCGAGCACCTCAGGAACCTTAATCTCTCCAACAATTCCATTAATGGTTCAATTCCTTCCTCTCTATTCAGTGCCTCTGAGCTTCAAATTCTTGATTTTTCAAACAATTTGATCTCCGGCGGGCTGCCAGAACTTGTAGGGAAGCTGAAAAATCTTCAGCTGCTTAATCTTTCTGACAATGCTCTGGCGGGGAACCTGCCTAAAAATTTGTCTACCCTTCAGAATTTAACAGCCGTTTCTTTAAAGAACAATTACTTTTTTGGTTCGCTTCCTGGTGGGTTCAATGCGGTTGAAGTTTTAGATCTATCTTCGAATTTGATTAACGGATCGTTGCCTCCGGATTTCGGCGGCAGTAATCTTGCATACTTGAACGTCTCCTTCAACAGATTCTCCGGGGAAATTCCACCGGAATTTGCTGGCAAAATCCCCAGAAATGCAACCATAGATCTTTCATTCAACAACCTGACAGGCCCAATTCCCGAATCTAATCTTTTCTTTAACCAAGAAACAAAGTCATACTCCGGCAACCCTGAGTTATGCGGCAAACCATTGAAAAATCTCTGTCCAATTCCATCTTCAATCGCAACTTTGCCTAATGCTTCTGTACCAGAATCCCCTCCAGCAATCGCTGCCATACCGAAAACCATAGACTCCAACCCAGCGACCGCCTCACCCGACAGCGCGGCCGCCGGAAACCCGCCTCAAGAAAAAAAAACCGGGCTGAGGACCGGAACTATCTTGGGAATCGTCATTGGCGACATCGCGGGAATCGGAATCCTGGTGCTGATATTCGTGTACGTTTATCAACTTAAGAAAAGGAAAACCCTAGACAACGCCATCAAAAAGGAGGCAGAAAGTGCTAATGACTTTGACTGGGCGTCCTCTGCATCATCCTCGGAAGAATACAACTGGCTGAGAAGCTGGACTTGCTTAAAGAAACAGAGACATGCCGCCGAAGAAGAAAGTACCTCGAAGTCCACGAGCTCTGAGAGTGAAGACACTGAAAATTCGCACAAGAATCACGAGATGCACGCGCCCCAAGAGCAGAAAAATGGGGCTCTCGTAACGGTAGACGGGGAAAAGGAGCTTGAATTGGAGACATTGCTCAAGGCCTCGGCCTACATTTTGGGTGCCTCGGGGTCTAGTATAATGTACAAGGCCGTGCTTGAAGATGGCACTACACTAGCAGTCCGGCGGATTGGGGAGAATGGCGTCGAGAGGTTCAGAGATTTCGAGAATCAGGTTCGCGTAATCGCCAAATTGGTGCACCCAAATCTGGTCCGCATTCGAGGGTTCTACTGGGGTACTGACGAGAAGCTGATCATCTATGATTTTGTTCCCAATGGTAGCCTTGCCAACGCGCGTTACAGTAAGTCCCCTTAATTTGCATCTATATTTCATTTGTTTTTAAAAAAAGGATGATATAAGAGTGTGGCTATTTTGCTGATTTTAGCTCATTTCATTGATTAGGAGTGTGCACAGACAGCGGCCTTTGAATTGAATTTTTGGTTAATTTATTTTTCTTACTATTATCATCTACCTATTTTAAAGTCTCTGTTCACTTATTATGTGCTAGTTTTGGCACTATGATTTGTTAATTAGAAGTGCATTGGATTATTGAACTCATTCTTAATTTGTATATGTTAATATTATGCAGTGTCGCTTTCACGATAATTGCTAAGGTTCTTGTATATTGGAGGGATTGTAGATAGATATAGGCATTGAGTCATAGAGATACCTGATGGTCCCATTATGCGCTTAATTTCTAGCCAGCCTACATACTATCCTACAAACTGGAACAAGTTCCACGTCCACTTTCCTGTGCGCAAGTTGATGGAAAACATACATATTCTGCTAAGGTGTGCGTGGGGGGGTGGGGTGGACTCGACTGAAATTGGAACGGTGGAGTTGTTGCAACTGAAACCTTGTTTTTAATGCTCCGGTTCTGCATCGCCAACCCTTTGCAAGTCAACTATGTCCTGTAGCCCATGACTTTTAGTATATCTTATCGTCCGCCTACTGTCCATGATAGCGATGTGTGTTTCACGGATATCATTCTGTAAGACACTGTTTCAATCTTAAATCTTAATGAGTAAAAAACAAAAGAAAATCAAAATATATAAAACATAAAATACAAAATTACAAAAAAATCATTTTCGTTAGTATTTTTGTTCAATACAATCTGTATGGAAAGGGACTCGCCGTTAATGATTAGGATCTTTCTAGATGCTAACCTGCACGCTTTGGTTTGTGATTTTCAGGGAAAGCTGGCTCCTCACCTTGTCATGTACCCTGGGAAATGCGGCTCAAAATAGCAAAAGGTGTGGCCCGTGGGCTGTGTTACATCCACGACAAGAAGCATGTACATGGTAACTTGAAGCCAAGCAACATTTTGTTGGGCGCAGACATGGAGCCCAAGATAGGAGACTTTGGGCTCCAAAGACTTGTGACTGGTGATAATAGTTCCAAGGTCGGTGGATCGGCACGGAATTTTGGTAGTAAGAGATCTACGGCCTCGCGTGACAGCTTCCAAGATTATGCTACTGGGGCTACTCCAAGCCCAAGCCCAAGTGTAATCGGCGTGTCGCTTTATCATGCACCTGAGTCGCTTCGAAGTCTCAAGCCCAATCCAAAATGGGACGTGTTCTCCTTCGGCGTGGTGTTGCTAGAACTGCTCACCGGAAAAGTCATCGTATCGGATGAAACGGGTCCCGCCTTGGCCATCGGGGCTTCCACATCATCAGACGAAGACAAGGGCAAAGTTTTGAGGATGGCTGACGTGGCTATCCGTGCTGACGTGGAGGGAAAAGAGGAGGCTTTGTTGGCACTGCTAAAATTAGGGTACGGTTGCATTTCTCCTGTGCCACAAAAGAGACCATCTATGAAAGAGGTCCTCCAAGCACTTGAAAGGTTTCCATCTTGTTCATTTTCTTCGTCATACTATTATGGTACCTTGTGATGATAAATGGACCCAATTGTAGAGACATGTATGTATGATTGACTGACATGTTTTCTAGGTTTTCTTAGAAATTCTTGATTGTAATGATATTATCATAGGTTTGTGTTCTCGTTGTCCTGAGACTACCATTAAGATTTTATCTCTGTCTGACAGCAGCTGGTGTGCTAATTTCTGTACTGGGACCATGTGTTATCCTTTTTTTCTTTTATTAATTTATGAGAAAATTAGAGTATTGAAACTTCTATTGCATATAATCTTCCCATCATTTGGTAAATATGGGTGCTCAATTAGTTGGATACTTGGATATGATAGTATTACTCTGTCGCACTACATATTTTTGGATATACAACTCTTAAAATTTTCCTGGGACCTGAGGGCCGTGTCATTCAATTTTTCATTTGAAATTTGAACTTCAAATTTTCATGAGGGCCATGTCCATCACTTCGTGTAAGTTGAATTGAATAGCACCAATTTAACTCATTATGAACACACTATGCTTACAATAGTTGCAATGAATATCCGTGACTTCAAATTCCCATAAAAAAAAAAAATCACTAATTTATTGTTCAAAATTAAAAATCAAATAAACTTATTTTCAAAAATAGCATATATGATTCATTGACACCCATATCCTATTTTATATATTAGTCAACATATGTTAGTAGATTTAATTACTATGTTTATAATTTATTTGAAATTCAGATATGCATTTTAGACAACAAGTATTGTCTGAATTTCTGAAAAGATTAAGAAATTTCCTTGTCCAGTAAGCTTATAAGAAGTTAAATAAGCTTAGAACCCGCTTGGTTTTAATCCCACAGAGCATACTTTTCTTTTTTTACTATTGAAAATTCAAAAATATATTTATTTTATTCATTTTTATCATAAATATAATTTATTTTTATTTTCAAAATTCATTTTCAAACCTACTAATATTCACATATTTTCATGCACCTAATAAACTCATTTCAAATCCATCAACATTTTTTGTCCTTTTTGTGAAAAAAAAAAAACGAACAATAAATAAGTATATTTTCATTTTTAAACCTATAAAGTCTACATAAAAACATACAAGATTCAAACATATTTTTATTTTTATATGAATATTTAGTGAAAATATTTTCTACTCTAAAATGGGAAAGCATTAAAATGAATTTTTAATAAAACCAAACGGCTTCTTACCAAACAACTCTTGGTTTATCAGATATCAAAGACTCATCAAAGTTTACTTTGAGAGGAATTTCCAGTTTTGCCACTACTCTATCAAAAATTTCCAAAACAACTAGTTGAAAGCTTCTCCGAAACCATTAGCTGTGTGGACTGTCTTGAAACGCAAATTGCTCTCATGGTTGATTTACTAAATACTGGTTGTCGGTGATGATGTAGGAATAAAAACATACCTGAAAACAACCCAATCAAGCTAAATTTAACAGTGTGATTGACTAGGATACTTTGCCTCCCTATGAAATCCCTTTGATTTTATTATTTTTGTGATGTTTTAGTGTTTGTTTTTTCAATAATTGGATCCTCAAATAAATGATTTAGAGGGTATTTGGGTGAGTGCAAGATATTTAAAAGTTTATAAAATATTGTAAAATATTGAATAAAACTTTTGGGATAGGAGCTTATAAATTAGCATGTAAATTTTAGGAACTTACAAATTCATTAAAAATATAAAGAGTTTTTAACTTACTTTTAATATCTTAACAAATTTCATTGATTTTTCATTAATTAAAAAATTGTATTTACTCACATCTTTTAAGATTCATAATCTTATTTTTTAAAAAATTTTAAGAGCTTATTTTTAGAATAAGATTTAAATTCTATTAGATTTTTGAGGAGTTGTCAAATTTTTATTCCAAGCCCATATCGGGGATTAGGACACAGTTTTGGATCTCTTTCGGCCCTATTGACATTATTGATATTCAATTTAGATGTAGAAAAAATCATTCATTTCTTTTTTATGAACCAAATCTTCTCCCAACGAAGGAATTATAGAAGTATTTTTGCCCTTAATGGGCCTAACCATAAATTATACTTCTATTGTTTGGGCAAGCCACGTCTTTGAGTTTAGCCCAGTCCATGAACGCTTAAACCCTGACGAAATTTTGAATTACAAAAGAGAATAACTCCCGCTCAACCCTCATTTCAAAAACACACGCACACTGACTCCCCATCTGTCTCTCACAAAGCACAGACGCTTTCCTTTACCCACTAAATCGAAAATTCAAACAAAAATAAGGAGTTGAAGAAAATGGCGACCAACATCGGAATGATGGACTCGGCATACTTTGTAGGCAGATCGGAAATTCTTGCCTGGATCAATTCTACTCTCCATCTCAACCTCTCCAAAGTCGAAGAGGTACCTATTACAATCCTTAAATCACTTTTTTTTTTTTGTCAGTTGACGTTTCTAGGGCTTAATATTTTGTTGAAGATAGTCGATTCTTCAAGTGCAATGGTTAGTTAATTACGTGGGCATCCTATGAAATTGTGCAGGCTTGCACAGGTGCTGTTCAATGCCAGCTGATGGATGCCGTTCACCCAGGGATGGTTCCAATGCACAAGGTCAATTTTGACGCGAAGAACGAGTACGAGATGATCCAAAACTACAAGGTCCTTCAAGATGTTTTCAACAAACTCAAGATCACTAAGGTATTATTATATTTCAATTTTTCTGGGTTTTTTTTTTTTGAGGAAAGTGAAAATTGTCTTAAACTACTGTTTTACGGGTATGGATTTACCTAGTTTGATTCTGTTTTTAGATGAGTGTGTTTCATGATCATTTAGTTTTTACTGTTCCCGAATTCATTTTCGCCCTTGTTTTTGTGAGAGAACTGATTATATTTGCTCTTTCTGTGGATTTGTATGTTGGCGTGAGTACAGCACATAGAGGTTAACAAATTGATCAAAGGAAGGCCACTGGACAATTTGGAATTTATGCAATGGATGAAGCGTTATTGCGATTGTGTTAATGGAGGACTCACAAACAAGTAAATTCTTGGGCTCAAAACTTCTTTCATGTTTTCCTCTTGGCTGAATTTGATGAAGTTTCCCCTCACAGCTGAATCGTTGAAGTGCCTGTGTGTTAATTGAGAGTGTGAAAGCTACATACAGATTGTGCACGGCATGGTTCTATGTGGGTGTACAGAGTGTTTTATGCAACTTTGATATAGCTACTTTTAATTCACATTGAATTGCAAAAACTAGATGTCCTCTACAAATTAGTGTGCCATTAGAATGGTGTGAATCATATCAATATCTGTATTTGAACATGTTGCATATCCTTTATTGACTTCTTTTCCGCTGTGAAATTGGGAAGATCACAAACATTAGAAATATTAAACATTTTGTCCTGATTATTGTTTTATGTAATTTTTTTTTTTTTTTTCCATCTTGCCTTACTAATTCCAGTGCCATATTTCTTTTTGTTAATCTTCTATTTCTCTGTTTTAGTGTTCCTAACGATTTCTTTTCTCTTATATATATATATATATATTCCCCCACCCCGGGGGTTGGGGGCGGGGAGATTATTGACTAGGGTTGTGCTTGATGCACAAACATTAAGTTCCTGAGCTAAAAAACTTATTATTTATGAATGAGTTTAATATGCTAGAGTTTAATATCATTCTAACTAGCTTTATTATTGCATCTGGTCCATTGGTGCTTAAGGATTGACCCAAAATGAAAAGTCCTCTTTGGGAACCTTAGATACATATATGTCTGATAAAGTTATTGTGAGGTTTCAAAAATCACAATTTAAGATTTTATGGAACAATATTTTGATCTCTAATAGCCACTTAATAAATTTGTTTTTGTATCAATAACTCTATATGGCAATGTGGAAATGCCTTGATGGAACCTTTTCTTTGTTTACTTTTGTGCTGTCTATGTTAGTTACAATCCTTTGGAAAGGAGAGAGGCTTGCAAGGGTGGAAAAGAGCTCAGCAAGAAATCTGCACCATCACAACCTTCAACTAAAAGTTCGGCATCTGTCCCCAAACACGCCACTCATAATGGTCGAAAGACTGATGTATCTCATGCCAACACAGCAAGTCAATCTGTTAAAGCTGCTAGACCTTCTTCAAGTGGGGGACCTTCTGTCTACCCTGAAGCAGAACGCACAAAGTTTGAGCAACAGGTTACAAATTCCACCTGCTGAGGATTGTGTACACAGCTTAAGAACATTTAGTGGCTTATTACTTTTGTCTGTCTGGCAGATTACAGAGTTGAAGCTATCAGTAGATAGTCTAGAGAAGGAGAGGGACTTCTACTTTGCCAAGTTGAGGGATATTGAGATCTTATGCCAGACCCCTGATATTGAAAAATTACCTGTACTGCTTTCACACTAGTCTTGTTTAAAGGAATTTTGAAAACCTTTCTGAAAGTGTATGATGAATACATTTAGGCATGTGGATGCTTATTATTGTGATTTCTACTGCAGGTGGTTGAAGCGATCAAAAGGATTTTATATGCTGCAGAGGATGATGCATCAGTGGTTGCAGAAGCTCAGGCTATGATATCAGAGCACCAGAAGCAAGTGGAACTATTGGGTGTCTTATCAGAGGAGAAGCTGAAGGCTGATTCTCAAAAGAGGAAAAGTATCATTAATGTTGATGTCGAGGCTGCTGCCAGCAACACATCATCTCCAAGGCAACGGTTCTCTGAAGCCTCTGATGTCCACTGCAGTGGATCACCTCTAGTCACTTACTGATCATGTTGTTAATCTCTAGGATGAGCACCAGATTCTATCTGGTTCACATGGTTGCACCTATTCCTCTTCCCGGGTAACTCTAGTACTAGTTGGAAGCATTAAACAGTATTTTTTATTTGCAGGTTACTAGGGTTCAATAGATTATTGGCCCTCACCTTTGTTGTCTGTTAAAAATGTATAAGAATAAAATCTCATTTTTTGCTGAAGGATAAGAATTGTTTTTCTCACGGAGCAAGATCATCCAGAGATATTGTGGTTGTTTTGGAAAGTATGATTATGCAATATAGCACTGCAGTGTACAATATCATATATTTGTTAGGTCTGTAAGAAATTACATCTGAACACCTTTGTGGGCATATACTGTGGTGTGGCATTTGCAATGCTCAACTGCAAGAGATAAATAATTGTCTTTTTTCCTTATGTTTTTTATTTCTTCAGGAATTCAGTTTGGCTTCTATTGTTTTGTTCTCATTTGATTTGGGATTGAAATGATACACTATCTTTTTCTCCCAGCTTATCCTGATAGAAACAGCTATTCAAATCATAGTTTTGTTGTCAAACTAAGTTAACAGTTTCTGGTACTTACTGGTATGTTTTTGTTGAAAAAGCATTTGAGACTGCTGCAATATGTGACTCAGAAATATTCACTATTGTATCATTCCTGTTCCTACTCTTGCATTATGCTTAGAAAGTTTTCCTCTTGTGAAACCATTATCTCGCTTTTTTTTTTTTTTTTTCTTTTGAGGAATGCTTTATTTGCCTTGGTAGAAAGGGATGTGTTCTATAAGACTATAAGAACCCATGGTATCATTACTGTGCTCTACAGGGTTATTTGCACTCATCTAATTCTACTATAGCATCTGCAAACGGTTGAAACAAATACATGTATGTTTCAGCAGGATCAATTGTAGGGATTGTGTTCTTCACTTGCTCTCTTGTCCTCCTATAATATATGTTCACGACAATATTACCCATAAAACGTCATGTTTGTTTCTTTTCCAACTGGGGCTTCCACCCCAAATAAATTTTTGGTTTCTCACACCTGAAACTTTGGTGAAAAATTCATATTTATCTGTGGAGGACATTTTTTCGCTGTCTCTTTTTAATCGAACTTTATGGTGGTTTGCATAAAATAAGATGCAGACAATTTTTGATGACTTAGTCCGACCCCAAAATAAGTGACTGGGTTGCAATTTATGGGACAACTTCTGTCATGAAATTATAAATTAACATGTTTGTTGAAAGTACGAGTGGAATATGGCTAGAAAGCCTGTCCACGATTAAATCGGAACTAAGCGCTTTCTGTAAGCCGACGACCAATTCTCCTGCCAAAATCTCGGGAAAAAATTGTCCAAAATAAAATAAATAGGCAAATGTGTTTGCTATGAAAAATCATATGATCGCACAAGCATATCAAGGACTCAGTCATCTGCGAAAATCAAACTACCAGATACACAATATGAGTGCATCAGCAAACAAGGTACATTCCAGGAGCCCATGAATTGTTTCTTTTTTTGTTCATGAGATGTTTTGGAGCTTTTTTTTTTCTTTTTTCGGAAGAAAAGATCTTTTGACGCAAGAAAATATAGATGTCATCGGACATAATTTTTCTCTGCAAGGCAATATCTTGACGTAAGTGTTGCAAAACCTTATTTTCAGGGAACTAACACTTCTGGTGCTCAAAGGCAAGCTGAGAAGAAGGTGGAGACAGTGGATTTTTTTACATCGGCAGGGCAAGGTCAAGAACAGATTCAGCCAGTGCAAGTTGTTCACCAGCCACATTCCCCTCCCGCTGGCTCCAACACCAGCGGCAGCATCTTGGCAAATGCTGCCGCTTCTGTCGCATCCACCCTTCAATCTGCCAAGGATGCAATCTCCGAAAAATAGCTTCATTATGCACTTTGCAATTATTCAATTTATAATGAAGTTTTCCGATTAGGTTTATTACATCAGTTTCCATTCGTAGAATTTGCTGATTATTAGAATGTTGTTCACTTCATCACAAAAAATTCATACATTTATTTTTAATGCAAATGAAAGTTTGTGATCTTATGAACAAAATAACATTTAAAGATTTATTCATGTGTTGATTCCATGTTACACATCTGTTTAGGGGTTGGGGTGGGGGGAATAGGGGTATGCAATCCACTCTTATGCAAGAGTGATGCTGTACGTGTTGGATTCGGCCTAATGCCAATGCTACATACAAGTATGGAATGGCAATCATTCATAGACTCAATTGGCCTTTTTGGCAAACATTGATTTGCTATCAGACATCTGTTACGTCACAACGATTGATACGTGCCAAGTATATATATTAGTATAGCACCAAATGTAACATCAAAAGTATGACACAAGATCCACACGACATTTTATTTACTGGGGATTATTTGCATTCTGAAGACAAAATAATTAAACAAGCTATCCAAAATTGTCAATGTTGTTAATAATTAATGAAGCTGATATTATTTGCTTTTTTTTTTTTTTTACAGGTGATGAAATTATGTGAAAAACTTTCCTGATGGACGTAAACAGTAAAAAGTATCCTGCTACACAGAAAAATGAATTTCACTTCTTGCAACTTTCTTGAAGAATAAAGAGGCATGAACAACCGATATATTGTTTCCCTCAATAAATGAAGGGCAATTTTGTTAAATGACATTTTTATTGACTTATGGGTTGAGTTTAGATTGGTTCACAAGTACTCACTCCAATACGGTGGCAAGCAGCTTTTTTCAATAATTTTTTACCATTGCTATGCACGTTGTTGTAATTATTTAATATTGTAATCTATATTTTATTAATAAAAGTTTTCTCAATTTTACTGTGCCTCAAAAAGCACCTATGGCTGTGAATGTGACGCAATAATCGGTTCATTGCACATTATATTATATTTTTGGCAGAAATAATTGTGATTGGCCGACTACTAGCTACACGATACCCCTTTCTCTATACAAACTAAAAAGCGTCTCGTGATATTACTTGACTAATTACTTTTAAAATACGATCGAGAGAAATCAAATCGTTGGATCAAGTTGAAATTTGGACAACACGTTCGGGACACATTGTGCTACAATTTGAATGGTGAAAATCCAGTTTTGAGTTCCTAAAATTTAATTTTTTGATGAATAGAGCAATCCTATTAAAATTGTGCATATTTTTTGTTGCAATTGTGATTAATTTGCTTATTATTATTTTTTATTGAATGCACACAATAAAGAAATAATTATTATTTTTTATTGCGTTGGTGTTTAATCGGTGATTTGATTGAATTTGGTGTTTGTTAATCCTGGTCCTTAGCAAGCCAGCAATGCCGAAAGTTAGAATAAGCTGCTACAAGCAATGGTGGTAGCTGATGCTCTCGGATGCAGCATCAAACTTCACTAAAAAATATTCCTCGCAAGTTGGACGTGAATTCTTTTAAATTTCCCTTGCACTGAACTGAAAATGAACAAATATCGTATCAAGAATTGGAATGCCTTGTTCCACCGAAAGATGGAAGTACAGAAACCAAATTAGTGCCCTTTATTCCATACGAGTGTTGCAAGAATCTTATTCCTTTAGATAATGTAGTAGTATATGTCTGAATTTGATTGAATGGATATTAAGCCATCTTTGCGTTCAGAATCATCTGCTTGACTCTTTAACTTCCAATCTGTTACTGAGTTCACAAAACCATTCCTTTAGTTCATTTATCTGCTCCATATCCCTATTACACGAAGCTTTTTAGTTCTTTTTTTATCAGTTCTTTTGCACAAGTTTGCAGCCATGGGTTTGGCTATCTCTCGGGTGGTGAAAATGCTGTTTGCTAAGCGTGAAATGAGGATTCTAATGGTAGGTCTTGATGCTGCTGGCAAAACGACTATACTTTACAAATTAAAGCTTGGAGAGATTGTTACTACAATTCCCACCATTGGTACCTGGACTTTCCACTCTTCAGCTTTCACTCTTTTCCAGTTTTTTACCACTTAGTTCTTAGTGTTGTGTTTGCGCGTTTGACCTGAAATGAAATATTATGTATGGAAATAGAAAGATTTAAATCAAGAAACTCATGAACACATGAAATGTTTAAAGAAATAATTTTGCCTCAGTTAAGATCATCAGGCATCAAGCTTGCAATTGTGTTTGCATACTTTTGGGATGGCTAAAATTCTTGATTTGTTCTTTTTTACACTAATCAGGTTTCAACGTAGAGACCGTGGAGTATAAAAATGTGAGTTTCACGGTGTGGGATGTAGGAGGCCAAGATAAGGTATAGAATCTGATCTGATACCTCTTAAATACTCTTAACGTATATTTACTCTCCTTTTATAATGATGAGATGTCTTGTATTCCCACAAAATTATGATCTGATCTTATTTATACTTTACACAATTTTTTAGTGGGAAAAAAAAATTGAGTTTTAGTTTGTAAAGTGGAGAACAGAGCTGATTTTTTATCGAATTGAAACCTATATATATTAACAGGTATTCAAGAATCGATCCATGAAATTGTATTGAAAAGTAATTTATATAGAACTTGTGAAACTGTTCAAGATATCATCTTACCGCTTTATAATTAAAGTTAGATTAAGAAGTGGTGGGAGCATATGTTATTAAGGGAGTCGGTCTCGAAAATATTTAGAGAGACACAATACCAAAATATTTCTAACATAGTAAATTCATTATCTTCGCCATGAACTCAATTGAGCCCAATCATGTAAATTATGTGTCTTTTAAATTTTATTCTTGCTATATTTTCTCGTATGTGAAATTTATGCGGAATAGATAATAAAAAAAAAAAAAAAAGACTTGGTTCTAGTGCTGTTACTATTTCTTGTTTATAAATTGGAATAGCAGAAGAGAACACCACCTGAGAAAATGTGAGGTGAGCCGCTTCAGTTATTACTGATTGATTTACAGATACGGCCATTATGGAGGCACTATTTTCAGAACACACAGGGGCTTATTTTCGTGGTGGATAGCAATGACAGGGAAAGAGTTTCAGAAGCCAGGGATGAGCTGCATCGAATGTTTGGTGAGGTACAATTTTCTTTACATCCATCAAAATAAATGCATCAAATTTATGTTTTTGTAAACCTTACAGCAAGAGTTTGCACCAACTTTTCCCTTTGGTTGGTATCTTATTAATGGCCTCAGATTAATTTCATTTCGAATTTGCCATTCTTCATCAATTTTTATAACAGGACGAACTGCGGGATGCAACGCTTCTTGTATTTGCTAATAAGCAAGATCTTCCAAATGCAATGAATGTTCCTGAACTTACTGACAAGCTTGGCCTCCACTCTTTACGCCAACGCCGTTGGTACGTAATACTAGGTCATATCCTCTATTTCAGTATTGCGTTTTATATTTCATATTAGATATGCATAATTCGCATACATGATTAATTACAAATGTATATTTATTATATGCAATTCAACATAAAACTGGAATAGCAATTCCAAACTGTCACAAAAACCATTGACAAACGTTAAAAAAAAAAAAAAAAAGATTATTAATTGAAACATGTAGCTTATCATGGGATTAAGGTCGACGTCTATGATAAGTGAACTAGTAAAGCACAGACAGGGCTTAAGTATATATCTTTTTATATGAGTAAACATCATTAGTAAAGCTATTTATCTACTAAGCCAGAGAGAAATGAATTGATGCAGGTATATCCAGAGCGCTTGTGCTACCTCTGGCCAGGGACTCTATGAAGGTCTTGATTGGCTATCAAGCAATATTTCAAGCAAGGCAAGCAAGTTTTCTTGATTATGTTTCCTCCCACTACTCTCTGTGCTTTAATTTTTTCCCCTCTTAAAATACTGTCAAAAAATACTACTACATATTTGTGTTTTCTTGCAGGTTTAACCCAAAAGGCCAAGTCCTTTTCAAGTATTTTAGTACAATTATCATAAGATTGTGAAAATTCTTGTACGAGGATTCTATTTCACTGAACTTCTGATTTTGATACCAAATCTGTTATAAAATTGTGGGCTTTCATACACTATTATTGAGTACATGCCATGGTAAGATAAACACTGAAACTCCATTGATTGTGACTGTAAAAATGAGAAGAACTTGATTTGTTTGATAGAAGTAAATTTTGTTGCAAGAAAAATGGAAACAGATGTATAAACTGCAACCTCAACCACAGTGAAATTCAATTATTGACATTGTTTGAGCAAAAACAGCTGTAAAAACTTTTGCAGAGGTTTGACAAACATGTTTTGAAGCCAAACACTGAATGGGAAAGGCACATAATGAATTATCTGGGGCAGAATCATAAATTCATACCATAACAGCTTTTATTTCAAAGCCCCATATGAGGTCACTATACCTCAATAGACAGACATGCACATTATTTTGTGCAATAAAAGTCGCATCTTACAATACAGCTAGTACAATTTATGAGAATGGAAGGTTGAGTAAATTTTAACGTCCTTCATCAACCAAGAGGTCGTTGGATTCTGGGCCATCCTTAATTTCTTTTTCAACTTCTACTTTGAATTTGAGAAGGTTAATTTGGAGGTTGAAAACGGGGCTAAAAAATAACTAAATTACTCAATTCTCGAGTTTGACTTAAGATGAATGTTTAAAATTTCATTTGAGATTGATTTGTTAATTTATAACAAATTAAGTTTGAACAATTTTTTATTCGTTTCATAAAATTTAAAACTTGATTTAGTTAAAAAAAATGGTAAAAATACATAATCGATACTCAATTAGTTGGGTTCGTCTCAATTAAAGTTGGTTCGAAATCAATGTAGAAATATTCAACCAAACTCCATTACAATTTTAAACTTGTTTTGGGCTCAAGTCGGTATATTTACACTTAATCAAAAAACAAACAAAAATTATACCGATTCAAGTTGCCTATTTTTTGAGTTATTATTCAAAAATCAATTTTTTAAAAGTTTCTTCAAACTCACTCCATAAGTATTTAAAACATGAATCATTCCCTCAATCCACCTTGAATTTATGCAGTAGGAGCCCATGTTGTCCCACATACTACTACTACATTAGTCAGTCAAATTAAATAAAATGTCAGTTTTCTTGGAAAAATTTGGTAGCACATTAAAAAACATTCAGATCATCTAACATATCCTCATTAAAACAGATTTATAAAGTTTTCTGCTGACATCCGCATGAAAAAAATTAAATTGCTTTTATTCTTTTTTGACTTTGAATGGGTCCTTTTCATATAAGTGGTTAAAAATCTCCAACAAATCATACCAGTTCAAGTTGTTTATTTATTTAAGGTAGGGCCAATATAGATATTTGATGATCACTGCACATTTTTTATTATAATTTAGTTTATATCGTATTTTACATTATAGATGTACATCAAGTCAAGTGTACATGATTTATGCCAAATTTATATTTAAAAAAATATTTTATATATATTTATGATATAAAATACGAGATAAAATAATGAAAAAATTATTCTGAACTCTTTGTTGAGAGAGCCATCATGCTTTTATTTTATATTCAGGATGAAGGAGTAGTTGAGGTCCTTATGTAACATAATTTATTGGTAGTTAGGAGAATTGTTCCTCATCTTTCTTTTTTGAAAATGATGGAGAAATTTGAGAAAAACAGAAAATAAAGAATATAAATTTACATTGTAAACATGGATAAAATCAATCAAATAGTAAAAATTTATGCTCCTTCTAATAAACCTTAAATATAATTTTATTTTAATAGGTATTATATGTCCTACTTCAGCATAAACTAAGGTCAAATGCTTATTTAACAAAATAATATAAAATGAGATGATATTTTTTGGAAAGTGTAAAAGTTTTGTGCAATAAATGTATTTGTTGTGAGAATAACAACTCCACTTTAAAATAGTTATTAGCTGTCAGATTTGTGATAATGTTCTTAAATTGATAAACACCAATGAATTTCGATTTAATTTTGTTCGTGCGGTTTGAATTTACTTTTACCTAAAAACAGACATACACGGCTAAGCACATTAAGAAGGCATAGTATAGTGATTTATTTGTTTGTACTTTGCACATAGTATGTAGCAATATAAGCATTTCTATTTTTCATTGTAAAAAAATAAAAGTAATGTAAAATAAAAATCATCCAACGGAGCCAAAAAAAAAAAGTTAAATTACATAATAAAAGTAAAATCAAATACAAATCGAACTAAAATCTTAGAGTTATGGAAGTATTATATCTGCTGAATATTTTCAATGTTGTATTATTTTTGCGAAAATTTATAGATAAAATAAGAATGAAATTAAAATAAAAAATGAATTACATTTTGATGGGAGAGTAGAATGGTCTTACTCAGCTGTCCCTACACAACTTCAATATGAAAAACATAAAAATTTAATAAATAAACCTTCTTACCCAAATGACATAGGAAACAAACTGCTCTAGCTGTTGCCAACTATTTACTTCTGCTGTCTGCCTCTGCTCACGTGAGTACTATGCTGTTCATGTTTTTTTTTATTGTTGTACCATTTCCATTTTCATGTATGATCACTTCTCCAGTTAAACAGCATTCCTGAAAAAGTTGAATTAATATAAGAAAAATCATAGTCAAAACATAAATAAGTTAAATTATAAGGGGGCGATTAGTATATAGGAACGAATTTGAACGGGAAAAAATAATTTATTTAGGAATGAAACGGAAATAGGAAATGAATAATATTAACATAACAATTCCTACTTTGTATGCCAAAGGAATAAGAAAGAAATTGAATCAAGATTCCTTGATTCATTTCATTTATATATATTTGGTAAGTAGTAATAAACTGTAGGAATGGAAATAAATTTAATAAATGACTAAAATACCCTTCACGTAAGAGATATTATTTTAAAATATTTATTTTAATTATAATATATTTTGCTTAGATGTTTCTATATATTTACATATGTAATAAATATTTGTTACAATTACAATTAATGTTATACAAAAATATTTATATATTTACAATATATGATAGATACTTATTCATAATATGTAATAGATATTAAATTTTATCGATATAATAATAAATAATATAGTTAGTGTAGTTTGTATTTACAGATAAATATTTATTACATATTTAAATATATAAATATTTAAATAAATTTGAAAATGACCATCCTTATGATTAACTATACTAAGCATAAATTTGAAAATGATCATTTCATTCTCATTTCCTTTCTATAAACCAATCACCCTTTTATAATATCTAAAAGTATTACAATAAGTACAACTTCGATTATTTGTGACAATTATGATTGATTGACATATAATTAATTCTAAACATGTAAGATCTAGCAGATACTCTCATTTTCTGGTAGGAATTTCATATGTAAGTTGAATTAAGGATTCATAACTGTTGGGATTTCAAACCCACCTAAACTTCTTTGATTTCTTTGAAATATTTAGGTTGTGTTTGAATTTTTAAGAGTTTTTAAGAATATTAGCTGTCCTACTAACTAGTAATTATGATTAACGAAAGCCCTACGCCTTCACTGCTACAATATGTAAGAGGAATACGTGGCTATCTTCATTCCCAGTTTAGACATTTTGTGATATGACAATGCATGGCCGTGCGCACACAAATAATTGCACTCTTACAACTATTTTTAAGTCCACGCATTCAAGTTCACCTCCCCCCCCCCCCCCCCCCACCCACCAAGATTTACAATGCAAATATTATACTGTTACATTATATCAGTTGTTGTATGAAATAATGAGGAGAGTATTTGATCAATGGAACCAAGAGAATGTCGAATCAAACATTTTCGACTATATAATGAAAAAAGAATATTACAAAATGTTAAAAGATAATATCAAATTACAACTAATTATTTGTAATAACAAAAATTATGCATAAATTATAATTTTAAATAATTAGTGACACGTATATAATGAAAAAATATAAATTATTATAATGACTCCATTATTGTATTAGTATTGTCATTAATTGTTACTAAATATTATAAATGTGATATTAAATATCAACATTAACAATTTAAAGATTTCTTAATATTATTAAATTTGTAAATATTATTATTATATTGCACAAAAAATTATTATTACTTAATACAGATTAGATTATTTTAATATTAACATTTAATATTTTATTATTAAAGTTATTTTTTCTTGTAATTATTAATTATTAAAAATACCCCGTCACACTTTGTTTCCAAATTATCAAAAAAATTCTAGCATCTATGTTTTTTTGAAGAGCATGGGGTTCTGAGGCAGAAATTTGGCAGAGCGTTGAAAACATGACGTTTGAGCAGACTCAGCCCTTGACTAATAATGTTTGAAAAAACTACTAGGTGTTTGCCATATCAAATTGCTATTTTTATTATTTAGATTTCAAAGGCTCAGGCAATTGTGGTGACCGCCTAATTTTCAACGTACCTCGCCAATTCCCTATAAATATTTACAAATCAAGAAGAGTCACAATAATTTTATTCATCGTGCAGTGGATTATTTATGATAAACCCACTAAATAATAATAGCATAAATACGTCAAACATATTTTTATTAGGTATCAAGATGATATTTTTACTGAAGGAACGATTTAAAATTTATTATAATATTTTCTGTCGATCGTAGCAATAGTATAATTTTTTATAAAGTTTTCTTTTTTGGTTTTCTCATTTTTTTAAAAAAAATTATTCAAAATAAGTGTGGGATTAAGATCATGGTCTCTAACTTATAAATATATTAAGAGTGAAATAGTACATGATATTTTACAACGGAAACTTAAGTGAAAGTTCGAATAGAACAGGAGTATTACTTTTTAACAAAAGTGAAAATCGATAAATATAAAGTTTAAATTTAAATTATGTAAAAAATAAATCATGTACGTCTAAAAAGGGAAGGTGTATTACTACTGTTTGAAAGTAAAAAAAATAAAAAATCTTCCCTATTACTGCTCATTTTATATCAACTTCTAAAATATTCTTTTTTTTTTTCATTGCAATATATTTTTAATTATTTAGCCCAAATTCACCACACAATGAGTAGCTTTTTACTTGATTGTACGCCAAGATTTGGGCTAATTTTCCAGTGCGAGTCGTTGTGATTTGGTCAAAATGTAGTCATCATATGATTCCAGAATTATTGAGCGGGCCCCATTTGGATTAGCCCGTGCCGTTGAGAACCCTCACAAATGATTGTACCTGTTTTTTCACCAAATCTCAACGGAGGGGTCCGAAAATCATCCCCCACATAATCAATGCTTAACTCACTAAAAAAGGCATCTTTCTAACATAAGTGGATAATCACTGTTTATGTCTTGTCCTAACAGTAGTTAACGTTGAAATTTTAAAGAGTCGGTTAGGTTTTATTCTCGAATTCATTTTCATGTTTTCATTTATTTTTAAGTTGAAAACATTTTTATTTATTTTTTTATATAAAAATAAAAATATATTTAGATTAATTATGTTTATATATTGACTATATAAATTTATATATATCAATATATTTAATTTATAGTATTTTACTGTATAAAAAGATTTAAAATATCGATAGACTGGAAAAAGTTTTGATGGGAATGTTTTCATTTTTAAGTTTAACCAAAAAAATTGAATATAAAAGCAAAATACATTTTTTAATAAAATGGATAACATAAATGTATTTTTGAAGTTTTAAATATAAAAATTGAAAATATGCTCTTTGAAAGTGTAAACAAACTAGTTCAAAAATTTTCAAGTATGAAATTTTGAATTCAAATTTACGTCCGAATATTAGTTTTAATATTGAGCATAATTTATTAATTATTGGTGAATTGATTATTAGTTGGTGTAACAAAAATAATTATGGATTGATAGTCTAATATAATAATTTAATTATCGTTTATTAAAAAAACCAATAGTAGATACTCCTTTGATCGAATTTAATGAGTTGATTAAAAAAATTATGTGTTAAACCATTAAAATAATGGTTGAAACTTATGTATGGAGATACCTAGGGAAAAAAATAGTTTAATAAGTAAAGTTTTATTTTGGAATATCCTCAAAAATATTATAAAATCAAATGTGGGACATAGAGGTTAATAAACTTACAACCTCCTCATTCCAAATCTCAAATCTTTATTGGTTTCAAATTCCTAATTGATTTCACCTTTCAGAAGTCATACAATTTCTGCCCCTTGGTAAATTTTATTGACTTTAGCTTTCACCCTAATTGATGTCATACCAAAATGATTTCACCTTTCAGAATCAACTTCTGAACAGTGATTTTACAATTGGTCCAAAAATGCATAAAGTTTGTACCATTCCATGGTCCTATTTGTCCCAACCCTTTTCACAAAAAAACAACTAGCTAAAATATTAATCAATTCTGGCAAAATAAAACAACAGCAGTCATTCAATCAATTTCAACGCCCGAACCAAAATTATTAGCACCATCTACTTAATTTCAATGCATACCATTAGGCAGTCTGTCGCTCCCACACACCAATCCGTCCAATTTAAATTTTTTATTTCAATTTTGTGTACTACGTATACAATATATTTTTTAAATATATAATTAAAATTAATCGTATACAAATGGCATGTATATATAATCTAAAATATGAGGTGCCCTCAAATAAATAACATGTAGTGCATTAAACAAGAAGTCAAGAAAAATCATCGAATAATTATCAACTTCATTGTTCACAAGGGAAGTTTTTCGGAATATAGCTACTTGATTTAACAAGAGATGTGCAAAGTTCAGGGTTATATTGATCATGTCAAGGGAAGTATTTTGAGAATCTTCTTGGCTAATCTACATTCCAAATACAATGATAAGTTTTGCAAATTACTATAAAAATTTCAGGGATTAGAGTATATGCACAAGGGAGAATTTCTTTGTCATTTATGTCAAAACCAAGCAAGAAAAGTCTATGAAACCGCAACTTGAATCCCACTGGAGGACAATCTGTTCCTGCCATCAAGACATCTCTCCACATTTAGATTTAATAAAAAGTTAAACAAGTTAAGACGCACATAGTCCATTGCCAACCTGTCCTACATTGAAAACCTTTATTAATTCATGAATTCCTCCTTTGAGCAAACAACCAAAGACTTGGGACGCCCATCCCTGTCTCTGATTCTTGATCAAACCTAGGTACAGGCAGTATTTATGTATGACATGGAAGGAGGCAATATAGTTTAAAGGTAAAAATGATGTTTTGAATTCATACTCATCAACCCAAAATGGTCTACCGATGCAACTCAAGGAAAAAAACACCAATAACACCTCTCTCTCTCTCTCTCTCTCTCCATCCCCAATCAAAGAGGTGATAGAGTCAATTGCTAAAGAGTCTGATCCATCACATGGGATTGGCCAGAAAAACAGTCTGATATAGTAGAAATGTCACATAATTGCACTAAATTATGATAGAAAACATAGCCAAAGAGTGATTATGAAGTACCATTGTCAATATCATATAAATAAGAAAGTGCAAGTTCAACTAGTACGATTAGCCATGCCAACAGACACACTGCTTAGTGGAGCCAATCTCATGTGCTGATCTTGAGCTCTGCTTCTCTTAAACAAAGGGTCTGGTGATGATGACAATGATGATGCAACAGCCCACAAATCAACAGAGCAATCAGAGCTGAAATAGGCATCAATAACCCCACTCGGACAGCGTGGTATGGACTCATGTTTCCGCTTGTGGCAAGACTTACGGCTAAGATCATCCATTGCCTCCACAATAAGTTTGTGGCAATCATCAATCTTTTCCTGTTATAATTTGTAATCAAGAATTTATGTCTTAATTGATGTCGGCATGGAAAATTTCGTAGTCAATTTCAGAATTTAATCACGCAAGCAACAAATTAATCTAACCTTGCTAGTTCTGAGCACACTCATAAGTTGATTCTGATCTTCCAGCGCATCACAAGTCTCTATCTCTCTAATCACATATATCATCGTTGCAGCAGCAATAACAGAAGGAAGATAATGCACCAGCCTACAATCTGCACTCATGTATAAATAGGCCAAGATAAGAAGTCGATGGACTCAAAATCATTGAAAGTCAATATATAATTGACAGCATTACAAGTCATTTCACATTAATTCATCGATAAATCTTTCCATCCAACTCAAGTGAAGATATGCTCGTGTCAGAATTAACTGATCTACATACCAGTGATAATTGAGAGAATTATACTCTCACACCTCCTTAAAAACTCCCAGTGTAGGTTCGTTATCAAACCAAATCTCCTTGCAATGTGGTCAAAGAATGAGATTGGCGTCACAGGATTCATTTTCCATTGGAGCGTAGATAGCACCAAAAGCTCCATTCTCTGAATGGTCTTCGCTCCAAACAAATACTTAGATTCTTCTACCTAAAACACATCCAAGTTAAACCCAAATCAATAACACAAGAATTTCCCCAGAAATTTCAGACATGAATCGGCACAAAGGCATTAAAACAAACTCCTACATTGCAAATGCAAAAAAAATAAGAAACAATGGAGATAGAGCAACATACTTGCAGGTCTAATAAAAGAGGCACTTGAGTTTCCTCCACCTTGGCAGCTATAGAAAGACAGGCCACAGCAGCCAATTGACTCATCCATGGCTTATCTTTCTGAAAGCAAAGGCTTGTAATGAATCTATCATAATAGTTCACAGCTAAAAGAGCAGTCATGGCATTGAACCCATAGTAGCCAATCACCTTCAGCATCCACTTAATGGCCTCATTTCTTACCATTTTTAAAGACCCATCTGAGTGTATTTCATCATAAGTCAAACGGGCTTGCTTTCTCTCCTTAGACAAGAGGCTAGCAAGCTCGTCATCCTCCCAGAAAAGGTCATGCTCAAACAGAAAAGTAAAGGGGTTTTTGTGAATCTCATTAAAATCCTTAATTTCTGGCTCTTTCAAGCCAAAACCACCACCTACACACTCATCAAAACGCTCTTCGTCACAATAAAGGGCATCAAATATTGGATTTTGGAGAAGGGATTCCTGTTCTTGGAAATGGGAAACCATCTTCTTCTTCCGAGAAGAAGACACCGGGGCCTCTGCTCATTATCTTCAAGACAAGAAGCAGAAGCTAAAAAGATTGAATCTTGGGCTCAGTATCATATCGTCTTATGTTTCTTGTTACCCCTTTTTTGCCCTTTTTTTTCTCTCTGTGGTACTGAAAAGAGAGATAGAGGGGGAGACGGAGGAAGGGAAGGGATGGGGGGCTAACCAAAGGAGTTAGCAGCGGAGGGGTTTTATCTGAGAGACCTTTCACGCCTGTCCTCTTTTCCCTGCTTTTTTTCTCCTTTTTCTTTTTTTTTTTCTGTGGCGAATTTAATTTTATTTTGATGAAAAACTTTAGAAGTATATTTTGGCGCCCAGGAAAAATTGGCATCGAATGTTCAGAGGTCACAATAATGCCTTGCTCTATGTACATTCTTGCACAGTACAAATACATCTGGAGATGGTTCTGTAAATCATAAATACCACTCAACGCAAAATTATGTTAATTTAAATTAAATCCCTAAATTTTTATATTAGTAATTTAGTACTCCATGTATGGAATTGTGGAATCCATTTCAAATACGTATGGCTAAAAAATTAATCAAATGAAGGGAACTAAACTCTTTGCTACTCTAAGGGCAATTATCATTTTAGCTCATATTGTATAAAGGGATTGTATTTATAATCTTTTTCCAAAATATTACCATGAACAAAAATTCAAATTATTACTCTTTCAAAAATAATTCTCATCCTATTATTAGCATCACGCATACGGCTATGTGGATAGAGATTTATTACTTTGAATTTTTTTTTAACTTTATAGGTCCACTTTTTTGGAATTTTACAACTTTTAACCTTTTTCAAAATTCTTTTAAATATAAGAAAAGTAGCAAGTGGTATTTTGTGAACTTTGTCTTTTTTTTTCCCTCCAAGTAAATGCTTATGACCAATCTTCAAATTAGACACTCGATGGGGTAAGTGACAATTAATTAGAGATTTGTTTTCATTTTCCTCATTTTAAGTATTGATTATTTAAATATTAAATTAAGATAATAGCTTAAATAATGAAATCCTATTTCGAGTTGCAAAAATTTCTCAGTTCACCCATTTGTTGAACATTCTTTAATTAAATAAGAAGTTTATTTAGCAATAAGAATTTTATTTTTTTTTCTTACTTTATTATCATTATGTGCGTATATAAGTGTTTTACATTTTGACAAATAATAAGAATAATTTTTTAATTTGATTCATTTTTTGACTCTCATTATTATTATTATTTGCTTGCTTCTTCTTCTAGAAAATTCTAGCACACATATTCAACCAATTCGACTCAAAAATCACCATTTTCTGTCGCATCCATGCAGTAGATATCACATGCTTGCTCCTATAATTGCGTTTGTTTATTTATTATTTTTTTTCCACTTAAATTTCAGTAGCCCTCTCTTTAGAGAGTTATTGCATTTAATTTTACATAAGAGACCATATTTCCTTTTGTTAGCTTAAACGTGTATATTTCTTTTTTTGTTTTTTCAATATCTTTTTTTTTTAGCACTGTTACTTTTTTTCTTAAAATTATGACTTTATAGCATTGATGTATTATAGGAAATTTTATATGCTATAAAGACTATTCTCTATTCTTTTTTTCCTTTTTGTTTCTCTTATATATTTTTTAAATATAGCTTTATGCATTGCACCTTCGTCATTGTCATTGATAATATACGTACTGAATGTTTCTTTCTATCGTGAATGATTTATGTGACATTTAATTTTATATTATCTTATAATATCAGCTAATTGCAAATTTTAGGTTTAAATGTATTTGTATTTACGAAAACATATAATTTAATCCAACCTGAAAAAGGACATCTTTGTTTACACCTAAAATATGTTTATAATTGAGATATATTCTGAAATTTTCATTAGTTCCCGATTCTCACTAAAGGTTTATTTATTTGCAACTAGCAATCTTGAATTATATTAGCTTTTGATGTCATTTTGAACGTTTATTGATATTTGGGAGGTAGTGAATTAATACTGTTTTTTATTATTTATTTATAATAGGACAATTGCAGTGATATTTCATATTTCCATTTTTAGTTATAACATAAATGCTCAATGTTTTGAGTAAAAACATACTCTACAAAGATGGGTATATATATAAGAGTACGCAAATATTTGACTATTTTATATTTTAATTTCTTATTCATGTTTTATTGAATTCATTGAGTAAATGATCAACTTTTATAATTTTCTGATAAAGAAACCTTCTTATTCAATAATTGGTGATTACATACCATGAAATATAGACAATTTGTTAATTGTATCTCCTTTTTTCATTTTTATCTTTTCGATTCATTTTAATATAACCTTGTAGGTAGCTTTTTATGTCTTTAATTAAATTTTCAAATTCTATCAAGTAAAGTTGTCATATTTATGCTTTTTTCATATTTATAGGATATGATATTGAATTCTTTATCAAGTACATGAAGTAATTCCTAGCTAATTGTACTTGATCAAAATATAATCCTTTCATTTATGCGTCACTCTTGATATGTTGTAATTTATGACAAGTAAGTTTTGTAAAAGGTTAGGGACAAACTATAAAAGTTTAGGATTGTAATAATTTTGTGCAAAAAGGTTTAGTTATGTTTTTCAAATTTTGTCCATTTGCTTTTTATGGGTTTCTAAGTTATATGTTCCTCCTATGTTTTGCTTCTTTAAAATAAATAAATATATATATATATATATATATATATGTATATAGTTACTTATGGAGGATGTCTACTGCATAATATTCGAATTTTCACATATGACAATCTTTTTACTGTCTTTGTGGGTCTCTATTGATCAAAACAATCCTCTAAGAATGTAGTAGTTGGGAAGTCTCAAACAAGTGACCCTAATTCTCTGTCTCTATTTCTATTTTTTTTAATCTTTTTTTTTATTTTTTTATTTTAATTTTTGAAGTGTTTGATCACACGTTATTGAATAAATTCATGAAATGTATTTTTTATTTTTTTATTGTGTATATACAACTAATGATATATTATTACATTTAATAGTCAGTGATTCATTCTATGACAAGTAAAACTCTAATAAATACAATTATTGAGTATATTATATCAACTATTAGTTTAATTTATCATAATGATATACTTAAAAGTTTTCAATGGAAAGAAATAAATTAAAAGAAGCAACACACCAGTAATTCAACTTAAGTCACATAAACCAGGAATGAGAGCACATGCAAGAGCAAGAATAGGAGCACGAGAGCATTAAAATTTCAAAATATTTGATAGCAGGAACAATTTAGAACTTGTAATAAAAATAAATAAAAATTAAAAACAATTACTGTAATATCTTTTAAATAAATAATTATTGCATCTCATATTATTTTTGGTATTATTTAACCTAAAAAATAGTTAAAATGATCATTTTGCTCCCATGAGCCTTAAAAGTAATTAAATAAGATTATTATTTTTTTGATGAGCCTTAATTTTTTTTATTAAAATTATTGAAAAATTTAAGTAATCAAACTCAACGTATGACTTACAATTTTTCACTCTCTCATTTTTTCGGACCACACGTTAATCTAAAGACGAGTTTAAACGCGATTTAAATGTATAACTTGTATTATACTCTCTGCTATAAAGCTTGTGCTGACGCTTGGATCAGAGGTCATGTTTCCATGAAATAAGTGGATGGATCTGGAGAGTGATGCACACGCGATGGAAATAGTGTGGAGGAGGTGGGGAAGGTGGGTTAACGTTGACCACATCAACTGGGTTTGTCTTATATCGGGTCTTGGTCGGGGGACGGAAAGACGTGGCGCAATGCGAAATGGAGAGATGTTTTGGGGCTTTTAGGGATGACAGAAGACAAAACTAAACTAATTATTGTAATCACACGGGTATTAACGCCAACCTTTTCCATCGCTTTGTCGCTGCTTAATACGTGTCACAAATTGCTTGGAATTTGAAGGAAAATTGTACTAAACACTCTATTTGAGTAGATGAATTTGTTGAGTTGAAATTTATCAGTTCTTGTGTCAAGCATAGTATTACTAGATGATCTATTATTACAATTTTTATTTTAATTATATTATATTAATTATTTGTTATGTTGAAAACCTTATTTATAAATCGTACCCTCGATAATAATTAATATAATATAATATAAGATACAATGAAAAATATTGTTCGCAAACATAAATATGTTCATTATGTATTTTGTATTTTGTGTAAGACCTTTTATTCGTGCTCATATATTTTCTCTTTGTTACTAAACAACATTTTATATTGTGAGTTGATTTTGGATAATCCCATGTTTGCAAAAAAAATGTGGACTAGATATGACCTAAAGTGAAGGTTGGAAATATTTAGATGAGTTTAGCTTTAATAAAAGTTAATTATAAAAAGTTATTATGGTTTAGATGAAAAAACTCAATTAAGTTTTAAAATTACGGTTAATTATTTTGATGTTTGTCTCCGTCTTGTATATTGCATTTGTCTTCTATCTTTGTTATGAAAAATTATAACGTTATGTATTTTTATTTTGCCCTCGGGATACTATTAATGTAACATGTTTAGAAAAAGAATGCCCTTGGGGGTTTTTCAATTTATTTGGAAATGTGATAGCTACAAATTTATATTCAATCCATATGGCTGTTTGAGCAACTTAATTCATGTTTCAAGATTTTTATGATTTTCTTAATTTAGTTATTCTTCTGACATAATGGACTTAATTATTATTTTTAAATTATTTAACTATTATTATTATTATTAATTTATTTTTATTTTTTTGTCATATTCTAGTGACTCTCTTCTATGGCAATCCCTAATTCAACTTGTGTGCAAGGGATTCCATAAATATCCCGCTCCTTACAGACAAGTCCCGGTACTAAGGTAGATAGTATAGTGCATGTCTAGATATTTCATGCATTAACTTCATTCAGACTGGGATTGTTGAAAATCGGTTTTAAAAGTTGGGTTTTGATAAATAATTTAAGTTGATTATATTTAATAAAAATAAAAATTATTTGGTTAAACATAATGTATATGAATTTAGTGTATTTGATTTCAAAAAAATAAATTTGGATGAATGTAAAATTAAATTAAAAAAGTAAATAACTTAAAAAGATATAATTATAGAATTGAAAAATGGTGGTAAAATGAGAAATCATATGTCTTATAGTGAAAATTAAAAAAATTTGATACCGCATTAATTACTCAATTTGAGTTTGAATTCCAAAAGGTATCAATATTCTTTAAAATAGATAAACTACATCTTAACGCGGCCTTGTGATTGAGCTTTTGTTGGTACAAACATTACAGAAAAAATTTCATTTTTTTTAAAAAATTATTTTCTCATATTAGTATGTGACAAGTGGTATGAACCAACTTAACCCAATCATCAAATATGAAGTAATTTCATTTTTTTTTTAACTTTAATTATTGCCTTGACTATTATTTTTGAGTTGTTACACTCAAATTATTTCAATCTTTTTTAGAAATTACACCCATATTTTTTCATTGCCTCATTGCCGACATATAACATAATGTGTTAATATTAAATAAAACTAAACATAGTTTTTCAAATTCATTTATAATTTTGGTCGAATCAAACTTAATTATACTATAAGTAAATTTATATTTGACATATAAATAATTCATATTTAAATAAAAATAATTAATTACAAAATAAATACAATTACATATATAACATATTGAGTTTAAATTATTCAAATAAAATTTAAACAAAATTTAATTTTCTATATATAAGCAATAACTCAACAAAATAACAAAAATATAGTAAAAATATTTAGAAATGAAAGGCCTACTAAAATGCCAATTGAAAAACACGATGGATCGGGTAGAGCAAAAAGAAAACAAAAAGAAGAGATCATTGACTCGATTCTTGTCAAATAAAAATTATTAGTACACTGTATACCACCTCTCCCTTTAGTTAAAACTTTAATAGGTGCATTGCCACTGCAGCTGCAGAGTCCCGCCCAATCCATTTACCAAAGAATTCGAATAATTAAACCAATCCCGCCCTCCCGATTTCCATTTTCCAAGTCGAGCCTTTTGGACTAGGGGAGTGGTCAATGCCGTAAGGATTCAGCAGTTAAACAGTTCATACTTACAGTATTAATTATAATAATAAAATTACTATTATTATATAAATATTTCATTACCCACACTTAAAAAAATAAAAATAGTAGAAAAATAAAAATAAAATAATATCCACATTGGAACAGAAAATGGGTAACGTGTGTTCCACGGGGGGTTGGAGGGGATTTGTGCTCTCGATTATAGCAGAGCTTTAAAAGGTGACAACTCATGAGAATGATTTGTGCTAGGTTTGAAGGGGCACATGAAGACGAGTAGCACTCTAGGGGAATTAATTCTATTATATGAATATTGTCTTCACCAATTTATATCATAACAACACTAGTTTTAATATAGGCTACATATTGAGATCATTGTAATTTTTTTTTTCTTCAGAAATTATTTTTTACCTTTAAGTCTATGCCCAACGGGGATTAAAGTTTATGTACAATAATAATGCACATGTTCAAGAGTATTCTAAATATAACATTGATATTCGAGAGTTCATCGTCTCAATTCTATCGAACATTATTTCATATATTGATTGATAAAAATTTTATATATGATTTCCATGCTTTAAAATTTTATTTAATGCTTTCTAAGGTCGCTCGATTGAAAAAAAAATTCAATTATCAATAAAAGATTAAGAAAATTAAAAGGTTGAAAGAAAAAATTAAAACTCTGTTTTAGACTGATTTTTGTTTTAGTTCCAATGTTTTCATGAAAAGTAATTGAGTAGATATGTTGTGTGAAAATACACGAGGAATTATGATGTATGTTTGGTTTTAATTATGATGAAAATAGTTCATATTGTCATGTCTTGTTTAGTATTATTATATTATTATTTGATATTATTTTTAAATTAATATAATAATTAAATAATGTAAATATATATTATTAATATAGTAATTTAAACATGTATACATATGTTATTTTGAAGTATTCAGTGTTTCAACGTTTGATTTTAAAATTATAAAAAAAATAAAAAATAAAACTGATGAAATTAAAATCAAATCATTTCCAAACAAAGGCTAAATGTGTAATTAGCACCCATATCCAAGTGAGTTCGCCTATGAGATAATAATTATGGTCCCTTGTCTGCCTGAAACGTACGCCGTACACCTTTCCTACATTGCTCCTCTGCCGAGCGCAAAACACTCACCTTAATTGCTACTATATTATATTGCTTGTCTTCCCCATTCGTTGCTTTATCGAGTAGGGGCAACCTATACCCTTTATCTTAAAAATAAAAAATAAAAATAAAAAATATTGAATATATGTTTTTCTTTTTTATTTTTTTCAATTTGAAATTATTCTTTTTTAACTTTTAGGAATTTAATTAATTACTACTACTATTTCTTTAAGCTACATAATAATCTACCTGTTTTTGTATCACTATTATGAAGCATAATATGTATAATATATATTAACCGGCATTATTATTGGGAATAGCCTTATAGGTGGTACAGCTTGAACAAGGGCCCAAAATCTTGGGATTAAAAGGTGATCACGCATATAATTAATAGAGCAATCCTAGCTAGCAAAATATGTCGTGAGTTGATTACCAAAAAGAAAAAGTAAAAAAAAAAAAAGAAGAAAGAAAAAAGCAACAAGAAGAGAAAAACTATATTAAATACTATGTTTGGACCTTGATTTTGATAAATAAAAAAATAAAACCCAAAGTACTATTATTTTAAATGAGAAAAATATTTTTCTTACTAAAATTTGAAAACCAAATACAACCTAAAATTTTCAGTTCGGTTAATTTTTATTCATATTATTTTCCAACTGGAATAAGAGTTAAAAAAAACGTGTATTAATTCAATTGATGTGCTCAACTAATTATTATTAATGTTAATTATTGTGCCTAGGCTAGCCCTCTTTAATCAATATGATAGCAAGTATTTTCGAGCTGCATGCTTACACGGGTTGTACCTTATATTATTGTCGTAATTAAGAACTTCATCTCACAAGTCACACCCACACGAAGCTTATAAACAAATATCTTGAATAATGCAGGGAAAAAGGGCTGGCAGGGTACAAGATGTGGGTATATTAAACTGTGAAATTAGGTGTTCAATAACGGCAAAACCGTGCAAAACTTTATGTCGGCAACAATAATACTGTTGAAGTACAACATAGAATGATCACCTAATTTACAGCAACATAAAAAAATTAACTGCGTCCATCATAGTAGTGGGAAAGAAAACAATGATGAGTCCGTAGTTCAAAATCAAAACCATCATGCGTTCATAATCGCATAAACTTGATTAGTATGGTGAACTTTTGAATTACTCCAGTTTTTCAATTTTTTGTATTGATAAGTGATTTTATAATTGTACGGGTGATCAAATTAGTATTATTATAATTTTGTGATTAAATTGATTAGATCAATTTAACCATCAATTTGATCGGTTTAATAAAAATTAATTATATATTTTTATTATGTTATATAAAATAATAATATAATATACTAATTGTTATATATAAAATAAAAAAATAAATTACAACATAAAAAATATATTTGACGAAACTCAAAATCTGAATAATTACACACACATATATATAACCAAATATCAAGTTAAGATTTTTTAAAAAATAAAATAAAAATTAGTGATCGATTTGATCAGATTTTCAATTTTTTCACCCAAACGGATAGGTCGAATCGGCTAAATTGATTGAACAGAAAAATTCGATTCGATTTTTTAAAAAATTGAGTACACCAAAATTTTAACTCATATGTGAAATGATTGGCAAGGACAATATTCATCCTACAAAAAAAATATTACATGAAAAATGGCCCTAAATTAAAATAGGGGAAACTTTTCCTTTCTAAATGTAGCATTAGTATATAAAATAAAGAATATAGCAAAATAGAGTGTTTAAATCAATAGTATCTTATTTAGGTACATTAAAAAGACAGATGATGGGCGATCAATACACCTTTACTGGCCTTGATCATAAAAATCTCACCCCGATGTTAAATATCTAAATTTGTTCACATCTATTGTCCACCAGGTAAACTCGATCACTACACTCTCATAAAAATCAATTCAAATTCTTTATTTTAATATAATATTTTATTTTATATGCTACGTTACATATACACATCAATATAAATAATATTTTTTTAAATATACATTTAACATAAATTATATATATTTATAGAAATATTGATATTTTCTCATGACCAATCATTGTCCCCTTGTCATGGCTTTTCTTGTATGTAGCTTAGCTGGCTGCCTTAAGACTGCCCAATTATAAATTAAAGAGGAATTAATAATGGGCCGCGAAATACTCAATCCATAAGCTGACATGAAATAAAAGGTATCCTCATCCATCCTTTTCACTGTATACATATATATATATGTAAACGTTGGATTGAGTAGTAAGACAAGGTGTGCAGTGGTATTGGTCTTTATTGCATTGTGCACCACGATAAAGAAGAGACTGAGACTGTATTACTTGCAGCCACCAAAAAGAGAGATAAAAACCTCTCATCTTTTTCTTGGTCAAATTGGTCATGTTTGCTTGCAGGGTTTGTAGTTTCTACATTATACCCACTGCACCCTCTTCATTAACCTTCTTTTCTTTCTTCCCCTTTTTGTGGCTCGCCTTCCGAGGACCACTTTTATTTTAAGGCTAAAATTGTACTTTCATTCCCAGTATATATATATATATATATATATATTTTTTAAGGCTAAAATTGTACTTTCATTCCCAGTATATATATATATATATTTAAAAAGAAAAAATCCAAACCTTGAAGCATGAAGAAGAAATTTGAGCCACCATGAGAAAGTTGATCTAATATGAAAATAACATAGAATGTTTGGGGTTGTGAGTTAAACAAATTAAACTAGAGGATACTACATATAACATTTCTCCCCACTCTAACTGCTTAAATTTTAAATTAGATGATCGCTTAAATCCCAATATAGTATCGGATCTAGAGAAATTGAATTTTTGGATTAAAATTTTATCATAATTAATTAATAAAAAATAAAATATTTGACCTAAAAATATTATAAAAAAAATATGACCGTCACGAACTTTCTTATATAAAACTAAAGTTTTTAGATATTCTACTTGATTGAATCTAATCAGCTCACAAACTAATCAAGAATGTCTAGATAATGTCTAGATAATATAAAACAGAACTCGATTCTAATTTGAGCCAGACAATTCTTTTTGGGGGAGCTTATGAGATTCAATCTAATTTCAAATATAAATAAGCTTAACTACCTCAAACTCCATTCACAAAATTCAAGTTTAGTTCAATCTTCAAATCTTGTAAACTATTCAAATCCACAAACTCTGATTAATTTACAATCTTGTTTAAATAAATGCACACTTTTCATGCATCAAAATTGCATCCAGCAATTGTGCTTGAACCCTAATTAATATAGAACCCCATTTTAATTCTTTTTCTTTTTTCTTTTGAATTTCACTTTATAAGAATACATTTTCAATAGCCAGCATTGAAGGGTCAAAGAATTGGCTATTTACAGCTGCTATGTACAGCACCAAGATTCAAGAAATTCTTTTTCATCAACTTTGGGCAATAGCATGTCCTTTTCACTTCAGAGATGGTGGGTAAAATCAATCAAGCACTGTTGCGGCAACTATAGAGCCAACTCTTTTGAAGGCTTGTCAACAACAAAAAAGCACTGAATCCATCAATTTTGCCCAAGTCAAATTCCATCACTTTTCCAATCGAATAACACTGTGCATCATTTGGATATCAAATCCCTGTAATTTGATTTATTTTACCTTTTTATTATGAGAAATTGCTTTCATTACAGAAAAAAAAAAAAGGGTTTACTCGCAGAATTCTATGTATGTATGTAAAAGCACATTTGATGCAAAGTCCACATCTTTTAATCCCCTATACGTAGACAGGATTTGTAAGACAGAAAACTCATTTCTAATGACTGAGACATATAGTTGAATGGCAAAGACAATCGACTTTACACGATAATGGTGGCTATGAGGAAGCTCAGGCAGTTAATGATTAATCTAAATTTATTTTATTTTGTATTTTATATTAAATTAATTTTAAAGTTCTCGTTTGATTTAATTGGATGCGCCTTTTCAAACAATTTTAAGATTCGACTTTAGCAATATGATTTATTTAAGATAATATTAACTTTAGTACTTGTCAATAGTGACCGACGGGTTACAGTTTAAACTTTTAGATGAAATGATTATTTAATATGATATTAGAATCAAATCAAATAAAAGGTCATGTGTTCAAATCTCATCGCCACTCTTAAAAAATATTCCACGTACTAAGACTTAATAAAATCCGCTAGTATGTAAGAGGGCGTGTTAGAATTATTAAAATATTAAATATTTATCTGATAATTTGAAGTTTAGAATAAAATGATTATTCAACAAGACAATCACAATTTCTGATAAAAGTTTATGGGAATGACATACCACAAAAAATACTCTATTGTGAACACATCCGAGTTAAAAATCTATTTGTGTCTCCAATTATCAATTTAAGCCCATTGGCACAACTATCAATTTAAGCTATTTCTACAACCTAAACCTAAACCTACTTTATGATAATATCATTATGTATGGACACTACCAAATTAAGTGGCATGAAATTTTCCCTACTTCAAAAAGTGGTTGCAAATGAGCTAAAGCAATTCAAGATTAATTCGTAATTGTTTTCTTTTACGGTGCTCCAAAATTGATTTTAGAGTTATAATCTATATTTTTATAATCGAATCAGTGATTAAAATTGAACCGCGAATCTGATCAACAATTAAGTGTTATTAAAGTGATAAGAATTATAATCTACAACTTTATATTTAAAAAGTTTTTGGGTTAAGTCTCATTTATGTGTTAATATTTGTGTATTTTAATATTGTCCTTTGATTATAGGCCATTGTTTATATTTGATTAGGTTTTTATTTGGCAATGTGATAAATGATGTAGTTCTTCACTTTTATCCCAAAAAAATAATTAAATAAAAATGACAAGGGAGTCTGTTCGGTTGCTATGAAGCCATTCCAATGGGCTATTAGGACCCCAAAAAAGTTGGTGTTACTGGTTCAATCCAAAAAAAAAAAAAACAATAAAATTGGGATAGCCCAATTTGATTGGTAGTAGAACTACTAGTCTTTCACTCTCCAATATCAATTAGAGCCCACATCTATTTTTCCTTATCTGAAGTCTGAACCTGCCTAAGCAGTAAGCACCCAAGTTTGGGTACACATTTCCTCGACCCAATCCATCAATCTTGTATTGGGAATATACTTTGTGATTGGAAAATAACAAAAAATAAAAATAAAAAAAATAAAAATTATGCACTTCAAATTTAATTATTAAAGTTATATTCTCACAATTTGTTTTGTACATTTAGTATTTATTTTGTTTGTGTATAATTTGTGTGAATAATATGTATGCATAGCTTGTCTATGTTATGTATGTGGCTCCTGATCAAGTAGATATTTGTTGCCATCTTTATCATAATGTTAGTCTCAAGTGGTCATTTTATATGCCATTATCATGCCACGGTCAAGCACTAGAAACATCAAATCACCAACTCCATGAAAATAATTGTTGCCCAATTGAACACGTAAAAAAAAAAAAAGAAAATCTTGACCTAAAAAACCCATATTAATTAGTAATTTATTACCACCAAGTGCGATTCAACTCGTTCTCCAAATATATCAAAAGCACTCATAATGGTGGAAAGAACCCCCAAAACTATTATCATGGTTTAAATATTTATATACATATATATATATATATATGATCATATATCTTTTTTTTAATTGTTTTTTGGAATTTAACTCATATTATTGCCTTTCCTTTTGAAATATGCACATGTTGGACAATAAAGAAAAATTTGATGCCCACATTTCACCAAATTTGGTGATTTCAGTAGTCTTATTAATATAAAAGAATCATTATCAGATTTATTTATGCAAGATTGTGATTAGATGACCATCTTCATATTCATTGAAGTGAAGATGAAAGTGGAAATTTATCTGTCAACATCATTCAAAACGACATCTAATCTGATATCACGAAGAAATTAGATGTTAATCTGTCTTAACTCACAAAATTGAAGTTCAACCCCAAACCTAATGAATTGAAGATGACTCTGCTTCAACGTGCACACATCCCCTACCCCCCTTCCACACATCACCCCCCCCCCCCCCCCTCCCCAACCAAAATATCTGTCCACACAATTTTCTGTGCTTTTGAGGAAAAATCTTGCCATTAACGTTATTGGGCGAAAGAAAGATACTTGGTGAAAAATGATCAAATCAGGGCAACCTTTTAAGTCAAAGTGCAATGGAGTTAATGGGTAAGATTTTAGTGGAATTTGGCACATTTTACAACCACAAATCCAAAGTGCTTTATGAATTGGTGACAGGGGAAGCATTAACTCCTAAAGCATATGAAACTAGCCTCGGTGAAAATGGTGGCATTTAATCATTTCATTGTCAATTTCCTTGCACTAATTCATAATAATTAATATCTGTCTTTTTTTTTTTAATGATCAATTTTACCTTATTTTGAACTTTTAATTTTAATTAAGTTCACTTATTAAAAATTAATTAAAAATATTAAATATTTTTTTATCAAATCATATATCCAAAAAAAAAAAACTATCTTTAAAGTAGACTAAAGTATCAGTACATAAGTGGGTTCGAACCCAAAATCTATTTTCATGGATTAAACTTCCATAAGTTTCTATTGACAATGAAAAGTTTTTATGTTCAATTTAATCAAAAATCAAATAAAGGGTAGTTTTGATTTTATTTTTATTTTTTATTAAACTCTCTTCGCTTCTTAATTTTTTTTCGAAGCTAGCTTTCCTATTTTTCAAAGAGACTCTTATTTCTTCTTTATACTTTTAAGATGCGATTTCTTTACAAAATGAATTATTATAAATGTTTTATTTGTTGATTATTGATAGTATTCTTGAGTAAGACTACACATCTAGTTACATTATATAAGTACTGATTTAACTGAGGTCCATATTCATTTATAGTTGATTTTAATTGTTAACCAATTGTTAGTTTCAATTAATATACTATTGTACATATTAGACTTGTAGAGTGCCATCACCATACGAAACAATTAATTAACATGGTTGACTGAAAATAATTTAAAGATATGATAGACATGTTCAAACTTCATAAGCAAACTAACCTTTTATCCTTTTTTTTATTTTTTTTTCTGCGTACTTCTTAAATTTTACAAATTTCTATTATGGTTTTATAACATTTAAAACAAAAAACTCAGAATTTAAAATTTCGAAACATATCATGAAAACAAAAATTCTAATTCATATTTCTTATAAATAATATGAAGTTTGGACATCAATCTTATTATTTGAACAATATTTTTTGTTGGTAAGTTCACCAAAATATGGTGGCTATAAAAAAATTCAAAATAAGGTGGCTATCAAAATATTCAAAAAAAATATGACTACCAAACATTCAAATATTGAAGTTACAAAACTTTAAAAATTGACATCAAATATTGCCCATAAATAGAACTCTCATTTTATACTTAAAACACACATAAAAAAAAAAAAAAAAAACAAGATAGTTGAATGATAGAAAAACAGAGTGTTTTGAGATAAGAAATAAGGAGAAAATTTTTAGAAAATTTTTATTCTCTCTTAAATAGTCTTTCTATTTTTCCGTAATATTTTAAATTGAAAAACTTGATATATTTGTGATTGAAAAGATATTATATTGAAAATTATTTATGTATCCATAGTTTAAGTTTAGAAAGAATTTGTAAACCTACTATATATATAATGAAAATTTTGTTTGAATTATGATTTCGTAATTTTTTTCGATTTGTATTCTCCACATAAAAAATTTTCATGCCATTTATTACGACTCTATTTCTCAACACTTTAAACCTAACAGCAGCTAATATTTAGTATGTAACCAAAAAAAAATTGAAAAGATAATACGGAACCTGCACGTTGCTTTCTAATTAGACAACTTTATTTGTTTGCAATTCTTTTTTTTGAACATAAAAGTGAAATAATATATGCATAACTTTATAACAATGTATCTCGCAAACTTATGACAGCACACGATTTTACGTCATATTTTTCTTACTTACATGTAAGATGTAAAAGGCAACATATATTGTAACAAAGTCGTATATTCATCAAAGTATATATATACACATATTGCAGGTGCCCATAATTGATGATGGGTCATAATGTAATAAGCACTCCTCAAATGATTTGAATTGTGGGTGGGCTGATGGAGCTGGGAAACTTACAGTTAAAGCAAATTAATATTTTTGGTTTGAAACAGATTGGAAGAAGCGTAGAACCCGTGACCTGAAAGCGTTATTGAATGAGTCAGAATGAATGAATTAAAAGACATCACGACCTTCTTTTGATTTTTGGACCACCCCCAAGTCTTCCACACTCGATTGGCACAACGTATTTGATTTTCAGATTTTTCCAGGCAAAATCTCTTCATCCCTTCTTCCATTTGCACAATGATTGGTTCCAAATCACGATTTTATTTTTTTCCACACGCAATGGTCAAATTTGGAAGGTAAGAAAATGTAGAAATGTTAAACTTTTCATTTTTAATTATTAAGTAATCAGTCAAATACATCGTTATAATATTAAATTATTAATTTTTAATTAATTAATTAACATCACCAATCACCAACTATTTACAATCAATTATCATTTTACTATAAAAATAAATAAATAATCTAACTTTTTACCATTTGATTTTTCACAATATTAACATCTGACCCAAATTTATTCTACTTGTAAGACAAAAAATCGATACATAAATTTAGAAAATACTTGTGTATGTTAATGTGGTGGTGCTCCAACAAAACCTGAAATTCAATTGCTGTATTCTTTGATGTAGTTCAATTATTTTTTCGAAATTTTTAGTTGGAAGTTAATTTTCAACGTTGGTCACTGCCTGCGTTATAAAAAATCATTAAGGTGTTGAGGTTGATCCGACGAAAATCTACTCATACTCAAATTAGTTTCAAAATAAATTAATAAAAATAAGAGAATTTGAAAACAGATAAGTACATAATTAATTACGTATATTTTAATAATGAAAGTTTGAAATATTTATAGTATTGATATGAGAATTTTCGTGAGTGTGAACCCGAGTTTTCTATAAGTTTAACGATAACATTGTAAATAAACTTTATGTATTGACTTATAAAATAAATCTTATTTATTTTATCTCATAATCCGAATTCACTTTTTAAACTTAACCTATTAAATCTATTTGGTTTCATCACCCATTATTTTTGTAAACCTTTAATCTGAAAGAATTAAAATAGGTTACAACCAAGTACATTACACATACCAATCAGCTAACTCTCTAAACTGAACCATCAAAAAGTACTTAGAATGCCATTAAATAGCTTCAATTAATGAGAAGGGAATACATTCTTCCCAAAAATTATATATATACTGGTAAAAAGCCAAAAGACCAAAAAAAAAAAAAAAAAAAAAAAGGGGGAAAACATCCAACATTTTGTTAAGAAAAAGCATAAGAATTAACCAATGACTGTGAAAACTTTTCTTGCTCGTATTCGAGTTGTCTCCACTTTCCATTAGTACCTTAAAATTATTACAGTATAGCACTAGGAGACAACGTGCTCGCCACCAGTATAATTACTACTTTAGATGTATTCTACAATGATTGTGGGCGGATTAAACAAAGCGAAAACGATTGGGCTGGTATCCTATGCCTCAAAATACAAAGGAAATGAGGATAAATGGATCAAAATGGACGGTATTATTTGAGTCATCAAATAATAAATAAATAATTTCATGTCCCACAATACGATGGCAAATCATGTACTCATTTTACAGGCAAAGGCCGTTATTTAATACATAATTATTGATCTATACTCAGTAATATATGAATAGAATAATTATGATAATGAAAGGTTTATTAATAAAAGGAAAAAAAAAAAACAAATATGACGTCTATTAAAGTTCATATTCTTTTATATTAGGAATCTGAAAGCTTAGAGTCGTTTGATTCCATTTTTCATAAGAATTTTTTTCATTAATTACTATTTGAAACTCTAAAGATGAATTTATTTTACTCATTTTCATTAGAATGATAATTTATTTTTATTTTTAAAATTTATTTTTATATTTATTAATATTTCACATTTTTTAATAAATTTATCAAATTCACTTTCAACGTACTAATATTTTATATCTTTTTATGCAAAAAATATTATAAAATAAATATATTTTTATTTCTAAACATGTATAGTTTATATAAAAATATAAATAATTCAATATATTTTTATTTTTACATAAAAATTAAGTAAAAATATTTTCTACTTTAAAAATGGAACCAAATGGATTCTTATCTTTTGTATCTTATGTTTGAAATTTATGTTGTAATTATTATAAAGACCTCAATTTTGCCATTTGAACTTCATCTCACTGGCTACCCTTTTAATATTTTTCAGCCAAATCAAATTTATCTGGAATCCCAATTCCATAAACTAAGAAAAGAACTAGGTTGAAAGAAAAAATAATTCTAAACCACATTAGAAAAGCAATTTTTTATTTTTATTTTTAAATCTTGAAATAGGAAACAATTTCCTAAATACATATTGCCAAAAAAGAAAACTAAAGTCTCCAGATAGTCTACTCCATACTCTAAAGATAGTTTCAAACAAAATTAATTGACGGGGTCCTAATTTCGAAGTCGAGCCGCAAATTAAGAAACAATTGTACCCTAATCCCGAACCACCCAAGTCTTTTTACCCAACTCCAACCTTTCTTTTTTCTTAGTGTTTTCATTCCCCATTTCTAAATCCATTAACATTTTCAGTTTAAATTCTCCAAAAATTGGGTGATGGTGCACACACTCATGATTCCACTCCTGTGAATCAGTCGTGGCGTTGACGCGCGGCCTCTTTCAAGCACAAACCCCGGAAAACGCTTTTGACGGGTCAAATTTCTTTACTTTACAATCTGCCCCCTCTCCCGTATTAAAAGCTACGCAATTTCCATTTTTCCCATACCTGGATTGTATCCCACAACCTTGTCTAACCACCTATATTGCTTTCTACGTGGCGGCGCGTGTTTTCCGCTCGCCTTTGTCAAAAAACCTGGAAATGGGTCAAGCCACCTCCACCCACGGCTATTCCCCCGGCGGGTCGAATCATTTTCGCAATCCCAACCTTGACCTTCACCAGCTCCGCTCTACCTACAATAATTCCCAGCTTCCGGAGGGCGTTTGCGTGAATCAACAACTCGACTACACCTCGGAGATCCCCGACGAATGCTTAGCTCTGATCTTCCAATCCTTGAGCTCCGGCGACAGGAAGCGCTGCTCCTTGGTTTGCCGCCGATGGTTTGCCGTGGAGGGGCAGAGCCGCCACCGCCTCGCTCTCAACGCCTCCACGGAGGTCGCCGTCCACTTACCTGCCATCTTCACGCGGTTTGACTCGGTCACCAAACTCGCCCTCCGCTGCGACCGTAAGTCCGTGAGCATAAACGACGACGATTTGACCTTGATCTCCCTCCGATGCCACAACCTCACCCGGCTCAAGCTCCGGGGATGCCGAGAAATCTCAGACCTTGGTATGTTCGCTTTGGCTACAAATTGCAAATATTTACGTAAATTTTCCTGCGGATCGTGTATGTTTGGAGCTAAAGGCATGAACGCGCTTCTGAATAACTGCTCCTCGCTAGAGGAGCTCTCTGTTAAGCGTTTACGGGGAATTAATGATGGGTTTGCAGCTGAGCCAATTGGTCCTGGGATTGCGGCTTCGTCGCTGAAGTCAATTACGCTTAAGGAACTTTATAATGGGCAGTGCTTTGGGCCCTTGATTATTGGATCCAAGAATTTGAAGACTTTGAAGATTTTGAGGTGTTTGGGGGACTGGGATAGATTATTAGAGACAATTACTAGGAGGAAGAATTGTTTGACGGAGATTCATTTGGAGAGGCTGCAGGTGAGTGATGTAGGGCTAATGGCAATATCTAAGTGTCCAGATTTGGAGATCTTTCATTTGGTGAAGGCTCCTGATTGCTCAAATGATGGGATTTTGGCAATTGCTGAGAATTGTAAGCTATTGAGAAAGCTCCATATTGATGGGTGGAGGACGAATAGGATAGGTGATGAGGGATTGATTGCCATTGCGAAGAACAGTGTGAATCTTGTGGAGTTAGTGCTTATTGGGGTGAACCCGAGTGCTGTGAGTTTGATGGCGATGGCCTCAAATTGTCAAAAATTGGAAAGATTGGCCCTTTGTGGGAGTGAAACCATTGGAGATCCTGAGATTTCATGTATTGCGGCTAAATGTATGGCGTTGAAGAAGCTTTGTATAAAGGGTTGTCGTGTGACGGATTCCGGGATTGAGGCGTTTGCTTTTGGGTGTCCCAATTTAGTGAAGATTAAAGTTAAGAAGTGCAGGGGAGTAACTAGTGAAGTTGCGGATTGGCTGAGGGCAAGGCGAGTAACACTGTCTGTGAATTTGGACGCAGATGAGATAGAACCTGAGGCCTTGGACGCTAGCACAAGTGATGGAGGAGCACAGGAATATGGTGTGGAGTTCCCCCCAATAGTTAGTGGAGCTGCAAGTGGCAGTAGTGGAAATGTTGCTGCCCACGTTGATGCTCCATCAACGAGTAATGGAAGTCGGTTGCCCAATAAGTCAAGGTTTAGTCTTTTTGCTGGAAGGACTCTTGTGGCATGTGCTTTTCGTAGGTTATCAAATAGTAATGGTGGTTCAAATGATAGCTTATGAATGATCTGGACGAGAGTTGGAAACTTATGAACCCTTGTTCAGTCTGCACTGGTGTCTTTATTCAACCATGAGTGGCTAGAATCTGTGTTTGAACTTGTGTTGTATCTTCGCTTCAGTGTTGGGTGTCATATGTAACCTGCCACTTAAATTTGTGCACACTAAGATCCCCTTTCTATAATACTATATTCGATGATTGTGTCCTCTTTCTGTTCAATAGCTTGCTTTTATGACATGCCTAATGTTCATTCTTGAGTTGTTCTGCAGTGTAGGTATAATTTAGCCTTAAAACCCTCATCATTTTCCTGGTGGTTTTTTGTTTCCTTCACATTGCACTCAATGTGGACTTTTGGATTGACATCCTTGTATAAGCCTAACAATATTTTCTCATGAAAATTCATCTCTGAGATGCTTTGGATCCATTCATCCTACTTAATCGTTTCTTCTACTTTTTTTTTCCAAGAGAAGAATCTTCTATTTGAAAAACGTGCTGGAAATTTAATGCTGGAGACTTTGGTACAATATTTGTGGTGTGGCATCTGATGTAGAAATGAAATTCTAGTGTTCTCTTTTTCTTCTGCATACTTTTTTTTTTCTATTATCTGATTTTGGCTAATTGTATTTCTCCCTTGTAAAATATTTTTCTGTCTGTCTTTATGTATAACACCATGATGTCTCCGATGTTATCGGATTATACTTGTTTCGAAAAAATGTTGTTGCTGTCATTATTATTCTCATCTTATTTGTGTGTGTTTGGGGGGTGGGGGGTGGGGAATAAAATGCTTGGATGCGTCCATCTGTCATTATGATTGCTTTTTTAATCTCTTGAGATTTTGAATTCTACTTGCTCTGCTACCAGAAGGTGGTTATGAGTAGGGTTGCCTAGATTGTGTTGGTTTTTCAGTTTTGGGTGCCTTCTGTTTGGTGGCTAGCAATTTAAGAGGCATCTTATACTATATCATTTTCAAGAGATTTCAATAGTTACTCTTCCCCATATGCTGTACTTCGATGACTTGGAATGTGAGGTAGGTTGATTATCTTAATTCTCATTGACTTTGAATCAGTCCGTCAGGCTTCAACTAAAGTACTAACTTGAGTGCCTTCTTATTTGAATCCAACATTAGTGGTTAGATATGCATCTCAAATGATACATCATCATATAGTACTAACTTGTCATTTGAACCACTGCTTCCAAATGGTACATCAACTTGTCATTTGAACCACTGTCTCATAGTTTCAGAAGTAATGTGATGGATCTCCGTCTGTTAGAAGTCTCTGCTGCCTCTATTGTGCTACTATTATAAGTTTTGGCTTGCTGCCAGTCCAAACAATCCCATTCCACTGATTCATGGTATGAACCTTGTTTGATGTTCTCTTCTTCTTTCTGTTTTGGTTATATTATTTGATTGTTCTCTGTGTTCCTGAACACGAATACTGCCACTCCAAAGCTTCGTAGATTGAAGTTGGGTGCACTGCGCAGCATTCATATGAACAGATATGGCTCAATGGAACCCCACAAAATCTTGAAAGTTGGATAAAGGAGAGAGTCAACCAGACTAGTGAAAAAGAAATAAAAACAGCATCTCAAAAAAGCCAGCTTAGATGGTTGCTATAAAGCGGCATGAGGAAAAATGTCTGTGAGTTCGAGTTATCCACCCTTAATCTTGTTAACTGGTGGTGACTCGTGTCAATGTATGTCCCAGATTCTTACTCCCTGTGGGCATAGACCAACGGCCAAAAACAATCACAGTCCATCGCTTCGAGACAAATGACGTTGCTAGAACTTTTTTCTCTTTATAATTTGGTAGGTAGAATTCCTTTTTTATAAGTGAAATGGTTACTTAATAATAATTAAGTAGCAATCAACAAAATAACTATTAACAACTTTCAATAATCAACAATGAACTGATTAATTAATATGAAAGTAAATAAACACCCACATTTTTTATGAAATTTGGACTAAAGACCTCGTAATCTTAAGGATTCAGCTTTTCCTATGTTTCGATTAAAATCAGGTTGTTTCTTGCCAGTAGTTGATGAATTCAAGTATTTTTATCATAAGCTATTTAGTATAATAAATATACTACTAACGAAATATTTTATTGAGTCACTAACAAACAATTTTAAGTTACAAGCCAAATGAGTTAAGTTTGAGCTTAAAAAAAAATACATGAAGTTAAGCTCGAACTTAAATTAATCGAGCTAATTGAGTGTCTTTGAGGATCACTCGAGATTGAGCTTCAAAATCCTAGTTTAATTTTAAAGCTTTTGGTTGTTGAATTTAGTTCTAATGTATGTAATTCTTATCAATTATAAACTTTTTTATTTTCGCAAAATTTGATTACGTCGACCTTATATATTTTAATTTGATATGATTATTGATGAATGAGCTAGTAGGTTCGGCTTTCACCTTTTTAAGAAAAAAATTACTTGTAAACTTCCTTTGAGTTATAGATTGTATGGAGATTGTAATCGTCAAAATCAAATTATTGGAATACACTAGCAAAACAGAACTTTTTTTAGCCAATTTGTTACAATTCCACAACTAAACTACTATCTTTACAAATTTTAAATTTTTTGATACCATAATATAATAGTAATTCAGCGACAACAAATAATAATAAGAGGCAAATTTAATCTAATATGAATTACAAAATATTGAAAACTATCATTTCCCCCCTTTGAGAGAATAATCGTGTGACTAATAAAAAGAAAAAAAGAAGTAAAAGTTGGCAAATATTCACTTAGAAGAATGGGAAAATCAAAGGACTAAATTGACAATAATATGAACTCTTGGGTACGAATTTTCAATGACATATAAACCCTAGTCCAATCTCACCAGCCCCTCTTTACCTCTTATGCATAAACCCTAAATTCAATTTCTTCAACCGGACAACCACTCTTCTTCTCTCGTTCAATCTCCCGCGCACACTGTCAGACACAAACGGTAGAAAACTTCACTGATTTCCTTTTCACCCCTAATAATGGATGAGTTGATCGCCTCTGCGAAAAAAGAGGTATGTTTTAATAGGTTTCCGCATTGGCATGAGATGTTCTGTCGACATTAATGGAGTATTTTGGCCTCAAATACTATTTTATATGCTTTTATTGCCTGTGTTTATTATACAATTTAGCCAATGTGCTGGCTTAAGCGAAGCTGAACTTGAGTTCAAAATTCTCACGAGAATTTTTGCTTATTGATGGTTTTTTTTTTCTTCTTCCTAATCTGCAGAAGGTATATTAATTAGGTTTTTGAACATGTTAGTTAATTTTCGCGATTTTTAGGTGTGAAATCATCCCTAATCCTTGAAAACAATATGTTTATAGGTTGCCTTTTTGGTTTTATTAATGTTATTAGGTGTTAGTTGAAATGGTGAAATTGGCGCAAAAGAGAGGAATGGCCGGGAGTAAAGGTCACTGGAAAGAATTTCTGAAAGTTTATGATAAGAAGTTTGGGGCAAGCTTGAGTGACCCGTCCCGGAGGTCTGTTGATTCGTTGGCTACATTTTTAAAAACTTTCACGCAAGATGATGATTTGAAGGTAAATTTTGAGTCAGACAATGTTTATAGCTTTTCATGACACAAGAATAAGTACAGCAATTGCTCTTAAAGTTATGAATAGAATGCTTTCTCATGTCGTTTTGCAGTTCTTCAAGAAAGTATTGCAATGCCATTCCAACCGCGATGAGGTGGAGCAATTTAAGAAAATTTCCCCTGATAATGAAACTGCTGAACAGGTCTCAATTTGATATATACGTTGATAATTTGCAATTCTTCATGCACCAGTCCATAGTGTTATTAAGACAGTTGTTTTTATTGATGCAGAGGCTAGTCCGTTTGACTTTAGAGCATCCGCAGTACCCTATTTATTATGCCTTCCCCTCACACGAGGAGGTAGGCCTTTTAAAAATCTTCTTCTCGTCGGCATACTTAATAACACTTGAAATAAGTTCATAAGTTTGTCATTGCTAAAAAATTGCTTCATCTTATCTTCCTAATAAAATATCTCTTGTTAACTAATGCTCCAACTTGGAGTTGCCTAGTGTCAGTTAGTCGGTAGTATGTTTTTCCCGTGACCTGTTAAATATATATATATATGTATATAATTTTTATTTATTTATGTGAATACCCATAATATGTTAATTTGGCTTGTCCTTTCTTGAACTCTTGAGCTGGAGCAGGAATGGTTGGTTATAAAATGCAGTAAAAAGTCTAAGGCCATGAAGTCTACGGAAATGGTTGCCATTGATTGTGAGATGGTTCTCTGTGAAGATGGCACTGAAGCGTTGGTGAAGGTGTGTGCTGTAGACCGCAATTTACAGGTATCCACTTGACACACTCTTGTACACCATATTTGAATGGATACCTGCTTGACAAATATTATCAGTTTGAGGCCAAACATTTTTTTTATTTTTTTTTGTGTTTATGCTTTCATAATTTGAATTTCTTTTTAATCTTAGGTTAAACTTGATGAAGTTGTAAACCCAAATAAAGCAATTGCAGATTATCGAACAGAGATAACTGGAATCTCTGCAAAAGATTTAGATGGAGTGACTCATTCTTTGAAAGATGTGCAGGTATACTTTGTCGACTTTTTGTTGTCTGCAATATGTATACATGCACATTCTGGTTTGACTTTTGTTTACTTTTTGTGGCACATTACAGAAATCTATCAAGAAGTTATTATCACATGGTACCATTTTAGTTGGCCACAGTCTCAATAATGATCTTCAAGGTAAGTTCTGTAACTTGACATCTTAATCTTCTGTATCCCCATGTTGTGCAAATTACAACTGTAGGCCCCTGTTGTTAAGGGGTGTTGTTAAGGGGTTCTTGTTCACAAGTTGACTTTTGGCTAAAATCTTACATCTTCTATGATGACTTGTTGGTAAAACTAGAAGTCTTTTTCTTTGTATTTTGATTTTTGTTCTTTTGTTTTTCTCATGGGAAGCATTGAAGTTAGACCACACAAGAGTGATTGACACGTCTTATGTCTTCAAGTATGCAAATGGACCTACCAACAAGAAACCTTCTCTGAGTTTGTTGTGTAAGGTGACTTTTTATCCATGCATTTAATTTAAAAACATCTTATTCTTGATCTCACTAATCTGTCAACTTTATGAATGAATCTTGTGTAAAACTGTGTTTGGTTCCTAACTAATCTGTCAGCTAGTTCTCCCCACCCCACCCTACCCCCCCTTCCATGCATGTATATTTGTAGATGTAAAAAGTCAGTTTTTTGGTATTCAAAAGTTGTTACTTCAATGACCTGTGGGAAGACTGTCAATCTTGCTATACAGATTTTAAACTACCCCTCTTTATGTTTTCTCTGCAAGTGTTGCATTACCAAACACATGCAGCTGGCAAGCAGTTATGACTTATTCTATGTTCTATGTTGTACACTAGGCTATGTTAGATTATGAGCTCCGGAAGAAGGGAAATCCACACAATTGTCTGGATGATGCATGTGCGGCAATGAAGCTTGTCTTGGCCAGATTAGAGGGAAGAATTGACGATGTTATAGCCGAGGAGGTAACTTCAACTAATCACTGTTTTTTTTGTGATTATCATCAAAGTCGAGACACGTGCTCCAGTGAATTTCTGATTTTAGGTGAAAGAATTGGATATGGCAAAGTTGCTTTTACATAGGATCCCTGTCAATATTCTTAGCAAAGATTTGAAGAGTGTTCTTCCTGGGGACTTTACGATTGAAGTGAAGGTTTGTATGATCCCCATTTTCTTTCATTTCTTCTATGAAGTTTCGTTTCACTGCTTTTTGCCAATTTCTCCTATTGGCATAATATAGGAAAGGCCTTAAGTGAAAATGGAAAGGGTCCTTTAGGGAAAATTATTCTGCAAATTTAAGATGTTGCTTAAAACTGTGCTCAACATTAAATCATGAAAATTTACCATTATGACTGTGTTTACAGTCTTCTATTTATTTATTTATTTTTTAAATGGCCGTCCAGTCTGCCTATTTTAATCACTTCCCAATCATCATTTCAGGCCATTTGATAAGTTATCTCTGCAGGTGAGTAAAAAAGTCAGGAATACTTATTCGGCCTTCGCAATATTCAAAAATCAGCAAGAAGCAATTGAAGTGTTTGAGAATCTTGAAGGTGACTTAGAAAAGGTTTGTATTTCTCTTTTTGTAATGCTCTCTTGTATATGTAAGTTAACCTTTTTCACGCATCACAGAAGGTTAGACTACCTTGATTTCCTATTGTAGATGTCATATTTCTAATCACTGTACTGTTCTTTCAAGGAGATAGATGTTTTGGCAAAAATACCTTCCTCTCTGTTCTTTCATAGATTTTGATTTTTTTTCATCTAACTTTATGCTAGGACTCGTGTGGGCGACCACAAAAGCTTGTAAAGTTTGAGCTTGGTTCAGGAATAACTGGTACTTTCTGTGTTTGTAAAACTGTCCCTGAGAATCCTGTTGGCCAGTTCACAAAGAAGAGGTCAGTTGAAGATGACACTCCTGGCATATTGAAGAAGTTGAGAACAGGTCAAACTTTGGGACAACTTGAGGATTCCAATCAGTGTGAAACACATTTGAAAGAGATTGAAAGATTGAAGGGAGAGCTAAGTCACAGAGATCAGGAAATCTCAAACTTGAATAAAATAATTGCTGCACTTGCTAGGAAACAAGGACTCTGAGCATTCCCTTGAAAATGCCTGATGAAATGGAAATCTTCACATGCAATACATGCTTTATGAGGTCTGAAAGAGTGGAATTGATTTGAAAAGCTTGATTACTTGAGAGGCTTTGTTCTATGAGAACCCTGGAAAAGAAAGAATTTGTTTTTACCATTGAAAAGGTGGTTTCTACTGCTGAGTTGCTGGAGTTGGTGCAAGTGCAGCTGCATCAATGTAATATTCTTCCATCAGTATACCGTGACTAGTGGTTCTGCATCAATGTATCCTACAATAATTTTTTCTTTTCAGTTTTCGAGAATTTGTTTCAAGTTCTTTAAAGGGCCCTGGGCCCAAGATTAGTGTTTTCGTGGCAGCACGTTGAAAAGGACTCCAATTTTCAAAAGTAATTTTATTACTCGGTGAAATATTCCAGAAGATTTTATCAGTACCAATGCATTTTATTGGTATTTTTTTTCCTTATTTGTGATGAATTTGTTTCTTCCTCACTCTGTATGAGAGCCGAGCTGCATTTTCCTGTAAACACTTGCATTAATTCCTGGGTAATACATTTGTGCTCGCTCGTTTTGAAATTGTTTCATATCTTTTGGGTTAACAAAATCACCTACCTCGAAAGAAAAAGGTTTCTTATTGACGTACTTATCATAATCCAAGTATGAAATACTCCTTGTTATGGAGTTATAACAAGTTCGTAGAGCTCAACTTTGCTCTGTTAAGTATGAAAGAGCACAAATTTTTGTGTGTCAAATATGATATAATCATAGCAAAACTCGTACTAAATCTTGTGGCAGTTCATCTATAAGATCACGGCACGTACATCTCCCATACAGGTGACATGAAAAATTTGGCAACAATAACAGTGTGCATTAGCCCGCTGCAAACTAACAGCAGTTGGCCATAAGAGAAGATGACGACTAGGATCTCATTGGCTTGAGACATTAGTTCGAATTAAGAATTCTAATAATACATGATAAGGAATAGTGCGAAGGAATATTAGAACCATGACATCAATTCCAGCAAGTATATTAATATCTAGTGCAAGAACTTCCAGTGGGATTACATCTGAGGTAAAATCTATGCTCCGATATAATACAAATATTATGAAGATGATCAGCAACATTATAAATTTCAAATACATCTTTTTCTTTCAATAAGCACTTGATGCTTGAGTCTGCCATGGGCGCCTTCAAAATATGGAAAGACCATCATTATCCATTTATCAGACTTAGCAAGTATTGGAGCATAACAGGTGAAATTGAAAAATAAAAAAGTATTCTTTAGATGTATGAAATTATGAATGCACAAGGTCCAAATTCTGGGATTGACATAAAAAAAATAAAAATTAAAAAAGGGATATGAGTGAGGAGACAAAATCAATCACCAGTTACCAATCTGCTGCCTCCATATCAGAAACAGTGATCCCGAAGTGCCCCAATAGCACCTATTGGCTCTCGTCATTATTTTTCACTCACTTTCATAATCTTCATCATCTCCAAAACTGAAAACCGAAGCGTCTGCTGCAATGGCCTTGATATCTGCAGAGTCCAAGTTTGGGATTGTGGAAGCTCTCTCAACCCCATCAATTTTCAGTTCATGGGAAGTTTTAGACTGGGAACTTGTGGACTCTTTACCCAGAGAAAGCTGTTCAGTTTGATGTGATATGGTGGAAATGCACTCAGTTTTGGTGCCAGATTCAGAATGTGGGGTAGTTCCTGCAGCAGATATAGTGTGATCCACCCTGCTTGAAGAAGTAGGTTCTTCCCCTTCACTGTCAGAAAATACATCGTCTTCATTGTTTTGTTTTCTTGAGGCATTACTCTGTTGAGAATTAGCTTTATTATCACTACTTGAAGAAGCATCAGTCAATTTTCCATCGGCGCTCTTTGTGTCATGACCAGTTTGGATCTTGGATGGGATAGTTCCATCATAATCTATCATCACAATTTCAACCTGAAACCCTGGAGAAGGCAATTTTCTCTGCAAGGGAGAGTCATTAAACTGTGTTGTTACCGATGGCAGGCAAAAAAGTAAAGGGTAGCCAAGAAAGAAGGCAAGATATTGTAATAGTAATTATTAAAGAAGGGGTCACCACCATATTTCATGGCCTGATAGTATCATTGTAAGACCTTAGGAAAAATGAATGATCTCACAGAAGCAGCTTACGTTGTCAAAGCCATCAAGGTCGGAAGCATCTAAAATCACTCTATTTTCCATCATTGTTGTGTTCATCCAACTGAGTACAAACAAAAATTGTATGAACTATATGTTAACAGTTACATTAATTATGTCGCTAACAGAGAAAAAGTTAAGCTTGAAAGAACAATACATGAGCAATGACAGAAACCCTATGATGAACAGTTTGGTTTACTGGTAAAGTTTATTTTAATGCCTTCTGCAAAAAATCAATGAAGTACGCTCACAGATCTGAAATTATTATCCCAGTTAAACTATGAAAAATTAGTTAACAACTGCTCTGCCAGTTTGAATGCAAAAAGGTTTGTATTTTTGCTTCTATAAGAAGCATTTTCTTCACTAATGTCTACAACACTCACTTGTCGATGGACATCATTGAATAGAGGCTTCATTTCTAAACTGAAGTATCATACTAATCATCAGATACCTTAGTAAAATATAGGCTTTTTATCAAGCAGAAATAGCATGGAAGGGCAATGTGCTTACCAATAGAAATCTCCCTGGCGATCATGAAAATGAACTTTGAAGTCCCCCACCAGTTCGGTTAGACCAGGTTCTCCTGGTAGGGCAAAAACCACAATTCCCTTTTTAGGTGCACGGATCCAGAAATCTTCGGGCTGCAAAAAGTCAACAGCCATTGTTAAATAGTGACAAGACCCCTCCCAGGGGCAAAACATAATTGAATAAGATCTCAAATAGCTCTCCCACAAACACAGGTAAAATGCAGGAGATTTTCAATTGCTTCACATAAGAAGCTTATGGATTGCTTCTATATACAAATACTTCAACTAAGACAACCACAAGAAGTGCTCAGAAAGGAAAGTTACCATGAGATCCTTGGTTTTTGGATGCTTTTTCGTTGAAAACAATACTCCTGTAAAAATATAAATTTACTTGTAAGGCTATGATGAGTTGAGCTACCCTAGAGAACTGCTGGACAATATTACAAAGGAGTAAATGAGATGAAATCCCTATCAGCCCTATCTAAATAGCGTGTTCAAGGTAAACTGAAATTGGCACTTTTTAATCTGAGACTTCAGTGCTGTAGGACTTACGATATATGCGATAAGACAACTCAAGAACCAAAGGGAAAAACCTATAAATCTTTAACTCTATATCCATGGATATAGGCAAGATCAAGAGGCTTAGTTGCACCTCAGCCCAATCTTTCTCTTAGTTGATGCCATGTAACTCTCTCTCTTTCCCCCGCAACATTCCACAAATGAGTGCATATGCAATAAAACAAAAACACAGGCAAAATATGCAAGTCATTCAGGGGTTCCTCCTCTTTTTCTTTTCTATTTCTTTGTGTAAATCAATTAGTTGAGATTTTCTTAAAAATAATTACCTGATTCACAGGTTCCTTTCAAGTGATTCAATTTTAATATTTACCTGTATCAACAGTACAAAATTTCATTTTTACACTTCCGTTTCTGGAAAACTCTAAATGAACTGCCTGATTTTGATCATTTTTCAATGATTTAATCCAATTTACTGTAATCATCACGGATCAAGTGAATAGGACACTAAAACATAGAACTAGTAAAATGCAGTGCATCATTTGGGGGGGGGGGGGGGGAGTTGTGAAGGGTGCTCACCAAAAATCAGCCTACAGACAAGATTATAATCTCGAAAGAATTCACTGTCATGAAAGAAATTAAAAGTGAATCTAAATGCCTACCATTATGATTAGATATCGTAACAGAAGGCCTAACCCAATATGGACACTTGTGAAGCCGAAATCCTCTTAGCATGCACCTGCAAAAAGTTGTTATTAGTACCTTAGTGAAAACAACCTGATGAATCTGGGAACTGAATCATCAGAAAAGTACCTACGTCCAGAGGGAGTTTCACCATTGAACTGTGTCAAGATTCGTTCATAATACTTCACGTACCTCTGATTAAATATAAAGAAAGAAAAAGTTAGTTGCTTCTTGTATGCTATAGGCCTTTTCACAGAATCGTTTTATGTGGGAATATCAGACTTACAATCTGGCTTGGAAGAATAAGACCCTTCCCATCCACACATCTTTGCTGGTTATAGTAACTAATGCAGTCCTCGGCAGTTGGGAAAAACTGCATTTAGCGACAAAGTAACAATGGTCGAAAAACAAATCAAAGCAGCTAATCTTGCCCGCAGAATGAAACCAGTGTTTTGATGTTTTCGGTGATTAAGCTTCACCTTTAAAAACAGGAGAAGGCTACATATCATCAATCCTGTCCTTGCCTTTCCAGCTTTACAGTGAACAACTACCACATTTAAGATGTCCTCCTTCAACCATGAGTAAGCACTTTGACAAAACAATTTTATAAGCTGAATAGGAGGGCAATTGTGGTCGTCAAATGGGAAAGTTGCAACCTGAACAAAGGTGAACCAATTAGACACAGAGTCAGAAATGAGCATTTGGCTTATTTGGTTCGGTTTAGCGAATACCAGTTTTTCAACTTTAACTTTTCAGTTGAACAGAACCAAATTAAATTATGGCATAAACTAAAATTAAACTGAGAAAACCACTATTAGGTTCCATCTAGATTTCAGTTCCCTTAGTTTCTTTTTCTTTCTAATTATCTCCTCCAATTACAAACTCAGACCAAAACAAAACTAGAACCCCTTCAACCGACTCTTGGCAACAACCACACAATCAACCTTTACCACCATGCCCACAAGTCAGAATATCTGGTCTCAATAGCTCCCCTGCCACCATCTCCACCCCAAAAACCCTTCCCAGCATTAAAAGGGGGAGTGGACTGTTATCTTTCCATACTCTTCAGTTTTGGATTAAAATCCACAATTTCACAGCACAATAATCATACGTTGGCTGTGGCAAGGAGGAATATTTCAAGCAAGGCAGTACATTGCTTTCATAAATCAATTGACCTTGTATGGTGAATGCTGGACAGTGCACAGAAGGAGTAGTGTATTTAATCTCTTGATTGAGTTCACTCTTTATCAAAGTAATCATATGATTAGTTTCAATTTCATCAGCAAGATAACTTTATTTTCTTGTTAACGATTATCAACTAGTAAAACAAAGTGAAACCATCATTTCAGAACATAATACACACTGCAGCTGTACTCTTATATTAAAAATTCAAGTGCTTCTTGTCAAAAGTGAACTTAAAGAATTGCATACACTTCCAGCTCAGCTCCAAGAAAATGTTTGTTGACCAAAATATACCTTTCCCTCAAATAGCGAAGCATCATATAACCTCTCCGAACAAAGATTGTACACTTTGTATTTTCCCTACATAAATAAAACTGTGTCAGATATGAAAAATTCTAACGACGAATAACGCAATGGGACAGAGGCCACCAGAAATAAATCAACACCATATGATTAGCATAAGCCCTATCATTGAAAATATACAAGTTACAGGACTCAAATCAACCAAAAATCATCCTTAGTTCCCAAATGAATGGTTATTCTTATTCCCAAAGTAAAATGTGCTAGAAAACAGTGGAGGTAAAATTTTACACGCCTTCACCAAAAATATTAGAAAATTAAACTCAAAGAACTTAAAGCAACTAGAATATTGCACGTTTTAGAATTTCCGGCTTGATAGCCTCATTCTTTCTTTAGATCACATTCATCCTCTCTCAAAGTGTCATACTTAGAAACCATATTTACACAAAAAAGGCAAATTACAAATTGTTGGCATAATTCGTTATAATCAGACATCAAAATTATTGGTAGATTTTGTGAAAACCATGTCCACTTCAGGCTTCTCCATGGTGAACTCTACTTTCTAAATTGTTGATCAGTGATGGCATAAGAAATATAGCTCTCTGATATGTGCTGACGCAGCTGTTTCGGAAATTGTCAAATACTCGTATTTCAGCCACCAGAGCATTCCTAGCTGAGACCGTCAGCTGATAGGGGCATTAAACTCCATTTGCATTCAAGAAACAATTTTATTACTATAAGACAGCTGTGTTCAAAGCTGTCACCAGAAATTAACTTCCCACTTTTCACCAGAGGAACCGGCATTTTTCCCACTTCAGAGATATTGAAATATGATGGAATTTATATGTCAACAAAGCATGATACAACCATGCAATTGCTGGTAATGGGAGAACAGGATAGGAGTATGTCTACTCTCCCTCAAGTACTAGAATGAAGCACTCCAAATTCTTAGCTAGCAATGATATGCAAAGATGCCTTTTATCTGCTGGCAAATGCTCATGTGAATATGCTCACTCAATGACAGTGATGTAGAATTTCCATCCCATTTCCATGATCTAATAACATGAAAACCTCAAAAGTTTTTCACGCTGTAGAAATAGAAAATCCAAAATTAAGATGTTCATCTCTCTTGTGATCACTATGGTACCATTGCATCATGATTTCAATCATCTTATAAGTGGATATAAAATTGAGATTTTTTTCTTGCATTTTTTTCGTAAAATTTCCTATTCCTTATGTTAACACAACCTATTTGTGAACACAAGACTTCCGACCTATGTCATTATATTTCAAAGGAAAAAGCAAAAGATATCCTAATTATTACTTCAAATATAGTTTGTACAGAGGAAGAGAATCAGGATGGCAGCCCTATCAGTCTTATCATCCAATTCCACCCCCTGAACCAACAATTAAATGTTTAAAGACTCAGTCATGCATAAATACATGGAATGAGAAAAATATAGTGGTACAACTTTAAAGAAGGCCTTTACTAGAGCTGAGTGGAAAAAGAGGACCAACATTATAAGCCCCACGTACGAAAGGCAAAGGGCTTTGTTGAGGTGGATTATCATGTAAAAACTCTACATAAAAAATGTCACAGCAAAGATACCTTGTGATGAGTCTCAAAAAACTTGATCACTTCCTCCATATGATTTCGATAGAAACCCTGCATCATGTTTCAAGGACATTCTTAAGAGACTGAAAAAATTAATTGAGGATGTGAAGACATTAAAGGAGCCTTACCTCAAAATATCCAAATAAGCCAGAACTTAGGTCGCCAGCAGGGAACCCCATAGCAATTACATTCTCAGTTATATATGTCATATCTAAGTCAAATCCTCCCTCCTGAAAACAGGTGAAATGGAAAAATATATTTATGAACCACCTTTATGGTTATTGAACATCTAGACTCAGAGAGATAGAGCAATTAAGAGGATTAGGTGCAAAAAGAATTAATTGTTTGCTTAAGTGCTAATACAAAAGATGGCCTTATAAAGTGGAAGATGATCAATAGCATTATTTGAATGCAGACTGCTATTTTTCATATATCAAAAGTAAATGATAAGAGTAAAGAGTTGCATCACAGATATGACTGACTAAATGAAAAATCTACATACACTGACAGTCACATGTACAACATTTGACAAATAATTTATATTGGAATATTTCTATTTTTGTATTTTCAATGATGCATTTTAATGATGTATGGGAAGGAAACAGAAACTCTGTCAATTCTTATCTAGCAGTCATGTCCTCTGTCCACCAGCGTGCATCATTCGTAATGATAAACAAGGACTACATGGTAAATTTCATGACTAGTTAGGAAGTGTTTCAATTGATAATGCTAAGTTCAATTCTATTTCAGATACATGTACACTTAATATCAAAGAAGTTAACCGCCAGCAATAACAAATTGAACCAGAATTACAGGCACAGCCACATATGCATATACAGGAAAGAGTGCAAAAGAAATGACAGCCTAGTGATGGTCTGATAAAATGGAAGCAACCAGAAACTTAAAAGAATTCCCCGACTTCTTCTTCAACTGGAGATTACATAGAATAACGGTTTGGCTACCTGGTATCTTCGCTTATTTTGTGAGACGATGTGTCTTGCCTTTACTTGCACAGCCTTCACAGCATTTAAAGAGGAGTCAACTATCCCTTTTGTGAATGATTCGATAACACCTGATTGTGCAGATGCAGAGTTGTTGTTAGCACTCTCAGTTGATGCAGATGCTTTTGAGGGAATCTGCAGTCCAAGCCCACTAGCAAGGCGTGAAAAGGTAAAATTCCCAGCATTCGTAGTCTGTGATGCTTGTTGCATTTGTGGAAGTTTTAGACTTTTAGCCCAAGAAGATATGGCAGACGTAGACAGCATAGAAGATGACTCCTGTGCCGAACTTTTTTTCTCTGAGATAATGGAAGGTGGAGATCCAACATCAGGACCTTTATCACGCCGTGATGGAGATGATTCGGCAGCTTCAGAGTCCATTCTGATATTCCAGATAAGATAAAGAATAACCCAAACAAATGTCAGGCTTAACCTCCACTATTCTTATACGGGCTCAGAAAGTAAAATAAATTCAATACAAGCTTCACAAGTATATCACAGAAGTATGATCAATCATCAAATGTACATGATAAATCAATGATGCATGTACAAATCACTGAACAAAAGTGTCAATTAACTTCCCTTATTCAAGTGGCACTGAATGATAGAAATGCATCCCTTCTTCCACATGTTCATATAACAATGTACCAGCCTTCATTAAATATGCATTCAGAACACTCTTATGATTGGTTTACCTTGATGTCAAAGTTGTTTTTGGAAAGGCCCAAACCCAATCCCAGGAACAGTCAAGCTTTTACAGTATCATACATACACCCAATAACAATTTTTGAACAACTGTAAAATGCATTACAATTTCCAAATATCCTTGGTCAACAAAAGCAACAGCCATAATGCTGCTTAGACCGGATGTTCAATTTTTTCTTTAATCTTATCGGATTTAAAACTCATGAAAGTTTGTCACTGCATCATCCGAAGTTTAAATAATAAATTTGATCATAGTTGCTTGTACATTATGCATTGCTTGTATAAGTATTCTAAATCTTACCTTTCCCGGGCATCTTTGTCAAGAGTATATACCACTAAATTGCTACTAATCGTACACAAAAAAAGAAATTACTACTACGAACATCCATCGAATGCAATTAAAATCACACACAACCAATCGGGGTCAGATTAATCTTAATTAGCGTCATTATCTAATGCATTATACGCCAACAAGTAAATGCGTAAAATGAAGACTTAATGAGATTAGGATGCGAGTAAAATCTAGCTGCATGTCACGGCCACAAGAGAAAGACAGCAGAAAAAGAAAAAGAAAAAAAATTATCTGCAAATGGCTACAGAAATTCAGATCTATTCGCAAAATCCATGATTTTTCCCAATAATTAATGCGTGAATCACCTCGATTGAAGATTGAGAAACCTCCGCTTAGTATCTTCGATTGGAGTATCAATCTGTTAACAGCCTAACATTTAGGTTTTTCAAATTTTGCAGTGTTATGGAGTGAGATTGGAGATAATTTCCGAGCTCATGTTAATTAGATTGTGATCTGATTAAATTTAAAGTATTTATTGGTTATGAGCTGCGATTCACTGCGGCAGACTTCACGGCTCATAGAAGATTCAAAACTATTTTAATGGTACAACGGAGAATGCTTTTTACCACCGACAGTTTGATAATGACGTGCCGGTTCCGGACCATATGGTGACTTGAGGAAATGTCACATTTTTCCAAGTTTAATATTTTTTTCATGATACAACAGTGGATTTAGTTTTTAAAATTACATCTTCAGTGCAACAATAGAATTATTTTTGTCAAAATGTGCCTTAATGTTGAAATATCAATTGTGAATATTTGTGATTTTTGCTTAAATAAAATAAAATAATTTCCAGACAAATACCAATTCAATAAATAAAGTTTAAAATAATGACATAAATCAAGTAAAAACTTAAAAAATAGGATAGTTGGAGCAATAGAGATTAAATGCACCGTTGTTGTTTTAAAACTAAAATTTTGATGGTTGATCACGATTTTAAGATAGAAATATTATTTCTTCACATTGATGTTTTATCCTATATTTCAATCAATCTTAAATTAATTATTTTATGGTTGATTCTTCAAAGAATTATAATAAAAAAAACAATTTAAAGATAATTATTTGAGTAAAAGCTAGTTAAAAAATCAACTCGAAAGTACCCCTCAATTCTACTTCAGTTAAGAAATAGCATTTCAACCAAACGTTTCTTTACTTTAGAAAGCACTTCTTTAAAAATAGATTAAACTCATAATAAAATAATATTAAAATAAAACTCTATTATTGGGTGAACCCTAAAGGTACCTTTTATCTTTTGGAGTAGATTGAGCCCATAACCATTAGCAATAACTACTCTTTTTCTTGAATTTATTACAATTTCCTTTTTTCGCCTTTTAATTTATTCATGGACTTTTCATTTTGTTCCTAAACAAATTACTTTGGGGTTGAATTTGCCATTTCCGAAATGTCGGGGAGCAATATTCCGTTTTCCCCAAACTAAAGGATTACAATGAAATAAACTTTCTTCCCTCTGTCCGCTGCTTGCTGCTAGTAATAACACACTCCAAACACTCACAATCAAACGGCCTGAGAAGTAACTCGAATTACCTCACCGTAATCCCGATGGACCCCACGCCAGGCGGTTCTACTTCCACCACCTATATCCCAACCACCACAACGGCCGGCGCCGCGGCGGACGATTTATCTTCGACCGCGTCCGCCGCCGCCGTGTCACGGTGGATCTTCGCGATCTCGCAGCGGTACCAGCACCTCCTAGACAAATCAACGCCGCACGTTTTATACCGGTGGATCGCGTTCGCCTACATCGCATTCTTGTACGTACTGCGGGTGTACCTGGTCGAAGGATTCTACGTGGTGTCCTACGCCCTCGGTATATACATCCTCAACCTCCTCATTGGATTTCTTTCGCCGCAGGTGGACCCGGAGTTTTCCGATGGCCCGACCCTACCGTCTCGGGGCTCCGACGAGTTTCGCCCCTTCGTCCGCCGCCTCCCCGAGTTCAAATTCTGGTGCGTTATTGTTACGAAATATTACGCATTAGGGCACGATTATCTAAAATCAATCACCCAATGGAAACTGAGGGAAATAACATCATTCTATTTCAAAGAATTTTACTCCGGAGAGTTCTAATTTACAAGTGGAAATTTACCTTGCATTTCCTTTATGGTTGCTGGAATAAAGTGGGTTTTTTTTCCTTTGTTTTTCTGGAATAAAAATACTTTCTTGATGGGCACGTCCTGATTGCATAAGACTATTACCAGTACTTTTAAAAGTTGAAATGTTGCGTAAAATTCCCTTTAGATTATGTGCCAATTCGAATGATATTGTCAATTGAGGTAGTGTATCCTAACATTTTCTTAGTTGTTGGATATGTGAGAGTCATTGATAGAGTGCATTGCCTTTGAACAAATTTCATTGTTGTCTCCTGTTAACGTACTCAATTTGTCTCCTCTTAAGGTACTCAATCACCAAAGCCTTCTGCATTGCATTCGTCTTGACATTCTTCAGCATATTTGACGTACCTGTCTTTTGGCCAATTCTCCTATTCTACTGGATTCTTCTGTGTATGATGACTCTAAGGCGACAGATACAGCATATGATCAAATATAAGTATGTTCCGTTCTCCTTTGGGAAGCAGGTACTTTTGAAATACACCTTTACAGTTCAATTATTTGTTGCCTGCGCATTCTTCCATCACTTGAGATTGTATAGTCCTCAGCGTAATGATATTCCTTTCATTCTTTTCAGCGGTATGATGGAAAGAGGACGCCTTCAAGTGAGAGTGAAAGTTTGCTCCCTTAGTTTGAAATTCACAGGTTCTAGAACAATTTCTTTTGACAGTAACCTGCAACAATTTCTTTCCTTGTATCTCTTCAACTTTGTCTTGTCTTTCTTCTTGCTTCATAGGCAATCTTTTGAAGGTTATAGGTTTAACTCGAAGAAGATAATGTTGTTGCTTCCTTGCTTGCTTGTCTAACTTATCAAAGTATCCTTTGTACAGAAGGAAGAACTTGTATACTGACCAGTGAATCATCAGTTTTATGAGTGAAAGGCATTTGTTATACACTACAAGCTGGGTAGTGGCTTTTCTGTAGAACTGGATTTATAAAATTTTAAATTTCAATATACATTTTATTTGAGCTTTATTGTAGGATTTGTGCACTTTCCTACATTTTGCTAGTGGGAAATGGCTTGTATTGAATATAATTGCTAAGGTTGGGGAAAAATATTTTTTTAAAAGAATATATCTGATTAGGCGATATTACAAACCTCTATATCCTAGCAAATGTATATGATGTTAAATTTGGGTTAAGAGGACCAAAAAATTCATCGAGGTCTCTTGTCTGATTGGTGTCTTGTGCATCACGAAGCTATTTTATACATTAATTTTGGTAGAGAAAAAACTAAGACTAGTGCGTGCTATTTTTAGATATTTTATTCACTTCTTTTCAGCTCAACGGAAAACGGTAAAGGTATATTTTAAAATTAAATTTTGGGAATTATTATTTCTGTGCTAAAAGAAACAAAAACAAGAAATGGAAGGAAATCGATAGCATTCTCTTTGCTTAATACGGTTCTCATATGCATGATAAATAGTTATATCCATTTCTGAGCCCGTCTCAGAAAAATATTAAAGGAAAAATCTCTCTCTGGTTATGAAATAAGAAGAAATAAGAAGAATCATTCTCACTCTTGCTGTCAACTTACCTTTAACACAAAATGAAGCAGCATCAGAGAAAGCAATGCAAAAGTTCGCCAAATGGAAACTACGGTAACAAAAGCGAAAATTTGGCAGCCAGGCAATTGCATGGTGAAATAATTGTGCCAGCAGCTCTCTGTAACGTCAAAATCCGGAGTTAAATTCAAAGGGACCTGATTCTTGTGCTCAAGAATGCGGCCTATAAAAACCATACACACTGTAAAACGTTTGTGCCAAGGTCAACGCCAACAACACGACAGCTGCAAAGAAGGAGATAATCGACCAAGGATTATTGAAGTATTTGTGCTTCAAACTAGCCCTCCAAGCATTCCACCTGTGATCATAGTACCTATTCACTTGCTCAGACAACCTTGAGAGGGAGCTGTCGTTTATGTCAAAAACAACTTCTTGACAGAGGCGATTGAAGAGATCAGCAACCTCTGCATCACTCCCCAGCCAATTCTCAATAATCCCGCAATAATGCAAATAACTCACATCAGCCGGTGAGTCAATCAAATTGTCCATGAAGATCACATACGATGTTATGTCATTTGTACAGTCCAAATGGCACTGTTCGAATGCAATGAGGTTAAGGAAAAGCGATTTCGTACCATCGTGAATCAAGAGACGAGGGATCTTGAGGATCCCATTCTTGAATTTTATGTCCCAGATTCTATCAGTTTTTCTTTTCTTGAATTTGATCCCTGCATCTTTTAGCTCGGTGACACAATGAATGAGTTGCTGCCGCCTCTTGTCTGCCACCCGGCTAGTTTGTGACCACCGTTTGATCCAAACTCGGGGAGTGGGTTTAGGTCCGGTACGAATGGCTAATAGGCTGCGCCTGAAGACTTCAAGGCAGTGGAGTCCACCCTGCTCTGTCAATGGATCAAAAGTGCTTGCATCTCCAAGAGATGACTCCAATTTGTTCCTATCACTCTTTGTCAGTGGCTCATCTGTCGGCATTAACGGATCGAAAAATCTTAGCGCCAGCCTAGCAACCACACCTTTCTGGTCGGGATTGCCAGATTGGAGACCCAGTATCCTGTCTAGTATAAAAAGGGGAATCTGATTCTCAAGCATTATCATGTCACGCTGGATGGAGTGCATTGTACCACGCATAGAAAAAATCGGATCGTTCCTCAAGTAACCAAGCCGAGTGAATCCCCCTGTGGCACCGCAAAAGAGCTCAAGAATGAAGCATGCGTCTAGCACCATCATTTCCACAAACTCATTGCTGCTGAGGCAGATCGGCCCTTCATAGCAGGCCCGGGCCTTTTCTTCAAGTTCTTTCACAGCATCAAGATAGAGCTCTATTTCTTGATTGGTTCGCTTGAGTACGTGATGAAGGGCCCGCCACTTGTGCCGATCCATGTTGCGTAGTCGTTTCTTGCCATGGTGATAAGGCCCTAAGGATACAATCTGAGGAATGTAAGCCTTGTTGTCGCCTTCCTGGAGGCACTGGGGGATCCTATAGATGCAGAGTTTGGCCCAAGAGCCTGCTGCATCGTCGTGTTGGGCTTGATCGAGCTTTTCTTTGATGCCAATCACCCACTCGGATTCCGGGGGCTTGGTCAGGCCCTCCTCAACAGGGCCCGTTTCTTCATCTTTGATCGAGATTCGAAGCCAATTATTAGATGGTTGATTTTCTTGTCTCTGAGCCTGTGTTGTTTCTGGGAACTCGATAGATCTTGAATTTGTGGGACTTTGTGCATTTTGAATCCCGGTTTCTACTGCTTGATTGAGCTTGAGGGTGATGAGGTACCAACTGAGAAGCTCTTTGTTGAAAACTGCAACCATTTTGATCTGACTAAATGCTGTTTGGATTTTGGCTGTCTGTTTGGAGAAAAATCCTCAGAAGGGAATAAAACTTTCTTGAAATTCTTATTCCTTGAGGGCTACCTTATAGCTTGACATTAAAGCTAAGAGGCTTTGCACTGCATACATGATTAGACTAGTTGTAAGATAATAATTACAAGATGTTGAGCTTGACCTAATCCAACAGAGCTGCTGGATGATGGACCCTCTTCGAAATAAAGAAAATCCAACATGTTTTCTGCATTTGTAGGCAAGTAGATGACTGTATATAATCCATTATATTTGGTATATTTAAAAATCTTAAGCATTTAATTAAAATGTCAACTGATTATTCTAATCTACAAAAGAAAATGGCAGGATAAGAGTAAAAAGAAAAATAAAGATATATGTTTTGAATCCTTCATCAGTTTTTGTTAAATTGAGTGATGTGCCCTGAGTTTAGATTTAATGACCATGACATATTTTGAACCCTTCAGGCCTTCGATAGGTCGCATCAAACTTTTGTTTGATCCACTGATTAAAAACATTTGAATTATATGCACATGTTCTACTTCTGAAATGTTACCAAGTAAGATATGATTGAGGGGATGTGGGGATCATGTAGTAGCTGGAAACAGAAATCAGTCATAAAAAATTAGCTAGTCATGCATGCTTCATCCCTTCAACTAAATCCCCATTCTCCACAACTTCCACAAGAAAGATAAGAGATAAAGTCTCTTAGATGTGCAACAAATGAGTCCTTTAAATCTCTCATTCTTATTACTATAAGAAAATTTGTAACTCGACTATTTTATTTTAATTTAACATTTTATTTTATATTTCACATTATAAATACGTTCTAAGTATATATTAAAGACAATGACTAAATTGACGCAGTGAAAAAATATACATTTTATATGTATTTATAATGTGAAATAGAGAAATCAAAATGAAATTTTTAACAATCTAAATACATTTCTTGCGGCATTCAAATTTACAATTCTTGGTAATTAAGTGGATTATTAAAGATATTAACATTCCTATTTAATATTTTATTTTATATTTGACATTATAGTTAATCGAAGACACTAACAAATAAATATAATAAATAAATACACACTTGGTATGTTTTGTAATGTAAAATAGAGAAGTCAAAATGAAATTTTGAAAGTCTAACCACTATCAACATCTTCAACAATCCACTTAAGTAAAGCAACAAAAAGCTTAAACTTGTATTTAGTACGGAATTAACTGAAGTCCCAAACCACAAGTCCAGAGACCTAATCCTCTTTCTTTATCTTTCCCCCAATCACTTGACCCAAGATTTAAAAATCGTATTCCATCATCAGGTAAATCTTTGAAGAGAGGTGAAATGTGCAACAGTTTTAGGAATTCAATGTGCACATGTTAGAGGCAGAACATGGATAGGCTGTGATTGTTTGTAATCTCTTTTCATTCATTTTTATTTTGGGAGAAAATAGTAATAAATTTTTTTTTTTTTAAAAAAAAAGAATTGATTTTGAGTGTAGGATAAAAGTATAGTGATTACAATTAATATGATATTTTTTTTTTAAAGAATGGTGATTGGTGATTGAAAAAAAATGAATGTGAATGAATAGTATATTATTTGAAAATTTTATAATGAGAATAGTTGATGTGATATTTTTTTAAAAAAAATAATATTTAATGTGCTTGGTAATTGAAAAAGTAAAAAGTGAATAAATAGTATTGGGACAACAAATTTTTCCTAGCGAAAATTTTACAAAAAATTCTTACAAGCAAACACAGCTTAAGTCAGCCAAAAAGTTGTTGATCGCTGTACGCATATTTCTGTTACTTCCAAGATATAGAAATGGAATAAAAAAAAACAATCAGCAATTGTTTGCCGTTACAAGCAAAGAGAGCTGCGCAAAGGTGAAGAATGTTGCAATATATTTTCTTGCAGGAATTAGCTCCGTTTAAGGAGTCGGTCCAAACCAGTATTGGAAGCATCAAATGTATACGTAGAGCTCACTTAAATTCTTTTGCCAGAACAGCAAACTGCAGCGTGCCTGCATCTGACTAATCTACTAATGTTGGAAAAACAAATTGTGGAAGCAAAGTTATTTACATGCAAGAAAATGAAATTAAATAAAATTGGTTTGTTTGCAAGTGCAACACCAGAAATTAAATAAAAAAATACTAAGCTATTTAAGATCACTTAAAAAAATCAATTCATTATTAAGAATATTAAAATTATCAAAAATGTAAATGATAAGTTAGTTGAAAGGTTAATAGTTTAACTTTGTAAAAGAACATTGATTTTGAGACTCGGGGTATGTTTCTTTAGCTTATGCTCCTAAAGTAGTTTGTGGGTACTGAATTATAACCTTTAATTTTTGGTTTCTTGTTAATTTAGTCGTGAATATTTCATGTAATACATATTCATCAATCAAGTCGATTTTATTTATAAGCCTCGCATTAGTGACTGACGTATGGACCTTGATTTCCGACTCAGAAAAAATAATTGAATCTGGACCTATTTTGAGGCATCATGGGTTTTGTGGTGGTGAGATGGTGGCCCAAAGAATTTGACAATAGCCCAACAACTAAACTAACCTCCTCGTTTGACCAATATTTATCAGTTTTAATCTAGTAAAGCAATTTCATGGCCCCCAACAACTTACAAATTAGGAGACGCCACGTAGGATTTTACTTCACCTCCTCGTTCAAAAAACAAAGGAGAAAAAATAAAAAATAAAACCGGGAAAGTGTAGCCCAAATAAAGTATGGGTCGGTTAGTAGGCTCTGGCCCGTTATCGGGATTTCCTTTTTCTTCTTTTCTCGGAAGAAGCTTTTTTCATGCCCTTATAGGTGTAAAGCGCCACAGAGACCACCGAAAGTTAATCAAATTTTCCCTCGTTTTGTACCATTTTTTCTTAAATGAGACACAACAGAGGTGAATAGTTTTTTCATTCAATGCTCAAAAAACACGAGGTGGGAGTACCGAAGCATGGAGAAATCGGGATTGCAACGCAGAAAAGCGTGTTTCGTTCCACATGCAGAAATGTATTTTTGATGATCTTTCCCCAAGGCAGCTTCTGATGGCAATGAATTTCCTCCAATTAGTTCAAAGAAATTTGGTACGGAAGCAAGATCATGCACAATTGCATAGCAGAAATGTATGATTTCTATGTTTGAAAATTTATGTATAAAACTTGGGAGAAAGTAAATACACGTTCCGCCAAGCAGCAAATTGCAACAGGACTAAGAGCCAAAAAAACTCTACCACACCACCAGAAAACTAGTCGCCAAAAAAAGGAAAAAAATTGAATTAAGGAAATATTTTCACAGTAGCAACATCGAAATTAGATGGGACAAAAATCTCAAGTATGTATCAACTGGCTATTGTATATGCAACACGTGCCTTTCTGAATTCACCCAGAAAGATCAGAGGTCTTGTCTTCATGGCTCTGAGCTTCTGATGTGGAAGGTTTGCCCATAGTCACAGACGAATTCACAGAGTGGTATAAAATCCGAGATATCACTGATGAAAAGTTTCTAATTATCTCCAGAATGCCTTGCAGAAACATGCTCATCTGACACTTTTGCACTGTGCTTCCTCTTGCTTCGGGAACTGCGTTTTCTTCTTGAGCCGCTCTTGGTTGGGCGCCTCTCTGTGTTCTCTGGGATAATGATCACTTTTTCAGCAGAAGATGGGAGTTCCGGAGGAGCATCCGGCCATGGAGTGCGTTTTGCCGGGACAGTGATATCTAATGGAGGGTCAATTATCCATCTGCGTGGGGAAAAGAACACTTACTTACGGAAGCTGATTAAGTGTATAAATTTGTGCACATAGATCAAGTATAATTTTGAGCTGCAAAGAGGTCGCAAGTAATTAGCACATCTAAGCAACAGATTTCAGTTGGCATTTATGCTTCCACAGAATCTCTACATAAACTTCAGCACAATTGAGAGAGAGAGAGAGAGAGAGGAGGGGAGGAAAAGAAAGAAAATTTTGCATGTATCTATGGTCCATTTCAAAATATGGCAATAGAAGAGAATTTGTCCCAGAATAGGTGAAGAACTACCAAAACCTGATTTAGTAATCTAAGCAACTATTTTTACCTCTTATTACTAACCGAAAAAGACGATTCGAATTTAAGAATTTAGGTTGTACTAGTCAACAGAAGAAATGAAAGACTTCAAACTATTAGAAGACAAACGACGTATTTCTGGTAAATCACTGTTCTACCTACGGTTTTGAATTACAAAAAATTTGCACAGAGAGAAATATGTGATAATGGTTCCACTCAATAACACAAAGTGTTTGCATATCAACTAGCAAAGGTATCTTCGATGAGATATCTTCGACATAGCAAATATGGCAATATGTACTACAATCCGACCTCTCCTTCCCCTTACCCCATAACAGATCAAAGAAATAAGGGAAAAATATTCGGTTTCATGGCCCTAGAAGGGGGCCAAAAATGAAATTGTATCATTCTTCTTGACTTAATCTTATAGACTTGATACTAATGGTAGGCATCATCATATTTGTGAACCGGCCAAAAATTCAATAACACCTAGCATCAATAGCTCCAGCAAACACAATTATAACTGAAGAAGGATAGCTTTGGTGTCGCATGAGGACAAAGTTTAACTAAGATTCATTTGAGGGCATATAATGTCCAGCCAGCTATCAAGTTTTGGAACTTATATATCCAATGGTAACAGAGTATAAATAGGAAGCCAAACTCAGCCAAAGCAATTTCACCTTGAGTTGTTCTATTCCCATCTTCAAATTAAAAACATCAATAATCTATGAGTTTTAACTTTTCTTAGCTATCACATTTAAGCCATTCTCTAGCTGAAGTAAAGAGCAGATTTACAGAAAACCTGATGCCCGTTGGGAAAGAGTAAATTAGGGCATGTGACTGTTTGTTGGTGTAGACATGTATTTCTCTAGTTTATGCATCAAAGTGATGAATGCAAGCAAAGCAGCAAGCAACAGCATGACAAGCGTGTTCAATGTAAAGCAATTCATGTCACTAATTTTAAGCATACATTAAAGAACCAGAGGCAAATTCTAAAATCTGTTCCCATTACACTCTTTAGCTTTGACATATACTTCATAGATTATTATAGCAATCTCACATACGAAAACAGTAAGCTTCCTATAAAGCACCTAAAATCAATTTTTAACCAAAGCACAACTGCAGGGGTGCAGAGAGTCTAGGTGTGATGAAGGTTCCATTCCCTTCTTTATGTTGCAAATCACACTTAAGTGAAATTGAACTTGTCATTGCATCAATGATGTTAGATGAATATAGCTATGACAGTATATGTTACTTCAAGCATATATAAATGGTAAAAAGTTTCTGAAAGGTTGTGAACGGCAAGAAAGAACTTCTAGCAAACTGCTTGGAGAGGTGATGCCACTGTTTGGTTCTAAGGAGTATGTGGTTAGCAATCAGTTTCGAGCTATGTTATCACATTGCCATGTTCACATGACATCCATGTCCAAAAACCGCGTCCAATGAAAAGATGCCTGTATAATCTTATATGACCCTTTTGAATCGAACATGGACTTTTTCAGTTAGAATACACCTTCTTTCTCGAGAATGTATTACTGTAGCTGTGTTATAATGTACAATTAAATATTTGTCGACCATTCCATTACTAGCTTACTAATGTTATGGACTACAATCCCTGTACACAGCTCAACATCATGAAAGTGGTTGGATCTCCATTCGCCATCATCTGACAACTTCCACGTCCAATGTGTAGATAATTATCTGCACCCAATACCCCATACCCCAATCCAAGAAATATAGGTTTTCTTGTTTCTGGACGGGTAAATTACTGATATTGGTTCATGTATAGCTTGAGTTTATCCCCCTAACTGCAAATGACAAGTAAGCTGAAAGTTGACCAAGTCAGCAATGAATTTTACAGAAAGGTCCAAACAGTGTGCCACATAACTTTCAGCAAAAATAGTGGAGTCATGTCATATCTCAGTTCCTAGATTTCAGGAACCAGCCCCCGGGAAATTTGTCCGGTCAAGAGAGGCGATAATAACTAGTACACATATAATTCATAAACAAAGAGACACTTCATCGGCTTAAAAGCTTCAACACAACGCATATGGACGAAGAAATTGTTACAGAAACTCCTCTGGTTAAGTGTAACTGGTCCCTCCTTCCAGTTAAAGATCAAATTATGGAACACCTGATATTAGGCAACTTAAGAATTATTGCTACTCCAAATGCCTCCTTAGTCTACAGAGAGATTGCTAATTATAAAATCTCCAATCTTCAGAAACAGGTTTATAATTCCACAGATTATGCATCATGAAGAAAATCACAAGCAGAAATGTGCAATAAATTTCAGCCTTTGAGAAAATGAACAATGAAACAAGTATTAGATAGGCAGATCAAATATGAAGGATTAGATTAATAAAGAACCACAACTTTTTAGATTCTGAATGTAAATCATAGAAGACTAACCTAGCCGGGAATTTGCTGTCTGCCCTTGCCTCTACACGTAGCCACCACAGCAAAACTTTGCGCCCGCATCTACCAAGAGGCTCCACTACTGACGTATCCTTTAACATGGATAATGGACTTTCAGCATCCTCTCCATCTCTATCAATCTCTTCCCACTCCTTTACCCAAACTGGCTTGTCCGGCGTGTCCTCCCACACCAACCTTGAATTCAATACAAACCCAGCCCACTCCAGCTTCCTTGGCAGCACAACTGACCTATCACCAACATACCTCGCACTCCTCTCCACAAATGGCAGTGTATTGAAGGTGTGCCACCCCACCAAATGGTTTGAAGAATTACAAGCCGGACCTTGAACTGGCACTTGTGATTTCTTTTCATCTTTTTCATTATCATCTCTTTGAACCATTGGTAATTCTCCTTCTTCAGAACCTCCCAAATGCGCAAGAATTCCAACCGAAACTGCACCTACCCATTTCACATTCTGGATCTCATCAAACAACTCCAAACTATGCATGTTACTATCATCGGCAAACATCACAATCCCATCTAATCTCTTCTCTCTAACTATTCTGCGCATTTCAAACACCTTGAAACATAAAAATGCTGTACTACTAACATCTTACTGTAAGAACTTTTACCTAAACTAATACGAAATTTAAAAATAAAAAATTAGTCAAATATAGTTGGAAAAAATTATCAAGATACCTTAAAGCATGGAGTCTCATCTTTGATTCGAATTTATGCCGATCCTCCCACAAAAGAGGCATTTTTCCATTGAATCCAATGTGGATAGTTTTTAATCCTGACTTTGCAATCAGCGAGGCGGTTTCATTGGTGGTGCCGCCAGCTTCCACTACGATCCAAATGAGATCATAGGGAACATTCATCAAAGAATGCATCACACCAGTGAGATGCGGCGTCTGAAAAGTCCGCACATAAGTTGGCGTGATAGCAACCACAGTTCTAGGATTCTTAACCCCGTACTGAGACCTCTGCTCTGTCTGAACCCTCTCAATTATCCTGTGTGCCTTCATAACCTCCGCTGGATCCGGATGCGGCCACGGCCTTATCAGTATCCCGTGCCTGCCCACCACCACTCTACTCCCACCGCCGGCGGCGGAAATATTCCTTTCGGGCGGCGACGTGGCTGCGGGGGACGGCAATGTTGTTTGAAGAGCGGAGTATATGGTGGTGGTGGAAGGGGAGGAAGAAGTGGAGAAGAGGAGGAAGAACACGAGCCGGGAAAATCGGAAGCCGAGGACTAAGCTAATCAAACAGCAGAGCCCGTGGAGGATTAGCCAAAAAATCGTCGCCGGCGATTTGATTGCCCCGTCGACGGTGGCGTCTAGAGGCGAAGATGCGTTGCGGATGCTGTTGCTCCGGCGACCTTGCTGCTGCAACGCCGTTAGCTGCTTCATTTTGTCCTTTTTGTTTTTCTGGGTTTCCTCTCTTCCTCCTCCGTCAACAACCCAACAACTGCTATTATTTACAAAAAGCAAATTTAGAGAGAAGAAAAACTAAAAAAATGGGTCTCGGAGTGGCTTCGAAGAAAGGGAGTTGGATTGGTTGGAGGGGTTGGGTGGGAAGGAGTTTAATTGAGAAGATTTCTTTGAGTTCACGAATCAATTGTTAGCTTACACTGTCAGCTTCCATTTCCATTTCATCAGCTTCTTTTTCTTTTCCACAATAGATCAAAAGCCCACGGAAACCGGGGTGCAAATAGAAATTGTTGATATAAAAAGGGCAAAAAAATCTAAAATAATTGAAATTTCGGACATGGATGGAAGATTGGAGGAGAAGATCTAGGGTCAATTGGTTACGGAAATACACTTGTCAAAGGGCCAAGAGATGTGATGAAGGGTAGATTGGGAATTTCAAAGGTGGGTTTAGTGTAATAAATACTACATGTAAATGATGGTTGATTAATGATGACCTTTGTTTTTATTAGGTTAATGGTCAGTCGTCAGATGCGTTGAGACGTCAGATTTCTTCCATATATATATATATATAGGAAAATAAAAAAAAAAAGCTTTGCCATGCCAAAAATGAGGGAAATTGGATACATACTCATAATAGAGTCCAATTAAATCAAACCTAAAGCTTAACTTCATTACCGCCCGTTACAACATTCTAGAAATCTTTCAGTGTTTATTCATATTGTGAGTGCTAATTAACGTTAAAGGTTAAGATGAAGTATGACACTCGATTTAAAATTAATTATAAAAAATTCATTTGAATTTAATTTTTTAATTATAACAAATTAAATTTAAATAATTTTTTTTAAAATTTGATATTTAGTTTGAACTCGACTTCATTAATTAAAAAATATTAAAATATATAAAAAAAATCACACTGTTTGAATTGGAACTTTGTTCGAACAACGATTAAAACTCGTTCGAATTTAACTCGTCTAAAATTCAAACAAAGACTGAATAACACTTTACTCGACTCGATTCGACTCGTTTTATATCTATAGTTAATGAATTATGGATAGATATGGACAATTTTTAAATAGTAAACATGTCTATAATTTTAGTTTTTGTGGTTAAACTAATTCATTTTATCATTCGTTCAGTTTTCACACCACAATCCCTTCACTCCCTATTCAGGGCTCTTTCAACTCGAATTTCAACTTATTTTTACGGAGAATGTGGAAAGTCTTGGCTTAAACATTACCCAACTTAAAAGAATGTCCACCAGATATATCTTCTGGATGTGATTTATTCCAATTTTATCTCGATCGAATGCATAATTTGAAGAGGTTCGTCTTTATTCTTAATTAGTAGTTAACCCTGCTGAAGGAAAACATTCATCGAAAGAGGGAACAAGCAGATTTTAATTGCATGTAACCATAAATATTTTCCTGATAAGCATATTTTATTTTACTTAGAATACTTAAAAACACTTCTCTAACCTACAGCAAGATTGATTATACTATCCTACACTAGGGTTCGTTTGTATTTATGGATTACCCTTGATAGACAATAGTACCAAGCCTCATTGTATGATTGGTATTATGGAATTGAGCCCAAGATTGATGTTGGCCGATTGACAATCCTGAAATACAATAATAAGTAAACACGGGCGAGAAAAGACAAAAGATGATTTTACACATAAAAACCAATATAACGTAACAAAATATTTGAAGTATTGTCATGGGTAATTACTTGAAGTAATCCTTTTATTACATGATTGTTAAATTTGTTTTATTTTCAAAATTTTCAATCCTACTTACCAAACACATTATATTCGATATTTTTTAACTTTTATGAGAAGTGTAGTGCTATTTTATCTAATTAATTTTACCAATCTCATGTACAAATTCAACAGAGGCCTTAGTTCACGAACTGGATTAATTTGGATAACAATACAGGTATGAGTTCATCGGAATAATTAATATTTACATATGTGTATCTTTTTATATTATGTTTGGATTGAATTGGAAAGAGTTTTGAATAAATATAATAATGAAGGATAAAACCATATTATGTTTGACTGGACAACAAATATCCATATATAATAGTACCCCAGTTGAAATACTCAATTTAGCATGATTTGGAGCTTAAAATCTTTAATTAGCAATGTGATGTGATATCCATTGATACTGCTTCATATGGTATTACATTTTTATAGACATACACAAAAACTTAGTAATAATTTTTATTTTTTTTATTTGATTAAGTCTTATCCTACCTAATACCTTATACCAAGTACTCTCTAATCTCTATAACAATAATGTTTTGTATCATCTCCACATTTGGGCCAAAAGAAAGGGCAAAAAAATGATAAAAGAGTTAAAGGGGATATAAAGATAATATAAGTGAATCCATAAGATACTTCCATGAATTCAAGGTGTAAGTTTCAATTGAATTGGGACACAATAATGTGTTTCGTATTTGTTGATTAAGGCCCAAAATTGTAGTTTCAGATATTTTGACTGAGGCCCAATAAAGGAATATAGCCCAATGGTAATTGCAACATGGGCTTCATAATCTAAAAACATTGGTGTTGATATAGAAGTTGCACGTGATGCCCAACATAGATCCATTGAAGTGCTGTTGTCAAGAGTTGACCTAGCATGGTAGCGTAGTACAAGTCCAAAACGACCAACAAAAACGACTGTGAAATTCAACTTCTCATTTTACTAATGTTGTAAATTAATACAAATAATTTGTACTATATGAGCCCATTTCTTTTCATTTTCAGAGAGCATCTTTCCATTACTTATTATTTAAAATTTTGAAAATATATTTATTTTACTCATTTTTCGTAAAAAATATAATTTATTTGTTTACTTTTGAAAAATAATTTCTCAAACTTATTAATATTTCATGCATTTTCATGTGCTTACCAAACTCATTTTCAAACTTGTTTGATAGGTTATGAGACCAAAATAGGTCCAATAAGCTAAGTCCAAAAGGTGCATTCGAATTATGGATATGAATAAATATAAAACCTGATAGGCTAAGTTCATGTATCCATAAGTTAATACATAAAGTTGGACTATAATGTTCCAATTAAGCCCATGGAGGCCTAAGAACCCAAATTCATGTAAACTCTCGTATGAACACTATAAATACCTACAACCCTTCATTATTATAAGACACACAATTTATTATGCACTTATAAGCTTTCAATATTTTTAACTTATATTTATCTATTTTGGAACTAAATTCAACGTCGAAGGATTTTCGTCGTGTTAATCTCGACATTCATAACGATTTTTATGATACAATCAATGACTCATTCAACATTTCGAACTCATCAGGAATATTGTGATACCATATTATTACTAATATTTCACGTGTTTTCAAACCAAAAAAAAAAACATAAAACAAAACTTTTTATTCCAAACCTTTATATTATACATAAAAATATACCAAATCCTTACAATAAAATATATTTTAAATATTTTCAATCCTAAAATTACTGAACACATAAAAATAAGTTAAAAAATAATGCCAACTCATACCTTTTGTTTTAATGCAGACAATCCCACAAGTACTCCTCCGCAATTATAGCTACAATTAGAATATTCAACACGCTGAACATCTACATAGATTTGGGCTACAACCCTAGTGAGAAGTGAGAACATCCTCAAATGTGGAAAATTTACTTGGGTATATTGATTCTAGTGTATATTTAATTATGACCGAAAAATTAATTAAATTAGCCTATAACTAATTCGATTCGAATTAATCGATGAAAGTTGAATAAACTTGATTTGTTAAATATCAATCAACTTTAAAGATACTTTTTTATTTTATAAAATTTAAAATTTATTTCGAACTCACATTTATTAATAAAAGAATGATCAAATAATATAAGACGATCAAGTTACTCTTATATTCAATTTGAATCAATATTCAATTAACAATCATGTCAAGTTAAAATACATTTTTCATACAATTTAGATTTTCTATTGCAATTGATGTTCAATCTCCTATTACAATATCACCAACACATGTTAAGTGTAAATTGACGATATCATTAAATACAAGCCAAGTATATTTATAGTATTGTAATAAGAGATAAAATATCAATTGTAATAAATAATTTGAAGCGTTTTTTAAAGTTCAATACAAATTCTAATAAATTTAAATAGTAATATATTTAATTCGATACTAATATTTATTTGTATAGTTGAGAAAAGCCACAAAAAGATACAATGTATATATACAATGCGAGAATATTTATATTGGTATTCAATCTCCTATTGTAGTATCACTAATGTACGTTTAAGTATATATTGACAATATCATTCAATACACATTTGTGTATGTGAATTTTTGTGGAGGAAGTTGAAATAAAATTAAAAAACAAATGAAAAAAAGAAAAAGAAAAAGAAATAAATTAATATTGTATAAAATGAAAAAAATTAGACTACCAAATACACCAAGTAGGTCAGGATATTTTTTTTTTTTTTCTAAATACACAATTATTTTTCTTTTTTATTATAGGAATTCTTTCTATTTTTATTTTTTTTTACTCTTTTCACATGGGGCAAAATGCAATTAGCCCCTTGTTGTTCACTTAGGGCAACCAGACCATATTCTGAGTTTATTTGCGGTTAATAATAAACTCAAAAGACGTATGATACTAAAAGCAAAAGAAAATGCTAATCTAATAATTAATATGCAATTAAAGTTTTTGCATTGGTGAGTAAAGAATAATTAAGATTCTGGTTTTTGCCAACTTTTTCTTAAAAAGCATGTCCTACATTACATATATCCAACCTAATTTGAAGTTGATAAAGCAAAGTGAACTACGTTACTTTGTTGACTTATGGTCGGAATTTGCCAAAATCATGACTTGTCATGGAATTTCTTCTCCAACGTTTGTCCCCCCGCTTTGGATAGGACAAAAAAAAAATTAAATAAATAAATCATTCACACACTAACTGCGGGTGGAAAAATTGTTGCTCCAGATATAAGATCAATGAATTTTTCAATATTTATTCGATTATTATATTTAATAATTTTCACACGTCAATTACTTATACTGACCAAATACATACAAAAATACAGTATACTAACAATCAAAGTAATTATCTCGACTAAGGTCTCAGATAAATAATTTTTGAAAATTAAAAAAAATCGCCGTCTATATATGAAATTGATGTTCAATAATGATAGGACATGCATGTGTCTTAACTTGCATAAATTTCTCATAAATAGTATTTGGTAATACTATTTTAAATTGAATAAAATTGTCAAACCGTCCCTATTTTTCCAAAAAGGGTCAAAATTCTCAAAATTTCGTGAATTTTCTATAGCATGAGTTGCGACCATTGAATCTGGGGAGCTCGTCCTATTTTCGTCTCCTTGGAGGGCAAGTCATTCTCCCAGTTTGAAATCCACGGCATGCTCTGTTTTAACTGTAGATTGATGGGGATTGATCGAGTGTGTTTTTCAGCAAAATTCCAAGGAAAAAAAGGACATTGGAGAAAAAAGAGCATACAATAATATGAAGATTAAGAGCTAGTTTTTTTACATTTTTAAATAGCATCTTTTCAATTTTTATTACTTAATATTTTAAAAACCCATTTGTTTTATTCATTTTTATTAAAAATACTACTTATTCTCATTTTCAAAAATTTTTGATCAGTTTTAGAAATAAAAAATATACACATCAAATTACTCTTTATCAGACCTATTAATATTTAATGTTTTCTCATAAAAAAAATATCAAAAAATAAATATTTTTATTATCAAAATTATATAATCAATGTAGAAATATAACTAATTAAAAAAATAACCAAACGGGGATCGAAATTTTTGGAAAGTTTATTTGGAGGCATATGGATTAAGCTACCCTACATTTGCCACATAATCTACTTACTTCTTATCAATTCCTAATCTTTCTTCCTATAGCAATCGACACTCTTATTAGGACACATACACAAACTAAAAACATATCCAAATAGTAACAAATTTTACAAACACAACATAACTATCAAGTCAAATGAAATTTGGTATATCCTACGACTCTATCGAATCAAGAAATTTGTATGTGAACTGAATTTTAATTGATATTACCTCGTGCTTCTTATTATAATTTTTTTCAAACAAGTCCTAAACCTATTAATAGATGCAATAATTAAAATAAATGAAATTTAATTAACAACTATCTAATTATGATTAAACAAGTAGAATCAAAGTAATTTCTTTCTAAATCCCAAACAAGAAGTTGTCAAACCCTACCAACGTAGAGTGTACGTATGTAAATAACTAATATAACATCCTTGGAGTGTAGAGTGTGTAGACAACATGGTTAGCCTATACGTATAAGAAAACAAAAGACTACAAGAAAATGAAAACAAAAACAAAAGACTTTCACGGGGATTAGTCTTCCCAAGAATTTTCTAAAGTCAATTTTTCTCGAAGTAAGCAAACAACCAATCCTCCAAATTCATACGTCTCTGATCTGGGGAAATCAGACGGCGTCGGGCCCACATCTTTGACCCCATCTCTTCCAAAATTTCAATAGGCCCAATAGCAGTGTTTGTTTTTCCATGACCAATTCCACCTCTTTCGAACTGGACCCCGCCAGCCCGCAGAAATGGTCAATTTCCTGGACGCATCTTCCAGACCACATTAAAAAAAAATAAAAAGGACAACAGAGGTAGAATGTTGCCTTCAAAGCTGTCGAATCAAGGAGGAAATTTTTTTAACCGCTGGTTTAAATTGTTGGTATTACATATAGTATTAACCTTATTAATAATTGCATTCTAAACACAAATATATTTTTTCAAATTTTTAAAATTATATCTACGCTCACTGACACAAGCGATCGTTGTAACAATAATGATAATATTTATGAAATTATTATATTGACCCTATTAATAATTTATGCTAACCTTTCTGAAGTTTGTCCAAAACACAGGAACCCCTTTAGTTTATTAAATTAGAATTATCTTTCCTGAAGTTTGTGTATTTTACAATTAGATCCCTATAGTTTATCCAAAAAAAATTATGAAGATACAAAGACATTTTTAATTATATAAAAATATAAACTCTCCAAATACAAGTTTGGGTTCGTGATAATTAAGTTGAATATTTTATTTTAAATAATATTTTATTTCTTATTTCAAAATTATTTATACATATCAAATGTATAAAATATCATTATTAATATATATTTGATATGTGATCCAAATTGGATAGTCTAATATTAGATAATTGTCCCTTTTTTATTTTTTGGTCGTTCGTATTATGCTTATTGTCAAGCCTTACGGTGGATGTGATGGAGACACCAGCACCACATTGCTAATTGGCAGGATTATGGCTTTTCCATGATTGAGGTTTTCATTAGGTGTGAGATTGACTGCACAGTGGTAGACATGGAGAAGATTGACATCTATAGAATACATGATACTAAATTTTGCACGGTGTGAGATTCAAGCAAAAAGTCTACAACCGCAAATAACAGCGGGTGATGTTGGCTATTTAGGCTTGTAATTAGAGACGACCATGTGTGGATGTGGAATGACTTTAATTAAATTTAAAATTTATATTGTTAAAAAAAAAATTAATTCGAGATTTATTCTGCTCTTTATTGATTGAAGACCTATCCCGCTCCATACTCAAAATGCGATGGGTTTAACTCGTATGAACCCGCAAAATCAATTAAAAACTATATTTTTTTTTATTTTTCTTGAACTTATATAGTTATTTTTATTTTCGTATAACTATTGAATTTTACATTGTTAACTAATTACTAAATATGATAATAATATTTATTTATAGAAAATGAATATAAAAAAATTATATGTCAATTATTTTGAAACGTTAAACATAGCATGTATGCGTATGCATGATTGTTTCAATCTTAATATAGGTAGTTTATTCATAATGCATATTTATACTGAATACTACATATAAACTAATTATAATATTTTTGAATTGAAACTGAAATTTATAAATATTTTTACAATAATTTTTGAGTTGATCTAATTATATTGTGCTATGAACAATAATTAGATTAAACTAATTAATAATTATAAAATATATCTCATAATAAAAATAAAAATAATATGGGCTGGATCCACTAAAATCGGTACTAGCCCCAAGACCTGCTCAGCCGAATTTAGATTCACGTTGAATGGAGCAGGGTCATTATATTCGGATTTGAAATCGTCTTATTATCATCGTTTATTACAAGTTAGAGATGTGAAAAGTTTAATCTAAAAATTAAATATATGAATATTTAATGTACCTATCATTTTTCATTTTTAAACATTTGATAACTTTTTTGGTTTTTATTTTTGCTAAACCATGTCATGATATTTGAAAAAATAGTGACAAAAAGATAGAAAAGTGAAATATAGGAAATATGTGTAGCTTATTTTTTATTTTTAAATTAAAATAGCTTAGGTTATACTTATTCATATATTATAACATAAATTTTAAGATTATATATGATCAGAAATATCAGGGGAAGTAATTGTGAGTTATACGAATTTTGAGGGATATTTGGACAAATATTAGAGGAGGTTTTTGAATTTGAATAAATTTGAGGGGGTTATATAACTTGCCAATTTCACCAACCAATTAATGTGCCAACGGTAAACTTAGATTTGCCCTGAATTTTTGGCGTTAACTTTAGAGTAACGACATAGACTATATGTAAATACTATATATAAGACAACAACAAACATTAAAAACTCATGTAATTTTAATAACCTAATATAGTTTTTTTATGAAAGATTTCTGTAATTATCCGTTAACATTATTAGCAATTGAGAAATTATGTACATCTCCCTTAGCTATGTCTAACATGTAGTTAACAATTTGTTATTAAAATGGAAAAATAAAAAATGGAGAAAATTGAATAGGTTCTTTATCTTTTTATTTAAAAAATTATTTTTATTTGCAAGATTTCTCACTCTAAAATTATTTTGAGTTAATTAGATCCCATGAACAACATAAAACTTAGGTGAAATAACAGCAATTATATACTGATTTTTTTTATTTTTTTTAATGTCATAAAGCTGCAATATTGTGGCAGAAGACTTGAAACACGGCTCCCCATGGTTTTATCACTTTTGTTTTCTAATTTAATTTATTATTTTCTCTTATATTTTATATTTTAGTTTATGATAATGGTACATCTAAAGAAATAAACAAATAAATGCAATGAGAAAAAAAAAAGTGAAATACACATGTCCTAAAGTGGTGGACCAATCTTATTCACACCTAAATTTGACGAGGCAGAGATGTTAAGATTAAAGTGACTGGTCAGTCACCTACTGTTTACTTTGCCATCCACCACCTTTTCTCTTTAACCTCGCCGATGGCATCACCATTTTGACCCTTGTAGTTGTATCACTCTGCCCCTCTTCCCATTATATATTATTCTCTCTCCCCATCACTCTTTTCTCTTTTTTTTTCTTCACTGGATTCATGCTATCATAGGCTCTCATACGCCCCCCCCCCCCCCCCCCTCTCCGGGAAAAAAAGGGAAAATCATTAGTCCAGTGGCTATGGCCGTGGAACTCATGATGAATTATAGGAACAACAGCTTTGTTTCACAATCGGAAGAAAACGCAGCCGAAGAAGCTGCTTCTGGACTCCAGAGTGTGGAAACGCTCATCAGATTGTTCTCTTCCCAACAGCAAAAGCAGAATCAGTTATCTTCTTCTTCAGACGAAGGAAAACTGAAATCCGCCGGGGGAATGGAGATGGATTACGTGGCGGTGGCGGATGTGGCGGTGAACAAGTTCAAGAAAGTCATTTCTCTTCTGGGTCGGACCCGAACCGGGCATGCCCGTTTCAGGAGAGCCCCTGTAACAACTTCTCCCGTTTCTTCTTCTTCATCTCCTAATTCTGTACTTCCAAATATTATTACTGAACTACCTCGAACAGAAGCTCATAGTTATGCTAAAATCTACTGTCCTACCCCAATTCAGCAAGTCCCTCCTCCAGATTACCATCACAAGCTGGTGGAAAATTTCAAAGAATCGGGTTCTAAAACGATCAGCTTCTCTTATTCACCAGTGATTTCTCGCGCAAACTCTTTTATTTCGTCGTTGACTGGTGGTGATACGGAAAGCAAGCAGCAGCAGCCGTCTTCTTCCTCGGCTTTTCAGATAATTAGTAATCTTTCTCAGGTTTCGAATTCCGCCGGGAAGCCTCCTCTTTCTTCTTCTTCTTCCTTCAAGAGGAAGTGCACTTCGTCGGAAAACGCCGCCTCCGGCAAGTGCAGTGGCTCCTCCAGCCGCTGCCACTGTTCCAAGAGAAGGTGAACATATACTTATGGCACTTTTTTTCTGGATATGAATTATTTGTCTGATTAATTTGTATACATTTGTACCAGTTATGATCCTATGTGCGTATAAGTTTAGGTTTTTCAATTCTGATAATATACTTTGATTTATTTAGGAAACTGAGACTGAAGAGGGTGATCATGGTTCCGGCGATTAGCATGAAGATGGCTGACATCCCACCTGATGATTACTCATGGAGAAAGTACGGGCAGAAACCAATCAAAGGTTCCCCACATCCTAGGTAATACATAATTCTAGTATTAATTAATAGTAATTTCATTATTAGTTGCATTTAATGATTTTATCAGAACTACAAAAGCAAGTTTTAGTTCAAAAATCTCTTTGATTTTCTTTGCTGCTGGGGTTATGTTTACTAATTAAAGAAAATATTTTTGACGGCCGAAACTACTATAATTGATGTGGCTACATAGGTTGTTCTGTCTATTATTATAAAATTTATTTAGGTGTGACATATAGCAGCATTTATAAGTATTTATTTGTTCCGCAAAAGTTAAAATATCTCGATTTTCTTTGTACAACAGGGGCTACTACAAGTGCTCTAGTGTGAGAGGCTGCCCAGCGCGGAAACACGTAGAGAGGGCTGTGGATGATCCTACCATGCTCATTGTCACCTACGAAGGCGAGCACAATCACTCCCTCTCCATTGCAGAAACACCTAGTACCATGATTTTAGAATCTTCCTAGATTGATAATTAATTATCATCTAAAGTCAATCTGCAGGGTTTAGGACTAGACACTAATTGGGGTTCACAGTATCTAATCTCGAAGGAGATGTTAGTTGAGTTAATTTGTTGCTTGTACAACGTTGGATTCGCTGTTTTTTTCTCTCTTGTTTCAATCTTTATAAACCAGTGCGAATTTCGTATTAACTTTTGTAGTTATAATATGGAAAAGAAAAGGGCTTGGTGGATTTGGTATGATTGGCATATTTTCATCAAAGGAAAAAGGTTGGGGGGGGATTGATTATGGATCTTTCTTTCCGTTATTATATTGTTTGCTTTTGCTTTTACCTCTTTGTCTTTTTGATTCCTAATTTTCCTTCTTTTGGGATTTGCATTGGCTCAAATCTCAATAGATTTGTGTATGTTAATTTTAGAATTCCCCAATGGTTTGAGAGTTGAAGAGCCCTTTTGGTTTTATTTCAGCATTTTTTTATTAATTTTTTGTGTAAAAAGTAAAAACATATTTAATTACTAATTTATGTTTTTATGTTGATTATATAAAATTTAAAATGAAAATATAATCATTTATGGTATTTTTATATTAAAAGATGGGAAATATTAATTAGTTTGAAAATAAATTTTAAAAATAAAAATAATTAATATTTTTGATAAAAATGAATAAAATAAATATATTTAAAAAAATTTGAATAATAAAAAATAAAAATAAAAATACCTTTTGAAAATGAAAACAAATGGGTCCAAAGTTGTTGGTCAGCCTTTCTAAAGTTGGACTACCAAAATGTTAGGTGTGTACTGGGAAAATTATCATTGACAAGTGACTTTCCACGTAATAAGTATAAATTTATTTATATTTTTTCTTTTGCTTATAAATTGAAAAAAAAATTGAATAACTAATTTAAAACAAGTGAAAGAAAAGGACATGGTCAAAATTAATGATGAAATTTAGAACGGTTGACCAAGAAAATTAATAAGGGAGAATGACGTTGGCTGTTGGGACGGCTAAAATTTACTCAAGTTAGATGGGCGGTGTGCAGTGTATCCAGTGCGTGTGTCTTTAATGCAAAAACATACTACAATGCTTTTGGATTCCGGCAAAATTTTGGCTATAAAAACTGAGGAGATTATTATGGTTGTTTGATAGGTCAGGTCAAATCTAGTCGAATCAAAATTAAATTTAATTAAAAATTTAATTGATCAAACTCATAAATCTAATTTATTTAATTTTTAATTAATTTTAATTTCAATTCGATTTGATTGACTTCTAAACATCTTTAATATTACTATGTATGGTGTGAAAGGGTATTAAAATTGAATCCCACTTTTTTTAATTTTAATGTGGAAAAAAATGAAAATTACAAAGTCAAAATATGCAGCTGGTTGATTGATAAGTCGTAGCTCACAAGAGACCTACACTGAATTTCCCTTTGCTACATGGTATTTATTTGGTAAGCCTATCTTGTTCACCAATTGCTGTCACAGTGTGAGAATGTTGACAACATTGGTGGGCTGTTGTTAATGGACTGACTAATGCCACACGCAACTTATGCCTTCAAACTAAGAGAAAAAAACTTCCTCTCCATGACCGGCTTGGATAGCGATATTTTTTATTATTTGCATTAACACTAGAATTCATAGGTTAGATTTTTAAAGAATTTTTTTTGTCCTATAATATATATACACAATTAAATACTTCCCTAGAACAAAATATGATAAATAATTTAAAATCAGGTTTTAAATTATATAGATTTAGTGTTTTATGTACATATAAATATGATGAGTAGATTTTATATCATTTAATTGAGTGTCATTTGTTTAATTTTTTGATTAATTTTTAAATATTTATATTACTTTTTATGCATTTAATTTGAAATATTGTAAGTAAAGGTAAAATCAGAAGAAAATGGAAAGAAACATAAAGTTTGGTTAAAATTTTGAATAATCCGTTTTTTGGTACTATTGAGATCAGTGTTTGTATTTCAATCATAACTTTTTGCTCCAATATCATTTTAACTTGTTTCTTGAACCATTGGAAAGCCACGGGATAGATCTATAACTTTGATATTTACCATAAAATTTAATTATTTTTATTTTAATAAAAAAAATCATGTTAAATAGTCTGTATTTAACTGAAAATTTTTTAGTATAACATATTTTAATATTTTGGGCATAACTCCTTCCACATATGTCATATTGATCTGATTTATAAAGATATAGAAAGCTAAAATATAGAGGTATAATTCATATGAAAATATCAAAAGTCAATTTAACATAAAAATAGTGAAAAAACAGTTGAAAGAGGCTACAAGAACAACAAAGATCGAACTTGGACAGAAAGAGTAGCGCCTAGGCGCTGCAATATCTGTTTAGGACATAATGTGCAGTGCTTAGGCACTAGCAATCAGCACCTAGACGCTACCCTCACTGGACTGCAGTGTGCTGCAGTGCCTAGGCACTGTCAACCGAGCAAGTAAGGGCAAAATGGTATTTTATGCCCTATTTAAAGCATCTCTCATCAAGTTTAAGTATTTAAAAAGCCTCAATTTCAAATTTTTAGGGAGAGAGAGAGGGAGAGAATAGAAAATAAATCAAGAAAAAAGAAGGAAGAAGAGAAGAAGATGAGAGATTTTTTTCAAGAGTTGAGAAAAAGACATCTACAAGAGAAAAAACTCATCCTACTTTTAAGTTTTATTTTATTTTCATTTTTTTCTCATTAATTATGTTCATGAATATTGTTATGTTCTTATTCATTTTTACTATTATAAATTAATTTGTTTTTCTAGAATTGTGATGTAATCTAATTATGATGTTTTGAATATTTGTATCAATTCAATTATTGATTTAATTTTTACGTTGAGTTTTCTACATGGTTCTTAATACTTTCAATTACTTGGCCACTAAATGAATGATTTGATAATCATATTGATCTGAAAGGTGATTTATGTGTTTAGTTCTATATGTAAAAAATCATAAATTGCATGTAAGATAGGAATATATTTGTATGGTTTGTGTAATATTGTTAGAGATCCATAAAACCTTACGTATATACTTAACTCTTATGACAATTTTTATCTTTCTTGTAATCCTTTGACATATTGAGCACATAGCCTTAAACATTTAGATTTTTCGCATGCTTAGAAAAAGTTTATGTGAACTTGATACTTTTTTGTGATCTTATATAATTCTAAAACTTGTTTGATTGTCACTCGAAACGAAATCCTAGGCTACATAATATTAGGGAAGTGATTTAAGCAATTTTTAGACCATTTGAGCCTTTCAAACTACCTTGTTTATAATGCATAATCCCTAGTGTCTTCCGATTGAACCTATTAAATCATTTTCTTTGTCACCCTACAAATCAACCTCAACCAATGAATTAATTTTTTTTATCTTACATATTACCCCATATCCAACTCATTGCTATTCTAGTAATATCATTTTGAGCATTAAAGATGGTTTGAAAAAAAAATGGCAAATGAGAGGTGATGATTCGTACAAAACTCCAAAAAAAAAAAGAGTAAATAAACATGAGAAAATATAGTGCAATATCCATTGTTCATAAAAATAAATAAGTTTAGGGTGTAGCACTTTAAAAAAAAAGATAGAAATATGTGAAAAAAAAAGAGTTTAACGAATAAAGTAGTGTGACAAATCAAAAGAAGAAAGGTTCATGAAGTGTGAGACGAAAATATAGTGGTACTCATCAACAAGGTTCTAGAATAGTTGTATGCTATGAGTAATTTGAGCCATTATATTGTCTTTTATCCCACCATTACCTTAGCCACATATTACAAGTTTTCAAAGTACTAATAATCTTTCATGTTGTGTTAGTTTATATTAGTGGAGAGTGACAAGAAAAACAAGTGTATGAAATTAAAAAAAAAAAAAAAGATCAATAATTTTATTATAAGTTTGCATAAATTAATCTGAGTAGTGAAAAGTTAAGTGCAAAAAACTACACACACACTTAAAGGATTTAAAGATGGGTAAATTTTACATTTGAGTTGAAATCGTGCATTTTGATGATATTTTCTTAACTTATAAATTCACAATGATTTAATTTTCAAGTTGAGTTTTCTATATAACTCTTAATACTTTCAATTACTTGGTTACTACTTGAATGATTTGATAATCATATTGATCCAAAAGGTAATATATGTATCTAATTCTATATGTAGAAAATCATAAATTGCATGTAAAATAGGAATATACTTGCATGGTTTGTGTAGTTTTGTTAGAGATCCATAGAATCTAATGATTTGTTGATTGTTATAATTCATATAGGAATATAGTGGATTACAATTGATGATATTTTTATTAGATTTTGGAAGAGGTTAGTGGATAATTTACGAATTCTCGATTATCACTTGAAAAATAAATTGAGATTGATACGATAAATTATTTAATTCGAATTAATTATGGTGAATCATAACCTAAACTTTTAAATTAGTGAATTTTATATTTAAATACTTTCTATCATTAATTTAGTTTATAAACAAAAACACAAAAATGCATTTATTCAAATAAAATTAGAGTTAATATAATTTAGATATTTAATAATTAAAAAATATTTGTGGAAACGATAATTTATTTATCACTTTATTACAATTTATTTATCACTTTATTATTTGTATACGATAACGTGTACTTGCGTTCACAAATTTTCATAACATTATACTCTAGTCTTTTAATTCTCCTATATTTCATATTCCAAATTTTATTGTTGTTTTCGGTATTCAATTCTTCTATATTTTCTCAAAATGTTTATTTACAAATTGGTACTTGCAATGTGTATTGTTTTTTTTTAGTAGGAATCAGATGAATGCTTGAAAGTTTAATTTCTCACTAATAACTATATGATTTGGGTGTTTTGTAATTGAAGTAATTGACAAAAAAATGCTTTATCTTAAATTTTACCATCCCATAAAAAAATTGGTAAATGAAATTTTTATTTTTTTATGAGAGTCAATAGAAGTTTCATAAAACAAATATAAAAATGCAAATAGTTTCTATCATGGCGTGAATAATTTTGTCTTCTAAAGATTATAATTTTAAACCTAGAATGCATGTAGTTCTTTGGTTCATACGGTGAAGATTTAACTAATTATAAGCATTGATTACTTAACTTCACCAAAAGTTTCCAATTTTTTTATTTTTATTTACTTACTAATAATCCTCACATTTTATCAAAACCCCTCTGTAAAATGATTGTAGTATTTGGATGAATAATTGGAGTAATTTATACTCAATATTGTTACTTTGAGTTTCTACTAATTTCATGTACCTATATATCTCAAAACACACATGTTTTCATCATTTTCCTATTTTTTGGCCCAAAATTGATAGCAATTAATGTGTTTGAATTGATAATATTAACAACTTAATAGTCTGGAACACGAGATGTGAAAATGATGATGGTTCTATCTTTCTCAAGTAAATAATGGGCTTAAATGCTCATGGCCTAAAAAGAAAGTCTTCATATGTTGGACTTGGGCCGGTTGTGTTACGACTGCACACCAAGTATGTGTGTGTGTGTTTTTACACTATACACACACCAACACACACATACAACGCGTATATTTTCATATATCTGATATACATAATTTTAAAACATTAAATTTATTTTAATGGTAATATATATTATATCAAATGTAGATATACTCATATATAAATATAACACAATAGATATTCATATATATAATTTATGTATAAGTTTATAATATTTTCTATGTAATTATAATTAACATAATATATATGTATAAACATGTCAACAAAAATATTTTTATCTTTAGATTATATATATTGAATATCAATATAAAATGCTACATATATTTTATATAAATAATTTATAGTATTTTCAAAGTAGATTAGCTTGTATTATCTCATGAGTGAAATTTTAGGATTTTGTTTGGAGTTACTTAAGCTCTAGTTTCAATGGTTTTGTAAGAAATAATGGGAAGATTTACTATTTGAAACTATAGGAAGGGTTGTGATGTGTGTTTGGTTTTATTTTTGAACGAAACAATTTCTGTTATAGATTTCATATAAAAATTATATTATTTTTAGATTAATATAATAATTGAATCATGTAAATATATATTTTTTTATTATTTTGATAATTCAAATATAAATGTAAAGTATATAAATATATATGTATATATAATAGTGATTAGAATTTTTTTATTATATTTGGGAATGGATGGAAAATGATTTTGAAGGATCCATTATTCCGATAACTGATTTTATTTTTTGAAAATATATAAACTGAAACCGGACTTCTGAATGGAAACAAAACCTAAATTTCTGACCAATTTTAGTTGGGATCTGATGTTGAGAATTTGGTTGCACGAGGCACGAGTTCTTGATTTTTCTCCGGGGTATGTCTGATTTTGCATTTTAGAATCTCTGATTTTAGCTTTTGTTTTACAACTTTTTCATGGTCTCCTTCTATTCCATTTTATTTGAAACTTAGAGGGTGTATTCAAATTCATTATAACTTATATGGGTAAATTTATTCAAAATATCTTATAAATCTCCACACTTAATTAAATATATTTTAAGCTTATATAATGCTAAATTTTATCTTAAAATAAGTACTTCAGTATTTGAATGAAAAAGGATTACGAGTCTTTAAGATGTTAATAATAATATTTTTATAATTAATATAGTTAAAAGTTAATTCTTTACTTTTTGAAAAAGAGTTTATAAAATCCTAAAAATTTTATTATCGAATTTTATAAGCATGTTCTTAAAAATCCAACACTTTAAGACATACAAGCTTACAAACATATTTTAATGTCTTTCATTTCTACTTCACTTTCGGCAAATATTTCTATCTTATATTCCACGTCCATAATTATCGGTTACGGCAAACAATCCTATTTACAAATAATTGGTGTCTTGAGTTTGCATTGGGAATCTTGAGTTCAATTGTCTCTAGAAAATGAGCAACTCAAATGGTCCTCAAGCTCTGAACAAAACTACACCATGTTCGACTCGAGTCCAGAAGCTTCCAAATTGCTACCGAATGAATTGGGACTTTTGAGTCTTCATGCCTTGCTAAATTGCTCAAGTTGTAAGAGTCTTTCTGTTGCTAAATTGCTCTGTCGGAGCACTAGTTTGTTCTGCAGTAATCTGCATGCAAACCGTGGTGTAAGAATCTTACTTACATCGTACACGAATAATTAATTCTAAGTGCGCTCATATACATGTATTTATGTGCGACAAACGCACTCAAATACACATCACGCTCTCACGATTAAGAAATTGTATAGACTTGTTATTTTCAAAGCCGATGGTGCACATAAACGACCGCAAGTCGTGTGGAAATGTGAATTAACAAGAAGTGAAGGTGGTACAATTTGTTCTTTCTTAGAGTTGGAACACTTGGAGGGGTACGAAACTTAGCCACATAAATCTGAAGATAAGATTTCTGTAAGAGAAGCTACAAAATCTCATTTAGGAGTGTTTTGTCTTTTTGGGTCTATTTCAATTGTGCAGTGGTGACTGGTGAGGACCGACTTTTGTGTTGCTTAGTGATGGAAAGACATTTTACCCTTTTCGCCATGGGAAAGAATCCATCAGCTCCAATTTGGCAGCACATATAGTGGACAGTAGCAAACATGGAAATGATATTCACAACCCAAAAAAGTAGGGCTAGAAAAATTATTCAATCTTAAGATTAAGGGCTAATTACACTTATCTTTCATCTGATGAAATAGCTAAATTTTCTATATCTCTCCCCCTCCTATCATAATTAGCAAAGCCTACCCTCCAAGTTTGTTATGTTAAAAAGCCCAGAAAGAAGTCTTGGATTGACCATTGTGCCCTCAACTTTAAAATTGAGAAAATGGCCAAACTTTTATTTTATTAAATGATCATTTTGCCCCATATAGTCTCGGTAATATTTATTTATTCTGAAATGCGTGTATATGTAATATTTCTATAGTTGAATGGATGTATTTATAATATATTCGCAATTAATTAAATTTTATTATCTTGAAAAATTCAAAATATTTTAAATACAAATATCATTTTTGTCCTCATCGATATTTTTGGATCCTAAAATTAAGCTCCTAGAATAAGCTTCATCCTAGTTTTTTATTATTTGACTCAATTTAAAGAAGTGAAAATCCAATAAAACACTAAATCAACTCTCCTTTTCTCCTTTCTTCCACCACTGTCCAATCCATCTTCTCTCTTGTCTACCTCATCTCTTTCTCTGGTCTGTCTTCATCTTTTTTCCATCGCATTCACCCTCCCTTTTCATCCACTCTCTCATCTTTCTCCCTCCCCTCCACCGCTTCTCTGCTCTCGTTCTCCTCTGCTATCTTCCCTTGCATTCCATCGCTCCTCATTCCTATCTCTCTGTCACTATTACTCCTGTCACTCTCTTTCTCCTATGCTGCCTATCCCACCCTCCGTTTCTCTCTTCATCATCTTTCCACTATTGCCCTCAAGAATAGAAGAAAGTGATGACCGAAAAAGAAAAAAAAAATTAAGAGAAAAAATGCAAGGAATTAAATCTGTTTTTTTTTTTTTTTTCAAGGTCCATCTCTTTTTAATATTTCAATTCTACAACACTACGAACATAATTTGAACAAGTTATTTTTTTTTAAATGCAAGAACTATTGTTAATTTACCGTATACTTGGGAGGCATACAAAACATCCATCAACAGTATTTTTTTAGCATGAAAGAACTATTTTTTTTTTTCATCCAGTACTTGTATTTTTGGAATAGTGTTTCATTACATTTTCTCCTTTTTATGTACCGAATTATTACATTTATACAATTTCTAACTTTCAAATCGTACTAATGATGCTTTGGTCAGTAAAATATAAAGACATTTGAGTCGAGGCAAGAAAGAAAGTTAATTTTGAGATTTTTAGCTAACATCACTTTTTTTTTTTTTTGTTCCAAAATCCTTACGAAATGAGAAATTTGTTATATGTCGTGAATTTAGAGGGAAGATTTTTATAATTATGAAGGATGATATTTAACTAGTTAAAAAGAAAAATGAGTCTGATTAAACCTAAGATTAAATAATATCTGCAAGATCGAAATCAAGAGATCCACATCTAACAACGGAAAATAGCATTAACAGATGACCTCTTAGATGAAAGGCCCAATGGGTATCTTGCATTGCGTCAGGCAATGATGTGTTGCTTATGTAATCTTGGAATAATTGCACAGCGCGGACACTTTTGTTTCTGTAATTTTCCACTCCATTTACTAGCTTCTTTTACCGAAATACAGGAAGATAATTGAGAATAGGGCCCAACAGTAAGATACAGGAAATCGAAATGCTCATCCAAAAGATAAAGAGAAGTTCTAGTCCAATAATACTACAATAAATGTTCTTGTTTCTGAATGTATCAATTTCCTTAAATTATCAATCAAACTACAAATGCATAGACACTTATCCTAAGATTCTTTTGAGTTTTTATATTAAATTGGATTTAAACTAAAAAAAAAAAATTGGTCCCCCATGGAGATAACTTGAATAAAGAAGAGAAGGAGAAGTGATTTGGGTCTCAATAATTTTACCCTAACTCGAGTTCAAGTTTAAGTGGTTTGAGAGATAATATGGTTCAAGTTAGAAAAGACCTACAAAATGAGCATAAGTAAGGCAAGTTGAGGTCGTTCTCAATTAGACACCTTCAAAACTTAAGTCAGATGAGATTTATAGATCATTAAAAGCTGATAAGTGACGTGAGTAAAATGTCATAATTATCTTGTGATTAATGTTGGATACTATTTATAATTTTTTCATACACATGTGGATCTTCTTATTGTGACAAATGTCATCATCTAGGAAGTCTCATAGTACAAATAGCAGGAACATCTACTCTACCTATTTAGGGTTGTGTTCTGATCATCAAATCAGATCGATCCCTTGTAAATAGACATAAATTCAATCCAGTTTGATCATTTTTAAATTTTTTTGGGATAAAATAGTTATTAAAAGCTATAATCCATATCAATAAGGATTTAGGTCGTGTAATTTACGCTCAGATATATCGTACATGTAGGGCATGCAACAGACAATATTCAGCAGCTAACGAATGTATTCCCGAAAATGCATATTAATCCAAGGCCCCTCACGCCAACTGTCACAAAACCTAGGCTGGAGAGTAGGACCTCATGCATTAAGTATTGGACTCGACTCTGGAATGATGCATCCACCTAATTATGAGTCTTGATCAACCTCACCAAAAACCCTGCAACTTGATGTGCCAGCATTAATTTTATCACCCCCCCTACCATATTTATGGGTTCAATTTGATCCGGTATGAATTTTAGACGAGCAATAATTTTGAGACAGTTAATATATATCAAGTTTTTATTAATACTATGCTAAGAGTATATGCCCTTCAGGCTTTTATCCTTTAGCAGATAGTAATAACTTTTCTATCGTCTGTCGCCTATCAATGATTAGTATCTGCACGACGAATGGCTGGATAGATAACTCTCCCCACTTATATATTTTCCTATCCAGCTGAGAATCTATCATTTGAAAGAAAGCAGAGATGGAGAGTAGAAGGGCTGTAGGCATTGTTTTCTCATCGACTCCATTTCTGATCTTTTTCATCTCACATTCAGTATTCTACCAAGCTCATGGCATAAACACTAGAGAGACACTAGAATTTATAATAGGGGGAGGAGTTTTGCCCCCCTACAGCCCACCTGATTATGGAGACTGTCCAGATTGTTCTCCGCCTCCCGAATCGCCCGTATGCCCAGAACCTGTTCCTCCCCCTCCTCCACCTCCAGAGCCAGAATGCCCTCCACCGCCACCGCCACCCCCTCCTCCTCCACCTCCAGAGCCAGAATGCCCTCCACCGCCCCCTCCTCCACCTCCACCACCGCCCCCTCCTCCACCTCCACCGCCACCGCCACCTCCACCGCCACCGCCACCGCCACCTCCACCGCCACCCCGGCATCCTCCTCCTCCCCCTCCTCCATCACCAAGGTATCCTCCTCCTCCCCCTCCTCCATCACCAAGGTATCCTCCTCCTCCCCCTCCTCCATCACCAAGGTATCCTCCTCCTCCCCCACCGCCACCGAAACCCACTTCTCTCCCACTTGAGCTCCAAATGGCGGTCAAAGTCATCGAAAGATTCAGAAAAACAATAACATACGATCCCTTGAACATTACCAAAACCTGGAAAGGTAAAATATGTAAAGACAGCTCCACCTACAAGGGCTTCATCTGTGATACCACGATCCAAGACAATAAGCTTAGAGTTGCTCTTGTCAACTTCAATGGTTTCAATCTCGATGGCAAACCACTGGCATTGAAGAATTTCCTTGACGGGCTCAAAGACTTAATTGTCTTCCATGCGAACTCCAATAACTTCACAGGTGAAGTCCCATTCGGGATTTCCAAGCTCCCATCTCTGTATGAGCTCGATTTGAGCAACAATGAGCTAATTGGAGAGTTCCCAAAAGCTGTTTTAACTGCTACCAATCTTACATTCTTGGATCTCAGGTTCAACAAACTAACAGGGAAACTTCCATATCAGGTATTCACACTAGATCTTGATGTTCTATATCTCAACAACAATCAGTTTGTCGGAAACATACCAGAAAACCTCGGCAAAACTCCTGTTCTCTATCTTACCTTAGCAAACAACAAATTCTCCGGCCCAATCCCTAAAAGCATAGGCCAAGCATCAAACACATTGCTCGAAGCCCTTTTGTTGAACAATCAGCTTTCGGGGTGCCTCCCGTACGAGATAGGATTGCTGAAAAAGGCCACTCTTTTCGACGCCAGCGCGAACCATCTGACAGGCCCAATACCCCACTCTTTTGGGTGCCTAAAAAATTTGCAGTTCCTGAACATATCTTACAATCAGTTCTACGGGACGGTGCCCGAATCCTTGTGCAGTCTGAGAAGCCTTGTTGAGCTGACCTTGAAGTTCAACTACTTCACTCAGGTTGGACCAGAATGCCGGAAGCTGATCGCTAACAAAAAGCTTGATGTAAGCATGAATTGCATTTTGGATCTTCCATCACAGAGAAGTCGGGCAGAATGTGAAGCTTTCTTCTTGAAGCAGCAGTCTTGCCCAGATCCAAGATCACTGAATTATGTACCTTGCAAGATTGACTATTCTGCTTCACCAGATGAATCCGCCGTAGACAGGAAACTGATGGCTCCACCACGTTCTTACGCAGCTCTACAGAAGCACCACCCCTAGTAAAGCGACCCGACCGGGATTTTGATGTGCGGAGCAATACTGAAGCAGGGAAGAAGTTCATTGTTCTGGAAAGTACTTGAAAATCAATACTATTATACTATTTTTCAGGCTTGAATAATTATTGCAGCTTCATTTAGAACAAGGCTGGTGTATAGACCATAGACAGAGCAGCAGTTGTACTATATGTGAAGTGAAGATTAAGCAAGATTAAGCAAGAATGTATCAAATATTCCATGTAATTAGTGTGAATATGTTTTATTAAAAAAAAAGATGTCATGGCAGGCTTGCGTGCAAGTGAGTGATGGGTATCGGTATTGTGCGACATCATATTTGGATAAGTTGTCATGGCATGGGCTGTTTGCACCACATGTCACATTGAAATGAGGGTATTTGACAATATTAAAGTTTATAATACGTGTTGGAATAGTACTAGAGTAGGTGACTTAGTGATCCTTCGGATGATAACTGGTAGTGCACGGCGAGCAAGCAACACAGTAGGGTGCCGACGCCGGGCACACGTTGGGTGGTCCGAAACACGATTGGAGTTAGAACTTGTCAATGATTGAGGGCATCACTAGGGTTATGTTGGTGTAAACAGTGGCTTGATCAAAGACTTAAATGTTGAGATGCGTCGGGTATACTTTCTCGAACTTTCAATAACTGATGTTATCACAAGAAAAATATTTTTAAACCTATTATAAGATGAGAGGGGTCCTTGGAGGGCCTTCCCGCCTGGCGGCCTCTAGGATTCGACCATGGCTCGGCACGGCTTGGTAGGGTGCACCATGGCTCGCCTCGGGGCCCTTTGCCGTAGGTGGATTGACCCGATCCCATTAAAGGGTAGCGTTAACTATTGGACACAGTTACACATCGTGTCATGTGCGCCATGTGGGCATTGTATGGCATAGTGTCGATTGTTGGCTAAACTTTTTGGGCACTTGTGGGCGAGTGTTGGGGCACCATGCGGAATGGTGTTTGATGTTGGTTAGGTGTTGCGCGCAAGTGTGTGACATTAAGTGGCAAGTGTGCGCAAGTGCCTCGATAGTGGGTAACCAGTGTGCAGTAGGCAGTTGGCGGAAAACTTGAACCCAACGTGTGGGGGAACTTCAGATAGCATGCAAACAGGTAGTAGGCGCGCCAAAAGTGCTTGGCTAGGTGGCAAACAATTGACTCGATGTTTGGACATGCGGATGATGACCCTGCTGACAGTTTTCAGGCATGTGACAGATATATGGGGGTGGTTCTTGGCCAAACCAACGGCCCGACACATGTCAGAGCAGTTTTGTCACATAGTGGTATTTGATATGCGTGTTTTCCATTCAGTAGGGGATGGCACTGCAGTGTTTCTTATTACTTATATATGTTATTAGTTATGGACCCATACGTTTTTAAAGAGCATTGTATACAGACTATTGACAATACTTCTTATAAAAAATGAAGAATATTAAAAGGTTGGATTTTTTCATAATTATTGTGTTGTTTTACTTTTGTGCATGTGTGTGCCTTGTTTGCAAAAACACTAAACTCATAACAAAGTAAAACACGAGAGTGTGCGAGGGAGAGTTGGCTGACTGGTTTATATGCAATCAGACTGCACGGCGGGTTGAAAATGTAGGTGAAAAATTAATAGTATCATACACCCCTGTAACAATATCCATGGATAGACAGCTGCTGCCGCAGTTACCAGTCCTAGAACACCACCTCCATAGACCCATTACATTAGTACAAGTAGCCACACAGGCGTTAGAACGAAACAGAAAGGGCCACCCTAACCACCTGCATGGTGGCACCACAGCCACAAGCACTATAAACCCAACACTAGTACAGTTGCCATGTTGAACCCCATTACCCTGAATAATGTCCTATAACTTCATAGACAATAATTGTTTGCAACAAAACAATTCCTCATTATTGATATATTTGAACAAAACTTGCTCACTGCTGAAGGGACCGATATGATTTCAACCCGAATCGACATTTTTAAATGCTTATTCCTTAAGAGTTCTCAATGTATTTCTCGAGTCGCATAGACAAACACCTTCATAATTGATAGTTTGAAGAAATCATTTGAGGCTGAACAGGAGTAAAACCAATGATGCATCCTATATATTGAACATGTGGAAATTGAATATGAGTAGTGTATATTTGTGTGACACTAATATCCAATATTGTATAACATATAAGAAAAATTAGAAAATAAGCGAATTACTCTCCTCTTGGTTTTTCTTTTTAAGTTAAAAAGCGGAATTAGCAGCATGATGAAACAATACAAAGCGTGAGCCTATAAGTAGATAGTTGTTTCATTTTTGTAACTAATCTATATAAAAGTTAGGTTGTCAAGCAAACAGAAATAAGGTAACAGCTTAGGGAGTAATTCCCCAAGATAAAATACAGACATTTGTATAGATTTTATTAGCCTGTTCTTAAGCAGACTGCAAATGCACAATTGTAGAAAGTAGTTTCTACCACAACAGAATAAGGGGAAAAAGAGAAAATGTGAAAAAAGGGAAACTATTACGACCAAACACCTACATTACAAAGTTGGTCAGCACTTTATTGACCAAATGCTTTCCATAAACAGCTCCTTCGAACTTCCTGATGCCACCAGTCTTCTGCACACATGTATCCAGTGGTTCTATAGCAGCATCAAAGTTTGGCTGATCATGAAGTAAAATCAAATGTAAGGGAGATTATGATATTCGCCAGATATGGGCAGGTATATAATGCACAAGCATATGTGGGCACACAAACACTCCACAAGAATATTGGAGCAAGATTAACCTCGTAGAAGTATGCAACGCAAACACGATATTTTGGAGAGTTGTTGATGACCCGATGAAGAGTTGATTCATATAGACCATTCGTTAAAATCTGCAACTTCCCAATCTTCAGAACATATATATATATATATATATATTTAATTAAAGAATGGAACAAAAGCTAAACGGATAGGTTACTATGTTACATACCTTTAGCATGTCTCCAATATTACAAACAAATGTACCAGGAATGGGTACGGCTAATATCCATTCCCCATTACTGTTTCTCACCTTCAATAATTCAAAAGACTTGGTTAACCAATATTCGGACAGGAATACCTAATGCCCTAATGAATAACCCAAGAAGAGGGAGAACTTGTTTTTGAAGAAGAAAATTTAAGTGATCCTTAGCAACAACATAGGCAAGAATGAGGAAGAGAGGGGCATACCTGCAGTGCAGTTATATCATCATCCTGATTAACTAGTGTCAGTAAACCTGCAAAAAGAAGCGAAAGATCAAAACTGTATATTAACAAAAGCATCAGGGGATAGACATTTAATGACTAAAAACAGTACCATAGTCAGTGTGAGCTCCACTGGATTTATTCAAGTGACAGAGATGGGCAATGCAGAAGCACAGAAACATCACGTATTAGAGGTAGGGAAATCAAAGAAGACAAAAGTAAATAGCAGAACGACGACTTACCATCCAACATCGTTTTTCACCTCCGGCATTTCCTTGCCATTAGCATGGCAGACAACAGGATATCCAATCACACGAAGCACCCAAAATGGGTCACCAGCTCTATTCCCTTCAAAAGCGTCCATTGGTCCACCCAATGCTAAAGCTATCCCCCTCATTATCTTTCTAGACAGATCTATAATCATGCAATTTATTCTTTATTAAAGATTGTAGACACAAAACAGATTTCAAGAAGTATCAAACTTTATTAATAAAGCACCTGTGCAAAGATTGACATAATCCTCCATTAAATTTTTAAAACTTGGAGGATCACTTGGCCTGAAAATAGTAAAAATTTCAGCAAGCACATAGAAAATAAGCTTCTCTTACATCAATGAGTCCCATAAATAATTAAATTAAACAGGCAAATCAGAAGCTATTCTGATTTAGTCCCATAATCTAGTATGTAAATAATAGAGTAAGCAAAAAAACGGTGAAAACTTGATACTTAATCATAAACAAACTTTTCCTTTTCCCTTTTATGGGAGGCATGGTGCTTGGTTCCCCCCGGGCTTGTCTGAAGTACATTAATGAAATTTTTAAACAGCAATGGCGATGTCTACAATTGCACACTAATTTAAAAGCTTTACTGTAAATTAACGTAATATGCATAGATTATGCATAACTTCTGCAATTTTGGCATGCAAATATATATGATTGATGTTCTCAAGCCACCATTCTTCAAAAAAAAGTAATTAAGAAAAAATGGAATTATTTGTTGAACACCCTGAACTAACTTAACCTTGAACAATAAATTCCATTAGGTCAGAAATATGAGATTAAATTCATTCACTTGGAGTTCATTTTAAAAAGGCAAGGGGGGTAAAGGGACCCTTTTATGTAAAAATGATAACATGAGATCGATGTCAAACTCCTTGCCTAGGCACAAGAGTATTTACTTAAATAAAAAATGCCAGAAAATGCAATACTGTCTGACTAGTTAAATTCAAATTCATACCATTCATTACATCCTTCCATAGCTTCACCAAGACCTCCATACATTCCTGGTTTTACTTCTCTGTAGCACTGTTTTGCAGAATTAGTAATTACAAATTATACAAGAACAAGCATATATATAATTACATCTTTTGCATGTATGCATGCATATATAAATGTCTATACAGATGTTTGTATGTACATAGGGATGCATTCGTGTATTTGATGTATGTATATATTTTGCCCGTTTCTTAGACCTGGCCACAATAATTTCAATCGTAGTCTGTCCAGAAGGACTATGGCAGAATATCTACATCAATCTGTAATATATTTTCAACGTAAAAAGCAGGACTTTTGACATATATTGAGGAGTAAATATCGGTACTGAGGAGCACAAGCAACACCATGGTAGAAAAATCAACTCATGTTGATAGCCATCAATAACAACATGGTCAACAGCTCGTATTGATAGTGAAGATGGAAGAAACCAAGATTCCTCATTGCATTCCAAATAGCATAAGAATTTTTTTATTAAAATCGGAAACAGAACTACTTTGCTTGGTGATGACTGCTTAGAGCAATGCAAGTACTTTAGTGTGCTGTCTCCCATACTTATCCTCAACAATAGCTTTAGTGAACAGGATATTAGCAGCAACCTCTGTCACTATGAGTTGTGTGGTCCCAAGAGATTGATTTTATCATCTTTTACCTTTCTTAGTGGCATCAATTACAGGTTCTCAGAAAGTAGCATGTACATAATGTCGTTACTATTTAGACTTTGGAATTAAGGTGCCATTCCCTAACGGGATTGTCCATGTGTATTTATACATGAAATAGTTACAAAAACCTCTCAAATTGATATGCAGTTACGACAGGTCTACATCATATTATCTAGTTGATCCACCAATCGAAATTTCAACCAAGCAGCACTAATTAATTATGAAATGTGTAAAACCGAGCCACCTAACAATGGAACAATCAACCAAGCAGAACTAATTAATTATGAAATGTGTAGAATCTCAACCTACATCAATAGCTTCATGCATGTCAGGTATGCCTTTTGTTATGTTCTCACCGACTCGTTGATATCCTCTGCATTCAATAGCATTTTCAGTAACAAATTATATCAATGACAAGAGACTCAGCCATTAATCAAAAAAAAAATGAAGTAAAATTTTATTACATGCTGCAAACCTGTATCCAGTTGCCGCAGAGAGTTTTATTTTGAGCTTCTCCTCATATGGCAAGTGGAAAAACTGGCGCGATATACTTCTAATTTCTTTAACAAGAGAATCTGGAATACCGTGGCCCTTCTGAAGAACAGTTATTCACCACCATAAGCAAAAAGAGCAAAGAAAACACACAAACATTGCGAACTTGGAATGACTGTTACATAGCATCCATACTAGAAAATCAGTATTGAGAAGTTCAAAACGAAGCATAAAGATCAAGTACTATAGGAAAAAATTCAAAACATTGTTTCATTTGATTAGAAAACAAGAAGATAAGAAAAAATTACCACATAAAAGAACCCAGCTTCTCTACAAGCCTGATCCAATTGTCGAACAACTTCCGCCACGCCTTTATCTTGGGCCAAGTTTGGATCATCCCACTTCTCCACTAGTGGACTGATATCTTTCATATATGTGAAAACAAGTGAAGAAACGAAACATTCTTGAATAAGTTCTTTAAGAAGCCCATCTACACGTTAGTAGAAATTGTCCAATTTTCTTCAATTCACAAAAAAGGAAAATTACAAGAAATACTTATGAAAGAACCTCAGAATAAGTATTTAGGAGTGAAGGAAACCTGGAAGATACCTACTAAAGGGATGGATTTGAAATCGGTAGCCATGGCGTCGGTTCTGAGCTCTCTCTTGTGTTTCTTTTCGGGCTGGCGAAAGATGATGCAAATGATTCCAGATATTCCAATAGATATACATATTTAAAATCATAGGAGATTCCTGTGGTAAGTGGGCCTGATTATTTTAATCTCTTGAGCAGGCTTCTTTAACAATTTATAATGGAGGCTAAATTTGGGCCCAAATAGTATGATTTCTGGACCAGGCTTGGGCCGGGATCTGCCAGTATGGTTGACCAAAATAAGTGCTGTTATTGGCGAAACAAAATTTACTATTATTACCCCTAATTCTAGCCAAACAAGGAATTACCTGATTGAATAATTTCCTTTATTTTTCTTAAAATTGATAATCTCTAGTTATTTTTCTTACAAGACAAATTGGGTTAAATATTGTTTCCCCCCCCCAAAAAAAAGGGCTGATCTTATCCATTATGTAGTGGGAGTGTAAGGTAGGTATACCAACCAAAGAACTCTTGCCTTTTATTCCTATCTGTATGGTTTCTGTTCCACTTTTTTTATGGATATGTTATTAAATATAATTTATATTATATACATATATCATAAATTTAAATAATAGAATATAAGTGGAATAATAAAAATCGAAGTGAGAAATTCAAATTCCATAATTAAGAATCCAATAGAAAAATGAAGATTCCACTGACCAACTGTACTGTTTGTGAGATTAGGTTTATCCAATTATTCAGGCCCTTTTTGCCATATCATCGTACATTTCCCGTTTCCGTAAACGTTCTACTAAAGCACAAAACTCAAGTACAGCCTCTCACCATTGACCTATGTTTCAAGTTACAGAAATCAAAGCAACTACTCTATGACAATAAATAAAATTGAATTCAAGAATGTAAACGATTGAAGAAGTGACAAAACAATTCCTTTACGTCCAAAGAAATTACAATGTTACATAAAATGCCAAAACAAAAGAATTATTTTTACATCAAAAAAGGCCAAAATTAATTAATTTATCAAATTTCACCTCTTCATAATTGCAGCTGGGACAATTGATTATTTAAGAAACATTCGTGGAAAAATAATTAATTACGATGAAGATGAAGGTGATGATGATGAAGAATGGCGGCAGAACTGAGAAGGGTTGCCATCCATTCTCTCCAAAACAAAATGGCCCATCATATCTTTCGCCTTCACCAGATTTTCCCTGCACAGAAACTCATCACTCGTCACTCTATCCACCTTCATATTGAAATCATGCACGAACACATGCGTCTTCGGGTTGCCCCCTTTTTTGCTTCTGGCCAGCACGGCGGAGGTGAAGATTGCCGCCATCCTGCCCGGCGCCTCCGGCCAGTACCCCCGCGGCCCATCCACCAATATCACATCCCAATCCACTTCGTACAGTTGGTTCGGCAAATCGTTCAACCCCAGCTTGCATTCCGAGAATAAGAGATTCTGCACCGGCCGACACTCGTTGCGCATCTGCTCCTTCACCGCGGCTATCAGCTCCGGCATTTCAATCAGTTTCGTGGAATAATGCACATCGTAGGCCTCGATTTCCGGGTACTTTTCTTCGAAATAGGCGGCATAGTAGCGGTTTTCGTCGATGAAAACGGTTCTTCCGTTGTGGTTGAGGGCTTTCCAGAGTAGGGCTTCGTGGGTGAGGCCGAAGATTAGGAAGTTGCATGCCTGCGAGCATTGCCGGAGGGCGTCGGAGATCTGTTTGATGTCCGTGTAAGACATTCGGTCGGTGTTGTTGGAGCTGGAGGCATAGTGGACGAGGGCCCTGACCACGGCCTTTGACAAGGGGGGACTGGTGGCGGTGATGGCGGCTGCGACTGTGGCAGTGGTGGTGGAGATGGATTCCCGGGTGTAGATTAGGGTGAGGAGGAAGGCTAGAGTTAGGAAGGAGATGAAGGCAAGTAGCCATAGGCGGTTGGAGCTTCCTTGTTTTTGGATGTAAGGGTGGAGAAGTATAAGCTTTGTGCTGTTGCTAAGATTGTTCTTCATCTTCTCTCTTTCAGAGGAGAATTTTTTTTTTCAAGATTTTTGGTATTATGAGGATTTGGAGGGAGAAGGCCTATTTTAAAGACGTTTAGGTTCATGAAGACGACGTTACGTTTCCACACCAATCTATTATTGTGAAAATTCAATATCAAGTAATAGTTTATTAACGTTATTTTTGTAGTAGAAGTAGTAGATGCTCGATCCTGTAATTGATATTAGAATGAAAGTTATAGTTTTGATATTGAGCAACTTTTTTGTGGAAGACGCTCGATACTATAATTGATATTACAATGAAAGTTTTGGCATGATCACATGGCAATTATTGAATTACACGATAAAAAAATAATTATTTTTATAGTGAAGTTACAATTTGAACATAACATTTGGACTGTTATTCGATTTAAAGTTTAAGTTGAACTATTGGTAACAATTATAGTGTTAGTCCTACAACTTGATTAAGGATAATTCTAAGAGTATATTTAAAATTATATTTTATACACAATGTTAATGAATTATATGACATATAAAATTGAATTAGAAGATCAAAATTATAGTAAACTCGTGCAACTCTTCTTTTTCTTTTTCAATTGATTTTGACCCTTTATAGTTCTCATCTTATTGGCAATGATTTTTCTAGTTTTATCAACTTTTGATCAACTAATGAAAATATAATTTGAAAAGAAGATTATATAATTTTCCCATTTTTTTGAGGTGGGTGGTTCGGTGGTGGAAGGGAGGGGTGGTTGGAAGGGAGCCGGTGGAGCAGAGTGATTGATACGGTTGCAGCGACCCAGTAACTAATTACAAGCCAAAAGTCGCTTTTCCTTGTTCATTCCATCTTCATTTCTCAAAGCAACCCTTTATTATAATAATACACTCCACACACATATATATGTATATATCTAAGCACACACACACACACAGTAGTACACACAGAGGGTTGTTCTAATGAAGAAGACAAATCAAATCAACTGCTTCGTTTGGCTAGTGAAATTAAATACTGTAGTACGTAAGCGGAATTGCATCATTGCATGAGCTCAAAGAGATCAAAATTAGCTAAGGAACAATAATTTTAAAAAGTAAGACTACTAATAACGTTAATACAAAGATGTCATCTAGTATCAATATAAAAATCTGCGCTGCTCGATTATTTGATTATTGGTTCTTTGTCCATGAGTTTGCAACGGGTAATAATCGATATAATAATTTTTTTTTATGTCTGTATGCTTTTGGTATTTAATGTTATGTATATTTTTAGTTTGATTTTATTGCTATACTTTTAGATATTTTACATAACTTATCAAGATCGAATAATTTGATATATGTCATTATAAAGGAGTTAATTTAGGATGAGACATCATAAATATAGCTTAGTTTAACAAATTTATAAAAAAATATTAATATAGTAGACGATGCATCTAGGGCTACATGCATCTTTTGTCATATTTGGCAACACTTGTTATTAAATTCATGCCTCAATGCATATATACACACAATAATGTAATGATAAATATCTAATTATACCAAAAAAAATATTTTTTAACGTACATTTGGGGTGATCTTTTTTCTCTTTTATTTATTTAATTTTCAGTTGGTGCGAAAAGTGAGTTGAGCTGCATTTATAGTACTTAGGTCATGAAAGTGAGTATCGGAAGTTGAAACCACGTACAAATTAACTTATGTTTGTCTCAATTTTCAAAATAAATTTGAGTTTATTTACATGTTAAGTTACATGGTACAAAATTATTGACAAATTCTTGCAGATCTCTTTTTAGCCACTTTAATTCCAAAGTTCAACTGGGCTGTCATCGTTTTTGGTACATATATATCTAAAATTAACCTAACTGGGGCCCAAATCTTGTTTGCAGTTTCAACCAAATGCAACAAAAAAAAAAAAAGTGAACATAGTTTTTCTCTAAACCGTGGGTACATAACAATTGAATTTCAATAATTGAAATACTGTCCTATAATTTCTTCCCAAAAGCTCTTGGAAGAATTTCAGTTCAAAATTATTTTCAGAATGAAACTGTATAAATACATTTTGACGTGGGTACGAACAAATTAATGTGAATAGGAAGTCCTGATTATATCATATTCCAATATAGAAGACTTAAATTTTATTTATTGAAAAAGTTAGGTTCTTATTGGAAAAAAAAAGGCTATAAATATTTTGTTCGAGTGGTATAGTGTCCGACTAATACCCAAAGATATACACAATGGTTATTATAAAATTCAATAAGGAAAAGAAAAAAATAGAAAGGGTGTGGATTTTTATATTTTTATTTATATATATATATATACACACACACATATATATTTACTTTTAAAAGAAGATGAAAACGCATCAAGTCACTAGGAGCCAGAAGAACTAATCTTTATTTCTAAGAAAAGTTTAAAGCATTCACTACCTTTATAAAGTTCAAATCAAGTAGAACGCAATACTACTTTGTCAAAGGGATGAATCATTTTCCAAAAAGCAGTTTGCAGAAATAAATTATAATTGAAAAGGCAGCAACTTTGCTCATATTTCCAATTGCTTTATGTCATCTTTTGTGGAGGGAAAAAAGAACAATAACGCTTAAAGTGTATATAAATTCTTTAATATTCTATTTTAATTTTAAACTATTAAGTGTATCAATTCAACACCTAAACTCACTGAAATTTACCAAAATAGAGCCTTATCATCAATACACATCAATTAATTTAAGGTTAAATTTGTTAGTTCAATTTTTTTATTTTAATTGATATTTCATTTCATATTCTGATATTATCAATACACATCAAATATATAAAATGATACTCGAATTGCAAATTTGCACCATTAATAGTTTAAGATCTAGAAAAAGATTAAGTGCTGAAAACAAAATTATGTGGTGCCTTTTTTCTTGATATAAAAATTCCATTTTCATGTAAAAAACTAAAAAAGACGGGCATTTCCAGAAGATGCTTCAAAAAGCCTCTTGTATCTTTTAAGTTTTACCCTAATTAAATAGCAGTCTGATGAACATATAGGGAAATTAATCAAGAGATATTGAAGTCTGAAATCTCCACCATGCCTTCAAAAATAAGCATTACCCAGCCACTTCAACTACCTTCACCATGACTTGCAATCATTTTTATTTATTATTTTTTTTTGGGTTCTAAAAATTGTTTACCATGTTTAATGTACTGATCAATCAACCTCATTTAAGCTGTCTCAATGAATTTGTTCAATATAATAAAGTGTGTGCAACTACGACTTGTTGATTATCTTGTATGCTTCTTCACCAAAACACAGCTTCTAGAGTTCTAAAAAGTTGAGAATTAAAATAGACTTTTGAGTGGCAAGCGATTCGATAACAAAAACATCTAACGAAAAGAGTTTACGGAGAATCAGTAATTGATGATTCCTCCTTATGTTATCACCAATGATGTTTTTTCTTCATCTTATGATGTGTAAACTAACAAAATGGGTAATTGTACTGGAAAGTAAACACCAAATGTTTGCAAGATTACTGGCTAATATATGTAATTTAACAATCTAATAATTATTTGTCTTGGTTATTTTAATTCAAAAAATGCATACAAAAGATTCTTAAGTGTTGCCCGCCCCCTAAAAAAAAATAAAAATAAAAATAAAAATAAAATGAAAAACTGAGAAAGGTTTTCTCTATCTAAAAATCCATTTGGAGTCATTTGGGGAATATTTTTTTTCTCTAAAATATATTTGGCAAATGTTGTTTTGCAAAAATATATTTTTATTTTTTTAAAATACTTATTGATTATTATTTAAATTAAATAATTATATGTTCTATATTCCCATTAACATAACAAAATAATATTAATAAAATATTTATAATTAAAAATATATTTCAAAATACAACACATTATTTTTTTAATAAAATATCGAAATATATTTTTATTGTCACACACTTTTTTTAATTCCACTATCAAAAACACATTATCTTAAAATGTTTTTCTCAAAGCTATAAATAACATTAAACAATTATTACCATACTGAATTTTATTGTCACCATCAAAGTATGAATAATTGAGTTGTTAGATTCAACGTATCAATTTTTCTTATCATCAAGCAATTAATTAATTTTTTTTTTGGGATAGAAAGGAATTTTTTTTAATTTGTAGTCATTTTATACTATGCCATAAGAAAAATTCGATGCAAGAGCAGGAATTTGGAATGCTAGTATAAAAAAAGTAATTGTTGTGGTCAACTTGCTTCCTTCAAGGCCTTTCTTCTATTTTTGAGTTCAAAAATGGGCATTTGCTGAATTAAACCTTTGTCGTGGGTAGAATTAGAAATTTTGAAAAACAGAAGATGCAGGAAAATGGGGAAAAGGATTGAGTAGGGGATGGGATGGTCTACCTCATAGAGCTCACATGACTGATTTCGCCCGCCAATCAAAATTCGCCAAGTACTATTAACAGAACCTACATAGTTCCCTACTTCCTGCCAATTCAGATTCAAAATCCAATGATAAGAGCTCTAGTTAACAGAGAAGCTAAACGCTCAGTTTGATTTTGTTTCCATTTCTATCTCATTTTAATGATCAGAAAATAAATAATGAGATGCCATTTCGAATTGTGCGAAAAATATATATTTGTTTGGTTTAGAATAAGATTAGAAAATATGAGAATATAATTTTAAATAAGGTTAAAAATGGTGACGTGTATTTTCAAAATACTTCTAGAATATATGGCAATCAAATGCCTTTTTGCATTTTTTATTTATTCAGAAATATTACTTATCAATAATTAATAATTTAATTATATTAAATCTTAAATAATTTATGGTCAACCATCAATGACTAAAAATGGAAACAACTATACACTATAGTAGAATTTAAACTCAAAATCCAATAAATTTTAAAAATTTATGTTGATCATTTCACTTAAATTTTGTTGGCTTTGTCTATGAGATAATTTTAATGCCGCATATTTTTCCTGTTTGCAATCAATTTCTCTACAGCAACTGCTGCTTTAACTAATTATTCGGCCTTTCTAAGTGTAATTTCCATATTATGTAAAATGAAAAATAGCCTGAGTTTGCAAGTATGAGGGTAAATGGGCTTCAAAGAAGGACAATTCCTGCAAACTCTATTTTTGTCTTTTTAATTATTTAAAACAATAAAAATGTATTTATTTTACTTATTTTATTATTATTATTATTTATTTTTATACCTATAACCATCAATTCTAAACCTAAACAGTTATTTAGTCAAAATTTATTACTTGATATGATATTTTACTAATTTAAAGTACTTAAAATTCACTAACTAATTAACTAATAATTTTTTTTTCTATATGGTCCTCAATAAATTATATAATAAATTTTTAACCGACATAATTTAATTGACCAAATATAATAAAGATAATGAGATTCGTTAATTATTATTCTTACACTAAAATATCATTTCAATCCAAGAAAATTAATATTATTACACTATATCAAAATATATTTTTATTTTTACATAAAAAATAATACAAAATAAAAAATATACTTGAAAATATTAAAAAAAATTAAAAAAAAAACAAATGAGCCCTTTATTTCCAACATTTTCATTTTCAAACCCAAAATATTTCTTTACCAACACCATAACACCTTCCCTCACCTCTTATAAATACGAGGCATTTTCTTTATATATTTTGGTGATTTTTAAAAATAAAAATAAAAATAAAAATAAAAAAATAAGAAGAAAGCCCAAAATATTTTCTTGTTCACGCCTTCAAATGAATAACGATCACACTTGGAACATCAGCAATATCAGTTTGGGAGACATCACGGATTGTTGTAAGAAGACTGCACGACTACCCAAACAAAAACCAATACATTTTTCAAACAACCCTTTCCACTTTCACGTGACATTTTTGACCCACTGTTCTCTGTCTCAGCCAGCTGCTCCGCAATTCACACCACCACTATATGCCCCCCGCCCAACACCACCCCACATTCAGCCCAAATGCCTCCCAATCACAGCCTTACTCGCCGGCCAACCTCCAACTAAAACCACTCATTCTTGAAATAAAGCTTACTCCTTTTAACCTTTTGAAAACACCCATCAAACCCCACCATGCTACAAAAACCCTCTTACGTTCTCTTGTTAGTATTCATTCTCAGATTCCCCGTCACCACCGTTTGCCTCGGCGGCGGCCCTGCTGACTCGCTGACCTCTCTGCCGGCCGACGCTGTCTCTCTGCTGGCATTCAAGTCGGAGGCGGACTTAGATAACAAGCTCCTGTACACAATAAACGAACGCTTCGATTACTGCCAATGGCAAGGCGTCAAATGCGCCCAAGGCCGTGTTGTACGCTACGTTGTTCAAAGCTTCGGCCTCCGGGGTACCGTCCCTTCCGCCACCCTCAGCCGCCTCGACCAGCTCCGAGTCCTGAGTCTCAAAAACAACTCGCTCTTCGGCCCCCTCCCCGATTTCTCCCCTCTCATCAATCTCAAAACTATCTTCTTCGACCACAACTATTTTTCCGGAACATTTCCTCTCTCCCTTTTGTCGCTCCACCGTCTCTTGATTCTTGATTTGTCTCACAACAACTTCACCGGTTTGCTACCGGAAAACCTGACAGTTTTGGACCGCTTGGGATATCTCCGCCTCGATTCGAACAGATTTAATGGGCCTATTCCTCCGTTGAATCAAACAACCTTGGAAGTGTTTAATGTTTCAAATAATAATCTCACCGGTCCAATACCCGTCACCTCAACTCTCAAAAAGTTCAAGATTTTTTCATTTATGTACAATCCGAATATCTGTGGGGAGATTATTAACAAGCCGTGCCGCGATTCCCCTTTCTTTAACTCGTCTTCTGGAAGCGGCGGCGCCGTGTCATCACCGCCGACGCCGCTTCTGCAGAATGCGCAGTCACAGCAAGGATTAAGTGATATTTCTCACCCGGCTCAGAAAAAACATAATAGAAATGTGGGCTTGATTTTAGGCTTTGTGACTGGGACTCTGATTCTAATGGCAGCTGTTTTGAGTCTCGTGGCTTTATTCAGAAAAAGAAGAGAAGATAATGAAGAAAGAGAACAGATTGAAGGAAAAGTAGAAACTCATTGTACTGATGAAACCACAAATACTAAAGCTCCAAGGGACACAACTTTCTTTTCACTCCAAGCTGATGAAAATGCATATTCTGAAAGTCCTGAAGCCAAAAAATTGAAATCTCCTCAGCAGAAAAGAGTAATAAAAAGTGGAAGTTTAGTATTTTGTTCAGGGGAGGAAGAACTATACACATTAGAGCAGTTAATGAGGGCATCAGCTGAGCTACTGGGGAGGGGCACCATGGGTACCACATATAAAGCTGTGATGGCTAGCCAGTTGATTGTGTCTGTGAAAAGATTGGATGCATGTAAAACTGCCATTACCAGTGGTGAGGAATTTGAGCAATATATGGAGACTGTTGGCGTGCTGAGGCATCCCAATTTGGTTCCTGTCAGAGCTTATTTTCAGGCTAAACAAGAAAGGTTGATTATTTTCGATTATCAGCCTAATGGAAGTCTCTTCAGTCTTATCCACGGTAAATTTCTAAAACTCTTGTGTATTCACTGATTTGAAGCTGTTTTAAGTCATCTAGCTAAACCTATCACTTTTGTGAGTTAATACAGTTTGGGATTTAGCTCGAGTTTTATTCACTGACCTAATTAGTTCGGTATATTAGCTAGTTGTTTATTGGCTTCAACTTGGGCTATAACTAAGTCCATATTAAATTTTTTTACTCACGAGTTCAAGATCTTAAAATGCAACTCAAATAGCTTAATGTAAAGAAATAAATAGTAGGTTTCTTTTCTTTCTATTTCTGTGTTTTTTGTTGTGGGAACTAGGGGGTTGGAGGGAAGTGAGGATGGTATAGTGTGGACCTGTGTATGAAATGTGTGGTGAGAGGGGCTGGAATAACTTTTCTTTTCTGGGTGTGTGGAATGGCTGTAGCGTAGTGGATTGATCAGTGTTGCAGAGACTTTCTTGGCTTTAGATAGAAAATGGGCTCCCACTGGCTTTGTTGCTACCGACAATTATGGTGCTGAGATCAAGTCAAAATATTTTTTGGTATTTGTATGATGCCACAGTTAGTAACATGGTATGCTTTTGTGGGGTCTAATGGTGATATGCCGCATAAGTTGAATTCTGACATTCTTGGTTTGTTATGTTATGGCAGTAGCATATTATTAGGTGCCTACCATATTGATTGTTTGAGTGGAGTAAGCATTGCATCAGTCTTGTGGCACGAGTGGGAATAGGTATGTTGGAGTTAGAACTTAGAACACAAAGTGGTTCATAAGGGCATACAATTAAACTATTTTGGAGAATATTTTTATTGATCATTATTCTATAATATAATGTGTGTATTATGTTGGGTTTGGTGATGAAGTTGAGCAGATTTTATGTGAAAATCATGGGCTGTTCGTAAAAATTCTTGCGGGAGTTCTATTTTAAAGAATTAAGAAGGTGATGTTCTCTGGAACTTGACATGGAAAATGAAATTTTGAGAATTCGGAAAATTAGAAAAGATCCATCCAGACACAGTAAAATGCAAATTGGCCAGTTAAAGTGGGGCTTTTAGTTGGTCAAACTAACTTTGCAATTATGAATGAGCATAAGAGGAAATGTTCAAAGTTTGTGTGTTTAAAGTTTTGTGCTAGGTTAACTGAGGTTTTAATGGTCTAAACTCAAGCTGGGATCCGTAAATTTATTTATTATGTACCCCATAAAGCACATGATGGTTTAACAACTCATTTCAAGCTTAGCAATATGATAAGGCTTAGCTCATTTTAGTCTTGTGTTGACCTTGAACGAGCAGATTCTAAGCGGCTCAAGTCTATCTATGGCTGCAAGAGATGGAAGAAAGTTTCAAGAACCCTATTAAGAAGAAGAAAGAAGTATCTTATCATTTTATTGACACCTGGAACTAGCTAAACTGGGTAGTAGTCAATGACAGAAATCAATTCTAGATGCATGTTGTCTTTTTTTCTTAAATAAATACTAGGGAAACTTCCATTTAGTGCTTTAAATTGATAATCATATTTTATGTTGCAGCACTGGTTTTTAGCACCATGTATATTATTTCAAGAATAATTCAGGGTTCCAACTTCTCGACTTGATGTATTAATAGTTAATTTTTATTATGAGTTTTCAATTCTGGAACTGCTAAATTTCCAAATAGATGATCTGGTGACGTAGTTTGATTCGTACCAAAGTCCTTCACTAGCATATGCACTAGGAGTTTCAATTTTTTTCTTAACTTTCCGGACTTTACAATGGAGCTGAGGTGCCAAGAAAATTTTTGTATTGTACAAAAGATCTATTTCAATCTTTCATCTTGATGCCTCCTTGAACTTGTGATTTTTAGGTTCAAGATCAACCAGGGCAAAGCCTCTTCACTGGACGTCATGTCTGAAAATTGCAGAAGATGTGGCTCAGGGCCTAGCCTACATCCATCAAGCATCAAAATTTGTACATGGAAACCTGAAATCTTCCAATGTTCTGCTGGGGTCTGATTTTGAGGCGTGCATCACAGATTACTGCCTGGCGATTCTTGCAGACACCTCATCTGATGATGATCCTGATTTTGCTGGCTATAGAGCCCCTGAAATACGAAAATCAGCACGCAGAGCCACTGCCAAGTCTGATGTCTATGCTTTTGGTGTCCTCTTATTAGAGCTTTTGACCGGCAAGCCGCCATCCCAGCATCCCTTCCTTGCGCCTCCTGATATGCCCGACTGGGTTCGAGCAATGAGGGACGATGATAGCGAGGATGACATGCGACTTAGAATGCTAGTTGAGGTGGCTAGCATCTGTAGCTTGACGTCGCCGGAGCAGAGGCCAACAATGTGGCAGGTTTTGAAGATGATCACAAATATAAAGGAGATTATGGACGATAGTTCGAGGGTTGCGCGTGATGGTTACTCGTGACATGGGATTTTACATATGTGCTGCCAGCCACTCAAATGAACTGGCAAAAGGGGCATACTAACTGATGCATCCCAAGAAGAAAAACCCCAAAAAAGTTAAATGGGTGAAGAACTTAAAGAGTGAGTCCCTTTATTATAGCCTTTCCTCCAGGGCTTGAAAACTATAAAGGGCGGATTGGCCCTTTGATGTATTAGTGTCTTTTATTTTCGAAGAATAGATGCTAACAAAATTAATTTTTGAAGGCACTGATCCTAAAAATTGTGCTTAGCCAAAAGTCATTACATCTACATAGCTCCAAATTTAGAGTCATTTTGGTATGGTGTGCTATGGGTTATGGTAAAGTTTTGACGAATTTATTTTACGCAAGATTCAACAGATTTTGGGCGAATTGAATATATTAAAATTTACATTTGATTTAAAATTTATAATTACATTTGTGTTATTTTCTCATTACATTCAGCTACATTAACATAAATGTTCAAACCATCTCTTATTTTGTTAGAGTGCATATTTTGATAGAAATAAAATTTTGTTGATTTAATTTTTCTTTTTCTTTTTGTTTAATTAGATTGGAGATCGAACAAATTTGAAATGCGTCGTGTTGGAGTCCATATATCTGTTACAGAAATTCAATTTCAAGCAATGGGATTAGGTAATTCCCTAAGGCCTCCGTATATCTGTTATAGAAAATCAATTTCACGCAATTGGATTAGGTAATTCCCAAACCTCTTGTTCGAATTTATGGAGGGAATTAATAAGATTGATTAGATAAAATAAAATTATATTATTTATAGAAATTATAATATGTCACGTGAAATGACTAAATTTGGCCATCGGAAGTCACGGCAAGTCACTAGACAAGTTAGAAAGGATGATGGATGATATGAGTCATATGATTCGATTCATCATATTTATATAATTGTGATCATTTGCATCTGCTTGTTTTATTTCTGTTTTACAAAATAAATGCCATATGTAGATGAATGAGAAATTACTCGTTTCTTTCACATGGGAAAATACTAGACAAAAAGTGGAAACAGTTTTGTCACCAGCTGGGTTGCAATTTCGCAACTTGCAGCAACCGCACGCGTTTTCCACGTGAGGGCACCCACCTAGTGGCGTGGTTTTCACGCTAGAATCAGAAATAGGAGAAGATTTTCACTTTGACTTTTCCACTAATGGCATTAAAAAATGACCCCCAGAAAAAAAAAAAAAAAAAAAAAGATGCAACAAAATCAACAATATCCGACGGTGTCAGCATTATTTTTTAATATCTTATTTCGGCCCCAACCGTCCTACGAGATTCAATCCGAACCGTCCATTCTCTCCATCAGATTCATCCAGTCATGGGAAAGGAGAAAATTGGAAAAAAAAAGAGAAGAAAAAGAAAAAATTGTCTCCCCTCCACTCGTCTCTCCCCTTTTAAAAGACGAAGCCGAGTAGTCGACAGCTCCAAAGGGCTGCTCATATTGTAGAGAGAGAGAATATTTTTTGGATAAGAATGTCTGGAGGAATTGCGCGCGGACGACTCGCGGAGGAACGCAAAGCCTGGCGGAAGAATCATCCCCATGTTCGATCACGTTTCTTAGCATTTTTTTTTTATATATGTTGTGGTTTATTTTTTATTCTTGTTTATGTTGATGAGTTTTGATTAGTTTTTTTTGGTTTTTTTTTTTTTAAAGGGTTTTGTGGCTAAACCAGAGACCCTTCCTGATGGTACAGTGAATTTGATGGTGTGGCACTGCACTATCCCTGGTAAGGCCGGGGTAAGTATTTCACAATCTTACTGTTCAACCTTATTTTGAGTACTTAAATGACTTTTTTAATTGTGGGATGCATTTTGTGTGGGTTGAGGTTAGATGAGAGTTGAACTTCCTTAGAATTCTAGGTTTGCTTTTGAAAAGATATAGTAGTGTTATGTACCAGTTGTTTGAAGCTGATTTAATAGACATATCAGTAGGTTAATTGTTAGCAGGCGCCAGCACTTGCTTATTGTTGAATATCTTTTCCTATGAAGTCACTATCTATTTGAATGATGTGGTAATCTACTTATATTCTGGCAGGTAGATAATTTCGGAGTAGATGTTTGTTAATAATTATATAAATCCCTGTGATTTATTTTTGCTTTTTTGCGAGCAGCTTTGATTTAGTTTTGTACGCATCCACATATTCATTGTATATTATTTGATCCCATTTGAACGATAGTGCTGGAAAGTGTTTCATTCACATTGTGCCGTAAGAATGCAAGATGTTGGTTTCGCTCTGACCTAGGTGTGCTTAATAGATGAACTAATTTGGAGTGTTGTTGATAGGTAACTTGATTGTATCACATACATATGATAATCACTTTCTTGTTTCGAATTAGAGAATTATTTACAAGTTTTGCGATGCTTAGTCTCTTTATTTACTTTTTGAACTAGTCTTTGGCTGTTATTTCTAGGTAACACATAATTCGATAATGGAATAATTGACCTTTGCACAACTTAGGGTCATTTATCATCAGGTTAAAAAGTTTTGGTCTTTATTTTAGGAAACTGACTCCGTTTACCAGTATTCTTGTGAAGAACTGGCACCTAGACTTGTTCTTGCGTAAATTACAATGGGAGTTAAGGCAACTTCTCTCTTTTTCTTCTCTGTGCTGACAAGACGAGTGTCTTTTTGAAAGACAACCACATTCCTAAGTGACCGGTTTCACTTGCTAAAAGTTCTTGGAATACAGATATAAGAGTTAATGATGGCATTTCAAGGGATCTGCGAATCAAAGTGGGTCGGTGGGAGAAATTACATTCTGCCCCATCCCCCGCCTTCCTGTTCTTTACCACTATATTGAAAGAAAGAAAACTATCATTATTGGATTCCTTGTTATACTGCTTGCATATCTTTATATTTGTTTGCTTTTTGCAATAACTGTGATGTAGTATGATAACATTGTTGTGATATTTCTTAGCATTAGTTTTATTTCATTGTAGCTAATATGAGATTATGAATGCGGATGACTGCCTATTTTAGCATCCAACACTTTGATTAGAGCATGATTTTTTGTTTTAATTTTCTTTAACTTTCAACTGGGAATAGATCGAATTTTATTTATCATAAAGCTAAATTATAATTAAAATTCCATTGAGTCTCAGCAGTGTGCTTCAACATATCTAATGATTGAGATCCAAAACTTAGCTTATCCTAGAAAGTACTAGTTATCAAATTTACGACCTCTTGGTTTATGTTTATGTTGTTCGCGTTGAACAAGCGAGGTCATACTAGAGAACAAGTTATTTTGTTTGAAATAAAATATCTCGATTTTTTAGGAGGTTTTCTGAGAGATTACTGGAGACCAAGTTTAGGTTGAGATGAGAATTCTGATATGAGTCCAATGTTGCCAATATTGATGGGATGATGGCTGTACTGAAACTTGGTTTGGTTTCAGTTCGGGTTTTAGTTGCTCAATTGCCCACTGTCAGTGGTTACAGGACGCCATTGTCACACGCTGTTTCTTATTTGTTCTTTGTCTTCCAATTTTTGGGGAGTGATATTTGTTTTGTTTTAAAAGTCTTTACCAATTTCTCTATTTTTTAAATTGGACAAATGGCATTTGTTGCAAGAAATGGCTAGCACTCATTATTTTTTCAGTTGATGTTAAAATGGATCCACAGAATTTAAATATGGATGTGCTGTTTACAGTATCGTTATAACAATATCTTTTTTATTTTGGCTAGCATGTATATTTGATTCTCAATGGTCTTGCAGACTGATTGGGAGGGTGGATATTATCCGCTCACAATGCACTTCAGTGAAGATTATCCAAGCAAACCGCCGAAGTGTAAATTCCCACAAGGTTTTTTCCATCCTAATGTGTACCCATCTGGAACTGTTTGTCTGTCTATCCTCAATGAAGATAGTGTAAGTGCATTCATGCTGCTTGTTGCATAGTGGCCAATCATATGTTACTGCTCATTTGTTATACAAATCTTTATTTTTGTTCTGTTTTGGATCCCTAGGGGTGGCGCCCTGCAATTACAGTGAAGCAAATTTTAGTGGGCATCCAGGATTTGCTGGATCAGCCAAATCCTGCTGATCCGGCCCAAACTGAGGGATATCATCTTTTTATCCAGGTAATAGAGCTTTTCCTCAACTGAAACCAGTATTTAGTATTTTTTAGAATTTAGAAAATTATTATAACATCAGTTTTATTTTTGTCATATTACTTGTATTGCATATGTTGAACCTTGTCGGTCTTCATGTGCGTAGACCAATTACATGGTCCTTCATAATCCAGGAGGTATTCTATCAGCAGTTTTATCTTTTTCATATTGCTTTGTTTTTTTGCAACCTTGTTAGACTCCACGTGCGTAGACCATTTCCCTGTTCCTTATTCAGGAGTGTGCCTTCTAGCACACAGCATTTTTGAAATATTTCGGATAACAATATTGCACATTTATTTGTAACATCAATGTCATTATCAAGTCTACTCCTTCCTGTACGTGGAGAAAACCCAAATAGAAAATATAGTTACTGGATTAAAATAAAATGAAAACTATTTCTAAAGTACTAGTATTTTTTGTGTGTGAACAGATTGGTAGGTTTTTTAAATTAATCCTTGAGAAATGAGCGTAAAAGCTGCCTCCAGGTTTTTGTAACAGATAGAAAGCTAGTTTCAAAATTGATATCTAATAGCTACATTGACATGCTGAACCATTCTAATGAATGCAGGATGCAGTTGAATACAAGAAGAGGGTTCGGAACCAGGCCAAGCAGTATCCGCCTCTTGTCTGAGTACAAATTTGTTCTGTTATCTGATTATTGTTTAGTTCTCACGCAAAGTTCTTTGTGAAAAGTATTCTATTTAAAAGAAAGGAAGTACCACAGTGGATTGCAAGGCAATGTTGCTTGTTCGTGTGTGTTTTAGTGATAGCTGAACCTGCATATTGCATCAAGACCCCCAATTTGGTTAAGTGGCTAACCAGTTGCTCTAAAGTTATGTAGTTCTGCTGATTGTGGAAAATGGTAGAAGATGGCTGATTGTGGTAGATGCTGTCTTTTAAGTTGTAAAATGACGTTTTGCACTAACTTTTGCTCGATTGATCTCATTTGCATCTAATATCTTGTATTTAGATTTTGGAATCAATCCAATAGCCCAAGTCAGAGAACCCCTAACTCTACCATTGGTTCAGAGATAAGGGGAGCCATCTTGGAAAATGAACAGAATTAAGCTGTAAGTAAATGTATGTCTACAAAACAGATCAGCTTCTACCCCTTCTTTCTCTTGGTTTTGATAACCTTTAGAATGTGCAATGCCTAAAAACTATTAAGGTAAATGTTACTATTTATCCGTGTTTAACAATGCTCGACTCCGGCTCCTTTCACATGATGAAACCTGCATGTCATAAAAATGAACATCTACACAACACTCATGGTTGAGTTATAAGTTGATAACTCATAACTTGTAATAAATTATTAACTTAGATGGATTAGACTATCCATTGAATTAATTAATCCCAATCCAATCCTATGTCTTTAATGTTCTCTATATTTATGACGCTATATTATTTATTTTAAAAAATATAATACGACATTGCAAGATACATATACAAAATGAATACACTTTCTATATTGCACAATAAAACAAGGCTTAAATTTATTTTCAATTGTAGAAGTACTTTTTTCTCTCTGGAGTTTGGATAATAACATTTAAGAAAGTAATTAAATGAAGTAACAAGACTATATGGGCAAAAAGGTCGACTTTTTCTCGAAGGTAATTAAGTTAGAAATATGGCATAATGACAAGACAGACTGGCCCATCATTCAACTTAAAGGTTTCTCTGAAACTGGGCCTCTCTCCTAATCGGCCCGACAGTAAAAATTCGTTCCCTTCTCCACACGAAAATGGTCTCCTAGCTTAGGGCACGTCGACGTCGGCGCCATCCATCGAATTTATTCTTCGTCCATGGACGACCTTACAGCTTACTATGCTCCTCCAATCCACCACCCTTATTACCAGCCACCTCCGCCGCCGCCTCCCCCGGGAACGGCACATGCCCCGCCGACCGAGGTGGCTCAGCCAATTCACGTTCAAACCCAATTCGTCGCCTACGCTCCCCAAATCTACCCGCAGTCCTCCCATGATCAGGTCCGCACGCTCTTCGTCGCCGGTCTCCCCGAAGATGTGAAGCCTCGAGAAATTTACAATCTCTTCCGTGAATTCCCCGGGTACCAGTCGTCTAATCTCCGTCCCCCTACCTCATCTAAAAATCAGGTATGTGTACGGGATTGTTCGTATATGAATTATATGTTTATACGTTACTAGCTTGAATTAATAACTTAAGTGTGTGCTGTGTTTTGTTTTGCTGCTGTTGTTGTTTTTTTCTTTTTTTTTTTTGGTGGTTATATAGAAGAAATGGGGATTGAAAAGTAGCTAATATGCGTTGTTTAACCTGAATTTCTTGACTTTGGTACTGGAACCAAGCTTCATGAATGAATATTGTGGAATTAGCTTGTGCTTTTAGTTTCTAGATGAGTGAGTGAATTGAGTGTACGTGTACAAAAAGAAAAGGTAATAAAGAGCTGAAATGAAGTTCAATTACTATCCTGGAATTTTGAATCCAGCGCAGCAATGCATGTACACATGTATAGCAAACTTTTGACCTCATTTTTTTACCTTATTGGTTCCCAAGTAGAGGGGTATGATAACAAATAACTTACTGGATGAGTTTGTGCCACCACTATCAGTGCAGTTCTATAACTTAAATTTGATAGGTTTATTTGCCATATGGATTTTAAAATTATCTGTGGTTGCGTCTGATTCAGGCAGGATCGTTGTTTGGTTGGTAAAACCTTTAGAAATATAAAAACATCACTTCTCTAAGCAGACATTTAGTGTCTGTACGGTTCTACCAGCTGTAAGTCTTGCAACAACTGCAAAGTAACTGTTTTTCTTGAGGCTTCTGTTTCACAAAATTGTCAAGTTTTAATTAGCAATATATAGTGGACAATAGATGAACCTATGTATTTTGATTGGTTGAACCTTCAATTGTAGTTTTATGATTTGATGTATTTTCTATTCTGATGTGTGATTTATGTGTTTCCAGCCATTTGCTTTTGCAACTTTTGTGGATCAACAGTCAGCAATCATGGCTTTGCATGCTTTGAATGTAAGACTCTCTAATACTGTCTTTTTAATAATACTAGAAGGAGCGAATTTGCTCAATATTGTATTTTCCCATTTTCTGAACATAATTTCTTTGTGGATATATGTTGAAATTGTGGTTGCACATGTATTTATGAAGATCCTTCATATCTGTCTGACGATTGTGTTTGGATATTAATCCAATGGGCAAATGGAGAATTGATTGCTAGTAGGAAAAGGAAGCGCCATTAAATAAACATTAAGTTGGAATTTTGTGAGGAGTCAAGGAGAATGAAATGTCTAATTACTGCTCTTTCTTTTCCCCTTAGATTTATTTTAATCCTAGGGTGGTAGGAAGTTTTGCAGGGACTCTTACTTGTTTTCTCAGAGAAAAACTTTATTACATTGAGGAGGGGACATAATTTCTCTGAACCCCTAGTAAGGATTATGTGAAGTTCTAAACAGACGATTTTTAGGTAACTTTTTCAAAGACCCCTAGAAAAAGTTGGAAAGGATGGTTAATTGGAAAACTTCATCATACACTTGAGAGAAACCCAAAGTCAACTAATGAATTCCCTTTTCAGAAGCATGTGTGGCTCGAATGTTACATTTTAGCTTTTCAGTTGCTTCACTGTTATCAGTCGCAGCCTAAGGTGGTTATTCCTGGTCTTCTATTGCTTCATCTAGGATTCAGGATGCAATTCCGAATTTAAATTAATATTCCTGTAGTCATATCTTTCATATGCAACTCATTAAGGACCATAATCAGTGGAATTTTTTGGAAATGGCCTTGTCAGGGGATGGTGTTTGACCTTGAAAAAGGTTCTACTTTGTACGTTGATCTTGCGAAATCAAATTCCAAGTCGAAGCGCTTAAGAGCAGGTAGATTATACCTTGAATTAAATCTTCCTTTTTTCTGCTTATTTTTCCTGTTCTCCATGGTTTCTTGACTAATAGCTGATCTCATGAAAGTATGATCCTTACAATCAGATGATGAGAGACAAGGTTCAGAAAAGAGACGAAAAGGATCTGCTGCTTTTTCGAGGAGCTATGAACCTGGTAAGATATGCTCTTTAGTTTAATTATGCAATGCATATAAGACTTGTCTCCTTTTGGATCTCACTTTACTGTAGTTTGTGTATTTCTTCTTTATGAGTTATTGTTCTATTCATTTATGTATCCTGCTAGTTAATTCTATGTTGCTGGTCGAATGGTATTTATTGCTCTCTTTTGAGGCTCTACCTAGTTAGTCACATGGAGGACACATTGTTCTAAGAGCTCACATTACACATGTTTGCACGCTTGGGCACTAGCAGGTGTTGGCAGCGTTCACATGCCTGGAATGGGTAATTCTGCTTACAACACGATTGGTTATCCTTCCACACAAAGGTCATCTGCACTACTTATGCACATTTCTACTACTTGGGCAGTGATTTCTTCAATATGCCCATTGAACTTACATTAAATGATTACTTCTAGCTGAAAGGTTGGGGGCCAAGCAGAAGCACTTGCAACATGCCCTATTCCCTGAAGTTAGAGTACTTTGTTAGTCTAGTAAGCGAACAATAATGAAGTGGCACTTCTAATATTTTATCTTTTTTCTTCCAGTCTTGGAAATGTTGATGGTGGATCGCTGAATGAGGCAGCTACAAAATCGGTAAAGTCTACTTCCTGATCATCTGAGTTTAGATTCTTGAGATGAACTCTTCACCTATTTAATTATACACACTGAGGGCTGCCTATTAAAAATATCCTGTCTTTTTAACACTTCGGTGGTCATCTTTATGATTTTGTGTTCCTCGTACTTGGCCAAGAAATGACTGATTTTATACCAGATAAGTCAAGGATAAAATTGGACATACCAAAATTATAATTTCACTTAAAGCGGCCAGGTAACACTTTTTGAATTTGATTCCTACTTCTAAATTGTAGTAATTGTAATCTTGTTCTTTAAAGAGTGAACCATGTAGTCTACTGACATTGTGTAAAAAACTATGAACAGTTTTTACAATGCCGGTTTTCATTACAATTAACTACAGAGTAGCCATGGTGGCATGTTTTCTTGACCTGAAATGTGGCCATGTTTAGCTCATACAAGCTCGGGCTCAGTGTACTCATTTTAAGCTCACAAGTATACTTGAGCTCAATATTAAGTTTGTGAGGACCAATAAGAGTGTTAACTAATCAAGCAATCACTAACTAAATTTTACTTGGCTCCTAAACTTCTCATAAAATTATGATAAATACAAACAAGCCAATATGTTATTTTTTTTTTGCTTTCTCTTGATTGTTGCACAAAAGGGTGATTATTTATCTAAATTTTGTTTTGCATTTGATTATTTATGCTGCTGTATTGGTATTTATTGAGGTTCAGCATATCTGGTCTAATTCAAGGTTGACTTGCACGTGTAAGTTGTTGTACCTTCCCACAATATATGCAGAATAATACTCCATGTCCAACACTCTTCTTGGCTAATCTGGGTCCAACCTGCTCAGAGGAAGAGCTGATGCAAGTGTTTTCAAGGTTTCTAGAAGTCTCTTCTAAGTACATTTTTCAAATAGGATGACAATATAATGTTATAATTCTTTACCTTCTTTGACCTTCTATAGATGTCGTGGATTTTTAAAATTGAAGATGCAAAGCACCTATGGAGCACCTGTTGCATTTGTTGACTTTCAGGTATATTATCATCAGCAAAATCTTAAACAATTTTCTTTCATTAACTCTTGTATATCATTTCTGTATATCAGATGTGGTTTTCATAAATTTGTCGTGCTTTTGTGGGGTCCATGTGTTCTTCCTTATCTTTTTTTTTTTCCTCATCTATTTTTTTTTTAAATTTTTATTATTATTAATTTTATTCTTGGCATTAATTGGAAATGGATGTACTACAATACACACAGGATACTGCCAGTTCAACTGAGGCTCTAAGTCATCTACAAGGCACAATTCTCTATTCCTCAACATCTGGCGAAGGGATGCGGCTAGAGTATCCTTATAGCTAGTTACTCGTCTCCCTTTCTTTATGCTGTTTGTTTATGTTTTAGAACAAGCTTATTGGTTCTGTTGTTTATGTGATTATAAGGCATTTGCTTAACTGGAAATTTAGATATGCAAAATCACGGATGGGAATGCGGAGTAAGAAGTCAAGGTAACAGTGAGTGAGACCAAGCTAAATGAAAAGCTTCCCAGTTTTTCTGTTGGGTGATTGGTCAAGAGAGCATAATGTTTCATCAGATAAATGTATGCATTGCTGTTTTATTTTAGCTTTGTACTTAATAGTTCTCTATGCATTCTGTAGCATGGATTAGTTTTGATAGTAGTAGATCTTGTTTGTACTTAAACCTTCAATTTTAGTTGTTTCTTGTTGATTATTTTGTTCTCATGGAGAGCTACAATAAGGGATTTAGAAACGTGCAACTCTGGGAGGATTGACCTAGGGTAGAAATAATAATCATGTTATGAACGAGCAGTGGAATTATTTACTGCTAATGTATCAAGTATCTGCTTTCTTTGACAGTGGATGGATTGGCATAATCCTTGTTAACCAAGGGAACAATAAAACTCTGCTTCTATTGTTTTGAAGGGGAGAAAGGTAGAAGACGGCAGTCAAATGAGTTCCATTTGATAGATTTTAATTAGATATCCAGACGAGGTGTTAAAATAGTGTTCAGGCCCTTCCTCGCAGGGCATTTAGGTCGAGTTTTCACTGTACAATTTCTTTCTCCTCTGTCCTTGCCAGTGGGTGCTTCAAAACTTTGTAGATATTGGCATAGACTGGGGATCGGTCGTTTACCTCATGTTGCTGTAATTTGCTCAAAATAAAATTCTTGCGTTTGTTTACAGAAGTCTTCTTTGATTATTCACACAATTTAAGTTATTGGTAAAACAATTCCTCATGATTGTTGGAAGGAGTGAAAAATGGCAGAAATTTTCCTCACTTAGACTTACCACACTTCGATCTTTCAGAACTTGAGCATATCATCTGTCCTCCACGAGTGTTCTTGGAGAGTCGAAGGTGCCAACAAACCATTCTCTTTTGTTCGTTTGATAGAACAAACGATTCCCTTTGTGAGCATAAATTTGTACTTTGTTACTCCGTGCCGTAGCTATTCATATAGTAATAGTCGTATATCACAATTGATAAGGACATGTGTCTCTGTCAACATTTCTAGATATTTAATTAAATATGCCTATGATGCCTCGAATTTGTCAAACGTAGTAAGAGAAAGTGGACTGGGACTGGTGAAATTGATTAATGTGGCCATTGTTTTCTTCACCCACTATTTGACTTTGTTTTAATCTCGTACCACTTATTAACTCAGCGGCGACATCAACCTACTACTTTCTTGTTACTAATTTATTATCATATTATTTTTTAGGACATTTCAGATTAGCATTTCACTTTTAAAAATGAAATTCTCTTTTTAAATCTTATTATTTTAATTAAAATTTTGTATAAAATAAAATCATCCTCTCATAATTTGGGACGAAAGCATTATGATGTAAAATATGCTGGACTTCTTAATCTCAAACTCTTAACACCCCTCCCAACCCAACCTACACATGCCATGGGAGAGAGATAAGAGATAAGAAGTCCTTCAGACAATTTGACCTATTTCCAGTGGCGTTGGTGCTTAAGACTAAAACTTTGGTGCACTACTAAAACCTTTTTGCCTTGGTAATTAGGGAGGAAGATGCACTCCTTTTAAACAAGAAAAAGGCTAGAAAAATGCCAACAATTTGATCACAGTTATAGGAGTCTCCGTTATTATAGTTATTCGAACCCATCATTAGAGTATTATTAAAATTTCATTTAAACTAAAACACGTCCACCATAAAAATAATTGATTCAAATTCTACTATTACAAGTTCATGACCTCTTTCATGATAAGAAATGGGTTTAACTAGACAAGTTAAATGGTGGGTGGAGGTAAAATTTTTGAATGGATCTTATGTAAAACTTGGAACGACCTAATCTATAAATGTCAATAAATCAGAGAAATAAATAAATAAAACCATAATTCAACGGGCAGGAAGAAAGTGTTGAGTTTACCATGGGTTGGCAGGAGCACATAAGGTGTCTGAAAAGTCGGACTAAATAATTGTCTATATAGTCCTAAGATCTGCTGCAGATTTTCTCAACCTTAGCAAACGCATGTCGTGCTTTGCCCTGCCAGAGCAGGCCCTGTTCACTGTCTGTACTATCGACATCACCATATTCACCTGCTTCTTGTTCCAACAAAATTTCTGCTTCGGGTTAACACTTAAGTCTACGTAATTAGTCATGCTTGTTTACTCTAATGACAGAATTCCCACGTCAGCACAGCAATGGAATGTACGAAGATCGTTTCTCGGATTCTGTGAATTTCTTTTGGACAGTGCAAAATTATTATGATAATATCCTAGCCATAGTTATAAGATACATTTAATGAATGGATAAAAATTAAATATTTAATTTTATAAAAAATAAAATATTTAAATAGTAAATTTATATCAAGTATATATATATTTAATATAGCATCTAAAATATCAATTATTATGATATGATCATTTGATTATAATTTTTGAATTAATCAAACAGATGGGATTGTTAGGTATCACTATTACGATGGAAATGAAACCCCATAATTAGTGTTAGTGTCGAACACGGCAATGAATCGAATTATTAGAGATAGTCAGCTTTCTTAATTTTAATAATTCAGGATGCCAAAAAATAAAATAAAATTAGGAGAACGGACCTACTAATAATTATCGTTTAGTTAATTAAAAATAATATATGAAATTAATTTGAATATTTCATAAACCGATTACTTTAATTCGTGCAGTTAATACGTGCCAAATAGTAGGGTTTGGACGTGTCCAACAGTTTCCGGGTTCAATAACAATTGCTAAAACCTTGAATTTTTTTATTTTTTATTTTTTGAACAAATTCTTGAAACTTTAAAAAAAAAATTCTTAAAAGGACGGTAATTAATACGCCAAAGAAACAAAAAGTTTGTTGGTATTATTATTCGTAGTAAAAAATAAAAACCATAGTCCACGTGCATACATTTATATAATAGTCAGTGCATTCTATATAGAAAATGAATTTTTTTTTTTTTTCTAGTAAAAAGAATCACCAATAAATTGGTGGATGTTGGGACTTGGGCACACAACCTACCTGGTTTTATTAAAACGTTGGAATTTTAATTCTTATATAGGACTTTCATTTATTATAAATTTTAATTAAAAAAGATTAAATTAATACGGAATATGATGCACAACGTGTATGCTTTATTTTATTATTGATTTCTTTAACAAACTTACTGTTCACAATTGAATTAGGTCCAATTTTAAAAAGCTGGTAACGGGATGGCCCTAGAGCAAACTATATTTATTGGCTAGATTTCCTCTCCACACCATATTCAGACAATTGCTTGTCTCATTAAAAGCTGTCAATACTGCTGGCAGAATGAGAACAAAAATCTTCGTCCAATCATCCAAAATTTAAATATATTATGGGGTTCTAAATTTTTAGGGTAGGATTTGTGAGTATAAAATTTTCCTACATAAAAACCCACAAAATAAGAAAAAGAAATCAAGGGAGTATGACTTAATTTCTGATAAATGGAACTCATAAAAAATAAAAAGAATTGATGTTTCATTTATTAATAAATATCAAGTGTATAATATATTTTTTAAAGTAGATATTTAATTGTAAATTATGTATACTTACATGAAATATAAATTAAAACAAATGATGCATCACACTTTCATAAACCATGTGGTACGGATAGTATTAATTACACAGAAGTGAAGTGGAACTTGAAATTAACAATTGGTGAGACCGTGGGGCGACCCACCCATGGCCCGACGGAGTGCGTTTCAGGTTGGTAATGTTCGACATAAAATAGGGTTGGTGTCAAATAAATTTAGGCAAAATTGAATTCTCGTAACACAAACTATGAGTCTTTGACACTGCTGGCAAACCCTATTTGTGAGTACCAACAAGTTGTGTAGATTTTTATCTGACACGTTGGAACTCATGGAATCAAGTCAATTTTCATTAATTATGAATAATAAAATATTATTATTATTATTATTCACATAAAATCTAGTTTGAATTTCACCTTTTCCAATTCTTTTGAGGACAAATTTGTCAGAAACTTCCTAGTTAATACATAAATGCAAAACTAATAGAAAAAAGGCATTAATATCCACATATTCATGTGTAAGATTTTGTTTTTTTTTTAAAAAGGAATTTAACATGCTTTGTAAAACGATTGTGCGTGTTTAATATTATTTCTTTATTTGACAAAGTTTAATGCTGAATATTCGTATATACATCTAATTAATTTTCATTATATTTAAATTGTATTATTTTTCTTTATTTCAATTTAATAATGTATCTTATATTATATATCATAAATAAATATTAAATGCATAAAATATTTTTTTAAATATATACTTGACATGTATATGTGCGAAAATATGAAGAAAAAAAATACCGAATTAAAATAAAAAAATTCAAAAATATAAATAATAGAAATATAAAATTTTAACATTAAAAAAAAAATTAAAAATAAGCTAGCACAGTCAATTCACTGAAATCGTTTATTGTTGAGCGGGCGGTGGGGGGGTCGGAAAGTCAGTATCTATCTCTCCACCGACCTACACTCCTCCATTTTCTATATTTTTTTGCAATAATACAATAAAAATTACCAAACGACAGATAATGATAGCAATAATCAACTTTCTCTATCTTGATTATCAATATACTACGATTTCTCTTTCCCCCACCACACAACTAATGACAACTACTTCCCAATATTAAACTCCAAATTTGGAAATAAATAAATAAACAAGCCACTAAAAAATCTATCATTTTCTTTAGTTTTTCTATCATCTTTCCCTCTTTTCTCTGTTGGAGCCACACTATACTAAAATCCAGAAGGGTTTTCCAATTTTGCCAAGAATGATTGAGAGAGGGGGAAAAAAAATGGACATGGCGGCCAACAACTATATATTTTCTTGTGAGGTAACGCCCATGCTTTTTCCTCTGCTTTGTGAACAAGTCTTGTCCAAAGGTTTGGCCTAATATTAACCAATTTATATATAACATTTTGAGTTTGAGAATATATAATTTCGACCTCAGCTCAAATTTTAACGTTCATAATCATAAAATCGTTACGCGGGTTGGCATAATTCTCAATAAAAATCATTTATTCAATGCTTAAATTAGTAAATGTCTACTAAACAAGTAAAAACATGAAATTTATATAGGTTAGAGTTTTGAATTAAAATAATTATAGAGAAATAGATCACATATGATGCATGTATTATGTGGTATGATAGTATGAATACTTTGATCAATTTTGGAATAGATTGTGTTAGCAGATCGAGGGCGTTGTTTCAAATCGAAATGTGACCTTAAATGTTTCCGAATTAAATCCGATACAAATTTTAAATAATTTTTTTATCATGAAAGGTAAATACCTCAATATATTATATGACAAAAACTCAAGTAAAAAGTATTATTGAACTTGCTTCCCTCTCTTAAACCAATCATATAATAAATGTAATAACTATTCATGTAATTAATTTGAGTTTGGCTAAACTCTATTCAAACTAAAATTTTCCACCGTATAAATATATACATATAGTTCCAAGACGTCTCTATATAAGTATTGTAGAGAGAGAAACAAGCGTGGTGATGGAGAGATAAAAGGGTGAAATTGTGGTGTGTCGGTGCATTTTGTAAGTTAGTTTTTGCTCATAAACCTTGCTTTTAGGAGAAAACTAACGTGGCTTCTCGCCCAGATGACAAGAACCTTAGCCTTGAAGCCGCAGGCTGCCAAACCAACGCCAGAATCCACAGCCACCCGCATGCCTCTCGTTTCTCTCTTTGTCATTTTTTGATGTCTTTCTCTCCTATTTACACAGGCGCTGTAGAAGAAACAAATATTTTATAGTATATCAAGAGGTTTTCCAGCTTAGAGTGAGATGGAGGGCGGCGGCGCTTCTGCAGTTGGCGGTGCAGCTAGAGCTGTGAGCCGGAGGAGGGGCGATAAGCCGTACAAAGGTATAAGGATGCGCAAGTGGGGCAAGTGGGTGGCTGAGATTAGGGAACCCAACAAGCGATCAAGAATTTGGCTCGGCTCCTACTCCACCCCCGTGGCGGCGGCGCGAGCCTACGACACCGCCGTGTACTACCTCCGCGGCCCGAATGCGAAGCTCAACTTCCCTGATGAAATCTCTGCCGGCGGGCTGAAGGACCTCTCGGCCGCCTCCATACGGCAGAAAGCTGCTGAGGTGGGCGCCAGAGTGGACGCCCTCCAGACCAACAGTTTGGCCGCCGCTCATGGGGACCATGCAATAAATCATGAATCCACGAAACCCTCGTGGTTTCAAGACCAGATTGACCTCAACAAGAAGCCCGAGCCCGAAGACCCGAGCGTTGAGTATTGGTGAAGAGCTGAAAATTTAACTATAAATACTTTGTTTTTAATTACATAATTAATCTTTTTTAGTCTTTCTAATCTGAGGGTGTGATGGTAACATGCACCTCGATGGTCGCAGCAGTTAGGACCATCTTAGTTTGTAATTTTTTTTTTTTTTCCTGCTCATTAGTTTTGGTTTTTGTAATTCTCTTGTTTCTTGGATAGAACATTTTTGTTGTTGCTACTATGTTAATTAATGTGAACATATATATATATATATAGCTATAGATTAGCAGTAAAGCTTTATTTTCGTGTTAGTCTGATAAGAATTGACCAGATAGTATATTTGCATGTGATGCTTCAAGTGTTGATGATGATTGAGAGTTGTGGGGGTGGTGGGTGGGGCGTAGGAAGGGCGGGGGAACAGCCGTGGACCTACCATTTCTCGAGTTTGGTGCAAGTGGCTATTTGCTGCTAACTAGAACTAGGAAAAAAAGGAGTACAAGAATTGGACTTGGAGTTAGGTATTTGTTTTTCTATTTTCCACTGTAATTTGCAACTGACGAGAATTGGTGGGCGCCACCGCACTGAACAGCCCGCCAGCCCCGCCCGCTCCGCGAAGGACACAGACAGAGAGAGAGAATTTCATGTCAAAATCCTCCTCCTCAAGAGTCAAGTTGCACTACAACATTCCACACTACTGTTTGACATTCATTTACTAATTTTTTGATGTCAAAATTGTTGTGTTTCATCCTCTCAATTTTATGTGATCATTTATAAAAATATTAAATTAAAATAAAAAATTTATAAATATTAAATTAAAATAAAAGATTCAAAGACGTGTATATTGTGTTGATAATTTTTTTATTTAATCGTACTATATTTGTGTTGCACCTATTGAATATGATATCAACGAAGGTGTTAAAAAATAAAAATGACTAATAAAATCAAGTGTTATGCTCAAATATTTCTACCTTAAAATTCAAATTTATTGTATATATACATACACGTACACACATTTTTACATATATGTATATATTTTAGTCACTAGTTGTTGGCGTGTGTGCGCACAGACATGTGTGTGTGTGTGTGTGAATGTATAGGTTTTGTTTACGGGTGGCCACTATTGGTTTTGGACAAACTTGATTTGTTTGATGTCAATTGCAGGTCCACATTTGATGATGCATTCGAGGTTAATTTGTAGCTGTTTTTTATTCATATTAAAGTGAAGTCTCAGCCCTATTGGCCCCATTATATGTTGATAATAATTGCCTGGAGATTATGTTGAACCAGTAACTATTTACATATACCAAAAGAGAAAAGAAAAAAGAAAGAATTGAGAACAAGTATATGAACAGACAAAATTTCAACTCAGGAAACCATTTTACATTTTCAAACGTGTTTTCGATGAAGGAAAAACAAGTTAAATGTCGATATTACATTCATTATGTTGCGGCATATAAATTGTTCATTTTCCTGGAAGATAAACATTAAGGATAGAAGGGAATATACAATTTTCAATTTTCTATGCAATTGGAATAATATGTGTATCAATCACTCTAACTTGGAATTTCATGTTATTATATCCCCCACCTCCCCCCCACCCACCCCAAAAACCCCTCCAAAAAAATAAAATAAAAATAAAAGAAAAGAAAAAGCAAACCCAACACACGGATAAATCTGTCAGTATTGAAAGAAAATTCCACGTTGTCCACTAGTAAAATGATTCGTACAACGCCCTAATTTGATTTCACAGATTTTTTTAATCAATCTTGAAGGAAAAATTTATACCATCTTAAAGTGACTCATATGAACACACTAATTTGATTTATTGTAAATGAATTTTTTCTTTATTTAATAAAAGAATACTAACGGGTTCCAACTCTTTAGGGGACTCGAACCCACGCATAATCAACTAGGCGGCGGCTCATAAGGAGACACGAACCCACCCATAATCAACTAGGCGGCGGCTCATATTGCAAGTGGAACTTAAGTTGGCACTTCTCCACACTGTGAGGTTAAGCCACTAGCCCTTCTAGACAGTGGGAACCAAATATTTATCATACATGCAGTGTGAAAATGAAACATGCAGACGTTGGGTAGGAAAAAAAAAAAATTTGAATTGATTGGAATGGACCACATTCACATTGAGTCCTGAATTCATACTACTTCTCAAGAAAAACCATTTGCTGGAGCTCAATTAATCTACATCCTATTATTGGGGCTTATCGTCACACTTGCAGAAAATACAATGTGGCCTCCTACCAATATTACGTTAGCCAAAAGATGCGTAAACATGGATTGGTACAAGGTACAATACAATATTGCAATATTTTACCTGGATTAATACGAAAGATCAATACTATAATGCAAACCTGACTTCTTTGATGATGCATGAAAACCCAAGTCAACAGAAAACCCTTAACAAAATAATAAGCTACTCTCACCATCCAGAATAACTAAAGCAATAATTCTGCAGTTCAACCACCGGCCAAATCATGGGATGAGTAGAAATTCAAGATACCACCTATCAGATGTTGATGCACAGGCTCCACATAAAACCAACAAATATAATTATAGTAATTCATCATTAAGGGCCTGTTAATTAAACTAAGCAGGTCCATATTAATAATTAGATACAAATATAATCATATCTAGTTCTGCTTTCATCATTGTTTTTGTTCAATTTCTAAATCCAAATTGACTTCTCTTTTTTGCTAGAAACATAGATAGAGTAACCGAACTTGAGATCCAAACTCCATCCAGTGGAGCCTATTAGTTGTGTGTTCGATCAACTTGAACTCAATATTTATAGCATGCCAAAATTTTACATGTATTATATAGGTTTCAAGATAATATACACTTAAAAAGATCAACGATAGGCTAGTTTTGCTTGTTCAAGTTCTGCAGTGGCAGTTTTCAACATCCAGTTTGGAAGAACTACCTCACCATGTCATACTGCATATATATGCTGCTGTAGTTGGACTTGGACATATTCCAAAGCTTATGCCATTTCAATGGTTCGTTTGATTTGCAGAGCAGCTCTTACAACATTTCCTCTAGTGATAATTCCAACCTTAATCAAAACATTTAGCATATATATCAACAAAAGAAAGGAAGTTCATGCAAAAGAAAAAGGAAACGTGCATATCAAGAAATGACGTGGCAGCTCCTCACCAGCTTACCATCACCATCCACAACAGGAAGGCGGCGATATTTTGTCTCAAGCAGCAATCTGACAATTCACGACAAGATACGCCTTCAAACTTTCAGTTGCCACTTTATTGAATACAACAGGAAACTGTCAATACACCAAAATCAAGTAAAAGTAACTACCTTGCAGCATCCTCAAGATTGGTAGATTCATGAACCACTACTGGAGCCGGTGTCATCAAATCACCAACCACTTGTCCATTGGTTTTGCTAAGCAACTTTTGTACTTCGTTGAATGTCTGCAGATGTTATTCAGAATCAGAGACACAACAATTTTATGGGAAAATCCCAAAAAGAGGTTTTCTGTCATCAGCACTGCATGCATGCAATTGTGCATATACGTGTGTGTGTGTGTGTGTGTGTGTGAGAGAGAGAGAGAGAGAGAGAGAGAGAGTTGACAACAGCCACTCAGAACCAGATACATACTAAAAAGTATGTTATTATCATCAGCAGTTAATGAATACACGCACGCACACACACTTATGAAATCAAATACAGTCCAATTTTCAAATTTAGAAGAATCTTTTAAGTGATAAATACATTGTAAGTGTTAAAACATCAGATAAAAACTAACACAATTGCCAAAATATAAAATAATTCATTCCTCAGTTAGCACTCTCAATGTGTGCAGCTTTTGTTAAGTTGCTTGTACCATTATATATCGGGAATATAAAAACTACATCTTCTGCAATCTTTTTGACTTTGAGTATGAGCATTTACTTTGCAAGGGCTTGCTAAAATTATCAATATACAGAAGTCATTTCTCAATTAGCACTCTCTGGGCCTGGAGCTTCTGTCTAATCTGTCCTACCAGTACAGGACAAGTTAGGAAATTATTTTATCCAATCTTTTTAATTTTCATTTCAAGCAATTATTTTTGCAAGGATTTGGTTCAGAAGTACTATATCAGACATATGCCCAGAAACAACTGGCTTCAGTTCCCACGTGCTAATCGGGTTTAAGGAACTAACCTTTATTTTCCTTAATGGGTAGCAATTTCATGAAGCATTCTATGAACATAAAATCATTATAAGCATTCCTAACATCACTGCATACAGAGCCAACTACAAGATGCCTTATATACAAAAGTTATCTAGTCTCAGCTGTTATGTTTCCAATTTCATACTCTTAAGGACAGGAGGATTTTGCATAAATGAATGCATTTGCCATGGTCTGAAGAAATATTCTACACCAGTTCCTCAATTATCAATCCGTTCGACCCCTATAGTGAATTTTCTTTCCCGAGAGTTCATATTAATGTTAAAAAGTCAATTTCAAGAGGATAAATGCAAGTCACGTAGATAAGGAAGAAGAAAAACTCCGTCCATGTTACTAATGAAATGCTTACTTGTTGACATCACAGAACAGGATTCAATTACTTGTTATCTCTTGCAGCACGTACTAAATAGTGATGATAAGCAACGATAGGCGGTAGTCCAGTAATGCTTTCAGTATTTTGCATCCTCTTTATTCCCCTTGGAAACATCACTTTATAATTGACAACTCGAAATAAAAGTATATAAAAGGAGAGCACGATGATCTGATATACACAAGCACAATAGAGCAAGATAAACACTTCAAGAAGAGATGTTCTGACATACTTTCCAAGTGCTGTCAACTTCAGGAAACATGTCTGTATCGGTCTTTCCAGTACCTGATGGCGACAATGGAACATTTCTTCTCATGTTAAGAACCAATTGTCTCAGTCTAAAAGCAAGACACGAGGAACATTTCAAGAGTCATGGGCACGCATCAATCTGTAAGCACGTAAACTAATAGGAAAACATAATTTATGCGAAGAACTGCTTTTTCAGATCAATGCATGATACATTTCTATCACATTTTTTTATACACTGGCACTCTTCTGTCAAAGGATCTAATAAAGGGCCACCATAAGACATGAACCACTGGTGACAGCATGTTTTTCTTTGTACCATTGGTTTTGCCAATTGTCATTTTTTAACTTCTAAGAGGTCCCTCAGTGTTGACCACACATTCAATCATATATCGATGAGAATACACAGCTACTACTTTCATGGAACATTTACTTCTAAGGCTGAAAATAAAATATAAAATAATAAAGCAATAGCTAATTAGCCACCATGTATGGCCTGGCAATGTTAATTCAGTTTTTACTTAACATACCCAGTTAAAACAAATAGGCACTAGGTGCAACTGTTGAAATCTTACACTATAATCTACCTTAAAAGGTCTTTACATACATGTCGATGAAAAGATATTGGGAGGTGGATCATAGCGACAAATGTAGGATTGACAAGATGGTCAATCCCAGGATCATGTCTCCTTCTCATCTTCATCTTTGCATAAAATTATACATGGTCAATCCCACAAATACTACGTGGTGGCAATTTTAACAAGCCAAACGAAAATATAAATATGCAAGATGCATGTTAGATGAAAACTCAAAAAAAAAATGGAAAAATGAACTCAGAGTTCTCCAAAATGACAGAGAAGGAAAATTATAAACTAAGTATATCATTTGGAAACATAGAGGGGCAAAACCTGAGACGGAGTCCAATGCTAATAAATCATAGTCAGACACAAGACCAACCTGCAGAGTAGTAAAGCTTCAGAATCACATGGCATTTATAAAATTATCTATCAACATATCTGAACTTTTAAAATAAATCCTTGATAGATAACCTTAAAGATGTAGAAAGCATGAAGTGAATAGTAAAGAAACTGGAGGATCTCTTAATGCAAGCAAAAACATCACATTATAAACAAACTTTTACTGCTTGGTGACACATGACGGAGGTGGTCATACTGCTGCTGCAGCTGCTACAAATTATAATAATGATGATAATTCAAACAATTTATAAAATGCAGTAACAAAAAGAGATGTTACATTTCTACTCTTCAGCGAGTAAATAAGTCCACCCACACCCCGTGCTTATAGCAATTAATAAATCCCAGTGCAAGTATAGCAACTTTAAGAGTTTAGACCACTAGGTAACTGAAATTTACTTGTTAGCCCCACAATTATTTTTACAATTCAAATGTGTTCTCTTTTTTTCAGTTTTTTCTCTCTCACGTAGATTGGTCACCCATAAGAAAACTTGTTGAGATCTGCCATCTCTCCATGAAAATGACTTCATATGCTCCCACAAAGCACTCATAAGACATTATTTATTCTAACAAGGCAGAAATTTAAGCAAACCAATTCAGCTTGGCTAATCTAACCCAGGTACTTGTGTCCCCATCACTGGGCAAAAGCTAACTGAATCCTGCTTGCATTTACTCTCACATAAATTTCATATCAATTCCTTTCTTCAATATCTAATGCATTTCATCTTGCTCAATAACAAAATATCAAATAGCTTATGGCTCTCATGCTCCTTTAATATATCAGGCAGTTTGTAACGAAACTATAAATTTTATTTAAAATTGGTGAAAGACTTTGACTTAAAAAAATTGGCAACATGGTAATTTTGGTGTGCAAATCTTTTATTTTTCATTAGAATTAACACATATAAAATGATATTGAAGACATTTTACCATATGCGACCAAATGATGTTGTGTGCTAGTCTTCTCTTCATCAGAGAATTAAATATGCGCTTTATAATTAAAATTCACCTTTCTATAATATTCCCCAGAAAGGAAGTCTGTCTTCTAACTCAATGAGTTCATGCATCATCATCCAGTTGCCCTATATTTAGTAGCAATAACTCATCTTCATCATCTTTAAAGCATAATTTCCATCTCATGTGATCATAGTATACTTCATACCAAAGCCACAACGCAGTCCATAATCTTCAGTAAGAATTCTTTCATCTCATGTATTTACAATTGCCAGAAATAATTGCAGTTCCCTAACAATAGTATGCGCTTTACTTTAAGCCAAATCATATAGCTGAGAGAGAGAAAAACCATGGATCTCTATTTGAACTTCCCTAAATACTATAGGCATTTATTTTTTTTGTCTTATAATTCCTATGGCATCAATCTGTTTTCACTCATTATGCACAGTACAACATCAGTTACCTATGAAACTCAAAACTGTCGAAATGGGTGGCTTGGCAGGAGATTGTCCTTAACACACACACACACACACACCTCCAGTTCCATTTTTCTCAGACAAGAAGACACACCGTAAAATAATTCAAATGTGGGCCTATGTTTCATCTATGTAGGATTTTCTTATAGTTGATTATGCATTTAAAACTCTCCTAGCGTGTTTGGATTGATCAATATTGTCATGAATAAGAAATCCTCAGTTTTTACTCCATGGTTTTGAAACATAAAAATTTCAAGTGCAGAATGAACACAATGGATTTCAAAATCCTTGGGTTGCACTAAGAGATCAGTTGTTAAGAAACTTTGTATAGTGCTTCCAATTTCACTTCTTTTAAGTATTAGATTCAATATGTCCAACAATAATTTGGAATATTCCTAAACTATTATTTGCAATGCATGACAAATCATCAGAAAAACAGATTAACATCTGAAGTTTCCTTATTCCCAGTTTTAAAAATAACTAAACAAATTACTGACAGTAAATATAATGTTCCAAAACAATGACAGCTTCAATTTGCAGTGACACGATGATGAGAAGTGCTTTAACAGAAGGAAAAGAAAACGCAAAACTTACCAACTTCCAGTCATCATCAATCACAGGAAAACCAGTTATTCTGTTTTCTACAAGCATTTCCAAAGCTGTTCCCCAAAAAAGTAAATTAGAAAAAGAAACAAAAAATCACAAAAATCGACACTGTGTCAAAATAATCTGGCACAAACCACTGACAAAATAGAGCTACACAAAATAAAACAACAAAACCTTCATCAACAGTTGTGGTGGACTTGACAACATGCAAATCTTCTTTCCTTGTCATAAAATCACCCACTGTATAAACTCCATTTTTAGGCTGCCCAACAGACCACGAAACTAATTAGAAAAACAGGACATACAAAACATCCTGACCAACTTTAAGAGATAAAATGAAGTAGAGTTAAGTGGATAAGGAAGCATTACAGGAACACCGTTGGCAATTAACGTGGAGGTGGCGGCGACCAAAACGGGCCTGGGAGGACCCGAAAGTCGGTTGGACGCATAGAGAATATTGGAAAGAGGATGTATAATCGGGCCGGGCCGACATAAGAAGCGGCAGGGCATCTGGTGTTGGCCTCGGGCGGCGGAGGTGGGGTGGAGGAGAGAGAGGGGGAGAAGTTCCAACCTAGATACTGAGGTCATTTTGGTATTTTTTTCTGCAATGGGTGGTGGTGGGCGGTGGAGTAATGGGTGTGGCTCCGACGGAGACTCCGAAGCCTAGTTGGGAGTAAACGGAATTGTTTGGCTGAGTTTGGGTTAGACAGTGAATATATTTATTCATACTTCTTGATTTCTTCAAAGAAAAAATAAATGTTAATGGGGAAACTTTTGGATTTATTATAGAATGAATAGATGGGGATATTTTGGATTCTATGAACTAGATTTATGATTCCTCCTTACCCAACTTATCTAGAGGTTCATTATTTTTTAAATATAAAATAAAATGACAAATACTCCATCAAGATTTTAAAATATATTAATATTAAAATTGTTAAAAAGCGAATGCAGATAATTAATTTTAAGATTAAATAGTTTGACTTCCTACTATAAAAATAAAATATAAATTTGTGGCATCCTGAGTATAAATTGGAAAGCAAATCAAGATGTTTAAAAGCTTATAGGATTATTTAAAATATTTAGTAAATTTTTCAGAAATAACAATTATAAACTCTTAAAATAAAAATTAGAATCTTATTAGGTATTTTGTTTAAAAGGAAGGAGATTCTAATTTATTTTAAAAAAAAATTATATATATATATATTTTAATTTTACAAAATTATTAAACCTAATATTTTAAAATTTTCATAATCTTATTTTACTTAAACACTTTAACAACTTATTTTGATTAAAAAAAATATGAAAGAGGTTATAGATCTTTCATAAATCTTGTATACCATATAGGCATTTTGAGAAAATTATAAAGAACATTACTAGATTGTTTGAAGTATGTTTAATAGTATGGTGGGATATGTGGTCTAAATTAAAGATATTAAAATGAAGACTGAGTCGTTGTTATGGACTTATAGCTACATCTTGATCATGTGCAAGCCTTTTTTAAAAAAAATATTCATGTAATTATTATTCTTTATTGATCAGTTTTTTGCATTTCTAGTTTTATAAAACAAAATTTGAAGCAATAAAACTAATTTTGTTGTTCAAATAAAAAAAATAAGACATTGTCTTCTATAACGAAGCGGGAAGCAAAGTCACTAATTGTATATACATAAAACTATGTGATAATATACTATGTTAACATAAACTCGCATATATATATATATACATATATATATATATATATATATTAATGCACAAAAGTGGAAAAGTATATTCATCTTTATATTAAAGGTATCCAGAGTACTATGTGCGTAAATTCCGCACAAATATATTTGCAAACATTCTTATTTTTCAAAAAAAATAATTTACTCATTTTTAGGAAATAATATCCTGTATAGGCTGGAGAGTTTACAGTTTGTTTGGTTGGAGTGAAAAGTAAATGTAGAAAAGAATAGATGTATAAGTGGGTGTATAAGAAATATTTACATATTTGATTTGAAATAATCATTAAAAAGAAAGTAAAATATGAGATATATAAAACCCCATCTTAATTTCATTTATATTCGAAATAGAGCCAAATAACAAGAGTATAAGGTCCAAAAGACAAAAAAAAAAAAAAAAACTATTTTTATTTCCATATTATACAGTTTCCTTCAACTCTATATTATCGTATTTATCTTCAAATAGTTTACCTTTATTTCCTGAATTATATTGATATTTATAGTCTCATATCCTTTGTAAAGGGAAAAAAAAAATAGTGATGCTACCACCACTGCCACTAATCCAATGAGTTATAACACATAATTTTTTTTCATTAATTCTTAAATTTTGGCATCTAAAAGATATTTATTTTTTTGTTTCTTGCTTTACTAATTGAATTATTACTAAAATAAAATTCAAGTTTAATCTATTAGTTGATTATTAGTAACTATAAATTATTTTAATTTTTTCACAAAAATAAAACAAAAAGGGTCAATTGGTAAAACCAAAAAAAAAAAAAAATCCCATCCCCACTTTATTTTTATTGTACCTAATGAGGGAAAGCATTTGAGATTCCCATTGGACCATAAACTATACTCCCCTTGCTATTTAATTTCCCTTTCCTTTTCCCCTTATTACACGCATATCAATAGTGTTGCGTTAATTCCGAATACCTATTTCTGTCATTTAACACAGAAAGTTAAAAGTCCACAAAGGGGTAGATGGTTCGGCCCATGATTTTTCCCAATGGGCCATACCATATCATGGGCTGGCCTTATTTGGATTAGAGTTGTATTTTATCTCTTTGGGCTACCGCAATAGAAAAATAAAATTAGTTTTATCAAACCACATAACGAAGGATCCCAAATTGATAAAGAGTTTAATATGTGATTATATACAGAAATAATAATGCAATAATGGTAAGTGGAAAAGAAAATTCAGTAGGAATATACAAAAAACAACAAACAATGTTAATATGAAGAGTTGATACATAAAAAAATTGAAAAAGGAAAAAAAAATATTTTTTTCTGTTTTGGTGATCAGGGAGACCAAAGAACACTTAAGGGGTATTTGATTGAACTTATAAACTCTTCAAAACATCTTATAATCTGTTTAAAAGTTTATAAATTATCAAAAAGTATTTGGTATTTGTTTTTTAATCAGCTTATAAGATCCAAAAAAGTTATTTGAGAACTTATAAACTCCTAAAATTTTTTTTAAATCCAACTTATTTTTAAAATAATATCTTATTTTAAGAAACTTCTTTAATTTGATAATTTTAATTAAAAAATTATCATTAATAATATTTTAAAAGTTTCACGATCTTATTTTATCCAAACATTTAATAATTTATTTTTAAAATAATATGTAAATTAAAATTATCATTACTAATATTTTTAAAATTCCATAATCTTATTTAACCAAATATTTAATAACTTATTTTTAAAATAAGATGTAACATCTTACAAATTTCAAAAATATTTTATAAGATGTAGAAGTTTATAAGATGTTTTAAATAAACTTAGCTATACACGCTATCAAGCTGAAAAAACATACCTATTCAAAAAAAATAGTTGATAATTCGGTTAGGCCCAGCCTAGATTACATGTGTGGGCTTTTGCATTAACATCCCAATCCATTGAAGCCCAGACTTGAGTAAATTCCTCTGTTATTATTCTAACCTTCAGAAATTCATGGAAAGATTAAAAAAGAAAAAAGAAAAAAAAATTGTACTAAACAAAGTTTACTTCTTAAAATATCACAGGACTAGAGAGAGTATAGCTAAAATAAATGCAGCAAGAATTAAAAACAACTCTATGTATATATTCAAAGTCATATACGTAGTTTCTTAAACAAGGATTTGTAGGCCGTAGTACTAAACAGTACATTATTTATGACCCAAT